>JAHLJS010000003.1:104908800-106363105 GCA_038502445.1 Eremochloa ophiuroides
TTTTATTAATGAACATTTATATCTTATAAAGATAGAATATTTTTTTATTAAACAGAGACAATATTCTAGGTTTAGAAAATAATGTTCTATCTTTGTTCAAAAATATTCTTTGTTTCGAAGAACAACGTTCTCGTGTTAGGTCTATGATATTGTTTGTATAGTAGTATACTCCTACATGAGTTATGGAGGTGGCGACAAAGGAATCCGTCCAATCCACACGCAAGTCGTGCGGTGGTGAAACGTTCAGGATAGGAATTCGGATGTTGCATGCTATTTTTCGCCACACCACACACATGTTCCGGTGCGGTGGAAGCGACGCGGCGGCGAAAACTGGGGAGCTGGGCGCAAGTCGCAAAAGGCACTTGCATCTGGTCTTCTGCTGGTTGCACTTGCTGCACAGTAGCAGGTGAGGTGGGGTGGGGCCGTGGGGGCACCACGCGTCGACGTTGCTCACTCCATAGTACACATGGCGCAACGTGAGTGGCCTGTCAGAGTGATGATGGGTCGACGCACCGACGTGCTGGGCGCATGGCTGGGATGGGCGACGGCCGACTTGTGTATAGTATAACGGCCCATCAAGTGGGCATCAAACAATGCATCATCCATCCAATCCAATCGAATTCCAGCCAATGCAAGCGAAAGGCAACTTTTGGCCTTTAATGAGGCGCGCCACAGATGGAAGGCTGCTATTGGTTTTGTTGGGCGTCCCGCAACTTCAATTAGCTTATACGAATACCGTTAATCTAATGATACTTAGTTAGATAATATTGATATCGTTAGTATTAGTATTAGTATTATTATTATTATTATTATTATTATTATTATTATATTATTATTATTATTATTATTATTATTATTATTATTTTATTTTATTATATAGATATGGTCAGAATAAAAATGTTTTGACTCTTCACGATTTTTTTTAAATGACTTAAATTTACTCCTTTCGTTTCAAATTAAGTAGTTGTTTTGGGTTAACGTGGCATGACTTTAACTCAATTTATAGAAAATGCATGCAATCTTTAGACCTCCAAATAAATTTATTAAAAAAGCTAGATTCACAGATCTTTCTAATGATACTAATTATGTACCATAAATATTAATACTTTTTAAAATATATTTAGTTAAAGAGTTTTCTTGGTAAGCGAAAACGATACTTATTTTGAGACGGAAGGAGTGGGATTGATGGAGTACTTGCCTAGACTCCGATTCTTTTTATTTAGGTCAGCAAAAACACGTACATATACATCATCGTCCATTGTCCTTGGCTATATAATTAACTACTAACCGACGATGAGTGCAAAGACTTTAGGGAAAGTGAGCAAGTCCACCTTGTCAGCTACTCCCTCCGTATCGAAAAAAGATGATATTTTGGACAACGATACGATCTTCAATGCATGACTTTGACTTTATATTTCTATAAAAATATTTATTGAAAAGTGATATATATATATATATATGAAAATATATTTGAAGACAAATTTTTTTACATAGTTTTTATATTTTAAAATTTAATAATTTAAAAGTTATTGATGATTCGTAATGTTTGACCAAGAACTTTTCTAAAACATCATCTTTTTCTAATATAGAGGGAGTACTGTCTACTTGTTGCTGTTGATAAAGCAGAGTTCGGTATATCTTCCCAACATGTTTCTAGCGTATGCGGTTGCAAGTTTCTGTTTTGACGAGAGAGAGCTACATAGGACGCGTTTGGAACGATATTAAATTTCCGTAGAAACATTTTAGTGGACCGAGATTTTCTTTAGAAAGAATGAATTAGAATTACTTTATAGAACCGTTTGACCAGCTCGCTAAATTCTTGAAACTACATCGAACTGGAATAAGGACAAACCAGATTTTGGACGTTTCTCTTGGGCTACTATAAGAACAATATTTAGTTCCAAGTGATTCACCCATAAAAAGTTTCTCTCTTTGCAACAATTATAATCATTGTACCGAGAATCTGAAACGTTTCTAGTGGCCAAACAAACCAAGTAGGACACATGAATTAGATGTTTTCTCCTAAAATTTTAAAAATCTATAGGGTACGCTAGGAGGGGAAAGCCCATTTGTAAGATCAGATGCCCCTCAAGTGCGCCCCCTCCGTAAGAGCATTGCCAAGAGTTTGCCAAATATACTTAGCATCCTATTATTTTTTGGCAAAACATGAAAAAACATCCTCCGACTAATTTGGCATCCCAACTTGGTAAAAATAGAAACTTGACAAATCATGCCTTCCAGCGCGTAAATATACGCGCGCGTATCGTGATTGGCATCGTGGTTTCTGGCGCGAGTTTCTTTCCCCGCGTGCGCGCGAAGAGCTTCGCGCCTTTCCTTCCCCCGCTCGCGCGAAGAAAAGCTCCTGGCGGGAGCGGGCAGTGCCTCCATCCTTGCCGCACGACGGGGCCCGAGACGGCTGGAGGACGGGAAGGTGGAGGAGAAGGAGGCCACAGTGGATTTGAGGAAGGTGGCCAGCCCGCTGGCGACGAAGCTCCTTGCCCTCGCGTGCTTCTGCTACTGCTTCTTCACGGAACGAACTCGACTAGCTTGCTTGGCTGGTGAGACCTCAGTCACCGAACTGCCCATGGAGGGGCCGCCGCCGATGTGCCTGATTGATTCGGGGTTGGCACTGTGCCTGTGATGCTGGGATCGATTGAAGGCAGATGGGTGAGGCGGTTGTGGACGACTATGAGCTCCACATGGTCTGCTACGGCGGCGGCGGCGAGGACGAGCGCGTGATGGAGTGGGAATCGGGGCTCCCTGGTGCTGACGAGTTGACCCTGCTGTCACAGCCGCTGGTTCCTCCGGGCCTGGCGGCGGCGTTCCGCATCCCGCTGGAGCCTGTGGAGACGCTGCTGGGCGTGCGCCACGCGTCGGCGGCCACGGTGTCGCTGCTGCGGCGCGCGCCGTCATCGTCGGAAGCGAATCCTCCTTCGCGCCCTTCCACGGTGACCCAGTGGCATCGGCGACCTTAGGCAGGTGTTTGTAGGCCCTGTTTTTGTTTATTATGGCAAGTCAAAAATACCAATCTCTTAGAGATGTGCACTTTTTTTACTTGCCAAATTGCTTTGGGAGTTGGCAAAATATAAGATTTGCTAAGTATAATTTACCCAACTCTTGGAGATGCTCTAACAAGTCGTTGCAAACATTATCATTATCAACCTTAATACAATAATGCGCAAATCTTTGCGTATTCGAGGAAAAAAAATCCCTACCAGCTTCTTTGCCACAAACGCACAATTTTGTAGGAGTAGCCACGCTTGCCTATGTCCTCACCAACAAATAAAATTATACTCCCTTCGTCCTAGAAAAATTATCGTTTTAGACTTTTCAGACATCACGTTTGATCATTCGTCTTATTTGAAAAATTTGTATAAATAACATTTATCTTTTTATGATTTGTTACATCATTAGAGACACTTTAATATTTATTTATTGATTTTGTATTTTGTATAAAATTTTTGAATAAGACGGACGGTCAAATATAGTTTCTAAAAAGTCTAAAATGACGGTCTTTATGGAACGGAGGGAGTACAAATTAAAACACATCAGACAACAGAGAAGAATCCATGGTGCTGATCTGATTACGGGACCATAATACATGAGCAGTGACCTCATATGGGGATTGGGGGTGTGCCGGTGTGGGGAGGGGAGGGGACGGGTAATGATACCATAATCAGAAACAGACAAGGGCAGATTATCATTATACTACTGTGTAGAATAGAATAGTATATGCCTACCCCAATACTAGTATAATAATTAGTATACAAAGGGAACAGTACAGCTGCTAAGCTTAGCAGATCCCACCCACCATCCCGGCTGTTGTCTGTACCTCCACAGAACATGCCAAGGACCTGCCTTTTCGATCGCCCACCACTTGCAACCACCCCACATGTCAACGATTACCAATACCAACACGAGCACGCCATCTCCTCAGGACATCCTCAATTATAAAAGTTAAATTGGCTAGTTTATATGAACTTAAAAAAAAATATAAGTATTAGCTCTTTGATTATGATTCTCGCAACTTCTTACTCAATAAAATATTTAATAAGCTAGCTCTTTTAACATTGTTGGATGTGTCCTCATTTGCCAATGAAAAGAATACACACATGTCTTCTCTTTCTTTTAGCTAAAATTTTTAAAATGTGATTAAATATATAATATTTATGATGCATAATATTTATACTATTTTTTTTTGTAAAACCTAGCTAAATATGAAAAAATAGCTCTTACTAGAGATGATTGAAGCAGCCGTACCATTTTTTTTTAAAAAAAACACGTATCGTATCATTTTCGGATATGGTCGACATACGTCAGGGCCGGCCTCCTGGACCATGGACCTCGCCCTCATCAATCAATTGAATAATAAGAATAGCCACCATTTCTTATTTCTCAATGGTCAGTAACGTAGCAATGAATGGTCAAGCTCAAACTTTCCGGCCCATATATTTCACGCTCTCGACTTTCCAACCACTCCACCGATTGATCAAAGTACGAAAGGGACCGACGGATTCTGCAAAGAATATTATCGAGATCAGCTTCATTGCATGGCGAAGATTTCCAAAATCCTAGCAACGTATTATTAAATCAATATCACTTCTACTTTAGATTATATACGTCGTTCAAGCATTTTTTAAATTAAATAATGCATAGTTTAGATCTTGTTTGATCCATAGCTGCTAAGAGTTAGCTACTCCACCCCATTTGAAATTATTGTAAAAATGTTTTTAAGTTTTTTTTAGATACATAGCTTTGCCTATGAACTTTCTTTACATTCAAAATGTAACTATTAATTACATTATGGGGTAGTTTTTGGTAGGAGTAAAAAGGTAATTTTCAAGTAACATTGATCATCTCCAAGAATCTTAGAAATACATTTATTTTGAGACGGTGAGTCCAACAACGCATAAGCCGAGCAATTGAATGATAGCAAATATAAGTATATATATGAATACGCATCTACAACCTCGTCACTAATTAGATGTCACACGAAAGCGATATGCCATACATGCATGTCACATGCTCCATTTATCCTATAATACTAGACGTGTAGAAGGTTAAAAATCAAAATACCCCTTAAAAAGTAGAGACAGCGATGTAGTGGGAAAAGAAAAAGATGTATAAGGTGAAGAGAAATGTGTATTGAAGCGTCAATTATTCTGGGATCATGGAAGTACTGTTTACCTCCATTTTTATTAAACATTCTACAAAACAGCCTTAGTTTTACTATAGAGAAGCTCCTACAAGTGACGAGCAAGAGAGAGCGCCGTGCTAAGCTATGCCTATTCAATTCCAAAAGGTTATGTGGTCCAGCGTCATATTAATTTCTTATATAAAGGCTGCTGTACCGCAATAAATAATATTGAAGTTCTCGCTGTGTTTAAATTAAAGTTGCAGTTGTAATTATCTACTGTAGCATGTTCGTTTGTATTTGACAACTTTTCTCCAATCATAGCCCAAATAGGCTTAAAAGATTCGTCTCGTAATGTACATGCAAAAAGTACAAACATACAAATATTTCATCTATATTTAATACTTCATACATGTACCGTAACGTTGATGTGACTAGTTACAATTACAATTTGCAGTGAATGATCCGCTTCCACCAGCGGCCGGCCTGGCCATCTCTGTATGGTCGCTGGCTGCTGCTCTGCTCGATTGCTACTGCTAGTCGGCCAAAAACTGTTTTTTTTACGCTCACAATGCAGAAAAGCCTTGTCTGGCAGGTTGCGCTACTGGCTGCTGCCAAAAAAAAAAAACCAGCAAACACTGTTTATACAAACTTTAAAGAGGTCGGATGTAGCCTGCTGTGGCTTAAAGCCAACCGGTCGAACAAGTTATATCATTTTATAATTTCTATATACATTAATTACTTGCCACATAAGTATTTTGCTGATGTGGCAAACAATTTAATGAGTAGAGAGATAGAAAACAGATCTAAGTTAGAAATCATGTTTACATACGAACTAAGACATAAAGAGATGTGATGCGTAGATGAGAAAGAAAGAAGAGGAGTGATTGTAGAAACTATCCATTAGAAATGCAGTTTATATACGCAATATCTAGATATATAAAAATTATTATAATATTGGGAGTGTCCTGCCCTGATCTTGTGGAAAACAAATGAGGCTAGAGTGCATGTTTGAATTCCTTGGAATATGTTCAAAGTCGACCGCGAAGGAAAATTTCCTCCACCTTTCTTACCCATGAATCGTGCAAAATCGAAGGGTATCTGTTTTTATACATTGCTGGTTCACGAGTTCATCATTTGAAAATCCTCCGTTTCAAAGCAGTAGGTAGCCTAAGCTTTGGTGCCGGCCCAGTGGTCATGAAGATCTGCAAGCATATGCTTGCCTTTAATTTGCCGTCGGCTGTGAAAAGGGGTGTTCTTCGTTGGTAGTTCAACCTGCCGCTGACGATTTCAATATCTCCCCTTCCTCCCACAGTCACAGGCAAAGGGAAACCGAGTACACAATCCGTCAAGAAAAAGGCAATTCTTGATATTTTTTTTAAGGTTAACCCCCCTGTCTCTCAACCGCATGTGGCTATCAACTTTTGCATGAATCCAAGCAAAGAGGAAAAGGCAGGTTTTGGCCTTTACGAGCCCCGGGAGACGCGACGAGACGACCCGACGGAAAGTACAAAGACGCCGCTCACATCCATCACGTGCCATCCGATCGCGATTGGATCGATCGGGACCACCGACCAAACTTCCAACGCGTGCTTGTACAAAGCCTGTTCGCTACACAGACTTCCATTCCATGGGCTGCCTGCTCTGTCTTCCCTATTGTCGCGAGGCCTAAACAGGCTGCGCGAGCGTGGCCCGTGTGAGATTCCAAGCCCAACGAACCACAACGACGCATCCCTGTCCTTTTTATTTTATTTAGGCCAAAAAAAAAACAAAACAAAACTACTACACCGATGCGTCCCGTGCTCCACAACCACAAGAACACACAGCCAGCTAGTCGTCGTTTCCAACAGCTATCCGATCGGCCGGACAACGGGACAAGCAACCAAGGAAAAAAAAAAGAGAGAGGAAAAGTTCAGGCTAATAATGCTCCGTACAGTGCCGTACTGACCAATGCTAGCTGTTATGTTGATGGACTGGACATGGACTGGACTGAATCTCTCTCGCCGACCGACTCCATCTGCATCTAGTGCCCCGTCGCCGACGAGGGAGGGCGGAGGGAGGAGAGGACGACGTCCTGGAGCGCGCTGTCCTTGTGCATGGCCGCCTTGAACTCGTCGAAGCTCACCTTGCCGTCGCCGTTGGCGTCCATCTCGTCGAACACCTCGTCCAGCTTCCCGGGCTCCATGATGTCGCCCGGCAGGCACTCCTCGGGCAGCGCCTGCAAAACCAACCAAAAGCTCATCATTCATGCAGGACACTGAGGACAGGGCCGCTAATTAAGCTTAGTTAATCACTACTTACTCGCAGCATCGACGCCAGCTCGTCCTTGCTGATGCACCCCGACCGGTCGGCGTCGTACATCTGACACGCACGCCATTTTGTTTGTTTGTTTTCAGCCATTCAGTGTCAATAAAACAAAACAATGAGGGTGATTCTCGTCACGGTCACCTGGAAGCAGAGGCGGAGCGCGTCGTCGCCGCGGGAGTTGCGGAGGCTGGAGAGGCCGCAGAGGATCTCCCTCATGTCCACCGTGCCGTCGCGGTTGTTGTCGAACACGTCGAACACGCGCGGCGCCAGAGGGACCAGCGACTCCAGCTTCATCGCCTTCAGCACCTGCTCGAACTCTGCCAGCGTCGCGTTCTCGCCGTCCGCGCATCTGAGTGATCATAAACATGGATGCTAAATGAGGACGATGCTCACAGTCTTTCACTTCAACCTCATATTACTGCTATATGAGGATGCTAGGATCATAAAAAAGCAAGTAATTACCAAACAAAGACACAAAGTAAAGGGGGTCGGATTCCTTATTATATACTCACATTCGTGCAAAATGAGCCCGCAGATTGTCAAGCTCCTCCGAGCTCAGGTCATGTGTTCCTAAAAGATTCCTCAGCCTTTTCGTCCTCAACGCCACCTTGCTGCTAAGGACGCTTGCGATTGCCGCTGCCCGTAGTTTCCTTCTAGCATTGAACCTCTGCAGCTTTGATACCACCTCTGCGTCCATGAGGTCTTGCTTCGCGCAGTCTCCAATCACCCAAGGATGCCTCAGAAGCTGGTCCAAATGATGCAGGGCAACAAGGGAGTCCGCGATATTAATAAGCACAGTTATAGATTGGCCGATGTGGCAATATGGATGGAAGAGGGAAAAAAAAAAGGAGCATCACACAGACATCACTTGCTGTTGGCCTCTTGTAAGGTTCGATAGAGAGAAGGCTGGAAATCAATTCTTTGGCTGATGAAGATATCGTTTTCCATGTATGGTCCTGGAAACTGAATTCTCCCTGAAAGGAGAATGAAGAGCACGCAATATCATTAGAGCAAGACTTCCTGATTTGGGGACAGCAATGTATGAAAATTGATGCTATATTTATTGAAGCATGTAAATGTAAGCAGTTAAGAGTACACCACCATGTAATTCAAAGACAATTCTAGATTCATCAAACCACACTTCTTCAAGAAAAGGGTTCAATTCCTTTTTGAGAGGTTGGTTAGCCTTACTGTGACCTTATGTCCGTACTTTCTAAATTTCCCTGAGTAATTTGATTGGACGTAGCAAGTCTTGTATCGATAACATTTTTTACACTCAAGCTAGCAGGGATGTCTGCCTCGGGAAGTTGGACTTTAAAACAGAAAAATGTCTGATAGGACAAATCAAATATTGCTGCCAACAGCTACGAGAAGGCAGTTCAGCGTTGATTGAGAGTCCTGCTTCCATGCTATGAGACAATTGCTCCAAAATCTCTTACCTAAGACCAACTAGGTTCTGTTCTTTTAAATATAATTTAGGTTCGAAGAGCATATATCATTATGACCACAAATGAATGGAAATCTGAACTACTATGACATCTAACATGTGCTATCAAATGATTATAATTTTTTTAACAAATAAAAGATATTTTCATATAATTTAATTTGGCTCACATTTCCACTACAATGTGTTCCTTGTAGCAAGATCAGGTTGTAGGAATGCTCAAATGGTGAACACATGAAACACGAAAAGGCAGGATAATTCCGAACAACTCTGAATTCAAATGGAACAACATGTCCAGAGACTACCCACAGCAAGACTTACTTGCAATATCCTTTGCTGCTTTTCTCGATTAGTTGCTGCATGAAATGGTGGGCATCTGTAATCACACCAAGTGAAATTCTTCAAGATATAAACAGGAAAACAAACCAGGAGAGGAACACAAGGAAGGCTGATCTAACATACCCAGATAATAGAATATACAGAATTACCCCAACAGACCACATATCACTTGCAGCTGTAACATCTTGCCTCGAGAGAGCTTCTGGCGAAACATAATCTATCGACCCGAACAGAGTCACAATTGGGTCACTGAAATCTTCGACAGAACTTAAACCAAAATCCATGATCTTCAACGTGGAATCTTCATTCTTGTCAGAGAAGAGGCAGTTCTCGGGCTTCAAGTCCCTGTGTATGATGTTTGCCTTATGAAGAGCCTCCAATCCCCTGGCAATCTGACGAATCACAGCCGCTGCATCGAACTCCGAGTACCGGTCACGCCCCACTATCCTATCAAACAGTTCGCCACCAGAGCATAGCTCCAGGATCAGGTGCACGCCATGCGCATCCTCGTACACGTCATGCAGGCCTATGACGTTGGGATGTGGCGCGACGTTCTCAACTATCCTCCTCATGACGAGAATCTCATTGGTGAGCAAGGCGTCAGAGATGGATACCTGCTTCCACATCGGAAGGCCACCCTTTGACCCTTGCTGCATCCCGTTCATGGCTGGGCCAAGCCTCCGCAAGGTCTTTATGGCGACCTGCACCTTCCCCTCCGACTTGCTCACTCCCCTCCTCACTATGGAGAACCCTCCTCGGCCAAGGACATCCGCAACTTCATAGTCATCGGACAGCTTTCTGCTCTCAGTCTTGGACATTGCCTGGCAAGTTTATGCTATGAACTGAATAGTAGTATCAGATGCTGTTTGAGAGGCCACAAGAACTGGTAAGATGGTAGTGAGGCAGCTAACAATCAGAAAAATCTAGAGCAGTAAGTGCAGGACGAACAGAAAAGAGACCATGTGTTTCTATGGAACAAGAAGGAAGATTGGGGAACAGCAGTGCAGAAAATTGGAGTGCTAGTTGGTAGTAGAAAGGGACGTACCATATATTGTATAAGTAACTTGTGTATGATTAATGTAGGAGCAAGCTGAGAGAGTAGAGGGCATATAAATAGAGAAATGTGGGGGTGTTGTTCATGGTGACGATAGAAGAAGGTGACATGTGCAACAACCAAAAAAATGGAATAAACCATTAAGGATTTGTTTTGTGCTGATGGCAAGATGACAAGAACTAAAAAATGGGCATTTTGGAGTGGAGGACAGGCTACAAAGGTTATTGTTTTGACCTGGTTGCTATTGCTCAAGGGCTGCTTTGAATTGGTCTTCACTCGGTTTAGGCTAAACTTTGTCGGTTTCATGGCTTTGAAACAGAGATACAAGCATCAAAGAAACGCCATGTCTGTACCTTCTGTTTGAAGAAACAACGCATGTTTTTATACTTGCGATAAAGAACTGAAGCAGCACAGGCATACCTGAGCAGGAAGATCAGCAAGCACAAACTAGAGCAAGTCGTCGTCAAGGTTGCTTCTGCCGCCCTGAGTGTGGAGAGCTGGCGTAATGCAAAAAGGAAATGCAAAATAAGTGACGGACCTCTGCAGGACCTCGAACGAACAGGAGGGTAGTTCGGAGAACGAAGAGAATGGCAGAATGATGCCTGCTGTACCTCGGTTTGTGTCTCCACTCTTCCCAGGTTTGTTTCAGCCTTTCAGGAATGGCTGCTTTGTTAATGGAAGAGCGGGCTGCTGCCTCAGTAGTTATATACATAGAGAGACACACAGGTCGCTCTCAATGTCTCAGAATTGATTTTGAAATTACAGAAACCTCGACGCGGTATATATACACCATTACAAATCACTCATTCCATTCAGCTCACATGCATATATAATTGTTTGTATACATTGCTTCAGCCTAGCGTCACTACAGCTACAAGCCAGTTCAGGTTTCTTACAAGTCACAACGGAGCTGTGGCCACAAGTTACAAGCATACAAGTAACCATGCGGAAAAGGAAAACAACAGCAGGGACACTAGCCTCTGGTCTAGCTTGAATGCCAGAAGATAACTGCTGTGTAAGGTTTTATGCCCGGCAAGCCAGTACCTCTTTCCATGCTGTTCTTGATCTCGAGCTGCTGTCTAAGGATTCAGTCTGGCAGGGCAGTACCTCTTTCGAGGTTGTTCTTGATCTCAAGTGTGTATTTGCCAAAGGCACGCTCAATCTTCTTGTTGAAGTGCTCATTCCGATCGTTGATCGAGTCAATATCCTTGTCTTCGTTGAACTTGCGCCTCCTGCTAAACGATTGCCTCTTCTCTTCCCGCTCCTTGAGTTCCTTGACCATTTTATCAATGTTTTCTTCTGGGACATTGGACACCTGTGCAAGGCAAGCACAGAACAGTCAGTTGAGAACTTGATTACACAAAGACATTCAAGGATTTGTTGATGTGATGTGACGGCACGATGGCAGCAGCACCTTTCCATACTGGAGACTTGAGGCATCACGATAGAATTCAGGATCAGCTTCTTTGGCTTTATTGTAAGCCTCCATGTCGACTTCTATATTCTTGGTCCTCTTTTTGTATGCGTCATACAAAGTCTTTTGATTGAAAACTGAAAGCATAAGCACAATTTCTCAGATGCAACTCAAAGACCCAAATAAATAAAAATGCATTTGGACTTCAAGATGCATATAGCATGCTGTGCACATGGGGAAAAAATGGAACAGTGCTTAATCATAACATCTGACTCGAAAAGAGATTCATATGGCAAAAACTGTATAATTTAACACTGTTGTTGCTGGTATTGCACACATCTGATTATGTAGCAAGACATGTTTGCAATCTATACATACAAGCAACATAATGGCAAGCAATTACCTATTGTATATAACAGTCAGTCACACAGAGGTACCTCTTCTACATTCCAAACCTAGCTTACTTTTCTGGTTTATACTGCACAAATGCAGGATAGAATGGAATAGTTATTCAATATAAGCTTTGCCAAGAAAGCATTATACTACTATACTAACCCCACAATAACGTTATGTTCCACATGATTTACTTTTCTCTTTCGGTATGATGAATAACAGAACAACAGAAGTATATAACGCTTAGCCTGATGTTATCAGAAACCAAGTAACCAACCATGAATAACATTGTACTCCCTCCGTATCGGATTTAGAAGTCGTTTTAGAAAAGGTCTTGGTCAAACATTGGAAATATAAATCATGAATAACTTTTAAATTATTGAGTTTGGAAATATGAAAACTATATAAATAGATTTGTCTTCAAATATATTTTCATAAAAGTATACATATATCACTTTTCAATAAATATTTTTTATAGAAATATAAGTCAAAGTCATGCTTTGGAGACCATTTCGATGTCCTAAACGACTTCTAAATCCGATACGGAGGGAGTACCCCGGAATCCTAATGCAAATGGAGCAGAAATCATCAAAGACTAAGGCAACATGCAACGGAGAAGCCAACAAGTAAACATCATCAATGTATGCATTTTCTGGTATCAAAAACAAAACAATGTTTTCTACCAATCAGACATCTGTTGATGTTAGAGGATTGAGCTCACTCACCATCCCACCCATATGGAGCAGGTTCCTTCTCCCATTTCTTGTACTTGGCTTCTGCCGTCTCCTGCGTATCAAGCATGTACGCCTTGGACATATCAAGCCCATTGGAGTCCAGCAGCTTTCCGATCTTCTTCTTCCTGTCGTCCAGCCACTTCTGCTTAGAAACACCTCGGCTCTCGCCGCGAGGTTCCATCCTTTTCTTCTCGGCAACCATTGCCTGCTGATTCGCTTTCCGCGCTTCGTTCTGTGGAACATCAGACATTGATGACGGGAATGAATGAATATACCAAACAGCGTCGCAACAGCCCAGACGCATTATAGGTAAATGTAAATGATGTGCGAAATCATCGATTCGCCATACCATCTTAAGCCGCAGCTCGAACAGCTTCTTCTGCTTTTCCGTCATCTGCGGGTAGCCGTCATCCGCGGCTGTGTCCTGTTCGTCGGCTTCCTTATCTTCAGGTAGTTCTTGCTCCACGGCATCAGACGTGCCGGCAGCGGTGGACACATCAGCTGGTGGCTGTCGCTCCCCATGCTCTAGCCCTAACGAGAAATCAACCAAGCACACCGTAAGCAGCCAGCAACGCTCGGATTTTGATTGAAGCAATATACTATAGAAGGGCTTCACGACGAATCGAATTAACGAGGAAGGAATCACCCGCGCCGCACGCACCGGATTTGGCGTCGGCGATGAGCCTGAAGCAGTAGTCGGAGCACTCGTGGTAGGGGTTGGAGGCGTTGATGCAGTCCCGGTGAACGGTGCGGTGCTCGGGAGCGCGCTTCCACGAGTCAGGGAGCTCGTCGTCGAGGCGCTGCCTGGCCTCGGCGATCTTGCGGATGCAGTAGTCGGAGCACTCGTGGTACGGGTTGGACGAGTTGATGCACTCCGGCCGCGATTTACACTCCTCCGGCGCCGGCCCCGCCACCACGCCCTCCTTCCCCATCGACGAGCCCGGATCCGGACGGAACCCTAGGTTAGCCTCGGATCGATTCCGCGGAACGGAGGAAGGAGAAGGAGCAGACGAAGATGACAGGAGGCGGCGGCGAGTCCGTCTAGAGGGATAGAATGGGAAGTGGCGCGGGCCTTCCTGCGCGCGAACTCGGCCCACTTTGCAAAAAAAAAAAAAGCGTTGGTGGGCTCAAGTGGCAGGTAGCCTCCAATCTTGTCGCGGGCTTTAGAGAGCATGCATGTATGCAAGGCCCATTGGACAGTAGCAGAGGCCCGGTTCTGTCCGCCAAAACCCGCGCAGTCGCCGCAATGCTCGCGCGCCGCTCACATCACCACATCCGCGACGCTGCAGGGGAACGCCTCGCCGGCGGCGGCGACAACTGGCGAGAGGCTCCGTGGACGGACCTGCTCCTCGTTTTTCCTTCTTCGCCACCTCGGCCGCAGCTCCGTTGGCGCACCCATCGGCTGCCTCAACCCCTCCTCCGACGCTAAACCCTAATCTGAGCTGGCGGGTTCGGAGACTCCGGCACCGTCGCCTACCCTAAGGTGCTCTTCGTCCAATCCCCAATCCTCTTCTGTGAATCAAGTTCGCCATGAAAAATCAAGGAATCCTGTTACTTACGTTTCAATGGCAAGGTTATTAATGCATCCAGTAGTGTTTTCTTATTTCTTCATGGTTAGCAAGTTCGCTGAGAAGCTGATTAGTGCATCCCTGAGTTCCTAACCTTATGTTAAGATTGAGATTAGGAGTGTTTGGAATAATTTTGCACTTCCTAGCACGGTCGCTCAGAGCACCATAAGCTTATGTAGATCTGGACTCCTTCAGAAATAATTTTGCAATCCTTCAGTTGGTGTCTCTGCTTCATTTCTGTACTTGAACCACTACAGAGAGTTCAAGGATTCTGTGTCTAAATTCTTAAATCTGAATGAACAAGTTGAATATGTTCACTGCAATGCAAACATATAGATGATCGCTATGGTACGTGCACCGTCTGGCTCGACACTGCTAAGGCCCAAATTGCTGTGCTGCATCACCTGCCCTTCTCATGATCTGATTACTGCTTTGCTAGTGCTAGCTACCAATGTTGTTCAGGGATCGGTAGTGTGCCATTTAGTCCTAACAGATTTGGTTTATTTATTTGTTTATTACATCAGATAGATATATGCTTATACGATTTAAGGATCCACTGTGAGCAGCATACGCATTTGTGTATCTCCATGCTTCCTTTTATGTTTTCTAGTGTTCATCGTTAATTGGTTTGGAGACTAGATTATTTTTGTTAGGATAAACTTAGTACTAGACCAGAGCATCTTATCTCTGGATATGAGTGCTTGAGCAGGTTTGGTCAGTTTCCCTAGGAACTGTTCACTACTTGACTGTCTCAGTAATACCAGTGTATAGCTTGCTACCCATTTAGCCATTACTTTCTTTGCCATAGTTTCTTTAGCTGAATTATTTTGCACACATTCAATGGATGTGCACTACCCATGTTGTTCAATATCCCACATTAATATGGAATTGAGTGTGATGACTGATGACAACAACCAGTCCTTGTTTCTTGATTTTGCGACAGCTTGGCCTCTGTCAGCCATTCCGACTTTGCCCCTACCTAATGCGGAGTGTCCTTTTCTCAGGCATACCTTCTAGATGATTGACTTTTTACATTACTGTCTTCCCCATGTCCCCCACCCCACCCCCATATTGACTTTTATCTTGGAAAATGGGATTTAAACAATAAGATGTTGCTTCTTAAAAGTATTGACTGGTCTTTCATCTAGACGCAGGGGCTCTGCAGTAAGGGAAGAGTGTAGTCACCATGGTCCACTTCAAGAATAGGTACATGGTCGTGGAGGTCTTTATAGATGCAGGTAGGGGTGAGCAGGACCCTGTGATCCTCACCCAATTTAATATAACAAAAGTTATAAGAGACAGCATTCAGCTCAACTTTGGGGAGTGTGGCCTAGCTGGATCTCTGGGATCATTGCAAGGTACGACTAGCAATTATACTTCTGTGAACTTTTAAATTTTATCAGTGTTTGTTTTTTACTACTGGCTTCTTAATATAAAAGTAATTATAAGCTCTGCAAAATTTCAGTTAAGTATGTCAATCCTGTAACAAAGCTCTGCATTATCCGTGTGTCACTTGAAGACCACCAGAAAGTTTGGGCTGCTATGACAATGGTGAGGTGCATTGGGAAGATCCCTGTTTCATTCAACTTGCTCGACATGAGTGGTAAGTGACTCAGACTCTGGATGATGATACAAAACAATACTGTTTTGTTGCCTTTTTACTTGGTTGTTTTCCAGCTGATTGGCACCTGATTTTGTGCACTCTGAAGTCTGAAACTTCAAAAAAATACCTCATCTCTGTAGTTGATTTTGTCTTCTCACTAAAGTAGTAGTTTGACAGATAGGATTTTGATTTAGAAACTGTCAAGGTTAACAAGCGTTAAGATGCTGTTTCATCTGTGTAATTTACTAACCTTTCTGTGTAACATTTTTGCCATCTATGATGAAGGTACATAGGAGGCACTATAGATTTGTCACTCAAATTCATTCTGTTTTGCACATATATTTTTTATCTTTTTGGAACTACATTTCTCCTTCAGAACTCAAAATATAGTTCTGTAAGATATTTTCCTGCTAAAGTATTGCTACATGTCTATTCAGATGGCCAGCTTCATTCATATCACATTATGTAGCACTTTTGCCATATTGTAATGCTCTATAAATAGTTTTAGTCCTTAAGAAAAGGGCCGCATTTTTTTTATGGCCGAACTGCCTCAGTTGAGCTCATCAATCGCCATTGCATTCACTTTTTCTAGGAAGCATAAGGGCTTGCAAGAAAGCTGCACTGGAGTGCGATGAAGCAAAATTTGAACAGTACAAGGTGGCTGCCGGTGATCGTATCACGGCAGAGATCGTCCAGTCCGTAGAGAGCTGCTTTGAGAAAATTAGAGGACTAGAGAGCTAGCACCAGAAATTAAATCCTATCTCGCCTCATGTTTTTTTTGTTTCCTTATCTCTGTCCCTGAATGAAAGGGCATGTAGCTTTGAGCGCACACCATGGCAGGGTTTTTTATACCGACCGAAATCCGGTTATCGCCGGCCGGCGGTAACGGTATACCGGCCGGTATAAACGGTAACCGGCCGGAAACCGGCCGAATTCGAAATCGAATTCAAACTCACAGCTCAATCGGTTTTAGACCGGTATACCGGCCGGTATGACCGGGATACTGGCCGGTATGACCGGTATAATTGGCATCTTGACTTCGTCCAGTTGCATTAACAGATTTATGAAACCATGTGACCCCATTGTAATAAATCAGGAAGTTGATGACACTCATTCTAGTGGGGCCAGTCCAAGAATCATACATCAACGTCACGCCAAAGTTGGTCCATTTCTTCTGAAACTTTGCGTACCTAGCCTTCAAGTCTTTCTCGTTCTCATCTAGATACTTGCCATCGATATCCCTTCCAGTAGGTGACACAATGCCTTCACCTGTAAGCAGAAGCCATTCGTGAGAATACATAAAGATAGAAACGTCAAAATTGAGAGAGATGACTCTGAAAGTTGTACTAACCCCATTTTTGTGTCTCTCTCACCGCACTTATGAAGTACGGATTGTCGGCCTGTCGGCCTGGGATTCCTGCAACATGAAAAAACTTTCCCCAAGCTTTCCCAATAGCTTCCTTTGCATTTTTCCCCTTCTGCGTCCAAGACCCTGTATCAATCCTTGGTTGGACCATTCCTCTCCTCCTACCGGCTATCAAATTGTAGTCCTGCAGAACCACAGGAGTCTCCCTCTGTGATCCTGCTCTTCGAAACATCCTTTGCAAAGGATTCCCACCCTGTGAACCACTACCCCCTCCACGGTCGTAATTACCTCCTCTCTGTTGCACCCCCTGCTCGTACTCATATTCTGCTCTCGACTGATTAAGTGCTTGCTGGAGCTGCTCCTCATATTCATCATCACCAAGTGGATGGTTACCCTCCGTTGCAGCCTTCTCTCTTGCCAACTTTTGTCGAGACCGGTCAGAAGTTGCCTTTTTAGTTCTGTCAAGATCACGTTGAAAGTACTCACGCACATCATCTGGCACGCTTCTGCAATGCACCACCTGCGACCCGCGACCGGCTAAATGTTCTTTGAATCTTGTTGCACCACCACCTCTTTTCATCGTATGACAGTAGTTGCACCTCCACCTAGGAGAAAGGTTTTCACCATGCTCCCATACAATGTCTTTTCCTGTGCCTGACATTGTGCACCTGCATAAATGGACAACACAAACTAATCAATCACATAGATTAAATCTACGTAAATAAGTGGCTAAGTCACAACCTTCCACCTAAATAAAATTTACTTAAACAATATAAACCTAAAATATACATCAGTATATACCTAAAATATACATCAGTATTAGCACACCTACAACCTAAAATATACATCAAACCTAAAATCCTAAACCAAATCCTATCAACATCCTAAACATAACCCTAACTAATAACCTAAACACACCATAAATCCTACTAAAATCCTAAATCAAATTACCACTGCACCCTAGATCAATAGATAACTACTTCCTATTCCAAATCCTAAAGCTAATCCTACTAAAAATGCTCAAGAAAAAAAAGGAAACAACCTTACCTGCCGAAACCGGCGAAACCGCGCGGTTACCGGTTGAAACCGGCCGAGAAACCGGTGCAACCACCCGGTACCCGGCGGATCCGCGCGCACGTCGGTATCCCGGTCTTACCGACCGGTATACCGGTCCTACCGGCTGGTAAGAAAGCGGCGGCGAGCGGACGAGCGGGGAGGCGGCGGTTTCGGCTGCTGCGGCGCGGAGGGGGGAAATGGGCACCCCCCCCGGTGACCCAGGGTGCCGTTTTGTGCCCGTTCGGGCCTAATGGGCCTAACGGGCCTTTTTTTTTTTACTTCGGGACTTCGAAAAAAATTCTAAATGTAGTCAAATTTAAAAAATTTTGACACCATTGGAATCTATAAATCATGAAGTATTTTTAAGAATTTTTTTACCATTTTTTCCTCCGATTTTAAATTTGAAATTTTGATTTTTTTCAAACCGGCCGGTACCGGTACCGGTCCGGACCGGTATGACCGGTAACCGGCCGGTTACCGCGGTATTCCGTCGGTAAAAAAAACCCTGCACCATGGTCTGAAGAGGAAGGAAAGTAATGTGTCAGCTAGCTGAATGCCCACGGGAGAGCACTTGTATATATGCATGGGTGTTATTTGATATTCAATTTTGGTCCCTAAATGAAAGGAAAAAAAGAGGTGTTTCATTTTGTTGTCTCGACATCTCGTATTTCATTTGCTTCATGGATTTTTACAAGAGGTGGTCCATTTCTTTTCTTGCCCATGCCTTGCAAGTTGGAACACCCTTCAAATCGGCGATCGGAGATGCACCATGGCGGCGTACCTGTTGGATCATGCTAAAAATAAGTATTGGTTTTGCCTCGTGCTAATTTATTATAAGAGGAAAATATTGTTATGTGACTAAATAAGCGCTTGTTGCTCAATGCTGCTAGAAACAGTGCCGCTGGCATCAGAGCACGCCATCACCGATCTTCAGAACGACCACCCCGTTTGAACTTACGGGCGATGATGGTGAAAAGACCGGGCAGCAAGCTCCGCCCTCCTGGTAGGCTCCTTGCAACAGCCACCTCGATCGATCTGTTCATGCATTGTAAACCACGTGCACGAATGAAAAAAAAAAAAAAACCTCCTTGTTATGAGCAAACTATTGTCATACATTAATATTAATTTAGGAGGGTATGTTTGATGAGCTAGAACTTAATTACTGGTTGGACTAACAATTAGCTAAAATTAACTACAGTTGGCTAACTAGTTAGATAACCGATTAGTTTAAGGAAAAATTTAGCTCATCTATTAGCCTTCTTGTTTGGATTCATTGAATCAAATTAGCTCTTGTATCAAATAGACCCTGAATTCGTTGCTTTCAGCCCTTTCATTCTAATTGTAAATCGCAATGTTTTTTTTTTTACACAAAATCTCTACTATATATTTGTGGTGCATAGATAAACCTCCTCGGCTAGAGGAGTACAGTACTACTTTGTATCCCCGGCAACACGGGCAATTAGAAAGAGTAGAGTTTTTTAGCTCTTAATTTGAGGAAAGGTGTGCGGCTACACGGAGACGAATAACAAAAAGCAAAAGCCGTTGGCGTTGCCTTTGTACGACTAATAACCAGATAGAGACGCAGGGGAGAGGGAGCGGGAGAGGGAGAGGAAGCGCGCACGGTTGGACTTGTCTTCCGTCCTCACGTAGTACGCCGTGTACCGTGTGTGAATACAAAAGCGACGCAACCGTATGTCCAAGTGCAACCCCCCCATGGACCTGCTGACCCTGCACTGACCGCATGCATGATCACATCACACCGTACCAGCACCACACGCTGCGTGTGTGTCCTCCTGGCTACAGCCTCCACGATCTACCAGAGGCACAGGCACCACCAAGTGCTCTGCAGCTGCTCTTGCCGTTGGAACGAGCCCCGGGATCTGAAACGGACAGCTCCAACCAATGGAGCCACATGCCAATCTGCAACAGCGCAATGCCACGGCTTCTGGATCTAGAAGGAAAGCACGTGCCGCCTGGACCTGGTGGTTCCAGCCAGCCACGCCGCCTGCCGTCTCTGTCAAAGGCCCGGCCGGCCGGTCATCTCATCATGCGCCGCCCCATGTTGGTTCGTTCGTTCGTTCGTTCATCGGTCACTGACAGCGGCGGGAGGCGAAAATAAATGGCCACAAAGCTTGGTTCGCAAGCGTGACCCGCCCGCGCTAACAAACATCGCTCGGCCGGCGATTGATTAATCAACACCGTCCTTTTCTTCTTCTTCTCGGCACCTCTTGTTTGTCCTCCAACAATAAATACCAAGACATCGATGGAAAACCAAAACCTGCTTCTTCCATTATTACTTATTATAACCATATTACAGGTGAAGATTGATGAAGAGAGAGAGAGAAAAAAAAAGAATAGCAAATATTGCTTCTATTTATACAGCCTTCATCATCATCAAAGAAAATATACATTACAATGGGACTACTATACTATGTCATAAGTATATGCATGTCACTAGTATAGGCTGGAAATGGCGAAATGAAAGAAAACAAAAAGATTGAAACAGGGGAGGAGCACACTGCAAGGATTGAAACAGCTGCACCACTCTACAAAACGGAGCCGGCAGAGACAGACAAGACGGCCTCTGATGCAGCTCCAACCCTATGGTCGGTCGATGGAATTTCCTTATTTTTCATCGCCGTCGTCCGTCCGGAGAAAAACCCTGTCTCGCCGGCCTGTTTTCATCACAAATGGATGGAATTTCCTGTCAACTCCCCGCCAAACAAAGGCCACAAGGGAAAACTTGTGACACATAAACAAAGGAAGAAACTAGAAACACATGTGTTCAATATCTCATATTTCTTTTTCCAACTACCGAAACGGTCAAGCGTTTTCCCATGTTTTCTTAATCCGTTATTCAACTATGCCCAAGTTTTCTTTTCTTTCTTTTTTCTACAAAAGGACCCAGCAATCTGCGACGCGTTGGGTGGAGGATGAACCAAGACTTCAAAGATTGACCAAACGAAAGTCGTTTCAAAAGAAGGCAAAAAAAAAAAAAAGGGGCACAGGCACTATGTTTTTGCTAGCAAACAGCGTTCTAAATAGGAACATCATGCCACTGTTATGTAATCCCAAAAATGATGAGGTTGTAAACAAAAAAAAAAAGAAGGAAACAAAATGCCAAATGAATAAATAATAGAAAGGCCAGTAATAACCAGAGAGATGGAACCATGTTTTGCATGTGAAAACTCCAAATAAATCTAAAGTCAGAATAGCTTCTTCTTTTCATTTCCGTAGCAATATGTTTCTTGTTAGATAACATAATCTTCCAATTGACCCTTTGTGCAAAAAGTGATCGACAACCCTAATTATGATCTGGGACCAAATGTAAATAACATGTTTTTAAGGAATCCAGAAACTCAAAAATAATATCTTTTAGCACTCCATAGATCATCATCATGATGTTAAGTTCCTTAACAAGCTCTAGAACAATGCGCATAAAGAAAACACTAAACATTTTTCACATTCTCTACCAAAAAAGATAGTGAATGATGAAAAAAAAATGCATAGAAGCTAGACAGTTCTTGAGAAATGAAAAGTGCATAGAAGCTGTGCACTTTCTGTGCTGCAAACATTAATTTAGAAGTTGACTCAAAGATAACAGGCTACTCTTAAATGAAGTAGCATATTACAACACCAAATTTTAACCAGATGGGATCTTGAATGAAAAGTGAACTGGTCAACAAGACTAGCAAGCCGAAATTCACATCCACCTAACTTTGGCTTGATGCTGTAGAACACCGACGAATGTTTTCTTAAGTTGCCATCAATTGACCGATGACCATTTGAAGAAATAGAGAATTATGGGCACAAATTACCTTCCTCGTCTACCTATCACCCTTTCTCTTGCAATGGTCACCACACCTGTGGTAGGGGTTGGATGCGTTGACACAATCAGGGTTGATTTCTCCTCTTTGCTCATCTTTAGAAATATCCTTGCCTCTTCTCTTGTCTGGAAATAAACAGTAAATCCAAAGCATAAATATAGCCGCCAGAGGGAATCCATTGACCCTAACACCCATGTGTACTGCACATGCAGTTTCACGGATACCTAAAAAATGAAAAAAGAAATACTGATACACACCTGACTTGGTTGCACTTGTCTGCGCTGTTTCATTCAGATGATCAAAGCAATACTGGGCACACATATGGAACGGATTGGACGCGTTAGGGCACCTTGGATCAACCTTCCAATTTTGAATCACTAAAGCATTCTTTCCCCCTGAAATGACAACCAATACGGTTCAAGCAACACTGCTTCAAAAGTAACCAAAAAAAAAACCATGTGCTAAACTCTTTACACGATGCATGCAAATACTAGACATAATTTGCCCTTCAAGAAATAAAATAGTTCGTGAATTTGTTGGATGATAACAGCCATATCTGAGGATCAACATCACAATTCACCACACCATTTGCAATCTCATGAACTAGTTATGCATGAATTCCACATCAACAGGCAACAGGTTCACCCCTCAGTTTGCAATGCTCTACCTTTTCTGCGCGGGGACTTGATATTGACCCCCTTGTGCTGCTCTGCCTGCTGCATCTTGGTGGCACAATGCTCACTACATTCATGGAATGGATTGCCGGCACTGGGACACTTCGGATTCACCTTCTTACTTCCTGCGGACTTCACGCTACCCTCTGATGCAGCCAACGACCAAAGAACACAAAAGTTATTACAGCAATGGACCAATAAGCTGCTGGAGAAAACAAGACAGGCCAACATTACGGGGTGATGAAGTTAACAACCTTCGGAGGACGACGAGGAACGGCGGGAGTGGCGGGAGAAGAGGGAAATGGGCGACTTGGCGCCCTCCGACGAGCGGCCGGCCTCGGCTATCTTGGGGAGGCAGTAGTCAGTGCAGACGTGGAACGGGTTGGATGCGTTGGGGCAGCGCGGATCCACCTTCTTGCCGTCGCCATCGGAACCTTCGCGCACTGCTAGACGCACGCACGGAGATCATTTTCGTCAGGGAGCGCCGCGCAAAGATCGAAACTTGCTCACGGAGTTCCCGCGACAAATCCGGAATTGCAGAGAGAAGAGAGAGAGAGAGAGAGAGAGAGAGAGAGCTTACGAAAGACGTAGAGGGGGAGGCCGCCGGAGCCGCCCTTGTCGCGGCGGCGCGGCCTGGGATGCAGCGCGCCAGGGTCGCTGTGCGTGCTCCCCTCGTATCCACGTGGCCGCGGCGGCGCCTTGGGAACGGGGACGGGGCAGTACTCGGCGCAGCGGTGGAAGGGGTTGGCGGCGTTGGGGCAGTCCGGGTTGACCGCCTGCCACTGCCTCTCCCCGCCGGCCTCCCCGTCCGTGGCCGGCGACCGGGCGCTCGTCCTCGTCCTGCCCCCGCTGACCTCCTCCTCCTCCTCTTGCTCCCCTCCGTAGTCCTCGACGCTCTCCTCGCGTTGCTCCTCCGAGTCATCGACGACGGTGATCTCGCACTCCTCCTCCACGTCGCGGCGCGCGGTCCCGTTCTGCGCCGGTGGATCAGGCGCCGGCCCCTGACGAGGCGGAGACGTCTTACTGGCCGCCAGGTAGCCCGGGTTGACCTCCCGCGACTCCTCCTCCCTCTCGCCTCCGGCATCCTCCTCTTCCGCGTCCGCGGCGGGAACGACACGCGCAGCGTAGTCTCCGTGCTTGGTTGTCCCGTTCTGCGCCACCGTCGTCGGCCTCGGGCGAGGCGGGGACGGCGACGGCTTGCTGCGCGCCGCGGCGGCGGCGGCTTTGTTGGGGGCCGGGGCGGGGGCGGGGACGGGGCAGTACTCGGCGCAGCGGTGGAAGGGGTTGGCGGCGTTGGGGCAGTCCGGATTGACCCCCTGCGACCGCACCCCTCCTCCTCCGGCGTCCATCATCTCCGGCACCGGCAGGCAGCAGCAAACTCACCACCCCAGACTCCAGAGAGGAGGCTCCGGGAGAAAGAGACCAGTTTGACCCGCAGCTCGCAACGGATTCTCAGAGAGACCCGAGTAAAGATGGGTGATTGGTCGTTGGTGGGTGGTGGAGGAGGGCGAGGAGGAGGAGGCCTGATTTGACAATTGAGGTGGTGGAACGGAAGATGCCACGATGAGGAGGAAGGAGAAGGGGAAGGAGGGGTCCAAGTTCCAATTCCAAGTCGTAGCTAGCTAGCGAGCGGCGGGCGCCGGGCGACGAGCGAGTGGCAGCCAGTCCAGTCCAATCTCATGGATGGATGCTCGAGTCCTCGTCCTCGCCCCGTCCCGTTCTCTTGCTTTTTCGACTTTTCTTCGTGTCTGTTGCTTGTGTACTCGCGCGCATTTGACTAATGCAACAACTGCAAAATTTGTACACATTTGAGCGGTCTGTGCCGTTAACTTTTTGTTTATTCTTCTTCGTCAAGTATTAAGCGTTGTTGTTGAGCTGTTGATCCAGAAGCATGGACTTGCCCCATATGGACCTCAACATCCAGCTGGAAGACTTCAAAAACAGGGTTCCGGAAACTTCTAATACAGTGCTACTAGTAAGTACATAGGAGGTTCAAATGTTGTTAAAAGCCTGCCAGTAAGTACTCCCACATAGACTGGCCACAGCGTTGCGGACTTGCGGTGCTGAAGCTAGCAAAAAATAATACTTTATTATTTTGGCAGCAGGAACATGCGACGAGTAGCGTTGTCTCTCTCTTCAGCATCACACCCTGGCATAGCCGATGTTTGATCTCTTTCCAACCTTCTCTCATGCTTCAAGCATCGGTGGTAGTCCACGCTGTGGATAGTCTTATACTATCTCCGTCCGTCCAAAAAATATATATATTTTTTCTTTTTTATTGAGAAGTGAAAAATTTTTGGACAATTTTTATAAAATACTAATATTATTATAATATCAAAAAATATCACCGATTCTTTTTTGAAACAAATATATCCACTCTGTTCGGCTGGCTGGTCCAGCCAGCACCAGCCAGCCATTCAACAGTGTTTTTCTCTCAAAACAGCCAGCCAGCCAGCCAAACAGAGTGATCGATATCATCAAATTAAGCATGAAGTACAATACCTATTTAGAGTCATCCCGCATGTTATTTATTAGAGCAATGTTAGTACCGAATAAGAAATGTGGTAAAATATTAACATCTATCGAGATAATTAGGATTGTTTGGTAAAGTTCCTCTTAAGAAACTAGAGTTGTGTTAAAGACTTTATGACGCCTCTAAAACAGTTTTGTTTGGCATAGCTCCTCTTAAGAAACTAGAGCCGTGTTAAAGACTTTATGACTCCTCTAAAATGGTTCTGGATCATCTATTTTTCAATAGAAAAACATATCCTTTTTAAAACGTTTGGCACGGGTCCTCTGAAGGAGCTAAACCTGGATGGATAGAAGCCATGCCAAACAGATTCTTAGTCATTCATGTTACTAATTTAGTAATTTGCTTGATAGTTTCCTAATAAGCCATACTTTAAAAAGGCAGTCACGCATTGCATTGATTTCGGCTATCGACTATGCGAGTCATTTTCGGCAACATAATGTTTTGGGGTGTTTGAGACTGCTCCACTTCACGTTTTTCAGCTCCACTCCATAAATTTTTGCCAAACGGGTCCAGCTCCATGCACGCTGCTCCAGGAAAAAAAAGGTGGAGTTGTGAAAGCACCTAAAGAGGTACTCCAAAAAAACATAGGGTTGGTGGAACTGCTCCATAGTGGAGTTTGTGTAGTAGAGTTTGTGGAGTAGTCCCAAACACCCCCTTTAAAAGGCATGCATGGATGAGGTTTGAAAGACAGATATACATGGACACGTCTAAGCAATCCAAAAATGATTATAATTCGAGACAAATTTTAAATATTTGACACCTTGTATTTTAACACGAAGAAAGGAATATTAATAATGTTCTATATACACTTATTCAAAACTTGAATAGTTTGACACCTTGCAATAATAATAATTTATATAAACTCAATTAAAATTAAGAAAGCTTAACTCGATTTAAATCTAGAAACCTAATTATTTTTTCGAACCGAGGTTGTACTTAGGCAGGCTGTACCTTTTTTAAAATTCTGCGCAAGTTGCACTTTATACTGGTAGTACACTGTCAGTGTCAAATGATTCGTTATGCACGAGGATTTTCAACTGTAACCTCCCAATAGAATAAAAGGCTTTAAGGCCATTGAGATTTGAGATTATGGGTTTCACCATCACCTGGAATTTCTAGAAGAAAGGTGCTTGGTTTCCTTCCTCTTCTCCCACTTCCGTGGCACGGCACCGAAAAATTTGTGCGCTCGCGTCATCTTTGCGGAATGAAAATTGGCGGAAAGCGAAACGTGAACAATATTATAACAATTAGTTTTCTTTTTCTTTCTAGAAGAACGAAATAAATAAAGATATATGACCTCGTTTAGCATCGCTCAGCTTCACTTATAAAGTTATTTTTTTAAAAAATAATTTTATGAGTAACTTTTCTAGTGAAGGTGAACTGCTTTGGAAATATTATTTGACAAAATAATTTGATCAATAACTTTATGCATGTTTTTGAAGGAGAAAAGAGAAAGAAAGTTAGAATTTTGAGGTTTATATCAACTCATCTCTTTGTGAGAGAAGAAGAATAACATTTTCACCCATTATTTTAGAAAACAAAATATTTAGTAAAAAAAGCCCAAATAGCTTACCGTTGTGAACTGTACCCACCATCATCTCTAAGAGCAATATTCCGTACTACCTCTGTCCCATAAAATATGCAATTATGGGTTGCGTGCTAGAAAAATTAGTTCACGTTTGACCAAGTTTTTAGTAAATAATATTCCTATTTATGGCTTCAAATCAAAATAATATTCCTATTTATGGATTCAAATTAATATATTATGAAAATACATTTCGTAATGAATCTAATGGTGTTTATTTGACATTATAAATATTTATAATTTTTTATCCATAATTGGTCAAAATTAGCACAATAAAATATGATACTGTGCTAAAATTATATATATATTTTTTGAACTGAGAGAATATATGATAAAAATAAGGGCACTCTCGCACGTGTAGGCGCGGTGACATGAGCATTGCATTTCAGCACCCATTTGACCATGGCTTAAATGACGCCACATGTATGTGTACTCCCTCCGTCGCAACATGCAATTCCCACATCCGGAGAAGTTAACTTTTGCAAACTTTGACTAATTTATATAAAAAGTGCTAACTTTTATGAGACAAAATAAGTATCATTAGATTGATTATGTAATAAATTTATTTCGAGACATAAATACTAATACCTTTTGCTATAAACTTGGTAAAAAATGATATAGTTTGACTGATACGTTTCTTATAATTACATAATCTATGGAACGGAGGAAGTAGTTGACTAGTTGTGCACGCCAAAGGTGGCCTCTCTTTTCTCTTCTTTCTTTCCTTTCGCTGCAACAGCGACGGATATGTAGCACCTGTATTCCTGCAATACCAGTGCCTCTGTTCATGCAATACTCGGTTGGGAGAAAGACGTCGAACTCGAACAAGAGACTCTGA
This sequence comes from Eremochloa ophiuroides, assembly GCA_038502445.1. Classification (NCBI taxonomy): domain Eukaryota; kingdom Viridiplantae; phylum Streptophyta; class Magnoliopsida; order Poales; family Poaceae; genus Eremochloa; species Eremochloa ophiuroides. Next base: position 104,936,670 of record JAHLJS010000003.1, read on the forward strand.
ATCTGTGCCTGACATTTGTAAGATTATATCTATATCTAATAATAAAAAATAAAATTTTATCATTCCTAAATTTCCGTCTAATCTAACTAATACCGTTTTATCTTCATCTAGTTACGACTAGTAGTGTTCGATCTGAATGTTTTTTTTTTAATTTTCTTCTCTTGCCTGGTCATTCTCTTGGACGGTAATGTAAGGTTTACGTAGGTGTGCTTTTCTAATATTTTACGAATTGATTAATTTTAAGATAAAGTAGTATAATTCATGTTTCATGCGTGACAAGCAGTTTCGCTTGAGCTTATTGACCAGAACTAGCCCTATTTTTTAAGCTGTGGAAGAGTGTTTCTCTCTAACAATAAATTAGTCTTACTAATCATTCATATTTTCGCAATCGAAATAAGTCATACCAGCCCCAATAATAAATAAACATTACTTTGCATGTCAAATTGGGCTTTTGGGGAACACAGAGCTCGGGAAAGAAAGAGACAGGCACTGAGAGACAGAAACGAGTCATGGGCTTGATAGCCCATAGTGCTTCTTTGATGGTCCCCTTTTTTCTAGACGACTTTTTTTTGTTGGGCCACTTCTAATCTTTTGATTTGATGACCCATGGTGCTTCTAGGCTTGAAGGTTCGTTTTTTCGGGCCTGCTTGATTTGAAGCCTAAAGTTGCCATACCAAAACTTGGGCATGGCAAAATCATGGCATGCCAAATTTTGGTTGTCAAAATCTTGGCAAGAAATTTAGTATAGCACTTGGTTAGCAATTTTTGACATCAAACCAACCGAGCGCCAGAGATTTGGATTTTCGCTAATTTTGGTATGGCAATTTTTAGCACCGAACCAACCAGCCCTTCCTCCCACAAAATTCTTCGCTTGCTTCTTTCGGTTTTTTTTTCTGCTGCAGCTCTGTCCGCGGTCCACGTGCTGCCGATCTGAGCCATGAAGTTCCCATCTTTTCAGTTTTTTTATGAAGAATGAAAACGGACGGATAAAATCCCGTTTCCGTCCGTTCGTTTTCCGTATTATGATATTGTTTCTGATAATTTTCGGAAAATCCTGAAACATAAAAATTTATTAGTTTTAATTGGTTTTACAACCATTTTTAATTTTTTTTACTCTTTATTAATCACTAAAATGTAGAAATATTACCCGTTTCCGCATTATGATACCGTTTCCGTCCGTTTTTAACACTCACATCAGCCTTACTCATGCACATCACACGTACACAAACAAACCTACAACTATATAAATATTACATCGCGTCCTTCGTGAGATCACCGGATCCATCTATGGTATCATAGACGACGGGCGCGCGTCATAATTCATTTATGGTTTCACGTGTGAGAGATAACTAAAATTATTGGGGATGAACCCTAGTGAGAGACGCGAGTGCGATTCCTAGAAATCGAACTCATGTCGGTTGCACGCTCGCCAACTGTGCTAAACACCCGAGCGCTGCTCGGCTTCTCACATCTTTTCAGTTGCGTGACAAGGAATGGATAAATGAAATTGAATGTAAAGGCAACAATAATGAAGATGATCGTCTTGTTTGGAGTGAAAATAAGTGTTGATTCTCTCTGATACTAATTTGTTATGAAAAAATATTATTCTGTAACTAAAAATAAGCGATGTACCATCATGCGAACAGGATGGATTCAGTTGGTTACAAATAATAATGAATAAAGGTTCCATATCATCATCGGAATGTCCTATTTATGCTTGTACAGGATTTCTACTTTCTTTTAAATGCGTGTATGATGCAATATATGCCTAGTTTACAAACTTTATATTGGCACCACCTTTGATAGTTTGATTTGATCCATTCATTTCCGGTAAAGATCAACTCCTACTGCGCATTGACTATTCTCTTGGACTCGTAGAGATATATATGCGTCTGCAACGGCAACATTTTTATAGCCATGTGCTGAAAATACTAGAGTCATCAGCTCGATGAGGGCAAGACGAAAATGTTACTGTGGTTGCCGGGGACCTGTGAAACATGTGAAGCGCACAGTAATGGACAGATTGAGAGCAAGGGGGAAAATGAGGATTGAGGGGAGCATGACGGGGACGAAACATTTTTTTAATATACTCTACACGTTTAGAGATGGCTAGAATTTTAAACTTATTTTTAGTGAGGTGTGGTTCTTCTAATATTTGGCTATTCAAAATTTAGTATAATTTTTTTTCTACTAGACGTCTCTTATTAAGATTTCTACGTGCTATAATTAATGATAGTATTTTACTACTAAACAAAAATACTAGGAAAAGTCCATCACTTTGGTAATGAAAATTATACTTCTTTTTATTTGTACTAAATCAATTTTCTCTGGTTTTGGCTAATTATGTATTTAGAAAAAATACATCAACGTCTATCTATTTAGCTTCATTAAATATTCCAAAAAAATATGTGTTCAAGGGGCGTTTATTTTGAATATGCATGTTAATACATTTTTTCTAAAAGTTTTGGTATAGGTTGTGACTACAAATATTACTATATTAGGGTGTGGATGCACCCACAAAAATTTGAAGCTTCATCCTCTAATTTTCTCTAGCGTTGTCCATGGCAATTGTACACTTGCAAACAATGAGTGTAGGTTAGTCGTTACTCCCTCCTTCTCTAAAATAGATCAATTCGTAAAATCTGTGCAAGTCAAACTATCTTAACTTTGATTAACTTTATAAATAAAGAGTAACAACATCTATGATATAAATTGAGCACATTATGAAAAAAAAATTCTATAGTATATCTAATTATATTATTTTGATGTCATAAATCTTGACAGGGATTTCTATAAATTGGCTCAAAGTTTATAAAATTAACTTGAAACAACTCTAGGAATCAATTTATTTAGGGACAAAGGGAGTATGCCCTTATGTTGGTATCCCCCTACATGGGTCGGATTAAAGTAAGGAGCTTAGCATGTGTACTCGTATTTTTCTAAATCTATTATAGATTTCAGTATTAGTGTATTACTATTCTTTTAGTTGTGGGCGATATGTACTGAGCTAAAATGAGACGCATATGATGTGTTTGTTATCTCTGAGAAATGTTGATAAGTTGATCCGGTCATTTGGATTGTGCAGCAATGTGTGATCCTAGAAGCGAATTTTGGGCCTTGATTCCTCCTAGAAGCGTAGTATTTTGGGCCTTGATTCCTTGAAGGCCCCCAGTCCCCAATACGCTTTTGACTTCTTCTAAAAAAAAAGAGAGGGAAGAAAAAAACCAATAGGCTTTTGATTCTTCTCGCGGCGTCCGGGCCCCACGACTACAACAACACAACGGTCAAAATCGCAGGCATCCGATGCGTGGCCGTCGGCCGACCGGACCAGCCGGTCTTCAGCTTGTTCACCGCCACGCGCCCAAGAGCGTGACAAGGAAAGGAAGAGGAACGACGCCGCACTGCGCTTTCACCCTAGCAAGCTCACTCACTCTCGTCACTTTCCCCCGTCCCCCGGCCTCCACACGACCGGCGCGGCGGCGCCCGCCTGCACGGACGGGCACGGCCCGTCGGCCTAGATGGCGTACTACTCGGGTGGCGCCGGCGGCAAGCTGTCGGCGGTGGACGCCATCCTGGCGGAGGCGGCGGACCTGGTGGCGCTCGAGCAGATCGCCAAGCTCAACACGGCCCACCTCGCCGACGACGACTCCGCGCTCCCGTCCAGCCTCGAGGCCCGCTTCCGCAAGCTCAAGTCCCTCCCCTCGCCCGCCGCACCGCCACCCGTCAGGACCCTGACCCGCAGCGTCACCGCGCCGGGCCCCGCCGCCGCTCTGCCCGGCCCCAACACTCCCGCTCCCGCTCCTGATCCGCCTGAGCATCACCCGCTCGCCGCGCCTGCCCTCGCGGTCCACGAACGCCCGCCGCCGCCGCCGGGAGACGCGGAGACGAAGCGCGGCGGGTCCTCGCCGCGTGAGGCTCGTGCCCCGGCCCCCGTACCCACGGTCCAAGATGCCGACGCCGATGCCGACGAGGACCTGGAGCGGCTGTTCGGCTCAGGGCCGCGGGGGCGACCGACGCTGCGGGAGCGGAACCGGGGGAGGGACTCCTCCTCCTCCCCCTCGCCGCCGCCGCCGCGACAGGCGTGCTGCTTCGGCTTCTCCCCCAAGAAGCCCCTGCAGAGGGCGATTTCGGCCAAGGGCAAGAAGAAGAAGGTCCACCACGGGTCTGGGCACGGCGACGTCCTGGGCGTCGACGCCGACGAGTGGGGCGATGAGAACAGGAGGATGGTCTCCGAGCTCAGGGAGCAGCAGCGCCGGCTCCGGAAGGCGCTGCAGGACCAGGTGCAGGTCAGCAGGGAGACTGCCAAGATGGCGCGCTGGGTCAAGCAGGCTTCCGCGCGCATGACGCATGTCGAGGCCATTGACGACCTGCTCAGTGACTGCGAGGACGATGAGGAGGAGCTCAAATGAGCTCACGCCGACGCCGCTGCTTCTGCCTGCCTTCCTCGCCGGTTCTTCCACCGTCTTCTCCATGATCACAATTCACAAATCTGTCAAAATGCTTATATTTTTACTAGTTCTATATTGAAGAAGCAGAATCATGAAACAATGCTGCTTCTTTTATGTCACATATTATTAGGATCAATCAAGCAAAATATATGAACTGATCGAGTATGTAAGGATTCCATGAGTGCTGATATAGTAATGGAGAACCTACTACTGTGAAATCTCGTGCAAGTATGAATTCAGTAACCATGAGAGAACCAAGTATTTACACTTGGCTATTCTAACTTTAGTAGTGCATCAAGTTTTTATAATCTGTCAGGATTGAATCTTAAATGCTTGATCCTGCTTTTGAATATACAGCGTTTTAGCACAAAAATATAATTTAAGCAGCATAATGTGATACTATGGATCAGAGTAAAAAAACAGTTGGCATTATAAATAGTGAAGATGCGGTTGTCTACACTCTACTACTTGGTAGATAGCTGATTGCATAAGCTACATACAGTTGGATCCAGTTACACAAAAGTCAATGACCAGAACACCTAATGTTTCCAGCAATTCTTTGTCACGCCAAGTTCCTAATGGATGACTCAGAACGAAAGCAACGTGAGAAAATTCCACAATGTTGATGTACTTCATTTTCGGAGGTGTTCATGATCCAAAAGTTCATATCTTTATTGCCTTAACCATAACCCTGACTATGTACAAAGGCGAAAAGAATACCGGTTTATCCTGTGCTGCAACAGTAAAAATGAATGCAAGTAATAAATAAGTAATGCTTCATTGTTTGCTTAAGTGCAAACCGGCATTGGTAAACCCCATACCTTTTTCACACTTTTGCCCAGCATAAACATTCAAGAGCCTTGGAAATACAGAGTTACTGGCTTCTTGTTGTGACCATCCCAGACTTTGCAGGAAATACAGTTGATGAACAGATGCATGAAACTGAGCCTATTTCTTCTGAGGAGATTAGAATACGTCAACCTATTTTGCAAGCAGAACTTCCAGTTGGATCAACATTTGTCATGCCTCAGAAAAAGAAACCAACAGTGATGACTCTCCCTAAAGATTCAGCAGGGCCATTCAAGACAGGAAGTAGCTTGAGCAAGAAAGGAAAGAACTCTTGGTAATTTACTGGCACCTGTTTCAGGCTCTGGTAAACCTGTGCCAAGTGAATCTACAAAGAATGTGAAATACTTAGCAAGAGATTGTTCTCAGGTGTCTGGCAGCTCAAGAAAGCGAGCAAGAGATAGTAGCTGACAAGGAGCTCTAATGGAGGGAGGAGATGGGTAGTTTTGTAATCCCATTCTTCATGCAGTAAGCAGGATTATTTTATTGGGATGCCCACATTGTAATTCCGTCATTACTGTATCTTTTGAGAAGAACAAAATAATTTTGTTGGGAAGGTGAGCTATTAGATTTGCATCAATTATGCAGTTCGGATAAAAGAAATATGAGGTTACCAAATTCTGGTTTGATGCGCAAAATCCCACCGCAAGGAATTCTAATGTTGCATGCAACAAGAGCATTTTGAATCAGGACATCATGAATCCCACTGTCATTGACTGTCACAAATCTATCAAAATTCTTATTTTTGCTACTCATTCTAGCAGAGTCACGAAAGAATGCTGTTATTTTTTCTTTTAATTTTATGTTATTTTTAGTATCAAGCAAAATTTATGATCTGATCAAGTATGTAAGGAGTTCATCAGTGATAACGTATGAATGTACGACCTACAGTTCTGGTGAAAAAGGTTTGATCATGCGTTTTATTTTATTCTGTACAAATAATAAGCGACGAAGCCCGTAATAAATAGACTCAATAATAACAGCATGGAATGGGTGTAAAAGTTAATCAAGTAACCAGGACAGAATCAAATATTTACACTTGGCTATTCTAATTTTAATAGCGCATCAAGCCATCAAGTATTTACAGTCTGTTTATTAGGACTGAATCAGAATTGGTTTGCACTACTTTGATTTACAGTATTTACAATTGCCATTATAAGTAGTGAAAATACAGCGTATTGTATACATACACTCTACCACTTGGTAGTTGATTACAGAAGCTACCATGTAGCTACTTCGTACAGTTACAAAAGAACCAACAATCAAAACACCTAATGTTTTCAGCAATTCCTTGTCACACTCACACCAAAATCCTAATATATGAGTTACAAAGATGGCAACTTGTAAGGAACTTCCACAATGTTAATGTACTTCATTTTCGGAGGGTATATATCCTTCTCGCTGTTAATGGCTAAGTATATTTTCTGATTCATCCAATGTTTATGCCTGATAGTCTTGCTTCAACCATAACCCTGACTAAGTAAAAGGGTGAAAATTATACTCGGTTATCCTGCACTACAACATTAAAAATTAATGTAAGTAATGCTTCATATTCATAGTTTGTTTAAGCGAAAACCAGCACAGGTAAGCCTAATACCTTTCTCTCTTCTGTTCAACATAAATATTCAGGACTCAGGAGCCTTGGAAATACAGAGTTATTGGCTTGATGCCATAAACATCCAAATCTTTACAGGCATAATGTTCCCCAGCATCGAAGAAATATCAGTACAGGATCATCTACCTGTGTCGGAACATTCAATCTGTATGATGAACACAGTTAGACTCATATACTCTGCCTTTAAAGTAGAGATGAAGTGTTAATTTGATATACTCTTCAAAGTTGAAATGGGAATAGTGATGAGCATGGGCACATAGCGAAGCAACATTTACATATTGCATGGTTAGCCATAGAAATTGATGGCCAAACTTCCATGGTCTAATCAAAACGTTATGTCCAGCTACTTTTTCCATAAAATCCAGCGGTAGACAAACAAGTAAAAGAAACTGAAATACCTACTTGGAACTTGGAACAACTTGTACAAAAATGATAATCCATAGTCTTCTCAGAACAGGAAAAATGGAGAAGCAACAATGTATAAATCAAGGTGTAAAACTATTTGCCTACCCTGTGTTTGCTCTGCATCATGCAAAAAGGGAAGGTGGTGTCCCTGAAGTTACAAGCATTGACAATGGTCCGATTACCATAGCAAGGATTCCAAATTCAATAGATACCTGTCAAAGCATTTTGCATACATCATCATTCATCCACTGTATGCACCCTTAAAGCACAAGTCATCTGAAACGAAATACTTACATCCTCTTTGTTCCAGAACTACAGTTGCATCATGTAACATTTCTCTGGCTTTTCTATCTGGAGTGCATCCAGCACGTTCCATTTCTCTGTATACTTCAGATACCTACTCAAGCCAAGAGCAGAATTATTTCAATGTTTTCAGATTAACCAGGTACATACAATAAAATCAGTTGATTTTATATTTGACCATCCTAATCGAGAACAACAAAATTTTGAAGCCTATATTCAATAGCGGAAAACAAGCCCTTTCATAATCATTACCAACAGTGAAGGTTCTGTGCATGTTACCATGCGTGGGTATTCTAACTTCACAAAAAAAAAGGAGATAAAGTGGCAGACCTTTTCAAATTTCTTTGCTCTCATGAATGTTTTCATAAGTGTAGTGTATGTCACAACATCTGGGCTCATACCCTAAGAAAAAAACAGGTAATCATAGGAGTGCAAAGAAATCAAAACATCATAAACTTGAAACAAGATAATAAAAATCATCTCATTCCTAGATGAAGTACATACACTATCCTTGATATGCTGGAATACAGCTAGTGCCTCCAAATGCCTTCCAGCAGTGCCAAAAGCGTTGATTAACAAATTCAGCATGACAAGGTTTGGCTCAAATCCTTCTTCCTCCATTAACTGAAGTACATTCACAGTTTGTTCACACAACCCCTGAAAGAGAAAAGGAACACCTTGACTCCTTGAGTAAGCAGCCAACATGATTCACGTGGGTTGAAACATGTGCACAAGGACGAGTAGACATCGATGTTCAACTGACAAATTAACCCTCAATGCCCTAAGGAAAAAGCAAATGCAGAAAATAGTTGAAGGTTGTATGGCATTGGTCTACTGCAGTGGGCCAAGCTTACTAATTGTACTTAACAAACACCTGAATGTCAGATCTCAAATGCACTATGTCCTAAAGAATACTGGTTCAGCTACAGTGCTGAAACGAAGAAAATACATCAGGTCAGTCATAATGTCATATAACTTCTGTCTATACAAATGCAGCACTGCTAGTCATGACAGTCTGTGATATTGCGGAGTATTTTATTTTTCAGAGCAACGGTTATCAACTATGGAGTACATCAGAATTTAGTAAAATCAGGTGCTGTATTGAGTACTGACCAGATAAACAAAGATGTTTATGATCCAGCTAAACTATTTACAGATGTTGTGGATCCAGTGTTCGTATTTACAGAAAACCATATTTCCACAGCCAGAAATTGTCTGTCTTATATTCCAAAAAGAATAGAAGAAAATATATTCAAATGGTGTATATTATTCTCTCAAATAACAAATTGTGAATCCTCAAAGTTCACAGCATTACTGCAAAATGCTTACATGCAATGCTGGGATGTAATCAAAGGCATTCGCAACCATATTCAGTTTAAAATAGGCTGGAAAAAACTATCATATCATAAGGCAAAATTGATTCAGACCAAGTTTAGTAGTTAGACTGACCTGTTGAGCATAAGCATTGGCAAGGACACAAAATACACGAGGCGAAAGCTGCGTATTCTCAGCTCTAAGAGCAGCTATACACTCCTGTGCATCACGAAAGTGGCCATACTGCCCGTAAATGTCAACCAATACTGCATACACCGCACCACTCTCCTTGAAACCTCGATTCTTCATGCCATCAAACAGCTTCTTGATCTCCTCCCACTTCCCCTGCTCCCCCAACCGGCTGATGATCATAACAAATATCTTTGGGTCCGGGTACATCCCTTCCTCCTGCATGGAGGTGAAGAACCGCAGAGCGCGTTTCATATTCCCAACCCGACAATGCCATCGAATCAAGGCATTCCAAGTCGATATGTCAGGCTTGACGCCTTCAGCGCGCATTTTATCAAACACCCTGCGTGCGTCCGCTAGCTGTCCATACTTGCCGAACGTATCGATCAGGCCGCTGTAGATCTTAACATCCAGTTCCACCCCAACCTCCTGCATCTCCATGACGAGGTCGGTGGCCTTCTTCCACATGCCATTGTCCCGGTACAGCCGCACAAGCATGCTATACCCGGCGGTGTCGAGGCGGATGCTCCGGCGCCTCATCTCGCCGAGCACCCACCACGAGTCCTCGAGCCGGCCGGCGCGCGCGTACGCGCCGAGCAGGAGCGTGTAGGTGCGCCGGTTCCTGGCGACGCCGTCGTCGGCCATCTGGAGGAGGAGGCGGTCGGCGAGGCGGAGGTGCGCGGCGGCGAGCAGGCCCTCGAGGAGCGCGTTGTAGTGCGCGGCGTCCGGGCGCGGGCCGAGGCGGCGCATCTCGAGGAGGAGCGCCTCGGCCTCCAGCGCGCGCCCCGCGCGGGACAGCGCGCGGATGAGGCGCGCGTACGCGCCGGCGCTGGGCCGCGCCCCGGTCGCCTGCATGTCGGCGAGGAGGCCGAGGGAGCGCGCCAGGTCCGACCCCGCGTGGGACTGGATGGCGCGGTCGTACCACTCCCAGGGCCGCTCCCGGTGGTGGTCTGCCGCGGCGGCAGAGCAGCAGTAGCAGACCAAGGCTCTGGCGACGCAGCGGCTGCGCCGGCGGCTGGTAATTGGAGACGCGAGGAGCGGGAGCTGTAGTGGTCGTGGCAGATGGCGGCCGCGGCGGACGAGAGAGCAGGCGTCCATGGAGATGGAGCACGCGGCTCACTCGCGGTGGCTCACTGGCTGTGGCTGCCTTCGACGGAGGTGAAACCGCTGGGGGATCATGGGGTGTTGCTTTAGAGGTCCGTTTGAGCCCAACCACAGTTTCTTTAGAGGCCCGTTTGAGCCCAACCACAGTTTCTTCGGCTGGGCCCAAAGGACTCCAGTAATGTAAGCCCATTGTACAAAGCCCACAGCGGGCAAACCCTAGGCTCCTTAATTGTTCTATAAAAACCAAACCCTAGCGCTACTGCCTTCCGCCTCGCAGTCATCCCCGAGAAGGAGCCGCCGCCGCCACCGCGCAAAGCCGCTTAGACGCCGTCACTCCTACTCGGGGCGTAACCATGGTGGCCGCAAAGAAGATGGTAACGATCCCATGTCCTGCTCTCTCACATCTATCCCCCGTACGTCGACCACAAGCCCACGTTTCTCCTGCCTTTTCCGTCGATCAGCTGCCGTCTTCCGGGCGGTAGTATGGCATGCTGCTGCATTCCGCCCGGTCGCGTTTCTAGTCTTTCAGTTTCTGTTCTAAGCTCTGTTGTTTTTCGTTTTTCATTCTTTCTTGGTTTTTTGTGCAGAAAAAGTCCACGGACAACATCAACAACAAGCTTCAGCTTGTGATGAAGAGCGGCAAGTACACGCTCGGCTACAAGACTGTCCTCAGGACCCTCAGGAACTCTAAGGGTAAGGAACCTCTCCCCTCCCTTACTATTTTGTTTCATGCGTTAGGCTATTTGGATCGTTAGATCGTAGTATAATGCTGCTTGTATCGTAGTATAATTCCGTAGGAAGGTGAATCCAATCTTTTGGATGCATGTCTATGTTTTTGTAGATCGTAGAATAATTCTGTGTGATTGTCAATCCATGCCTATGAACGGGTCGATATTGTTATTTTTTACTGCTCACCGTAGTAGTGGCCCCTCTGTGAACAGATGTGATAACCATTAGTTTCACTATCTTGTTCGTATGTTCTTAATGTTATTGTTTTTTAGCTGGCGTTGGTGTTGAGATTATGGAGAGGTACTTGCCTCCTTTTTTTCCCAACTGAAGGGAACATTTTTCACATGTCAAAATGGGAATCTGACCTTGAGAGAAGGAGAATAGGGCATTGGGTTCATGACCTCAGCCACCATAACTTTGTGGCTGCATGGACGCCGACCAAAATATTCTCTGGACAATGCATTTTTCTGGACATGTTCTGTGAATGTTTTCCCCCTCTGTACCTTAATGTAAGTGGAGGATATGATGACCCTTTCCCCAGGTGATCGACAGTGAACATTCTGAGCGCCATAATTTCTCATTTGAGAAAACCAAGCCAGAATTCTGATCCTCCTTTTTATGCAGGAAAATTGTTTCTGAATTTTATGTAGTGCTTGTTTGTTGCCACTTCTGTGTTCTTTCTTGTTCGCTTCAATGTGTTGCACACTTATTCGAGGATATGATGACCCTTTCCCCAGATGATCGACAATGAACATACTGAGCGCTATAATTTCTCATCTGAGAAAACCAAGCCAGAATTCTGATCCTCTGATTGTTTCTTGAAAAATAAATCTTTTGTTGATTTACTTTTTTAGATATACTTAGCTGTACATCTATATTCTTATTCTTCTGAATTTCTTTGCTTTTTAAGCTGTTTGCCACAATGCCTATTGTTACTTCTTGCTCTTTTTTGAAGTAGCTATGTATTATTACTAGCTATATTAAATATGTGGCTGTCATTTGAGTTTTGCGTTGAAAACTGATTACCGTTGGATGAATTTTTTATGGCCATTTTGCATGAGTGAATCCCATCATGATCCTCCCTCTACGGTGCATATATCACTGGTTGAACATGGGTGGAGATATCTTCTGACTGATTTGTATGATTTTATATTTTTTGATTTATAGTGTTTTTGTAGATTATGTTTTGTACATTATTTTGGATCTCTCTTGTCCAGCTTTTTAGATGGTGTAACTTGTCTTGACTCATTTTCCTTGCCTAACTATTCCTTCCACATGACAATGCTTTCTTTGATTTTCATGCAACTACATACACAACTGTACTGTATGTCTTTTACTATATTTTCTGGACATGTTTTAGAATATTTTCTCCGTCTATATTTTAATTTATCAGTGGAGGATATGATGACCCTTTCCCCAGATGATCGACAGTGAACATACTGAGCGCTATAATTTCTCACTTGAGAACCAAGCCAGAATTCTGATCCTCCATTTATGCAGGAAAATCGGTTCTGAATTTCATTGAGTTCTTGTTTTGTTGCCTCTTTTTGCGCCTTTTTGTTTTATTAACTGTCTCACGCTTCAGAGGATATGATGATCCTTTCCCCAGATGATCGACAATGAACATACTGAGCGCAATAATTTCTCATTTGAGAACCAAGCCAGAATTCTGATCTTCTGATTGTTTTATTGTTTCACTTTATATGTCGTATATTGATATTCTTAGTGTGCTGACTTCATTTGTTAGCTTGTGCAAAAAGGTTTTTGTCACTACTTGCTCTTTTGAAGTAACTATATATTCCAAATAGTTATTTTTTATGTGACAGTTTCGAATTCTGCGTTGAAAAACTGATTACCAATGGCTGGATTTAGATGGCCATTGTGTATGAGTCAACGCCATAATAATCTTCTCCCCATGTCATGCATATTGGTACCTGTGCATGATATCACTGGTTGAGCATTAGTGGGGATATCTTATGGATTTATATTTATGTTGTGTACAATTGTTTTAAGGGCCTCCTGTCTTGTCTTTTAGATAGTCTAACTTGTCTTACTTTTTGCTTTGCCTAACTGCTCCTTCCACATGACATTACCTTCTTTAGATTTAGAGATGCGAGTGCGCACACAAAAATATACTCTGCCTTTTACAATAGAATTCTCACAATATCATTTGTTATATAGCATGTCTGGAAGATGGCAATATGCCTTAAATTATACTTTCTGCCTTGTAAAAAATAGTTCACACTACCATTTGTTGTATAGCATCTCTGTAATATGCCTAAATCAGCCTATTGATTTGCAGCAAAGCTAGTGATCATTGCTAACAACTGCCCTCCGCTCCGCAAGTCTGAAATTGAGTACTATGCTATGCTGGCTAAGGTCACAGTCCACCACTTTCATGGAAGTAAGTTAGCATCCCTTGCTATTGGTTCTTTATATATAATTGTTGTTGCTTATGATCGAGTGAAATGTCAAATATCAACTGAAAAGATCGTTTTAGCTTCTTACATAATTATTGCTAATGTGCTCCCCACAAACTACATTTCTGGCTGTCCATGACAAGAATTTACATTAAGGTAATGACAACCAGTTTTTGCTAAGAGGAATGACGAAATGATGTGCACAGATTTTTTTTCCTACCCTGTTATTTTGAGACAGGGTCGTTTGTCTATGTAATCAAACTTTGTTATTGTTTGTTCAGACAATGTTGACCTCGGAACAGCTTGTGGAAAATACTACCGTGTCTGCTGCCTCAGCATTATTGATCCTGGTAAATGCGTCCTCCTTATCACAGGTCAATTTGTTTGTTTTGATCAAAATATGGATTTTAAGAGTGATTATATTCTGTTTTCAGGTGATTCTGATATCATCAAGACGACACCAGGTGAGCAGTAACGAAGCCACAAAATTAGTGCTAGGCTCCTGGCTTCTGGTAGCGGATCTTCTTGATGTACTTGTCTTTTATTGTGTTCCGACTGAATTTATCTAGTAAACAGAGTTCTTCTATTGGATTGAAAATTTTGTTCCTGGCAATTGAGATTGTTGAATAGATCTGAATGTGGTGGGATTAATCTTTTAGTTTTCATCTTTGTTGTTCCCCTATCGTCTATTGTGTTAAATCTGCATCATGTTTACTGTTGTTGGGTACCTAGTCATTCGTATTGTGCTCGTGCTGTCCTCCACATGTTACAACGGGTGTTAGTAAAGTCCCACAATTGTTACTGGAATTATAAGAATATATGACAATTGTCACCAGACCAGTAGCCCGTACAAGAGTCTACCGCATATGTGCCATCATAAGAGTACTCCAACTTCAGTTGGAGTTGTGAAGATGCGTCGCAACACACAAATTGCACAAAATAAAAAGGGTAATTACCGAAACGACCGGTCATGGCAGGAAGGGGGAAAACTGACCATCTTTTGAATGCCTTCCAAGCGGAGCTCGTTGCCTGCTTCAGCCCATAGGGGCATCGGCAAGCTGATCCTGGAGACAGACGCTTCGAGCTCTAAATTCGTCGGCGTATGACGATTCTGTCTTCAGTAATCTTATAAGGGACATCAAATGCGTGGTGAGGGAAAACTTTGTCTTGTTTAAGTGTGTTTATACGTGAGTAGAGAATGTAACAAAGCCGCTCATGAGTTGGCTAGTTTGGGTAGACTGTGTGTTGATGTTGAGGAGGTCATCTCGGACTCTTTGCCGGATGACTATCGATTTGTGACTAGCGATTTGCTAGTGGATGAGTAATGAGAATACCCAAGTTCAAAATAAAAACATTTTTCTCATAGTTGATGAGCAGGAGCACTTTCTTTGCTACTCTGTTTTATCTTTTTAACTCTAAATTTATCCACTCATTTTATTAAAAAAACACGTGCAAACCTAGTCAAATGTAAGTCATTCATGAAAAAAATTATTAATAAAGCAAATCACAACAAAAGTGATACTTTACATAAATTTTTGAATAAGATAAATAGTATGACTTGATTAAAAAGTCAAATATTGTATAATTTAGAATGTAAGGAATGCATCAAAATTTAGTACATTATGAAAGAACTACCTAGACCAAGTGCCCAGTTCAATAGCCTAAGCATAAAACAATAACAAGAATAATACAATAGAAGATAAGATGAGAATGTTGAAACCCAGCACAAGTAGCAATTCAACAATTTCATCACATAGACCTTTGATATTCTTGAAATAGAGGAACATGAGTGATCAAGTTATATATTCTTGTCTCGCAGTTTTGAATAGGAAGGGAAGGGGAAGGTGTGCTGGCTTAAGTGTGATGGCGAGGTATGGGAAAGGAGGAGAATGTAGCAACCGTAGGGAGGAGCCGAGCATGTTCAGAGTAGTGAAGCGTGATGAAGTTTGGCGCATAGGAGAGGGAGTCGAGGAGCGTGAATGCGACAACAATTGAACCTAGAGGCCCCTCGAACGGTAGAGGTAGCTACGATAGTACTCCGGTTGTCTGCCGAAGGGTGGCAATAGGTGTTCGCACGAAAGGCCCAGATACGCGTGAACGCAGGCGATGCCTGCTGCAGCGTGAGCCGCCAGGGTGGAGAAGGGAGAGACTGCGATAGAGAGACGAGAGAGGTGGAAAGGCGAAGCACCCGGTATTATAAACATTTTTTATGACTAGCCCCTACATGAAAATAGCGGAACTAGATGACATTGTTGTGGAGGGAAAAAAATTCACATCAATATTAGTAGTATCCACAAAATCTTTTTAGTTGCAGATATGAAATTTTGAACTTTTATAATGGCAGAAATAGGAATGACTTGCGGTTAAAACCTGATTAACGCTGAAGAATTGCGTAGGAGTTAGCTTTACCATCTTGCCCTACACATGGAGAATGCTAAGAACAAATCTTTGTTCTTCGGTTCGTCACTTCGTTAGGGTAAAATGCAAATCAGGTGTGTCACTTCGTTAGGGCAAAATGCAACTCAGGTGTTAAATATTAATAACTATAATAGCCGCAATTAAAAGGGAGGAGCTTTGTAGGACATTGAAAAAAAGCACAGATGAAAGATAGCGAAATCAGATCGATTTAGTCCATTGCAGTTAGTAAAACACAAAAGATGAGAATTAATGGCATATTGACAAAAATAATGCTAGGGACACTACAATTTGATCAAGTCAAAGTTTAAAGGGTAGTTTAATAAGGGCATAATCGGAACAAAACCTATCCAAGGTGGAGTTGGCCGGCGGTGTCGCCGCAAGTCACGATGCTCCGCTTCCGAAGCCACCTCGCCGCCGCCGTCCGTGCTGCCGCCTCGCCTCTCCACCCTGGCTCCCCCCATCACTGTCTCCTCTACACCACCGCCACCTCCACGCCCGCCTCTCAGTTCGTCGTCGAGGACTACCTCACCAGCAGCTGTGGCCTGACGCCAGCGCAGGCCCGCAATGCCTCCAGGCTCCTGCCCCGCCTCAAGTCCCCCGCGAAACCAGACGCTGCCCGGGCCTTCCTCGCTGGAATCGGCATCTCCAAAGCCGACCTCACCGCCGGGATCGCCAGGGACCCGCGGTTCCTCTGCTCCGATGTGGACAAAACCCTAACCCCCTGCATCGCCCAGCTCCGCTGCATCGGCCTCTCCCCGCCACAGATCTCCAGTCTCATCTCCGTCGCCCCCAATGTCTCCCGGTTTTCAAGTATGGCCAACCGCATCGAATTCTACCTCTCTTTTTTCTTCGGCTCCTACGACAGCTTGCACACCGTCCTTAGGAGGAACATGTACCTGCTCGGTCGAAATCCCGAGCGTCTTGTCAAACCCAATATGGCGTTCCTGCGACAGTCTGGCCTAGCTGATTCTGAAATTGCCAAGCTATTTCTGCGCACCCCGCGCTTATTTGCATTGGAGACAAGCCGTCTCATGGAAGTTGTGGTGTGTGCCGACAAGCTTGGTGTGCCACGCCGGTCAGCAATGTTCAAGTATGCCCTTGGGACCATCTACAGCATAACTCCTGGGAAGATAGATGCTAGGTTGGATTTCTTGAAGAAGGCTCTTGGATGCTCTGAGGCTGAGCTGGGCATTGCTGTGCGCAAGTCCCCAATCGCTCTGACTTTTTCAGAGGGCAAGCTGAGTCGCGTGGTGGATTTCCTCAAGACAGAGGTTGGTCTAGAGACAAACTACATTGTGCGCAGGCCAGCATTGCTCAACTATAGCATGACAAGGCGTCTTATGCCTCGGTTTTATGTCCTGAAAGCTCTTATGGTGAAGGGCTTTGTGGATAAAGATGTTGACTTCTTTGCAACGGTTACTAAAAATGAGAAAACATTCTCCAAGAGGTTTCTTGATCCTTACAAGGACAGCTTTCCAGGGCTTGCAGATGCTTATGCTGCCGCTTGTGCAGGCCAAGTTCCTCCTGTAATCCAACCATGAGAGCCTGAAATGTAATTTTTTGACATATTAAATCTTTCTCATTTCAGTTCTGTTTTTTAGTGACTTGGTTATTCATGACATGATTAAGCTTGTACCCTGGTAGCATGGCAAGCATTTGGAAGACCCAAAGTTTGGTTATCAGCTGCTCTTGTTTTCCCTCTTTACATAGCTTGCTCATTTTGCTTGCTGCTTCTTTGCATAGATAGTTTTTCTTCCAGTTTTTCGTCTCGGACACGCGGGGCTGCGTATCACTATATTAAGAATAAACTAAGATCTTTCTATAGCTAGTGTTCATACATCCGGCTTCGCAATGTTATAATAACTAAGTTCACATCGGACTAATGTTATTGCTCTCTAGCTGGTGTTGGCATTATAATTATGCAGATGTACTTGTATTGTATCTCCAACTGAAGTGAACATTTTTACATGTGAAATGGGAATATGACCTTGAAAGAAAGAGAATAGGGCCTTTGGTTCATGACCTCAACCACTAGAACTTTGGTTACATGGACGCTCCCAAAATATTCTCTGCACAACATATTTTTCTGGACATGTTCTCTGAATGTTTCCCCACTCTATATGTTAATGTTATCAATGGAGGATATGATGACCCTTTCCCCAGATGATCAACAGTGAACATACTAAACGCTATAATTTCTCATTTGAGAAAACCATGACAGAATTCTGATCCTCCATTTATGCAGAAAAATTGATTCTGAATGTCGTGTAGTGCTTGTTTTGTTGCCTCTTAATAAAATTGATGCTTCTTTTTGTGTGTTTTTTGTTTTCCTAACTGTGTTGCTATAATCTGTCACCTTGTACACAAAGTCTGTTGTCACTGCTTGCTCTTTTGAAGTAACTATGTATCCATAGTAGCTATTTTTAAATGTGACTGTCATTTGAGTTTTGCATTGAAAACTGATTACCAGTGGATGAATTTAGATAGCCATTGTGTATGAGCCAACGCCATAATGATCCTCCCCATCTCGTGCATATATGGTACCTTTGCATGATATCACTGGTTGGGCACGAGTGGGTATATTTTCTGACTGATTTATGTTTTTTTGCATTATAATGCTTTATGGATTATGTTGTGTACAATTATTTTGAGTATCTCCTGTCTAGTCTTTTAGATGGTGTAACTCTCATGACTCCTTTGTTTTGCCTTAACTGTTCCTTCCACCTGACAATATTTTCTTTAAATTTGATGTGAGTACATACAAAACTGTACAGTCTGCCTTTTACAATAGATTTCCCAAAATATAATTTGTTATATGGCATGCCTGTAATATGCCTAAATCAATCTGTTGATTTACAACAAAGCTAGTGATCATTGGTAACAACTGCCTCCGCTCCGGATGTCTGAAATTGAGTACTATGCTCCACGAAAATAAGTTAGATGACTTATTTGGTTCTTTATTATTAATCGATCTTGTGAACTGTTGGATTCTCAACTCTCAGTAGGCATGGTACCTTGTTCATTTAGAATTTTAGACCCTGATTTTGATGTATTGTTTTGTAATCTCTAGCTAGCTGCAGAAAAGTATAAGAATCAGCGACAAGCTAGGGACCATGGCACCCATGCATGTGAGGGCTTAAGATAATAAACGAAGTCAACTGAAAAGATCATTATGGCTTCTTTAGACCTATAATTAATACTAATTGATTCTCCTCAAAATATATTTCTGGCAGTGTTCCTGACAGGAATTTACATTTTGAGGTAATGGAACAACTAAAAGATGTGCACAGATGGCTCCTATCGTGTTAATAGGGTTGTGTCTGTCTAGGCCATGTAACTGTTTTTGTGACAGTCCTCAAAGTAACCACATCCCGTTGGTTTTCAGACAATGTTGACCTGGAAAAAGCCTGTGGAAAATACTTCTGTGTCTGCTGCCTCAGGATTGTTGATCCTGTTCAATTCATCCATATCTCAGGTCAATTTGATGTTTTAATCGGAATATGGAAATGAAGAGTGTTGTTATATTCTGTTTTCAGGTGATTCTGATATAATCAAGATTACACCAGGTGAGCAGTAAGGAAGTCGCACCAGTTCCTCTTTTCGACACCTGGCTTCTGAACTCTTCTAGTGTTGTAGTGGATCTTGCTAGGCTTGTTTTTGTATTGTGTTCGACAACATTTGCATGCCAGTAAACAGAGTTCATGGGAAACATTGTCTTGGATTGAAAATTTTGTTCCTGGCATTTGGCACAATTGAATGGATCTTTTGGCTGAATGTGCGCGGATCAGAGCTGTTATAGTTTTCTTTTTCCTTTACCGTCATTCCATTATTATCTATTCATATATTGTGATAAATCTGTATCATCTCTTCTGTTATTCCACCCGTTGCTACTAAGGTATCTAGTCGTTGGTTTTGTGACTTTGCTATAAGTGGTGATACTACTGAAGTTACAAGAATAAGCCTCTAACAGAGGTTGCAAGAATAAGGAAGCAGAATATTTGAGGGTCAAAATGCCTCGTGTGTTCTCCAAAATCCATGTGTTCTCCAAAATCCAAATCATAAAACCTTTAGCTTTTCTAGTTATTTTTTTTATGTACTGAGCTTGTTAGGTATCGAGATTTTTGTAGGAACGTTTTTCATGTCTTGATTCTCTCATTCAGATGATGAATTGGAATAACTTTGAGAATTGTTTAGCTCATAGGCATAGCCGCATAGGCAGTATTCTGATCCAGAAAAGAATATTCCGTAAGCTGATTCAAAAAAGAATATTTTCATACAAATCGTATACATGTAATATGGTTTACAAATATATAATATAACCCATTTAAAAAGGTTTATGTTAAAAAAATATGATAACCAATGCACAAGAGCCACAAGAAACAAAAACACTTGAAACATCTTATAATTTAGAATGGAGGAAGTATCTTATTCAAATTATCGATAGCCAGAGAAATACTTCCTTTGTTTTCGAAAAGTTTAAGTTTTGTTCTAGTCAAATAACATCTAATTTCAAATTGTTGATAATAACAAACAATTACTTTCTTTGTTTTCCAATAGTTTTAGTTCTGTTCTAAGCTAAATAGTAATAGTAAAATAGAAAAGTTTGATTTGTGACAGAGCTAAAAAAGACGTGTAGAAGTATATGATGATGGGAGTACTTTAACACAGTTTCGCGAAAAGTGAGCATCTCTAAGAGTTTGCTATCTTAATTTAGCATCCATATAATTTTGACAAAATAAGAAAAATAGCCTTCAATAGTTTGGCAAAACAACTTGTCATATCTTCCTTTCGCGCGAGCAAATATACGTGCACGTATACAACTTGGCATCCGGGGCTCTTCGTTTGTTTAGCGGAGTTCTTCCTTTCGTTAGGGGAACTCTTTGTTTTCTTGGCAGGGCTCTTCATCTCGTTAGCGGGCCTTTTTATTTTACCACCTTTTTATTTTACCAAGTTAAAAAAGTTAAACTCTTGGAGAGGGACTGGTTTTTACTTGGCATATCGTTTTGCGAGTTGGCAAGTAAAATCTGACAAACTCTTAGATATGCTTAATCCCGTTTTGTGAGATGGCAAATAAATTGAGATTGAGAAGCTTGATTAGTAAACCAGGATGGCGGGAATTTTTTTCCCACTTGGGCCTAGGCTGTTGAGTGTCCCATGGGCCGCCATGCTCCAGCGGCAACGCGTGGGCCGCCGGCCCTCTTCTCTCTGAAACCCTAGTAGACCTCTCTCTCTCTCTATATATATCGTGTGAGTTGAGGCTATGCGAACGGAAGCAGCTCCCCCCGCCGCCGACCTCCCTCCGCCGCCGACCTCCCTCCGCCGCAGCGGCTCATTGTCGCCCGGCCATCCATCCTCATCCTTTCGATGTCCAGAGATAATAGTATTACTATGGTCTCTCGCCTTCTCGTTGATTCTAGTGTACCATCTTCCTTGGTTTGCTTGGTGGGGTGGGGCTGTTGGATGGATTGGTGCAGATGAGGAGTCACAAGTTTTAATGGGTAATTTGCATCTGAGGCATCTCTGTGATGTCACACCCTTTTCACCTTGGAGATCTGATGCATCCAATTTTCCGCCCAAACCCCTCCCTATAGCAACCGACAGTTTTTTTTTTTTAATTTTATAAATTTCTTTGTTGCCGTTTGCCCGTTTCAGATTGTTTGGCCTGTTCTGGTTATTTCTCGATTTGGTTTTGGTATTTCTGAGATGGAAGGAAATCAAATCTCCATTGTTGTTCAGTGACGCTAACGGTGCTGTGTGTGGAGATGAAATGATGACGAAATTGTTTCCCTATTGGTTTGATTGGCCGCCATGATGGCTCAAACTGTATTAGCTCTATCTGATCATCTCCCGCGTCGTATCTCTAGCTTAACGTGTTATGCAGTACACCTAAGTGGTGCGTATTTGACAGCGTGCTAACCCAAGCAGACGATGAAACGAAGCTTGACGGGGAACTTGCTAGAGCACGCAGGTTATTGATCATTTTTAATAATTGGGAAGTAGTACAAAATCCTTAAATCTTTTCTTTGTGTATGTACTAAAAAGGAGTGGATTTCTTTGGGCATGTAGTAAAAGGGGTGATGTAAGCAGATGAGCAGTCATCTCTGTGATGTCGCACCCTTTTTCAGCATGGAGATCTGATATCCTTTCCTTCATGATCCACTTACCATTTTTAGTTTCTGTCTTAGTTCTTTACTACAGTTTAACTTTTTTTAGTTCGCCATTTCCACCACCATCGTATTGTTAGTTGAGGATATGATGACCCTTTCCCCAGATGATCGACAGTGAACATACTGAGCGCTATCATTTCTCATTTGAGAAAGCCAAGCCAGAATTCTGATCCTCCATTTTTGCAGAAAATATGAATTTTGAATGTCATGTGATGCTTGTTTTGTATCCTCATAAAAAAATTAACGCTTCTTTTGTGTGTTTGTTGGCGTTCTCTTAACTCGTATCTGTGTTGCAAACTTCAGAGGATATGATGACCCTTTCCCCAGATGATCGACAGTGAACATACTGAGCGCTATCATTTCTCATTTGAGAAACCAAGCCAGAATTCTGATCCTCCATTTATGCAGAAAATATGAATTTTGAATGCTGTGTTGCACGCTTCAGAGGATATGATGACCCTTTCCCCAGATGATCGACAGTGAACATACTGAGCGCTATCATTTCTCATTTGAGAAAACCAAGCCAGAATTCTGATCCTCCATTTGTTCAGAAAATATGAATTTTGAATGTAATCTAATGCTTGTTTTGTTGTGTCAAGAAAAATTGATGCTTCTTTTGTGTGTTTTTGCTGTTCTCTTAGCTCGTAGCTGTGTTGCACACTTCAGATGGTATGATGGCTCTTTCACCAGATGATCGACAGTGAACATACAGAGCGCTATAATTTCTCATTTGAGAAAACCAAGCCAGAATTCTGATCGATTACCGATGGATGAACGATGTCTATTGTGTATGAGTCAAAGCCATAAGGATCGTCCCCATTTTGCTTTGTGTAGCGTTACTATGGAAAGATTTTGAACTATTGTTTTGAGTGTGTTCTGTCCGGTCTTTTAGGTAACTTCTCACTCTCTTAGGTGGAGTTCTTAGAGAGCAGAACCAATAATAAAGTCAAAAGTGATAAGAGTCAAGTTATAATAGTGGTCTTATTTGTTTATAATAATTTTTTATTGTTATTTTGAGCCATCTCACAACAGCTTTCTTCTAAGTATGTGTCTATACTTCTGTCTACAGCTTGTGCTAACAGGAGAGTTCTCTCCATCTTAGCATTTGGTTGGGTATAAGTTTATTGTTGTACTTGTTCTTAGCGATCATTGCTAACCGCCCTCCACTCCAGAAGTCCTCAAGCTTAACTTGTGAACCAAACCAACTGTTAAAGCGTGATTTGACGTCAGACCAGGGAAGCGTACTCTCACAGCTGCTACTGGCCTTTTTGATGGAAAAACAAAGCTATAGCTACTGAAGTCTAAGTAGGCCCCGTTTAGAAGGCAAAAACGTTTGGAATTTGGAAAATAAATCTTTTACAATAAGTTTCTGTAACTTCTCTGTTTCACCTTGAATACCATGGACCATGATTCACAGCGGTGGTTGTGTAGTGTGTACTGTATTCAGCATTCTTGCTACATTTGGAATTCTGATAATCGTTTTCGACAGAAACCAGGAGCAAGGCTCTAATGTGTTGAGCTTGTTGACCATAAAACTCTTTCATTCAGATGATAATTTGGACAATAAAAAAATTGATTCCCTAACTCGCTGGGTTTTTACTATATTACTAGTTCTCTTTTGGATTTGCAAATACGCTGGAATATTACAGACCCTACGTCCAGCAGTTGCAGGCTCGCCGGAAATCGAAATGTGAATCCAGCATACTTTGCAGCAGCGGCTGCCTCTCGTGGTTTGGGCGTTTGGCAATACGCAGGAGGAACAGCTGAGGATCTGCCTTAGAATTCGTCTGCCACGAGCATTGTGACGTGGAGCCGACGCCATGCTTAGTAGTCTCTATATGGTTGGTCAAAAAAATGTCTGCTATTGGTCAAAAAACGAATGACAATATCGACCATAGACATTGGCACCAACCAAGACACGTCATTATTGTCATTGATTCTTATCATTATTGGTGGTAGCTATGCAATCCAATGTGTATTCCATTCCGTACTAAAAGCTATGCTTAACTCTTTAAAAAAACTATGCTTAACCAAGAAATATACGCACATGCTACATCAGATCCGGCATATATTATAATCATCATGCACGCTAAAAACAACGCTCAGTAAAACATTTTCTTTAGGTACCGCCTTAGACAAGGTTTAAATTTAATGACATAAAGTTTTAGTTGTCATATGAGGTGCTTGGATACCTATAAAAAACATCATGAACTATTAGGCTTAAAACAATTGTCTAACAAGGGAACATATCTAGTGCAAACCAACCACTTCATGCAAACTTACAAACTTCTAATTTGGGCCACATGATGTTGATCCAAGGAGCGTAGGGGGGTTGGGTAATTTTACGCTTAACCGCCCACTCCTAATCACATATTTGCAAATCCCCCCTTTCACCTCTTCCCCGTGTCCCCTTAGATCAAGATCAGGTGGCTCAGATTAGAAGTTTGCATTGTTTGCACGGAGATGTTGGTTTCCATTTGATACGTTGCCGTCTAACAAAGTAGTCACGATTAGAGATTTTTAGCTTATATTTAATATTCATGCATGTGTCTAAACATCTAATGTGATAGAGTGTAAACTTTAAATAGAGGAACTAAACATGACCTTAGTTTCTATATAAATTCATTTATTAAAAAAATCCAACTTCTAAATGCGACATTTTCAGCATAGATGTTTCAGCTGCTGTAGCTGCAGATGTCAAGTGGCCGCAACAGCTTGTGCAATAACTTGTGTCCGTTCTATTGAAAGTCTCAACTTTTTATACTGAATTATCTTATTTGACTATTCATCATATTTAGTTTTTTATAAATATTATTTATTTTATTATGATTTATTCTATAATTCAGAATACTTTAATACAATTTATTTGTTTTATAATTTATAAAAAATTGAATAAAATGACGGTCAACAACGATGTCTGAAAATAAAAAACATTTTTAATGGAATGGAGTGAGTGAATTTGGCCAAATTTATCAAAAAAGGTTAATAACAGTTATGATACAGAATTAGTATCATGCATGGAACTAGGACATATCATGAAATGCATATCTTTTTTTATAATATATCTATATATTTGTTTGATGTTATAAAATGGATATTTTTAATATAAAGTTGTTCAACCTTATAAAAGAATAAACTTAGAACAGCTTTAAAACTTTTGATTTATTAGAGACTGAGGCAGTAGTAAGTAGTAACTAACAGGACCAACAGGTTCGTGGTGATGCGGACCTGACGTCATCACGGTCATCCCTGTTTATAGCGAGCATCAACGGAGCCTAGGGGCAAGATTTGTCATTTGTATATGATGGGTAGGTTTGATGCTGCAAGACTTAATTGGTCAAATGACATGTTTCCACCTACCAATAGACTTGGGGGGATTCCTTTTCTTTTCTAATCTCTAGTATAAACTAAACCATCACAAGTGTTAAGCATAAGTACGTGCATTCCCTACTAAGTCGTCGTACTAGTCAGCGAAGAGAATCACACGAGTTTGCGACGTACAAGTCACTAAAGGTCAGTAGTGACAGGTCACCTTTTGCAAACTTGCGTCATATATTAGTGTACTTGTACAGATCAGCTAGCCAGTCTGTCCGTCACGCAGTATGACGGTTGATTGAACTGGATGCACCTTCTCAACGGTTTCTCGGTCATGGACTAGGACAATTCATATATACTAGCAGGCATCCCGTGCATTGCACGGATTTTTTTTAACGGTTCATGGACCCGTTGCTGTTTAAAATGGATCACTGTTTATTAAATCTGACACTGTTGCATAACGAGTTTACTGTTTACGACACCGTTATTGCTTGGAAAGGCACTGTTCATAATGGGTTCACTGTTCACCACACCTGTTACTAATCCAAAAGTACTGTTCATCGTGGGTTTACTGTTCACCGACCCGTTACTGTTACAGCAACAGTGTTGTACAATAAGATGTGAGGAGGAGGGGAGCCCGGATTATATGGAGATAGGTAGATCAGTAAAGATTATGCTTGGCTCACTGATCAACATAAACATGATCAGTACAGATATTATTTTATGGGAACGAGTAGAAAGATTTGCATACACTCTACTAAATAACATGATTTGATTACTGCGCTACCCATATGGTCACCAAACCTGTCCCTTCCGGAGTGCTTAGAAATATCACCTGGGATTATGGTGAACATATAATCAGCTTTCTAAAGCCCCCACATTAATAAACAGGAAATATATATGAGAAGGGGTATTTAATTAGATGGTTTGATTAGACAGGATTGGTCATAGTCATAGGAAGCGGCGAGGTGAGGTCGTGAACAAGCGAGCAGGTGGCGCTAGCTGGAGGCAAAACGGATCGTGCATGACCACACATGCAGAGAGGGTTTCTCCTCCATCTTCTTTTGTATATATTTTGATTGAAAACGTAGAAGATGAATGAATAAAAAATTCAGCTGCCAAAGAACATATGGGGGTTTTATCATTAGCCATGTTGTACGTACTTGCAGTACTGGCTAGCTAGGTAACAAAAGTTTGTGTGATGGATTGGGTTAATTAATTAGACGATGATGGTACGTACAAAACTGCGTACAACTAACTCGATCAAATGGTCAAATGACACAACAGATTTCAACCTACCATGAGACTTGGGGTCGATCGATCGATTCGTTTCCTTTTCTCTCCTTGCTACTAAACTGAGGCATCACATCACAAGCGCACGTGTATATATTCGATAAAATTCTCTGCAGGACAGCTGGACAGGTCAGCGATGAAAATCACAAGAGTTTTCGTTGCGTCGCATATTGCACAGGTGAGAAATAAGCGTCATTACATAGGACTACAAGTAGTAGCACTATTCTTTTTCCCAACGAGTCAGTCACGCTCACGCACAGTGGATATGCATGCAACTTGGCAGGCAAATCGCAAACGTTTACTCGGTCGCTCTGGCTCGTCTTTGAGGAAAAAATTTTCACGGTGGTATAGTCAAGTCGTAATCTTTGGTTTATCGTACGACGACTTGCTCTGTCAGCGCGTGCACTTTCAAGCTAAGCGTTGCTACCGAGCAAAAAAATCAACTGACTCGATTGGTAGTTTAATAATTGTAGGCTTGCTTAACA
Organism: Eremochloa ophiuroides; assembly: GCA_038502445.1. NCBI lineage: Eukaryota > Viridiplantae > Streptophyta > Magnoliopsida > Poales > Poaceae > Eremochloa > Eremochloa ophiuroides. The sequence continues at coordinate 104,963,721 of JAHLJS010000003.1, forward strand.
AAACGTGCTACCTCCCTCAGCTCAAATGGGTGGATTAGACCACCCGCGGCGCGTCCGGTATCCCGCTCCTAGAGGAGGCCGATACCGGACGGGAGCCTGCAGCGGCTGCTATCGAAGAGGACGGCCTCCCGTCCGCGAAGTTCAGCGGGCGTCTAGGACCTCCGGTATCGCGGCCGCTGGGCCCACGCGCACGCAGAGAGGGACCCCGGGGAGAGAGAGAGAGGGAGGGAGCCGCCGCCGCTCACCGAGCTCGTTCGACGAGGAGGAAGGAGGTCGTGCCGGTCGCCCACCTCGCATCGAGCTCCGTCCACCGGGCCCGCGTGCCCTCGCCGGGGCCGCCGCGCGCCCTCATCGTCGGGAGCAGAGGAGAGGATAGAAGAGAGAGGATAGAGAGAGACAGGTGGGAGTTAAAATATAAATAGATTATGACACGTGGGTCCCACTGGATAGAGGTGTTGGATTTATTATGGGCTAGGCCCATTTATATATTCAATAAATCAATAAACTCTATGGTACGTAATTGTGGATATTATTATTTGTACCGGATTGGAATTCTAAAGATCGTTGACTTGACTTATATGGTGGGAAATATTCCACTTAATTTGAGAAGTTAAGGAAAAGACCAAGGCGTGCCACACGAGCGCGCGCCGCCGCCGCCGTCGGCCGGCCAAGCCGGGGCGTGGGCGTGGCAGGCGCGCATGGAGGAGCGAGAGGGCAGGTGCCTCCGAAGCCCTTGCCGTTCGAGACCTTGCACGGGGGATCGGCAATTAGGTTTTTGGGGAGCGTCTTCGCGACTGCCCAATTCACCGCCGCCGTTCATCGTCTTCTTCCTCAAGTCACCGGCGACATTGTCTTCATCCTCCTCGCGGGTGGACTTCTTCATGTTTCTGGAAGTATGACGCTGGAAGTTGAACAAGGATCCGGATCATCGGAGTGCATGAGAGGGTATGATCCCTTCATCTCCAATCTGTTTTTCGTTCTTCTGTTCCTATATGTTTCAGTAGTTTTGTCTCGTTGTTTCATATGCTATCGCAAGTTTGTTTCAGTAGTTTTGTCATGTCGTTTCATAATTTTTCTTATGTCTGTTTCTGCTGGTTATATGCTCTGTATATATGTTTCAGTTGTTCTGTTCTGTTGTTTCGTATGCTGTCTTGAGTCTGTTTTATCAGTTCTGTCATATCGTTTCTGCTGTCATATATGTGTTGCTTCTATGAGATATATATCGTGCCATGTGTTCTTATTTGTTATGCTATATGAATCATGTTTATATATATGTTCTTGATATTCATATGATTCTCATGATATGTGTTTTGGCATATATCTTTATCATGAATATAATTGATGTTATAATTTCAACGATTAATAATTCTTTTTTTATGTTGTCATTATGAGGTTAATTTATGGAATTAAAATGATATGAAAATTGCCTAATTATCTAACAAGAGGATGAAATATAGAGGATGGATGGGTGCGGTAGAAAGTGATGTAGAGGAGAGAATTTTGATGAGCACGATAAAATATTCTTTTTAGAGGACGGATTTAGAGGACCAGATTACCAGAAGTTCTATCTTTTTAGAGGATGGATTTAGAGGACCACAAGTGCAGATAGTCTTAGGAGCTGCTGGCCTGCTCTATCTAACTAGCCCACTTGCATTCTGTATTTGAAAGAGTATATACATAATAATTAACAGCGCATGAATTTAGTTTTCCATTATCGTGCTCGATCTGTCAGGCCTAGTTTAGTAGTTTGCGGTCACCTACTGCCTACATGTTGAACGTCAATGTACGTACACGTGCTCTGTCAGACATACGTATGACCGGACTGTATCTGTACAATAAAGGAATCGCTCGTCGAATCGCGAAGCACACGTGCACGTGTGAACGGCCGGGGCAAGGTCATCCACGTCCACGCGGTGCTGCGGTGTACTCCGTATTCCTACAAGCAAATTAAGCAACGTGGAGTTGGTGCACCAACCTGCCTGACGACCCTATGAAAAATCACGGTCGCCGCGGCCCGTGTCGATCTGCTGCTCGTGCTGGATGGATCAGTGGCATGTTCCGCTCGTTTGAAAGGAAACGCCGATTTCAGCTGTGGCTCTGTTCGGCTGCCTAGACTGTACGACTGACTGATTAAGTATTTTAAGAGAAAAACACTGCTGAATGGCTGACTAATATTGGCTCGTAAGTTCAAGCGAATAGAGCGTGATTGATTGAGAAAAATCACGCCGTAATACTGGATGATGGAGCAGGTGGCGATATATGGTGCATCTGATGTATCCGATCCACTGCACCACAGTCATGCTCGCTAAACCAGACCACTGCTGCTAGTGCACATATGCAAGCGCGTTTAGTTGCTGGTCATACGTATCGTCACGCCGCGTCACGGCTGTGGCTGAGTAGTCGTAATTAATAAAATCGGAGCTACCGGGGGCCAGTAACCAAAAACATACTACTCGTATGATAATTTAAAGACGAGTCGACGACAACGACGACATTATTATGCATGCAGGCGCAGTATTGCATAGCATTATTTAGCGCGCGCAACGCGACCACTTCATTAATTCGAATATTCAATTGTTGCGTGCGGTGGTTATCCGCTTATCCCTAGACGTACTAAACAAACACCCTGGGCTAGCGCAAGCGCTGAGCGCGCGCGGTAACTTTGTTACGTACTGTGCCCCGATGGCATCATATCATATGGACCCGGCCCGCTGTGAATGTGATCTGATTCTGATCTCATCTGATGATGCATGTAAAGTCTCCGTTCTTTCCATTCTGCAACTACAGTAATCAAAATTCCCCCGTGCGCACGCCGGTCAAAAAGACCGTCGATCGATCGCCCGCAGATTTTCCAGATCTGAACTGAACCAAACCAGACTGCGTAAGTATGTTCCACTCCACTACCAGACTGTGTAAGTATGTTCCAGTCCATCTAAATGCCACCAAACCCCACTGCTGCTACCTTCTGGTTCCCAGTACTGCTTCGGCGTCTGCTGCTACCTTCTTCTGTGTCACCCAGACCCAGTAGTGCTTCGGCGTGCCATTTTTTATTTTGATCCGTACGTCTCCATTTCTGGAACTGGAAAGCAACGTTTCTTACACTCGAGCCGCTGCCAAATGGCAAAGGCATCCACACGGAACGGAACGGTCATCACTCATCAGCAAGATGACACTCAGCAGGATGACTTTGTTGACCGAGCTACATGGCCCCTCCCGACCGCCAACCCACCCCGCGCTGCCCTATAAAACCAGACAGCCAGCGCAAACTCTCATCAAGTTCAGCAGCCCACTCCACTGAGCTCACAGCTAGCTGAGGCACTCACCAGTCAACACAGCCCGGCCTGCCCCTCAGATCACGTAGTGCTTCTGCGATGGCAATGGCATCATCGCTGCCAGCGTTCACGGTGCGGCGCGGGGACCCGGTGCTGGTATCGCCGTCGTCGCCGACGCCGCGGGAGACGAAGCCGCTGTCGGACATCGACGACGCCGAGGGCATGCGCTTCTACAGCTCCGGCATCCACCTGTACCGCGCCAACCCGGCCAAGGCCGGGCAGGACCCGGCGGCGGTCATCCGCGACGCGCTGGCGGCGGCGCTGGTCCCCTACTACCCGCTCGCCGGCCGCCTCCGCGAGGTGGAAGGGACGAGGAAGCTCGTCGTCGACTGCGCCGCGCAGGGCGTCCTGTTCGCCGCCGCCGACGCCGACCTCACCGCCGACGACTTCGGCGACGTGCAGAGCCCGCCGTTCCCGTGCTTCGACCAGTTCATCCTCGAGAGCACCACCGTCGCCGGCGTCGAGCCCGTCGTCGACCGCCCCTTGCTCTACATCCAGGTCACGCGCCTCAAGTGCGGCGGCTTCATCTTCGGCCAGCGCTTCTGCCACTGCGTCGTGGACGCCCCGGGAGGGATGCAGTTCGAGAAGGCCATCTGCGAGATCGCCTGCGGCGCCGCCGCGCCGTCTGTGACGCCGGCGTGGGGCAGGGAGATGTTCATGGCGCGCCACCCGCCGCGGCCGTCCTACCCGCACCTCGAGTACCGCGAGCCCGCCGGCGGCGTCGCCGGCGCCGTCGACCGGATGCTGACCACTCCGCCGTGCGACATGGCGCGCGTGCCCTTCTTCTTCGGCCCACGGGAGATCGCGGGGCTGCGGCAGCGCGCGCCGCCGGGGCTGCGCTGCTCCCGCTTCGAGCTCGTCGCCGCCTGCATCTGGCGCAGCCGCACGGCGGCGCTCGGGTACGCGGCCGACGAGGAGGTGCGGCTGTCGTTCATCGTGAACGCGCGCGGGCGGCCCGAGATCCCGCTCCCCGAGGGCTTCTACGGGAACGCCTTCGCCTACTCCGTCGCGGCGGCCACCGCCGGCGAGCTCTGCGGCGGGGACCTCGGCTTCGCGCTGGACCTCGTGAAGAAGGCCAAGTCGGCGGTGACGTACGACTACCTGCTGTCGGTGGCGGACCTGATGGTGCTCACCGGCCGGCCGCTGTTCGCCGTGTCGAGGACGTACATCGTGTCGGACGTCAGCCACGCAGGGTTCAAGAGCGTCGACTTCGGGTGGGGCGAGGCAATCTACGGCGGTCCGGCGAAGGGCGGCGAAGGCCCGCTCCTCGGCGTCACCAACTACTTCTCCAGGGCCAAGAACGGCAAGGGGGAGGAAGGCACCGTCGTGCCCATCTGCCTGCCCAAGGACGCCATGGACAAGTTCCAGCTCGAGGTGGAAGGCCTCACCGCCGAGATCTGAGCAGCTTGCCCATCGATCGAGTCGCCCGGGGTGCGTGCATGCATATATGCATGTCAGGGTACGTTGTGCGCATGCATGCATGAGCACAACTTCCCTTAGTAAAACGACGTCATCAAGTATACTGTATACGTACACCGTACCACAAATTGATGCTTCCTGAATGGTATATAGATGCGTGTGTTGTTTTCCTTGATATATATAAACAGGTGGACTAGCTTGCGCACTTGTGTTTTGTGTAAGTTAACTTGGAAACAATTCATATGCAGGTGGAATTGCCGATTTAATATCAACATCATCCCGCCTCAAAGTTGAAATGCTAGAGTTGTATTCTCGTAATAAGTTTGCGTTTTTAGGAAAAAAAATATTAACATGTATGAGTTCAATAAATACACTATCAAATTACTAAATATATATCAGGATAACTTAACAGAATAAACTTTGGTATTATGTTAGTGCATTAAAAAATATTTAAAGTTAAACAGGTTTAACTTAGAATAAAAATAAAATAAAATAAATTATACTTCAATGCAGAGGGACTGATAGAGACTAGGTTATAAACGAAACATTTCTCTCAACTAATTTATTATTATAGTAGAGGTGAAAACCTTGTTCCCTTATAAAAAAAAACATAGTGCATGCACTTTGTGAGAATTATTACAGCAACCGATGCAAATGCAAGCTGGAATACCAAGCTAAAGGAATTGTTCAATACTATCCACGTACGGATGATCACAAAAGCCAGAGGATCGGATCAAGCCGATTATACTTTTCAGTCACACGAGTCCCACGTACTGACCATTTGACTGCAACCACACTTCTTTTTATTTCCAAGCTCCATACATAGCGGTTGAAGTAAGCCATGCATACATTAAGCGGAGAGACAAAGACCAACATGATTAGCGATTTCAAATACTGTACAACCATTGGTTGCTCTGAGATGATGCATTAACCGAAGAAACGACCATGCATATTGGCAAAAGTCATATCTTGCTTAGCCATCTACTTTGCCTATGTTCTAGGCAAACTATAATCACAAGGTGCCTGATTTTTGTATGCTGAGACTTGGCCCTTTACACCAAGCACAAACTAGCAGTCAGCACTCACCAAACAAATCATTGCTCGTTGAATTAAGCGTTGAATACCCAGCGAATCAAATCCGAATCCGTGCGCGTGGGTGGTGCCAAACATCTGCTTTAAAGAACCTTGGCTCAACAAGTATTTTCTAAACGCCCGTTGCTAAATAGTCGGAACGTACCATTTAGCACTGGTTAGAGCTATCATTAAATAGGATAAACAATTAATCATTAAACAAAAATGACGCGCTAGTATTCCAGGATTTAACGATAGGAAAAAGTCTAAAACCCCCCTGAACTATGGACCCTGAAACACATGACCCCCAACCTATGAAACGGTCTAGTTTACCCCTTGAACTATCCAAAACCGTCTATTTTATCCCCTGGGCGGTTTTCGATGGCGGTTTGCTACAGTAAAACCAGTTTTCTATTTTTTATTTATTTTCGCTAAGTGTTTGAAAAATCATAGTAAATCATAGAAAAATCATAAAATAGAAAATCTAACTTTGTTGGACTCTACATGAGTAGATCTATACAATGAACATATAATATGGTATGCTTTAGTATAGAGTTTTTGTTGTAGATTTACATTGAACAAATCCAAATTTTTTTACAACAAAAATTTCAGGTAGTGAAAAAAAAGTAGACTTGATAGTTTACTGCCACTTGACACCAATCGATCTGACCAATTATATATGAAGTACAAGACAGGTAGACAGGTAAAAAAATGCGAAGTAAAAGAAAAAGATAGATGCATTGTTTCATCTCATCTGGATGAAGCAAGCGCAATTATTCTTGTGGCATATATATAAATTGTTTGGCACATAAATTCTATCCGCATGCATGGCAACCGATGAATGCCATGCATGATGTAGAAGGAAATGCAGCTAGCACTGTAGTAGAGTGCTAGAGGCGACCGCAGTCAAAGTCGGCATGCCTAAACGTGCGATTGCCTAGGAGTGCCAGAAGCGCCACGCAGGCAAGCTTGGTGACCCGCCACGACTTGGGAAACAGCAGCGTCCCCATGACAAAGCTCTCGAGAGACAGCAACGTCACCCTCAGCCTCCTCTCTCGGACGTACGCCTGAATCCCAGCAATGTAGTCGTCGTCGCCGGCGCCGGCGCTGGCGGCTCGTGACAGCGACCGGGCGAGCACGACGGCGTCCTCGAGCGTCGACGCGCCGCCCTGGCCGATGAACGGGCCCAAGACGTGCATCGCGTCGCCGGCGACCGTCACGACGCCCTTGTGGAACGTGCTGAAGGCGACCTGCCATGGAGGCCGGTACCAGGTGCTGTTCACCACGTTGAGGGACTCCGGATCGGACTCCCGCACCAGGTCGATGATCTCAGAAGGGCAATCCGGAGCTCGTAACTTGGCTAGCATCGAATCCTTCGTGGCCCTCGCATCTTTAGTGATCTCTGGATCGATATGATGAGACATCATAATTAATTAAGCGATTAGCTAGATTCAGCTAGTAGTTTGTCTTGTGTACTAGCTACTTCCCTTTAAATCATAAACATATATACCGTACCTGATGGCGCAAAAGGCATGGTTAGGAAGAAATGAGCTAGGTTGTGACTTATGGGCAATATGCCGACGAAGAACCCCTCTCCGATTAATTTCAGAAACTCGGTCCCAAATGGATGCTCATGCGAATACTTAGTGAAACCACGAAGAACCGTGCCAGACTTTGTTTTAGGCGCAGACAGTCCTACGTACTTAGCTACCACTGAGTTCCAACCATCACATCCAATCACAACCTGCACGTCCAGCAGCAGATCGATCAACACACAGAAATTAAATAAACAAAAAGAGAGAGGCACTCTTGAATTCGATAATACTAGTATATACCTTGGCCCTGATAATGCTACCATCGACTGTAGTAAGAATCGCTCCATGGGTACCCGGATCTTGGTCGATCGCAACCACATGGCATCCAAAGCGGATCGCTCCTGAAGGTATGTTCTTGGCCATTGCCTCGATGAGATCCTTTCTTTTCAAGCATCGGAATTCCGTCCTAGCCAAATCAAGATTGGTCAACTGAATTAGTGCCTTTGTGTCATAAAAAGATAACTACGAGAACTCTGGCTATATACATATGCTTTTTTTTTATTATTTTTAATACATTTTTATACGGAAATTGAAAAAAATATACCCTAGATCTGCTAAATTTAAAAAAGGGGCTCTTTTACGATGGTTGGTGGGTACCACCAAGTACTTTTAATACCTAAAGTCTCTGATTTATTCTTAACATTCGGATAGTATACAGATTTGCCAATTGAATTTGCTTACTTAAGGGTATTCTTTTGACCAATCAACATCTATTTTTAGCCATAAAATAATATTTTTTTTCTCAGAACAAATCAACACCAGCCAAAATCAGCTCTTGTTTGCAGCCTAAAAGAACATGGAGGTGTTCATGTCAACAACCCCTTTGACCGTAGTACTACATTATTCTTTTTCCAGGTGGGCATTTTGGATTTTTGGAGAAAGGCACCGCCTCCGTTGAAAGGTCTCGAAAACACTTATCTACCACTACACCACACTCATTTTTAATTGTATATGATATGCTATTTTTTTATATCAATATTTTATAATTTTATATTGGATATTTTGGCTACTAAATGAACTCAAATTAAAAAAAAAACTTTTAGCTATACAAAGTTTTAAATCTTGTCAAGTACTACAACTTTGGTAAAGGTTGTATTTCCATCAGACGTAGTTTGAAAACTTTTAAAAAAAATTATGTCTCAAAAACATGTGAATTTCAAACACAAATTTGAGACTCTAATAAAAAAAACTTGTCAATATCAAACATGTTGATTAGATAGCAACTAGAACTTTGGTATTAACCACATGAACATTTGAGGTCATTCAGGAATTCTAAATTTTAAACTTCAAATCTATAACCTTCAAGCACATATTTGGGAGTCTAAAAAACTTCAAATTAACAACTTTTCAACTACTAAATTGTAGATTCTATTGAGAACTATAAATTTTGTATAGACTATGTCGACATCCATATCGATTGATCATTTTAAATTTCAAATTTCAAAATCAATGCACTTGCAATAATATTTTGGGACCCTAAACAGTTTCAAAGAAACTTTTCAACTACAAAGTTGTAGATCTTGTTGAGAGTTATAATTTTGATATGAAGTTTGTCTTCATCCTAGGTCACATAGAAAGTTATGAATTATTTTATGTTACAATCATTAACCGATGCGGACATCTTAAGATTCTATGGAGGTAGACGCTTATAACAAAGACCTTCGGAAAAAATTAATTAAGGGAGGCGAGTGTCTTAAGTTGCCTACCTCTGATAAGCATTAATTGAGGCGGGTGTTCGGGTTCGGTGTCTTTTAAAAGATCGATACATGCAAGTCGTTTTCGGGAGGGATTACTTCTGCCTTTTCGTTTTCCCGTCGAACCATTTCTATTATAAAATATATTTTTTTTCCAGTGGACAAATTTTGGAGAAGCCGTTCGTCCACCGGTGGAAGATTTCTTAAAATAGTCCTACGGCTAGAAGACATGGTACTACTTTTTTAGATTTAGCAGATCGTGGTATTTCTTATGTCATTTCCATATGAAAATGTATTAAAAAAAATAAAAAAAAATACTTGCTAGGCTGTTATACGCATATTGGAAATGTTGTACTAACCTGACTGGTCTAGTACTGTTCCCTTGCTTCCACACGTCATGATACCTGAGAAATGCCAGTGTTAAATCAAGCATTATTGAGTTCTTGCTAAAAAGTAAAGACAAACATATTTGCTTGTTCAGCAAAACTTATTTGCAGCTGGCTGCGACTTTTTTAATAGCGTTCTGTGAGAGAGATTTAGGCTGTTGCTGCGGCCTGCGGCCGATAAGGGTTGATATTCTCCCGGACCTGGAGGATCATTTGGTTCTGAATCGTCGCTTTTCGTTTTCATGCCATCCGAAGCATAAAAAATGTAGTTTTAGGAGAAGTTACAGCTTACTAGGATCAACAATAGCAGTTGACAGAAAACCTTGTGTGTAGTCGTTATACTCGTTTGATTAGGAGCAGGAGTAGAAGCTAGTATAAGGGTACAAAAGCTTACGCAGTGATGATGACATTGGCAGTTTCCCTGAGCTCTTCAGCTACTCCAAGCTCCTCCAGAGCTCTCCATCCGTTGGCATGAATGGCAATTGCAGCTCCATCCGCTCGTAAGGTGTCTGATTTCTCCAGCACCAGACTAGCAATCCCTTTCCTATATGCAAGTCATGTTCAGATCTACTCATTTTGGAAGATATGGAAACTTCTGCACAGGTGAAGGTTGGACGTAGAAATAAACTATAGGCTGTGTATACATCCCAGTTGCAGTTGCAATTCTACACTGTAACACTTTCGTTTGTATTTGATAACTCTTGTCCAATCATGGCCCAAGTAGGTTTAAAAGATTCGTCTGCAAAAAGTACAAACATGTAAACATTTCGTCTACATTTAATGCTCCATGCATATGCCGCAACGTTGATGTGACTAGTTGCAATTGCAATTTGCAGTGGATCTAAACAGGGCCATAGTTTTTAAATTTTAACAAAAGGAGAACATGAATAGATATGTAACTTTCTATCTTTTTCTATGTCATTTTTTTTTCTCATGTTGCAACACAAGCATTTTTTGCTAGTAGTACTATAACCTAGGAGTTGAATACAAATAATACTCCTGTATGTCTTTAGGTACAAATACTACTCCTATGTCTTTAGGCAGTGTTACTGTTAGGGAAAGAAGAATAAATAAACTGTGATGTGATGTGGAGCAAAAGTGCACGCACCGGTGAAGAGCTAGAGCTGTGGCAAGGCCACCGATGCCGCCGCCGACGATGACGATGCCATCAGCTCCCTGCTCCATGTCTCCTTCCTTGTTTACTCCCCCGTCTCCCTCCCGCTCCCTCTCCCTCTATTTATGGGCGTGTGTTAACGTCAATTTCCCTGTTCGGCTCTTCCCCGTATGTGGGCAGCTAGGCCACGTCACATTAGAATGCTCAGCGTGGCCAGGTCATAAAAAATTCGCTCACTTGGCCTCCAGCTATCCACGTCGCCCGGTAAAATGTCATATCAGGCAACAACAACAGCTATAAATTTCGAATCAGACTAATTCGCGAACGTTAACGTAATTCAACAGCAGCGATCGATTTTCAGACAGCTAAACTTTCCCCCTTTAAGTAAAAAAAATCCCACGCTTTTTATTTTTGGTAAGCACTGCCCACTTCTCTCGGTGCACGCAGACTCCCCTTCCCATGTTCTCTGTCTGTCTGCTCACGTCAGCACTGGCATAAACTACGAAAAAGCTAAATATTTACTTTAAATTGTTATAAATGTTAAGCAGTGTATCTTTTCATAATTCTGTTTAAACCAGTGTGTTCTATGCGGTGAGACGAACAAAACTAGACCCTATTTGTATATATTTCAAAGATTTTTTTACTAGCAAATTAGATATACTAACTTATACATATAACTTGTAATGTGTAACTTATAACGTATAATTTTTGCGAATACTTGACAAATTAAGAGTTATGAAACACAACTTATTTTAAAATATTATTATAAACAAAAGGAGAAAATTAGCTTATAACTTATGTTAAAACCTGTAAACACAAGTTATTAACACACACGAAAGGAACAAATTTAATTATAACTTATACTAAAACTTACAAACACAAAAGTTATTAACACACAAAAAATAGATTATTATAATTTATACTCCATCCGGGAAAAAGATGACGTTTTATAAAAGGTCTCAATCAAACATTGGGAATATAAATCATGAATAACTCTTAAAATATTGAGTTTGAAAATATGAAAACTATATAAATAGATTTGTCTTCAAATGTATTTTCGTAAAAGTATACATATATCACTTTCCAATAAATATTTTTATAGAAATATGAAGTCAAAGTCATGCGTTAGAGACCGTGTCGTTGTCTTTAACGTCATCTTTTTTCGATACGGAGGGAGTACCAAAGCTTAGGAACACTAAAAATTATGAAAGACAATTTATGTATAAAGGCTATCAAACATGTGTACATAGGTTAGTCCATACAACTTAGTTATAAGTTCTAAATTATATATTATGAGTTAATGCACATAAATACTATTAGAAAAAAATTAAAATATATGTAAGTGTGATCTAGTTTTGTTTGGCTCGCCGTGTTGAACATACTCATGCAGACAAAATTAAAAATAAATACACCAATCGACAAATATATTATGAGTTAATACATATAAATTACTATTAAAAAAAATCAAAATATATGCAAGTAGAATCTAGTTTTGTTGGCTTGTCGTATAGAACACATTGGTGCAAAAGAAATTAAAAATAAATACACCGATCGACAAATACATCATTTTAAAATAAATGTTTTGCTTTTATTTTGCCTATGTCACCGGTAACATCAGTGCGAAGGAGAGGAAGAGGTCCTCACGTTTACTGACATAGGTGAAGGGGACCACAACTATCAGGAACAGAGAAAGAGGACCACAACCAGTCGTTCGACCTGTTTAAATCGGGTGAACGCTCGCTCTCTTTTGGATAAATTTCCCCTAAGTAAAGAGTCCGCTGTACAGTTCCGGGAATTTAACGGAAACAAATAAATCTTCAAGAAACATAGACATTGCAGTTGCAGAAACATATTAGCAGTATGCAATTACCGACATACCGCAAACATTGATTAGGCTCACAAGCATTGATTAGGCTCTTGTACTTGTATGTACCCCCTCCGTCCCACTAAAAGTATCATTTTTGACTTGAGGTTACTATGTTTGACTATTTGTTTTATTTAATTTTTTACGAATCATAAAATAAATAAATAAATTATTATTAAAATATTTTTAATGATAAAATAAGTCATTTTTGGACATTCGAACTCGGTTTGAAATTCGGAACGAAAACGGTTTAGACACTTCTCTATCCGTTTTCTATTTTTCATATACCGACCTTTTTCAACATATTTTCGCTCGAATTAGTTTGTTTTCGAAATAGTCGACTTCTGTAGGTTCGTGTTTGTTTTGTGTCTGATCTACCGCTGCTGCTTTCATTTCGTATTCAAATGTAAAAGTAGAAACGGTTTAGGGGTTTTCCAACCGTTTTTATACTCAAGTACAAGTTACAACGAGCAGCAGGGCAGGAGAGAAAGAAATATTTCCAGACGAGTGATTATTATTTGAGTACTCCCTCTGTATCGAAATTAGATGACGTTTTAAAAAAATGTCTTAGTCAAACATTAAAAATATAAATCATAAATAACTTTTAAATTATTAAATTTGAAAATATAAAAACTATATAAATAGATTTGTCTTTAAATATACTTTCATAAAAGTATGCATATATCACTTTTCAATAAGTATTTTTATAGAAATATGAAATCAAAGTTATGCTTTGGAGACCGCGTCGTTGTTCTAAACGTCATTCCTCTTATTAAAATTTTTATACAAATAATAACAAAATAAATCATTATTAAAGTGTTTCTAATAATAAAATAATTCCTAACAAAATAAATAATATTTAAATAAAACTATTGAATAAGATGATATTTAAATAAGAAATCTAAAAATAAAAAAAACGATACTTTCAATTAGTCGGAGGAAGTACGCTTGCTAGGTCTTTTCAGATTAAGACGTAGAAACCTATAGCTAGCTAGCCACATGCCGCGCACCTGTTCCATGTCTCCATCGATCGGTGGCACTCTCGTGCAGTTGCGGAAGTGGTTTAGACATTTTTCTAACCGTTTTCTATTCTTCGTATACCGACTTTGTTCAACATATTTTCGCTCGAAATAGTTCGTTTTTGAAATACTCAATTTTCCGTAGGTTCGCGTTCGTTTTTGTGTCTGGTCTACCGCTGCTGCTTTCATTTTGTATTCAAACGTAAAAGTAGAAACAGTTTAGGGGTTTTCCAACCGTTTTTATCCTCGAGTACAAGTTACAACGAGCAGTACGGCAGGAGAGAAAAAGAAATATTTCCAGACAAGTGATTATTACTCCCTCCGGTCCTATTGAGACTGATTTTTGACTTTTGAACTTCTTGTTTGACCATTCATTTTATTTAAAAAATTTTATACAAATAATAAAATAACTAAAATAATATTAAAATATCTCTAATGATTAAATAAGTCATAACAAAATAAATAATATTTACATAAAATTTTTGAATAAGACGAATGATCAAATCAGATGGTACGGAATCTAAAATGTAACAGAACCGTCTTAATCACATGGCCCACAGGCACCTGTCATCGTCACTAATGACCTCTGACAGTCGTACCTGTGTCCCAAATGATCGAGGCAGCCCTGCCGGACTACATCAGTGCCCGTATGCCGACAGGATCTCCATTGCGAAGCCATTACAGAGTTACAACATTTCATAATCAAAATACATCAGAGTAAATGCGGAAGATTAATTAGTACTTAAGTTACAAACCGAGTTCAAATAGTAAATAGGTGTAGTTATTACAAACCAACTTAAAACAGTAGCGGTGGCACTGGAACAACGATACAACATAAATAGATAGTAGATAATCGAACCCAGCCCACGGGTCCTTCACTCCTCACCACTATCCTCTTCGATCACTGTAGCACAACAGGGGTCGAGACAAATCTCCGGCTGTGGCCCTCCTGCAACGGGGTTAACAAACCCTGAGTACTGGGTACTCCGCAAGACTTACCCGACTAAGAAAAATATCTGACTCTTGGAATGCAAGGTTAGGGGTAAGGCTTAGCAGGAGGTAAGGGTTTAGCGGAAAAGCATTACTATCCTGTCTCAGTATTTTTGCTCATTGAATAACCTTATTAATATCATAAGTCATCATTCATCTCTTCCATCTATTTTATTCTTTTCATTATTCTCAAACATCCTATTCTTCGAACCACTTTTCGAGGTAGACGTGAGGATCAAGTCTCCATAACCGAGGAGCACGTCGATTCGAATCAAGTAAGTATACCCAGCTGGGGATTCTATCCACACTGCATATGTAGCACTTAAGCTTGCATATACCAACCCATTGTCACGGCTTTTCTATCCCGGACCCGGTCCTACGCCACCCGAGAGCACAGTACTCCACTAGTCTCCAGGCACGCCGGCCACGTGGGTACACGCTACTCTCGCCATCTCTCCACTCCCAGTGCGTGGTTGTCGGTTCCAGCAATAGAGCGACCTGACCCTAGGCTTTCCGAATTGGTATGTGGCTAGGCTGTTCATCATGATCACAACAGGCCTTACAACGAACGGTCCCTACTGCTTTCCGTCAGAAACCATGCATTGGGACTCTAACCCAAATACCCTGGATTCTGCCCGGTTTTCAAATCCCTTTCCCGATGATGACGATCAGTTGGGACTCTAACCCAAACAGATGGCCGATCACTCGGGAAACCCATCCATTACAATAACAGTGTCCCGGCCAAAGGACCCTGCCATCATACATGGACTCATACCCATCCCTTGATAATTCTTCATTCCAAGTATCAAGTTTAAAATAGCATTTTTTTTGCAATTCTAATATTTAAGCATGACTAAGCATTTTTCAACTCATTTCAAATCATTAGGTTCCTTGGATAACAAGTAGTCAAGGATGGTAAATGCATCAATTGTTTCATCACGCAACTCCTAACAACTTAATGCAGTTGATTAACTCCAGTGATAAAAGCATTTATAAATAGAGGGTTAAATGCACCGGGGCTTGCCTTGCAGCGCAAAAACAGTCGGGGCAGGAGCACCACAGCTTTCAGGTTCAAGAACCACCTCGGAACCTTCTCCTCCAGGCACCTCGACTTTGACTTCCTCGTTTACCGGCACTACACGTGTGCAACAATGCATGTATGAATGCGATGCGGAAAAGAGCATATGCCAGAAATCAAGAACTAAACATATGACAAGCATAAAACGACATCACTAGGGTGTTCTAGGTCTTAAATGGGTTTGACCTAGAACCACAATCAATTCCAAAGTCACACAAACCCTAAATTCATTTTCTACACTTCCTTTTTACTATTTAATAAACCCATATCTATTTAATACAAGAGCAAACTAATCCCATTTGAGACCAAACTTCACCAACAGATAGCCTTACATGCCAAACAGAGACAAATAAATTTTGGTGATTTTTGGAGTTACCTAGAATTAATTAAAAATGTGCAAAAATCCATTTTCCATTTATTTTAGGGATTTTTACCTACTGCAGAAAGTACTTAAACATGACAAACAATATTTTTATAAAATTCTACACTACTCATAGAGAACATGCAAAAATTCTCATGAATTTTGGATCAGCCAAAATATTCTAACAAAATTATGAAACTGCAGCACTATTCATTTGAAAATAAAATGGAAAAGGCATTGCAAAAACCTGGAAAAAGAGAAAACCGAAAACGGCCCGAAGCCGGCCCAACTCGGCCCAAACGCGAAGCAAACCGGCCCATTCGGCCTGCCCGCGCCCGGCGCCTGCGCTTTTGCGCAAAACCCCCTGGGAAACACGGTTATCAACCCGCGGACCAACTCACACTATTCACCAGAGTCACTGACTTTGCAAAAACCCCCCTGGAACTTTTCACCTTCTAATCCGACGCCCCTGGGCCTCCTCTGTTTTCGAACAGAGGTGAGGCGCCGGCGGTTCGCCGCCCGTGGCTCACCGCCGGTGACCCCAACGGCCAAACCAACCTTCCCACGACCCTCGGGGCTCCTAGCCGCACCCAACAAGCTACTAAATGGCAAGGATAGACACTCGGAGCACCCTCGGGCACCTCCGCCGCGGCTCGGCGGCGGCGACCGGACCTACTCCGGCGAGGCCAAGGCTTAATCAAGCCGGGTTAGGGCATGGGAAGATTCGCGAGCTCACCGAGACTTGACTAGTACGGAGAGAACGACCCGAGATGGTGTAGAGGCACGGTGGTGACGGTGGCCGCGGCTGCAACGACCTCCGCCGGCGGCGAGAACTCCGTTCCGGTGAACCTACGGTCAGAGACGAAGAACCAACAGGCGCATGAGCAACAAGGAAGGTCAGTGAGCACGGAAGAATACTCGGACGAGGCATTGGCTCACTGGAGAGAGCTGTGGACGGGTGTGAGCTCGCGGCGGCGCTCCGCCGGATGCGCACGCGCGGCGACGGTGACCCTACGACACACAGAGGGTCAGAGCTAGCTCCAAAGGCACCAACCGATTCGCCAGGAAGTGCTCGACCTACCGGTGAGATGGAGAGGGTGGAGGTGGACGGTGGTCGACGAATTCGGTCGGAGACCGAAAGTTCGCCGGCGATGGTGGCGGGGAAGAAGATGGGTGGGGAGGCGCGTTCGGGGGCTTAAATAGCCGGGGAACAGGCCAAAGAGGACGTGGGAGAGCTCGGCTCCATGCTGCGCGTACCACGGACGGAGCTCCGGCGCCAGAGGACGCGCGGCACAGTCGCGCACGCCGGCGACGTGCGAGCCGCGGCCGGACGCGCGTGACGCGTGAACAGTGTCGCCGGTACAGTACCTTGCTCAGAGAAAATCGCTCAAATTGACTGGCCAAACGACCGAATCCGAGGCCACGCCCAAAAGCAAAGTTGTAGATATTTTTGTGCTGGACAACTTTTGTTTTTGCACCAATTTGAAATTCGGCCTAGATTTGAAAATATTCAAAAGGGGGTAAACTAGGGTTTTGAATTTCAAACTGAATATTTAAAATTACTTTTTATTTTTCTAAAGAACTTGAAATTTGGCCAAAATAGAAGTTGTGCATCTCAGAGAGATCTACAACTTATATTAAGGAAGTTTTATCTAATTCTCATTAGTTTTTGAAAAGCAGTTTTAAATTCAAATTTTGAAACACTGATTTGAGCTTAATTCAAAAATTTTCAACATAACTTCAAAATCACCCAAAATATAAGTTGTTCTACATTAAAAACTCTACAACTTATATTAAGGGACCTACCTCAGATTTGATCAAATTTAGAAAGTGCACTTTGAAGCCTTTAATTAGGGTTTTAGGAAAATTAAAATCAACAAGCAAATAACAACTCAATTAGGGTTCCCTCAAGCACACATAAGAGTTAAACAAGCTAATCACACTATTAGCCCTAATGACAAGCAACTACATATGATGATATGATGACATGGCATTTTAGTTAACAGTAATACCAGGGGTATTACATAAAACGACAATCTCAATAGGACGGAGGGAATACTTGAGTACATACTTATGTACTCCCTGGGTCCCATTAAAAATTGTGTTTTTGACTTTTATATTTTTTGTTTGATCCTTCCTCTTATTAAAACTTTTAAAAATAATAACAAAATAAATCATTATTAAAGTGTTTCTAATAATAAAATAATTCATAACAAAATAAATAATATTTAAATAAAACTTTTGATCAAGATGAATATTTAAATAAGAAATCTAAAAATGAAGAAACCGACACTTTCAAATGGACGGTGGAAGTATGCTAGCTTTTTAGATTAAGACGTACTCCCTCCGTCTCATAAAAAATGTCGTTTTATATTTTTTAGAAATTGTGTTTGACCGTCCGTCTTATTTAAAAATTTTGTACAAAATACAAAATAAATAAATAATTATTAAAGTATCTCTAATGATATAATAAATTATAAAAAGATAAATAATATTTATACAAAATTTTTAAATAAAATGAATGATCAAATGTGATATCTGGAAAGCATAAAAAGGACGTTCTTTCTGCGAGTAGAAACCTATAGCTAGCTAGCCACATGCGGCGCACCTGTTTCCATGTCTCCATCGATCGGTGGCAGTCTCGTGCAGTTGCGGCGGCGGCTTTCATGTACACATCATTCTTTAATTTCCCAATTGATTTGATTTAACACCATACAGGCACGCTTGGCGGCGAGCGAGCCGGCCGGGGCAGCCGGCGACGTCGATACCACGTCCCTAGGCCCTAGCCACTACAGGAGCTCGTACGTTGATGTGTACAGTATGTATGTCCTTCCTCGGGTCGGGGTTGGTTGAATGAATGGTTGGGAAAAAAAGGAAAAAAACTTGGGCAGGCTCGCTGGCTTGGCACAATGGGCAGGCATTCACTAGTCCCACCAAACACACATGCGGAGACACACATCCCGGCGGCCGGCGCCGGGCATCCACTAGTCCCACCAAACACACATACTACAGCAACTATCCATCGGCAAGAAAAAGGAGGACGCTCGGCGCGAGCGCGATGCACGAACAGCAACGGGAAGAAACGAACAAATCTTGCTCCTTGAGCCCCGGTGTTGGCACGGGCAGGGCCCTCCGACTCCGATGGCCTTCCTTCTGAAAAAAAAATCCTAATGAATTTTTCAGGTTGATCTTCAGGCAGCGAGTGGGCTATCCCAATAAAATCATTGCCCATGATTTTGTTGAACTCTGTGAATTTCAAATCTCAACCACACTAGTAGAGAATGAACTTTTGGTTCAAGGCTCTAGTCCTGGCCATTTTTGGACCTGGGACTAAAAAAAAGATTTAGTCCGAATAGGATCCACCAATCGAGATTAAATCCTCTTGCCCAACGGCTATGGCAGCAGACTTTTGTTGGGTGTTGACAGGATGGGGCCTTTAGTCCCGGTTTATATATAAAACTAGGATTAAATGTCTTCTCTTTCGATTTCTAGTGCCGGCTGAGATTATATATATCTTGATCCTTTAGTTCCGGTTGGTTTGATAACCCATGACTAATAAGCCCACTATAAATAGCTAGCCTTCTCTTTCTACTGTCTCGCCGTCCAGGATAATCTTGGTCTTTGTTTGTGCAGGTATTCATCCGTGTTCTTGCTTGGGGGAGCAAGTTCTTCGTCTTCACCGTCGGCTTAGCAACTTCATCTTTCTAATCTTCTAATGTTAGCTACAATGTAGATCATTCCATGGTTTAGTAATAAACATAGAAATATATGTTTGTTTAGTTTAGGAATGGTGGATTTATTTTTATTTTTTATACATCATTTATACGTTAATATGTGTGTGTGTGCGTGTGCGTGTGCGTGTGTGTGTTTAGGAGTGTGAATGGTGGATTTATTTTTATTTATTATACAACATTTCTACATGAATGTATATATGGCCAAAGGTATATGTATAATATGGGTGTGTTCTCTATATTTGTTTGAAAATGTTTCCCTATTTTTTAGGTATGATGAATGGAGGTGGACTTCCCGCTCCACAGGACCCAGGTTTTTACCCTATTTATTTGCCATTCGCGCCGTCGCCAAATACAGCCGTTCCGTGTTTTCCAGATCCATCTGTAGTATAGAATCTTTTAATTACATGCTAACTAAATAAGATAATATATTTATATTCATTCATAATATGATTGTGTATATGTCATAGACTATATCCCCTCTTGAGTGGCTAGAATCATCGCTATGGGTGCTATTGGGGTGTCGGATATCTTTGTGCATGCGACCATCTAGGTTGTAAATGACCAAGCTGAGAGTTGTGGACGTGCAATATCGCCTTTAACATCCCTATTAGGTACGATCAAGAAGTAGAGCAAGAGATTGTACAAAGGAGACATATATGTATCCAACTCAGATAGGCACGCAAATGAATACCGTGTTGCATTGTTTACAGACTATTGAGCACATTGGGTATTGTAACACCCCTGTAGCCTGTCTTAGTTGTGAAGTTGGTCCATATAGCTCATTAGCTCTTGTGGAGTAGTAGTTGGTGGGTTTAGTACCACCTTGAAAGTTTAGGAGGGTGAGGGCTACCTTATAATCTTCGTTGTTCCAAACATATCACCTCTGAGTTAACCCTTTTACATGAAACGAGGACGAAAGTGTAAGCGAGATGCTACGTGTATGCAGTCCCGTTCCGCGTGAGGAGTGGGCCATATAAGCAGTTTTTGGAGCCCCAGCCTGTTGGCCCATGTAGCCCATTGGCTCATGTGCAGTAGTAGCCAAACGTATCACCTCCGAGCCCATTCCGCGTGAGGAGTAGGCCATATAAGCAGTTTTTGGACGCGGGGTGTTACAGGTACTTTGTGCCTGATTTTTCATGCCTAAAGATACAAGCTTTACGTGTGCGTCATCAGTAGTAGCCAAAAGTATCACCTCCGGACCCATTTCGCGTGAGGAGTAGGCCATATAAGCAGTTTTTGGACGTGGGGTGTTACAAGTACTTTGTGCCTGATTTTTCATGCCTAAAGATACAAGCTTTACGTGTGCGTCATCTAGATACCCCGTAAGTAAGCGAAAAGATGGCGAGACATAACCAAATGGATGTGGTAAGTCATGTATGATATCATAGTCATATGTTTATTTATTCTTATGATTATATGATCGTCTTGTAAAATGTAATTATGTTTATACGCTTGCAGAATTTGCTTCATGATTTTACCTATGCTGCAGCTAGCATTTAGAATATTCTTTCTCAAGCTCTTCAACAATTGGGGTAGGACTAGGACTACGTGGAGCACATGGGCCACCATACAACATATGGAATTCAGTATTGCCTGAAATTTACTGTGATGTTTAATTAGGTTATTTTAATAGATGCTTATTGCCCGGATATTATTTTATAATTATGTGGTTCATTGTAGTTTTTCATATCAGTAGCAAAAAATTGCAACTAAGGCCTTGTTTAGATTCCAAATTCCAAATTCAACTTTTGTAAACCACCTCGGAAGGAGAAAATACCAAAATGAAACTCCCACACACCTTTGTAAAGACTGTGTTTTCTCTAAACAGGTTTGGACTATCATCAAGCAGTGGTGTGACCCTTTCGGTGATTGATATTATCGGGACGATATGATCTTTAGACACCTATTGGCGAAAGTCCAAACTCAAAATTGACAAAAGAACGAAGAAAGAGATTTGACGGTATCATGATCATTTTTTGGTGGAATCTATGGAAAGAACGAAATCGACGAACTTTTCAGAATATGGCTTTACAACCTAGACATGTGGCCTTTCGGTATTAAGAAGACATAGATCTATACCATTCAGCGGCAAGATCACGTGATGGCCCACATCATGAGTAGTTATAATAGTTTCTTTGTAAGAGTTGTTCTGAAATTTTCTCTCTTTTTTTATGTCCTGGGTTGTGTGAGTGGTAGACCTTGGTAGCTGGCACTTGTAAAGATAGTTTCTTTCGTTTTCCTTTTTTTTTCTATCATCTAATAAAAATTTAGCAAAGCTTTTGCTGTCTTTCGAAAAAAAAATTACGACCTCGGTTCTAATAGATCAGTCGACCTTACAGTATGATGGTAAATAAAGCAAATGAAAAGAGTTTAGTACAGCTTAATATACTATTAAATTATGAGTGGTTTTCTGCCAGAAACTCATGCACACTGTACTTGAGTCACAATGTACTGTACGAGATGATAGATGCAATTTGTAGCAGCATCGCGGTATATAACAGCTGTTGAGTGGTGCTAGCTGGATGTAAAAATAACTTGCTGTTGGCTGGGTCATTGTATTCTGCTATGATGATCTTGTGGTTCATTAGTGATACACATATAAAAATAGTCTAGCTCTCGTCGGTACATTTCTATTGACCCGCCTTTCTAACAGTACACAAGTAACCAAAAATCAACACTTGGAGTGGGCTATCCTCCTTTCTTTGTCCAGTTGTTAGTCGTAGCTTGCATCACCTGCAGTTGCAGAAACAATGGAGAGAAGCCAATACAAGTATCCAGAATGCAACTAACAGCTAGCTTTTGCAGTACGCAGCTGAGCACAAGGATCGGAAGCTATCATCCGAGCATCGTCCTCACCTGGCGCTGCTCTTGTTATCCCTAGAAGCGTCGATCTGATCAGCACCTCCTCTCACGGCGACGGCGGCTGCATCCCATGCCGGCCTCCTGCCACCGCCGTTGGCCGTTGTCATAGCACACACCGGTACGCCATGGTAGGCCAACGTGGCGTGCATTGCCGCCGGAGCTGCCGCCGGTGCATGATGAGGCCTCGCCGCCATCAGCAGCCCATTGCCCCCACACGGCGGCGTGCCGTTGTTGGTGCTGGCGCCATGCAGAAGCGCGCTGCCAGCAGTAGTGGTGGTACAAGCACTGGACCAGCAGAGCAAGAGCTGCTGCTGCTGCTCGGCCAGCTGCCTCCGCAGCGTGGCGTTCTCGGCGAGCAGCACGGCGTTGTCGCGGCGCAGGCAGGAGACCTCGCGGTAGCAGCCGTCGGAGGGGTCGCGCTCCCGCCAGCGGGCCTCCCAGGTGAGCGTCTCGACGGCGCGGCGGCGGGCGGCATCGGTGGCGTTGGCCTTGATGAGCTTGGTGAGGTTGGCCACCCCGAAGACGAGGTGCAGCGCGCGGAAGTCGTTCATCCGGTGCGCCGGGAAGTAGGTGGCCAGCTCGCAGTTGGGCTCGCACTTGCGCCGCTGGTGCTTGCACACCGCGCACGCGC
The DNA here is from genome assembly GCA_038502445.1 of Eremochloa ophiuroides. Taxonomy (NCBI): domain Eukaryota; kingdom Viridiplantae; phylum Streptophyta; class Magnoliopsida; order Poales; family Poaceae; genus Eremochloa; species Eremochloa ophiuroides. The sequence continues at coordinate 104,986,871 of JAHLJS010000003.1, forward strand.
CGCGGCCACCGCCGTTGCCGCCGCCGGTCATCGATCTATCCCTTCCCACGGCTGCAAGTGCAGGTGGAGAGGAGGGAGAGCTGAGAGAGCTTTCTGCGTAGGCATGCGCATGCATAAATGGATGGACCGGACCGGACAAGAAGGGAAATGCAAGACAGTAAGGTGAAAGGAGGGTCACTGCTTTCTAGGTTGCTCACAGCAAGAGTTCAGGGGCTCGGAAACTTCTAATACGTTGTATTATTGAACTACAAATACCCTGCATGCCAGGTCAGAAAATGGAAAGGTTATGCCATCTCCATATCTACTTACTAGAGCAGCAAATCACGTATGAACATACAGCAGTGTCACACAGACACAAACACACGTGTCGTCTCAATCTGAAAAATACTAGTGTGTGAAGACTAATGTATTGTTTATTTAAGAGAAGAAACAAAAGCCAGTTGAAACATTTACATGTGTCTCTCAACTTGGTGTTAGCAGCGGGCCAATGCAATGCAAGATTATTACATTGATCTGTTCTCACATACGTAGTGCGTAATTTTTTTTCTTACAATGTATTCTATTCTTTGAGGGTGTCCATGGATCAACCACTACAAATTTGCGTCGAAAAAAAAACCACTATAAATTTAGATACAAATATGAGTACCAGAGAATAGAGTGGGCATGGCAACATGGTGGGCAGAGCCACGTTGGGCCCTGCCCCCCCCCCGCTGTCGAGCAATTTTAGTATAGATATGGCTCTATCCTCTGTGTTGTTGGCTTGAGGAGAATAAAAGAATAGTATCGAGCAGCAAATGTTTTGGTTGAACGTGCATGAGAAGAGAAATTGTAGGGTCTGTGATGTTGCTCAATTGAGAGAGTGAGCATGCGTTGAGAAACTACTACTGATGGAGCTAGTGCTTGCTAGCATGTTTACTGGTGGAGCTACATTTATTGGGTCATATTGGGCTCTGGCCCTGTTGCGCGCGCATGTTAGTCTTCAAGGACAAAATAGACTACATCAACTGTACTTTGTTTAGTAACTAGCAAGACTAAATGGCAACACAAGTGTCACCAAATAATGGGGCCAATAAGGCATTCTACTTTGCTGCACCAAAGCCAAATGGCTTCTCATGCATATGTTGTTGCCTTGCCACCTTCAACCCCATGCTCATATTGCCCATGGATCGGTATCAAGTTCAAGATTCTTGTCAGGCCTTAACCAGGCCGCTCAATTTTGATAAGCTTCAGTTTAAGATCTTCCAATTGTTTAGCTAAACTCTCTTCCCTTTGTTTCAATTCCTTGACATCAGTAAAAACAGCTATTAAGGTAAATTATCCCTTGTATAAGTGAAAGCAAAATTAACAAGCAACCATTGTCTCTCAACATGTGTGGGACATATCAATAGCTAACCATGGAGTGCAATCTAACAAACATTCAATTTCCACATGATTGATTACTATTGATTATACATACGTTCATCTTATACTTACTTCGTCTCAGAATACAGGTCGTCGAAGCGTTTGAAAAGGTATCATAAATGAAGAAATTTTAGCTTCTGGCCTTCTGCAGCGCCTACTCCAGCAGAGCACAGCACGGGTCATCCATCAGCCTCTGACATCTACTAGTATGAATAAAAAATGAAAAGTAGGAGACGTTGTGAGCTGTGAGAGGAGGCTGCCTACCCGAGAAGGCCCCAACATGCCTCTTGCAGCACGTCCGTCAGGTAAGATTCTTGTAGGGGTACCAGCGTCTTATGTGCATTGGAGTACGTGACAACTTCTAGGACGACATGTATTTGGAGATAGTGGGAGTATGAGTCTATGCACGGACGGAATGGCAAGGATGATGGTTGATGGATGAATACACAAAACTTATATTTACATGGTTACTCGGAAAACATGGGTCCAACAGCTCCCCAAATCTTCTCCCAAGATTTACTCACTCCGAAAAAATGAGCCCGCGCCCCCCATATATGCAATAGGCAAGCGTACCCCCAAAGGGCGCATGCAGCCACTCCTGTCCCTGTATTGTTTGCATGAAAAGAACGAGTGGACAAAAAAAAAAATCAGATCTAACTAGCTAATGACGTGTCAGTATTGGGGGTAAAATATTAGAGAGCTGTTGTAGTGAAAGTAATTTGAGGGTACAATTTATTTAAGAGAGCCTCCAATAATAAGTTTTAAGGGTTAAGTGACGACCAACATCAACTAGTTGTGCGCGCGTAGGCTATTATGTAGCATGCCAAATGCCATGCACATACACCAGAACGACGAAGGCGCGAAACCTAGAGCTCGGCGGTGAGGCCTTCCACCTCGAGCCGAAACTTGTCCATGGCGTCCTTGGGCAGGCAGACGGGCACGACGATGCACTCCTCCCCCTTGCCGTTCTTGGCCCTCGAGAAGTAGTTGGTGACGCCGGGAAACGGCCCTTCGCCGCCCTTGGCCGGCCCGCCGTACACAGCCTCGCCCCAGCCGAAATCGACGCTCTTGAACCCGGCGTGGCTGACGTCCGACACGATGTACGTCCTGGACAGCGCGAACAGCGGGCGGCCGGTGAGCACCATCAGGTCCGCCACCGACAGCAGGTAGTCGTACGTCACCGCCGACTTGGCCTTCCTCACCAGCTCCAGCGCGAACACGAGGTCGTCCCCGGCGCAGAGCTCGCCGGCGGTGGCCGCCGCGACGGAGTAGGCGAACGCGTTCCCGTAGAACCCCTCGGGGAGCGGTATCTCGCGGCGCCCGCGCGCGTTGACGATGAAGGACAGCCGCACCTCCTCGCCCGGCGCGTACCCGAGCGCCGCCGTGCGGCTGCGCCAGATGCAGGCGGCGACGAGCTCGAAGCGGGAGCAGCGCATGCCGGGCGGCGCGCGCTGGCGCAGCCCCGCGATCTCCCGTGGGCCGAAGAAGAAGGGCACTCGCGCCATGTCGGCGGGCGGAGTGGTCAGCATCCGGTCGACAGCGCCGCCGACGCCGCCAGCGGGCTCGCGGTACTCGAGGTGCGGGTACGACGGCCGCGGCGGGGGGCGTGCCGTGAACACCTCCCTGCCCCACGCCGGCGTCACCGACGGCGGCGCCTTGGTGGCGCCGCCGCGCGCGAACTCGCAGATGGCCTTCTCGAACTGCATGGCGCCCGGCGCGTCCGCCACGCAGTGGCACATGCGCTGCCCGAAGACGAAGCCGCCGCACCTGAGCCTCGTCACCTGGACGTACAGCAGGGGGCGGTCGACGACGGGCTCGACGCCGGCGACGGTGGTGCTCTCGAGGATGAACCGCTCGAAGCACGGGAACGGCGGGCACTTGACGTCGCCGAAGTCGTCGGCGGTGAGGTCGGCGTCGGCGTCGGCGAAGAGGACGCCCTGGGCGGCGCAGTCGACGACGAGCTTCCTGCCATCCACCTCGCGGAGGCGGCCGGCGAGCGGGTAGTAGGGGACGAGCGCCGCCGCCAGCGCGTCGCGGATGACCGTGGCCGGGTCCTGCCCGGCCTTGGCCGGGTTGGCGCGGTAGAGGTGGATGCCAGAGCTGTAGAAGCGCATGCCATCGGCGTCGTCGATGTCCGACAGCAGCTTCGTCTCCCGCGGCGTTGGCGACGACGGTGACACCAGCACCGGGTCCCCGCGCCGCACCGTGAACGCCGGCAGCGACGATGCCATTGCCATCACACGCACTACGTGATCTGACGGCTGGCGGGCTGGGCTGTGTGCGGCGCAGCTGTGAGCTCAGTCAGTGGAGTGGGCTGCCTGATGAGAGTTTTGCGTTGGCTGGCTGCATGGTTTTATAGCGCTGGGTGCACGGGGGTTGGTGGTGCATCTGGGTCGCGTCGTCGTCGCCACCGTCTAATACAGCGGTTGGCGAGAGAGGTGTCAGCACAGTGTGACTGACGCGCAATGCAATGCAAGCTAGATGGGTTTGACGTTCACATGCATGCATGGCGTTCCTGACTTAGCATAGCATGCTCCACTGCTAGCTTCTCAGCGTTTCTACCTTACATATAATTAAAAGTGGCGTTATTTTTCAATGTAAACTTAAATTGACCCCATCTTGATTTGGCACCATGCTCCGCCACTGCTTCCTGGTCATCCTGCTGATGACACCGACACGCCCACGGTCAAATCCTCGAGTGCGTATGAAACGTTGTTTTCCAGTATCAGCAAATGGAAAGAAAAAGAAGGTCAGAGAAGCTACATGCCTACAAACTATATCTTTTCAACTGTAACCCAACGTTAATCATTGGGTACTAGGATGGAGCGTGTAATTAGCGGAGACCATTCCATGGCGAACACACCCCCGACCTCGATCTAAATCGCCACCACTCATGATCGAGATCAGCAACGCCGACAACGACTCCGGTCCCGGTGCCTACGCCCCGCCATCGCCTTCCAGTTGGTGTTGGACACCACATATCGATAGTTAGCCAGTTCAGTGCCATCGAACATAGAATTTCCTCTAGGGTTAAGTGCCGCTTAGGAAGCTAGGTCGGGATTATATTGTGGCTGAGCCGATTGCCAGGCAATTCACTATCGTTTTTCCTCTCTCCTAGATCGTATGGCGACAGAATGAGGTGGATCGGTCAAGTGGTCACAATGAGTTTGATCGGTCAAGTGGTCACGATGGATGTGGACGTAGAGGGCAAGGCTAGTGGGGCGTATATGCGGTTCGTGTGGCCAACAAGACTGATAAACCCCTATGGAGAGGGGTGCTCTTGAGGATGAGCAAGACGGAGGAACCACACTAGTTCCAAGCTCAATATGAAAAGTTGCCCTTCTATTGTTTTGGGTGTGGTGATTGGCCAGCCCGAACTGGAATGCCTGCACCTGGTGGCCCGAGATGAACAAGGTAAATTGTCGTATAATGTTCAACTCGGAGCATCGGAGGAAAGAAAAAGTCGTATGCGGTCTTTTGTTGAGGTTGCTGCTAAGACCTTTGGGAGTGGATCGTCCTCAGCATCGAAATATGTCCTCGGTCTCAGCATGTTAGGTTGGGTGACGAGCGATCTTCTTTGGGTGGTGACAGTTCCTACCATTCTTCAGAGTTTGTGGTTGGGGGGGGGGGGGGGTGTGGGGGGGGGGGGGGGGAGGGGTAAACGGAAGACAAGGAGGTCCTTTACCCACTGAAACAAAATATTGGTGCTCCTCTAGGTGGAAAGTAGGGGCCATCACCTCCCGGACGACCCTAGCTAGATCCTATCCCGCCTTGGGCGAGTTGGCGTGGTACGGGTGGATCCCGAAGCTGTCGAACTGCATGCCCTCAACGTCGTCGATGTCCGACATGGCTTCATCTCCGGTGGCATCAGCACCTATGGCTGCACCTTGAACGGCGATATTGCGATGCCATCGGAGAGATCGAGCGAGTGATGATGCCGAGCATGCGCGACATATGAGAGACGTACGGTGCGGTATAGGAGTCGTGTATTCCCGCTAGTCGGTGGTGGTGCAGTGCGGTGGCGGTGCGAGTAGCTCTAGGTATAATTTTATAGCTATAAGTTTTGGTTGGTGTCAGGCTCAGGCGAGCCAATCACGCGCTGAAAACATCTAGGTAAGGACCATCACTACCATGTACGATGGGGACTGTGCAGCTGACGCATGAACTATAATATTATTTTAACCGTTTCTTTGGCAAATCAGTTGTCTACAACCCACATGCGTGTCATCTACACAGTCTCATGCATTGTCCTGGTTCTCAGGTTCACTCCAATGGATGACCGAGGCTTGGGGGGGGGAGTGTTGGAGAAGCGGTTTTGGCGCGAGCACACACAAGCCAAGTCCCAGCCCAGGCCAACAGTTTTCACTTGGTCGTGTATGTAGCTAGTCTTGCTTCGCGTGTTTTCGCGCTCGATGGGCGAGTGGGGTCTTCCGGCACTCGTGTACGTACTCCGGTCTCCGCCTCGATGGGACTGGACGACGGCACGAGCTAGCTGAGTGCACGCACGACGACTGAAGACTCAGAGGCTAGCTTGGCTGGCAAATCATAATGTGAAGTAACCATGCATGCATGTATTCATCACCTTTCAAATTAATGTTCCTGGGCGGGGAAGAAGTGAGTGCAGGACAGCGGACAACAATTGGATGCCGTCATTTCAATGTCGCCGGCACTCAGTTTTGCACCGCTCCAATCCATTCCGGCCCGGGTGCAACGACGAAGCGAGCCAGCTTATTGATAGCTCGGCATCGTGGACAAAATCCGACGGTTGGACTGAGACCGAAGTGGAAGGTGCGCGACGAAGAGTCTACTCTGAAGTCTGACCGGCCGTTTGAGTCCCTGACGGCTGACCTCACAACCTGGCCATTCTTGACCTCCCTCCGAGCTCTGGCCTCCACATCAGTGCGTGCCCTCGACACGTCTGCGACCATGACACCGTTGGACGCCTTTGCGGCGGCGGCGGCGGCTGCTAGTGCGAGCTGCCATCCTTTATCTTTTCCTACGGCACTGGCATCATCTATGTACGGAAAGAAGAAGAAAAAATAATAGTAACAAAACAAAAGTCTGTCTTAGAGATGCAGCACTCAGCAGACGAGATGATGACCGCAGCTGACCTCAAAGGTGGGACCTCTTTGGGCCTATTCCGACAGTTTATAGCCCACTAAAAGCCCATTTTTGTACTCAGTGGTCAGTTACAGGCTCACAGTCCTCAACTTTTCGTGGTCAGCGAGTGATCTTCTGCCCAAGCCATCTCGGATTCTCGGTCCTCGCAGATTCGAAGGCCAACTCCGACGACCACTCCCTTTCTTCTCAACCACACTCTGGCTATATTAGTTGTTGGCTTATTACTCTTTCTATTCTAAGTTGCAATAAGTTGTCTTGTCTAGATGGTACATCATTTTCACGGTACACTTAGATATATATTATATTTATAAAGTAAAAAATATATATCTAAATTAAAAACAAAAACATCTTACAGTTTGGGACGAAATATACATATACAGATTTTCTCCTTTCCTAACCTCAAATCGACTTGAATATGGGCCATCCAATCTGATCAACCCGGATTTTGTCATGATTTTTGACTTATGACTCAACCTAAACTGAAAAAATTGAAAAATAGCTTGATCTGTTCCACCTGTGTGTCGGATTGGGTTAGGGCCAAATATTTTGACCCGACATCTTTATTCCGAGGCCATAATCAATCCAACATTTAATCAGGTCTACACTCGAACAATACATCATTAGTGTTCTTCTGCCTTGCCCACGACGAGAGCCACAGCTCCAATCAAAAACGGACTAGGAACCTAGGACCACCCTGATACGTTTGAACCACCCATGGGTAGGCTTATATTATTATTAAATAAATAAATAATGTAATTAATAAATAAATATATTAAATGATCAAAAGTTTCATCCCATTTCTTTTGTCAACCAGAGAGTTTCTTGTGTCATGATATTCTTATTTGACACATGCACTTAGAACTCATACGAGTTAAAACAACTTACGTCTCCTAATGGTGGATACATGGTCCGAATTCAATACATATTGGATCAACTCATACAAATTAAAACAACTCATGTCGTGGATGTATGGCCTGATTTCAGTACAAATTGGATCATACGGTAAGTATCTTGTATGCATATGACTTGGATTTATGACCCGCACATATATAAGTTTGAGCAATATGTCTAGCGATAATATAGAGTCCAATTCTGTAACACCCCTGGTGTTACTGTAACTAAAACATGCCATGTCATCATGATTGTATGCGAATCATCCCGCATAAACTTATATTTACTGTGCATTCACTAAAATAAATTTCATTACTACCTGTGATTGTGCATAGGTACCCTAGAGTGATTTTATGATATAAATGTTTGTTTGTGGGTCTTTATCTAAATCCAATTGGAAATTAAAAAGAAAAATCAATTATAAACCCTAAATCGGACCCAAAACCCTAGTTCAAAAACTAATAGGAATTAGATATTGGGCCTTAAACCAAAGTGGTAGCTCTTAATTAGTAGAGAAACTTTCATATTGTGAGATTTTTAAGTTATTATTTGGACATTTAAATTAAACTCTAATCTCTATTTCAATATTTAAATTTGAAACCTCAATTTTAAAACTATTGAGGATCTAAGGTTGAACCTTTAATAAAAGTTGAAGAGACCCTAATTTATACTTGAAAGTTTGAATTTGAAATTTAAATTCAAAAACTAGAAAGAATCTGATCAAACACCTTTAATGAAAGTTATAAAGCTCAGCAAATAGAACAACTTTTATTTCTGTGGGTTTTCAACTTATTGAGAAAAATCTTGAGAATTTGATTGAATTGCAAATAAAATTCAAATAGTGAAATTACCCCCTTTTGAATAATTTCAAATTGTAACACCCCTGGTGTTACATTAACTAAAACCTACCACGTCATCATGATCGCATGCAAATCATTCTACATTTAACTCTGTTAAGATGCATCAACTAAAATAAATTTTATTCTTGCATGTGATTGTGCATAGGTACTTTAGAGTGATTTGATTGTATACATGTTTGTTTGTGTGTATTTATTCAAATCCCATTGGAAATTAAAAACAAAATCATTTTGAAACCCTAAATCGGACCCAAACCCTAATTTAAAAACTAAATGGAATTAGAGGTTGGGCCTTAAACAAAAGTTGTAAATCCTTAAAAGTTGAGCAACTTCTATTTGGAGCAATTTTGAAGTTATTAAAAAGAATTTCAAATAAAACCCTAATTTATGCTTTAAAGTTTAAATTTAAAATACAAATTCAAAAACTAGCAAGAATCTGGTGATAGTTTCTTAATAGAAGTTTTATCCCTTTTATAATGGAACAACTTTCATTTTTGGAGATTTTGAAGTTAATGAGTGGAATTTTAAATTAAACCCTAATTAGTGTTTTGAAATTCAAATTTGAAGTGATATTTCAAAAATTACCCGGAATCTGACCAAACTCATTTAATGAAAGTTTTAAATCTTGACAAATAGAACAACTTTTATATTTGAATATTTTCAAGTTATTGAGAAAACTTTTGAGAATTTGTCTAGATTTGGAATGGAATTCAAAATCCACTTTTGCCCCCTTTTGAATTATTCAAAATCTATTCAAAATTTGAATGTGACCCAAAAATCAAAGTTGTTCAGCAAGAAATTTTCTACAACTCTTATTAAGGGCATTTTTTGAGTTACTACATGAAATCAAGGGAAATTTGGTAAAAAGAAAAGGGAACAATAGGACATGGCTACAGTGACCTCCATCTCCTTTCCTCTGTTCACGAGCAGAGCCGGCCGCGTCGTGCACGTTGCCGCTGCTCCCATCCTGCCGCGCGATCATCGTCGAGGCCGGGTCCGTGGGGGACCCCTCCATGTCGCACACCCATCCTTGCCCTATAAAACCCACCGACGATCGCCGATTTCTTCTCTCCTTTCTTCTGCCCGTCGCCGGTGAGGTTTCTGTGCGCGGCAAAATCCACGGTCACCGATCCATCCTCGCTCAAATTCTTGTGCCTGCAGCTCCGCAACCCCTCTGCGCATCGTTCGAGCCCGCTAGTGCCTTTCATCGTCGCTGGAGCTGCTCGTGTGTCGTCATCTTCTCGGACTCCGGCCAGAGCACCGCCGGGGGCTACCGCGACGTGGCCAGCCCTTCACGAGGAGGTAAATCCCTTCCTACCATGGGTTCGTAGTTCACCTTCGTATTTTGAAGCTCATAGACAAGGCGGTTTTGTATTTTCGTTTCTGGTGACGCCGGAACGACCACGGAGTCATCGGAGCACGCCGTCGTAGCCGCGGTACACGCCTTCGAGGCATCTCCGACCACCCTCCGTCCCTACCAGTCTGTGCATCAGTCTCTTGGTGAGCCCCTAAACGTTCATATGGAATTCCCTTAAACGCTTCCGGTCCGGTTCATCGGGAACACGTCTCACCGTCGACCACCGAGCTGCCCAGCCGCCATGGTTGTCGCTGCTTGTGCTGCGGAGGTCTAGGAACCGAGATAAGTCTCTAGCCTAGTTCGCCTGAGTGAGAGGAGTGTGTTAGTGTCCTCGGGTTCGCCGGAGAACCACCGGCGGCCGGCCGCCGCGGCCACGACGTCGTGCGCGTGCGCGAAGAGGAAGAAGAGGGAGAGGGGGTGTTGGGCCGGAGTGGGCTGCGTTCGGCCGTGCTGGGCCGGCCCAGGAGCTCGGGGAGGCGGGTAAGCGCGGGAGAGAGGGAGGCCGAGTTGGGCCAGCCTGTTCGCGCTGGGCCGGCTCGGGTCAGATTGGGCCCGAGTTGTTTTTAGGAAATTTTTCATTTTCTGATTATGGGAATAGTATTGAACATTGTTTATTTTGTCAGAAAACAATTACTGCTCTTAAAATCATAAAAATAATTGAGTATCTTCCCTGTGTGATGAATTTTATATTAAAAATATGAAATATGTATTTTTAGCAATTTCTGCAGAAAGTAAAAATGTGCTCTTTAATTAATAAATGACACTTCTATGAATTATATAGCTTAAAATATTAATTTAAAAATCATGAAATTTATTTTGGTACTGTTTTAGGCTGAGAGCTAGCTGTAGAAAAAGTTTGGGCCCATATGGAGATAATTTATTAATTTATTATTTTATGCTCCATTAATTGATTAATAAAACAAATAAGGAACCCTAATCTTTTTAGTTTTGTGTGACTTTGGAATTGATTAAAACCCTGGGTCATTCATTATAGTGATCCTCGGCACTTTAATTGTTGTGTTACAGTAGAAGTTGAATAAGTTGTGCAGCGGCTTTCTATGACTGTTAAGACGGTCAATAAAAATGAAATGCGAAAACACTCTTATGCCTTGAGAGAAATGTTTTGCATCTTCACCGTGAAGGAAAGTTATACTCAAGGTTGTTAATTAAATATTTGTCCTACATTTTTCATTCATGTCATTCCGCACCATGTAAGCATGCATCATTATTTTACGTGCAGAGATCGGGTTCTCGGAAGGATTTCTTGATTGCTCCCCGACGGAAGAATAATTCGTCGAGAGAAGTCAAGTGGATTTCTCTGGTTTTCTGACGGAAGTGACAGACCTGCAACACAGGCAAGCCCCGATGCATTCAGCCTCGCCTTGTGTTTTACAAAATATCTATAACTTGAGTCTATTATTGCATTAGGTTGTTAGGAGTTGTTTGTCACCTATGATTGTTGCATTACCTGCCTTGATATATAATACCCCGGAAACCTGTTTAAAAATAAAAATGTTCAAAAATGTTTAGCCCTACTTAATCAATTTAGATTTGCATAAAAAAGCTATTTTTGATCTATGTGAATGTGATAACTATGAATCATGAGAAAGGAAAAAGGGACATGAGTTCGTTCGGGGATTGTGTACTTGGGTAGTAGCCCCAATGCACCGTAACCGACGGAAAGGGGTTTTCCGTTCGTTGGTTGTGAATTTGGGTTAGAGTCCCAATGCTTGACCATCGGCGGGAAAGGGATTTGAAAACCGTTGGGACACTTGTATTTGGGTTAGAGTCCCAATGCAATGTCGCCGGCGGAAAAGAATTAGGGACCGTTCATTGTAGGCCCGCTGTGATCGAGACTTTGCAACTAGCCACATACTACGGAAAGCTCTGACTCCGGTGGCTCTACTACTTGAACCGACAACCACGTACTGGGAGTGGAGAGATGGCGAGAGCAGCGTGTACCCTCGTGGCCAGCATGCCTGGAGAGGAGAGGAGTACTATGTTCTCGGGTGGCGCAGGACCGGTTCAGGGGGTAGAAAAGCCGTGGTAGCCGGAGTTGGTATATGCAAGCTTAAGTGCTACATATGCAGTGTAGATAGGGATCCCCAGCTGGGTACAAATCGATTCGAATCGTCGTTGCTCCTCGGATATGGAGACTTGATTCTTTGACCTACAATTGAAAAGTGGTTCGAAACTAGGTGTTTTTGGGAATAATTAAGAATTTGAAAGTATGATGATATATGAGAATGAATTTGGAATTACGGATTATGATTAAAATAAGATTGAGTAAAATATTGAAATAGGATAGTAATACTTTTCTGCAAAATTCTTTGATTCTTGCTCAAGCCTTACCTTGACTCCTTTCAGCCTGCATTCCTGGGTCTAATTTTACACCTTTTTGTCGGGTAAGTCTCCCCTGTTGCAGGTGAGCTGAGGATACAGTCATGCTCAGGACCGTGCCGGTTGACGGATCGCGCATGGGTGAAGATATGTATAAGATATAACCCTTGGGCAGGGTGTTTAGTTGTATATGCTACTCCACGACGAAACTCTGGTTTGGGATAATGTAATTTATATTTATAATCTAGATTTATGTAATACTTCCACACCTTATACTTTGATTTAAATTATTTATGTAAAATGTTGTAATACTTGTAATGCTTATGAGATTCTCGGGAAGTTAGGGTTTCCTAGGGAACCCGGCAGGCCACCTAGGTCAAGGGAAACTCGTGCAGACTGACCGTGGGTCCTTAGGGATAATGACGGTGCACGTGGGCCCTATGATTAAGGCGGTTCTGTCACACAAATCCGTTCAGAATTTGAATAGGCTTCAAAAACCAAAAATTTTCAGCACAGGACATACTATAATTTTCATATTGGTGAAATTTTGAGTTGCTACACAGTTTTAGGAGTAATTGTATGAAAACAGTGAAATAGACTTGACTCGACTACAGTACATTGCCTCCTCTCTCTGTTCGCTAACAGAGCCGACTGCACCGTCGCGCGGCGCGCGTTGCCGGCCGTCCCGACTGTCGTGCCCGTGTTCGACCGGGGGGGAGGGGGGGAACGAGTCCGTGGGGGTCCCAGTCGAGTCGCGAGCGCGCCGTAGCCCTATAAGTACCGACGAGCTCTCCGTTCCTCTCTTCCTCCGTTCTGCCGCAGCCGACGAGCTTTCGGCTTGCCGGCAAAATTCGTCGTTCTTACTTGACCACTCACCAATTCCTCTAGCCACCACGCCCGCCTCATCCTTGCGATCCTCTATGAACCCTTTTCACCGACCAATTTCTTCTGGAGCAGTGGCGCACGCCATTCTTCTTCGCGTCGGGTCGCCATGGCCCGGAGCTCCACCTTCACGCGGCTAGCTTACCTCGGGTCACCTCCAGATCACTGGTCTTCTGTTTTAGTCTTCTTTAGTGGTTTTGATTCTTATCCACCATTTTTCTTTGACATCCGAGCACCGGAGCCGTTGGAACACCATCCATGTCATCGGAGCTCACCGCCGTCGCTTCGGCTTTCCTCAACAAGGCATCTCTGGTCCTTCTCCGACCCAAATGTGTACAGTCTCGTCGTCTGGTGAGCCTCCTGAACCTTCCCAAACCATCCTCCCAAACTCTACTGCATCCTTGCGACCGGAAGGGCGTCGCGCCGCAGTGAGCAGTGCCGTGGAGCCGCCATAGACGTGACTGTGCAAGAAAATACCATTAAACCGCCTAACCATCTAGTCCAAGTGTTGCGCACGGTTGTGGGGGGGGTGTTCGGGTGCTTTCCCCGTCGCCGGAGACACTACCAACGGCGAGCAGTTGCCGGTCAACGGCCGGCGATGCCTCGGTCAGAGCGGGGAAGGGAGAGAAGGGCCATGTGGGGAGAATATGAAGAATCCCAGGGGGTTAAGTGAATAGATGAAGACTCATGTGAATAGTTGTACCTGGACTGCGGGTTGAGGAGTGAGAAACAGAGGGTCTCTTTTGCAAATACGCCAGCGCGCGCGTGCGAGAGCCCGAGTTGGGCCGGCCTGTTTGCTTTGGGCCGACTCGGGCCAATTTGGAGTATCCATTTTCCCCCGTGAATTAAATTAAATTTGTGATTTTCTGATAGTCTAAATAGTAAGGCGTCTTGTTATTTTTGTATGAATGTTGTTGTTGCACTAAAAATTATTAAAATAATTCTGTGTATTTCTTGTAGTGTATAGTATTTATGAAAAATGTCAAATAAAGGTTTTGGATACTTTCTGCAGGAGATAAAAATGTGCCTTTTATTAATAAATGGAACTTCCATGGTTTTTCTAGGCAAAAATATATATTCAAAAATCATGAAATTTATTGTGTCACTATTTTATACCATGAGTCACCCTCACAAAAATTTGTAGCTCATTTAGACACATTTAATGTTATTCATAATATACGCTTGATTAAATTAAGGATAAAATAAATATTAAGCCTAATCCATTTAGAAACTTGTGTGACTTTGGCATTGTATGATTGGCCATGGATCATTAACCCTAGATGATCCTCAGCACTTGATTAGTTGTTTGAACTCATCATTAGCTAATTAATAGTGATTCATTAGTTGAATTATGAGTGGATTTATCTTACTTTCAACAACTGTTAAAATGAAATTTTGAATAATAAAACAACAAGTTAGTTTTGCTGGCTTGCAACTTTAGCATGAAGGAAAGTTGTACTCAAATTGTTAATCTTGTTATGCATCTATCATGCATCATGTTCATGGCATTACATCGCATTAAACATACATCCTTATTATCACGTGTAGTATACGAGAGTGTGAAGACTTGTGATGATTGAGTTCGGAGGAGATCCATCGTTCAAATGGTGTTGATGTCACGTCCGACCCGGGAATTCTTCTCTGTGGAAACTAACCAACCCTGCAACACAGACAAGCCCAGGTGCATTAGCCCCTCCTTGTGATTTATAAATGTTTTTCACTTGAGTTAATCTATTGCATTAGGTTGATAGGAGTTGAGTGATAACCTATTGATGCATTACCTTTCCTTGACCACTTATCATACCCCGAGAACCTGAGTTATTTAAAGTATTAAAAAGTGCTTAGTCATGCTTAATAATTAGACTTGCAAAAATGCTATTTTAAACTATGATGATATGCAAAGAATGAATCATTGAAAGAGAATGGTATTGTCCTCGTTCGTTGGCAGTGCACTTGGCCAGTCCATTGTCATCAACGGGGATGGGTTTTCCGTTCGTTGGTTGTGAATTTGGGTTAGAGTCCCAATGCTTGACCATCGGCGGAAAAGGGATTTAAAAACCGTGCGGTTACTTGTACTTGGGTTAGAGTCCCAATGCAAGATCTCCGACGAAAAAAGGAATTAGGGACCGTTCGTTGTAGGCCTGCTGTGATCGAGACTTTACAACTAGCCACATACTACGGGAAGCCCTATCTCCGGTGGCTCTATTGTTTGAACCGACAACCACGCACTGGGAGTGGAGAGATGGCGAGAGTAGCGTGTACCCTCGTGGCCGGCGTGCCTGGAGACGAGAGGAGTACTGTGCTCTCGGGTGGCGCAGGACAGGTTCAGGGATAGAAAAGCCGTGGTAGACGGGGTTGGCATATGCAAGTTTAGGTGCTACATATGCAGTGTGGATAGGGATCCCCAGCTGGGTACTAATCGATTCGAATCGTCGTTGCTCCTCGGATATGGAGACTTGATTCTTTGACCTACAATTGAAAAGTGGTTCGGAACTAGGTGTTTTGAGAATAATTAAGAATTTGAAAGTATGATGATACATGAGAATGAATTTGGAATTATGGATTATGATTAAATTAAGATTGAGTTAAAATATTGAAACAGGATAGTAATGCTTTTCTGCAAAACTCTTTGACTCTTGCTCAAGCCTCACCTTGACACCACTCAGCCTGCATTCCTGAGTCTCATCCCCTTTTTCTTTAGTCGGGTAAGTCTTGCGGAGTACCTCATGTACTCAGGGTTTATTAACCCCCTGTTGCAGGTAAGTCGAGTGAACAGTTCTACGTGTGACTGTGCCGGTTGACGGATCGTGCATGGAAGAAGAGGTGTATATAATATAACCCTTGGGCAGGGTGTCTAATTATATACAGTTACTCTACTACGAAGCTCTGGTTTGGGATAATGTAATCTAGCTTTGTAAACCTATATTAATGTAATACTTCTGCACTTTTTACTCTGATTCATTTTATTGGTGTAAACTGTTGTAATACTGCAATGCTTACAATGAGATCCTCGGGAAGGTAGAGTTTCCTAAGGAACCCGACAGGCCACCCAGGTCAAGGGGGACTCGTGCAGACTGATCGTGGGTCCTTAGGGACGATGACGGTGCACGTGGGTCCTATGATTAAGGCGGTTCTCTCACAAATTCCTATAATATTGGGTTGCGTTGTATCGCATGGGCACGTTTATATAAAAAACTACCAAATACTGTATATCATCAAGACCTATTTAGTTTAGAGATGTAAATGTTAATGTTGTTTTTTATAAAACTAATTAAATTTGAAATTGATTGACTTCTTAAAAACCGAGATGCACAATGTTTTGGGTCTGACGTAGTACATAGACTTTGCTCCACCTGAGCTACAGGATTTGTCCTCAGTAATTAGTACACAGTTTTTTTTCTCAGAACGTGTCCGTTGACTGTTATTTCTTCAAGAGGAGTATACAAGTTTCTTGATAGATAATTGTTGCAAGGTGCGATGTAGTAGTTTGTAGTCAAATCCCACTAGTTACTTAGGGTGCGTTTGAGAGTCTTTTATAGAGTGAATCTTAAAGAAGAATCACTCTCCTGTCAAACAGTTTTTTCGAGTAAAGTGATTCTCTATTGATTCTTTAAAGTGATTCTTTGAAATGAGCTAAGACAGTGAGAGCTGAAAAAAGTACTTTCTCCTGATTCTGTGAAATAATTCTCCATGGTGATTTTAAAAGTTTAGGCTAAAAAATCAAAGCGAATTATTTTTAACCTCAAAATCACTTCAACAAAGAATCAGGAAGGATGGCTAGAGAATTAGGGAGCATAGCTCTACCGAATAGACCCTTAATCATCACCTGTGCAGCTCAGTATTATATCAGATAATCCTCACTATTAAGGTCTTGTTTGGTACGGAGTACAACCTAGCTTAGCGAGTGAAGTTTTTTTTTTAAATAGCTTCATAAGCAACTTTCTAGACGAGGCTGAGCTATTTTGAAAAAAAAAATTGGTAAAATAACTTCACTAACAACTTCATGTATGATTGAGAGAGTAATAAGAGAGAGCGCTATAAAAAGTTACTTTTTTTTCAGTTTCATATTAACTTATGCCTCTGTGAGAGGAGGAAAAAAAGTTTCACCTATAAAGCTGTTTTGAAATATAGTGTTTGCTAAAGAAAAAGTTACAACAGCTATATAAAACTACTGCTGAGTTATACCAATCAGGTCCATTTCTATCAAACAATCCTCACTGTTCTATCAAAGGAGTATTCTCCCCTACCTTCACTATTCTCAGTGGTGACAGACACAGCTTCCTCACCGCCGGTCTACAAGTACCTCACCGAGGGTGATGAGGTGTCCTCACACACAGAACGAATGGGGCCCATCTCTGATGTGACCGTGATGATTGAGTAGCGCAAGAAAGTCTGAAGCTCTAAAGTACAGCAAGCAAGCGAGCAAAGGAGGCACCTTGAGGTTGCAGATTAGGATTAGCTCCGGAAAAGGAAGCTGGGGAAGAGAGCAAGGAATGAAGCGGAGATACCAAACCCTTCCCTAGCTTCCCCAACCTTAACCATCCATACTTCCCTCTGCTCTGCATTGCCCCCTCTCCATGCCACTCCTCCAGTATTAATCCCTTCCATCCCGGCGGCCCCGCCGGCAGGGCACAGCTTAGCATAGCAATGGACGGCAGCGGCATAGAGTCAGCAGCCCGCGGTCCCCATCATGCCGGTACCGCCGCCGGCGAGGCTCACCACCACTGGCACGGGCACAAGAGGCGGCACAGCCACGGCGTGCAGCGGATCCGGCAGGAGGAGCGTCGGCGGAGCTCCGGGGTGGTGTGGGCGCTGGTGATCCTGTGCACGGTGGTGGCGATCGGCGTGATCGTGACGGGCGTCACCGTGTTCGCCGTGTACCTGGTGTACAAGCCGACGACGCCGTACCTGCTGGTCTCCGACGCGCGGCTGGAGGCGCTGGTGTACGACCAGTCGGGCACCATCCGGGACCTGCACCTGGTGCTCACGGTGCTGGCGGAGAACTCCAACTCCAAGGCCGACGCCGCCTTCTCCCGCGTCAACCTCGCCGTCGGCTTCCGCGGCGCCGAGGTGGCGCTGCTGCGGGCGAACCCCTTCACCGTGCCGCGCCGCAGCTCCTTGCCGCTCCGGTACCAGGTGTTCTCGGCGGGGCGGCAGCTCAGCCCCGAGGGGATGGAGGCCATGGCTGGCGCGCTCAACGCCGCCGTCGTGCCGCTCGACCTCTTCGGCAAGGCGCGCACCACCTGGAAGGTCGGCATCTTCGCCTCGCTCCAGTTCTGGACCCGCATCTCCTGCCGCTTCCTCTTCTTCTACCCCGGCAACGGCACCGCCATGCCCATCGACTGCCGCTCCAAGTCGCCGTAGCGTCTCTGGCCTCCAGGCACGCAGGCAGGCATTATTCCTCTGCCTCTGCCTGCACTTCTCCTCTGCATTTCTTCTGCCATTATTCATTTGTTCATTCCGTCAGGCTCAGCAACACAATTTGACAGATGCGCCATTCTTGTACAGACCAAACAATTAAACAAAAATAATACTGGTATGCTACAGTACATAGATATTGATAGATACTCCTACTGTGCAGCAACACACATTTGGTATAATCTTCTTCTTATTATTATGTATACGTACTTCAGTTTTTCGTCCTATTTATATTAGAGAGATGTTACAGTGGTTGGGGATACTTTCTAACGTTTCTCAACGCTTCCGGTAAATAGCTATTTTTATCAAACCCTCCCCCCCGCGCCGTGCCACCATGATCATGATGCCCATGCACGTAGAAGGACAAGAGCACCATGGCGACGACAGAGACCGGGAGCGTGCCGGCGTGGCCGAGCCAGAGGCAGAATGCGCCACCGGCAGTTTGGAGGACCCAGATGTTCCAAAGGCGGTCGCGCATGCCCCAGTAGCGCGCCCCCATGTCGGAGAGGATGCCGCCCACGGGGCGCGCGACGATGTTGGCCATGCCGAAGCAGGCGGCGATGGTGCCGGCGATGCAGAGATCGAGCTCGAAGCGGTCCTACATGTACTCGGTGATGATGTTGTCGGTGGCTAGCTGAACATGGCGCCGCCGCCCAGGATCACGTCGTACACCAGCGACATGATCAGCTAGCTGCGTGACGCCGTCACCCATGTTGCCCCACCCGGCGACGAGCCCGTTGACGGTGCCGATAATCTTGTTGCTGAACATGGTGCTCATCCAGTACTGGCACAACACGAACGTGGCCAGCGAGAAGCCGATCAGGAACCGCACGGCGATGTATCCCGGCCGCCGCGTATTATAATTTTAGTATGAAGTTGCCGTTTTACCCTTGACTGGAAAAAAGAATTTCAAATATGGCATTCCCATCTCTTTTTTTTTTGTGTTGGAGGCGTTGGGAAGCGTTACGCTGCTTACGGTCCTACATGGGCCCACCAGTCATACACACGTCCAACGCCTCTCAACGCTTCTTCATCAATGCTTCTCAACGCTTCTGACCTTCTGAGCCGTCGGATTGATCGCTGTGAGCCGTCGAAATTCCCCTCGACCATTGTAAAATTTCTCTTTATATTATTATTAATTGTTGAATTAGTTCACTTCGGTGCCACGGACTTGTGATTTGTGATGAGAAGATGTATATATACCAAATTTCCTGAGCACTACGGACTTGCTGCAATTTTTATTTAAAATCAAATTCTTAGAGGATTACTCTCTGGCTCTCTCCCTCTCTGTACCTCACTCTTTTTCGCGTGACGAGGGGAAATTAGCTTGGGCTTCATGTAGTTGCCGTTGGGCCGAGCTTCTATGCACAACATATCGGATGCCATGGGCTGATACATAAAGCCCAGTAACGATAACCCAGAAGCTACTCGGGCGAGTCAACGGTCAACCAACGAATCAGGCAGTCAGACACACACGACACAACGCGACACGACACGAGCGCAGAGGACGACGACGAGCCGTCGTGTTCCGGTGCGGGTGTGTGGCGGCGGGAGGTCGCGGGAGGAATGGCTGGCCGGCGGGAGCCCAGATCACCCTCAATCATGCATGGACCTGCCATCCGTGGACGGAGTTTTCTCCGTCGCCGTCCACCACTCACCACGCTGGGCGGGCGCTGATCGATGAGCCTCCGCCGACGACGTGGACTCGCTGCCAGCAGCCAGCCCCGCCCCGCAACGCGACGAACGAGAACGGCGACGGACTCGTCGGTGTCCGCGCGGTGCACAGAACGTGGCGCCCCACTTGTCGCGCTCTCCGGCGCCGCCTACTTAACCGCCCCCGGCCGCGAGCGGAGTTGGGAGAAGGCGGTTCGAGTCCGTTCCACTGTTGCTGTGTCTGGAACCTTCTGAAGATAGTAGTAGCAATGAAGCCCAGGCCTGTCGGTTGCGTCGCGCCGCCGGCGGCGGCGGCGGCGGGTTGCGCCGGCTGGGCGTGGAGGCCGAGTCCGAGGCCGCGCGGAGGCAGGAGGGCAGCAAGGGTGTCGCCCAAGTGCTCCCACTCGGCGGCGGCGGCGGGAGCGGTGCACTCGGAGCACCACCACCGTCGCGGGGAGCTGTACCGCCCGGTGGAGCAGGCCGGGACGGGGTACGAGTCGGAGCTGGAGGAGCGGATCGAGAAGGTCATCTACGCCTGCCGCTTCATGACCTTCCTCGGCATCGGTGGCTTGCTCCTCGGCTCCGTCCCCTGCTTCCTCAAGGTGCTCGCTCGCTTTATTATTATTGATCGATTCGCGGAGCATTCGTGCTCTGTCTCCCCCTAATTTGTGAACTGGAACGTTGATTGATTCGATTTATTGATCGATTCTGCAGGGATGCGTTTGTGTGATGAATGCCTTCGTCGAGTACTACATGGGCGGAGGGCAGGTCATACTCATGCTGGTGGAAGCCATCGGTAACCAAATCATCCACTCACCCCATGCTCGCTTGTTCCATACCTGAAATAATAATCACTGTCATGTCGCTAACCGCTGTAATTAACCTTCATGCCACCATGTACACTTGATTACTGCATGCTCCAATCTGTTCTAACAATGGGGCTAATTGCTTTCTGCTGTGCATTGCCTGTTTCACCTGCAGAATTGTTTCTCATTGGGACGGTCACGTTTGTCTTGGGGACGGGATTGTACGAGCTCTTCATCAGTAACATGGACTCCTCTTACGGATCCAACCTTTTCGGCCTGTTCAGCCTTCCGGTTGGTTCACATGCATATCCCTATCTGCGATAATCTTGAGGTTGAGGCAGCTAAGAATTGCAGCCAATCGCTGTTTCTTGACACCTCTGGTTCTTCTATCTGTAGGGACGGCCCAAGTGGGTTGAGATCAAGACGCTGAATGAGCTTAAGACAAAGCTGGGTCATGTCATTGTCTTGGTTCTACTTGTTGGCATCTTTGAGAAGAGCAAGAGGGTCACCATTACATCCTGTACTGACCTCTTATGCTTTGCTGGATCCATTTTCCTATCTTCAGTTTGCCTCTTCCTGCTTTCCAGGCTCAATACCACCTAAGGAAGGCAGCTATGCATGCCTGAAATAAGAGTGTTTGTATATAAGTGATGGATCTGTTATGTTGCAGTGCAACGCCTCAGGTTGTGTTTGTGTAGTAAATAATTAGGAAGTGGGGAGATACCGATTTCCCATGTACTCATGTATGGCTACAGAGTTTCAGCTAGGCACAACCACACACTGTCCTGTATGTGTAGCTCGATGTAATACAATCAGTAACTGATATTCTCTTCAGCAAGCTTATTTCAGTTTTGTTTTTAGTATGGGTGATTTCGGAAAGACCTTCAGAACTTCATAAAGGAATAAAGGAAAATTTGACTGGTTAATTGGTTTCTGATAGAAAGGAATGCACATATTGATGTCTTCCGGTCTGTTTTACTATCAGATTTGAAGCGAGCAAACATATCTGATAGGATCCTTGACCCGACTACGGCTGCGTAAAGCGTAGGCGTGGAAGATAGGAGGTCGGGAACGATATCCCCGGTGGCGAGTTGGAGCCATGGTGAAATTGGCGGTGGCATGCAACAGTACCCGCACGAGTACTGTTTATGAGGTGGCCGTGTGAGGGAAAGTAAGAAAATAGGGATTCGGTAGATGGCCCTTGAGGCCAGGCAAATATTATTGCCCTGCTTGATTTCTTATGATGGCAATATGCAATACATATATGTGGTACATAGGACTAACATCCCACATAAATAGACAATGTGGTACTAATCTTATTTACATCCATCAAGCCATAATTGGCCATTAGGCACTAGTGGGTTTGGCCCGGCACTGACAGGAGATGCCCGTCATAACATCTCTTCCCACCTCTTCAAACAGCTTGTCCTTGAGCTAAACATCGAGATATAGATCCTTGAATTCTTGCAGCAGCTCCCAAAGTGGCATCATCGACGGAAAGACCCTGCCACTTCACAAGAATGTGCCAGGTGCCTCGTAGCCTCGGCATAGCTGGGCACAGAGCACATGCTCTGGGGCAGGTAGTAGACACTCATCTTGCACAAGCAACATAGGCGGAGGCGATACCGAAGGTTCTACGCGGAATGTCTTGAGCAGTCATACATTAAACACATCGTGTAGAGAAGCACCCTCTGGAAGATGTAGATGGTAAGCCACCTGACCAATGCGTTCAAGCACCTGGAAGGGGACTGCGTAGTGTGGCCCAAGCTTACCCTTGGACCAAGACTCTAGGGAGTGAGAGGGCGTTGTAGAAGGCGCAACCAAACCCAGTCATCCACCGCAAACTCTATCTCGCAGTGGTGCTCATCATAGTGGCATTGTGCGTACTGTTGGGCTTGGAGAAGACGCTCCTAGACGGGCATCGCGGTCGCGGAGGAGCGTGTCGGCCGCCTCAGTTTGGGCTGCCCACGGGTTGTGCGGCAAGAGAAGCTGCAGTGGCTGGCCATACACGCCTGGAATGGCGTGGTGCAAAGCGCCAAGTGGAAGAAGGTGTTGTAGCAATACTCCACCCACAGACGGGAGCAAGTCAACCCAGTCGTGTGGGCGGTCTCCAGTGACACAACGAAGGTACATGGAAACCTTGTTGACAACCTCGACTGGCCTTCCGTATGAGGATGAAACACCTTGCTAAGGCAGAGCTGGACCCCCGCCATCTAAAGAGATCCCACCACATATGACTGGTGAAGATGGTATCTCATGAGGTTTATTTCTTATCATGTAGCTAGCTTGTGAATGAACTGAAACACATAATCTTAGTGCATATGTAACCATTGTCATGTATTAAGTGATAAATTTGTGACTTTATTTATTGCGCTAATGTTCTTACAATAAATAAGATCAAGGAACCTACATTGTGTACTATGTAATATCATTTTTAACAGTTTGACGAGGAATTACTACGACAATAGATGCTCCATTTCTATGGCTTCTTTCAAATTAAACCAAGCGTCCACATATCTTGCGTATGTGGGTACAAATGCTTGCTTTTGAGGTATGTTTCTGATCTTAAGTACTTATTTACAACTTCTCTCACCATTCAATATCTTGACATTTTTCTAGTTGGATGCAACAATGCATTCTTGAATATCGCGTGGCACCTTTGTCTAACATGACTTGGTATTTACCGTTTGCCTTTCCCTCAAAAAGGAAAATCATTGAGCAACAAGAATGTTGTGGCAGAATGAAGAAAACTTCGTGCTTTATGACCTTTGTTCAAGTTTACCACACTTTTTTTCTTGGGGTCATTGAATGAAGAACATGAATAACTGCAGATACGTTCTATTGTGCTTCTGCCACAAAGGATGATGGAACCTCAAATAAATTATAATGATAAGTTCTGGCCAGCCAATGGGAGGCAATGTTCCAAAACAAAAAAGACCTTGAAGTTCCCTTACAAATCAAAATCAAAGTTCCAGGAATCACAGAAAAAAATATTCTCCCACAGAAATGGGACAGTTTTTGGTGGCGCAATGCCTTGCATATATTTGTTTTTTTGCTTTGAACATTAGCTGCTATGTACTCTTTTCCATATGCAGCGAGGAGCAACAAAACTAGAAGCCCCAAATTGCTTTTGGTTCCTCCGCCCATTGTCCTGATAAGTTCTGATAGGTATATGAGGTCTCATGAATTTAATTTAGATATTTCAAGTTTCCAACTTGCATTCTTAATTTGGCTTCAATAATACATTTAGTTCTTATCCTTGTCCTGCCAAGTTGTGGGCGGTAGTATTTGCTAATTTTCGTATAGGAAAAAGATGTCGTTTTGAACAAGGCTTTATCAAACATTAGGAATATAAATCATGAATAACTTTTAAATTGTGGAGTTTAGAAATATTAAAACTATTTAAATATATAGATTTATCTTAAAATATACTTTCATAAAACTATGCATATATCACTTTTCAATAAATATTTTATAAAAATTTGAAGTCAAAGTCATGCTTTGAAGACCATGTTATTATCCTAAATGGCATCTAAATCATATACGGAGGAAGTATATTTCTATTTGCAACTTGCATACTTAAATGAGACTTCCATGATATATTTAGCTCTTGCAAGTTGGTGCAGCCATAATGCGAACCATGGGGGTGTTACTGCTGATTTTAGTACAAGTGCTTCAGCTAGTGTGGTGAGCAAATGTTTCAGCAGAACAACGGAGCAAGGTGTAAAGTTTTTACGGTGTCACATCGGATATTTTATGAAATGTTGCATTGGTCGCTCGGATTTTAATAAAAAAACAAATTACAGTTTCCATCTTCAAACCAAGAGATGAATTTATTAAACCAAATTAGTCCATCATTAGCAAATGTTTACTGTAGCACGATATTGTCAAATCGTGGACTAATTAAATTTAAAAAATTCATCTCACAATTTACATGCAATCTGTACAACTAGTTATTTTTTCGTCTATATTTAGTACTTCATACATGTGTCCAAACATCTGATTTGATATGGGGTGTAAAATTTTTGCGGTGGAACTAAACAAGCCCTGAATATCATGGTAAACTGATTATCCAAAACTGATTCCTCAGACCTTGGTAACTTTTTTAGAACTGCTAGTTTGGTTGTGATTGATGTTGGCAGAGAAAACTAGAATTTACATGAAAGCTTACCTGTCAGGTTGTGACTCGGTTCACCCATATTAGAGGCATATTCCAGTGGTATTTATTTTATATAACTGCATACAGTATGTATTAAGGCAGTTGAAGGTTAGATATATTTCTTAGAATAAAACCGATTAGGAAAAGGTGTTCCCTTTGGCATAGGAATATTGTTACAAAAAAGCTACTGATACCTCCTACTAGTGCTAAACAATTGGCTGGCGATTGCTGTGGTCCTCCCATTAGTCATCTGCTTTTAAAGTACACCTTTTGAACTAAATTAGTGGTGCAACCGGCGTATAAAAAGAAGGGAGCTGGTTCAAGAGGTGAGCCAGTCTTAGCTAGCTGTAAGCTTGCATCAAGTAATTTCTCTACTGAGTTCTTACCACCCTGGCACCCTCATCCCACTCCAAACTAGCAACTACAATCTTTTTCCTTGTAAACTTCATGGCCATTTCTTTGAAAACCGTTGTTGTGTTCATTTTGCTTCTCTGTACTGTCTTCTTCGTGCAGTTCTCTGCGCCAGCTCATGCTAGGAAGCTGGGAATGAGGGCACCTATCAGCAGCGTGCATCCTCCAAGCACCCCAAGGAGTGTTCAGGAGACTGCTAGTCAGACCGAATCAACCAATCCAGGTCATAGCCCCAGCATTGGCCATGACAGTCCCCCAAATTGAAATGCTCTCTGGATGAAGTCATCTGTATCTGGAATCTGTACCCCGAGTTTTTCAAGCTTTATGTGAGGTGTTTCATTGAAATCGTATGGTTTGTTTAAACTTGAAAGGCATTTGCCATGGAGGCTATACCTGAGTTTTTGTTTCTTTTCCTCCACCACCAGTAAAGCCTGAGCATGCATGCTTTCATGCTTTATTTTCCCACTTTTGTGTGAAAGACTTACTAGACATGAGGAGGTGTAGCCGTCTCTCTTTTGTAAGCTGTTTACTCGATGCTGTAAACTTGAGGAAAAGTTTGTAACCTGATCTTGTTTAAAGTTTTCCTGCCACGATGAAATATCTTTCCTTGTATATATGTGTGTGCAATTTGATCTACCTTTGTGTATCCTTCGTTTGAATAAACATCAAATTTGTGCCATTCATACATGAAAATACCTAAAATAATCGTAGTTATATTCTGCATGCCTTTTCCTTATATATGCCGTGTCATGTCCTCGTCCTTTAATTATGGTATCTACTTGCACGTTTTAGGGCTTCCCTTGCATGACATGTTGGCATGTTCCAACCTGCACCTCTGCATCAAGATCCCATATCACTCGGTTTGATATCGATTGTCTCGTTTGAACCAATGCCCTTACCTGAGACACGGCTAAAGAGAACGCTTGAGAATACATTTTGATAGAGAGAATAGTAGCTTGGGTGGGAGGGAGAGAGAGAGAGAGAGAGAGAGAAGAAAAGGTGCATGCATGCCCTTTTTGCTCGATGGACGAAGGTGATATGACATGAGAAATCATGCATGTATTGATGAATGATATATAGTCTCTTTTTTTCCTACAAACGTGGAGCCTACCTTTGTCTGGAGTTAATGTCTATATATTCACCAAAGTAAGATGATGATATCTATGTAAAAAATCCTGTTGTAAGCCTGGCAAAAAAAAGAAGATCAGAATTGTATCCACGGTTACTTTTGCATTCCTTTTTGAACAAATATTACACACATCGTAATAAATAAAGTATGATCCCGTTTAAAACTATTTTTCACTAAAAAAATTAATTTCAATTAAAATCTTTCGATGCATGATTACTACTCCAATTAATCACTCCTCTAAACTAATTAATAATTATAGCTTGTACGTCCTAAGGTGTCATATATATTCTTTTGAAAAAAAAAACAGTCATGCTTTTTGGACCGAAGGGAGCACCATGAACAAGAATTAATGCAAAAAACAATAGCGCGCTCAACGCAATGTCATCATAGTCACAAAATAAAGATGTGCATAAAAGAGCGTAGTGATTATGCTTATAGATGAATCTCCTAAACGACGAGCTGTCCAGTGATTATCCGTACCACGATGTAATATCTATATCGGGGGCAAAGCAAAGCATGCGGTCGTCGGACGGAGTGCATTGTACGTACTATGATAGATGATATATATAATACCAAGACAACTAGGGAGCCGCACACACCACCACTAACTAAACACTAGACACCGTACCAGCGCCACCACATTTGGTCCCGGTTTACAAACAAACAGCTAGCACTGTCCTAGGTTAGCACTTGCGCTAATGCATCTCCTTTTTCAGAAAAGTGAACCTAGTTGTTTCTAAAAATTGACCAGCAACACGTAGTGACTGAGAAAGATACTTCCGAATTAAGGCATGTGTGGGCTGTGATAGGTTATTTTTAACACATCTCCTTGGTAGTTTAATGTTTTATTGACTGATAGGAATCTCCATTAAGTGCGTGTTCAGCCATGCATGTAACAAAAGGGACATGTCGAGTATGCGTAGCCAAAGTTGAGTAGTGTGCAATGTTGTAAGGTGATGATAAAGTATGGGGATGGTCATCTTGAATAAGTTCTTGAGAATATGGGAAGGTAAGGTGTGACACAAGGTTAGTGACTTTATTTTTTGAGAAGAAGGTTAGTGACTTTATTAATTTCGGGAAATTTGATTTGGTGTATATAGCTTATGTGAGGCTCTTAATTGTGAGGGGCTTTTATTTAACACCTACATGAAATAAGATTTGCTAGGAATTTTATGCCTAATTAACAAAAATAAGAATGATGTCCCTCTCATCAATATGCATATTCGAGAAACGTGGCATTACTAGAGCAAAACTCTATAGATGTTCTGATGAGCACTGTATGCATTGTATGAGGAAGGAGGAATTACATTATTTTTCTAGTAATATAAACCAAGTAAGTGTCTTCCTAAAATGTATGTACAATCACACCCTTTTAGCTTAATGAATAAATTGTCATGAATATATAGAAGATCATATATATGAGTATGTTTTTAGGTGACTACATTATCAATAGATTTTATGTTAGAAAATGCTTCCAAAAATATGTTTGTTACAAATCCAGTAATCAAATTGTGTTAGAAACCAGTAATCTAGTTATGTTAGGAATCCAGTAATCAAGTTAGTTTTTCACCATCATCACTCTACAGCTGTTGGCGAGTGACAATTTGAGGTCAAGCGGACAAAAACACAGTAGAGCATCTGCACATACACACAGCTGACTCATCAGCATCTCGGCCCTAATGCCGCAATGCATCTCCTTTACGATAAAGAAAACCTTGTGGTTTCCAAAACTTGACCAGCAGCAACTAGTGCTAGGCAAGTCTGTTTCCCAAATGTAGTGTGCGGCTAAGCAGTGATATATTATTGTTCTGCAAGTGTTGTGTGAAGTAATCACCATTAGCTTAAGCTTGCATTCGGCAATAAAATACACAGGCTTAGTGTGGCAACAAAGCAGCTGATTAGATTGCTGTTTTCACATAAAGTTGCTTTTCCGCAGCATACATATATGCCTGTGCATGCTAGCTGATGAACTAGTAGCATATATAGGCCAGAGCAGTTCATCAAGCACATGCTATCAAATATTCTCTCCATTTTAAAATAGATTTTGTTTTACAATCAGTGTTGTGAGTGCTACAAAACTTTAAAAGCTTTCAAATTAAATCATAAATATTCTCTTCGTTCTTAGATGAACCTTTATTTTAGCATAGATTCGTGTGCAATCAATAGCTTTAAAACTTTGACAGCCTGTACACAAAAAATGTGTTAAATTTTTGTCATGTAACATATGGTATCATTAGTTTAACACATTACAAGGGCCATCAATGGTATCTAGACATTCCCTCCATTTAAATTGTAGGCGTTTTGGCTTTTCTAGATCACAGTGTTTGCTATACTTTTGGACATAGTGTTTATATATATACATAGCAAACAATATATACGTCTAGAAAAGCTAAAATAACTCATAGTTTGGAAATTAGACTGTGGGCATGGATTATTTTCGCTTTGGACTTTGAGAACAAATTAAGTTGTGTTGCAGTATGTGGCGCAATGTCGTGGTTTATTTCGTGTGCTTATGTCTTCGGCACATTGCGATCGATCTGCTCAGCCTTTTCAGCTATGAGGATTCAGATATCTGCCTTTGTCACGCCTGCAAAGGCGATCGGCATGCAGGTTACCTGACTTCTTGTGGGCTATCTTATGATCTTATCCTTTAGTTTTATATATACTTGTTTGTACACGTACTATAATATGCTTCATTTTTATATATACTTTGTTCGTACACATACTATGCTTTTTGTGGCACCATCAATCGTGGCTCAATTCAAGGATCATATGATCTCCATCTGTATCATCTTCAATATATTCAGAGTTTTTGTATTCTTGATGAGAAAAAATTGATGGGAATGCATTAAAATTCAGAAAGAGAAATACCTCTCTTAGTTGTGACGTCATCTCTTCACTCTTGTCTGATCTGCACGCATTACAGTGACCACCACCAGTGTAATGTAACCAAGCAAATCTTGTGTTTGATTATATTATCTACAACATATATGCTAGCCAGCAGATCATGGGGCATGGGCCATTCATTTTCTTTTCTTTTATTTTCTTATTAAAGGGAATGGACTGTAGGAAGTTAAGGCATAATTTAATTTCTTCCAAAATGCCTGTCTATTTCAAAATGGTCTCCAAACATAGGGTAATATAAGTACCCTCAGTACGTCTCCTTTATTTTATAAGATGCGCATATGCATTTCAAGGTTATTCACACTTCCATAATCTTTGATCACAAAGTAGTGTAGTTTATGTGGATTTATATATTTGAGATATAGAAAAGCGTATCATAGAGTTTATGTTTGAAATTAAAGTAATATCCGCTAATAATGATCAATGAAGGATCAATACTCTTGAAAGCTATGTTTTATGCACCTGCGGCACAGCTACAGCTTGCCATTGGGTCAGCCGACGAATTTTGAAAATTTCAATAAAAGATACGGTGTATAGTACGTGCTAATAATTACTCACTCTGTGCCAATAAGAATGTAACTCTTGATTGGTAGGAGTCAAATAATATAAGGTTTGACCAGATATATACTAATATTTATGATTTTTTTCTTGAATACTACTAATATTTATGATGCCTAAGATATATGATGTATCATTAGGCCAAACATGAAACATATAAACATATTTGAAATTGTGAAGGTTCATATTTTTCTATAAATATAGTCAAACTTGAGAGATTCTTTGACTCCAGAGAAATTGATATTTATATTTTTTTTTGGGGGGGGGGGGGGTGCAGAGGGAGTAGTTTTTAATGACCCCATCTATTTTGAAATGTATAATTCGTGATCATCTGGCCTAGCTAGATTCGTCCCTTATGACACAATTCAGTTTTTTCATTGGTGTGACTATTTGTCTTTCCTAAAAAATATCTGTATTACAAATAGAAAAATATATTTAAATATGCAAGCCATGGTACTTAACTAAAGAATTAAATAAATACTAGATCAAAGTTTGAGCAAAGATTCAATGGTCATATATATTTAAATATAGAGGGGTTATATTTAATAGCGATAGATTGCAGGCAAGAAGCTACTCCCTCAATCCCAAATTGTAGGTCATTCCAAAAATTTTGGAGAGTCAAAACATCTCAACTTTGACCAAGTTTATATGATAAGATAATAATATTTGCAATATTAACTAGGTATCATTAGATTATTTACTAAATATATTTCCATATTACATTTATTTGATGTCATAAATCTTTGTATTTCTCTCTATAATGATAGTCAACCTTGAGATTCTTTGACTCTTCAAGATTCTTGAAATGACTTACAATTTGGGATGGAGGGAGTATTAAAGATTTAGTTTATCTTTTGTTTTGCTAGGATGAAAACTAGCTTCCAGGAAGTGCACCGTTGTCACATGGCTTTTATTTTGAAGAGATACCAACGAAAATAGCCAAGCTAAGGAACCAAGTCTTTGGAAAGTTGCAGTAACTGCCAAGAGAAATATTGTTGCAATTGAATGCCAGTGTCAATAATACTCTCCACTGGCTCAACGACCCTTCATGAATGAATAATCCAATGCAATATGATGACCTGATTTAGGGATGTTTATACTCCCTCCATTTTAAAATTAAAAACACATCATATTTTTACCTTTTTAATGCATTTGACTATGCGTCTTTTTAAAAAAAATATATGTTTGTAAATATAACAGGCATAATATTTCTTTATATCTATGTATATACTTAACTTAGAAAATGAATAAGTGTTAACATATATTTAAACATCGGGACTACATTGCGAGATGTAGATTGCAGGCGAGAAACTATTGAAGTTCGTCAGTTTATCGCTTTGCTTCTTCAAGGATCAAACGTCAAAAGTTACTTTTCAAAACTGCACAATGCATGTCAAATAATGCGGTTGCCTTTATATTTTGAAAAGATACCAAGAAAAATAGCCAGGCCCAAGGAAACCAACCCTTGGGAAAATTGCAGTAACAGACAAAATGAGTTCGCTGCAATCTGTCAATAATCTGATCCACTACTGGTTCAACAGCCACCCTTGACACTCATGAATGACGCAATGCACTATGATGACCAGCTTATGCTACTCTCTCCATTTCATATTATAAGATGTTTTGACTTTTTTAGATGTTTTAACTTCCATATACCTTTTACTATGTACTTAAATATACACTATGCTTATACAGTAAAGGCAACATGTATAAAAGACTGAAGTTTCCTATAATTTGAAATAGATGGAGTATACGTAGGGTCTGTTTGGTATAACTCACAACAACTTCATGAGTTGTTTATGGATGTTTTTCACTTATCTCACAAAAGTAGGAGGAGTTGACATGAAACTGAATAAAGTGGTTTATCCTAACTTTTCCCTTCATTTCTCTTTCTCAACCATGCATAAATTAAATTGTTGGTGAAGTTTTTTCGCTAAACAACATTTTCAGAAACTGCTTAACTTCAAGAAAAATTACTCATAAAGTCATTTTCTAAAAAAGAATAGCTTCACTAGTGAAAATAAACTGTGCTAAATGGGGCCGTAGTATACTCTCTCTCCTTAATATAAGATGTCATTGACTTTTCTCATACTTTGACCACTCGTCTTTTTTAATAATTATTTGTGTAAATTAAAAACATGAGCATGCCTCATAAATAAGTATGTTTTTATGACAGATGTATTATTTACATATTGTCCGTCAAAGTCTGAACAAAAGAGTCAACGGTAACATATAAATCTAAAACAGGGAACCATATTAGGAGCTACAGATTGCAGGGAACCATATTACGAGCTACAGACTGTTTAAGTGCTTATTTTCTTTCAAAAAAAAGTTTAGTACTACTTATTTAGTTTAATTACCTCTCTATCTTCTGCTGACATCAAAATCAGTATATTTTGAAAAGATGCTGCCCAGGAAAAATATGCAGTACCTGCCAAGCAACGAGTTTGTTGCAATTGAATGCTATATCGCCAACAATTAATCTCTACTGCTTCAACAGCCATCCTCGCTCGACCCTCCATGAATTAATTGGATTCAATTTTGATGATGATCCTCTTATGTGCCTACGCAAGCAATGCAAGCAGCCAAACATCACATGATCATCGTCAACTACGTACATCTCTTGTTGCATATACTACTATCTAACATCTGCCCCGGCTGTCAGTCACTACCGCAATCAATACATGCATCATCTCCAGTGCTCAAGTACTGCTGACCTTAATCGAGACGAGAGTGCTTAAATTTGATGCTGGCCTTGCATGTCGTCAGTCAACGCCAGCCAGCCGTACGTTTCGACCTGGCCTGAAACCTTTTTGACCATGCAGCATTGCATTGCAGCTAGCTGTGCTCGATCTGGTGGCGACAGACGATGGAGCTGAGCCTTCGATCTCAGATCGGCTCTCCCCGGAGAAAGAATCCAAGATCGGAGTAAATGCCGTGGCTGCTCCATCCTCCTTATAAGGGTTAGTTCCCTGCTGGAACTGGAAGCCTAGCCGCGTCGTCAGTTCATCTCACTGCCTTCTCTTGCTCTGGGTGCTTCGTCGTCGTCCCCCTGCACACGGCTACCTAGCTGCAGCTCGATCGCGTGCTTAGTGCTAGCTAGCTCTCATGGCGTCGCTTGGCCAGCTCATCCTCGTCGCCGGCCTGGCCTTCCTGGTGCTGGCTGCCCAGGATCACGGCCGTGGAGGGCCAGCCGGCGGCGGCTGCCTGGCCATTGGAGCAGCAGTTGCTGCTACTCCTCCGGCGCCGGAGGTATTAAGCATCAGCCAGCATCCTCCACAACCGCTGTCCGCGGCGGTGGCACAGAGCAAGAAGCGGCTCCTCCTCATCCCTCGGTCCGGGCCGTCCGACAAGTGGAATTACGAGGTGAACCACGAGAAGCCGACGGCGGCGGAGTCGGGCTCGGGCCGTCGCCGCACCCGCGCCATCGACGGCCGCCGCCTCAGGTCCCCGTGACGCGGCCGGAGGGTTCTTGAAGAGCGTGCATGCCTAGCTTGCTGATCACCTTCTATGGCCGGGTGTTTGACTGTGTCTGCTTCGTTGATCACCTTCTTCTGTCCTAGGAAGAAATTTGCGCAGATTTCATGGAGTACTATGGATATTATAATTGTTAGTTTGTCGTCGATTTCGAGTGTGCATGAGTTGGCTGTAAGATCTGCCCATGTTTCTTTCCGGTGTAGAATGGAAGCGTTTCCCCTAATAATACATTATGAAGCTAATATAAGACTGGTGCTCTACCTCTACCTGATGAATGACACAACGACTTATATATATCATCTTGTTGTTGTTGGAGTTGTTCCAAATTCACTCCAGGATGTAGGCCGGGCTTCTGACGGAGCGAAGCGGAGGCCCGTCGCCGGAGGCTTGGGCCGGAGCGTAGCGGAGTCTGAAGCCGGCCCATGGGCCGGTCTCGCCCCTGTACTCGGGGGGTGCGGGGGGCGGAGCCCCCCGCGGTACGGTACGGTATATACACCCTTGCTAGGGTTTCGTGGAGATTTGATTCTCTTGTAAGCCGTCATAGGCGTGTAACCCAAAACTCTTGAGATAGTGAGATTGTTGCTGGCTGGTGCCCGTGGTTTTTCCCCTTCACATCTGAGGGGTTTTCCACGTTAAATCGTGTGTCTCCTCTGTGGCTTGATTCTTTACTTCATATTCCTATACGTCGTTCATAACAAGTGGTACCGGAGCTTTGGTTGCTGTTAGGGTTCATGACGACGTCGATGAAGTTCGATCTTCCGCTGCTGAACTACGACACGCGGTTCTCGCTATGGCAAGTCAAGATGCGAGGGATTCTGGCGCAGACTCATGACTATGATGAGGCGCTGGATAATTTCGGAAAGAGGAAGGCCGAGTGGACTCCAGAAGAGATCCGCAAGGATCAAAAGGCGCTCGCCCTTATTCAGTTGCATCTTCATAATGATATTTTGCAGGAGTGTCTGAAAGAGAAAACTGCTGCAGAACTATGGCTGAAACTAGAATCGATCTGTATGTCCAAGGATCTAACCAGTAAGATGCAGATGAAGATGAAGCTGTTCACCCTGAAGATGAAGGAGGAGGATTCAGTAATGAGCCACATCGCTGAATTCAAGAAGATCGTCGCCGACCTAGTGTCGATGGAGGTGAAGTATGATGATGAGGACTTAGGTCTTTTACTGCTATGTTCTTTGCCAAATTCGTATGCAAATTTTCGTGACACCATACTTTTGAGCCGTGATGAACTAACCTTAAAGGAAGTTTATGAGGCTCTCCAGTCTAGGGAGAAGATGAGAGGCATGGTGCAGAATGACGGGATGTCGTCCTCCAAGGGCGATGCTTTGCATGTGAGAGGCAGAACTGAAAACAGATCCTCCAATGATGGCAATGATGGTAGAAAGAACTATGAAAGAAGAGGCCGTTCAAAGTCCAAGCCGCATGGTAATAAAAAGTTCTGTGTTTATTGTAAGCTGACAAATCATAATGTTGAGGATTGCAGAAAAGTACAGAATAAGGAGAAGAGGAAACAAAAGTCGGCTGGTAAGGTCTCTGTTGCTGCTGCTGCGTCTGATGATGATTCTGGAGATTGTTTGGTAGTATTTGCTGGTTGTGTTGCTGGTCATGATGAATGGATTCTCGATTCCGCATGTTCATTTCATATTTGCACTAACAGAAATTGGTTTAGCTCGTATAAGCCTGTGCAGAAAGGGGATGTTGTGCGGATGGGAGATGATAACCCGTGTGACATTGTGGGGATTGGATCAGTTCAGATCAAGACTGATGATGGCATGACACGCACGCTGAAAAACGTCAGGTATATACCAGGGATGTCCAGAAATCTTATTTCATTGAGCACGCTTGATGCAGAAGGTTACAATTATTCCGGTTCAGATGGCGTTCTGAAGGTATCAAAAGGTTCTCTTGTTTGCTTGAAAGGTGATCTTAATTCTGCAAAGTTATATGTCCTTAGAGGGTGTACTTTACCTGGTTCTGATTCCGCTGTTGCTGCTGTTACTAATGATGAACCTAGTAAAACTAAGCTTTGGCATATGCGTTTGGGACATATG
Organism: Eremochloa ophiuroides; assembly: GCA_038502445.1. Classification (NCBI taxonomy): domain Eukaryota; kingdom Viridiplantae; phylum Streptophyta; class Magnoliopsida; order Poales; family Poaceae; genus Eremochloa; species Eremochloa ophiuroides. Next base: position 105,022,298 of record JAHLJS010000003.1, read on the forward strand.
AGTCACCATGGTATGGCAGAATTGATGAAGAGAAACCTGCTGGATGGCTGCACTTCGAGTAAAATAAAGTTTTGTGAGCATTGTATTTTCGGTAAGCATAAAAGGGTACATTTCAACACTTCTGTTCACACCACTAAAGGTACTCTTGATTATGTTCATGCTGATTTATGGGGTCCTTCCCGTAAGTCCTCACTTGGTGGTGCTCGTTACATGCTTACAATTATTGATGATTACTCTAGAAGGGTTTGGCCTTATTTTCTGAAACAGAAAGATGATACTTTTGCTGCTTTTAAGGACTGGAAAGTAATGATAGAAAGGCAAACTGAAAGGAAGGTAAAATTGCTTCGTACTGATAATGGTGGAGAATTTTGTTCGCGTGAATTTAATGATTATTGCAGATCGGAAGGCATTGTTAGGCATCACACCATACCCCATACTCCACAACAGAATGGTGTGGCCGAACGCATGAACAGAACCATCATGTCCAAGGCCCGTTGCATGCTGTCTAATGCCAGGATGAGCAAGCATTTTTGGGCTGAAGCTGCTAATACTGCCTGTTACTTGATAAACAGGTCGCCTTCTATTCCACTAAATAAAAGAACTCCCATTGAGGTATGGTCTGGTACGCCTGCTGATTATTCACAGTTGAAAGTTTTTGGATGCACTGCTTATGCTCATGTTGATAATGGAAAATTAGAGCCTAGAGCTGTTAAGTGTCTTTTCATTGGTTATAGTTCGGGAGTCAAAGGCTATAAATTGTGGAATCCTGAAACAGGAAAGACTTTTATGAGCAGGAGTGTTGTTTTCAATGAATCTGTGATGTTTACTGACAGTTTGCCCTCAGATCATGTTCCAGAAAAAGAGCTGCAGCGTATGCGCATGCAGGTGGAGCATGTTGATGATGATACAGGTGTGCAGGTGGAGCCTGTTGATGAGCATGGTGACCATGATAATTATGTTACTGAGGATGATGCTCATGATGATGTTCAGCAAACTCCTCCTATTTTGCAGTTAGAGGAGGATTTACCTATTGCTCAACGCAAGTCAAAAAGGACAATTGCACCTCCTAAGCGTCTTATTGAAGAGTGTAATTTGTCTTACTATGCTTTGAGTTGTGCTGAACAGGTGGAGAATGTTCATGAGCCAGCAACCTATAAAGAAGCTATTCGTTGTGGTGATACTGAGAATTGGATTTCTGCTATGCATGAGGAGATGCAGTCTCTTGAGAAGAACAGTACATGGGAGATTGTACCTTTGCCTAAGAATAAGAAGACCATCAGCTGCAAATGGATCTTCAAGAGAAAGGAGGGTTTATCTCCAAGCGAGCCTCCAAAGTATAAGGCAAGGTTAGTTGCTAAAGGCTACAGTCAAATTCCGGGTGTTGACTACAATGATGTGTTCTCTCCAGTGGTAAAACACAGTTCAATTCGTACTTTCCTTAGTATTGTTGCTTCACATGATCTTGAGCTTGAGCAGTTAGATGTGAAGACTGCGTTTTTGCATGGAGAGCTTGAGGAGGACATATACATGGACCAACCAGAAGGGTTCATAGTGCCTGGCAAGGAAAAATATGTGTGCAAGTTGAAGAGATCCTTGTATGGTTTGAAACAGTCCCCTCGTCAGTGGAACAAGAGGTTTGATTCATTTATGTTAGCACACAGTTTTAAAAGATCTAAGTATGATAGCTGTGTTTACATCAAGCATGTTAATGGATCACCTATATATTTACTGTTATATGTTGATGATATGCTGATTGCTGCCAAGAGTAAGATTGAAATCACTAAGTTAAAGAAGCTATTGAGTAGTGGTTTTGATATGAAAGATCTTGGTAGTGCTAAGAAAATTCTTGGTATGGAAATTAGTAGAGACAGAAAATCTGGTTTGCTATTTCTTAGTCAACAAAATTATATCAAGAAAGTTCTTCAGCGTTTCAACATGCAAAATGCTAAGGCTGTTAGTACCCCTATTGCACCTCACTTTAAGTTGTCAGCTGCTCAGTGTCCTAGTACAGATGCAGAGATTGAATACATGTCAAGGGTTCCTTATTCTAGTGCTGTTGGGTCTTTGATGTATGCCATGGTTTGCTCTCGTCCAGATTTGTCATATGCTATGAGTCTTGTTAGTAGATATATGTCTAATCCTGGCAAAGAACATTGGAGGGCAGTTCAGTGGATTTTCAGGTACCTCAGAGGCACAGCAGGTTCCTGTTTAAAGTTTGGAAGAACTGATAAGGGTCTTATTGGCTATGTGGATTCTGATTATGCTGCTGATCTAGACAGGCGAAGATCACTTACAGGTTATGTGTTTACTGTTGGCAGTTGTGCTGTGAGTTGGAGGGCTACTTTACAGTCAGTTGTTGCTTTGTCTACTACTGAAGCAGAATATATGGCTATTTGTGAAGCGTGCAAAGAATTAATTTGGCTGAAAGGTTTGTATGCTGAGCTTTGTGGAGTTGAATCTTGCATAAGTTTGCACTGTGACAGTCAAAGTGCAATTTACCTCACTAAAGATCAGATGTTCCATGAGAGAACTAAGCACATAGATATCAAGTATCATTTTGTGCGTGATGTGATTGAAGAAGGTAAGCTGAAGGTATGCAAGATAAGTACTCATGATAATCCTGCTGATATGATGACAAAGCCTGTTTCTGTTGCTAAGTTTGAGCTGTGCTCAAGCTTAGTTGGTTTAATTGGATAGTCCAAGAGACTATTGTTGGCACCAGTGGTTTTTCTATCTTTGTTATGTTCAGGATGAAGGGTTGATTTATGATACAAGATGAATTTGTCTCAAGGTGGAGTTTGTTGGAGTTGTTCCAAATTCACTCCAGGATGTAGGCCGGGCTTCTGACGGAGCGAAGCGGAGGCCCGTCGCCGGAGGCTTGGGCCGGAGCGTAGCGGAGTCTGAAGCCGGCCCATGGGCCGGTCTCGCCCCTGTACTCGGGGGGTGCGGGGGGCGGAGCCCCCCGCGGTACGGTACGGTATATACACCCTTGCTAGGGTTTCGTGGAGATTTGATTCTCTTGTAAGCCGTCATAGGCGTGTAACCCAAAACTCTTGAGATAGTGAGATTGTTGCTGGCTGGTGCCCGTGGTTTTTCCCCTTCACATCTGAGGGGTTTTCCACGTTAAATCGTGTGTCTCCTCTGTGGCTTGATTCTTTACTTCATATTCCTATACGTCGTTCATAACAGTTGTCTTATGAATTATGATATGAACTGCTCCAGTAGATCAAGAAACCTAAGAACGATATACCATGGCTGTTGGAGTAGTGTTTAATAATACCAGGCAGGCAGGCACTGAGCAAGGCCATTGCATTTAGATTTAGCGAATGCCCTCTCAAACAGCTAATATAGGAGCTAAATGTGACCATAGTGGGCTATCACCGCTGAATTATACATGGGCATAAATAGCTTGATCTACTTCAAACCCCCATAGCAGGCGGCAGCCATAATCAGAGATTTGAAACCCTGATACTGACACAATGTTCCGTGCTCAGGGATCATCAGGCCATGCAAAATTTCCTGTTGGTGTTGGGAATGTGCTACACTCTGCATGGCGCCTTAGTTTTTTCAGGCACAGTCTCCCGTCGATTTGCTGCTCATCGTCCTTGCTGTTCTGATTTTCAGGGTATAGAGTTCGGAACCAATCATGGTGCCACAATGACATGAGAAAGTCAGGTACGTAGCATATTAGTATTTAGTAGTTACTACTAGTGCTAATGAACAATGAGACCCTACTATTGGGACCAAATTAGGCCGTTTAGATTCACCACCAAATACCAAAAGTTTTGTCACATCAATGTTTGGGCCAAGTATGGAGCATTAAATGTTGATGAAAACTGAAGCTAATTTGACAGCTTCGCAAAATGTTGCGAGACAGATCTTTTGAGCCTACTTAGGCTATTATTGAACACTAATTACAAAAATTAGCATGTTGCTACAGTATTTTTTTTGGGGCAAAATGGTCAGTCTAAACACCCCTTAAACAAGGTTTAGAAATTAGAGTATAACCACTATATATTGCCCAGCCTGATAAAGGAGTACAGCCACTGATATGCGCACCCTCACATAATAAAAGAAACTAGAGCAAGCACTACTCGATCAACTTGTGAATCAGGATATGATGTGCTAGCTCAAGGCTGTGCTAGCTTCAACCCTTCAACCCAAATGGTCATAAACAATACTACGTACACAATTAAGCGATGTGGAAGAATGAGACCAGTTGCAACATCAAGAAAGGAATACATATCTTAGGATTATGCTTCAATAGATATAGTGAGCCGATGGAATGGCCTGCAGATACCAATGAACTTAGAAGAATATGGAGACCCACGCATAATGCTAATATACATTGCATATGCTAAACTTATATGGGACAACGGAAGAGATGTATATAAAGCATTTTTTCCACTTTTAGGTTTTATGATAGTATCATCCACTACAACACAGCTCCAGAGTAGTGATGCACCGTCGATGGGTATAGATCGATATAGCAACGTCCTATCGGTCGGTATAGATCTGCTTTTAGGTTTTATGATATCAGTGTTAAATAAACCTGTCATATTGTTTGTAACGTAACATCTTGTGGGCACTACATAACCTAACTTTTATCTTACAATAATGATGTCATCATTCCTAAATAAGTTGTCAGGTTATTTGTGATGTAACATCTTGTGCGTATTACATAACCTAACTTTTAGGAACTTACAACGTCACTACTATTAAATAAGTTGTCAGGTTGTCAGCAACGTACGTAACATCTCGTATGCAATATATAACCTACCTTATTATCGGATCATGTGACAGCATCATCTCTATCGACTGTCATGACTTGCAAGATACCGCTAAAGCTATAAATATTTCCATCCAAACAAAAACATATGATTTCATTTCTAGGGTTTTATGACAGTCATTCTCTATAAATGATTGAGCCCTGACAAAAAGACAATAATGTTGATTTTAGGGTTTGTGACAGAGACATTCTCTATAAATGGTCGACAAGGGAAGATATATGAACGTTTTTCATTTTTATTTAGGTTTTATGATAGTATATCATCATTGTCAAATAAAATTGTCATGTTGTTTGTAGCATAACATCTTGTGCTAAATAAGTTATGGAGTGATTTGTAATAATGTAACATCTTGTGCTCATTATATAACCTAACTTTTTAGGATCTTATAATAGAGTCACTACTATTAAATAAGTTGTCGAGTTGTTTACCACGCAGTATCCCACATGCGTTATATAACCTAGCTTATAGGATCTTGTGATAGAGTCATCTCTGGGTGTCGTGACTTCCAAGACCGCCACGCTATAAATATGTCAATCACGACAAAAACAGACAATTTCGCTTCTACAATTTTGCGACAAAGTATGTCATTCTCTATAAATGATCGAGCCCGACAAAACAGTCAATTTCGCTTTTAGCTAGGGCTTTATGGCAGAGTCATTCTCTATTAAATGATCAGGCCCCGACAAAAGTAAACTCATCAAAGAGATATCGTGTGCCACTTTGTCGTACCATAAAGGCAGTACATATAAAATCTTTAATGAGTACCATAAATGCAATACATATAAAATCTTATAAATTGTTGAAATTTCTTTCATGATATGATTGAATAGTAAATTTAGTGAATCGTACCTTTATAGATACCTTACTGAACATATGAGACAAAAGTATCTCTTGTTTATCTATTTGAACGTATGCTTGGAGGTGTAGTTGATGTTTGCTACTTGTTCTCATAAATTCACCATGACGCATGCATGTTACAAAAAAAAGAAACAAGTAAATAAACCACACTCCATATAAGCTTATATAGACAAGCAAATCAGGTCCTTGTGGCAAGATCAGGAAATCAAGACTTTGTTTACCCTTTATGTGAGAAAAAATCTTGGAGTTGTGACCCTTTGAAATGTTCCAAAGAATGCTTCTTATCTTTTTCATTTTCTAGCAAAAGTACACCAGGTGAAAAAAAAACTTATTCAGTGACATCCTCTTTGTTGTGTGATTAGAAAGATGAAACATTTAATAACCATCTCTTTTCATCTTTTGTATTTTTTCCGATCAATTTTGGTATGGGCTTGTGCAAAAGGTGGGACTAAAACACCTTTTGCCTTAGAACAAGTCCAATGCTAGCTAGCAAGCTTGTTACAATCTTAGCTTAAAACTAAAGTAGCAATACCCATAGGCATGAAAGCGCTAGACCTCCTAGCTCTCAACCCAGACTTCCAAATTCCATTCCACATCCTACAACAATATTAGGACCTATTTTACATACTTCTTTATATATATATATATATATATATATATATATATATATATATATATATATATATATATATATATATATATATATATATATATATATATCTCCCTTGTTACTTTCTTCACATGCTTGTGATGATGCTTTGCAAACTTGTTCTACACAGTAACTTTTTAACCTACAACACGTTCTCCGGTTGTTGCCTATAACTTTTGTCACATGAATTTGTTGGTCCTTGTACGAGAGATTCTAACACCCTACGGGGCTATAGTTTATTGTGACATGGATGAATGATGCAAATGTGGACTTTGAGGCAATCCTAGATGCTGCTGAGTTGGGGAAACAATTAGCAATGAAACGTTTTTTGATGGACAATGGTCTAGAGTAAGTGATATGCTAGAGGGACGGAGGAGGCAAGGTTTGTCATAACTATCGATGCAAGGTAAATTTGGAATCACCAGAATTGTTAGTGTCATTGATGGGGCATCGCATAATATTGCAAATGTATTTATTGTTATTGATGAGATGGACCTTTGGGGGCTAACCGAGGCCAAAGGAATTTCCTTCCTAGTTTCTCTATTTTTATAAGTTGTTTATCTAGGTTAATTCACTGGTCAAGGTCAGGTTTCTTTGAAGAAATTTTAGCTGTATTTTCAAGGTAATGGTAGTGTAAGTGTGCAAGTTGTATGAGTCTATCAGTTTTCTTCTTCATATAATGATATGTATCTCTCTAACGCATTTGGAAATTAAATGTTATGAAAAGTGGGCATTTTTGCAAACTATTGTCCTGCCCAAATAGATCAGGAAACATAGTAGAGTTGCTAGAATGCATTTTCTAAATTTATAAAACATTTAATCATTTTCACAAACATTACCACACATGATTTGCCTCTCTCTCCCCTTCGAGTCGTCAGCTTTCCTCCTTGTTGTTCTCCGGCACCATGTCCATGTAGATGAAACTGGCAAGAGCCATAAACCTTAGCACTTAGTAGCCATGTTTTTGAAATGTTGGACTCAAGGATGTGGATGAGGAAAGTTAACATGGTACATCATTTTAAAAACCATGGTACAAATGGGTGTACTTATTGGCATTGTTCCTCCCGGAGATGGAACAATTACCATGTATAATCGAAACAAGGAACATGTTCCATTTTGATAATTCATTTTGATTATAGTCAGAATGAACGATACTTAATCCATTGTACATCATTATATTTTCATCTATTGTCTTTAAACTACTTTCACAAACAAGCGTGATATAGAATCTAAATGCATATTGGAAACAGAAATAGAAACATGACGGAGAAGAGGAATATGCACTACTGTGAGCATTCTGATTTGGTTCGCGGTTTAACTCCTCTACTTCATACCTTTGATTTAGGATGTGTTCTCACTGCATTCAGAATGATGCTCCATGATATTGATGTTCCCCTTCTGGAAACAATGTTTCTAGAACGTCGAACGAGGCCATGTTCCATGTTCCAAGATAATAAGCCCTAAACCTCATGCCCCCTCCACACTTTATGTTAACTACACAACAAACAATGATGTTGTTCACCCTTAATTCTTTGCCCCGCACCAAAGAGCTCCCTGTTAATTATTGGCTATCGTATCGTCAGGTGCACTGATACATTGGGATTTGCTCGCCGCATCGACTGAGAAAGAGAAGAGTGAGAGGGCATGATAGAAACTCTAGCATGAGCTTTCAAATCAAAGTCCTCTATTTCATTTTGATAGACACTGGCATATGGGACCCGCTCATCATTTGTTTTTTCCTCTTTCCTCTCTATCTCTCTTCTACCTGACAATGATGCCTCTCTACCTCTGGCACGTGCCTCCACTCCCTAGTTCCTACACTTCAACATCCCCTCATTACCCGTTCCACACCCCGTCTTGATTTTTATTTATTTTTTATTTAGGGGCATGTTTGGGGGATGCTATAGTTGCTCTGAGGGATCATCGATTGCAGTGGAGACATGGGGCACTTTGATCTCATCACATATCAGGGATAAATTAGTTAATGAATTAGAATTGAGAAGAAGATATTATATTATAGAGTACAACCACCATTTGATAATAGTATACAGGCGGAGCCCACATAATATTTTGACGAAGCTTTGTTGTGGTATTGCAAAATTCAATTTTTTTGCTTGTTGTGGCTTCTGACACATCCATATTGTTAGGCGTGGAACGGGCGTACTGGTGGGTGAACAGCCGAAAGGCCTATCAGCTTTTCTAAGTGTCAACAAGTATGTCAACACAAGTTTTAATTTTTGAACATGTATGTTAGGACAAGTTACATCTACACAGAAATTATGACAAGTTATATGGCTGACATATAGGATCTGTATTGTTCTCCTTCCACTCTAAGTTCTACAATTATTTATTTAAATTTTATTTTTTTAAAGAAAAAACAAAACTATGGAGATAAAATGAATTATGAACAATATCTTAGTAGCAAATTTTGCACCACCAAAATATTTTCCCCCTTCGTCTATGGCCGGCACTTGGCATTGGTTAAGTGCGCTTATAAGCCTTCGACCATTTTGATTTTCTTGATTTTTTTTCTTGTTGATTCCAAACAAAATATCTAGGGATCTTTAGAATTGTTGCTAAAAATCAAGCGCAACCCATTTGCTTGGATTTGAGTGTGTCCTTTGTCAATAAACAGTCTCTAAAATAAATAAATAAAAGTTATCTAGATTCATAGTCCAAAAGGTGTATGTTGTTGTATAATTTGCAAAAAACATAACATCTAATTCCCATACACGGTAGGGATTTGCCTAGTTGCTTGGTACAAAGATCTTTGTCAGAGCGGTTTGACGTACGGCAAAAAAAAAAGAAGAAGAAGAAGAATCTTTCAGAGCACCAGGTATGCTTCAGCTTAGAATGCCTCTGCCCAAGCTTCAAACGAAGGTTGAAGGCACATTCCAATGTGAGCTGGTATTGTAAACACCTACAGAACTATTACTGAGCTGTTCCTTTTGCTGTAACAGTCGCTTGCAAGCTTTTCCGGTTTGCAGTTCTTGCTACCGTACTACGCTCAAATTGACTTAGGGAATAAAAGGTGTAAATTTTTTTTTTTAACAAGGAAGGTGTAACCTTTGAGGAGCTCATAGTCGACTACCATCATCAGTGCATGGACGTAGATCCATTGTTCTGAAAAAACGAAGCCTTTGGTGTTTCGTATGCTACATCTTAGCAATTTTAAAATATATATATAACTCAGATATACGAACATCATATATCATACAAACAAAAAACTCATTATGTAATTAATATTTTATTACAGACATACATCTCGTTTAATTTAGGAAACCATACGACAACATAGCAGCTCCCTCAGCTGATCAAAAGATATTGGCTGCGTTCGGTTGATGTGAAAAGCGCTTATTTTTCAGCACTTCAGCAGTATTTTTCTCTCACAAGATTTCAGCGCTTATCTACAGCACTTCAGCTTCACCGAACACAGCCATCAGCGATCTACCTTAAAAGTAAGTCCTACTCTTAGGTACAACATTCTGGAGGGTGAAATATGGTAAAACATAGCACAGAGCTATACATCCCGCATTCCCTCTCGTTTCATCTTCACAAGTAGAAGCTTGATCACGTAGCATAAGTGAAGGACATATCGACAGAAACACAAGGTGTATCAACAGTAACCCAAGGCATGCTCAAGTTCCTTCTCATCAGTGCAGTTGTATCCCAACATAATCGCCCGTGCTGTTCATTGTATCAAAAGCATGATCAAGGTCAGTAACTCAGTGTAATGAAACACAGCAAACAAAATTTCTAATAGAGTTCTATTACATTGCATTACTAGAAGAGCAATGTTCAAAGAGAAGAACACAATGAACAGTATGCAGAAGGTTACATAGCGCAGGGCAGTTACTCGCATACGAACGTTCTAAAAGAAGACAGGACCAAGACAAAGTACCCACCTCCTACTTCTATCCTCACTTTCACTATGAGAAATTCAGAACAGAACTAAGGAATTTAAAATCCTAACTTGTTGGCATCTTGATACCAATAGACACTAAACTACATAAGATGCAGAAGGAGTAAAGGACTACTTTGGGGGTGTTTGTCTGATGGATGAACTCATCCTACAAGGTCAAGATTTTTTGGTAGGACTATTCCATCATTTATATTAATCATGTGCATATGAGGAATGAAGTTGATGGTGGTCAGCCCATTCCATTCCTCAAAACAAACAAGAATGTGAGGCATAAGATTGGTGATGTGCCACCTCATTCCTCAAGCCAAACTCCTATGAGGCTATGCTTAAAAACAAAACAAATGAAGAAATATTTATTTCTCAATTTCAAACAAGAAAACTCAGCTCACCGTAACGTCCAGATCCTGGCTCTGCTTCATCGACTACACCAGCCTGTTGCAGATCCTGGAACTTCCAAATAAGCAAATGTTAGTCTCGAGGGCAAAACCAGACACAGAAACCCGGTAGCATTTGCTAATAAAGTAGTGAAATGATAATGGAGTGCAAAGTGCAGACTATGGATGATTTTTCCCTGGCAGAGACTCAACTTGAAACTGTGTACATGCACATCAACGGAGAAAAGAAAAGCAAGGAACTTTGTAGAGGACTTACGGTATCATCAGCATCCCATTCATCATCAGGACACAACCACCTCTCAAAGCAGTGACCAGATATCGTACAAAGAAGCAGCCCACTAGATTGGTCCAAGACAAATTCACGACAAGCTTCATCACAAACTGAAAGCAAAAGAAACCAAAATATTTCAGGCATGATCTGATTACACATCAACAGATAGGGAGAGGAAATATGTATTACCATGGACACGACCAGTCTTCTCACAAATGTAAGCATCACCAATCTGGGTATACGAGCATGTATTTCCAGAACAAGAGTGCCCCTTGACAGCTTCATCAGTAAGCCCACGGCTGTTTTTCCAACTAGATACCTGATCAGCTACCGTCTTATCAAGCATAACCTTGTCGTCATTGACCTTCAAAATCCAGATGAAGAACACTTGAAATTTCATCAACACAAGACAATTTTTTGGATTGAAAGGGAAACTACAAGATGGACATGTGACAGAGATTAAACAGAAGTCTGAATTTAGTAATTACTTCTGACGGACGGGGAGCTTGACTCCTTTTTGCAGCCTGCATCTGAATATAGTACTCCTTGAACTCTGTAGGGGTATTCCTCACAAATTCAACCATATCCTCTCTATCTCTCTGGGGATTAAACACAACAGAGAAACGACCTTAGCAAGAGTTTATCAATACAACAGTAGCATCAAACAAATATATTGCGCAGCAATACTGATAGGAATATTATTTTGTTCAGCTGAGTATGGCGTAAAATGCCAAAAATGAAAACTTTGTACTTCAACAACATGCACCTAGTGCACAAATCATTGGCTCACATTTACAGCATGTAACTAGACCAAGTATCCAAATGCCCTGTGAGAACTAAAACTAACTAAAAATGTCATTTTTAGTGTCCCAGACTACCTCGAATTAGAAGCAGTAACGATGAACAGATGAATTTACCTGTATGTAGAGGTTCTTCCAAGCACACTCCCTGAATTTGGCATTGGAGCCCAGTCCCCACCTCATGCAGTACCTGAAAAAAAATCGGGAAGCCATGGAACTTGTAAGCCTCCGTCGAATTGCGCCGAATTTGGCAACGAATCGATAGTGCAGCCTCCCCAGCCAACTTACAGGCGGCGCCAGAGGGTCTCATCGGACGCGGCGGCATACATGAAACGGCAGACTAGAGCGCAGGAGATGAGGTCCTCGGAGGAGAGGAACTTGAAGATCTGCAGGAACAGCTCAGGGGGGATGTTGCTGAATATGCCTGTGTCGATCTGAGGCGCCACGGCCTTCCCTTTAGCCTGTCTCCTCTTCTCCTCCCTCCTCGCCCTCTTGGCCTTCTCCCCCTCGCTGCCATCCCCGTCTGATCCCGAGCCCTGCTTCCGCTTATTCTTCGTAGCATCACCTTCCTCCTGCTGCTGCCGCTGCTCCTGCTGCGGCAACCAATTCGATTGCTGTCAGAAACCCGATTCTCAGCTATGACAAAGATTCGATTCGAAGGGAGAGAAGAGGCAGAGAGGGCTCACATCAATAGGATCCTCGTCGCTGGATCCGGAGAGGATCTCCGACTCGAGGAAGCTGGCGAGGCCGTCGACGTCGTCCTGCTCTTCCTCGTCACCTCCGCTGCTGGATTCTCCTCCTTCACCTCCCTCCTCCGGATCCAAAGGCTCGTCGTCCGCTAAAGCGTCGCCCTCCAGACCCTCCTCCGTGTCCCCGTGCACGCCGGCCATCCTCCTCCACCGCTCCGACGCCGCCGACGGATCGCCCCACCGCCCTTGCCCCCAAGGAGAGGAAGATATCGGTGCGGTTGGAGGAGAGGACGCGTGATCCACCAGAACACGCGGAGCTGGGCCGAATCTCGACGCTGGCCCGTGGCACAAGGATCTGGGATCGTTATCATCTTACTGGGCCTAGACATCAAAGTGTGATAGGAGGCCTGTCTTACTTTTCAGTTGCGCCATGATCGTTGCTTGCTATTTCTTCTTCCAAGATCCGTTCGTTTTGGATGAAATGAAATCTACTTTAGACTAATTGGTTTGGAATTTAATATTTCACAACTTTGCAAAGTTTACAATACATGAGATTTTTTAAAAAAAAATTGGGGTGACACATAGAAATTAATTCTATATATCCAGATGTTATGTTTTTTAACTTATAGAATATTCTTCGACTCACCCGCTAAGGCAGAAAATACACCAAATAAGTCTCTTGCCCTTGTAGCTAACAATAGTTACTAAGTATATTTTGCATGTGGACAAATTAACTTAACCAATTTGTGTCTAGATTGTGATTAGAGTAAAAAATGCACGCCGGGTCCTCAAACATTTGAGGCATTTGGATTTGGATCCTCGAATCTACTATTCTCCTTATACTACATTTTCTACTCCCATGTGAGGCCACGTCGCCGCTATTTCGTGTTCCTCTGATTTCGCATCAACGGCCCGCCTAAGCAGTGAGCACCTCCTCAAAGTTTTCAGTGACAAAGGAAAAAAAAAAGCCCCGTCCACCTCCCACTCAAGCAGTCCTCCCAAAGCAGTGTGACGCACCCACCCCTCCCATCCATGTTCAGCGCCGCCCGCATCCATGCCAATGGCAATTAAGTACAGTACCAATTGTATAGTCTCGATTTATGATATCAAAATTGAATATTTCCTCTTATGTGGTTTGTACAAGAGAATTGATAAATCTCAATTTACAAATAATTAGGCCTGCTTTCTATGTTCTGCTCTGATAGGTTATTTTGCTCTTGCCAACATTTGTCGTGTTTAGTGCTAAGATCTACAATCTTTTTCTCTTTTATATGGACATCGACTTTTCTTTTCCCAATCATAATGTGTTCGACAACCATGGCCATACCATAGTAACACATCGCCTCCCTACTTAATGTGTTCGGCATGGTTGGCATGGTTGATCTGGTACTATGGGATAACCATTTAGACAAGTTATTGGGGGCAGTTTTTCACCAAAATCATTATTCCATTTAAGAAGGATTTATAGTCTCTTGGAGTTGCTAATAGTCGGGTAATAGTAGCCTATTATACTAGTTGGCTGAATTAGTAGCTCTATATGACATGGCAATGGCATTCAGCCTGCAGCTGGCTAAATTATTAGCCATGTTCAGCACGCATGGAACATGGATTGGCTAAAAAGAAAGAAAAAAAAAACTAGTTCACGCCGGTGCCGCGTTGCCGGCGAGGCGCCGAGATGCGTGACGCTGTCAGGTTGGGCACTTGGGCCAACAACCGCAGGCACGTGGCTTTCCTGGGAACACGTCTTCCCTGTCGATCTTGCTTCCTTTGGGAACGCGACCTCCAGGATCAGCTTACAAAAGCAGCAGGTAATTACGACACACCGGGGAAGGAAACAAAACACAGAGGTGATGTCCATCGGCCATAACGTCTGACGTGAAATGAATGACGCCATTTGTAGATGATCGATCCCTTCACCTTCACTGACACTGATATGGATTATGGAGTACTATTTGTCATGTCACTGTTACTATTATTACTATCCCACTGAATTCAAAGCGAAAGATCGACACTCCACACCAACGATTAATAGGAGGAAGACAGCGAGATCGAAAGCCGTGAGGATAAGATCCAACAAACATGGCAAGGCAAGGCAAGGCGTGCGCTGCGACAGATCGACGTGCCTTTATGCCACACCGGTGTCAAGTGCCATGCCGTGCGCCCGTGCCATCAATTATTCTCCTCTCCCGACTCGATCGTCGCCGTCGCCGTCGCGCCCGTCATCGTCCTGGTCGTCGTCGGTGTCAGCGGAGGACCACCCGGCACAACCACCAGCTTCTCCTCCGTGCGCTCTGCTCCGTCCTCCCCGTCCCCGAAGTGGAACAGCTGCTTCCGGAGCACGTCGTGGAGGCCGTCGAAGAGCCTCCGCTTGACGGCGTCCATGGCCCAGTCGAGGCGGTTGAGCAGCTCGGTGGAGTTGTTGTTGTACATGAAGAGGCCGTTGTAGAGGTCGAAGCTGTCGCTGCACGTGTTGTCCACCAGCCGGAGCAGCGTCTCGTACCCTCTGGTGTCGATGGGCGTCGGCCGGAGCTCCAGCGCCGCCAGCATCCTCCCGACGGTGTGCGTCAGGAACTGGGTCTCGGCGGCGTGCGCGTCGTGCTCGGCGCACGGCATCTCCACCATCCGGCACCCCTCGCGCTCGAAGACGCCGAGGAACGCCTGCGCGCGGGCGCGGCGCGCCGGGCAGCCGTCCCGGACCCGCACCTTGTCGAACATGAAGGGGAGGCCGTGCCAGCCGTCGCGCGCCGACTCCGGCCCGAACATGGGGTGCGTGCAGATGACGTCGAAGCCGGCGGGCAGCGAGCTCAGCAGCAGCTTCTTGGGGAACTCCTTCACGGACAGCACGTCGGCGAAGAGCGTGTCGCGGCGGAGGCGGTGCAGCGGGAGCGACCGGACCACGGACTCGGCGGACAGGATGGAGGTGGCCAGGAGCACCACGTCCGGGTGGCACTCGCACAGGTCGTGCGGGTCCGGGAAGAAGCGCGCGCCCATGGACGCCGCCGCCGCCGAGTAGTCGGACCGGGAGTGCGCCAGCACCGTGTGCCCCTGCGCCACCAGCGTGCGCGCCAGGAACTGCCCGAAGTTGCCGAACCCGACCACGGCGATCTTGAGCCGCTGCCGCTGCTCCTCCACCTTCTCGACCTCCTCATGGGTCCCGCGGGACAACGGAGCGTTGCTGTCAATGCTAAGCGGGGCACCCGTGGCGCGGAGGCGGAGGGGAGGAGGTGCCGCGCCGGGAACGGGAAGCAGACGCCACCGGCAGCAGCTCGCCGCGCGTAACTGGAGGTTGGATGGAGCGGGCGCCCGGCGAGAGGCGGACGGCAGGTGATGGAGGCGGATGGAGGAAGATGACGGCATGATCTTGGGTGAGCAGCTGAATAGTCCTACCACTGATCTTGGGTGCCGACGAGACGACGGCGGCGACCTTATTATTTTTCTCGATCGAGGGGAGAAAAAGAGACGTAGAGACAACGGCTGGATGAGGGTGACCCACACTGACCCCTACCTAGGTTTCGGAGGCACAATCCTTAATGGGCCGGGCCGGGCGAGTCGTGAAGAGGCACGAACCGCTCAATTTCAGACTGGGCCATTATGGCCTGCCCAGATGACATACATATTTACACACACCTTCCCCTTTCAGAAGTAGCGGAGCATATAGCAAATAAACGAGTACTGGATTAGTGTTAAAAAACAAGAAGAGATTAATGAAGGGTATTCGACAACAATAGAAGTGCACACTTAGTTTGGACTCATCATCTTAGTATAAAAAATTATGGATGATCAAATGTGCTATCATGTCTACAAGAGTGACATCATAAAAAAGGACTGACATGAATATCATAAACAGTTTTCGTCAGCGTACATGGTACTCACAGTTCAGGATCAGCAAGCAAGATTTTATCCACAGGTTCCCATTTTCTAATGTTGAGGTTCAACTCATGAAGAATACTGTAAACCCCACCTAATAATCCAGGACAGGATTCATCCCCAGAGATGAACCGCTGAATCCGACCTCCAATCTCGATGCAGCTTTCCCCCGCCATCTTCTTCAGCCCCCCTTCCCTCATCACCCTCCTCGTCAGTGCCGCCTTGTCCCACAGCCCAATGTCTGAGTAGATGTTCGCAACCATCACATGGTTCCCACTTCTGCGGGGCTCCAGCTTCAACAACCTCTTCTGCACCTTGTCAACGATGCCAATGCAGTCCTTGGAGCTGTGCAGCTGGCAGGCGCTCAGAAGCGTCCTCCAAACGACCGTGTCGGCCTCGACCGGCATGTCCACAACAAAGTCAAAAGCCTCCTGGAGGCGGCCA
This sequence comes from Eremochloa ophiuroides, assembly GCA_038502445.1. Taxonomy (NCBI): domain Eukaryota; kingdom Viridiplantae; phylum Streptophyta; class Magnoliopsida; order Poales; family Poaceae; genus Eremochloa; species Eremochloa ophiuroides. The sequence continues at coordinate 105,038,983 of JAHLJS010000003.1, forward strand.
TTGCGTCCCAGGACATCAACCATGGCACTGTAGTGTGTCATCATTGGCTTGATGCCATAGACATGCTGCATTTCATGGAAGAATTTGCGGCCCTCATTGACCAGACCACCATGGCTGCACCCGCAGAGGAGTCCAAGAAATGTGACATAGTTGGGCGCAACAGATGCATCCTTCATCCTGTCAAAAAGCTCCAGTGCCTCCCGTGCCATCCCGTTCTGTGAATATCCCATGATCATTGCACTCCATGTCCAGACGTTCCGTGCTGCCATCCTCTCAAACAAGCGTGACGCGTAAATCACCTCGCCGCACTTGGCGTACATATTCACCGCAGCCGTGCCAAGCTGAAGCGTCGTGTCAAGCCGCCGGGCAAGGACCTGCCCGTGCGCCCACTTGCCGAGAGCCAAGTTCCCTAGCTCGGCCGCAGCGGTGAGCATGACCACGAACGTCGTCTGATCGGGCACGGACCCAGCCTCTAACATGTCCGCGAACAACCTGGCGCACTGGTCATGCCGGCCGTTGTCCGCACAGGCGGTGAGCGCGGTGTTCCATGACACCACGGTCCGGCGCGGCATTTCGTCGAACACCTGCATGGCGCGCTGGAAGTGGCCACAGGCAGAGTACGCCGCCATGAGGGCATTCGGCACGTACACCACGGCGCACGAAAGGCCGGTCTTGACGGCCTCCGAGTGGGTGCAGGCGACGAGCGGGAGGCAGCCCGGCGCGAGGCGCGCGAGCGCCTTGAGGACGTGCGGGAGCGTGTGGGCATCCGGGCGAAGGCCCCTGCGGTGGAGGTGGACGTAGAGTCCGGACGCGGCGGCGGGATCGGGCGAGGTGGCGAGTGGCGGCAGGAGGAGGTTGAAGAGGTCGAGCGGCAGGGATGGGATGGAGAGGAGAAGGCGGTGGGCGGCGGCGAGGGAGTGGTGCGGGTGCAGCGAAATGAGCCGGCGCAGGAGGGTGGGACCGAGGGAAGCGAGGCGGCCGGAGGTGATGAGGTGGGCGTGGATCTGCCGTAGGTGTCGCTCGGTGGAGGCGCCGGCGATGAGGGCACGGACGGCGGCCGGGGACGTGGCCATGCCATGGAGATGCTGGACCCTGGTTCGCTTGCCTGAGATTGCAATCGAGGGTTGACTGGGCCGAAAGCTCAGTTTTGAACTGGGCCAGAATTGCGTTGGCCCATATAGATTGCAATTCGATCCTGCTAGGGATAGGGGTCTTTTCGGCAATTTTGCGAGTCGGGAAGGGAGGGATTCGGGATTCGACCGGCGGCGATCGGGAGAGGCGGAGGCCGGCGAGAGCGATGGATGAGGAGGTGACGGGGAGCGGCGGGGGGATTGGGAGGAAGATGGCAGCGGGGGAGGTGGAGCTGAAGGAGAAGTCGGGGACGGCGTGGAGCCACTCGTACCTCAACCAGAAGCCGTGGCACCCGCTCTCGTACCCGAACCAGCGCCGCAAGTGGATCGCCGAGCAGGTCCACGCCAACCGCGCGCGCCGCCAGGAAGAGGTGCAGCGGGAGTTCGCACAGGAGCAGGACTTCTTCCGGCAGACCGCGCTCTTCTCCAAGAAGGACAAGGAGAAGGTATAATACCCTCTGCTGTTCGTCCTTTGAATCAATTGCTCGTTGACGTTAGCTTAATGAGATGCTTATCTGAATCCTGTATTGTCGTGGGCTGGTACCTTTGCCGTCTGTAATGGTCGTCTTCAATTTAGCGTAAGAGCTTAAAGTTAAATAATGCCATGTGTCTGTCTGGTTTCACGTTTTTGTGCTAGTATGTGTGTGCTATGATGCTTAAATTTTATCAAATAATTGCCTTGATGAAGCCTTAACAAAGAAATAGTTCCAATCTCTGATGCACAAGTCTGTGTTCAGAACCTAGCAGAAACACCTTACTGATGTTTCTAGAATAGAGAAACATAATGTGGATGACTGGATGTTGTCTTTTGTTGTATAGTCTCAGTGCACTCCACACAAGAATAGGTTTTTTGTCCAAACCAACCTTATAGAAACTTTATCTACCTCACGCTGTTAGTTTCTCCTTATTCAAAGTCCATTTACCTTTTGACGGCAGCACCGAGGGTATAGTATTTTACAATTTGTATCCCGCAGATCAAGGGCCCAACTTATTAGATTTTTACAAAAAAAAAATGTTGCGAACTCAATATACCATCCAACTTAGGTTTGCCAAAAAAAAAATGTTGCCAAAGAATAAATTCAGTTAGTTAATCAAGAAATGGGGAATATTTTTCTTTGCTCTTGAAATGACGACCCTCAGGCCTCATTCCCTCACTCTCACTGCTAATGTGGATTGTGCTAGCTATTCTTACGTTTGTCGAAATATAATACTTTTTTGTTGTTTTCAAGCTGCATTAAACAACTATCTTTATGCTTCAATGTTCATCATACTGTTTCCACTCATGAAGAATTGATGTCACCAGTATTCAATTTGTTTTGTAAGTTCAGATGGAGGTAATGAAAGCTGTGAGTTTTATGTATGTGCGCCCACCTGGCTACAATGCAGAGAGTGCAAAAGCTGCTGAAATTGAAGATGAGAAGAAGAGATCAGATCCAGGTGACATGGCTCAACGTACTGCATCTGCAAGTATCTCTTCAATGTAAGTGATATGTATTTTTTTGCTTCCACAGATTGTTGTGTTTTCTTTTCAGGGAGTTAGAACTTTCAACTTTTCTTCAGCTGTCTGAGTTTAATAAAGGTTTGGAGGCTATCAGCATGCAACTGTAATTTGTAGATTTCCAATTTTACCAGTATATTCCTTTCACCAGACCCCAGCTTATGTGGAGCTTTCAGCTTGGGTGTGCTTCTTCTTCTTTTTTTTTTTTGGGTCCTAGTAACTCCAGACTGCTTCTTCATCAGTTCATCATTTTTTATTTTTTTCCTAGACCTGACAAGGGACCTGAAAAGACTCAATCAGGTGCAGGATAAGAAAAATAGGCCAAAAGATGTTTTTGGTCGGCCATTGGCAACAGAACAAGAATTTGAGGTTCTCAAGAATGCCCCAAGGTACATTGAACTCCTTGTTTACTGATGATCCGTTAAACAACCATGCTACATGAAACATGAAATACTCCTTGTCTATTATTTAAAATTTGAGTGACTGAACAAAACCAGGAGGTCCATTTTCTATTTCAATTTGTTGTTTCTGTCATATAATTGTCATTCTTTATATGTTTTATCAATTCACTTATCCAAATAGTGCAGCATGACGATGTGTTTAGACCACTGTTAAGGTTTTTACTAACATTCAGTACACATTTCCTTCTTATTCTCAGGTTAGACACCGGTGCTCCTGCAAGGATCAAACCATTTGGAGTTGAAGTTCGTAATGTTAGATGTTTAAGGTGTGGAAACTATGGTCACCAAAGTGGTGACCGGGAATGTCCCTTGAAGGATGTGATCATGCCTAATGAGGAGAGTCGGTTGAAAAGAGATGATCCACTCACAACTATAATGGCGCAGACTGATTCAAGTGAGGTTAGATTAATTTTCTGTTGCAATTACAAGCCATATAAAAAAATTGGAAATCTATTTGCTGCATTTATATAGCCTGTTTGACCTTTACCCTGGACCACCTGATTACGTATTATTTAACTTACCAATAATAGCATGGCATCCTATAGCACTTTTTTTAGTAAGTGCCAGTATTGTCTGTTTCTTCCATCATCATTATTTATTCTTGAAACCATGTTGCACATTAAAATATGGCAGATAACTGAATATTTTGAACAGTCTGTGATATTTATATAGTTATCCATGGTCTTTGTAGCAATATTTGATCCATACATGATACATGTCCAACCAATGTACACAGTAGGAACGTAAATTTGCTCACTACTTGTTTATAAACTTCAACTTTAATGCAAGGTATTCTTTGACAGCCTTTGAAGTGGGAACTTAAGCAAAAACCAGGCATGAGCCCTCCTCGTGGTGGATTTGACCCAGATGATCCTAATCAGCAGATTGTGGCAGAAGACATCTTCGATGAATATGGAGGTATACAAGGAGTCTGAAATATTAACAACATCCATGTCAAACTTCTGCGTTATAAGTTTGTTGCCTATCCTGCCTTCTTTTCTTTCAGGTTTTCTGGGTAGCTGTGACATTCCAGCCCTCATTTCCAATTTTTCTGCTAGCAAATCCAAGAAACGTTCTAAGAAGAAAAGCAAGCATAAGCAGGCCAAGTCTGCTATTCATGAGGAATCTGGTAGACATGAAAGCAGTTACCGTCTATCATCGGACTCTGAAAATGAGAAGAGAAACAAAACATCAAGAAGCAAGAGAAAGAAAACAAGCTATTCTGATTCATCATATTCTGATTCGGAGATAGATGCTAGAAAAAGCAAGAGTAAGTCAAAGCATAAGCATAAGAAGAAATATCAGTTAGAGTCTTCTTCTGATTCAGAAGTTGAGGTCCGTGAAGATACAAGGAGGCATCTGAAAACAGAACACATGGAGGAGAAAAGAGATGAGTTACCATTGTCCTTCTCTAAGGATCAAGGAGACAAAGAAAGCAAGAGGCATTCAAGGCGTTCAAGGGAGAAGCGCTGTTACAGTTATTCATCGAGTTCTTCTGAGAGAGGCAGGCATTCTGTACGGCACAAAGAGAAACAATATTACAGTGACTCGAGTTCTGATCGGAGCCATCGACTCTCAAGGAGATCGAGGGAGAAGAGACATGATAGAGAGTCAAGTTCTCCCGACGCCATCAGGCGCTCAAGGAGATCGATGGAGAAACAACGCCATTCTGATACAAACCCACATCATACCAACAGCCATTCAAAGAGACCAAGCAGCAAGCAAGACTATACTGAACGGAGCCATTATGAAACCAGTAGACATTCAAGGAGATCTCGGGAGTACCCTGATTCTAGTGCCTCTGATTACTCAGACTCTGATCGGCACAATAAACATCGCCATCATCATAGGAGAAAAGGAACTGGCAGGGTTTAGGTAAACTGCCCTATCAGAAGTAATGCAGTATATATCAGGGGATCACCCTGGATGTGACTGCATTAAGGGTACTTGGCCTAAGGGTACTTGGCCCCTTCTAAAGATCACCAGAATATGCTTGGAGTCTAGTGTCTGGTGCCTGGTCTCTTGGTCTTAAAACAGTTGTGTTGTTGTATAACCTCGTAGGGGCTCAGGAATGTTACGTGATGTTTAGTTTTGTGCCTGAGCTAGCCTTCTGATCCACGGAGGACTCACTAATAAGCTTCTAGTGAAATATGTAACACTTATCTGCAAGAGCGCTTCCCAAATGCCAGGACTTCATAGACCCTTTTGTGAACCCAGTGGCACACTGGCACTACCAACCAATTTGTGGCCTTATAAAGAAAGAAAAAAAAAGGTTAGGTAACGTGGAGACTGGAGAATGTGTGGCATTTATAGTTAAGCCACTTGGTTCTTGGCTGATATAACCCCCCCCCCCCCCCCCCCCCCCCCCCACCCCTCACACTCACCCACAACCACTACCACTACTACAAAAATGATAATCTTGAAATACACCCATTAAAAGTCGAGAAAATTGTTGTAGGACACTCTTCAAATTGTATTTGATGGGCAGTAAACAATATTATTTTTGCTAGAAGATATTCTTAAATTATGATAATTTACTCCTAGACACTGACTATTAAATAATATTTTTAAGAGTGCATGGAAGAGAGAAGTTAAAAAAACGATCATTATGCCCCTGAATATTATATACTCCAAACTGACGCCTCAAAGTGAACGAAGAGAGTATAGTTTTTTTTCTAAAGCATTGTTTCTTTTACCATAGTATATGGCTTTATTCCAAACTATGAATATTTTACCTAAAAAATTAGCCATTGGCTCCATTTATATCAAAATGCTAGATGCATTAGTTTTGTTCTAGCGTAAGACAAAAGCGTGTCTAACTGAATGAGTTCTACATCATCAAATTCGTTCCACAAAATTAACACTAAAATACCTCTTAAAATTGTATTTGTTCGATGTCGTAGATGTCATTACACTTCTATACAAAAACAATAAAAAAATAAATTTTTGATTTAGGACAAAACTAAAAGCTTATTTGTTGCTCATCCTACAGAGAATAGATCCGGAGTTGGATGGGCGGGCGCCTTAAAAGCACTGTATTGTACATCTTTTGTCCTCAAATAAGTGTTGATATGGTATTCACGTCGATCAATTTTTTTGACCATATTAGTCTTGAAACAAATTTCTTATAAAAATATATTCAACAATATATCTAATAATTCTAATTATATTAGCATTATATAGGTATGTTTATGTATATATGTATACATACACACACGTTGATTCCTACTAAGGGTGTGTTTGGCACAGCTTCTCTAGCTTTAGCTCATCTGACGATTTTACTGTTCATTGTACTGTAGCAGGAATCCGTTTTTCTCCCTCCTCTTCACCTCTCTCACTGACACACAACTGACACACACAGCAGACGTGAGCTGAAAATACCAGCTTCACCGGCTAGGGAAGGAGAGAGAAAAACAGATTCGTTGAACAAGCGTTTGCTACGGTAGAATAAACAGTACATTTGTCAGATAAGCTGAAGCTGAGATGAGCCGTCCAAACGGACCCTAACTGTGGGACTGAGGGAGTCCTCGGTTGCCAATTGCCATCTTTTTCCCCAAAATTACCACTGTGCACTATTTAGCCATCGTTCATTCTCCAGTGTTTTTACTGCTATTAAAACTCTATACAAATACAAGTCGTAAACTGCAATAAACCCCAAACGATCCTAGCTAGTAGTGTGTCACCTACTACTTGTGGGTCGTTTTATGTGATGTGACACAAAACACACACTCCCATCTTAATTCTCCAGCAACCTCACCCAAAGGCCAGAGGAGAGCGAGACGGGAGCGGCAGCGGCAGGCAGGCGGCAGCTGAGCTGAGAGCCCCCCAAACACGAGCCCGAAGATGCTGTCGTCTTCCACCTCCACCCTCCGCCTCCACCAACCCACCCGTCCCCACCGGCGCCACCCGCCGCCGGCTCCGGGCGCGGGGAGCGCCAGCCACCTTGCCTCCCCGCGGCGGTGGCGTGGGCACGCGCACGCCCCAGCGGCGGCGCCCCTCCGCGCGCGGCCTCAGCGCATCCGCGCGCTGGACGCCGCCCAACCGTTCGACTACGAGTCCCGCGTGGCGGGGCTGCTGGAGGAGCGGCAGCGCCTGAAGATCGCCATCGTCGGGTTCGGCAACTTCGGGCAGTTCCTGGCGCGCACGTTCGCGCGGCAGGGGCACACGCTGCTGGCGCACTCCCGGACAGACCACACCGCGCTGGCGTCCACGCTGGGGGCCTCCTTCTTCACCGACCCGCACGACCTGTGCGAGTGCCACCCGGACGTGGTGCTCCTCGCCACCTCCATCCTCTCCGCCGAGGCCGTGCTCCGCTCGCTGCCCGTCCACCGCCTCCGCCGCAACACGCTCTTCGTCGACGTCCTCTCCGTCAAGGAGTTCCCCAAGAACCTGCTGCTCAGCTCCCTGCCCCCCGACTTCGACGTCATCTGCACCCACCCCATGTTCGGCCCGGAGTCGGCGCGCGACGGCTGGGACGGCCTCCCCTTCGTCTTCGACAAGGTCCGGGTCGGGGACTGCCCCGCCCGCCGCGCCCGCGCCGACGCGTTCCTCAACATCTTCGAGCGCGAGGGCTGCCGGATGGTGGAGATGTCGTGCGCCGAGCACGACGCGCACGCCGCCGAGACCCAGTTCCTGACGCACACCGTCGGGAGGATGCTCGCCATGCTGGAGCTCCGCTCCACGCCCATCAACACCAAGGGCTACGAGACGCTGCTCCGCCTCGTCGACAACACCTGCAGCGACAGCTTCGACCTCTACAACGGCCTCTTCATGTACAACAAGAACTCCACCGAGCTGCTCAACCGCCTCGAGTGGGCCATGGACTCCGTCAAAAAGAAGCTCTTCGACGGCCTCCACGACGTGCTCCGGAAGCAGCTCTTCGAGGGATCCCCGCACGCACCCAACGTCTCCTCCTCCAACGTCCGCAAGTAGCCGCAATTCTCCTCCCCAATTCTCTTCGTCTGTTATTAGTAAAACCCAGTCCCAATTCTCCATCTCTGGCGACCACCGCGCTTGCTGCCCATGTCATGATCGTACCAGTCCGTACCTGTATTCCCAATTTCTCCCCCAATTCAGATTTGACTTTTTGGGAGGGGTTTTTTCTGTCTCTCTTCTTTGGGAGGAGGAGGAGGAAGAACCCCCGAAACTCTTTCTTCCTTGTCAGTTGAGTTCTAGTGCATTCCATTTCCAAGACAGGGAGAACCAAAAAAACTTATCTTTGGAAATGTGGCAGTTTGCCAGTGGAGTTTGTGATATGGTGATGGATAAAATGAATAAAGAAGCAATCTTTGGCATTGCGAGTTTGTCATACCAGGATGAAGGAAAATCAGAAGCAATCTCAAATAGCTTTGTCTGTGTGTTTTGTTTTGACTAAGAATATTGAATTAGGAGCAATTTTGCAGTCAAAAACCAGATGGCTTTTGGATCAGGTTTGTCTTTGTGTGTGTTTTGACTAAGGATGTTGGATTAAGAGCAATTTCCAGTAAACAAATCAGATAGCTTTGGACTCTGTGATCCCCTGTCGTCCCAATTTTTGCAATCCCGCCTGTCCCAATCCATGAACGCTGCTGATTACGGTTGGTAAGCCGCTTTCTTGACAGCGGTGTCAGCAACACTAGGTCAGGTGCAATACAACACAAAGGAATCTCAAAACCGTGTGCTTTGGCTGCACCACCGTGGAAAACAGCTTCTGGTATTGGTCTGGGTCAGACAATTGTCAGTGGAGTGCTCTGCATCTGCACCTGAATGGCGCAGTTGTTACTACCCATAGCACATGGGTTGGTTCAAGGTGTGGTGGAAGGCAATCTGTAATGAAATTGCTTTCTAGGTTCTGATCGCTAAAGTTGAAAATCGTTGAAAATAAATGATGATGTTGATTTTTTAGAGAAAAATACTGCATAACGCTTGAAAAATTAGCGGGTTTTAAGGTTGAGACCCTAAGCAGCGCTCCGATGAATTGGAATGGAATCAAGTACTATGGTTGTTGCCCTGGCGGCTGTTGGCTTTGGATGTGCTGTTGCTGCCAAGTGGCAGCAAGCCAGCAAAATATACTAATCGGAAAAGTGCGTGCAAGCACGGCTGCAGAGGAGAGGATTGAACAGGTCTTTGTTTTTCTTTTCTCGTTGTTTTATTTTCCTTTTTGTTTTTCTAAAGTCCGTGGTTTTCCATCTGAGGTAGCATTGTATAGTAGCAGAAGACCCCATTTGTACAGTAGAAATTCCTGTTGCGATCTACAGTGTACTAATAATTCTACAAACTCCTCGTACAGCACAGGATGTGTGATTCCAGCGAGATTCATGTGTTCAAAATGGCCTGGCCCAAAAACAAAGCCACTTTCTAGAACATTTTACTGCACACGTGCCGAAACGAGTTTTTTTTTATATAAATGCTGAAACTGAAACAAGATTTTACTCTACAACGCACACCTAGCAGGCTACCATACTGACAGAAGCACCGGCCACCAGATCGGAATCGGACGAGGGGGTCCTGCCCGGCCCGGTCGGTCCCTTTCGTCCGTCCGTCCAAAACTACTAGCATCTCGGTGGCGACAGGAGAGCAATGCACGTTGTGTTATTTTGTTCGGCTGTCTTGAATTGTGTGGCTGGCTGATTGAGTGCTGTGAAAGAAAAATACTGTTGAATGGCTGACTGATGCTGTCTAGTAAGTTCAAGCGAATAGTGTTTTTTCTCAAAATAAATCACTTTTTTTTAAGACAAATGAGTAACATTATATTTTTTATTTACTGTCATTGCTAGCGGTGGCAAACTACGATAGTACATCGTGTGCACGTCCGTCTCAACTTTCTACGTTATACGTGAGGGGGTTGCATTGTGGTAGGTAGGGGGAGTACTAGTAGTGGTAGGTAAAAATGGCCAATGGTGTTCTCTCAAGGGCCATATAAAGTTTCATTTGGTTTAGTTCAGCTCCATTTTGCGCAGCCTCCAATTTCCAACCGTTACACGAGGAGATGCGCATAATAATTTTAGGGCCTTTATTTACAAAACAATGGAATCCTAATGAATTTTACACAGCTCAAGAGCGCATGTCCCAGCAGTGCAATCTGCACCCATAGCCTACTGTTGACTGAATTTTTATAACCATAATAAGTCTCCAGATTAGCAGCTAGCACCACGTAAAGGCAACCATGAGGACACTGGTGCTCTTGGTGCAAGCGTAACACCTGAATTTCAATCCGCTGGTCCTGCGTGCCTTCCTGTAGCGCATCGTTGCGGTTGAGTGGTCTCTCTGTAGTTTCAACAGCTAGTGGCTGTCTGGTTCATTGAGCTGCTGAACCTGTCTTCGGTTCTCTTTATCTTTTCCGTTGCTGCTCTAGCTGATTCTCTCATCTTCCTCGAAATCTCTTGCCGTTTTTCGAAAGGCCCAAAGGAAGTGACAAACAAAACAAGTATGCATGGGCCTAAGACAGCCCAATTATCTGACCTTATTTGGAGTAAGTCACTGAAGATGTTCTGCATTTTTTTTTTCCAGATACTACTGGTATATCCACCTGATTATCCAAGTACCGACATGCAAGCAATCGAGTTACTATTTCATCTCCTCCATTTCAATGTCCTCTCTCTCTCTCTCTCTCTCTCTCTCTCTCTCTCTCTCTCTCTCTCTCTCTCCAAATTCTGTTTCTGGTCTAGTCATCCAATGATTTCAGTATACTGAATATCATTCAGGCATCCAGTTAATTCAGGCCTTGTCGTATGAGTTTCAGTCATGATTTGTACATGAATACATTCGTACAGACTTGATCAATGGAAGGTGTATGTAACATTGTAACCACTGATGCTCATTTGTAGTACATGAATATTTTGGAATGTAACGTACTGAAATGGTTGTTGTGTTTGCATTTGAAAGTGAAGTCCAACTGTTATAATTTTCTAATTAGTTAACTAATCAAAGATCAATTCAAAAGACCACTATGTCAAACTGAACCTTTTAAAGTGAGGGGTTACAGAATACAAAACCCAGTGACTGAGACCAATCTCAGGACCTCAGGCATTCTGACAAAATGTGCATGCAGCAATACGACGAGATCAGTTTCATGCATTTCTTTTTTCCATTATTTAACATTTCCCTTTTGGACAAAGCCACGATGTCACCAAAGATTTGATGTGTTGAACTTGCAGGTTGCAGCTAAAGCCCCACATTACGCGACGGGGTAAACTCCGTGGACAGCACAGAGACATGCTGCGCTCTCTGCTGCCTACTTACCGTGCCATCACAACCGTGGTTCTAGGCATGATGTGTGGAATGGAGATGATTCAATGGCGGACAGTTTTCCAGAGCTGTACAGCCACTTCAGGACGCAAGAAATGACTGTCAATCAAGCCTCTGAAGGTGGACTGCAAGCCAGCCTAGTATCTCGCCGATCAGTGGCAGCAACACAGCAACTATCCCAGGTTGAGGAGAGCTTCAGCAGCCACGAGAAGGCCGGGACCGCCGTCTGATCAAAAGAAATGGAGACTTGGACACCTCTATGCTATACAGGGCACTGGAAACAGCTAACTCCACTCCAGGCCCATGGGCAATTTCTTCTGGGCCCGGGTGAAATTCTTTGCGTGGTTGCTGTCGCAAGAGAGGATAGGATCCAGTGCAAAACTAACCAGTGAAGAAAGGGATTGTGGGGAACAGAGTGTGCGATGCCTGTCATGAAGCAAGGAGACGGCGGCACATGTGATTTTTGGCTGCCCGGCTGCAAGACAGTTCTGGGAGGCGGTCCAAATACGAACAGAACAGACACCACCTTCGGGAGTTCCTTGAAGCTGTTGGCACATTTGGAAACGCCGAAACAACACGGTCTTCAGGAATGAACGGACTATACACTTGCTCGTGCCTTGGCAGCGTGTAAAGCAGAAGCCCACCTGTGGAAGGTTCGATTGCCGAAAGAGAGACAGAAAATGACGGACGTACGGTGGTGCTCTTTTCTACTTTCTGCAATGTAAACTAGGAACCGAGTATTTGGGAACCATGTATTTCAAGCATTTGGCTTCAGGGAGCTATAGGATGTTACATGTTGAATTATCAAACATGTTATGAATCATGGCCATGTCAGTCCACTAGGTTATGGGGTTGTATTTGTATCACAACTCACAAGGCTTGCACCACGATCCAAATATATATAAGGAAGAATTAGGTATTTGGCCTCAGAAAAAGTGTGATTAGCTATCTAGTCTCTTTTTTCTCGAATTTGGGTGTATGGCCTTAAAACAAATTTTTCTTCTTCCATCCATTTTATCCATGTAACATTGTGAAGACAAAGATAAAAAGACCATTTCACCTTTGGCGGAAGAAACAGAGTTTTATTTATTTATTATATGCACGGCCAAGTACGGTGGCAATGCAGCTAGACACGGGCATGTGGCCCTGACCGACCGTGGTTGCGGGCTTGCGGCCGCCATGGCCGAGTGAAGGCATTTGGCCATGTGGACACGGGCCAGCCAGGCATACAAGGAGACCTCGGCATCAGATGGTGATTGCGAAACCGGCAGCATTAATTGGTCGATCAAACCTGTCATCAGTAATAAAGCAGCTGATTACTATCTCGCATTTCATCAATTCACATCAATCCATTCAGATTTTCCATTAAAAAAAATCCATCCACAGATTTGTCGTGCAGGTGCAGCAAGCTCGTAGTATATGCTACTACTATCCTGCTGGATTCTGAATAATCGTGCTTTTAACTTATATTTTCATCCCACAATAAATTAAACATAAATTAGCCGTAGTCAAAATAAATTATACCCAACAACCAAAATTGTGGGGTTCGCGTGTGCTCATATGCTTCTCTCGTCTACGTATGTGACTATTCGTCTTTCTGACTGCCATTAATGGCGCACAAGTAGCCGAAAACGACAACATGTCCTCCCGAAATCCATCAATATATTAAGTATATATTGAAAAATCAATCAAAATATGCATACGTAGATGATGTAAAGATACATGTTCATGCGACATTTAGAGATGCATAAAATTTTGTACAAGGAGAGACACACACACAAAAAAAAAATGTTCATCGCTGACTGTGGTCATGTGCTGCTCGATCGGCAGACGCGCCTCCTCGCTAGCTGGCCATTCCCAAGTGGCAAGTAGGGTTGATGCCTTGCACATGACCCATGTGTGAGCTCGTGAGCCGTGACCCGTCGTTTAGCTCCGTGCTCGCTGGCCACGTTCCATGGCTTGATGTCGCTTGGTGTGCTTATTTGGGTTTGCAGTAATGAAAAACGTGCTCATTTGAGCACTGTCTAGGGAAAAAAAAAGCTTTGGGTTTGCAGGTCCATGTGAATGAACTGGATGCATAGGAGAGGGAAACTGAGAGAGAGAATATAATAATATACTGCGGGGTAGACAAAGATGATGCACTAAATGAATTTGGTAAGGCTATGCGCACCGCTGCATGGTAAACGCGCCGCTACGCCTCGATAGCAGTTCGAAAACACCGCACTGGGGCACGCTAAACGCGTGTGACATAACCGCCTTAATTATAGGGTTCCACGTGCAACGTCATCATCCCTAAAGACCCTACGATCAGTCTGCACGAGTTCCCCTTGACTTAGGTGGCCTGCCGGGTTTACTCGGAAACCTTAATTCACCCGAGGATCTCATTGTAAAGACCTTACAAGTATTACAACAGCTTACACAAATGATTCAAATCAGAGTAAAGGGTGCGGAAGTATTACCAAAAATATAAGTTTACAAACTTAGATTACATTATCCCAAACCAGAGTTTCGTAGTGGATAAGCAGTGTACAACTATACCCTTGCCCAAGGTTTATATCATATACACATCCTTAATCCTGCACGATCCGTCAACCAACACGGTCCCAAGCCGAACTATACACTCGGCTCACCTGCAACAGGGGTTAACAAACTCTGAGTACTGGGGTACTCCGCAAGACTTACTCGACTAAGAAAAAGGAATGAGACTCAGGAATGCAGGCTGAGGGGAGTCAAGGTAAGGCTTAAGCAAGAGTCAAAGAGTTTTGCAGAAAAGCATTACTATCCTTTTTCAATATTTTAACTCAATATTATTTTAATCATAATTCAAATTCCAAATTCATTCTCATATATCAACATACTTTCAGATTCTTAACCTTTCTCAAAAACATCCTAATTCCGAACCATTTTTCGGGGTAGGGCAGTAGATCAAGTCTCCATTATCCGAGAAGCAACCTCGATTCGAATCGATTAGTACCTAGCTGGGGATCCCTATCCACACTGCGTATGTAGCACTTAAGCTTGCATACATTAACCCCGTCTACCATGGCTTTTCTATCCCTGAACTGGTCCTGCGCCACCCGAGAGCACAGTACTCCTCTTGTCTCCAGGCACGCCGGCCACGAGGGTACACGCTACATTTGCCATCTCTCCACTCCCAGTGCGTGGTTGTCGGTTCAAGCAATAAAGCCACCGGAGATAGGGCTTTCCGGAGTATGTGGCTAGTTGCAAAGTTTCGATCCAGCAAGCCTACAACGAACGGTCCCTAAACTTTTTCTGTCAGTATCCATGCATTGGGACTCTAACCCAAGTACACAGTTACCAAACGGTTTCCAAACCCTTGCCTGCCGGATGATAAGACATAGGGAACGCCGCCCCATGTGCACATCACCCGAGCGAAACATTTTCTTTTTCATCAACCAGTTCCAGACTATTCCGATGGCGACAATACATTGGGACTCTAACCCAAGTGTAAGTCGACCGACGGATAACAAGTCCTTCACTAATTCTCATATTTTGTTCTCAATATATAATCATAGCACAGAAAGGAGCATTTCAGGCAAATCTAAGTTAATTTAGCAGGGCTAAGCGTTTTCCAAACATTTTATTTTAAAATGGGTTCAAGGATAATATATCAAGGTAGGCAATGCAGCAAGTAGGTGACAATCAACTCCTATCAACCTGATGCAATATTTTAACTCAAGTTATAAACATTTTATAAAACACAAGGAAGTGGCTGAATGCACCGGGGCTTGCCTGTGTTGCAGGTCTGTCACTTCCATCAGAAGACCAGAGAAACCCACTTGACTACCCTCGACGAATAATTCTTCCGTCGGGGAGCAATCAAGAAATTCTTCCGAGAACCCGATCACTACACGTAAAATAATGACGCATGCTTATATTGTACGGAATGACATGAATAGAAAATATAGAACAAACATTTAATTAACAACTTGAGTACAACTTTCCTTCACGGTAAAGTTGCAAAATATTTCTCATAAGGTAAAATGGTGTTTCCGCATTTTCATTTTTATTGACCATTTTAACAGTCATAGAAAGCCGCTGCACAGCTTTACTATCACTACCTAGTGACGGTATTATTTTTGTCAAGGATCACCATAGTGAAGGATCCACGAACGCAATAAATCCAAAAAAAATATCACGCAAATTACAAGGGATTAGGTTTTCTATTTATTTATTATTCAATAATCAAACATTCAATTAATAAATAAGTGAACTATTTCTATTGGAACCTAAACTTTTTCTACAGATAACCCATACCCTAAAACAGTACCAGAATGAATTTCGTGAACCTTGGATAATTATTCTACCCTACAAAATTCATAAAAGTCAAAATTATGAATTAATGTGGGTATTTTACCCTATGCAGAAAGTACCCAAACTATTTATTTTATATTTTTCGTGCATTCACCACATCACAGAGAGTTCACACAAAAATTTTCATCATTTTTAAGGCAGTAATTTAATTCCTACCAAAAAGAACAATATGAGGTATTGTTCATTTCATCAGAAAATGGAAAAATATCACTTAATTCGCAGAAGAAATAAAAACACCAATGTGCCCCGGGTCGGCCCATGAGCCTATAAGCCGGCCCGACGCGGCCCCTCCCACGCGTGGCCCGCGTTCTCCCTTGCCCTGTCCCTCAGCGCGCTCGCGCGCTGCTGGGCCGGCCCAGCTGGCCTGCTGAGCGGCCCACACGGCCTACGGTGGCCTCCCCCTTCCTCTCGATCGGGCACAGAGTGCCCACGCACGCACGCGCGTCGTCGACGCGCTGCCCACTCGAGCCGGCCGACGGCAAGCACTCCGACGAGGTCAAGCACCCAGACGAGCCTCTCACAAACACCCGTACCCCATCTACGGACTCAACCCTGCACGCATATACCTCCAGAGCCCGACCACGGGCAGCCATGGCGGTTGGACGGCGGACGGCTCGTCGGGACCCCACGTTCTGGCGAACACCGACCGATAGAGACCAATAAAATGGCTTGAAAAGCTTCAGGAGCTCACCCCGGATCTGGTGCTCCCCTCAGTTTGGACGGAGATGAACCGGGGACATGGTCGTGACGGCGAGGTGGCTTTGGCGGCGGCGCTCCGGCGGCAAGGTGACGTTCCGGCCAAGCCAGTACTCTGGGTAGGAAATTAGTTTTACCAAGAGCTTCAAGGGATCAATAGAGATGTGAAACGCAAGTCCAGAAGAAGAATACCACCCCGGTTCGACTTGGTCGCGGCAGACCGAGGGCGGCGGCGCCCTGCTGGAATCCGAGAAGAAAAACGACCGCGCGGGGGCCTCTGACGACGGAAGGGCGCGCGAGCGGGCTCAATAGGGGTGCAAGGGGTTTTCAAAGTTGCATGTGCGAGGATTTGGGCGAGGATGGATCGGTGACCGTGGATTTTGCCGCGCACAGAAACCTCCCCGGCGACTGCCGAATGGGGAAGAAGGAAGAATGGACGGCAAGCTCGGTTTTATACGCGAACGAAAAGGAATGGGGAGTAGTCGACAACCTCACGGGGCCCCCACGACCCCGATACCACCGGCGACAGGCAGCCGGCAGCCCCGCCGCGCTGCTCTGTGCGCGAACAGAGGAAGGAGGCAGGCTACTATAGCGATGTATTTCCCCTTCTACTGTTTTCTTGCCAATACTCCCAAATTTATGTAGATACTAAAAAAATTGTCAATATAAAAGTTGTAGTACACATTATTCTGAGCAACTTTGGTTCTTGATCCAAATTCAAATTGTGAATAGTTTTGAAAATATTAGAAGGGGGTAAAATTACTATTTGAATTCCATTTTTAATCCAATTAAATTCTCAAGATTTATCTCAATAAGTTGAAAATATCCAAACATAAAAGCTATTCTACTTGACAAGCCCTACAACTTTTATTAAAGGAGTTTTGTTATATTCTTGATAGTTTTTGAAATAGCATTTCAAATTTGAATTCTAAAACACACATTAGGGTTTAATTTGAAATCTCACTGCATAAGTTCAAAATCCCCAAATGTAAAAGTTGTTCAAATTGAAAATACTTACAACTTTTATTAAAGGATCTTGCCCAAATTTTGATAGTTTTTGAAATGACATTTTAAATTTGAATAAACAAACACTAATTGGGGTTTAATTTAAATTTCCATTGGTAAACTTCAAAATATCCAAAAATGAAAGTTGTCCCATTTTAAAAGTTCTATAATTTTTATTAAATCACTTTCATCAGGTTCCTTTTAGTTTTTAAAATTGAATTTCAACTCTAAACTTTAAAGCATGTATTGAGGTTTTATTTGAAATTATTTTTAGTAACTTCAAAACTGTCCAAAATAAAAGTTGCTCAAATTTTAAAGATTTACAATTTCTATTTAAGGCCCAACACCTAATTCCTTTTATTTTTTAAATTAGGGTTTCGGTTCCAACGTAGGGTTTATAAAGGATTTCTTTTAAATTTCTTTAATTATATTTTTATCCCACATACTTACACAAACATTATCATACCCTAGATCACTCTAAAGTACCAACACACAATCACATGCAAGAATGAATTTTTACTTTAGTTATTGCACAGAACAATGAGTTTATGCGGGATGCTTTTGCATGCAATCGTGATGACATGGCAAGTTCTAGTTACAGTAACATTTGGGGTGTTACAACGCGAAGCTACCCTACCGTTCGCTATAGTGGAGCGCCACAGGTAGAGGTGGAAGCGCCGAAAGGTATCCCCTCCATGCGGGCCCCACGCCGTCACCGACTGTCCTCGCACCGCTCGCCCTGCCCCGCACCGCCGAGCAGAGGGAGGTGCCGAGGTTGGGCCCGTCGTGCCGGAGGGCGCCAGAGACCGCGTCGGGGAGGAGAGAGCGAGCGGCCGACGGCGGGGAGAAGGAGAGAGGGAGGGAGCGGCTGGCGGCGGCGAGACCGCGTGGGGAGGGAGAAGGGCAGCGCCGCCGGTCTCCGTGCGGCCGAGTCGGAGCCCTCGCCGCCGAGCCGCTGTCGCCGGATCCCGCCGCGCTCGAGCCGCTAGACGGTGGAGCGCCGCCGGACCCGCGCCCGCCACCGCCTGAGGGTGGAGCGCCGCCGCCGCCGCAGTGCTCGGGTTGCCGGACCCCGCGCTCGCCGCTGCTAGCTCGCGCCTCCGCGTCGGGGAGGCTGTGCCGGGGAAGGGAGAAGGACCGGGGAGGCCGCGCCGGCGAGAAGTGGGGCGGAGGAAGCGAGAAGGAGACGATACAGGGCAGGATAGCGTTCGGAGCGTGGCAGTTCTTCTCATCTGTAACACACCTGTCAAGTAGGCTCCATGCTTTTAGCGTGCGCTCTCCCGTCCGGGGCGGTGCGGACAGCCTAAATAAACTTGTACCAGTGAAGTAGTATTTTTTTTATAATGTTCCGTCTACTCAGACTGTTTCCGACAAAGAATGCGAATAGCGACCTATATGTAAAATGCATCATGTACAATATTTTGCCTACCTAGAATCATCCTCCCACAGTAGACGCAATATACTCACCTATTTTGCCAACCAACCGAAGCGAGACGCAAAGATATGTCTCCTCTCACCTCGACGCATTTTGCGATGGTGGGTCCGCGAAGTGGTGGTGCAGCCACGTGGGCAGGCCCCTGCTGCCGAATCAGCGGAGGAGGTGCGGACCAGGGGAAGCAGCAACACCAGTGGCCGCGCGCCGCGTGAAGAACCGGCAGCCAGGCGTCGCACGAAGAAGCTGCGCGAGGGGGATAAGGCATCCCTGCCGGCGGAGAGCTTGCGGGAGAGGCGGGCAAGCGAATGAATGCAGCGAGGAGAGGGATGGGGGCTGGTGCGGCCCGCGTCGGCGAGAAGTGTCACCGCCACGTCGACGGCAAAGGAAGCGTCGGGGTCGGCATCCGCGTATCGTGCGAAGAGGCCGCGCGAGGGGGAGGAGGCGTCCCCATCGACGGAGAGCTTGCAAGAGAGGTGGGTGTGACAGAACCGTCTAAATCACATGGCCCACAGGCACCTGTCATTGTCACTAATGACCTCTGACAGCCGGGCCCGCGTCCCCAAATGATCTAGAAGGTTCTGCCGGGCTACATTAGCGCCCGATTTCCTCCGACAGGATCCCATTGCGAGGTCATTACAGAATTACAACATTTCTTAACAAATTACATCAGAGTGAAAGCGCGGAAAGGTTACAAGGTACTTAGATTACAAACCATTTGTCCAAATACGATTGAAGTGCGAATATTACAGACCATAAATAAAATAAGTAGCAGTGGAATGACGACACAACACTATTAAGTATTTAACGATAAGAACCCTGCCCACGGGTTCAGCATTACTCCTCCTCACATCCCTCCTGTACCACTGTTACACAGCAGGGGGCGAGACAAACCTCCGGCTGCTGTGTCCCTGCAACATGGGGTTAACAAACCCTGAGTACTGAGGTACTCCGCAAGACTTACCCGACTAAGAAAAAGGAATAAGACTCAGAAATGCAGGCTGAGGGGAGTCAAGGTGAGGCTTGAGCAAGAGTCAAAAGTTTTGCAGAAAAGCATTACTATCCTATTTCAATATTTTAACTCAGTCTTATTTTAATCATATCCATAATTCCAAATTCCTTTTCAAATATCATTATACCTTCAAAATTCTTACTCATTCTCAAAAACACCTAGTTTCGAACCACTTTTCAATTGTAGGTCAAAGGATCAAGTCTCCATATCCGAGGAGCAACGATGATTCGAATCGATTAGTACCCAGCTGGGGATTCCGATCCACACTGTATATGTAGCACTTAAGCTTGCATATGCCAACTCTGTCTACCACGATTTTTCTACCCCTGAACCGGTCCTGCGCCACCCGAGAACACAGTACTCCTCTCCTCTCCAGGCACGCCGGCCACGAGGGTACACGCTGCTCTCGCCATCTCTCTACTCCCAGTGCGTGGTTGTTGGTTCAAGTAGTAGAGCCACCGGAGTCAAAGCTTTTCATAGTATGTGGCTAGTTGCAAAGTCTCGATCACAGCAGGCCTACAACGAACGGTCCCTAATTCTTTTTCCGCCGGCGACATTGCATTCGGACTCTAACCCAAGTACAAGTGTCCCAACGGTTTTCAAATCCTTTTTCCACCGATGGTCAAGCATTGGGACTCTAACCCAAATTCACAACCAACGAACAGAAAATCTCTTTCCGACGGTTAAGGTGCATTGGGGCTGCTACCCAAGTACACAATTTTCGAACGAACTCATACCCCTTTTCCTTTTCCCATGATTCATAGTTGTCACATTTTCATGGGTCAAAATAGCCTTTTCATGTAAATCTAAATTGATTAAGCAGGACTAAGCATTTTCGAACATTTTTATTTTTAAACAAGTTTCCAGGATATTATGTATCAAGGCAGGTAATGCATCAACATAGGTGACAAACAACTCCTAACAACCTAATGCAGTAATAGACTCAAGTTATAAATATTTTGTAAAACATAAGGCGGGGCTGAATGCACCGGGGCTTGCCTTGAATCGTGTACAGCGTCGGGTCGGGATCAGTCCCGCAGATGTCAAATCCTTGGATGGCTTTGGAGTGACCTCCTCAGCAGTAGTCTCGACCTAGACCTCCTCGGGAACGGGCACTACACGTATGCAATGATGTATGCTTAGCATGGCATGAGGACAACAAATGAAATGCTTGAAAGTAAACCATTAAGATCTTGAGCACACTTTCCTTCACTGGTAAAGTTGTAAACGCTTTACGGAAGGTAAAAGCAGTGTTTCTTACTTTTGTTTTATTGACCATTTTAACGGTCATAGAAAGCCGCTACACAGCTTTACTACAACCAACATGCAACCCTAATACTTCTGTCATGGATCACTATGGTGAAAGACCCTTGAAGTCAATCAATCCAAAATCACACCAAACAACAGGGATTATTCGCTTAGATTAATTCTACTAATCAAATACCCCATAACTAATAAACAAGTGTCCTAATAGTTTCCAATTGAGCTCAAACTTACCCAACAGATAGATCTTACCCTAAAACAGTGCCCCATAAATTTTCATGATTTTTGGATAATTCTGGAATTTATTAAAATTGCTCAAAGTTGCGTTTACTAATTAATATGCTGATTTTTAGTTTTCACAGAAAATCTCCAAACCCTATATCTAATATTTTTATAAAATACTACATGCTCCAAAGAGTACCCACAATTATTTTCATGTTTTTGGATCAACAGAAATAATACTACAAAAATAACAAACACAGGAACTATTCATAGTAATTTAAAATAGAAAACTATTTGAAAATCCAACGGGAAAATGGAAACCGTAATTCAGCCCGGGACGGCCCAAAGCCAGGCAGGCCGGCCCACTCGGCCGCTCCCGCACCGGCCCGCGTCCAGGTGCCCAGCCGAGGCGCTGACAGGCGGCCCCCACCTATCAGTTCCTCCTTCTTCCTCACGCCGCGTCCCGGCGTGCGCGCGCACGCGACGGTCGACCGCGGACCTCGCCGCCGGTGACCCTAACGGCGAACCCAACCACGCCCGACCACTCCCCAGCACCCCGCGGACTACCCAGTACCCTAAGCCCAAAC
Organism: Eremochloa ophiuroides; assembly: GCA_038502445.1. Lineage (NCBI taxonomy): Eukaryota > Viridiplantae > Streptophyta > Magnoliopsida > Poales > Poaceae > Eremochloa > Eremochloa ophiuroides. Next base: position 105,060,850 of record JAHLJS010000003.1, read on the forward strand.
ACTAGGTGCCTCCGACGAGTGCAGACTCGCCCATGGCGGTCGCGACGACACGGCTACCCTGTTCCGGCCGCGAGAGTGCGGTGGAATTGAATAAAAAGGCCAGGGAAGGACCAGGAGCTCACCACGGCTCCAGACCGACGGCTGGCCGAGGCTGAGATGGAGCGGAGCGACGAGCTTGACGACGGCGGCGGCGTGCAACGGCTCGGCCTCGACGACTGAAGTCGCGTTCCGGTGATCCTAGGGGACAAAATGGGACACCACTGCGAGCATGAGCTAAGGTATGACTCAGAGAGTCGTAAACGGAAGGTCTAAGGTAGAGAGGCTCACCACAGCGAGCTCGACGCGAGAGAGGTGGCTGCGGCGGTGCTCAGTCGGGCCCGAAGACGACGGCGTGCGTTCCGGGGCCCTCGACGCACGGAAGCTGAACCACTGAGGCATAAGCTGTGTTCAAGGATCCAGTGAGGCTAAAGACGAGCGGAATTTGGATGAGGAGGTCGGAGTGCGGCCAATTTTTGGCTCGAAGCCGAGGCAGGGTGCGGCGGTGGTCGGGAAAGGATGGGGCACAGAGGAGGGATGTCGTCGCCCTTTAAGCCGGCCAGAGGGAGGGACAGAAGCGGCATAGGGCGGCGCGCGATCTCCTGCACGGGAAACGGCACCGGGGACACGATCCCGGCCGGCACGGACGGCGGCGCGCGCGCCCGACACGGCGGCGGTCGCGACTGTGCGCGAACAGAGAGAAGAGGCAGAATACTGTAGCTCGTTTGAATGCCATTCAACCGGTTTTTGACCAATTTCTCGAAATTTTGTGTGTCAACTTGGAAAGGTGTAAACATAAAAGTTATAGTGTTTGAAATTCTTAACAACATTGGTTTTGGGATCAACTCCAAATTTTGAATAATTTTGAAACTATTCGAAAGGGGGTAAATTTGCTATTTGAAATCCATTTCTAATCCCATCAAATTCTCTGGATTTTACACAGCAACTTTAAAATCTTCAAAAATAAAAGTTGTCCTATTTGAGGAGCTTTACAACTTTCATTAAATAAGTTTGGTCAGATTCTCAATAGTTTTTAAATTAGCATTTCAAATTTGAATTTCAAAGTGGTAATCAGGGTTTAATTTGAATTTCTATTAAAGAACTTCAAAAACACCCAAAATAAAAGTTGTTCTATATAAAAAGATCTACAACTTATATTAAGGGACCATCACCAAATTCCAAGTGGATTTTGGTTTAGGGTTTTAGGGTCCGATTAGGGCTTAGTTTGAATTTTCCTTTTTGATTTATTTTTAATTCTCAATTGATAATTAATTACAACATCCAAGGCATCTATCAATAAACCACTCTAAGGACCCTAAGCACAATCAAATGCAAATACTTAATAATAAACATGATGACATGGCATAATTAATTAGCCGTAATATCCCGGGGTATTACAGCGGGCCGCGAACGAGTGCGGTGAGGAGAGGGGCGGGGGCTGGTGTGGCCCGCGTCGGGTGCTCGGGATCGAGCGGCGAGGCATTCCGTTGCGAGAGGAGTAAGGGAGGGAATGGGGTGACGACGGTTGGAGAAGGAATTAAATGGATCGAGATGCTTTTTACTATTGGAGACCTAAATCAGAGAATGATTGTTAAATTTAGGTTGTGTTTGTTGAAGATTGCTTCACAACTGTTAAATTATATTTGGCTGGCGCAAACAAGAAATCTACTCCGTACAAACTAAGATGGTATATACCTCCTTGACACTAACCCAGACCAAAAGAGTGCCACCTGGAGTGCTTGAACAGCCGATTTAGCATTTGATGGCAATCACCTTACATTTATTACTCATGTATTATTTGTTCACAAAACATGTGTTGAATCCGCCCGTATTTTCCTAGTAAGAAAAAAAAGTGAAATCAACACCTGGATACTTGCCGTTGCGGGTGTACTATTTATTTATGATCTGAAACCCACAACTATTCGGGTGTTGTTCTAACATTTTTTTTTTACCCCTTGCATAGATTTTTGTTGCATCACAAATCTTGCATGAACATAGAAATTTGCATCATCCGCCTACTCATGTTTTGGCTAGAATTTTTTCAAACAAATCTGAGTGCTGTTGTTTTACAAACGAGAGCATGGAAATGACTCACTCCAGTACTCCACTCATCTGCTTGCTTCAATTGCTGGTGCCTGGTCGACAACTGGTCTTGTGAACCGTACGGATATATATTTTTGACCGAAGAGGGCGTATAATTATTAGATACATTTTTGGAATATATACCCAAAAATTTCTTAGATATATTAAATAATAATACGGACATTAATTACGGAGACTTGGGCTCTGTTCGCTTTAACTAAACAGCACATATTTTTTAGCTCTAAAATAGTATTTTCCTTCACAACAAATCAGTTTTACTCCAAACCAGCTCAGCTTGTCAACCTGGAGGGAACAGAGCCTTGGTTATCTGATCATGTCTGCAGCGGTCCTCCAGGTTCCCTACCTGATATTTATGATTAAAATTACACTGTTGTGATCGTCTACCCGTCACTACCCGTTGCTGGGTCCCATGCCTCCAGGACCCAGCTGCTGTTCCCTGGGCCCACATGTCATCCACGTTCAGTAGCAGTAACGATGGCGGCGAACGTTCCGTGGTAAAATTCCAATCGTACCCCCGGTGACTGGTATCAGCAGCTTAAAAAAAGGTGCCACGCAGGCAGGAGGACGTCGAACACGCCAAGCTAAAAAAAATATAAAAATCTCATTAGAGCCACCGGCAGCCCCCCACGGCAGCCAATAAAGCAGAGCGAGTAGCAGGCGAGCACGCAGCAGAGCTCCCGTCTACTCCACGCCGCGAGAGGACGAGCGAGGGGTGGCCGGCGTCGGCGAAGGAATCAAATCAGGATGGGGCGCGGCGGGGGAGCGGGCGTGGAGGACGGCGGAGACGCGGAGAGCGGCAAGCCGACGACGCTGCTGCAGCGGTGGTCGTCGTCGGTGTGGGGCCTGAGCGGCAGCGGGCGGCTGCTGTGGGCGGGCAACGAGGCGTGGCGGGCGCACGCCGGGATGGCCTTCGTCCAGATCGCCTACGGCGGCTACCACGTCCTCACCAAGTCCGTCCTCAACGTCGGCATGAACCAGATCGTTTTCTGCGTCTACCGCGACCTCGTCGCGCTCGCCCTCCTCGCGCCCGCCGCCTTCCTCCGCGAGAGGTAACCGTCGGAGCAGAGCTCCTCGCTCCTCCGCCCTCCTCATCCTCATCCACCCCCCACCTTCTCTTCACCAGTCACCACCTACCACCACCGCCGAATTTCAATTTTCTGGTGTACAAGTCAACTCGTCCTCCCGTAATTTTGGTATCCATCCGTCCTTGCAGAAGCGTGCGGGCGCGCCACCCGGTGACTCCGCGCCTCCTCGCGTCCTTCGCTCTTCTCGGATTCACTGGGTAATTTCTTCTTCTTCTTCTTGTTCGCCATATCTAAACACTTGGAAATGATGGAATGGCTGCCTCGCCGCAGGATCTTCGGGAACCAGCTCCTCTTCCTCCTCGGCCTCAGCTTCACCAACGCCACCTACGCCTCGGCGTTCCAGCCGGCGATACCGGTGTTCACGTTCCTCCTGGCCGCACTCGTCGGGTAACAGTCGTCTTCATTCCTCTCACAGTCTGAGTCCTGACATGGACGCCGCCTCAAGTGTCAGCTGGCTGGATTCTAAGTCAAATTCCACGCATTTTCCAGCGTCGAGGTGATCAACATCTTCACGAAAGACGGGGTTGTCAAAGTTGTTGGCACAGCCGTGTGCGTCTTTGGCGCTGTCCTCATGGTCTTCTACCAAGGCCCGACTTTGATTGGGATGGGAGGCGCCACTGCAGCCGATACAACTGACCTGGCAGGCACATGGAGCAGCAGTGCCTATTCTCCTCGGTGGCTGGCCGCATCCATGCTCGGAAACGGTATGCAAACTTGGCAGCTTGGGGTCGTCTGCCTCATTGGAAACTGCTTCCTCATGGGCGCTTACCTAGTTATTCAGGTGATGCAGACTTTTGACCTCTTGGGTTGGGTGTGCTGAGATATGACGATGTTTACTGTATACTCCTATTTGTGTTCATGCGGGCCTGATGCAAATCTCTGTCCTTTTTCTGATTCCAGGCCCCGGTGCTGATAAAATATCCTGCAGGCTTATCCTTGACTGCTTACTCCTATTCCTTTGCAACCTTGTTTATGGTGATTACTGGCGCATTTGCTACCACTGGGCTCCATGAGTGGGCAATGACAACAACCGAGATCTTAGCCATCTTATATGCTGTGAGTACATGAATTTGACATCAGGCTTTAGATTTAGAGATATCCCCGGTTGTGTGTGACCACATTTGTTGCTCTGTACCTACCAGGGAATTGTTGCTTCCTGTCTCAACTATGCAATCATGACTTGGGCAAATAAAATTCTTGGGCCCTCTCTAGTTTCCCTTTATAATCCACTCCAGCCAGCATGCTCTACCTTGCTCTCAACTATTTTTCTTGGAACCCCAATTTATTTTGGAAGGTTTGGCCCTACTCCCAACTCTATGATAATTATTCCAAATTGCTGTTTCAACATTATGTTTTGGTGATTTTCGCAAGTTTTGGATCCTTTAAATTGTTGACTCACCATGAGTTTATCAAGTACCAGTTGCTCATGAATCATGGGTCAACGTATTGTATTATTCTTTGAAGCTAACTAATATCGGGCAACTTCTACATTTTGACCTTGTTCACATCTGTATTTTATTCGTTTCAGTGTTATTGGGGGACTCTTCATCATTGCTGGTCTTTACCTGGTTACTTGGGCTCGCTACAATGAAGCTCAGAGAGTTCTGGCAGCCCGATATTTGCAACCTCTTCTTGTGGAGGGTCCAACCACCAAAGCAGAAGCAAGTTCCTTCAATGGCTCCATTGATCCTTAGAACCCAGAGAGGCAGACGGATTGCCTCAATTGTTTTTCTAGGACAGCAGCAGCAGATTTATTTCATGTCTTTGTTATAATACCAGTCTTTCTTAGGGTCATTGTCCACATAATTACTACTGTTTCAAGCATTCAAACAAGGTATTATCATCAGGAAGAATGGCGGGGTACTGAAAAAAATATCATATCCTGAACATAATCCGGATATTCTGGTATCCCGATCGAGTTTTTTGTTCCCAGCATTTGCAGAAGATACCTTTGGTTAGGTGCGCTGATCCTTCGACTTCAACAGTGTTGTCTGTAGAGGTCCAGGGCTAACTGCAGTTGGATTAACCTGACCAATGAAAGGTACTTGCCCTGATTGCTTCACCTATCTGTCTGTCTTCTGAATTTGGGAGCATCCACATTGTATGCCGTATATATGTTCTTATCATCTGTATGTGAACACTCAAAACACATGTACAGTCAGTTATTATTGCGCAGATTTTCTTTTTTGCTGTAATTTTTTTTTCTCTAACTTGAGTTTATCTTTACCGTTGGCAGAATATCTTTTATGACTAAAAATGAAGCTGCAATGCACTAGAGATATCATACTCGTAGGAAGACAAACTTTTCTTCTGTGATGATGGAATCCAACCTGTTCTCTGTATTCAAGGGAGAGTCAAAATAATACTCCGAAGTTCACGTATTCTTGTATGAGATTTTGGAAACAACTGGACATATTTATACTCGTACTGTGCATTTTTGTTGTATAGGCATTTATCTTCTCTATATATTTCCGATGATGTCTGTGCTTTCAGCTATGTATAAAAGTTACTCGATGCTGTCTGTCCTTAACCAGAGTAAATTTTAAATAGCTAGTTCTTTGTGTGAGTGTGTGTGTGTGTTGGGGACGGAGGGTGTGGGGCGGTTTGGGTTGTACCCGGTGCTAGTTAATTTTGACGCTGGTACTCGCTAAATGTCTGGACCAGTGGACCAGTTTTCGTCGTCAGACTTTTACTGCGACACCCCAAATTATCCCAAATCAGCTCTGAAACAGTGTTTGCTCTTATAACAAACCAGTTTCAGCCAAAATCAACTCAGTCCAGCAAACGGAACCATATATCTCCTGTGGCCGGCGTGCGGCGGCGACGGAGACGACGCAGGCTCTCGGGCGCGGGTGACGGCGTGACGCTCTGCGCGACGGGTCGCGCTGCTCGTGCGCGTACGTGGGCCACGCCTGGGCCAAGAAGCCCGTGCTCAAGCTTGCAGCCCAGGATCGTAGGTGGTCGGCAGGTGCCCTTGCTGCCCACCTGGTTGCAGCGAAGATTTCCGGGTTGGTCCGGCCTGGTTGGCCCAAAAGGCGTCCCCACTACAGCACCTTGGCCAGATCGGGTTGCGAGTGCGTAGCGTACCGGTGCTGGCAGAGTCCGGTGCCAGACGAGAGGTAACGGACACGATAGCTCGACACTGAGGGAGGAGGGGTGGTCCGTGCGACGTACGAGATGGCGGTTGAGACGAACAAGGACTTGGACAGCTTCACCGGCCAGATCGACGTCACCAAGGCTGGGAAAGAGGCGACCGGCCGCTTCACCGCCGAGATCGGCGTCACCAAGGCTGAGAAGGAGTCGACGACCGGCGGCTTCACCGGCGAGATCGGCGTCACCAATGCTGAGCTGGCGAACAAGGGGGCTGCCGGCAGCTCCACCCGCGAGATCGGCGTCACCCAGGCCGTGCTGAACAAGGACGTGGCCAGCAGCTCTATCGGCGAGATCGGCGTCACCAAGGTTTTGCTGGGGAACAAGGAGGCGCGGACGTCAGGTTCATCAGCGGGATCGGCGTCACCAAGGCTGGGCTGGGCAACAAGGAGGCGGCCAGGACAGGCATGGATGAGCAGGTGCTGCTATGAACTATGTTGGGCCTTACTGTTCCTTGTTCTAGGACATTGCGTTCAATTTACTACCTATTCCTTTTGTATAATTTGAACCAGATCAGCCGTTGATGTGTTAGATGTTGCCATGGACGACTGATCTGGTTCAAATTTTGTTTGGAATCACGGCTTGTGTATTCTTAAATGTTGTCCTGTCATCTTGTTACTAGTGCTTCATCTTGTTAAAATGTTGTCTTCTCATCTTGTTCTGCTGATAAAATAGTTATCTATGTGTCTGTCTTGGGGTCTACTGAATTGTTGAATGTTCAATTTATGTATTCAGGATTGTCTGTTTCACCAAATAGATGACAATGAATATTGTTTACAATCTTTGTTTATCCTGTTGATTAGTTTGTTGTTCAACTTTTAATGTTGAGTTGATCGTGAACTGTCAAAGAAGCCTATGAAAGTATATCATTGCTGATAGTTAAATGTTATTAGACTTTCCAGGGAAAATTTTTCTTTTACTTTGATGCAGTGGCTGCTAGCTATTCGCCCACTCAAATAGATATTCATTTTTAAGGATCTTGTTACATGTGTGTCCTGTTTGCCATTTGTATTGCTTATCAAGTATTTGGCTCCCTATCAAAGGAAAAACGGTTATGCAAGCCTATTTTAATCAGCATGAGAACAGTCTGACTGTCTGAAATAAATTGTTTTATAGACTGTCCACAGATTGAAGAAACCAATGTTTTTTCATCAACATTATGCATCTTTTTAAGTGTCCTCAACATGTATTTGATCGATTAAAAATAGCAGTTTGCCAAGTCCATCTTAAGACGCTTCACAGGTAGAAAACTGCTCATGGCTACTCTTAGTGACCTTATCTTCCCTTTTATGATGGACAAAGCATAGCTCAAAAAATGGTTTTGTTATGGAAAATTTATCTTTGGCTGAAGTATTAGCTTCAACTAACCACTATCAATGTCTCTGATAGCTAGAATCGCCTTGGCGACATTCGGATCAATGGTTTATTGGAAAGTGCAATTAGAACGATGTATCAAACAGAACAAAGTGCTACAGTACAAGGTTTAGGTATAATAATGCTCCAGTTGTTCCCAATCACTATTTATCACATTTACAGTTCATTTTAACACGTTATCAGACACTTGCTGTCTATCCTTAACCAGAGTAAATTCCAAAGTGCTAGTTCTTTTTTCTTTTCTTTTCTTTTGGTGCGTGTGTTGGGGACGGAAGGGGGAGGGGGTTGAGTTGTTGACAGCGTTGGCGTGAGCCAGGTAGGCGGCCGTGTGGGGGGCAAGACGGAGGTTGAAGATGAGGATTGTTATTTATAAGGGTGCATGTGGTTATCTGCAGAGCACGCCGCGCCTAGCGTTAGCCAATGTTTGCTTCCTGGCTTAAGGCGAGCAACGGTGGCAGTTAATTTTGGCGCTGGTACTCGCTAAAAGTCTGACCAGTTTTCGTCGTCAGACTTTTACTGCGACACCCCCCAAATTATCCCTTCCATACACATGAGAAAACCTCAATCTTCCATACATATGAGAACAGACATCGCGAGGTGGTATGGCTCCAATAAAAATCCGAATTTTCACAGATATTTTGCTGACTCCATGTTTCAATAATTCAATTTGGGCCCAACCGAGATGGACAAAATTCATCCGAATTTCAGCACACTTGACCGTTTCAGCAAACTTGACCGAAATAGTGTAGGACAGGCCACCACGATGAGAGTCAGGTACTAAACATGGATAAAATGTTCACACACACCTTTCAAAAAAAAAAAAGTTCACTTTAAACACTTTTCATTCTGGTGATGTAATAATATCAAATGTAGTCATCTTTACTCCTGAGCAAACAATTATCCGAAGCGAAGTGGAAGAACCAACAAATACTGGCATACTAATAAACTTGGGGCAAAAGGTACACTGTGTATGGTTTTCATCTCCAATGAATGCACTTCAGAACATCGTGTGGGACTCTGTTCAAAAGGATCATGTTGGGCTTAGAATGTCAGTTCAAAATAGTCTGAGTTGGTTGGCTAAACGGCAAATTCAAGACCTGTAGTTGCAATAGATGAACAAAGTATTGTAAATGTCCATTTGACTGCAACTCTATCATTTGCATTTCACCCAAAAAAAAGAGAGAGACCTTTGCAACACAATAATGGTGTTTCGTTTAAGGTGAAGGTAAAAACGCATGACAAGTAGGCATAGCAATTATCCATCTGTAAACAGAGGCAATTCTCATAACTAGTCCAAGGGCATAAAGAAAGCTGGTGAACAAGTGTTCTGTGACAGCGGAATTAAACCAACAAAAACAACAAAAGTGATACTCCAAATACCATGTATTAGATTTTAGAACGATTAGTAGCTAGATCCAAAGGCCATGCATCAAGTTCTCAACGAAGAACATAGTTTAAGTACAGCGTCAAGGCAAATAAAACATGATAACCTAAAATGGTCCAACCAGGAGTCCACAAACAGTATTTGGTGACTAATTTATGACATCCAGCAAAAGATTGCAAGTGCTCTTACCCCCCCCCCCCCCCCTCCCATAATATAATACAATTGCCTATTTGAATGATCATCAGCTTTACAAAATGCTTGCTGGTAAGCGGAACAATACAAGCAATCATGACCGCGGTAAGCAGTCAAGGTACCAAGCAAATGAATATATGTTGTTACATTGAGGGGTATTGTAAGCTTGCGACTAGGAAGACCCTAAATAAATATGTACATCACTTCAAAAGGATAGGTTAAATTGCTTCACCCATGTGTTACCAGACATACCTAGCAGGCAGCAGCAGATACCATCCAAAAAGGGGGCAAGTGTTGTCATACCCCCCCATAATATTGGGTTATTCCTAAAATTGAATGGTCCACTTTACAGAATGTTATGCGTGCTGACACAAAGTAGTGCATTACAACTATACAAGTCATCTTCATCACGGAAGCAAGTTACCAAGCAAATGAATAGATGTTTAGTAACAATGATGAGTAATTGTAAGCTTGAGGCTTGCAAGACATTAAAATCTGTACATCGCTGAAAGGACATATCCAACTTCAAATGACAGTATGGTGACGCAATATTGTCAAGAGTGCTGCATACTCATGAGCAAACAATTCTCTCAGGAAGACGACAAAAAAAAATGAGCAGTCATTAATATGGCGTTACTCCAGCATTTTAAACAAAAGATGCTCCCTCCCGCCTTCAAACAAAAGATACTCCCTCCCGCCTTTTATAGTTAACGTTCGTTAGCTCAGAACGTAGAAGGATGGAGCAAGTGCATGGTTAATGGGTTACCCGTTATGTTATTCATCTCTCATGAATGCCTTTTAGCACTTTGGAAGTTTGAATCTAGGAAACTACGAGTACCCATGCAAACATAGTAAACTTAATCTAGCAACGAACTCAAGACATATATACTTAACCATGTGAAGAGGAACAGAAATCACTAACCAACTCAGCATTTGCACAACTCAAACTAGACAGCTACCTTCCATATCTAGTCACAGTACATAAACCTAGAACTAGAAAAATTGAGCCTAACAACTGTCACAGCATTTGCACGACTCAAACTAGACAGCTACCTTCCATATCTAGTCATCACAATACATAAACCTAGAACTAGAACAATTTAGCCTAACAACTGTCACACGGTAAACAGAGGCAATTCTCCGCGCTAGTCCAAGGGCATAAGCAAAGCAGGTGAAGACTTGGGCTAGCCAAGCATATCCAGCGATACGAACTATTCATACACACGACAAGCGAAGATCTGTCTCATGAAACCCTTAACCCTGACAGTATTATACACCCAACAACAGACGAAACAATTCGGGAGCTTTACTTGCCATTTGAATGAAGAAAGTAAACAAGCAACAGATTTCCGCCATTGTTCAAGGAGACCCGATCGACATTAACAGTACTAGCAGCCGTCGCCGGCATCACGGAGCAGCAACACATACTTAAAACATGCCGGCGACGAGATATTGATATATAGTCGACACATCTATCACACGACACATGTACCAGCAGTATATAACAAGGAAAAGCAGCAGCAGACTAACAGTACACCGCAGGCCGACTGCGACAGCCGCCGCCGGACCCTAGGCCGGAGGGCGGTAGTTTGATTGACTATAGATCGGGTCGGTGGATGGGGGCAGCAAGCTACTTCTTGAGGCTGCCGCGGACGCCGGGCTTGGGCTTGGAGGAAGTGGCCTCGGCGGCGGCGGCGGCGGCGGCGGCGGCGGCGGGGGGGGCGGAGGAGTGGAGGTTGACGAGCTTCTCCGGCTCGAAGGGGAGCTTGGGGTGGCGCGCCTCGTGGTGGATCTGCATGGACTTGATGTCGGGCGCCGGGGTGCGGCAGAGCGGGCACGCCAGCTTCGCGTGCCCGCCCTTGTCCTGCCCCAGCCGGTCCGCCTGCCCGGCCTTGCCGCCGCCACGGTTCGTCGTCGCCGCGTCGATCTTCGCGGCGATCTCCTTCGCCGTGTGCTTCTTCGGCTTCGCCTTGCCCGTCATGGCCGACCTACTCCTCTCTCGCGCTCGCGCGCTCTCGCCGCCGCCCGCCGCCGCGTCGCCTTCCTAACCCTACTTGCGTTCTGTGTCTCCTTCGCGGTGATGGATATGGGTGAGGGGAGGGGAGAACCCCAAACCGGGGCCGCCAATTATTAGTAGCCTCCTGCGCCCGCACACGGCTCCTCCCCGCGGCGCTAGTCGTCTCGCCTCGGCCGTCGGATCTGGAACGCGCGGCCCAGATAGCGTGGGCTCGGATTCCAAGGGGGGTATTTGGTTGGATATAATTGTTCGGTGCACGAGACTCAAATATTTCTTTTGTGTGCGGGCCATACCTGCTCGCCACATTTGTTGATCTTTTCCGGGTCACGTTTCCACATCACAATCAGTATCAATTTCAATGTTAAAATTGGTAAAATCCTAAATCCGTACTAAGTGTTTCTACGAGGATCAGCGAGAAACCTTTGTAGTTTTTTAGACTAGACTAGAAGAGGGAAACATCTATAAAGTTCTACATCTCAAGTTCTCTGCGCTCGATCTTACGGCCTCTTCCCCTCTTCTTCTCCAAATCCAGCGGCCTTAGAAGGGACTCAAGGGAGGCAAACCGGCACACGGGGGCAGGGCAATGTTCGGGTTCTGACGACGACAAAGGTGGCTAGGCCAAGGTGGGCCAAAGGCACCCATGGGCAGAGCATGCCACAGAAGACGGGTAAGGGGAAGAAGGAGACCGAACACGGTCACATTAGGGTTTCGACAGAGCTCCATGGACACAATCATGGAGTTTCGACGAAACCCTAGCGTGGCATCGGCGAGGCGGTAAGCGGCAGTGGAGGCGATGATAAAGATGAACCGTGAAGGAGAAAAACGAGTGATGCAACACTTGAGCATAGGCTAGACAAACTTTTATTTATTGTATAAGATAGAAAAGGCGTTCAAATAAAATATTTCATTCTACGACCAAGGCGGCCAAGCTACGATGGCGCAAAGGTGCCCAAGGACAAAGCATGCCACAGAAGGCAGGTGAGGGAAAGGGGGAGGCCGCCACGACCACGTTAGGGTTTTGACAGAGCTCCGTGGACACAACCATGGAGTTTTGGTGAAACCCTAGCATGGCAGCTGGCCAGCTGCGAGGCGGTAGGTGGCACTGGAGGTGATGAGGAAGATAAACAGTGAAGGAGAAAAATGAGTGATGCAACACTTGCATAGGATAAATAAACTTTTATTTATTGTACAAGATAAAAGAGGCGTTCAGAGAAAATATTTCATTTCATGTGTCATATATTTTTCAGGATGCTCTATAGCATCTGGATGAGAGAAACCCTTCCATTTTTGGGTAAAATCTTTGTCAAACATGAGACGGTTAGAAAGTTTCCTTATGAATTAGACAAAAAATTTCATGCGTGTCGTATATGCCTTACGTGCCTTTATTCGTGTGTGCTATATATGCCTCGCACGTTCAATATTTTTCACACTCTGAAACATTTAAATCCGAGAGCCGCTTCCATTTGTGGATAAAATTTATCTCAAGTGCAACATAGTTCGGAATGTTTTCATAGGAATCAGACAAAAACTTCAAGTGTTTTTGTAGTATATAGTAGAGAGATATGGCATTTTAGGTTTTAGGTGTTTGTTTAGTGCGAGGTAAAGAAGCATTGAAAAAAAAAAAACTTAATTTGGTGTGTCGACCGCGTCCTACTCATGTGTGTGATATTTTTCTGCGCTATCATGTAAGTGTGCAATTGGATTGAGAGAATCATTGATGTTTTTAGATAAAACTGACAGAATCCATGTCGAACACAACATGAGTGGATATATCTTCATCAGATTCAAACAAAAAAAAGTTTCAGCCTTTGGAACAAAGAGACATTGTGTTTTAGGTATTTGCTAGCGCACAAGTATTTCTACTTCTGGATAGAATCGGCGGTAAAAAAAAAAATGTTTCCTTCTCGAACAGGCCCGACATAGTCTAATATGAATTTTGGCTTCAGAAAAAAAGTGATAGCACATGTAAATAGAAGAGTTATGAATAGGGATGAAAACGAATCGGATATGTCGGATATCACTGATATTATATTTGTTTTTCATGTTTTTACTCAGATATTAACATCATAAATATACAATCTGAGCATTGGGATACGGATACGATATCGGATGTTGAATAGCTAGACTGGGATACGGACGGATAAAAACACCTCTCAACGGATTCGGTATCGAATACGATCGGAAAATATCCATACTATTTTTATCCCTAGTTATAAAACTACTATCCTTCCATCACAACCCAACTCTGAAGTTCTACCCTATCCATAGGAAGTTAATTTTGCATTGCAGTGCACCTCCCCCACCTTTCCATGTAGACGTTCTTTTTTTTCCACCTGAGATTCGCATGGTCCTGCGACTCCCTGCTTCTCCATCGCGGGCTTGTGCAGTAGCTTCTGCTATTTGTCAAAACGAGCACTCGGTATTCATGTCAATCTGGATATTCAATATGTGGTGGAGCTTAAAACTCCCGGCCAGCATGGATTAAGCCTGCTAACGGGGCTAAACCCGTCCCGTCCCGTTATTTATTAGATAATTTATTAACCCGACCCGAGCCGAAACTGTAGCTCACCAACCCGTCTCGACCCGCCCCGTTCCATCACTCAACTACACAACCCACACAACTTGCAGCATAACTGTCATTCATAACACAACCCGCGCCAACCCGTTTGTCTATGAACCCGACCCGCCCCAACCCGTAAGGTAGGAAAACCCGTTTCCAACCGTATACACATCACCCGAATAAAACCCGCCCTGAAAAACCCGTTTCAACCCGCCCCGTTAGCAGGGCTAGCATGGATCGTGGGGCTAACCTTATGTAGTCATGTCAAGACATGTTTGTATGAGAGAACGATTTCCATTTTTTGATAGAATCGATTGTCAAAAAATGTTTCCATGACAAATAGATAAAAACACTTCAGCTTCAATTTAGACTATCTGAGAGATATAACCTTTCCCAGAGCATAGTTTTTTTTAAGATAGAAGATCTCAACCACGCTAGCCGACAAAACCCCCTCAACTTAGGAGGAGTTTTTCTTTTCTTTTCTTTTTTTATAACCAAAGTTTTGCTAGGCGCTAGGCGACATCTAGGCGACGACCCTTAGCCTAGCGACTAGTCCAGCCTAGGCTAGCCTAGGCGATGCTAGGCGTTTTGCTAGGCGATGGCTAATACATGTATATACACATTTTTTAGCAGAATACATGTATATATATTTAAAAGAAAATAAAATAAAATAAAAGATCAGTGGTCATGGAATTGGGAGAAAGAGAAAAAAAACCCATTAACAGCCCAACTCACCCACCGGCCACCACAAGTCAACAACCCTATTCTTTCCCCTGCTCCTTCTCCCTCCCGACGCCCGCTCGCCCGAGCCGCCGCTCCCCTGCGCCGCTCGCTCGTCCTCATTGCGCCGCCTTCTCCCACCCCGCCGCCGCCCGTGCACGCGCCAGCGCCCGCCGCTGCCCGCGCCTCTCGCGCGCGCGCCCTCTACCGCCCGCAGCTCCTCCTCCCCCACCGGCGACCTCCGCCAGGCGCTCCTCCATCCCCACCGGCCACCGCCGACGAGCCTGTAGGATCACAGGCTGGCCTAGAAGGGGGTTTGAATAAACCTGTGAAAAATCTTCGCGAACAGAGGTTAGTAACAAACGCGGCAGTGCCGGCCTGTAGAGCGGCACTGCCGGGCTGCCCGGCACTGCTGCTCCCAGAGGCAGTGCTGGACCTCGCAGAGCAAATTCTACACAATTCAAAAATTGCTTGGGGAAATTTAGATCGAACAAATTACTGATGTTCCCTGGTATGTGTAGACCCTAGCACACCCTTTCCTTGCAGCTAGAATACTACCAATTCGTAGATCGGGACCAAACCCTAAAAGTCAAGAAATTCAACAAATAGAGAATAAAACAAGCAACACAAGTGACACAAGATTTAACCCGTGGTTCAGCTCACCACAAAGGCTTGCCTACTCCACGTTGTTGAGGTTCCACAAAGGAAACTTGGATTCACAAAGCCCAATCCTCGTTCTCAAGTCAAGAGAGTTAACTCTTGAAAAGAGGGGGTGATTCCACTAGCTTGTGAGAGTGATTATAAACCTCCCGGGGCTGCCACAAGATTGGCAAGCTCACCGGACGACGCTCTAGCCGGCTAGGAGCAAGCTCCAGGAGTAACAAATGCAAATCACCGGGTTGAACGCGAACCAAGTGCTTGAGGAAGTTGAAGATCAGTGGGGAGAAGCTTGCTCTTGCTAAGATTCAGCTCACACTCTTCTAGATTCAAACTTGAGAGTAGAGAGCTTGTTGGAAGTGAGAGAGAGCAAGAAAGTGGCTTATCTGGTCTGGGAATTGAGCAAATGCAGAGATGACCGTTGGGGGCGATAGGAGGGAGGCTAAGAAGCCTTCCTCGAGTCTAACGGTCGAAACAAGTCGCGGCAGTGCCGGGCTTGGAGCGGCAGTGCCGGGCCTAGGGCCGGCAGTGCCGCGCTGCCAAACCAGGACAGAATGATCTGGAATTTTGTGGCTGGCTTTGGCAGTGGAAGTGAGGATGTTTGGTGTAGAGATTTGCACTTTGTCACACTTTCAAATCTGTCTTTTGCATCAGCCTTAATAGTACGGCTTTCCTATACTCAAATTCAAAATGAAACGAATTTAAACCTCCTTTGAGCCGGATGCCGCATCCTTTAAATGTTAGGGGTCCACCTGCATAAGATTATATCCTCCTAATGCTTTTGCCTGTCCATCATCTTGATAAATCTCATTAGTCTTCTAATCGCGTGGTCATTATCACCAAAACCCACTTTAGGGCTTGATTGCACTTACAATATCCCCCCTTTTTGGTGATTGATGACAACATGATTAGAGAGGTAAAAGATAAAGTACAACGAGATTTAAATAAAATTTTGAATATAGAGTCCCCCTGAATATGTGAGTAGAATTTGAATTTCCAAACTTAGCATAAAAGACTAAGTTTCACACACTAGAGTGAAATGGGGTCTCCCCCTACATCCATGATCTCTGTGGGGTGCAGCACACAGTGTCATAAAGATAAACGTGATGCGAATGACATGTGAGACAATCAGAGTTAGCTTCTGCCGTCAGATAGGGCGGCACTGCCGCTCTGGGGCCGGCACTGCCGCGAGCGCGGTACTGCTGGTCCAGGGCGCGGCACTGCCGCTCTGCCTGAAGACAGAAACTTCGCGGAAGCAAAGCACCTACATAGAGTATATGAAAAGTAGAACTAGTTTGCGCACAAACATAGGCTGGTTCTCAAATAAAGTACTAAGGTTCATAACCAAATGAAAATAGAGACATCAAAGTACTTATTACAAACCAAATGAGTTTGAGAAACACTCTCAACTCTACAACTAATAGCTCTCACAAGATCTAAACAATAAGCTCACAAGCTGAACACTAGTAAAAATGATGAAAAGTTGTTGTACCCCTCTCTAATCCCCTTCTCCCCCTTTGGCAACAAGCACCAAAAAGGAAGAAAAGAGAAAAGAGTGAAGTACAACTACTCGTCATCATCCTCACTAAAGGCCTCCTCCTCGTCATCGTCGTCGTCGTCGTCTTGGTCTTCTTTCTCCTCATCATTGTCGTCCGACTCGACAACGGCGCGTCCCTGGCGGTGAGTGGTGGCGGTGAAGCGTACGCCGCGGGACGACGTGCCGGGACAGTCCTCCTCCTCACTAGCAAGCTGATCACAATCGACGTCCTCAACGTCGGAACCAGACATCTCACTGAACACAGGAGGAGGTGTAGGAGGGTGAATCCTTCGCATCCCCAAATAATCACGTATCTCCCTGTTCTCCAAGCGAGCCTTATATGCAGAGTCAGAAGCATGCATACAAGCCCCGAAAATCCTCTTTAGCATGCGGGAGAGACAGCTCTTCTTCCTAGGGACGCCGCTGGGAGCCAGAATGGGAAGAACTGGGAATATCTGAAGACGGGGCAGCCCGCCTGCTAGAAGACAGGGTGGCTGCCCTGCTCTCACCAACGCCTGAGTGGTGAGTCTTGTCAACCCGAAACAGCTCATGGGACACATCCTTCTTGAATATAATGCCAGACACGCGCTCAATCACAAACATCAAGTATGGAGCATAAGGTAGGGCCTTCCTAGCATCCTCATAAGTGATAATCAACTCGCGCCAAATGAAGCGAGACACTGAGAAAGACCTACTACCTGGCTGTGTCCTGGCAAGCATGTTCCTCGCTGTCCCATATAGGTTGGAAGCTGAACCAATCTTGGGATGAAGAGTCTGGCGGAATAGGTTGTTCAGGATATAGTACCGACTCTTCAGCCCCTTCACCAAACCATCTGCCTGACTGGGATGATCATATAGATGGGCCAACTCGCCATCAGTGAGTGCCCGCTCATCATGCAGATCATAAGCATCCCTGTCCCATTCACCAAAACCAAGGATTCGAGCAAAAGTAGTGAAATCCACTCGGTAGTGGTGAACATCAGTCATCCAGTGCAACTCATCATCCTCTCTGTCAAAGTAACAGGTGGCTAGAAACTGATATAGAATCTCGATGTTCCAGTCATACCTGAAGCCCATCAAATCATAGATGCCTCTGTTCTTGCAGAAAGCAATGACTTGGATTGCACACTCTGTCATTCTTTCTTGCCAAGTGCTCCCAATCAATATATCTCATCGGAACAATCTTGGGCTTCTTGGAAGCAAAGAGGGCGGACTCATAGAAGTCCGACTGAAAGGCAGACCAAAACCTATAATCAAGCTCAACATCCTTACGCCTAGCATAAGGGTTGACCTGTCTCTGCTCCTGCACAGCCCCGAACTGGTTGTAGTAGCTGATCTTGTGCCTTTGTCTCCTCTCAACTGGAGCACGCACATGGTGATCATGCTCATTCCACTGCAGGTATGCCACATCAAACATGGAAATATCATCTGGGGTATCCGGGCAGGCACCATCTGGAATGGTCCTGCCTG
Source organism: Eremochloa ophiuroides (assembly GCA_038502445.1). Classification (NCBI taxonomy): domain Eukaryota; kingdom Viridiplantae; phylum Streptophyta; class Magnoliopsida; order Poales; family Poaceae; genus Eremochloa; species Eremochloa ophiuroides. The sequence continues at coordinate 105,079,135 of JAHLJS010000003.1, forward strand.
CCTACTCCAGCAACTCAGCATCACAGAGTGCCTGCCTATCCGTCCTGCCCTCCGGGTTCCGTCCACCTCGACGGGCTGGCTGCTTTGTACGCAGGGGACGTGGGTTGCTGGACCCAGCCCCAGCGTCGAAACCACCCTTCGTCCTCGCTTCACGCCTTCCTTCATCCGCCATCTACGCAAATGTGGTAAATAAGTGTAAATAATGAGAAGAAATGAGTGTTCAACAAATATGTGTGATGAAAGTAGCAAATCTGAGGTATCAACTGTTGAGGCAAAGATTGGGTGACAGGGACTCATTGCACAGGGCCCAGCACTGCCACGCCTTAGCCCGGCACTGCCGCGCCTGCGCAGTGAGGTCCCTCTGCCCTCAATCTTCCTCAGCGGGTGAAACATCGGATCGGCTAATTTCATCACATGGATTTGACTCTAAACTCATCAAACTACTCATAACAATACTTTTCTTCAACCATAACCATCACATTGCATAGATCGGGGAAGAAATAACTTAGGGTTGAACTTCACCTTGGAGAGGGAAGGAGAGAGAATGGAGCAGCGCCTTTAGGGGGTCCTTGCCGCCAGCAAGAAGGAGAAGAGATCCCCTATGCTCAGCACAGGCCGCGGCAGGGAGGAGGCACCGGCAAGGGAAGGGGCGGCGGTGCCGGGCAGGGGCGCCGTCCCCTGCTCTCTCGGTTTGAAGGGAAGAGAGAGAGAAAGACCGAGAGAATGAGGGGAGAGAGAGGGAGGAACGGTCACGGGCACGGGATAGAGAGAGGAAAGCCCGACTGTTCTGACTAATGGTGACCCACGGGCCGCCAAGCTGGCAATGCGCGGCACTGCCGGGCGAAGGCCCGGCACTGCTGGAGCGCGGCACTGCCGCGGCTAGGAGCGGCACTGCCACCCTGCCTTCTAGCAGAGAACCTAAACCTATTCTGGTCTTCACCAAGAACAAGGTCACAGGATATTATTTGTGCAATCACTTGGTTAGAAGGACTAAGAATTAAAAGCAGTGACCAAGATTGCACAAGCACACGTTCAATATAGTTTTGAAAGACATAATTGAACTTTTTTAAATCCTTTTCAAGCACCCTAGCTTAAGCAAACAGTTGTGTGCTAAGTTTCAAACCACATTTCGAGAATCAAGGATATTTAGTTCACTACGCAAAGCGCAAAACGTTGACTCGTCGAGAGGCTTAGTGAAGATATCGGCTAGTTGCTTTTCGGTGCTCACATGGTGTATTTCGATATCTCCTTTGGTTTCGTGGTCTCTCAAGAAGTGATGTCGGATGCCAATATGCTTGGTTCTTGAGTGGCTTACGGGATTGTTTGCAAGCTTTATGGCACTTTCACTGTCACACAATAATGGGATTTTGGTAAAGTGACGTCCGAAATCACGAAGGGTTTGCCTCATCCAAAGTAGTTGCGCACAACATGCACCGGCTGCAACATACTCGGCCTCGGCGGTGGAAAGGGCTACACAATTTTGTTTCTTAGAACTCCAAGACACTAGGGACCGTCCAAGGAATTGACACGTCCCCTGAAGTGCTTTTTCGATCTACTTTGCAACCGGCGTAATCGGAATCCGAATACCCAAGCAAATCGAACTTAGAGCCCTTAGGATATCACAAGCCAAGATTTGGAGTGTGCACTAGATATCTCAAGATTCTTTTAACGACCATCAAATGACACTCTTTCGGGTTAGCTTGAAATCTAGCACACATGCACACACTAAGCATAATATCGGGCCTAGATGCACGCAAATAGAGTAGAGAGCCGATCATGGAGTGATATACCTTGATGTCCACGGCTTTCCCTTCCTCATTAAGATCAAGATGTCCGTTGGTTGGCATGGGAGTTTTGATAGCCTTTGCATTCGCCATGTCAAACTTCTTGAGCATGTCATGGGTGTACTTGGTTTGACTTATGAAAGTTCCTCCTTTCAATTGCTTGACTTGAAACCCGAGGAAGAACTTGAGCTCACCCATCATGGACATCTGAAATCTCTTAGTCATGGTCCTACTAAATTCCTCACAAAAGACATTGTTAGTACTACCAAATATTAAGTCATCGACATATATTTGGCACACAAATAAATCTTTACCAACTTTGTGAGTGAAAATAGTAGGATCAGCTTTGCCTATTTCAAAGCCTTGTTTGAGCAAGAATTCCTTAAGGCATTCATACCATGCTCTTGGTGCTTGCTTAAGCCCATAGAGCGCCTTATGGAGTTTATAGACATGGTTTGGGAACTTGGGATCTTCGAAACCCGGTGGCTGCTCCACATATACCAACTCTTGTATTGGGCCATTAAGAAATGCACTCTTCACATCCATTTGATATAGCTTGAAGTTGTGATGGGCAGCATAGGCCAGAAGCATTTGGATTGCCTCTAGTCTTGCTACCGGTGCATATGTTTCTTCAAAGTCTAAGCCTTCTACTTGAGTAAATCTTTGAGCCACCAATCTTGCCTTATTCCTTATCACCATTCCATCTTCATCTTGCTTATTTTGAATACCCACTTGGTGCCAATGATGTTGGTGTTGGGTCTTTCAACTAGAGTCCATACTTGGTTTCCCTCGAAGTTGTTCAACTCTTCTTGCAGTGGCTAACACCCAATCCGGATCACCAAGTGCTTCTTCTACCTTGAGAGGTTCCAAAGAGGAGACAAAAGAGTAAAATTGACAAAAATTTACCAAATGTGAACGAGTAGTTACCCCCCTTCGAAGACTCCCAAGGATATTGTCAACGGGATGATCCCGTTGAATAGTTTGACGTAGCCTTGGATGATCAATGGATTCTTGTTCTTCTTCTTCTGGCCAATCATTTTCATCTACTTCAAGAACAGGTGCAAGATCATCCCTCGAAAGCGGTGTTCTCTCAGCAGTTGCAGGAGTTGATGGCTCTGCTGTCTGGGGGAGCGGCACTGCCGGGCCTGAGGCCGGCACTGCCGGGCTCCCCGCAGCAGCAGCTTCTGCAGTGGCCTTCTCTTGAGGTCCTTCTACCTCTGTAGCCTTGTCTTCTTGTGGTCTTATATCACCAATTGCTACTTGCTTGATTGCTTCACATGGTGGATCCTCCTTTCCTACAACACTTAAATCAATTTGCTCTACTTGAGAGCCGTTAGATTCATCAAATGTCATGTGCATCGCGACTTCAACTCGACCGCTGGTCTTATTGAAGACACGATAGGCATGCTCATTTGATCCATAACCAAGTAAGAAACCCTCATCAACTTTAGGTGCAAACTTAGAGGTTTTGCGCCTTTTGTTAAGTATGAAACACTTGCACCCAAACACTCTAAAGTAAGACACCTTTGGTTTGTTACCGGTGAGCAGCTCATATGAGGTTTTCTTCAGCTTCTTATGTAGGTAGAGACAGTTGATTGCATGGCAAGCGGTGTTGACGGCGTCACTCCAAAAGAGATCCGGCGTCTTGTACTCATCAAGCATTGTTATTGCCATGTCAATTAGAGTCCGGTTCTTTCGTTCAACTACACCATTTTGTTGAGGGGTGTATGGAACTGAAAACTCATGCTTGATGCCCTCTTCATCAAGGAAGCTATCAACTTGGGTGTTCCGGAATTCGGTCCCGTTGTCACTTCTTACTTTCTTGATGGGAAGCTCAAAATCCTTTTGTGCCCTTCTAATGAATGTCTTCACTTTGTCTAGTACCTGGGACTTATCATACAAGAAGAATACCAAAGTGAAATGGGAATAATCATCAACAATAACAAGTCCATATTTGTTACCCACAATGCTTAAGTAGGCCACGGGTCCAAAGAGATCCATATGAATTAGCTCCAATGGCTTGGTGGTTGTCATGATGCTCTTTGGTGGGTGTGGTGCTCCTACTTGCTTTCCGGCTTGGCACGCGCTGCATATCCTATCTTTCTCAAAATGAACATTCGTTAGTTCAAGGATGTGGTTGTCCCATAACAAAGTATTCATTCGTAATTTAAATAGGTTGGCATTCTATCCATTCTTTACCTTGATTTCTCATGGGGCCTGTAGTTTCTTCAATTTCTTGAGCGGTTGCAAGATAGAATGGTTATAACAGACTCACCAATCATTCATTCTTTGATAGACCTTCTATCTGGAGGTCTTATGATTTTTTGTAAAATAAAACAAGTTCCTCAAATGATTCTCCTAATCGCTCAATGTGTATGATTACCTCACAAAAGGCATTGTAGTGTTGCCTTTAAATCCTACCACTAAGCCTGAGAGTGGAGTTTTTAGGTAGGTATGTGGGCATACTTACATCACCTGTATTGCTCAGTCAAAGACCGGACCATAAGGAGATATAAGTCATACACTTTGATTGAGATGTGCAAGTGTGTGGAATATAAGTATGGTGGAAACCTATCTCTAATTTTTTTGGCACTCCATGCATCATGACTCTCTTTTATTGGATGGAACAAAGTATTTTGGAGAGATATGGGCTATAGAAAGATCAACCTCTTTTTTTTAACGGGTATTTGGATTTTCTTTCCCGTTTGTTTTCTCATGCCCCTTGGTTTTCTCTTTTTTTTTCTTCTTCTTCTTTTTTTTACATAGCCCATATCTTTTTATTGACGTATGGAAACTTATGGATGGAGAGATGTCATGATGGTGAATGCAAGGAGTGAAAATTTTGTATGAAGAATGCGCGACTCTCATAGTGAGGGTCGGTCATTTTTATTTGGTAAAAACAGAGGGCGCAACTCACAGGGTAAGAGTTGGCGTATTTTTTTGGTGGATGGAAGGGTGCATGTTGTGCGTAACTCTCAGGGTGAGAGTCGGATTTATTTGGTGGGTGTACGTGAATCTCAATCATGGGTGCATGACTATAATCTCACTAGGTCTCAGCTTTTTGACTCGACTCAAAGTTCCACAAGCAGCATATGACTAAAGTTTTGAAAAAGTAGAGCATGTCATATGGCCTTGGTAGGTATTTCATAATCATTGGGGAACTTTTGATTTTTGAATTTTTGAAAAGAAAACTCCGGATGCCAAGTTTCTCTTAGAACAAAGTCATAACAAAATCTATTTGTACCATCTCATATCTTACAACAACTTAGAAAAGGATCTTGCAATTGCAACCCACAAGATTTCAAGTTCTCAGAATGAGACATTTTTAGCCAACAAACTTAAATCTTGAGGAATACTAAGTTATAACTTAGGCACAAACGAATTATAGACAGAGCAACTATTCATCATTTCAATAGAAGAGAAACTAACATATATTAGCACATATGGGAGTGGAATTTTATTATTATTTATTATATTTATTTTTAATAAGAAAATAAAATTACGGAATTTTAAAATGCGAGAAATAAAGTGCAAGAATTTTAAAGATACATGTTACCTCTGTGGGGTCTCCTCCCCCAAGCTAGTTCAAGGCCTAGGTCCCGGGAATTGTCCCATAGACCGAAGGTAGGCCATCTGTGCCTCGTGCTGCCGCCGGTTTGCATCTTCGAGGTTCACGAAGTGCTGCTGGTACTGCTCATGCCATTGAGTGGCAGTCTGGATGTGAGCGTTGAGCGTACCTTGGATCTGTCTGTTTTGCAGCTCTAGTCCTCCCATGCGTGTGTTGAGAATGTCTAATGTGACCGGCTGTGGGTGAAGTGGAGGTGGCATGCCTTCAGAATCTGAGGAGTGCACGTGCTCGTGCTGCATTGATCCTCCTGCCTCGTGTGAGTGCTGCCACCCTGACCCTCCAGCCCCGTGAGGGTGAGGAATGTGTCCCATACCATATCCGTACCCAGGGGTGAACCCGGGTGTAGACATGACAGGGGACCATCCCATCCCTGGTGTCATGGTGGGCATGGCTGGTGGTGTAGGCTGTACGGATGGTGCAGACTCCTCCTCCTGTACTCCCCTCCTTCGTGATCTCCTGCGGGAAACAGAACTCCTACGTGCTTCTTCCTTCTCAACAAGGTCGAAGGTGAGAGATGGGGATTTATATAAAGCGAGATCCGGGTTAGGTAACGGTATCTCATTTATATATCCCGGAAAATAAAATACCAAATTCTATCCCGATTCGTCACGTTTTAAAGTGTGGGCTTGTACGAAATAGAACTCATTGAGCATAATGCGAGGAGTGGAGAGATAAATAATAGTATTAGCACCATGAAGATCAATACTAATGGCAAGACGAGTGATGAGTGAAGTGCACATGATAGGTGTAGAAGTTTTAAAAGAATTCAACCAATGCTTAACAATATCATAGACAGGAGCGACTTTAATCTTTTTAAGCACGGTATAAAGCAACTTCAACTCAATATCATAAGCATGATGCGTGTCCTCTCTAGGAAAGAAAGAATTAGCAATCCACTTAAGCATAAACCTCAAAGTAGGATGATGGATGTTGTTGATATTAGGTTGGAATTTTTCAGTCATATTTTGTCCGGTTATCAAGTGCCAAAAAGTATGACGATGATAACCCGAGAGAGAAAAACACAAGTCAACAGAGCATCGCTCATGAAAGCCTAAGTGGTTAGCAAAATCCTTCCAATAAAGACTATGCTCCTTCCCAAAACAGTAGAAAGTAATACCATAATCGACAATTTGTAGAGTGCTCAAGACTTGGATGGTCAAAAGACGAGATCCAAGTTCGTGCACAGGGGCAACTCGGCTCCATCCAACATTTTCGAAAATGGTATTAAATTCGACGTCCATACCTGTCTGCTGGAGAAAGTGTGGGTCGAAGGCCGGTGTATGCAGGAACTCGCGTTCCTTGAGGAGGTTGTATGCTTGCATTTCCCGCTCACTCTCCAAGTCGATGAAGGGGGAGTCGGCCTCGTCAATGGCGTGGCCTCTTGGCGCCTCCTCTTCTTCATGCAGCGGGCTCTCCTCACTTGCGGCGGGGGGGGGGGGGCCTTGGCTAGACTCCCCACGAGAGCGACGGCCTTTCCGGAACATGCCGGAAATCCGACCTCCGATCCCACTCATGGTGAGTGAGCTTAGCACGAGAGCTTGCTTTGTGGTGAAAATGCAAGAGGTTCTTGCAGAATTTTCTTACACTTGAACTTTGTGGAAAGTATTTGGAGAGTGGTGGAGCAATAGAGTGATGGAGGAAGTGAAAAAAATGTGAGTGTGAGAGGGGTGGGGAGTTCCACCCAAGATCCTGGTATTTATAGACTTGATCGCAGGTGGGGGAGCGCTCCTTGCAACGGCTAGTAGCCGTTGGCAAAAGGCTGCGCTGCAGAGCCGTTGGGCAGGGGGCGGTCGCCCCTGGGACCGGCCGGTCCCCTGATTGGGCTGGCTCTGTCCCGTCTTTTTGCAGTGCCCTCCAACGGCTACCCCCAAGAGATAGCCGGTTACGAATGACTCCCATTCGAAACTTTGCTCCAAATTTTGATTTTCCACAAATTTATTTGAAACTTTTTGGTTTTCAAAAATTATTTTAAAAATAAGATTTGGACATAACAAAAGCTAAACTTTCAGAAAATGATTTTTATAAAATTTTTAGAGGGAAATTTATTTTGGGCTAGAATTTAGAGTTTTATAAAATTAGAAAGAGGGAGCCTCTTTTCGAATGCAAAGAAACAATTTTATGAAATATATCTATTTATTATATAAATATGTATATATTTATTTATTATATATATATATATTTTAAAGGATAAGATACAATACCAGAGTGGGGGCGCCTCCCCCAAGCTTGAATGATGGTGTGGGCCCCCTTCGGCAAGGGCTCAACGTTTACAGTCTGTTGGCAAGACTCTTCTTCCTTTATTGCTCTGTAGCTGCATGAACAAACTCGGGAGAAGCCTCGGGTTGCCCCAGGATTTTTCCCGTATTGTTGACAGGGATAGAAGCAGCTATTTGAGCTATTTGGGTTTCTATCATTTTGTTGAAACTTGCTTGATTTTGAACAGAAAATGACAGAGTTTCAAGCTTTGCATTTATATTTTCAAACATTTTATCGTTGAAAGATAGCTTTTTGGTCAGATTCTCATTGATCTTAGCTTGTCCTAACACGAGGTCTTTTAAGGAAGGTTGGTTTGAATTGTAATTTGAATTAAAATTATTACCTTGCGGGCGGTGTTGGTTGTTCCACCCGTTATTACCTTGCTGAGGTTGGCGAAACCCATTATTGACATATGAAGCATCTTCTTGGGTTTCGGGGCAGTTGTTCCCCGAGTGGCCAACGTTCCCACAGACTTCACATGTCATGTGTGAGTCCATAGCCTGGACGGTACTCAAGGTATGGTTGGTGGTACGATCGTCCAGCTTCTGCATCAGCAAGTCTATTTTTGTGGCTAGCAAGTCCGTCTCCTTCACGGTATGCGTGCCTTTTTGTGTTTTTCTTCCTTCTCCCCAACTCTGGTTGGCCGCCATCTTCTCAATGAGTGCAGCTGCATCCGCGATGGTGAGGGAGAGGAATGCACCTCCAGCTGCGGCATCTACGTGCCCTTTTGACATGGCCGTGAGGCCTTCATAAAAGTTTTGGAGCATGAGCCAATCTTCCATTCCATGATGAGGACAGGCTCGGATGTATTTCTGAATCCTTTCCCAAGCTTCGGGGATGGACTCTAACGAAGATTGCTGGAAAATTTGAAATCTTTCCCCTTAGAGCGCTGGTCTTGCTCATGAGGAAAAACTTGGCGAGGAACGCCGTGGAACATTTGTCCCACGTGTTAACGGCTTCCTTGTTTTGGTAGAACCATTGCTTCGCTTTTTCCGTGAGGGAGAAAGAAAACAAGCGGAGTCTAATGCTGTCTTGTGCGACATTCTTGATGACAGTGGTGTCGCACAGCTCAAGGTAGTGTTGCAGGTGAGCATTTGCGTCCTCACTTGGCAAGCCACAGAACTGACTCGCCTGCACCATCGAAATAAGGCCCGTACGGATCTCAAAATTTCCATCTCCAACATTGACAGCGGGCCCAACGGGCATGTTGGCAACAACGGGAGTGGAGTAGTCACGGAGTGTCTTGGCCATAGCGGTAGTGGCGGATGGTGCGAGAGTGACCGGTTCGTCTGCCGATGGGGTAGCAGAGGAAGAAGCGGTACGAGACCTTTTCTTCCTTAGGAGTGCTTCCGGATTACTAGTGAAATTGTTCGGCAGAGCAAAACCGCTCATACACTATCCTGTTTTCATTCCAATAAAAAGAGGAAGAAAACAGCGAAGTTAGCCTGTTTAAACTACGTCTACCAATGCTTTATTATGCATTCGATGTTTATGCCAGCTTAGATGTTTTTGCCCTCCCCGGCAACGGCGCCAGAAATGTTTGTTGGCATTTCTTAGCATCACTACTAAAGATAGACTATAAGTCCGTCCTTAATAATAATACTAGAAATGTAAGTTGACATTTCCAACCACCATTACTTCAGAAAGGTAACCCTTGGCCCTTAATGGTGCCGGCCTAGGTAATGCAGTCTGGTAATAGCAGTTAGAAGTGCCGGATTGGCCTTCCTAACCGTCATGACTTACGATATGCAAAACTGTGACGCGTAGCCGTGGGGTGCACAAGAATTACAATTCTTAAGTAATGGTACTTAGATACGCCAATCGATAGCTTAGTAAGAAATAAGATTACTCTGCAAGCACACAGAACTATTATTGTAGCATTTCAACCCGTGAGTATTCAAGGGTGTCGTATTTATAATTTCCCGTAGGAGGACAATATGCATCAAGCGTGGTGTAAACATGATCACTTATTGAGTGCAATGGTTGGCATAGAGTAAACAGGAATAAAACATGATTTCAAAATAGTGGACACACATCTGGGTCAACCTCAAGGATAAAAAGGGAAAATAAAGAATAAAATAATATAACTAACTGAGCAGGCATTGGTCATATACAATTATGCAAAGAACTACTAGCAGCACATCTAATTAGTAAGTCTAGAATCAGGACTAAGTCTGGGGTGATAGGGAGATCCCCGCAGCTAGTCTGCCAGCCGATAGAGACTTTACGAACTCCTACTTCAATATTCGAACGTGGGGGAGTGCTAGGGATGGACAGGGCTGTCACCACCTGCCCACCTACCCCTCTGCCCGTGGGATACCGACATATTCGCTGATCTCCGCATACCTGAGCACCATGCTCACGTACTTGGAAACAACCCCTAACCTCCACAGGACCCCAACCCTTCAGATTGACAGGCTAGGTTAAGAGCAACCAAGAAGGCACGAAGAACCATCATCCTCATTCCTAGTTCTTCCTCTATTCATACTAATTCAATGAACAATGAAGAACGATGATGAACAAGTCAAGAACATGACACATAAACTATATTCTAGTCCATATATTATGCTCATAACAAGATCATAACTTTGCTCTAGTTCATATGCATGATCATATAAATAATATAAGAGCTTGCTCATGAAAGAAGACCGAATTGTATTCATATCAAGATGATCCTTTTCTTCTAAGGAGACAAGGTCTCCTTGATAACTCTTGCCTTGCTCACAAACTACTAGTACTACTCTAAAGATACAAGTGAGAGGTGTGAGGTAGATGACTCCAAAATGATGTGTGTTTATGAAGGGGTGGAGCACCATCTATTTGTAGCTAAGATAGGATGGTTTGGGCGCTCCAGGTTTGGAAGGAGGTGAAACCGCCCTTGGGAAACCGCCTAGAGCACCGCCACCGAAGACTGGGCCCGGGAGGCCCCACCAGGGGGGTGGCCGGTCCTGGGGGCGGTCGCACCCCTGGCTGGGCCCGCTGGCCACCGCCTTCTGGTGGTCGGTTGCTATCTGGGCCTGGGCCTCTCCCGTTGTTACGGATGGATCCAATTCAGCTTTTTGAGGTGGGCTTTCTTATTTTCTTGATTTGCGCATTTGCGGAATACGTCGTTTGCTTTTACGCTTCTTCCATGATGTTGTGCATTTCCACTTGTTACACCATTAAACCTGCAGAACATGAATACTAGGGGTACAAGTGGAACTTGTTAGTAGTAAAGGCATATGTGCTAGAATATGTTTGTCTTTCTTCTTTTTAGTCTAAATTAGGTGGCATAAAAGTGATCCATAAGGACCGCCAACAGTGATATTTGGCTTTGGTTGATGCACAAACTTGTTTTTGGTCACCATATTGATTCCTGTGGCTTCTGGAAAACCTGCTTCTGCTGGGGCACCTTTTGGACATGTGTTTTGGAATGATCACGTTTCAGATTGGTGGCCTTCCCTTTCTTGGGGCGCGGCACTGCCGCGGTCTGTGCAGATCTCTCTATACCAATCTGTGCCTTCCTCTCAAACCTGACACATTCCACTCCATTTTTCATGTATCTTCCATTGGTCTTACCCCCAGCAACATGGCCTAAGCCACTTTTGATGTGTGGATGCCTTCCATTCTTGTATTGCACCTTTGGTTGCTCTCTAACCTTGCTCTTGCTGTTTTGCACCTGCAAGTTCTTGCCCTTACCAGCAGCTAAGGCATTGAGCCTTGCCACTTCTTTCTTCATTGTCTCTAGGTTGGCAAGGTTAGTAGCATAAGCATTTAAATCAAGTTTGGTGCATTGTTCACATGCTTGACTAGTGGAAGACCTAGATGCACCTTTGCTTTCGAGAAAGAGTGAGTTACTATCAGCAAGAAGCTTATGTTGATCCTCAAGTTCATTATGCTTTTTCAATAAGCTATTGTATCTTTGGTTGAGGTCAACATTAGCCTTCTTGGTGATAGTGTGGGCTTTTTGCTCTTTGACTAAAGCCACTTGCAAAGAATCCATCTCACTATTCTTCAAAGCAAGAGCCTCCTTACTAGCAATATATAGATGTTCTTGTTTAATAAGAGTCTTCTCTCTAGATGCTAGCTCAGCTTGTGTGCTCTCTAGTTCTTCCATTAGTTTAGAAATGAACATTTTACTTTTGTTATCCAAGTTCTTAGTTAGCTTATCAATTTCTTCATCACTAGATTCATCGTCACTAGAGCAATCACTAGAATCACTACTCGAGATGTCACTAGGAGAGGGAGTTTTGGACTTGGATTTGGTTTTTACCTTCTCACCCTTTGCCATAAGACAAGTGTGAGGGAAGCAATCATCATCATCATCGGACAAGTTGTTGAATAGCTTTGGTGTTGAGGATGAAGCTTGAATGGCAACGGTTGCAGTCTTTCTATCCTCTTCACTTGAGCTGTCCACGGTTGAGTCCCATTCATGTCCAATGTGAGCCTCTCCCACATCTTTCTTGTACCTTCTCTTGCTGGCCTCTTTGTGGTACTTCTTGTCTTGCCTCTTGTCCTTCTTCTCATGGGGACAATCGGCTATGAAATGCTCTGTGTTACCACAATTATAGCATGTTCTCTTTTTCTTGTTGGGGAAGGTTCTTTTCACCAACTTATAGCCATTGCTCTTGATTCCCTTGCGAATTCTTCTCATGAACAAAGCAAAGTCATCAATATGTTCTTGTTGCTGCTCACTATCGCTTTCTTCTTCATTAGATGATGAAGTTGTTGGCACTTCTTCCTTGGTTTTCTTGGCTGCCCTTGACTTGAACGAAGCACCTTGCTTGCTGCCCTTTTACTTGCTTGATGTGGATTGCTTGCTTGCTGCGGGCTGCAAGCTTCTCTTGCATGCCTTGAGTGCTACATCCTTGATTTTCATGTCCTCAAGCTTGGTTTGCAGCTCCCCAACCCTTTGCCTCTCAAGTGTTTCCTCCCTATGCATGTCATGTGTCAAAAACCTCCCAAGAACATCACTAGGAGTGAATTAGTCAAATCTCTTCTTCTCTCTAATCAAAGTCACAAGGTCTCATTTCTTGGTGTGAAAGCTTCCAACATAACCCTCACAACCTTATGATCATTCACCTCGGTGCCACCAAGACCTCTAATCTTGCCAACAATGATTATCAACCTATCAAACATCTCTTGTGGCCCTTCACCTTCATGGATTGCAAACCGGTTGAGCTTGGCCATCAATATTTCAATCTTGGACCTTCTCATCTTGTCAACACCCTCATGTACCATGTGCAAGGTATCCCAAATTTCCTTGGCCACCTCCAAACCCATCACCTTGTTGTACTCATCTCTATTCAAAGCACTAAGCAAAACACTAGTAGCTTGGGCATTGAGATGGATGTTGCGAAACTCAGCTTGTGTGGGCTTCTTTGGATCAACCGGTGCCTCCAAGCCATGATGCACAATCTCCCAAATCCCGGGATGAAGACCTACAAGATAAGTTTTCATCAAGTGCTTCCACTTGGCAAAGTTTGTCCCATCGAAATGAGGCAACTTTCCCGCAGGCACATTGATGACACGTCTAGTGTCAAGGTTAGATAAAGATGAATAATCAAAAGATACGGCTCCATAGTCGGTGTAGCCGCTGCCTTTCTTGTTCTTGCTGCTCTTGGTAGGTTGATAAGTGCTATCATCATCTCTATCTTCGGTGCTACTTGAGTCATCATCACTTGAGGCCTTTTTTCTTGCCCTTTTCTTCTCTTTTCTTCTTCTCTTCTTCTCTTTTCTTCTTCTCTTCTTCTCTTCTCTTCTTCTCTACTCTTCTCAGCCTTCTTTCTTCTCTTATTTTTAGCTTTTCTTCTTTTCTTTTCAGCTCTTCCTTCCCTTTTCTTCTTTCTTCTCTTCTAGCTTCTTTTTGCTTCTCTTTTCAATCTTCTTTCTTCTCTTCTTCTAGTTCTTTCTCCTTTGGAGATCTCAGCTGGTGGCAGCGTGGATTGGCTTGCCGTCGACACGCTGTCACTGCTGCTGTCGGTGGTGTGGAGATCATCACCACCACTACCAACACGAATCTCACGAGCTGTACTCGCCTCCGCTTCACCGTTCTTGGCCATACCTCACGCGGTTAAGCGTAAACCTGAGGTAACCAGCTCTGATACCACTTGTAGGATCACAGACTGGCCTAGAAGGGGGGTTGAATAGGCCTGTGAAAAATCTTTCGCGAATAGAGGTTAGTAACAAGCGCGGCAGTGCCTGGCCTGTAGAGCGGCACTGCCGGGCTGCCCGGCACTGCTGCTCCCAGAGCGGCAGTGCTGGACCTCGCAGAGCAAATTCTACACAATTCAAAAACTGCTTGGGGAAATTTAGATCGAACAAATTACTGATGTTCCCTGGTATGTGTAGACCCTAGCACACCCTTTCCTTGCAGCTAGAACACCACCAATTCGTAGATCGGGACCAAACCCTAGAAGTCAAGAAACTCAACAAATAGAGAATAAAACAAGCAACACAAGTGACACAAGATTTAACCCGTGGTTCAGCTCGCCACAAAGGCTTGCCTACTCCACGTTGTTGAGGTTCCACAAAGAAAATTTGGGTTCACAAAGCTCAATCCTCGTTCTCAAGTCAAGAGAGTTAACTCTTGAAAAAGAGGGGTGATTCCACTAGCTTGTGAGAGTGATTACAAACCTACCGGGGCTGCCACAAGATTGGCAAGCTCACCGGGCGACACTCTAGCCGGCTAGGAGCAAGTTCCAAGAGTAACAAATGCAAACCACCGGCTTGAACGCGAACCAAGTGCTTGAGGAAGTTGAAGATCAGTGGGGAGAAGTTTGTTCTTACTAAGATTCAACTCACACTCTTTTAGATTCAAACTTGAGAGTAGAGAGCTTGTTGGGAGTGAGAGAGAGCAAGAAAGTGGCTTCTCTGGTCTGGAAACTGAGCAAATGGCAGAGATAGCCGTTGGGGGCGACAGGAGAGAAGCTAAGAAGCCCCCTCGAGTCTAACGGTCGAAACAAGTCGCGGCAGTGCCAGGCTTGGAGCGGCACTGCCGCGCTGCCAAACCAGGACAGAATGATCTGGAATTTTGTGGCTGGCTTTGGCAGTGGAAGTAAGGATGTTTGGTGTAGAGACTTGCACTCGGTCACACTTTCAAACCTGTCTTTTGCATCCCCCTTAATAGTACGGCTTTCCTATACTCAATTTCAAAATAAAACGAATTTAAATCTCCTTTGAGCCGGATGCCGCATCCTTTAAATGTTAGGGGTCCACCTGCATAAGATTACATCCTCCTAATGCTTTTGCCTGTCCATCATCTCGATAAATCTCATTAGTCTTCTAATCGCGTGGTCATTATCATCAAAACCCATGTTAGGGTTTGATTGCACTTACAGGGCCGCCGCCGCCTAGGGGTCCTCCTACCCCCATAGGCGAGGCGGACACCCTCCGACTACTGGATTAGGCGCGCCTAGGCGAGCCCTAATCGTCGATTTTCAAAACTTTGTTTACAACTCACATTTTTACACTTGTGAAGCAAAGAATCAAACTTCCCACTAGTCACTAGTCAGTTCACAGTAGGGGGAGACAACCATTGAGCCACAAGCTCGTTCACAAAATAGAAAACAGAAATAACATTTCAGGTGTTTCATCTCACCTTACTCTAGTTCTTCAGTTGTTTGAACTAGAAGAGATAAATGGTATTTTAGCTGTTTTGCTAGATTCTAATTCTTTTGATCTGAATTTGCGAGCTGATCATCAGGTTCTATACCAAATAATTTTAATTAAAATATAGTTAAAATTCAGATAGAAAACGCTGAAAACTTGAAAGTTGAAGGTCTGGTCGCTTTAAAGTTCAAGGTCTGATATATGTAACGAATCCCTTTGAAAAAAAAATGTGTGATTAAACATTGTGGTTTTTTAGAAATGGCACTCGATGGAGTCTGGTGCACTCTCACATCACATGTTCTGCAGTTTGTTCTTTCAACATCGTCAACACCATTGATAGCAGAGTATTGCTCGTGTAATATCGATGCTGCAGACATATGCTCGTTCTTGATTCCAACAGGGCCTTCACCAGACGCATTTCCACCAAGTATATTCGATATTTGATAAAACATTTTCCTGAAGATGGCATAATTGTAGATAAACAACCAAAGATTATTCTGGCAGATGAAACAGAACGATTTAAGATGAAGCGTGAGAAGTGAGAGTGAGAGTGAGACCACTGGTTAGTTCAACCTATTAAAACTTTCGAACCAAGTAATTAAGGAAGTCACTGTAGTAAACAGAAGAAACTGGCTCAAGCCAATTTCAGCCAGTAATAACAGTTCTAGAACACCAAACATCCACCAGCAACTTCATATTATGCTTCAAGATGGAACATCAGTTCAGCTCATCACATCGGCAGCTCGCCGCTATCCGCTATGACAACCTTGCTCTTTGGTTGCCCACTCTGCCGGCCTTCAGCTTCGACCTTGTACACAACATCCATTCCAGACAACACCTTGCCAAACACAACATGCTTCCCGTCCAACCTAACACACGCAAAATAAAGCAGGAGGTAATCAGCATAAATCTTCAATATATTAAGAAAAAACTACAGCCAAGCCAAGATTGGAGAAAATAAGGTCACTGTTGCGAAGACCTGTGAATATTACTTACCAGCTTGTTGTCACAGTGGTGATGAAAAACTGAGATCCATTTGTATCTCTCCCAGCATTGGCCATGGACAGAAGGCCTGACGCAAGAATTAGTCACCAACATGTTATGAATTTAACAAGCTTAGTAGTAAAAAAAAGATCCTAACAAGTAACAAACCACTCAAATAAACCATTTCTATGTAACAAATATCATCCTTTTCAGGGCCACATAAAAAAAATTCGAAGGCATAATTTATCACCTGGTCCAGTGTGCTTGATCTTGAAGTTCTCATCAGCAAACTTCAAGCCATAGATAGATTCGCCACCCCTCCCATCCCCAAGGGTGAAGTCACCTCCTTGGAGCATAAAGCTGGGGATAATTCTGTGGAACGTACTTCCCTTGTAGTGGAGGGGTTTGCCACTCTTACCAACTCCTTTCTCTCCTGTATAACAAGAAAGTTGAGAGCCACATGAAACCAAAAGCAAACAAGTGACTCGATTCTATTTAGTACGACAACACTTGGAAAGAAAATTCACAGATGTAAAACTGCTCACTATTCGTAATGGGTCCTCTTTCATTATCTGGCAGGCTAAAACAATATTATACTTATATATGATGATGAATGCAATAACACTAACTGTGATTGATGATGTTCATTTTCACTTTTTCCCACAAACTAAGATCACATCTGTTAGTTTGTTTGTTTGTTTGGAGAAGATGTCCATTTTTTATTGGATATACTACCTGAAGATGCAACCAAGCTATACTATGCTGCTTGCTGCATGACAAAACAATTTCAATTAAAACTGCCCAGCCTACGATGAGTCTAATCTAATCATTAGGAAACTATAACAAGGGTAATAATAACATTCTTAACATATAACATACCTGTGCAAAGAGCTCGGAAGTTCTCTGTAGGAAAACAATAAGTAGGGTCCATTAGTTTTCTATTATCTTATGAGTAAATAGTTTTGAAATGTTAATAATAAGTTGATAATACCTGCTGTCTTAGGAACAGTCTTCCCAAAAAGCCCCATGACAATCCGACCTATGAAAGTTCAGAAGCATGTAAGCACCGATAAGGCGATGACTCAAACAGCTAAGAGTGGATTAGTGGAGGAATGGCATTCATACACTAACACCATGTTGACATTCCTCCTTGATACTAATAACCAATAAGTCCAAAGAAAACAGAACCTCGGCATAAGCCCGACATAAAATCGGGCAAAACCTAGCAGCAGCAAACACTCCACATGGCATGCAACAGAAACAAATGGCTTTGTACTGTATGGCTGAAAAACAGCAATCTAATACGAGTGAGAGTGCAACATAACTAGTGGAACCAAATAGATAGACATCTCCTATTGCTCCACTTTGGTACAACGTAGAGCGCTGGTCTGAGTATCTGACGCTGCGAAAAGTGAAAGGGGGGCCGCCACAAACCTGCGGGCTTGCCGTCGATCTCGATGTCGAAGTAGACCTTGTGGGTAACCTCCGTCAGGTCCTTCTTAGCCTAACAAATCAGCAACCAAACACAACGGTTAGCCGCTTGGATCCCGATGCGACAGATTCAGATATACTAGCGCAATTGTCAGAAAAGTCACATCGACGAGCACTCCTACGCAGTCGCTAACCAGATCGGAGAAAAAAAAAACACTCAGAGAGAGGGGAGGAGCAAAACATGGGCTTGTGGGCAAGGAACGGACGAGGTTGATGAGCACCTGGGCGAGCGTCAGGGCTGCGGCGGCAAGCGCGAGCCACAGGCACACCGTGGCGGGGCGCCAGGCGGCCCGCGCCGCCGCGCTCCTCCTCCACCCGCTCGGCGCCATCTCCGATCCGCACGCTCTCCGCCGCCGCCGCCGCCGATGAGGCCGAGAGAATTCTGCTAGATCTGATCGTTTTGCTGCACTTGTGCAGTCTTCGCCTCGTCTACGAGAGAGGCCACCAAATAAGGGGAGCAGAGGAGGCCCTTCGCTGGCTGACATGTGGGCCAGGCGCGCTTCGTGGATCCTACATGTCAGTGCGGCGGCTCTGCTTGCTCGCCCAGGAGGCCAGGACGTTAGAGGCTGAAATAAGTGTTATTTTAGCTTACGCTCATTTGTTGTAAGAGATAATACTATTTTGAGGTTGTTTGAGACTACTTTGCTCTACGTTTTTTAGTTTCGCTCCATAAATTTTTGCCAAACGGGTTTAGCTCCACGCACGCTGCTTTAGAAAAAAAATAGTGGAGTTGTGAGAGCACCTAAAGAGGTGCTCATAAAAAACGTGGAGTTGGTGAAGCTGCTCCCTGGTGGAGTTTGTAGGAGCAGAGTTTATAGAGCAGTCCCAAACACCCCCTTCATATCTGAAAATAAGCGTTCATAAGCTAAAGTGAAAATAGATAAGTAAAGTCACATTTATATATAATAGTCACCTTTTTGTAATTTTATAAGTTATTTTGATTTTCTAGATCTATTGTAAAGCTTATGAATCTAAAAAAGCCAAGCAACTTTTAATTAATTTGGAATGAAGAGAGTAGTATCATAAGACACGAACCAACTCTAGCTGCTCTAATCAGCCAAGATTTTCTCTTCTTTTCAGTTCTATAACAGTGTTTTTTTTCACAATAAATCAACATCAACCTAGGGCATTTCTTTTCGGACAAACAACATTCTTTTTTATGCACATTTTTCATCAAGAGACAAGGATAAAAGTTGGGATACAACGGCGTCTAGCCTCGGCACCGTGACAACAACATGCGACGACAGCACACTGAAAAACACAACCATATATATGTTGTTTTGGTTTCTTAACAAGATGGATGGATCACCACTTCATCATCATCAGAGATCATGATGAGCAGTGGTTGTTAAGTTAGCTTTCCGCTGTTGGCAATGACGACCTTGGCCTTGGGCACGCCGGTGGGCTGACCTTCGGCTTCGATCTTGCGGACAACGTCCATCCCTTCCACCACCTTACCAAACACAACATGTAGCCCGTCCAGCTTCTTCGGCAACCTCCAATTTCAAATTTTTTGCATGCACAAATAAAACCAAGTAGCAGGTAGTCGTAGGCACCATATATCAGCGACAGTAACAGACATTCTCAAAAGCCAAAACTGAAATGCATGTGAACTCATCACAGCTAGCTAGCTATACTATGCTCAAGAACATTACGCATTCAAGGGATTGATTATTACCGGTTTGCTTCTACAGTGGTGATGAAGAACTGGGAGCCGTTGGAGTCTGGCCCGTAATTGGCCATGGACAGCGTACCTGCAGATCAGATCGCGCACACAGTTCAGTCCTTGTTCATGTTCATCACTCATCAGAGTTTATTTCAGCTCAGCGTTTTGCTAGCCAGTATTATATATATATATATATATATATATATATATATATATATATATATATATATATATATATATATATATATATATATATATATATATATATATATATATATATATATATATATATATATATATATATATATATATAGAGTACCGGCTTCAGTGTGGTTGATCTTGAAGTTCTCGTCAGGGAAGATGTTGCTGTCGTAGATGGATTCGATTCCCGTCCCATTGCCGTTCGTGAAATCGCCTCCTTGGATCATGAATCCCGGGATGATCCGGTGGAACGTGGATCCCTTGTACCACAGAGGCTTGCCGGACTTGGCCATTCCTTTCTCCCCTGTATGTATATGTATATATATAAAATAATAACAGGAAACGGATTTGCATTGTAAAGTGTCCCTGAACTCTGAATAACTTTGATATTTTTCAAGAAACAAATATCGTAAAAAAAAAGTATTTGTTCAAGCGAGCTTTTTTTTTCCCCCGCACAAACGAAATGGCATGAGATCGATATAGTTAATTAGATTAGGAAGCTTACGTACCGGTGCAAAGTGCTCGGAAATTCTCTGTAAGAAAGCGAAAAGGCACACATGGACAGTAGTTAGCGTTCTAATATTGTGTACTAGTATTGTTATCAAATTAAGATGATATATGCATATATATATACCTGCTGTTTTAGGAACAGTGTCCCCAAAAAGTCCCAGCACGATCCGGCCTGTGTGTGCATGTGAAATCAAGTTGTGAGTAAATCAGGAGCGGCATCGAGCATGAGATCAGTAATTCAGTATGACCATGCATGCAACATTGAGGCAAGTTGAATTGAATCGCAGCCTGAATGCCAGTCACTATGCATGCACGAACCTGCAGGCTTGCCGTCGATCTGGATATCGAAGAAGGTCTTGGCCGTGACCTTCTCCAGGTCCGCCGCTGATGGTCCTCCCTGCGCCTGAACAGCGACAATGCATCAGAGAGCAGCTGCTGGCCGGAGGCATTAATTCAAGCGAATGATCAAGCACCCTCCGTTTAATTAATTACCTGAGCCAGCGCCAGGAGGGTGGCGGCGGCGAGAGCGAGCCACAGGCTCGTCGCCGCCGAGATGCGCGGAGCCATTGCGGCCGGGTCTCCTGCCTCTGATTTCTTCGTCCTCCTCGTCGCCGGCGAACCTGAGTCCCTCTCTGCTTCTTCTAGCTTTCCTGCAGCGTCGCGTCCTCGATCCTTCTTTATAAGGAGAAGGGCTGGCGCTGGCTGACAGGTGGGGCCAAGCAGAAATAGCGATGGCCGTACATTATAGACGGCACGTTGGATTCATGTAACTGTCTCTGTTGCACTCTGTTGTTTTGGCTACAAATAGACGCTGCCACAGCTTGCCGGTAATAATAATATAATATAAGCGCATCAGCAATTCAAAAATATTTGAATAGTTAAATAATCATAGGCGACACATGCCAAATTCCCAGCACAAACCATGCAAAAAACGTGGAAATTGAAGAAAATTCTTCTGAGTTGAGGTAACTAATTAAAATGATGTTCCACCGTGGCCCGTCACTTTTGTTAGCCTCATGTTTAATTTCAAGGACATTGCTTTGCCAGTTTATAGACAATTTTTTCAATAGAAGGTTACCAAATTAAAGTTCCAATAATGGTAGCACGTGAATGAATCTACTACAATCGCAGGTTTCAGAGACCCAATAACCACATTTCATGTTTGTATAAACCTCAACATATGACGTACGTCCATGCCATCTAATTTGCAGTCGTTTGACAGCAATTAAGCTTCCCAACAGACGCAGACCCATGATTTGTCTCAACAAGGGAAATAACACTAAGCAACCGTTAGTTCTCAAGGAGCTACACTACCACAAAACATATACTTTTCTAGTCAAACACGAATTTTCTTGAGAGTTCAAATCAAACCACGAGTTTCTAGTCCTCCACGGTTTTGTGATTTATTTGGCAGTTCGCACCCAAGAAAATGTTTCTTAAGCATTTTAATTTAAATACAACATGCTTCTTACACCAAAACATATATGAAATATATATGTATGTGTTTCAAGTGTTTGTGGCTTGTTAGGGTTTAGTGGTCATGTCTGGTTATGTTCACTGGCACAAAAATGTTTCACTTAAACTTATTTAAGTCCCTTTCAGCACATACCACATACCCACATTTTTAAGATGAACCGGGCTTCAAGGCATGGTGTATAGTATTCTAGACTATACTAACAAGTTAATATATATATATACTCTACATAGAGTGGCTCTTGAGGCGCCACTCTGGAGAACCTCTCTGATCTCCCCTCTTGTAGAAGTTTTTTTAAGCGAACGACGCGGGGGGGGGGGGGGGGGGGGGGGGGGGGGACACCACCACCTGATATATTGCAGCCACAGATCCCAGCTATGACGGGGTCAAAACACCCCACCTGATATATTGTAGCCACAGATCCCAGCTATGACTAGGCCTAGAAACAATCCAAGAGTTACATATGGTAAAACATCAGGGGATACAAGAGGGAAGGTCACTCAGAGAGGTAGATGATTACACCAGAAGAGGGAGAGGCGAGCATTATTCCTGGGGAAGCAGCACCTCCATTGCCTTGCTGAGGTTCGGCAGGCACTGATCAAGCGCGAATGGACTGGTGGCCGCTCTCTAGACACCACATCATGCCTATGTTTCCACAGTTCCCAGCATATGAGGAGAAGGAGAGTGGAACGAACCAATCTGGGCATGTTCACCGGTGCCTCTTGTGAAAGTGGCGCTTAGTTACCCTTCGTGGAGTTGCTACAAGGTGGCTCTTGAGGCATCATTCTGAACCTCTCACTCTTGTGGAGTGGCTCTTTGTTTAACCCTCGCGGAAGTTGCTGAAACGTGGATGGTGGCTCCTGAGGCCATGTACAATGCAGGGGCTCCTGTGAAGACGGTTGTAAGGAGAGAGAGAGAGAGAGAGAGAGAGAAAAGTCAGCAAGCGCCTCGCTGGTTGTTGAATCTACAACGCAAAAGCGCTATGATGGACTGTTAACTTGTTCAGTTGAGGTAGTTACGATCGTTTATCATGAGCGCCGGCTCCTACCGATCACGGAAGCGTCGGTCCCGGCGCCGCTGCCTTGCGAAGAGCCGACGCCGTCCGCGAGCGCCCCAAACTTGCCACGCTTGTTGTCCACCGTGGAGAAAAAACCGGAAAACCGAAACAAACAACCGATAGGCGCCACGCGTTGTACAGGGCCTCAGGCATCGCTATGGAGAACCCCTCTCGTGGAAGTTCCTGCAGCATGCAGGATGGCTCTTGGCTACCATGGTGTATAGGATGATCAGTCAATTAATCCCTTTTATTATTTCTCTTGTGACGGTTGTTGTGTGGGTTCATAATCATAGATAATGGGTTTTTTTAGTTTCATGTCGGCTCCTTCGTTATTGACACATATGAGCTAGCAGTTTAACCTGCATTCATCTTAAACAAGGGAACTCTCAACATAGAAATTAAAGAAGACATACCGTGGCAAGCGTGGAGAGCAACAAACAAAAAGAAGAGAGGCATCATTACGCTTTTGTTTGCTCACCGTTCTAGTAATTACCCAATATAAGTACATATATGAACTAGACATATATTGTAGTCAACATAAACTGGCTCCAACCAAATCAAATTAACAACACTACTGTGGTCACAATTCTACGCTGAAAAACAATGGCGCTTGCTTTGCTAACTGATGTTAGTTTCCATCTAAATGGATGGTTACAGCTCATCAGATCCGGGCAGCTCTCCGCTGTCAGCTATGAGGACTTTGGCCTTGGGCACACCACTCGGCTGGCCTAGAGCTTCAATCTTGAGGACCACATCCATTCCACTCACAACCTTTCCAAACACAACATGCACCCCATCCATTTTCTTCGGTAACCTTTGCACAAAGAAGTAAAGCATGATCAATGACAAGCACTAATTCTCAAGAGAGAGCAAAGAAAAACTTTCTTTTGTCGAAGTTAAAATAGCGATGCGGCGATTACAAAATAAAAGGCTAGTGATGATGCTCAAGAACCATTGAAGAAGAAGATTACTTGCTTCCTTCTACGGTTGTGATGGCAAACTGGCATCCGTTTGTATCTTTCCCGTAATTGGCCATGGATATGGTACCTGCAATGCAGTTGATCAGACATGAGCACTGACCAGTGTTTCAAGCAGGTTCATTTCACGTAGCATAGTTAGTCACCAGCTTCGGCGTGGTTGAGCTTAAAGTTCTCGTCAGGGAAGACGTCTTTGCCATAGATGGTATCGCAGCCCGTTCCGTTGTGGTTTACGAAATCGCCTCCTTGAATCATGAAGCCTGGGATGATCCTGTGGAATGTGGATCCCTTGTACCACAGAGGTTCGCCATATGCACCCATTCCTTTCTCCCCTGTGTAACATGGAAGTTGAGGGTGCTTACAATTACAATACATGACAGTAATCATAGAGAACGGTGTGTACTGCCAAACCGTTATTATGGAAGGATCTCTCTCTCTCCTCTAGTAATAAGTTTCATAAAAGAAATGACTGGAACCTAATGTTTACCATTTCTATTTTCACATCATAAGTAGCCTGCCATTTCTAGACTGAGTAGGAATATGTTTTAGTACTACATGGTAAGAGCAACTCCAGCAGGGACACCTAAATTAGGGCCCCAAAATCTGGTTTGGGTGCTTCCCCTAATTTTAGGTGCTCAATTTTTTCCTCTTTACTCCAACTACCACTACCTAAATCTAGGACCCCTAAATCTATTTCACTAGACAATGACAAATGGGACCGTTTATCATAGTCTATTCCTTCCCATTTTTTCTTCCTCTGTCCAGCAGCCACTCGTGTGCCTGTGCGTCGCGGCTGCTCGGCGGCGTGCTCGAGTGGCCTGGCCTGTTCGCGCATGAGCAGCATCGCGTGCCTGTGCATCGCGGCCGCTCGGCCGTGAGCTCACATGGCGGGGCCAGGTACCTCCACGAGGAGCAGAAGGACAACGAGAAAGAGCGAGAAGAGCAGCTTGCTGGTCTTGGCCATGGTGGAAGCTAGCTTCGTGTGCTTGCTTCCTTCCACGAGAGAGACATGTTGCCTTGGTGTGAGTAGAGCAGAAGGACGACGAGCGAGAGCGAGAAGAGCAGCCTGCTGGTCTTGCCCATGGTGGAAGCTAGCTTCGCATGCTCGCTTCCTTGCACGAGAGAGAGACACGCTGGTTGGTGTGGTTGCTCACAGCAGCGCTAGTGCTGTTCTCATACGGTGCCAGTGCAGCAGAGAGATGCGCCTGGGAGCTGCTGTACGCGCGAGCATGATGGGGGGCGACCTGTTGGCCCCCCCGGAATTGGGGGTGGAGGAAGGATTTTGATGCCCACCCAAATATTGGGGCTGTAGTAGAGGCCCTGTTGGAGCTCGTTTTTTTTATCTGACCTCTTATATTTAGCTATTGAGATTTAAGTAGGGGCCTTACTGGAGTTGCTCTAAGTAAGGAGTTGGGATATGATAGTGATAGTTAGGAAGCATACCTGTGCTAAGAGCTTTGAAGTTCTCTGAAAAGAAAAAAAAAAAACAAGAAGATACACAAATACAGTTAACAGTTTTTTGAGACCCAACATTTGTTCACACGAAAAACAATATCACATTTGCTGAACCGAACAGAAATTATGTTGATGATATACCTGCTGTCTTGGGAACAGCCTTCCCAAAAAGTCCAATAACAATCCGACCTATGAAAAATCCATGAACACTCCAATTTTAGTCAGGCTGGAGCATCCAAACTTTGAGGAATCGATATGCGTGACTAATGATACAACAGGGGCTGCAAATCTCAGCCTCAGAAGGGCCGCCACGCATTTGCGCGCACAAACAAACCTGCAGGCTTGCCGTCGATCTGGATGTCGAAGAAGACCTTGCTGGTGATCTTGGTGAGTTCCGCGTCTGCCTCTGCTGCATGCGCCTGTGAACAGCCAATGCATAAACGAAGAGCAATGCCATATAGATGAAGGGATCTCAAGACTACAATGCATGCCACACTATGCCAGTGATGAGCAGTGGCAATGGGAGGCATATGCAAACAGATAGAGAATGGAGGCGCACCTGGGGCAGTGTCAGGGTGGCCACGCCGAGCGCGAGCCACAGGCACAGCGGGACAGCCCTCGCCGTCGTGCTCCTCGTCGCCATTGCTGTTTGCCTCCTCGTCGATCTCGGTAATGAGCCTGAGCTTTTCTTGGTCCAAATTCTGCAGCGTCCACGGTCCTTACAAGGAGGAGGGCTGGCTGGTGAGCCACTGTCAAACTGAGGGTCTGCGAGAGCTGATCGTCCTGGACCGCACGCTGGCCCCTGCCAACTGCCTGTTAACTAGAAATAGACAATGGCTGCCAGTATCGATCACAATTCACAGCTGGTCATGCGGCAAATATCGATAGCTGGACATGCGGCAAAGATCGATAGCTGGTGGTTTGCCACGACAAGAGCAACAGCCGCAATGGCCGCGTTACCGAATGGTTAACTCAGGCACGGTAAATCGCTTGCAAGATCCAGGCAACAATGTTGGAAAGATGATGAAAAAAAAAAACTATTTACACCGCCGTTACCCCAGGCACCACAATTTGACTTTTGTCCTCTTGGTCTTAGCTTGCACTGCATTTGCAAAATTTTAACAAGTCGACAAAAGCACAGTACAACTGAGGAACTGGAAATTTGATCTACTAGCTATGTTCCATGCCATTGTACATAAACTACCGATATGTGATACAGGAATCATCAACCAATACAAAAGTCTGGTTAGCTTCTCTGCAGTCTCCACACTCCACTAGTGTGCATTCACTATCAGTAGCTGGTACTCAAAACACCATGCCAGCAGGATGCCTCACAGATAACACAGGCATTTGCTCTTGAAGTCCCAGTCTTTACTCTTTTGATGCACTGGCTCCAGGGCCTTTCTTTCCACCATACCTCTACATTGGAATTGCAAGCAGAGTTTAGTAATCGACACATGAGTGCAGGATGACCAAATTGCAGATGCACATCAACACTATACAATTTTCAGTCAATTCTAGGGAGAATGTATTGTCAATGGACATGATGTAAAACCATTAACCTCAAAATAGAAAATTTTTTTTTTGCCAATACATGGTGGTGGTCAATGGACTATACAGTACCAAGCTGATAAATAAATAAAATACAATATTTTCCAAGCTCCTATACAAGTTCCTATATTTCGATGCCAATAACTCAGAAAATAAAGTAAGGATGAAATGCAAAGGCTCTAATTCAGTTCTGAATTCTGATTGTTTCCTAGGAATCATTCTACCAAGCAGTAATGAGGATCTTGAACCAGTTATTATTGACTATACCAAGACAGTACACAGAATTGGCAGTAGAAACCACATGGCATGAAACCATTTGTCATTAACTTTTGAGAATCTCTGCTACAAAGTATGATCTGTGTAACTTTCAAGCAGTAAAAAAACACATCAGCTCAGAAACATAGAGGTCTCACCTGCTTTCCAATGCTGAACGGGACATACTTGTACTTGATCATATGCACAATCTGTCGCTTCATTGTCAGGACAAAGAGCACAATCCAATAGCAGAGAAGTATTGGCCAGAAGACAGGAACATCGAATACAGAGAAGAAGGTCATGACAAAAGCAATGCAAAAGGCTTTTGTGATGGCATACCTGAAACAAGCAGCAATTGGTTAACATACTTTGAGCTGTACACTTCCATTTGGAAAAAAAAAAGGACAGAATACTACAAGCCACTGAAACAACAAAGCTTGATTTGAGACACTGAGTAGTCTGGTAACATGATTTTCCTAATATAGTAAAGATAATGTTCACATGAAACAGCAAATGTGTTTCTAAATTGAGCTTGCCAGATCCCAGGAGAAAGCTGCCACAAAGGCATTCATTGGCTTAAACTCTTTTATATTATCTGCAGACAGAATCACTGGAAGCCACATGGTGATAGATTGTTCAATTCCACCATTCCATGTGAATCATACAGAAAGGAGATGACTACTGGCAAAAAAAAGGAACATACAATATAACTTAAAACGAAAACGTATTTGCTATAAAACTAGAACATCAAAGATGAACTAATATTCAATATGAAAGTAAAATAATTTACATAATAAAAATCACACAAAAGAACATCAATTCCACAATAAAATACATAATGAAAATCGCACAAAAAAAACATCAATTCGACAAGGAAATGTAGCCTATATTTGTCAGAAAATGCATTACAATGTACAGCAGTAAATACTAAGAATTCCGATGGAGTGATAAAAAGAATGTACTATGTTGTTTTCATAGGAATAAACTGGGCATGGGCATTCACTAGGATATATTTCTCAGTACCACACGCATAACATCAGCTAACGAAAAGATCTAAGCCTAGAACAATACTAAGTAATACCACTGAAGATGAGGCCTGAGGGATGCCCACGATTGTTTTCCATCAGCTGAATAATTACCTGATAAAAAAATACATAACAGGACAAAATGATTTCAGATGCCATGCACAGAACATGGCAAATTTAGCTGGTTGCTTAGTGAAGGGTGAGCTAATTGAGCACCAATGGACAATGGTCCAAGCCAAGTATATACCTGGTTCAATTGAAAACTGATACAAACTCATCTTATGATCGCTTCTACAAAATGAATGTAGATATTGTTGAGCACTACTAATGGAATATTATCATATCAGATGGACAGACGATTGATAAGGTAGACTGTAGAATCTGTGACGAACATTGGCCATCTGGTTGGTTGGTGAATGCATGAATGGCGAACATTCAGCGTAGCTGGTTCAATTGAAATCTAGCGCAAAAGCAGCATATTGCTATGGTTGACTGATAGAAGGGGGTCCCTAGTTAGTACTGTACATAGTTGCAAGCAATCAGCTCGGCTAGTGCGGTGCCTCTGGACTAAGAGTAGTCCAAAAATGAGGCAAGGTCAGAAAAACGCAGCGGCATACCAGAACTTGAACTCGGGGAGGCGGCGGATGAAGGGCTTGAACTCGTCGGAGCCGCGGGTTGGGAGCCCGGGCCCGGCCTCGAGCGCCTCGAGCTCCGGGTCGACCATGGGGGAGAGGAAGCCGATGAGGAGGTTGAGCAGGTAGATACCCAGCCCGTAGGTGACGACGTAGAAGCCCCGCACGTAGTAGACCCGCAGCGCGTACACCGCCGCGGCCACGAGCGTGCCCGCCCACCGCCCCGCCGTGTGCGGCGCCGCGCGGTCCAGGTAGTGCTGGAACGTCCGCGCCGCCTCCGCTCGCCACCGCTCCGCCGAGCCGCCGTCGCTGACGGGGGAGGGCTCCATGGCCGCCTCTTGGGATCCCCCTGGTGGTGGTGGGTTAGGTTTGGTGCCTCGGTGGGCTGGGGGGCTGGTGGGAATCGGAATCACGGGCGAGCAGACTGCAGAGGAAGAGGCACATGCCCACGGTCCCGGAGCTCACGTGCTATATAAAAGAAATATAAATATCACAAAAACGTTTTTTAAAAAGAAAAAGAAAGCTGTCATATTATATAAGAAAAAAATTGGAAGTCTACAGCCTTTTTTCTATTCCTCGACGGTAAACATCTTCTATAGGAGCATATAAAGTGTTATATTTATTTTTGGCGAAATAGCCATTGTGACCCCCCCAACTATCGCGTAAGTCTCAAATTAGCCCCCGAACTATGAAAAAGTCCACTTTGATCCTTAATCTTTCGATTTCCGACTCAATCTCATCCATTTATCGTTGATTGCTTGACACGTGGATAGCTGCACGAGGAAAATGACTAACCTGCCCCTTCCTATTTCCTTTACTTGCGTGGGAGGTCACGACGTTCACGGTGTTTTTCGTGTTGCTGTTTCATCCGTCGCCCTCTCGGTCTCTATCTCGGCGTCGCCCTCTCGCCCGTGGAGGACAGCCGCCCGCGGGTCCTCAGCTCCCTCTCCCTCGTTTGGAGCAGCAGGCTAGGTCCCTCTCCCTCGTTTGAAGCAGCAGGCTAGGTGTTCATAACAGACCAACAGAACGTAAATTTGTGTCCATTTAAATTCAGTGCATTTAAATTTAGTCCATTTAAATCATTTCTGTCATACCCGTGAACGCCGTGACCTTCCCACGCCAAGTAAAGGAAATAGGGAGGGGCAGGTTAGTCATTTTTCTCGTGCAGCTGTCCACGTGTCAAGCAATCAACGATAATGAACTTGACTGAGTCGGAAATCGAAAGATTAGAGACCAAAGTGGATTTTTTCATAGTTCGGGGGCCAATTTGAGCTTTGCGCGATAGTTGAGAGGGCCACAATGGCTATTTCGCCTTTATTTTTTTCCCGTTTCACGAAAGCCACACTTTAGCTTTTCACAAGCAAATTAGAAAAAAAAAGAAGAAAACCGCACTAGTCAGATGGAAAAATGGATTTGTGAGAAGATGTTACAAGATAACGAAATAATATGCTTCTTCAAAACATAAAGATCTCTACCAGTGAAAATATGAGTAGCTTTACAACAATTTTACTCAGCAAGATCAATTTAATTATAAATAAAATACATAAATTCTCGAAAGGCTGCAATTATATTCCGTTTAGTTATCTAATTTCTGCAATTATACATTTTCTAAATATAGACGTAGCAGCCTGCATTACTACTAATTAAAACTGCCTCTAGTTCAGCAAGTGGATTTTACTGGAGTGTGGGCTACTACAAGATAGGTGAGGCTGAGGCAACGCTAGAAATCGAAAGCCATGTCTTCATCTCCATCTTCTTCTTCCAGCTCGCTATCTTCATCGACCTTCTCGCACTCGAACAGATAAGGCACGTTGTCCTCTGCATTCTCCCTGGTGTCATTCATCTCTATGATATGGATCATCTTCTCACAGATTGACGATTGAACTGCTCCTTCCGAGACATCTTGTTCCGAACCTAACCCAAGAAGCGCAATGCATTCATCTTGAAACTCTTCATCGGTGGATGACATGATCAGCCCAGCGATTGATTCTGCAAGGTCAGGAACATATTCACGAACCTGAAATGACATCATGAGCAGGATGCATTAGTTGCCGTCATAAGCACAGGATCAACAAGAAAAAAAATCCACCTAACAATCCCATATAGGGCTCTGAACAGCTACAAAGATTGAGCTCTAGACATGTTTAAGGTCATGACTCATGAGTCATGTACATTTGAAAACTAACCAGAAATTCATGTGCCCTAGCGATAGAGAATATACCAAGAGTTTGAGCCTGGGAAGGTGCAGCTCTATAATACAAGGCTCATGCAGCCCAAAAATGCACAGAACTGGAATTCAAGCTTTGTTCTGTGGATAAAACCATTACTACAGTTTGAATGAAAGTGACAGAATTCACAACAAAGCTACGAATTGGGGTGAAAGTGTCTGCTGAGAAATTTCAAAGCTTAAAACCTCTTATGAAAGATTATGATATGCAAACGTGGAAAGGTGTGTAGGCAAACTGCGGAAAGTTGTACATCTGAACATGTACAATACCTTATGGAATTCTTTTCATGACAGAATATATGGCGCTTATTATCATGTCATGCTTAGCTTATTTTTCTATCTACTAATTCTAATAAACAGGAGGTCATTTGCAGCGTAGTTGATAGATTAAGACAAAGTGTCCTGAGTTCATAAATATGAGGCATTTTGGCCTTAGCTTCTACCCAAATAGCAATACAATTTCTTCAGTCCAAAAAAAATCATACTGAATAAGTTAGCTAATAGTAGTTAAAAACTAAAAAAATATGTAGAAGGCACATACCCTCTGGCCATGGCAACTAAGAAACTCTCCTGCATGATCTGCTTTCAAGTGAGATAGAGCGGATTTGAGTGCCTTCCTCACAAGGTATCTGTCTTGTTGAGATCCCTGCTGTTCTTGCATAGCAGTGGCTAGAGAAAGTCAAGGATAGACAGAAAATCCGCATTCTACATATAAATTGAGGCTTTCATCGAAACAAAAAAGCTTGAGAATGTCCAGAAACAAAAGAGTATGTTGTGCACAGTGCGGAAACTGGATATCATTCATGGTAAATGTGAACGGCAATATCAATACGAGCAAATGTCATGTTATCCCACTCCAGAGCAGCATTTCCTTCATCACCCATCAAACCTCCTTTTAACTTGAAACCATAGCTTTGCCAGTCTGTGCTCATCAACACATCAAAAGAGGACTGCGATATCTGACAAGGTACAAAATCTTCAAAGTACAAAACCTGCAATTGTTGCAACCAACAACGGCATAAACTATCATCTCAGTTGAATCATGCTTAACTCCTCTAATATCACTGGACATAAGAATGTGTCTCATGAGTTATTTATTATATTGTTAGTAAGCAAGTTATAAGTCAAATGAACAAGTCATTTTCCATTGTCAAAGCATAATAAGATTGTCTTGGAATGGGGAATGTGCCGCCTTCAACCTGAATTTGATACCCAGCCATGCGCTAGGGCCTAGAAGAAACAACTATTCAGGAAATGCACATGTATAGCTGAACTTTGTGGTTCAAACCTGTGTGGACGGGCAATTTACCACACAACAAGTCGAACCAGATGCAGTGTGTGCAATCACTATGACTACTTCAACATGCAGTCCTTTAGATTTTCTTCTGTCTACATGGTTTGCTGCTCCAGTTCCAATCTTTAGAAGATCTCTGAAGTAAGAAGGAAGAAAAAGCAAAACTTACTAGTCATGTTATGGCAGCACAACAACCTGTCGTGAGGATGCATAAGACCATAATTAGATGATATACAAGTGTTTATTAGCATGCCAATGGGCGAATATAGTGACAACAGACCAGACTACATAAAGGTTTGGACATAGGAGCCTAGCACACGCATGCCAGAAAGGCCGAGAGAGAATGGGGTTCGGCGATTAGGAAATGGGCAAATACGCACCAAGGCATGGGGTGCTGTTGCATGTGGGCTGCCATAAAAATTTTTATCATGGTTTTTAGTTGTACTAAAAGAACCTCATAGGCTCATATCAGCAAATATAGGAAATGAAGATGCCAAAGTTTTGTGATATCGTGTGAACATTTATGTCTTAAACACAAATCATGCTACAATCAACAAATGCAAACATATTTTGGCCATGATTCTTTGTTAGCTTTCTCCCATAGGACTATACCTAAGACACAAATCATGATGTCAATGGAGCTGAAGACAGAAAAAGAAACAATAAGAACTGAATTCATTTAAGAATAAATGAAAAAAGTGATTTTCTTAATAACAAGATTTATCAACAACAAATTCCAAAGAATACAGAGAAGTGACTCCAGGAATGTCATTTAGCTGTGTGAATTGTGAGTTCAAGAAAAAAAGCTAAAAAGTTAATACTAATGAATAATGATAAATTATTGATGGAGTCAAATAAAGGCAGACAGCAGAAATGTCAGCCATGGTTTAAAAACATTTCTTTTCGAGTAAACACTAGGAGTAATTATAAACAGAGCATTGGTAAGTCAGTACAGGGACACAAGCTAATCAAAATTAGCACAACCCCTACCTAGATGCCTCCAGGTAAGAATAAGTGTGACTTCAGAATGAATATTTTGGAGCATATATTAGCAATTTCAGTAAAATTATCTTAGAAGCATAGTGGTATGAGAAAAAATCTAACAGTCATTATGGAAAGGTTATTTACCTATTCAATGAGAACGCACCACACATGTCACAAGTGTTTCCATGGAAGAGTGTGTAGTCTTTAAGACCAGAAACTAGCTGGTCAATACTTGATGCCGTAACAGAATGATCCACATCATCAGAATTTTGTGTTAGACAGACATTTCTGGAATCAGCGTTGCCTGTTTGCTCAACAAAGAGCTCACATGCTAAATTCTAAGTACAAAGTAAACAGCGAAACAGGAACTTAAGTTGTCAGCCTAAGAAAAAAAGGAGGCAAAACAGATATTATCAGGTTACACGCGTCCTTGTACTCAACAAGCAAAACTGAAAATATGCGATAACCAATTCAAGTTAAAATGTCACACTCACACCAAACGTAATGTGACCAACTGCTGAAAAATGATAATCACTTTTAGACATGTTATGTTTTTCGTTTCAGTTAATCAGCTCAAGGACATATACACATATTAGTTTATTATTACTAACCTTTCTGTTAGAGTGTGTGTATTAGGCCCATGAGGCTAAGCCCATGAGGCCCATGTATGTACTGCTATATAGCTACCCTTCTAGGGTTAGCCCAATAATCCAATTATTCATTCTAACATGGTATCAAGTTAGGTTCTTTTTTCTCTCTCCTCACCTCCCTCCCACCTAGCCGCCGCCGCCGCCGCTGCCTTCTCCGGCCACCATGGCCGGCGGCCGGCCTCCTCCTCTCCCTTCCTCCTCCTACTTCTCCACCTTCCCTCCCCTCCCCTACTCTTCCTGGGCGGAGCTCGCGGCCGGCCGGCCGCCTGCCGTGGCTCTCATGGCCGCCGGCGGCGGGGTTGGCGCCTCCAGCCAGCCGCTGCGCAGCGCGCCTCCGCTCGGGGCGCCCCGGCCCGGCGGGCCCGCGCCGCCGCCTCTGCTGGCCGACCAGGCCCAGGCCGAGCCGCCGCCGCCTGGGGCCGCCCTGGTCGCGCCACCGCTCGGGGCTGCTCTGGCAGCCACCGGGGCTACGGGCCAGCCGCCGCCCGGGCTGCTCTAGCCGCCCCCGGGGCTGCGAGCCAGCCCCTGCAGCCGCCGCCGCCCGCGCTGGGCAGTCTGCGTCCGGTCTTCTGGACGGCGCCGTTGGGGCCCAGGGCGTGGTTCTCCTCGGCCCCAACCACGCCGCTACTCTTCTCTCCGCTCGGGCTGCCGCCGCCGAAGGCGCGGCACGCGTGAGCGCGGCTGCCCTCGCCTTGGAGCGGGTGTGAGGCCGCCGCTACCTTGGCGCGTCAGCTCGCCGAGGCGGAGCAGCTCCTCGGCTACTCGGCGTCCTACGACACCTCCGCCACCTCCTCCGGACCGCGCGCCGTCTGCGTGTTGCCCCTCCAGATTCCCGATCCGGTGGATCCGCTCGTGGCGCAGCTCCATTACCAGGCCGGCGGTGTCCAGAACATCCGCAACCTGGTCACGGTCGTCCTCGACCCGGAGTCGTCCTACGCCCGCTGGCGGGACATGGTCCTCCTCACCCTGCGCCGCTACGCCCTCGACGACCACGTCCTCATCGACGCCCCGCTTGCGGCTCAGACCCCCGGGTGGGTGCGCCTCGACAGCATCATCCTGTCCTGGATCCTCGGGACCATCACCACCGACCTCCACGACCTCGTCCGCAACACGCCCGACGCCCGTCGTGCCTGGCTAGCGCTTGAGGGCCAGTTCTTGGGCAATGCCGAGGCCCGGGCTCTGCGTCTCGACGCCAGCTTCCGCACCTTCGTCCAGGGTGACCTCTCCGTCGGCGAGTACTGCCGCCGGATGAAGGGCATGGCGGACTCTCTTGGTGACCTTGGTTGGCCCGTGGAGGACCGGATCTTGGTCCTCAATGTCCTCCGCGGCCTCAGCGACCGCTACGGCCACCTCCGGACCTGGATTACCCGGCAGCGGCCCTTCCCCTCCTTCCTGCAGGTCCGTGACGACCTCGTCATGGAGGAGCTCACTCAGGGCATCCAGCCTGCTTCCCTCTCCGCGCCGGGCTCCTCGTCCTCCTCGACTGCCCTTGCCGCCGCTCCACCGCCGCGTCGTCCACACCGGCACCGTCGTCTCCTTGGTCCTCCTCTTTCCAGGCCGAGCGGAGGTGGGGGGCAGTGGCGGTCGTCGTCGACGCGGAGGGGGGCGTGGTGCTGGTTCTGCTCGTGGGGCTACGCCCGCGACACCACGAGGGGGGGGCACCCTGGCCATCCTTCAACAACCTATGGTCAGGGCGCATCTCCATGTGGCCCTTCCAGGGTGCCGGCGGTGATCCTCGCACTCCGGCGGCCATGCTTGCCGGTGCCATCCCGGCCGCTCCGTGGGCTCCACCTCCTGGAGTTGCTACGCCTCCCACGTCGCCGTGGGTTCTGCCTTCCCAGTCGTCGCCAGGGCCTGCCGGTTGGGATGCGACTGCTCTGGCCCGCTCCTTCAGCACCATGGGCCTGACACCGCCCATCGGCCTCGACTGGGTCGCCGACTCGGGTGCCACCTACCACACTACGTTCGACCCCGGTATACTCACGGCTGTCCACCCTCCTTCTTCGTCTCTTCCTTCCTCCATCATGGTCGCAAATGGTTCTTGTATTCCTGTCACATCCGTGGGTTCCGCTACCACTCCTGGCTCTTTTCGTCTTCCTGACGTCCTTGTTGCTCCTTCTATGGTTCACAACCTTCTCTCCATTCGTCGTTTTACTGCTGACAATTCTTGTTCTGTTGAGTTTGACTCCTCTGGTCTTACTGTGAAGGATTTGGCTTCCCGGCGTCCCCTCCTCCGATGTGACAGCACGGGGCCCCTTTACACGCTTCGGCTTCCTCCGTCTGCTCCTACTTCTTCGGCTTCCACTTCGTCCGCTGCTTTCGCCGCATCCACTTCCTCTACTACTTAGCACCGCCATCTCGGACATCCTGGCCGTGATGTTTTGATGCAGCTTAGTCGTAGTTCCGACATACCATGTACTCGGGATCACGATGGACATTTGTGTCATGCGTGCCAATTGGGTCGCCATGTTCGTCTTCCATTTCCCACTTCTTCTTCACATGCGACCCACATTTTGATCTTGTACACTGCGACCTGTGGACTTCTCCTGTGATGAGCATTTCTGGATATAAATACTATCTTGTCGTGGTTGATGATTTTTCTCATTATTCTTGGACTTTTCCCTTGCGTGCTAAGTCTGAGGTATTTCCCACGCTCCGTCACTTCTTTGCCTGGGTGTCTACTCAGTTTGGCCTTACCGTGAAGGCCTTACAGTGTGACAACGGGCGTGAGTTCGATAACTCCACCTCTCGGCATTTCTTCCTCTCTCACGGTGTCCAGTTGCGCATGTCTTGCCCTTACACTTCCAAAATGGCAAGGCTGAGCGCATGATTCGCACCACAAATGACACCATGCGCACGCTTCTCCTCCAGGCTTCCCTTCCGCACGCTTCTGGGCCGAGAGCCTGCACACCTCCACCTATCTCCTTAACAGCTTACCTTCCACTGCCTGCCCAGCTCCCACACCACACCACGCTCTCTTCGGTACCCCTCCTCGCTACGATCACCTCCGTGTCTTCGGGTGTGCGTGTTACCCTAACACCACTGCCACTGCTCCTCACATGCTGGCTCCCCGTTCGACCCTGTGTGTCTTCCTCGGGTACTCTCCGGATCACAAGGGGTACCGCTGCTATGACCTCATCTCACACCGGGTCCTCATCTCTCGCCATGTGGAGTTTGATGAGTCCGTCTTCCCATTCTCCACCACCTCCACACCTCCTTCCACCTCCGACCTTGACCTCTCCTCTCTGTCTCCCATTGACGCGGTGGTTCAGCCACCATTTCCGTTTTGTCCTGCAGGTCTTGCTCCGCCACTCGCGTCGCCGGCCCCATGCGCCGGCCCGGCGCCCTCCGGCGCGGCGCCTGACCCAGCGTCCCCCGCGGGTCCGGCTGCGCCTGACCCTGTGCCCTGCGTGGGGCCGGAGGCGCCGTCCTCGGTGACTCCGGCGCGGTTCGCCCACCCGGTGCGCGTCTACCAGCGCCGAGTGCGATCGGCCCCGCTGGACGCGGTGCCGGTGCCACCACCGCCCTCGCTGCCACGGTCACCTACGGTGGCACCTTCTCCGTCGACGCCCACGCCGCCGTCTCCACCACTACCAGCTGCTCGTGTCGAGCCGCCGGTCTACCACTCGCCGCTTCTTCACCGACACCCGCGTCATGTTCACCCCATGATGACGCGGCACGCGGCCGGTGTCCTGCGGCCCCGGGCTCTTGCAGCAACACCCGGGGACCCGCAGGTCTCTCCTGTACCCTCTTCTGTCCGCGACGCCTTGGCGGATCCTCACTGGCGTCGTGCGAGGAAGAGCAGTACGCGGCCCTTCTGGCCAACCAGACGTGGGACCTGGTGCAGCGCCCGCCTCGTGCCAATGTCGTCACTGGCAAGTGGATCTGGACGCACAAGCGCCGAGCCGATGGCTCCCTGGAGCGGTACAAGGCTCGTTGGGTTCTCCGGGGCTTCACTCAGTGGCCCGGTGTTGACTATGATGAGACCTTCAGTCCCGTAGTGAAGCCAGCTACCGTCCGCACAGTTCTCTCCCTGGCTCTCGAGCGCTCCTGGCTTGTGCATCAGCTGGATGTCAAGAATGCCTTCCTCCATGGCACTCTGACCGAGACCGTTTACTGCAGCCAGCCAGCAGGTTTTGTGGATTCCTCTCGCCCTGACTTGGTCTGCCGGCTCAACAAGTCTCTCTACGGGCTCAAGCAGGCACCTCGGGCTTGGTACTCTCGGTTTGCTACCTTCCTGCTGACTCTTGGGTTCACGGAGGCCAAGTCTGACACCTCGCTGTTCATATACCACCATGGGGGTGAGACTGCTTACCTGCTCCTCTATGTGGATGACATCGTTCTCACCGCCTCCAGCCAGTCTCTGCTTCAGCGCATCATTGCCTCTCTCCAGGCAGAGTTTGCCATGAAGGATCTGGGTGTGCTCCATCACTTCCTCGGCGTCACTGTTGAGCCCCGACCTTCCGGATTGTTCCTCCACCAGCGGCAGTTCACTCGTGACATTCTGGAGCGAGCAGGGATGACTGACTGCAAGCCCTGTTCCACCCCAGTCGACACTCAGGGCAAGCTGTCAGAGGCCACGGGTTCGCTGCTTGGCCCCGCGGACTCTACCGCCTATCGGAGTCTTGCTGGTGCGCTCTAGTACCTCACCTTCACCCGACCTGACATCTCCTACGCCGTGCAGCAGCTGTGCCTCTACATGCATGCTCCACGGGAGCCCCACCTTGCTGCTATGAAACGGCTTCTCTGGTACCTGCGTGGCACCCTCGCCTATGGGCTGCTCCTCGGCCGGTCCTCCTCTGCTGAGCTGGTTGTCTACACCGACGCTGACTGGGCGGGCTGCCCGGACACCCGCCGGTCCACCTCCGGCTATGCTGTCTTCTTGGGCGGCAACCTTGTCTCTTGGTCGTCCAAGCGCCAGCGGGTGGTCTCACGCTCCAGTGCCGAGGCGGAGTACCGCGCCGTGGCCAACGGTGTGGCCGAGGCTGCTTGGCTCCGCCAGCTCCTGGCTGAGCTTCACCGCCCTCTCGCCAGGAGCACGCTCGTCTACTGCGACAACGTCAGCGCGGTCTACCTCTCCACCAACCCTGTGCAGCACTAGCGGACCAAGCATGTGGAGATTGACCTTCACTTCGTCCGCGACCGTGTGGCTATCGGCGACGTCCGAGTCCTTCACGTCCCGACCACCTCCCAGTTTGCGGACATCTTCACCAAGGGCCTCCCTTCCTCGACCTTCTCCGAGTTTCGCTCCAGCCTCAACATCACCAGTGGCTAGTTGTGGCTGCGGGGGGGATCTTATGTATTGTGCTTGTTTTCTTTCTTGTCCAGTCTTGTACTCCGCTGCGCCGGTAGTCCAGACTGCGGGAGGGTGTTAAGAGTGTGTGTATTAGGCCCATGAGGCTAAGCCCATGAAGCCCACGTATGTACTGCTATATAGCTACCCTTCTAGGGTTAGCCCAATAATCCAATTATTCATTCTAACACTTTCTTTCCAAGACACTTGTTACTAATATATCAATGGCTAATGCACTTCTGATCAACTATCTCCAGCCATCGACAATATCAAACATATGTTGTAGTCTAAATGTATTCATGTTCTTTCATATCTCGGAGGTTTCAACTTCTAGGATCATGTTATTTTGCCATTGCATCATAAACACCTGACTACCAAAAAAATAATAAGTAAAATCTGATATCACATTAGAGTAGACAATGAGACATACCCGTACAAGTACATTAAAGCTTATGCTTCATATCCTACTTACTATTGTTTGATCAACCAATACAAAGGCAAAGTAAGGTGAATATGCTAGACGGCAACTAAACTAACTTAGCCATTTGCAAAAGAAAGAAAAACATAATATAATACACATCCATAAACTAGCACTGTTAATGCTACTGTATTAGTCTTTTTAAAAGGAAAAGTATGTGAGTCAAAGATGCAACAACTAAAGACTGAAGGGATTACGAATAAGTAAAATCTGAGATAACATTAGAGTAGACAATGAGCCATTTAAGCTGCAGAGGAGCATTAAAAATGAAAGAGTGCGAAACATTACACTTCCAACTTGAGGAAAGATAACAGTTCAGATATACTTACTGCTGCTCTTATCACTTGTATCTGCATAGGTTAAAAGAAAGAAAAAAAATCAACTCAGGCAATATTGGAGCCAACAACACAAAAGGGACATGCTTAACTGTACAAAATTGACACTTAATACCACCGTATTTGCCAATAAATTCTAAAGATCTCTACCAAAAGATCATTATTAGGATTATAATACTGATATGTTGAGAAATCACATGTTGGTATAATTTTCATTGATTCCCCGTGTGTGGAGACAGCTGCTCAGCGATTAAAGGTTAAAAACTAAATTAGTTCATCTAAGCATTGTTCCTGGGTAGATGGAATGAAGGATAAGGATATGTGCTGAAGAGTTATTAACTAGAAGTTAACATGGTTTTAAAAAACTGTTGCGTGTAATATCTATTTGGAAGAATGGAGAGAGCACTTATGGTGCCAATTGATCTTGATGGTATCATCACTTATTTTTAATCTACTTAAAATTCTCTAGATTCACCATTTATTTTTATATTGCCCAATTTAGACACAATAAGTACCTTTACTTCTAGGTGAAAGGTGATGGAAACAGATTATTTTGCAGTGGAAAACTAACATCTCATGATTTGAAAACAGGCATCAAACTAATTTCCATTTTTCAGTCAATGTTAACAGATGATTTTGTAATGGACAAACTTTAATTAGCCTCTAGACATGCAATTTCTTGTCTAAGTATTAGCACATCCAAAAAGGTGAAACAATGTGGAACTTCCAGATGTTTGGCAAACAAATCCTGATTGAAGATGATACAAGTCGTAGAAAAGCTGGTTTCAATAGCTAACACTGGAAACTCTGACCATGCTTTTCGCCTTTTTGCTAAGGTTAAGCAAGTAAATAGTTATGGCAAAAGGAAACCTTTCTGAAGAAGCCAACCAACCATAATATAAAATCATCAACGTCAGCATCATTTGAGAGACAAAGGCAGGCTTCAGTTCCACTGTGATGAGAAATATATCCATGATTTAATCAATCAAGGTCTTCATTTGGTGACATCAAACTAACAACAGACAGCCTACCTGAATCGTGCGTGATTTTTGTATGAGGTAGCCAGTTTGCTGAATCTTGCACTTGATATCTCTTCTTGGAGATTAATTTGATAACGATAAATGGCTTCATCATTGATTCCTACAGAATGGTATATAAGCAAGAAATTATCAATGACTATTCACAATATCACAAATGAAACAAAAACAACCTTCTCAGATATATTTTTGCCTTTTGCATCCATTGTATACGCAAGTGATAGAGATTATGGTACCAACTTGTACACCAAGAAAAGCATGATAAACTGCTAATAATTCAGTCACCTAAATAGATATAAGTAGGTAGGAAACTTTG
The DNA here is from genome assembly GCA_038502445.1 of Eremochloa ophiuroides. Taxonomy (NCBI): domain Eukaryota; kingdom Viridiplantae; phylum Streptophyta; class Magnoliopsida; order Poales; family Poaceae; genus Eremochloa; species Eremochloa ophiuroides. The sequence goes on from JAHLJS010000003.1 coordinate 105,120,285, forward strand.
ATGTACTCTTCTACTGTATAATTCTTTGTGTTTTGGGGTTTAGCACTTGCAAATTAAGAGAAACTGTAAAGGAAACTACATCGCAAATGAAGAAAATAGATTAAGAGAAAAAGGAAGCATGAATAACAAGTGAAAGTAGTGAGGAAACCAAGATAAGAGCAAATTTCAGAGAATCATGGTGAGAGTCTGATCACAGAATGCTCCCATGTTTATAGGATTCCCATATATCTGTTTGTTACCATTGCAATCAAGTTCCACAGTTTCTTTTTGTCAGGTGAATTCTCAAGATACCAACCTGCTCTGTTGAGAAGAAGAGGACCAGCACAACCAACCAAGCAATTTATTAGAACAGCTGAATAGCTAAAACTAATGAACTCCTAGTACAGTACTTCACATCAACCAGTATTCATAACAAAAACAGAACACTGAACTATATCGAGCAGTGAAACAGAAAACATACCAGTAGTTGTGATTAAGAGTGTGCCATCTGCAAGCAGATAGAAAACACATAAGACAGAGGAAGATGAACGAAAAACAAGAATTATGCCATTTTTGTTATCCAAGTCAATGTCACACCAAAGTTGGTACTCCATCTGAAGAACAGGCGGCAAATTTGCCTCGACAAGGACTTAACCTGGTTTGGAAATACATCCACACGACCACACCAACAAACTCGACTTCCTACTAGTAACTAGAGATGTTTTTTCAAGCATCAGAACCGAACTGGAAGAGCAGGTAAGCATCATATTGATCACGTACCCCATTTCTCTACGGGAGTCTCACGCGCCAGGGCGTCGAGCTCCAGGAACTCCTCCAGTTTGCTCCCCACCCCCGTGTCCGAAACTTCGACAGTCCACCAAATGTTTAAGCGGTAAACTAGTGTTAGAGGGCGCCAGGGCGACGTAATAATCGGAATTAAGGATGGAACGCCGCCGCAGGCTACGATACCGGAGACGCGCAGCGGCATGGAGCTGGAGGGTTCGGCGGGGCGCTTGAGGGAGACCGTGAGCCGGCACGGCGATTCCGACATCCGGCAGCGCTGCACTGCCCAGTATACCAGCTGAAATAGAGGCAGCGGAAAAATTTTGTTAGGAGGTGTAGTCTGGATTTGGGATCGGAAATCGGAGGGGTTTAGCGGGGCAGAGAGAGGTTTACGGAGTGGAGCAACTTCCGGTGGGGAGAGGAGGTGGACGCCATGGTGAGGTTGAGGGAGAGGCCCGGGTGCTTCGGCTGGCGGAGCAGATTCCGAGCAGGAAGCTGCGGATCGTTGAGCCGGTCGCCGGAATTCCGCCGCCGTCTCGGCGCGCCCCTACGTCGCCACTCCTTCCGAGGGGAGGGAACGGACAACCACGATGGGCCGTGAACGTCTGAACGAATTGCGGTAGATAGGCCGAGAGTAAAGCCCAATGCATGAAATATCGGCCCAGCCCATTTGTCGCTGGTGTGCTCGGCTGGTGGATCTTCTGCTCCAATCCAACCGAGAGGTAGTCCGTGTAGCCCGATGGCCCCAAGTCCCCCAATGCAATTTCCCCGTTGCTCTAGAACCCTAGATTCGCTCCAAGTGAACGGGACGGTGTTGCTGGAACCAGGCGGCGCTCCACGCTGTCGGGCCGCCGCGCATCCTTCTTCGGTGGCGGCGTTCGTTTCTTGGTGATCAGGCAGATTGAACTGACAAAAGGAAGACGAGCTGGTGAACAACAGGTACGTCTGCCTCCAGGAGGCAGGAGCAATTCTGATGCTACCTCACCTGGTGTGCTACTTTTGTGCAAGCAATTTTCTTTATAGTATCAGGTTTCAGAACTGTGTGCCTTCGATCATAGAAGACGAAAGATTGTGTATGCCACTTTAAGATATTCGACTCTGATCGGCTGGCTTGTACGATACGGCTGGCTGGCTGATTGTTCTGAGAGAAAAACACTGTTGAATGGCTGGCTGGTGCTGGGCCGAACAGAGCCATTATTACCGGTGTACAATATGAGGATTGTTGTGTTCTTGTTAGGTCATTTACTGTCAATCTGGCATAATAAAAGAAACGAATGACATTATTTTTTTTCAGGTCTATAATGGACCCCAATATGAAGCAGCTTCAAGAGGCTCTGGTTGATATTGAGACTGATGCAGAAAAAGTTCTTCTGGCTAGGCATCAGGTTCATATGTGCTAATTTGCTATTTGCTTGCCTTGTTCATACCAGACGACAGTCTTAGTATCACTCTTCTGATTTCTTCATCTCTGTATCAATCAGTTGGTGGAAAATGATAAGATAAGAAATGGTAACAGGGTGGCTCTGACAGCCCTTCGGAAACAAGCTAGGACGACCAAGACTAGCGTGTCATCTCCCTTTGAGGTCATAATGAAAGAGATGGAAGGAAGCTCTGGCAAGCAGCTGATAAAGGAGATATGCCCAACCTGTGGAGATCATGACCCCAAGGAAAATACTTGGCTAATGTTTCATGGATCCGATATTTTTGCTCGCGTTCCATTTCATGTGGCACACACTGTTGTGGAAAAAGGTATGAGCCAGAACTTTGCTCATAATAATCAGTGCATTTGCAAATTATTAGTGATGTAGAATAGGTGCAATAGATACTTGGAGCAAGCCTCTTCTGTCGATTTAAAAATTAAAATTCAGGTAGATCGTGCTTTGGTTGTAGCTCTTGCATTTCCTTTGTAGCTTTTTTTTGTATACAAAGAAATCTGTTGACACTTGGTTCCTTTTGCTTCTTGTTAGATTCCAGGAAAAATCTGTGAAGGCCTCTATTTTTCTTTCTGTGCAAAAGGAAACTTGTGTATCAATTTCGGCCAACTATTTATATTTAGGTAGTTCCTCGAGTTAATACAGATGACTAGCTAACAATTGCTTATTTTATTTTGTATTGTTGGTGTAGACCAAGAACGCCTGGATTTGGATACCAAGAAACTGCAAAGCTTTGTCAAGGAGAAATCACTTGTGATTGCCGAGAAAGGCGCCCTAGCAGGGAGATTCGGTGCTGACACTGTAAAATCATTGGTCAGCCTTACGGATACAACTAAATCGACAAGGGAGGGAGGGGAGGTGAAGTACCAGTTGGGTTGAATCGTCAACTGTTCAACCGCAATATCTTTCTTGGATATTCGGTATTTGTTCAGTTAATCCCCTCCCCAAAAGGGATTGAAGGGGTTTGGCAGTGTTCTGACTCATTTACCTTCAATCCACAACAAACTGAACAATGCTGTATGTATAGATTTTGTTTGCTATTGTGTGAAACAAAATTTTGCACGGTTGTTAAATTTTGCTCTGAATTGATGTTGGATTTCGTATTCTTATTTGCCATGAGATTGTGGTGCAGTCAGTGTGTAGTTCCGTTGGGCATCCCTGATGACGGGCTGGGCGTAGGGCTGTAGGCAAAGGTTCTCGATACTGTAGCAGTCATGTTTTCAGACTGAAATGAAGGCGGGTGGCAAGACTTCAATTTCTATCTGATTAAAAAAAAAAATTGCAATTTGAGCCTCAGTGGGTGCAAATTTATCCATTCAGCTACTGAAAATCGTAGAAATGCAGCAGGAATTGAAAAAAAAAATCCAATTTTTCAAACTAAGATATGGAATTGCAGGCCCAGCAGTAATTTGACAGGGGCTGTATAGAAATGCTATTATTTCACAAGAAAATCACAGGAAATTGAAAACAAAATTACAGAGATGCCATAGCAAGTCCAACTCCCCAAATAGTGCAAGGCCGGCTAGACGTAACCAGACGTCATATGGGCCGGACCGGGCCGGGGAATAAAAAAGTACCGACCACTCGGAGGTATCTTTTGGAAATTTTATTGATCTCCCTGACATGTGGGCGTGGGACATGCAGGGCCCACGTGTCAGTGTTCTGGTCACAGAATCGCCTCTTCCTGTCCGCCGTCCGCCGGAGCACCGCCGCACCGAAACCGTCGTACGCCTCCGTGTCCTTGCCCCTGCTCGCGGAGGCGTCGCCGCGGGCCGCAGCGCGGTTCTGCCTCGGTGGCCGGTGGAGCTGCTGCCTGGCCACAAGAAGCCGTCGCTCTCCCAGCTTTGTACCGGTTCCGATCAGAATATCCGCATCACGGAGAAGCCCCCGCCTCGGGAGTCTCGCGTCGCCTCGATGAAGGTGGAGCTGGCCGCGCGGACCTCCCAGACGAGAAAGGTGGAGGAGGAGACTCCGCCGTCGTCCCCGGCAGCCGCTGCTGCGTCGCTCCCGGCGGAGGATGCGCCACTCCTCGCCGATGCGGGCGTGCGGCGCCGGGCGCCGTGCGGGCGGTTCGCGCAGCGCAGCAGCTCCTTCCGCCGTGAAGTCGGTCGGGCCGCGGCCGAGACCTTCCTCCTCACGAGGCTCACCCTGATCCTCCTTCGCTACCTCGGGTATGCATGAACTCCGCTTCTCTTGCTGCTATTTCTGTGCGGTGTGCTACTTGCTTGTGTACTGCAACCTCTACTTAGACTTGCTTCACTTGTGCTATGCTTGCTCTCCTGGTACACCAATGATATTTGCAAATTTGTCTGCGGAAAGGATGCTGAATGCGTTTGTTGAAAAAATGGATAATTTGTGTGACATACCATATTTAGCATCAATCTAAGTGATATTTTCTAGATAAGTTGATTGGAAGTGTGTTCAGACAGCCTTTTACGACACTAAACGCTTTTGTTCAGTTTATTGTAATAACTTGTTAAATTTATGCAGGATAGGCTACAGATGGATCCGGCAGTTCCTAGCCCTCTGCTGCTATACCCTCTTGCTAATGCCAGGTTTTATTCAAGGTTGGCGTTGCTCGAGATTTGCTATTGTTTTATTATCTTCTTAGAATTGAACTCATACACTACAACTGACTGTGCTACTATCTTAATGGATTTTGCTCTACTCCAGTTGTATATTATTATTTCTTCTCTAGCCAAGTTCATAGAAGTGTTGTATATGGAGATCAGCCAAGGAACAGGTATTTCATTTGATTCTACTACCATTAACTAATATTTCTGCTTGATAAACCATTTGATATGTTTTATTTCAGATTGGACCTTTATATGCCCACTAGTACAACAGGGTTAAAGCCGGTCGTGGCATTTGTGACTGGTGGAGCGTGGATCATAGGGTGAGTAGAAGTATGTACTATCTTGAACCCCTGATCATTTTTTGATATTCTTGCTATTGACAAGTTTGATTCTGCCTTGACTCAATGACTACATATCAAATTATATATTTCCAGTTACAAAGGGTGGGGAGCCCTTTTAGGCAGACGCTTAGCAGAAAGGGGCATCATAGTTGCATGCATTGATTACAGGTACTCTGAATGTATTTCCTAACTATGCAAAGCATTCAGGCCATAGTCACTGAGGAGGTAAGTGCTTTGTTTTCAGAAACTTTCCTCAAGGGACTATTGGTGACATGGTAGAAGATGCTTCTCAGGGAATAGCTTTTGTCTGCAAGAATATAGCAAGTTATGGAGGTGATCCGAGCAGGTTTATAACCTACCCATGTGTACATATTTGCTTACTATCACAAAACTGAAACGTGCAGTGTAAAAAAACTGAATGAAAAAGTATAGACCTCTGTCCTGAGGTGACATATTTAAAGTACTTCTGTTCTTACATATGCAGGATATATCTTGTTGGACAATCAGCTGGTGCACATATTGCTGCTTGTGCTCTCTTAAATCAGGCCATTAGAGAATGCTGGTGAAGGAGATACTTCTTCTTGGAGTGTATCACAGCTAAAAGCTTACTTTGGTATTTCTGGCGGGTAAAACATTCATGTCTCTTTGAATTGTATATATGTTACAGAAAGAAAAAAAACTGTATGCTTTTTTCTATTTGAATCTGTGCAGTGTCGGTTTTCTAATATTCGTAGTCCTGCCAATTCAAGTAGTTTTCTGGATGTAATCTATATGTCCTTGCAAAGTGGAGAGACTATATAACTACTCTAGATTCAGTTGATGAATTTAACCTTATCAGTAGTGAGTGGGATGTCAGCTTACAATATTCTTCTATACTATGTTCAAAAGACAGCATAAATTATGGACCTTTTTAGCACTACACTGTAGGATTTATTTGTGTGCTGCTCGTTAGATTCAATAGGAGACAGTGTTCTGTACATGCCAGTACAGACAATAAATTGTGGGGAAAAGATGGATCAATTGGTGGAACAGGCTTGAACTTTTTTGTATCATCTCTACAGGTACAACCTCCTTAACTTGGTTGATCATTTCCATAGACGAGGTCTTTACCGCTCCATCTTTCTCAGGTTCAATGCTATCATTTGTCCATGTCTTCTGTATAAAATCATTATCAGGAGTGTGTTATGACTTTATTTTGAATCATATTTTTCCAGTATTATGGAAGGTGAAGAATCACTCCGGAAATTCTCTCCACAATTGATGATTATGGAATCAACTGCTAGGTCTGCAGTTTCTTTGTTGCCTCGTATCATCCTTTTCCATGGGACAAGTGATTATTCAATACCTTCAGCTGAAAGGTGTGTCATAAATTTTATATTTAACATAGGGTGTGGTTAATCCATATTCTTGCTGTTTTATATGGTTCCCAGTACTGTTAGGTTATTAAAGAAAATAAAAAGGCAACACCGCAACATCTGTGTGTGCAAGCAGTAGATAAGATTTATTCCCCAGGATAAGATTTACTAGTTACCCCTTGTTTCTTATGTTTAGCCCACTTTGATGTGCTTTTCAATTTATTCTTTGGAATCATTTCAATATATAAACCTTCTTCACATGGGTGTATAAGCACTATACTTATTTGATGACTAATCCAATAATGCAGCCAAGCGTTCATCGATGCTTTACAACAGCTAGGTGCAAAAGCAGATTTATTTCTCTATGAAGGGAAGACGCATACTGATTTGTTCCTTCAGGTACAGACATTGTACCAGACCAGAAGTGCTATTTGGGTTTTCGGTATTTTCTGATTCAATAAGAATTTTGAACAAAGCTCAGTCTCGTGGAAGACCCCTCCTTTTTCTTGTCACGAGTGACTGTAAGCATAAAACTATTTCCCAATAATTGTTAATTAATTAATTGCGCAGGATCCTCTTCGGGGTGGCAGAGATAAAATGCTTGAAGAGATCGCCGGCGTGATACACAGTGAAGATCCAGACGTATCTGCCCAGCACCTCGTTGTGCCTGTTGCAAGGCGTCTTGTTCCTGAGTTCATGTTGAAGCTCGCTGGGAGAGTAAGCCCTTTCTGAATGTGCTAGTTTGATTGCGATAGTGGCCAGATGGAACTGTAAGATTATGTACATTAGGGGAAGGCAATCTGATGTTAGATGGATCCTGCAATCTTGAGCCATCCCCGCGTTGAGAGGTTAGAGCCCGTTGTGTTCATGGACCTAGACGTATCTCACTGCTCTGTATTGGTTGTGTACGCTACAGATCGTCCCTAAGAATTTTTCCATTGTTGTAAACTTGTAATGTACAGCTCATTAAGCTCTTTTTAGCACTAGGTGTGCAAATGTCATTGAAATCTTTGATTGTGGCAAGTGCCACTGAAATCTGTCACTCTGCCGAAGTTGATCTCAACTTCTGAAGAATATGTGCATATGCCAATACTCTCACGGCACAATTTTTTTTTTAGGGCAAAACTGTGGGGAGGTCCCCACAGCTTCATTTTATAAATTTAACGGAAAAGAAAGTACAAGAAAGTACAAACAAACAATAAGGAATTAACTAAAAGCATCTAGCCAAAAACAAAAGACTGATCTAAGATCATCCTTGAAACGCAGGGACTGTAGAAGACACTGGTTTTTAAAGTTCCTGAACCAAATGTCAATGTGGACTGGGACCATTGTTGAACACTTTGTCATTCCTTAGTTTCCATATCTCCCAGGAGGCAATGACCACAATCTCCATAAAAAAGCAGTTGGCTAAGCCAACCCAGATTTGAGTCGCGGCACCATCTGATTTGAGTCGTGCCACCACCTTAAGACAAAAACCAGGGGGGGCATCTCTCCTCCTGGTCGAGTCTTAAGAGTATGTGCATATAGAATTTGATTAGCAATATCTCTAAAAAAAAAAATTACCATATGCTGTGTTGTAAATTTGTATAAAATGTACGGGTATTCAAAACAAACCACGACTGACTAGTGATCGGAGAAAGTACTCATAATTTTCTTGACAGCCAAAATGTGCGCTGGTAGTGATACATACCCCCCTCAAAATGAATAAAAAAGAGGGAGTGATACATAGGTCCAGACTCCATGGAAGAAAACATCTGATGGTCAAAAGGCTGACCAAACTTCATTGTTCATTCTGTTCCTTCAATGGACTAGCTAGTGCTACATCTCAGGAATTCATCATAAATCCATGTAGGGCTTCTAGAGACCGCCGCGCTGCACTGGCATGACATGGTGGAAATACAGATGATGAAGACAGGACCACCAAATGGCGGTGTATTCCTCTTCCACCCAAGTAAAAGTCGAACACTGTGGATGCACACACAGTCCAAACTTGCAATGCATTGTTACCATATAGTGTTTCGCTTTCCCAGGCTCTCTATATCATCAGCATAGTGTACCAGACAGAAACTTTGCGCCAAGGTTTCTATCGCCCCTGACAGTCCTGCCTAGGAGTGCATCCTGTAGACCTTTTCAGACAACCCATCAACAGCGTCTTCCACTTTCCTCAGGGATTTCATCATCCTAACAGAGAAACCAAACATCAGTCGTGGAGGCACTACCTATAATCTTTAAAGTGAACACACGAAAAGTACAGCTTGCATGCAACAAATCAATCAAAGATGTCCTTTTGCACGTTACTTCTTTGACATTGACAGTGTGCATGTCATTAAAAAAAGACATTGATAGTGCACAAGTGTGCCACCCTGCCTACTTGCCACCAGTTGAATTCAGGCAGTTCAGCATTACCTCTGGGTGTTTATTTGTGACAGCGACACACTTGGAAGCACTTATGCTTGCACTCTTCAGGTAGCTCCGAGAGCTTAAGCTTGTGTGTTTCACATCATTCATGTCAGTATCTTCTGACCTTGGAGGGCTCACAGTAGTGCGGGCAACGGAATCTGCAGTTCTCTCCTGGTCATTAATATGTTGTGCAGTATTACCATCCTTCGATACAACCACTCTTTCCCTGTCATACACGAAGACATGCAGGATTTAGCACGACTGAGATCAAAGTAACAGGCACTGCACTCAGCACTCTCCTGAATCATATACCTTGGTAAAGAAGCATGTTTTCTTTGCAGTGGAGAACCTCTTTCTCCTTTGCTATAATGCTCCTCAAGATGTGCAAACTGCCGTTTGAACCGATCAACTCCACTGCAGCAAGATAGTAGTATTAACAACCATACCAATCCCACTAGATAAAAGAAGAATATTAGATACATGCTTTATCAAATCCAGCAACTCCTTGCAACAGAATTAAAAACAGCATTGTTTCCTATAAACAATCCTTGTACATTTTTTTGGGCGTGGGGAAAATAGGTTCCTGGCAAAAAGTGAGGAAGTGTAAAGTAGGAAAGATTTGAGCAAACGATCATACTGAAAGACAAGCAACTTGACAAAGAATGAGTAGGATGTAACATGTAAGTAAAACACCTTATATAGTGAACTTTGTTTGATGTTGAGGTTAATATGGTAGTAAAACCTTAGAAGGAAAAACTAATGTAGTACTGCACCTTGGATAGAGGAAGCTAATCTGTTCTCCACCTTTCATGTACTCCTCCAGCATCTGTGGATGATACTCCAAAATCTGCTTGCATATTATAAAAAGATTAACTCTCAAGCACGGTGACTATACTTGTTTACACAAAAAGGAAAATATATTAAAAGCTACTTTTTTTCAAACAATTTTTTTGACGCAATATATTAAAAGCTGTTGCTCCCTGCCTCTCGATAGATCAATTCTCTAACATCATCTTTGGCCAGCTTCCTTCTTTCAAATTCAAACTCAAGTTTAGAAATTGGGTGTCTTGATGGTTCACGTTCCACATTAGCAAGGGATGCAAAGTATGGATCAGCAAGAGCCTGAAATAAGATAAAGTAATATGTTATATCAAAACTCAAAATATATGTGTGACATCTTTTTTATGGAAACTGTTAAAGCAGATCTAACAAAGGAAAAGAAAGCGTGTTGTGGTTGATTTCACCTCTTCAGCAGTAGGCCGATCTTTAGGATCAAATGCAAGTAAACGTTCTAGAAGACGAAGAGCCAAAGGATCAGCATTTCGAAACTTATGAGTAAAGGGCACGGGATATTTTTTCCGCATGCAGCTCAAGTATCTCCTGGCCTTCTCATTTCGAATCTGCAAATAACGTAGATGACATTAGCATATATCACAAAATAAGCAAATAAATGGAGCCTGAAGGAAATATTTCACTGGCTTGCAATGGAGTTTGTTGGTAAAATGGTGCTTTAATATTATATTCTCATAGATCCTTTGTTCAGGAGGTTTTTGAGCAAAAATGACACAGCAATAATAGAGATGTAGTACCCGAGATAAGGTCTCAGATGATGGAGTTCCAAGAAGATCTGTTATAAGATCTAATTGGTGTACAACATTCTTCCCAGGAAATAGTGGCCTTCCAGTCAGAAGTTCAGCAAATATGCACCCAATGCTCCAAATATCAATTGCAGGAGTGTACTGCATATATAAATTAAAACTTGTCAGAATTCAGGATTCGGATAACTGCAACATAATCTTGTCTAAACAAATTTTACGCCCCAGTTTTCAGCACAGTTTACTACAAGAATATAAAGAATACATAATTACAAGAGTGTACTGCAAGAATATTCACTAAAAGGGAAATGTGGTGCTCTACATAATTGACCACTTCATGCATTAGAAACTTCAAGATGCACATGCATACATGGTGCTCTAACAATATTAACTTCAATTGCATTCAAGAGCTGAAGACATAACCTTGGAGAAAAAGGAACCACATAGTTCAGGTGCCCGGTACCACCTTGTTGCCACATAATCCTTCAAATAGAAAAGCAGAAGCATATTAAAAATAGGAAAGTGGAACATGAAGGCTTCCATAAAACGTTAAGAGTCTTACTGTCCAAAATATAGCCGAAGGGGCATCATTAAATGATGCACGGGCAAGTCCAAAGTCACATATTTTAAGTTTGCAATCCGAGTTAGCCAGTATATTCTTGGGCTTTAGGTCGCGATGAAATACATTAGCTGCACCAATATAGACCATAAAGAGCACATTATCATAACAATAAACTGGATAATCATGAGTGGATGAGCCCACAACAGTTTGACAAATATAAAAACTGTCTTGGCAGTTGGAATAGGTACAGTGTGGTTGGTTGGTACTATATACTTACCAGCATGTATGTACTTGAGAGCACGAAGAAGTTGGTACAGAAAAAACTGGTGATGTTCAGGGGTGAGGTCATCATTCGCCTTTATCACTTGATGGAGATCCGACTCCATGAGCTCAAAAACAACATAGATATCTTGGAACTCCCTCCGAGAAGGAGGGAGCATGATGTGCTTAATCTCAACTATGTCTGGGTGACGAAGCAACCGAAGGAGCTTGATCTCCCGCAGTATGCGTGTGGCATCTGAGACGTGCTCAAACACATCATTGATCTTCTTGATAGCAACCCGCTCACCGGTGCGGGTATCTACAGCGGCAGCAACTACTCCATAGCTCCCTTTACCAATGACTTCTTGGATCTGGTACTGGCTTGCCTCTCCGTACTCTGTGAAGAACTCCATTTCCACTGAGTTCTGCAAGACCAAAATTTCAAGTACAGATTGAAGTTAACCCAGAGATATACAGAACACTAAGGATCCCAAGGATGACTTGTTACAGAATGTGAAACAACCTATGGCTAACTGAACAGTTGTATCGATGGAAGCTATTTGTCAGCAAAGCAAAACAAATAGCATGGCCGCATAACATGCATCTACAGGTTTATAAAGCTAGGATCTTTTACCCGGGCCATGACCAACCTACTGAAAAAATGACCTTTTCACTAAAGACGCGGTCAGGTAAATTCAGTAGGAACGCATGCAAGGGCAAAGACCTTTTCTCATTGAGCAAGTCGAGTCCCTTAACAGCAACAGGCAAAGGGAAACTGTAGGTAGAGGTGCAGATCAAGTCTACCTTACTAGAAGCCGAGCCGGTGCCCTGGTCGGCTGGTCAGATCATCAAAAACACAAGCGGGCAACTTAGAAAAGAGTTCCCCAGGATCAGTATAGCTAACCGAAGTTTGACGCCGCAAGACGAGAGCACCGTAGTGTTACTACTACAGCAGGAGCATATATATAGGAAGGAACATTTCATAAGTTGAGGAATCAAAATGATTGGCACGGATCAGATTGAAAATACGAAAGCATGACCCGCACAGCTTCCCAATGCATGATAAGCGGAAGGAAACGAGGCATTCACTCCTTCACAGCAAGAAATTGCACAGTAGGCAAGCAACCAAATCCCATAAAAATCCGATCTTTGCAAGAAATTTCCCGTGTCCGCAGATCAAGGAGGGAGCACGAGGAGGAAGGCAGAGATGTCGGCCCGCCCCCACCGAGCCCCACCCACAGAAGCGAGGAGCGAAGAGAAGAAACCAAGCAAGGCAAGGCAACGGAAGCGGGGTCCACTCGGTGGCTCACCTTCCTGTGGCTCTCGACGGGGAGCGGCATCTTGCGCTTGGGCACGCGGATGGCGCGGAGGCCGAGGAGATCCGGGTCCTCGACGACCTCGAGATCGGGCGAGCCGCCGCCGTCGTCCCCTTCCCCCTCGCCGGCGACGGACGACTGGTTGGAGGCGGAGCCGCTTCGGCGGTGGAACCAGCGGCGGAAGCCGTGGACGATCGTGCCCCCTCCGCCCATGCTCCTAGCCCTGCGCGCCCGACGGCATTGGCTGCCCGCCCGCCTCCCTAGCTATATACCACCACCACCACCACCACCACCACCAGTCCTCCGGCTCCAAGCAAGCTGCTCCTCTCCCCTCCCGCGTCCCGTCCTCGCGGACGCTTGCTGCCGTCAGTTACTACTGTTCCTACTCGCGGACAAGGACAATTGCTTCCCTTCCCCGACGTGCTGCTCCCGTCCAAGTCCCCGAGTCGTCAGTCGGCGCCGTGGGGACGGGGGAGTGGATTGACGGATGCAGAACGGAATGGAATGGAATGGAGAGCGGAAAACGATGGGCGTGATGGGAAGGAGCGGGATCTTATTATACCAGTTGGGATTGGATGGACGATGATTTCTTTTCCTCCCCTTTTTCTATCGTCTCCTGATAATGCGCTGAATGACCTAGTGTTCAGACGGATGATGATAGAAACAGTGCGGGTGCAAAGCTGGAGCTGGAAAAGGCAGCACCGAATTGCCATTGCCGAATTACCAGCTGCTAGCTAGCTAGAAAAAGAAAACAAAATCCTAGCCTAGCAATGGCAAGTACTCCCTCCGTCCTATTGAGACCGTCGTTTTAGACTTTTTAGAAACTGTGTTTAACCGTCCGTCTTATTCAAAAAATTTATACAAAATAAAAAATCAATTAATAATTATTAAAGTATCTCTAATGATAAAATAAATTATAATAAGATAAATGACATTTACATAAAATTTTTAAATAAAACGAATGGTCAAACGCGATGTCTAAAAAATGTAAAACGACGATTCTTATGCGACGGAGGGAGTACACCAGAGCAGCGCCACTCAAGATGCTAGACCAGATCTTCTGCAGGTAGGTGGGCTGGGCACGCGTTACTCGGAAGAGGCAAGAGCGAGCATCACGTACTCCAGCTGTGCTCACACGTTGGGTTGGGACCTGCTGCGTGCTGCCTGCAGCAACCAGCAACCGGCAACCGCGTCGTCGTGGTCGTGGGATCGCTCAACTTGCACGGAAGATTGAATGACTCGGACATCCAGCATGTGCAGCAAACATTCGCTCTCAACCACTTGTGGTGCAGTCGAGGTCTTACCTGAACTGTCATCAGTTCCCGAAAACTACTATTGCATGAACCATTCAAAGAGAATTTTTCACTCTGTTCGATTGAATTTACCGGCCAGCATCAGCCAGCCATTCAACAGTGTTTTTCTCTTACAACAATTAACCGATTAGCCGTACAATCCAGCTAGCCAACAGTGTTGCATGCAAAGGATGAGGCCTCAATTTGGTAGGTTGGCTAGTGGTGGATTTTTTTTGTTTTTTTTTTAAAAAAGTGGGCGGTGGATTCAGTCGGCGTGCTCTGAAGAACAGAATTTGAAGGGTGCTTGTCAGAGAAATGGGCAACGAAAGAAACCGTTCTGGACCGCGAGTCATCGGCTTTGGGAGCGTGCGTGCGTGACAGCGAGAGACGAAGCTGCTGCTGTGCTAATCACCCGGCTCGGTCAACGCCCACCTTGATTAGCACCACACATGACTGATTGACTGTGTATTATATCAGACTGGTTCCAGATGGGCGATGGATCTGACATGGCAGTCAAACGCCGACGGCCCGCGGGCGGGATCCCAACGGTGAGTTTCTATTAGGCAATCTCACGGAGTCGGAACGGTGAGTTTCTATTAGGCCAATCTGACGGAGTTTCATGGAGATTTTATGCACATTAAATAGATAGCATAGTAGTTTTTTTATGAAACTAGGAGAAGAGAAGAGAAAGATTTTATCTTCATGAAACGTATCTGCACTGTTTTCAAAATATTAGAAACGCCGTGAAACTTTCATTAAAAAGCTTATTTCGTGTCATTATGATTTTTTTTCTCCAGGAAGAAATATGATTGGGACACGTGGCACTATAAATAGTAAAATAAGAAAAAAATCATGCCATGGGACTTTGCACTGTGGAAGGGATCCATTCCATATTAAAGTTTCATATGTTAGAAACTATGGGGTGAAACTCACCATTAAGACTAATCTTATCAGTAGCGCTCATCAGGGCCAATGCAGGCACGCAGCAGCGTTATTAGGCTTGAGCGCACAGGTCTGAGTCACCTAGTTAACTAGAGGCAAACACATGGCATGGTGTACAGTTGATGAATCACAAGGGCGCATCATCCTCGTGTGTGAATCACCCCAACGATTAGCACGGACGAAATTACTAAATTTGGGTTCATAATCTTGAATTCACCAAAACACATTTGACAAACGGTCTAAATTCATTTGAATTTGGATTAATCATTTTGGTGGATCTCTACAAGGATGATTCACTGAGCTGAGTTTGGTGAATTTGAGAAAAAATAACCACCCACCGTTACCGGTTCGTTTCTACTTTTTCCTCTTCCTCCGACGCGTTTTCTTCCCTCCTCCGTAGCGGCGTTTTCTTCCTTCTCTTCCGTAACAACTCCCAGCCATGGTAGCAACACCCCCCGATCGAGCCCGGCACCGCCCATGATCGGCTGAGACGCTAGTCACACCCTCGGCCACGCCGCCCACGCCCACGATCAGGTAGCCCGCGACTGGACACGGCCTTCCCCATGTCGGTCAGGGTTGCTTGCACTGGGCTCTAACCGCGCCGTCGACAGGCAACCGAGCCTCGCCCCCAGGCATGCCTGCTCCACCCCGTTCCGCATATACGTGGGAGCCCTAGATCGGCCGCACCTCCATGCCCCGCGAGCCTGGTAAGGATGGTAATGGGACGGGTTCGGATCGGGTTTACATGGGGGTGGTTGCTCCATGGAGCGAACTTGAAACTATCCACTGACCCATTCAAGGATAGAAGGAGCACCGCAGAATCCTTTTGTATGAATAGACTAGATTAGAAGTTCCACGGGATCGTGTGGTTCGATCCACGTCACCGCAAAACGCACCGGCTGTGCCACGCCTCCGTCTTCCTCTACCTCAGCTGCATGCGGACGTTCCTTCTTCCTTTTTCTCTACTTCTTTCATGTCCATACACACATCCTTGCCACCAGTAGTGGTCCCCATCGACGCCCAGGAGCCCAGCAACTTTGCCGGGCGCGTGCGCCAACTCGTCAGGTCTGTAACACCTCTGCTTCGCGCGACGGCTGTCTCGGCTAGTTGCTGGCCTGCCGTGCAGCCATGTGCTCGTAACAGCAGTCGTCGCTGCAGCTGCAGGACAGGGTGCTCGCCGGTGCCGTCGTCCGCCATGGCATGCATGCCTTCCCTGAGCACACGTGCACGGCGCGCACACGCCCAGCTACGGCGGGAAGGAGCGGGATGTCGCAGACAGAAACAGGATGTCACGGACATGAGCCGGATGTCGTCGACAGGTGGTTCAGATGGAGCCGCCGCTGCAGGGGAAGCAGGGAGCGGGTCGAACCCCTCGATCCAAAGGTTCACTTGATTTCGAGCCACTGACCCTGGCTAACTTAATGGGTCAAAAATGGAGCCCATCTAGTTCATTTTTTGGGGCGGTTCGAAGAACCGTCGGAACGAACCGAACCATCCCCATCTTTAGGATCGGGTGGAGTCTCTGGGCATCAAATCAAAACCTGAACCCGCACCTAACATCGATTCGGGTGAAAATCCATCCCCGAAACCAAAACCTACGGATACCTGAAACCCGATGGATTAACCAAAACCCAAAACCCACCACTATATAGCAATAAGAAAAATAATAAAGAATTATTAACAACATATGTATGATATATATTACATATTCAAATGTATAAACAAAGGCAATAAACAACACATAATTGCATGACTCAACTTAGAACAAATTTAATAGCTTACATAACAATTTATTAATAAAAACACAAGATTTTTTATTCAAAATGTTAGATTTCGGATATCCATTAGATATCCGCGGGTGAAAATCAAAACTTAAAATTGAACCTGATAAGTTTTGGATACCCGAACCCGAAAACCTAGACAAAAAATTAGACCCAAACCCGCTAGAACCGAAAAGTGCGGATATCCGCCTCGAACTTGATCCGCTACCATCCTTAGAGCCTAGCCACGAGCCATGACCGTGCTCTGGTTTACTTGATAGACAGAGAAGGAAAGAAGATATAACGCATGGGTCCAAGTTGTAATAAGTGACACAAAAAGACCATTAGAGCAAATTGAAACTAAAAAGATTATGGTATCGCAATGAAATTACTCTCTTCGTAAAGAGATCGGTCATGTGACTAATAAGAACTCTCATCAAATTGAAACTAAAAAGACTGGTGTCCTGAAAGCCAACCACTCCCTCTGGTGGTGACTACAAAAACAATGACATATGCGAATTGTTGGACATGGTTCAACTGATTAGATACTCTCGGAGAACTTGGCTACCTTTGTTCTTGACCTAGCACTGATGACATGCATGGTGTGCTCGTATTTCCTTAGATCTATTCTACAATTTAGCCGAGCGATTATTTTAATGATATACAATGTGTTCATTGGTCTCTGTAGATGTTTGAGATGATCCAGAGATCTGTTGATTCAACCTCTCAAGCTGACTACAAGAACAAGATTTGCATGAACGTAAGGGAAGGTAAACATGCGGAAGTGTTTGTGGGCACTACTTCTGTATTTGTACCATCTCTCCTATAATTGGATTTACAAATAAAGCTATGTCCACCCAAACAAATGTCCCCCACTAAAGACTCCAACCTTTGTGCACCCAGGAAAGTGTACATAGAGTTTTGTCTCTATCGAAATCAAAGGTCACGAGAGGATGTAATCACGATCCAACAACTCTAAATAAAAGTTTGTCCGTCAAACTCACCCGCACTGCCTGCCTCCTGCGATTTTGTGCGCCGACAGGTGGGGCCATACCCTCTCGTGCGGTCCTGCCCTCCCCAGTTCCCAAGCCTCACTTCCCTCAAACCCTAGCCCGGTCCCCATCGACGCACGTGGCCTCCTCTTCGCGCCGCCGCCGCCTCGGCTTGGACCAACGCCCTCGCGACACCGCGTCCTCCGACCTCGGCTCCGTCAAGTCACCGTGGACGCACACGGTGAAAGGTCCTAAATGGCTAGAGGGGGGGTGAATAGCCTATAAAAATTCTACAAACAACACTTAAGACAAAGTGGTTAGATAAATAAGCGGCGAAGCGACTTCTTGCGCTAGCCTACTAAAAGATGCAAGCCACCTAACCGTTCTAAACTATAGTCTCTATTTCACACACAATAGGCTAAGTTGCTACTTCTACTCTACTCCTAGGTGAGCCACTAAGCTAAAAAGCTACACAAGAGTAAGTGCGAGAATGTAAAGAGTAGAGAGTGATTTTTATACCGCCGGTGAGGAGTAGAGAATACTAAATGAATAATCAATCACAATACAATAGAAATCCTCGGTAGAGAGATGACACAGGATTTTTTACCGAGGTTCACATGCTTACCGGCAAGCTAGTCCTCGTTGTAGCGATACACCCACTTGGAGGTTCACGCGCTAATTGGCATCACACGCCAAACCCTTCTCAAGGGTGCCGCACAACCAACATAAGATGGGGATCCACAAGCTACGAGCAATCCACTAGAGTAGCCTTTTGCGATCTCCCGCGGGGATAGGCTCAAGAACCCCTCACAACTTCACCGATCGGAGGCGGAGACAATCACCAACTCCACTCAACGATCCTCGCAGCTCCAAGCCGTCTAGGAGTCGGCAAACTCCAAGAGTAACAAGAGAAACCGCTGCGAAAGACAACTACCAAGTGCCTCTAGATGATCTCAAGCAATGCAATGCACTTGATGCTCTCCAATCTCACCAAATGATGAACACAATCAGGTAGGATGAGTGAGAATGGAGTGGGAAGGCTCACAAGTATATTATGATGTTCAGGAGTGCCAAGAGATGCTCCCCAAACCGGCCAAGTGACTATTTATAAGCCACACACAAAGAACAGCCGTTTGGACAAAACTGCGTACCGTCGGACTAACAACGCCGGTCCGACACCTCGGATGGACGCCACGTGTCCTCTGCCATTTGAAGTCGAACGTTGGATCACAACGGCTATTTTCTCGAGCCAAAACGACCGTCGGACGGTAAGCCGTCGGACCAAACATCCGGTCCGACGCTCCGCCGAAAACCACCGTCGGACTGAATCGCAGAGGGTCATCGGACTAACGATCGCGACAGTCCGACGCTTCCAGAGAGCTCCCCGAGCGCTGAAATCCGTCGGACGAAAGTCCGACGCGCACCGTCGGACAAAACCGGACAGTCCGACGCCCTCAGAAGCAACCACGTGTCAGCTCTCGCTTGTTTAGCACCGTTGGACGCTCGGACAATAGTCCGACGCTCCGAAACACAAAGTCCGATGCTCTGAAACTGCACAGCACTGGGTTAGCTGTCGGACTCAACTAATTGGTCCGACGCTCTGGCGAAGTTAGGGTCCGACGCCCTGTTTTCTCAGGATTTTCACTCAAACCTTTCACCCTTTATTCCCAAGTGCTAACACCAAGTGTTCTACACTTTGTGCACGTGTGTTAGCTTTTCAAAAGAGTTTTCCAAGGGTTTGTTAGTGTCACTAGCATCTATATGCAATGCAATGATCATGAACACCTAGTGGCACTTGATAACCATATTTCATCAACGATTTCGCCCCTCTTGATAGTACGGCTATCTATCCTAAATGTGATCACTCCCTCTATGAAGTCTTGATCACCAAAAGCGAAAGAGCTCCGATTGGTTATACCTTTGCCTTGAGCTCCCGGTTTCTTATCAACTTCCTTCTCATCTCTTGATGGACCTTGTGGACACCTTTGATGATGGACTTATACCATTTGCATGGATGCTACATCTTGTTTGCTAATTGTTCTCATGAAACACTTAGAGCACACTATTAGCAAACTAGGTTTCATCAATTACCCAAAACCAAATAAGGGCTTTCAATCTCTCCCTTTTTGGTAATTGATGACAACCCTCACAAAGATATGAAATGAAAACCAAGTTTGCACTTTGGTAGTATTAGCTCCCCCTACATATGTGATTCCTTGTGTTTGGTTCAATTTTTTACATATGCTTGGATTTGAAAGTTTGGGTGAGCTACCGTTACCAAATGATGCTAAGGTATATAGAATAGACCTTTAAAGCATGATACCATCAGAGTTGCGGAATTATACCATCCTTAGCACAATGGTTTACTAGTCATGCAACACAAACCCAAAATACCTCGTGAGATCAACATTTAAGCAAGAGAGGTACTTTATATGACAAGTAAGTACTATGCATGCTAATTTGTCAAACACCATTCAACTCCTATTTGTAAGCATTACACCAAATAAACAAGTCATAGGAATTGAAGTTTGACAATGCAACAAATCATATGTTAATGCGCAACCAAATGCAACAACTTATTCATGAGCTTGCTCCCCCTACTTGTGTGCTTTCAAATTTTTAATTGACCCCTTTCCATTCTTATCTTTGTGACTTTCTTCTCCCCCTTTGTCAACAATCACAAAAAATGGTGCAAATTATGGGAGTATCAAGTCAATAAATGGGGTTTAGTTCATTTTCACATTGGTTCAATTTAGATCACTTGCCTAAAACATGTAATAAGTTTGATCCAAAGACAAGCTTCTTCACACCTCACTAGTAGGGTTATCTTGACCATGTTAAGTTACACATCATGAGCTCATGTTCTAGATTCAACACTAGGTTTGCAAGCCCATCAATATGTCATATGCTACCACTTGATCATACAAGCATAAAGAACAAAAGTGGTACCATATATACATAAAACATTTGATTTTTCATGAATGAGCCTATAAGATGCATTTCATGTCTACATGAACTAGACAAATCCTTATCAAAGTATGAATGCCATGTTAACCAATTTTACCTTGGTTTAGTCGAAGGAGAGGCATGTCATATGATGTAGGATGCTTTTCACTTCATGTTAGAGTAGTTTAGTATGTTTAGCACACTTCTCAACTTGCAAAATCTTGACTCATCAAGTGGCTTGGTAAAGATATCCGCTAATTGATCTTCGGTGCCAACACTTTCAATTTCAATGTCCTCTTTGATTTGGTGATCTCTAATGAAGTGATGCCTTATGTCAATGTGCTTTGTTCTTGAATGTTGCACGGGGTTGTTGGTTAGCTTGATAGCACTCTCATTGTCACATAACAAAGGCACTTTCTTGTATTTTAATCCAAAATCACTCAATGTTGCCTTCATCCAAAGCAATTGTGCACAACAACTTCCGGCACTAATGTACTCCGCTTTGGCCGTTGAGAGAGCAACACTATTTTGCTTCTTTGAAGACCATGATACAAGTGACCTTCCAAGCAATTGACAAGTTTCACTTGTGCTTTTTCTATCAACCTTACAACCGGCATAGTCGGAGTCCGAATATCCAATAAACTCAAAGTTAGACCCCTTAGGATACCACAACCTAACATCTTGTGTGCCCTTCAAATACCTCAATATTCTCTTTACGGCTTTCAAATGACTTTCTCTTGGTGAGGCTTGAAATCTTGCACACATGCACACACTAAACATGACATTCGGTCGAGATGCGGTCACATAAAGGAGACTTCCAATCATTGATCTATATAGCTTTTGATCTACCATTTTGCCACTATCATCCAAGTCCAAATGCCCATTAGTTGCCATAGGAGTATTCATGGCCTTTGCATGTTTCAATCCAAATTTCTTCACCATGTCTCTTATGTACTTGCCTTGACTTACAAATGTATCATTCTTCATTTACTTGACTTGAAGACCAAGGAAGTAGCTAAGCTCACCGATCATGGACATTTCAAACTCACTTGCCATCATATTGCCAAATTCTTCACAAAAATCTTGATTGGTTGATCCAAATATGATATCATCCACATATATTTGCAACACAAATAAATCATTACCAAGCTTCTTAGTGAAGAGAGTTGTATCAACCTTTCCCATTTTGAACCCTTTAGAGAGTAAGAAATCTCTCATACCATGCTCTAGGTGCTTGCTTCAAACCATACAATGCCTTCTTGAGCTTGTACACATGAATGGGCTTCTTCACATCTTCAAATCCGGGAGGTTGTTCCACATAAACCAACTCATTGATGTACCCATTGAGAAATGCACTCTTGGCATCCATTTGATATAACTTGATGTTGTGGGCACAAGCATAGGCTAACAAGATTCTAATTGCTTCCAATCTAGCAACCGGTGCATAGGTTTCTCCAAAATCAAGACCTTCTACTTGAGTGTAACCTTGTGCAACCAATCTAGCCTTGTTCCTTATTACTATGCCATATTGATCTTGCTTATTTCTAAAGACCCATTTAGTTCCAATCACATTGTGTTTCTTTGGTCTTTCCACTAGCTCCCAAACTTGATTTCTTGTGAAATTGTTGAGCTCTTCATGCATGGCATTAACTCAATCAACATCTTGCAATGCTTTCTCAATCTTGGTTGGCTCAATAGATGACACAAATGAGTAATGCTCACAAATTTGAGCTAGCCTTGCTCTTGTTTGAACTCCACTTTGAATACCACCAATGATTTGATCCAAAGGATGATCCCTTGCAATAGAAACCGGTTGGAGAATAGGAACTTGATCATTGGATTGAGATGAACTAGCTTGTTGATCTTGCATTTGAAATTGATCTTGTGAGTTACTTGCACTTGCTTCATTTTCAACTTGCATACTAGTATGAATAGCACCATCATCATCATCATCATTATTGACTTGCCTCGGTCTAATATCACCAATATCCATATCTTTCACTGCCTTAGCCAAGTCATTACCTCTCACATCACTAAGATTTTCAACTTCATCTTAAGAGTCTTGGGTTTCATCAAATTCAACATCATGCACCTCCTCAAGAGTACCACCAGCCAAATTCCAAACTCTATATGCCTTGCTTGTGGTTGAATAGCCAAGTAAGAAACCTTCATCACATTTCTTTTCAAACTTGCTCAATCTTGTGCCTTTCTTGAGAATGTAGCATTTGCAACCGAAAACCCAAAAATATGCAATGTTGGGCTTTCTACCATTCAATAGCTCATAAGGAGTCTTTGCAAGCATACCATGGCAATATAATCAGTTGATGTAGTAGCAAGCGGTGTTGATTGCTTCGGCCCAAAAGGAATGACTAACATTGTATTCATTTAGCATTGATCTTGCCATTTCAATTAAGGTTCTATTCTTTCTTTCAACAATGCCATTTGATTGTGGTGTATACTTGGGTGAGAATTGATGTCCAATGCCATACTCATCACATAACTCATCAATCTTGGTGTTCTTGAATTCACTTACATTGTCACTTCTAACTTTCTTGATGGTTGTTTCAAACTTATTTTGGCTTCTCTTGACAAAAGACTTGAATAGATCATACACTTCACTCTTGTCAACTAGAAAGAACACCCATGTGTACCTAGTGTAATCATCCACAATCACAAATCCATACTTTCTCCCACCAATGCTAGTATATGTGGTTGGTCCAAATAAGTCCATATGCAAGAGCTCAAAAGCTTTACTAGTACTCATCATGCTCTTTTTAGGATGTGTATTTCCAACTTGTTTGCCGGCTTGACATGAACTACAAAGCTTATCTTTCTCAAATGTGACATCTTTCAAGCCTCTAACTAAATCATGCTTCACTAGTTTGTTCAATTGTTTTATTTCAACATGACCAAGCCTTCTATGCCATAACCAACACAAACTTGACTTAGTGATCAAACAAGTTGACAATTGAGCTTCACTTGCATTGAAATCTACAAGATATAGATTGTCATATCTAAAACCTTTGAATATCAAATTTGAGCCATCAACACTAACAATTTCAACATCATCAACCCCAAATATGCACTTGAAACCGAGATCATAAAGTTGTGCAACCGAGAGTAAATTAAAGTTCAAGCTTTCAACTAGCAACACATTGGAGATGGACATGTCATTGGATATTGCAATCTTACCAAGTCCTTTCACTTTCCCTTTCTTGTTATCACCAAATGTAATTGCATCATAGCCACTATTTGCACTTGTGTTGAGAGAGCCAAACATACTAGAATCACCGGTCATATGTTGTGTGCATCCACTATCAAGCACCCAATGCCTTCCTTCGGCTTTGTAATTGACCTACAAAAAGAGATCAATTCTTTTTAGGTACCCAATGTTGCTTGGGTCCTTGGAGGTTAGTGACTAAGCTCTTTGGTACCTCAATGGTCTTCTTCTTTGGACCCAACATGGATGTACCAACAAACTTAGCCTTCACACCATTTGATCCCTTAGTGAGAATGTAGCAAGAATCAAACTTAATTGAGGATACATATACATTGAATTTCTTGCTTTTGCAATCTTACTCTAAATGACCAACTTGCTTGCATTTTGTGCAATACCGGCCATTTCTCTTCACAAAACAAGTCTTGTGAGGAGCAAATGCGGTCTTGCCTTTCTTAGGGGTATAGCCCAATCCCTCTTTGTGGAGAGATGCCCTTTGGCTACCCAAGCACATAAGCAAGCGGTCCTCACCACCATAAGCCTTAGCTAAGGAGTGATTGAGCTTTTTAACCTCCTCCTTTAGGTTCTTGTTCTCAACTACTAGTGAAGGGTCACTAGTGGGTGAGGTAGTAGTGGAAGTGCTACAAGAAGGGTTAGTGGTGGCAACAATAATAGGTTCACAAGATATATCACATGTTACACCTATGTTGCAAGTTTTAATTTCCTTCTTCTGTACTTGACTTTGCAAGTTCTCATTTTGAGTCACTAGAGCGGAATGAGCTTCATCAAGCTTAGTGTGAGACTTTTGAAGCTTCTTATGGTCTTCCTTTAGACTTTCATAAGATGCTCTAACCTCCTTAAGTTCTTGCTCAAGAGATTGTTTATCCTTGCGCAAGCCCTTGCATTCCTTTCTAAGTGAGTCAAAATGAATACGAGCATCATCAAACATGTCAATTAGTTCTTCTTTTGTTAGGTCATCATCACTATCATCATCACTAGATTCGCTATCGGATGATACCTTAGAGCCCTTGGCCATGAAGCATGAAGGAGTATCGAAGATGGAAGGCTTGTCATGGATAGCAATGCTTGCATGTGCCTTCTTCTTACTCTTCTTCTCATCATCACTATCTTCATCACTTGAAGATGCATCACTATCCCATGTCACCACATGAGAGTAGTTCTTCTTCTTCTTGTATGAAGATTCTTTCTTTTCTTTCTTCTCCCTCTTCTCATGCTTGTTCCTCTTTTTGCCTTTGTGCTCATCATCACTTGAGTGTGGGCAATCGGCCACCAAGTGATCTTTGCTTCCACAATTGAAGCATCTTCTTGGCCCATCAAACTTTCTTACATTCTTCTTTCTTCTTGCCCGGTAGCCCTTCTTCATGAACTTGCCAAATCTTCTCACTAGAAGGGCCATCTCCTCATCACTCTCACTTGTGCTTGATGGATCTTCACTTGGTTCAACTTTTGCTTTGCCCTTGCCCTTTGATGATGATGTGGCTTTGAATGCCACACTCTTCTTCTTCTCATCTTTGGAGTCTTCATATTTTTCTTTCTTCTTTTTATTGATCAACTCCTCCTTGTCATCATCACCTCTATAGGCATCATCGGTCATCACCTCCACAAGCACTTGGTTTGGTGTCAACTCACTCAATGTAGTCTTCACCAAAACCGTGATCAAGGTAGCAAACCTCTTGGGCAAGCTCTTCTAGAATTTTATTGAGAAGTCACTATCCTTCACCTCGTCATCCACGGCCTTGAGATCATTCACAATGACTTGCAATCTATGGAACATCTCCGGCACGGTTTCATCTCTGAAAGGGTCGAGATGGCGGACTAGAGGGGGGGTGAATAGTCCGATAAAAATAAATCGCAGCGGAAATAAAACCTAATCGGTTCTAGCGACAATTCACCCCTCTAACTAAGACTCTAAGCACCTTATAAAAGATCCTAGCAAGAAACAAAGGTGCTAGCCTAGCTTGAGCTTCCCTAAACCATTCTAGCGCAAGCTCACACAAACCTAAGCGCTAGTACTTCAAGCACCGGGAGAGCTCCTACCAACTAGCAAGCAAAAGCGCGCTTAGCACCTAAGCCCACTAATGCTCAATGACAAGGATACACAATCCTAATCAAAGAGCGCAACTTGTTTAGTTACTCAAACTAAACAAGACACTAGTTCTAAGCTACACAAGCAAAGAACGTGAGTGGCAAGCTACACAAGCTAACCGACCTCACAATAACTACAACTACACAAGTAAAGTAAAGAACAACAATAATAACTTGTGTAGAGAAATGCAAACCACCGCGAAGGATGATGTAGAGGATGACACGGTGATTTATTTCCCGGAGGTTCACTTGTTGCCACAAGCTACGTCCTCCGTTGTGTCCACCTACACTCCGTGGTTCGGTGGCTAATCGATCACAATGATCAAGCTCTACCAAAGAGCGCCACAAGAACCTACCTAACGAGTGAGATGATGAGTGACATGCTCAACTAGAGTTGCTCTTCGCGATCTCCCGCGGGGCGAGCACAACACCCCTCACAAGCACCTCTCCGGAGCCAAGCACAATCTCCTTTGCTTGCTTCGACGGAGCCACAACCCACCAAGCCGTCTAGGAGGTGGCAACCTCCAAGAGTAACAAGCACACCGGCTTGCAACACGATCACCAAGTGCCACTTGATGCAAACTCTTAATGCAATACACTAGCGATCGATCTCTCACTTATCGGATGTGAATTGGATGAGCACAAGTGAGTTGGAGAGCACTAAGTTATGCACAAGCAAGGGAAACACATTCCCAAGGTGCAAGACACGTCCAACAGCCGGCCAACACCTTCTACTTATAGCCCACAACTCAAAAGAGCCGTTGCCCACTAAAAACAGGCGTTGGACCGAACCAGCGCGCCACCGTCGGACCAAAGCCCACAGTCCGACGCTCTCGATGGCCGCCACGTGTCAGCTCGATTCAACCATAGCCGTTGGATCTCAACGGCTATTTCTCGCGTCGTTTTTCTAACCGTCGGACGCTCAAGCTGATGGTCTGACGCGCGCACTGCTCCAGGCGTCGGACCGTCCGACTCTCACAGACGGGCCACAGCTCGGCCACCGTCGGACTCTCGCGCGGTTAGCCGTCGGACCAATGATCACCACGGTCCGACGCTTCCAGAGAGGTTTCAACTCGATCGAAACCGTCGGACTCCAGTCCGACGCTCGCCGTCGGACGAAACTCTAGCGTCCGACGCTCTCCCGAACGCCACACGTCACGCCGACACTGCTCGGCACCGTCGGACCGAAGCTGGCAATAGTCCGACGCTCGTTAACCGAGCGTCTGACGCTTCCACAGATTTGCACAGAGCCTGGGACCGTCGGACCCTTCACACCAATGGTCCGACACCCTGTCCAAGCCAGCGTCCGACGCTCTTTTTGAGCTCCTCTCAACTCCAAACTTCACCACCTTTGCAAATGTGCTAACACCACCAAGTGTACACCTCATGTGCATGTGTGTTAGCTTTTCACAAACATTTTTCAAAGGATTTTCTCTCTTTTCACCACGCCACTCGATCCTAGTATTGCATGCAAGTTAGATCACTCAAGTGGCACTAGATGACCGATATGCAAACAAGTTTGCCCCTCTTGATAGTACGGCCATCTATCCTAAATCCGGTCAAGCACTTCTCTACTCAGCCTTAGACCGGTGAAATGGAAACGCCCTAGGTTATACCTTTGCCTTGCGCTTTCCATTCCAATCACCGTCTTCATCTCCGTCTCCGACACCATCGATGCCGATGCAACACATGCACCAACACCTCATGAATTATATGATCCACTTCATATCATCACATGGCTTTTGGTTCATCGATCCTCGACTTGCTTGCTCTTCACCGTTGCGTTGGTCCATCGGCGCCAAGCCATCACCCGACTTGTCCTTCACACTTGCAACCGGTTCGTCGACGCGAAGCCTTGTCTTGATCTTCTCCAGCTAGCCACATGACTCAATGTCATGTCTCATGCATTTAGCTCCTCCATACCATATGTGTGAGCTAAGCATCATTTCCAAGCCATTTCCACCTCCATGGCATAAATGCTCACACACATGTACCTATGGACTAATCACATGTGTAATCAACACTTAAACACATATTAGTCCACCTAAGTTGTCACTCAATTACCAAAACCGAACAAGGACCTTTCAATCTCCCCCTTTTTGGTAATTGATGACAACTCTACAAAAATATGGAAATTAAGCATTTTAACCAAGTTAGCTTTTCACACAATTGTAAATTACTAACTTGGGTTGGATTTTATGTTATTTATCCATCTTTAACCTCAAATATTTAGACTTGGATAAGCTCCATAAAATCCGACTTGGTAGTGTTAACTCCCCTACATGTGTGCTCAAATGGTTTGGTTTCAAATTTTCACACATGCATAAATATGGAATTTGTGGGAGTGCCAACACCACTAAGTGATGCTAAGGTGCATAGAATAAACCTTTGTAGCGTGATACCAATTGTTTGAAGTCAATTGAAGTTGCACCATTATGTCCATCCTTAGCATTATGTTTAGCTAGACAAGCAAAAAATACTAGATACCCCGTGAGATCAACATTATAAGTAAGGTTCTAGTAAATACTTGAAAAACACAAGTCTAGCTAACAACCTATGCATGCTAATTATCAAATCATCATTCAAACCTATACTAGCATACACCACACAAGTAAGGATACCACGTGTAGGAAACTAAATGCAAATGCATGCAAGCATATGAATATGCACATTTCAAATGCAATTAACCATGTCCATGAGCTTGCTCCCCCTACTTGTGTGCTTCTCTTTTGTCCAAGAATTTGATCCCCTTGTAATCTTCAATCTTGTGGATCATCCTTCTTGTTGGCCTATTGCTCTCCCATTATCGGCCTATGATGGTTCATTGCGTACTTCCATCCATCTTGATTTTCTCTCCCCCTTGATCATGTGATCCAATATCTCTTCCACACTCTTGATTTCATATCTTTGTCCAATCTCTCCCCCTTTGTCATCAATTTCCATAAAAGGTCAATGCTTTATTGTGACAAAGGTGTGTGTGAGGGATGTTGAGGGTAGATACTTGCACATTTGATGGACACCTTGTTGGAAGTCATTATCTTGATGATCACTTAAAGTTGAGGATCACTTGCACATATTGTTGGATACCACTTGAATACTTAATCTAGCCACCACTTACGAGTACCAATTTAGTTGGACTTATACCACTTGCATGGATGCCGTCATGAAGAACATAGTACTACTTGAAGTTGAACCACTTGAAGACATACACCATGTGTAGTAATACCACTTGAAGAGTAGTGATACCACTTAAAGAATAAGCATGTGCATGTTACTAGTGATGATGGAGTCTAGATACCACTTGAAAGATTAACTTGATATCCATGTTCATTGTTGTCTTGTGTTTCTTGAACTTAGATTGTTTTCATGAGCTTCTTTCTTGGTTAGTTCAAACTAGCAAACTTGCACAAGTAATCTAACTCGGTTTGAACCAAAGACAAGCTTCTTCACGCCACTAGGGGTTATCTTGCCTATGTTGAATTAGACCCTTTTTGCTCATTTAACTAGTTCAAACACTAGGTTCACATGCTCATGAACAAGTCATATTTAGCCACTAGATCAAACAAAACATACAAGCAATAGTGGCATCATATGAACTTAAAATCATTTGATTTTTTATGAATGCTCATCTATGTATGACTATATGCTCTAATCAAGTCCTTATCAAAATATGGATGCATATGCCATACAATCATACCTTTGCTATCTCGGAGTAGAGGATAGTCATTTTCAATCAATCTCCAAAATAGCAATAGTGAAGTCCATTTGAAGAGCTTGGTGAAGACCAATTATCATCATGAATTCTATTCTTCACACATATGATCAAGTGCTAGCTTCAATGTTGTGGTTCACTTGCATCTTTTCTTGATTAAGCTTGCATGAGAAAATACCACTTGAATAAGCATGAATACTACATGTATATATATATGAATTCTTCTCATTTGGTTGTTGCTTGCTCTCTAGATCAACCTGTTTGATTTGCTTCAACTAAGCATATTCAATGATTCTCCGGATCACCACTTCCATATTAGCCATCCAAGCATCACCCACTTGGTTTACCTACATAAGGCGGCACGCCCCGACAATCGGGAGAAGTGACATCTCTCCAAAGAATCATCTTCAATACTCACTTGAATTGCTTTTCCTTGATTGATCTAAGGACTTAACATGATAATCAACTTGAATTCCTTCTTTAAGTCCTTTTCTTTCTACTTTTTTTAAGTCATTTTCTTTCTATCCAATTGTTCTCTAATCATCACTAGGACTTAAGCTTCATCTTCTCTTTGCTTGGTCTTGACCTTCACTTGAGTACCAATCTTCATGATCCAAAACCAAACAATTGAGACTCTCAACCACATGTAATCATAATTCCAACTTGACAGCCTTTCAATGCAAGAGATACCAAATATTTCCAATAATTCTCTCTTGTGGACAGATTCTGTACCTTTTAATGAGTATGCTATATCTCCCAATGTACATGTCCAATTGCCATAAAATTTTGTGGAGATAACCTTGTTTGAGTGTACTAGCAGCCATAAAAATTTGAGCTTTATTTGACTAAGTATGGACTGCCAACCATTATTTTTCTATACACTGCTACATGCTGAAAAACTTCTGCACTATAGTTGATAAGAACTACTCTAAAACCAAAATAATCCTTATCCAATTCTTATGAGATCTTCACAGCAACTTCTACCATAAGTCTATAGCATGTATATCAATTTTCAAGCCAATCCAAATAGTTTTGATTACTCAAACATAGCTTTATTCTCAGCTAGCTTAGTTTCACAATTTTGGACATATTTTGATCAATTGAGCTAATCTTCATCAAATTGAACCAAACTTGAACTAAACTTGCTTGAATACTTTCACAAGACATAAGTCGATTCAATCCACTTACTAAATGTCATTTTATGATTATATCCAACCAAATCTACTCAAATTTGATCACTACATGATTATTCCATTCAAACTTCTGATTGCAAGCAACATATGCATATTTATCCAATTCAATCAACTCATATGCATCCAAATGTAATTGCTCAACAAAAGATATACCTTGAAGATTCATGATCATCCATTTTCAAGCTTCAGCTTAATTCTTTGCAAGTCATCAAATAATTAACCAATTGATCATCCACGACTTGATCCTTTGCACTTGTATGAATTAAGCACTTGGACTTCACTTCTTTTGACCTAGCATTGGTTTGGATATGCACTAGGCTTCATGACTTGACTCAATATATGATGATCAATATGAATGCCAATTGAATCAAGCCTCCAATGCCATGGTACCTACACACAATCATCCACTTTTTGATGGTACCCAAACTAGTTTGGGTCCTCTCAAGTTAGGAGCAACATACTTAGGCATTGTCTTAGTATGGATAGTGGGATGTTTTGCAATAGCAACCGATGAGGTACCATTGTCATCCTTCTTCCTAAGCAAAGTATTTGCATGAATTGAAATAGGCTTGGAAGTGTTACCTAGGGGACATGAATTAGCCATGTGTCCCCTTTCCCGGCATGAGTAACACTTTTGGTTTGCTTGAGCCTTCTCTTTCTTGCTCATGTTGTGCTTCTCATTGCCTCGCCTCTCTTGGGTTTCTTGAGCCTTTTTCTCAAGCTTTTTGAGACACTTTGAGGCAAAGTGACCCATATCTTCACATTTGAAGCACTTGATGTGAGCCATCTTGTTCTTCTCTTGAATCTTGCTCATCATCAACTTGGCATCATAAATATGAGTTGGATGGCTTTCTCTACCACTACCCCTTCTTGTCTTTTTCTTATTCAAGTCACCATAGCATGCTTCATGGTTGGTCTTGACTTGATCTTGGGGTGTCTTGTCTTGTGGCTTTTGTTGAGGCCTCACAAATCTTTTGTATAGGCGCGTAGAAGGGATATCACTTCTAGTGCTACACTTGGGACATTGTGGATGTGTGAGCCTCTCCTCTTCTTTCTTCTTGGGCTTCTCTTTGGTAGGGCATGACAAAGCTAGATGACCCATTTCATGGCATATAAAGCACATGAAATGAGCAAGTCTTTCTCGCTCTTGCTTCTTCTCTTTTCTAGCTCTCTTTCTCTCACATTTGGTCATGTCCCATTTCTTTTTATGTATCCAAGGCCACTCTTGTCACCGACAATTTTTGTATTCTTTAACATGTTATTGAGGGTGACACTTGAGTTGTTCCACCTTTCTATCTTGTCACTCATGTTCTTCACTTGACTTTTGAGCTCATTGTTCTCCTTCAAAAGGTTAGTTTCACATGACATAGAAGTAGAACAAGTATGTAATTGTGAAGAACAAGTCATATCCAATAAATCATCACAAGAGGTGGATACACTCTTCATGCCTACATCACAAGGGTTAGTTGCAATATGTGATTGATCATTTGACCCAAGTGATGAGCTCTCACTAGTTTTAAGTTTTTCATTGAAAAGCTCCTTAGTGAGAAAATCATGGTCTTTTACCAAATTCTCATGAGCAACACTAAGCTTCTCATGAGTCAATTTTAGCTCCTCATGTGAACAACTCATGACATAAAGTAGATACTTTTGTTGTTCACATGTGTCATTTAGAAATGAGTTTTCATTTGTCAAATTCTTTGTTTTATTCATCTCATTTTCTAAAGCATTAAAGAGTTTGCACACAAGCTTAAAATTTGGATCATCACAATCAATAACCACATTGCCAATTGATACCTTGCCATCACCGAGTGATGTGTAGCAATGCGATGAGGATGAAGAGCTTGTGGATGCATCACTCTCATAGCCATCATCAAGTGAGCTTGAGGTAGAATCATCATGTACCTCACTTGTGGCTTCATCAACTCCCTTGTCAAGTGATCTTGTGGTAGCATCATCATCACCGTCATTTGACCAAGCGGAGGAGCAACTCTCCACAATCACGGAGTTGTGGATGTGCTCTTGATCACCAAGCTTCATGTCTTTGGCATCATTTTCATCTTCGGGGAGCTTGCCATAGTTTTCATTGAGATACACAAAAATTTCATGAGCGGTCTCAAAATGCATGATCCTTCCGAAGATGCTATCATCCAAAGCTCTATAAAACATGTTAATAGCTTGGTAACCGAGTTGTAAGCATTTCCCTTGCGCTTCGGTAGGATTGACCTCATCAATCGCATGGGAAAAGCCTACATCTACGATCCACCACATTTGAGGAGAAATAAATTTAATATTACATTCCATCCAATTTCTCCAACGTGCAAAGTGTGTGCCATCAAATGTGTATAGACAATCAACATCTAGCCCATAAGTCGCCATCCTCTCGGGTCGGTTAAGACCACAAATGAGAGACCAAGCTCCGATACCAATTGAAAGGGTCGAGATGGCGGACTAGAGGGGGGGTGAATAGTCCGATAAAAATAAATCGTAGCGGAAATAAAACCTAATCGGTTCTAGCGACAATTCACCCCTCTAACTAAGACTCTAAGCGCCTTGTAAAAGATCCTAGCAAGAAACAAAGGTGCTAGTCTAGCTTGAGCTTCCCTAAACCATTCTAGCGCAAGCTCACACAAACCTAAGCGCTAGTACTTCAAGCACCGGGAGAGCTCCTACCAACTAGCAAGCAAAAGCGCGCTAAGCATCTAAGCCCACTAATGCTCAATGACAAGGATACACAATCCTAATCAAGGAACGCAACTTGTTTAGTTACTCAAACTAAACAAGACACTAGTTCTAAGCTACACAAACAAAGAACGTGAGTGGCAAGCTACACAAGCTAACCGAGCTCACAAGAACTACAACTACACAAGTAAAGTAAACAACAACAATAATAACTTGTGTAGAGAAATGCAAACCACCGCGAAGGATGATGTAGAGGATGACACGATGATTTATTTCCCGGAGGTTCACTTGTTGCCACAAGCTACGTCCTCCATTGTGTCCACCTACACTCCGTGGTTCGGTGGCTAATCGATCACAATGATCAAGCTCTACCAAAGAGGGCCACAAGAACCTACCCGACGAGTGAGATGTTGAGTGACACGCTCAACTAGAGTTGCTCTTCGCTATCTCCCGTGGGGCGAGCACAACACCCCTCACAAGCACCTCTCCGGAGCCAAGCACAATCTCCTTTGCTTGCTTCGACGGAGCCACAACCCACCAAGCCATCTAGGAGGTGGCAACCTCCAAGAGTAACAAGCACACCGGCTTGCAACACGATCACCAAGTGCCACTCGATGCAAACTCTTAATGCAATGCACTAGCGATCGATCTCTCACTTATCGGATGTGAATTGGATGAACACAAGTGAGTTGGAGAGCACTAAGTCATACACAAGCAAGGGAAACACATTCCCAAGGTGCAAGACACGTCCAACAGCCGGCCAACACCTTCTACTTATAGCCCACAACTCAAAAGAGCCGTTGCCCACTAAAAACAGGCGTCGGACCGACCGTCGGACCGAACCAGCGCGCCACCGTCGGACCAAAGCCCACGGTCCGACGCTCTCGATGGCTGCCAAGTGTCAGCTCGATTCAACCGTAGCCGTTGGATCTCAACGGCTATTTCTCGCGCCGTTTTTCCAACCGTCGGACGCTCAAGTTGATGGTCCGACGCGCGCACTGCTCCAGGCGTCGGACCGTCCGACTCTCACAGATGGGCCACAGCTCGGCCACCGTCGGACTCTCGCGCAGTTAGCCGTCGGACCAATGATCACCACGGTCCGACGCTTTCAGAGAGGTTTCAACTCGCTCGAAACCGTCAGACTCCAGTCCGACGCTCGCCGTCGGACGAAACTCTAGCGTCCGACGCTCTCCCGAACGCCACGCGTCACGCCGACACTGCTCGGCACCGTCGGACCGAAACTGGCATAGCCCTACGCTCGTTAACCGAGCGTCCGACGCTTCCACAGATTTGCACAGAGCCTGGGACCGTCGGACCCTTCACACCAATGGTCCGACGCCCTGTCCAAGCCAGCGTCCGACGCTCTTTTTGAGCTCCTCTCAACTCCAAACTTCACCACCTTTGCAAATGTGCTAACACCACCAAGTGTACACCTCATATGCATGTGTGTTAGTTTTTCACAAACATTTTTCAAATGATTTTCTCTCTTTTCACCATGCCACTCGATCCTAGTATTGCATGCAAGTTAGATCACTCAAGTGGCACTAGATGACCGATATGCAAACAAGTTTGCCCCTCTTAATAGTACGGCCATCTATCCTAAATCCGGTCAAGCACTTCTCTACTCAACCTTAGACCGGTGAAATGGAAACGCCCTAGGTTATACCTTTGCCTTGCGCTTTCCATTCCAATCACCGTCTTCATCTCCGTCTCCGACACCATCGATGCCGATGCAACACATGCACCAACATCTCATGAATTATATGATCCACTTCATATCATCACATGGCTTTTGGTTCATCGATCCTCGACTTGCTTGCTCTTCACCGTTGCGTTGGTCCATCGGCGCCAAGCCATCACCCGACTTGCCCTTCACACTTGCAACCGGTCCGTCGACGCGAAGCCTTGTCTTGATCTTCTCCACCTAGCCACATGACTCAATGTCATGTCTCATGTATTTAGCTCCTCCATACCATATGTGTGAGCTAAGCATCATTTCTAAGCCATTTCCACCTCCATGGCATAAATGCTCACACACATGTACTTATGGACTAATCACTTGTGTAATCAACACTTAAACACATATTAGTCCACCAAAGTTGTCACTCAATTACCAAAACCAAACAAGAACCTTTCAATCTCCCTTGATTTTGAAGCTAACAAACTTGTCCTTCAAGATGTATGCTCTTGCGGTCTTCACACCCTTGGTGCCCTCATATGATTCTTCTAGCTTCTTCCAAGCTTCATGGGTACTCTCAATATTTTTGACTTGCTCAAACACCTTCTCATCTAGAGCCTCATGAATAGCACAAACCGCAATATCATTGAGTTGGAGCAATCTTTCTTCGGCGGTTGTGGGGTTGGCCGCATTGGCAATCTCAATCTTTATCTCCACAACCTTCCAAACCTCTCTATTGATTGACTTGATGTGTGAAGTCATCTTGCTCTTCCAATATATGTAATTTATGCCATCAAATTGGGGTGGCTTCTTGGTGTTGTTGATGTGAATGTTGAGTTGAGCCATTTTTACACCGTAGGTTGTTAAGCCTCAAATCAACGGTGAACCTGGCTCCGATACTACTTGAAAGGTCCTAAATGGCTAGAGGGGGTGAATAGCCTATAAAAATTCTACAAACAACACTTAAGACAAAGTGGTTAGACAAATAAACGGCGAAGCGAATTCTTGCGCTAGCCTACTAAAAGATGCAAGCCACCTGACCGTTCTAAACTATAGTCTCTATTTCACACACAATAGGCTAAGTTGCTACTTCTACTCTACTCCTAGGTGAGCCACTAAGCTAACAAGCTACACAAGAGTTAGTGCGAGAATGTAAAGAGTAGAGAGTGATTTTTATACCGTCGGTGAGGAGTAGAGAATACCAAATGAATAATCAATCACAATACAATAGAAATCCTCGGTAGAGAGATGACACAAGATTTTTTACCGAGGTTCACTTGCTTGCCGGCAAGCTAGTCCTCGTTGTAGCGATACACCCACTTGGAGGTTCACGCGCTAATTGGCATCACACGCCAAACCCTTCTCAAGGGTGCCGCACAACCAACACAAGATGGGGATCCACAAGCTACGAGTAATCCACTAGAGTAGCCTTTTGCGATCTCCCGCGGGGATAGGCTCAAGAACCCCTCACAACTTCACCGATCGGAGGCAGAGACAATCACCAACTCCACTCAACGATCCTCGCAGCTCCAAGCCGTCTAGGAGTCGGCAAACTCCAAGAGTAACAAGAGAAACCGCTGCGAAAGACAACTACCAAGTGCCTCTAGATGATCTCAAGCAATGCAATGCACTTGATGCTCTCCAATCTCACCAAATGATGAACGCAATCAGGTAGGATGAGTGAGAATGGAGTGGGAAGGCTCACAAGTATATTATGATGTTCAGGAGTGCCAAGACCGCCCTGGAACTGCCATTCACGCTGGCACTCCGAGCAGTTGTCTGGCCTCCTAACTTCAAAGTTGTCGGCGTCAAGACTTATGACGGAAGAGCCGATCCCAACAAATGGCTCAACGTCTACGAGATCGCCGTCCAAGCCATCGGTGGAAACAGGGATGTGATGGCCAACTACCTCCCGGTCATGCTCAGCGCCTCCGCCAACAACTGGCTTCATAGTTTGAGGCCAAACTCCATCGACACCTGGGATCAGTTGAAGGAGCAGTTCGTCAATAACTACCGCGCCACCTGCAAGCAACCGGGCACGAAGTATGATCTTGAAAGACTTCGGCAAGGCTCTCGGAACTCCCTACGAGACTACATCCGGTATTTCTCGGAAAGCAGAAACGACATCCCCGACATCACAGATGCAGAAGTCATCTCCGCGTTTATGCGCGGCCTGAGGCCCGACGAGGAACTGCGGAAGAAATTATACCGCACCAGCCCGACCACCGTTGCTGAGATGCTACGCATCGCCAACCAATACGCCGATGGAAACGACGCAGCTCATCACTCCATTCACAGTCGCCTTCGCTTCCCCGACCAGTCGCGGAACCAAGAAGAGGGCCACCGAACTGATCGGCACCAGGATGATCGAGCTCCTCGGAGAGACTACCGCCGCGATGACCGCGACCATCGACGACGCCCAGAACACCGCCGCTACGACGAACCCGAGAGCTCCAGGACTGGAGAGAGGCGCCGCCACTACCAAGTTTACAACACCCGACCAGCCCCAAAGCGCAATTACGAGGAGGCCTACTCCAAGCTCCTCGACGCCCAGTGCCCCGTCCACAAGCACCACAAGCATACCATGAGGGAGTGCGAGGGTTTCTCCAGGAAGTTCCAAGCAGAAGAGAAGAAGAAGGCTCGCGTAGAGCCTGACAGGGACCGGTGCGACGACACGGACAAGCCTCTAGGCTTCACTGACGCACACCGAACCATTTCCACCATCATCGGGGGACGCGCCGCCATCGAGTCAAAGAGGGAGCAGAAACTCGTCAATAGACGTGTCAACTCCGTTGGCAATTCCGACAGCGCGATCGCTGATCCAAGGCTTCCTCCTTGGTCCCACCAAGACATCACCTTCAGCAGGGCCAACCAATGGACCCAGGTTCCGTACTTGGGTCGCTTTCCATTGATCGTCGATCCGGTCATACGCACGACGCGTTTCCGGAAGGTGCTCATCGACGGCGGCAGCGGCCTCAACATCCTGTTCTCCGGAGCTGCCAAGGAACTCAGGCTGAAAGAAGAAGACTTGCGGCCCACATCAGCTCCCTTTTGGGGTATCGTCCCGGGACAGCCGTCATATCCTCGAGGGCAGATAAGCCTCCCGGTTCAGTTCGGGCACCCACAGTGCTTCCGCATCGAGCACATCGACTTCTTAGTGGCCGACTTCGACGCCGCTTATCATGCTATCCTCGGCCGACTAACTCTGGCGAAATTCGGGGCCATCCCCAACTACACCTACCTCATTATGAAGATGCCAGCGGAGAACGGCGTCCTTTCCATTCGCGCCGATCTCCAAGTTGCATATGCTTACGAGCGAGAGGCCATTACCATGGCGGAAGCTGTCGAAGAATCCATACTCATGAACGTCTGTGCTGCGGACGCAAAGCAAGTAGCTCCAGAAGACCAAGTCATCCCAGAGAAGACCCCATCAAGATCAGCCACCAAGAACAAGGAAACGAAGGAGGTTGTCCTGGTCCCCGGCGAGCCAAACAAGACTACTCGCATCGGGGCCGACCTCGATCCCAAATAGGAAGACACGCTCGTCAGCTTCCTAAGGGAGCACGTAAGCACTTTCGCATGGAAACCAGCGGATATGCCCGGCGTTCCTAGGAAGTTGATCGAGCACTCCTTGAATGTCTCGAAGACCGCCAAGCCAACCAAGCAGAAACTCCGGCGATTCTCTCCAGATAAGAAGGAGGCAATTAGGGTAGAGATAGCTCGGCTCTTAGCTGCCGGCTTCATCAGAGAGGTGTATCACCCTGATTGGGTAGCCAATCCGGTGCTTGTAAGAAAAAAGAATAATGAATGGAGAATGTGCGTTGATTACACCGATCTCAACAAACACTGCCCTAAAGACCCCTTCGATCTTCCACGAATCGACGAAGTCGTCGACTCAACAGCAGGTTGCGAGCTACTCAGCTTCCTCGACTGCTACTCCGGATACCATCAGATCGCTTTGAAGGAAGAAGACCAAGAGAAGACGTCTTTCATCACCCCTTTCGGGGCTTATTGCTACAAGACCATGTCTTTCGGATTGAAGAATGCTGGAGCAACCTACCAATGGGCGATTCAAGCTTGTCTGGACGACCTTATCCCCGACGTCGCTGCAGCATACGTTGATGACGTCATCATCAAGACTCGGACGGCTGAAGACCTCATCTCCAACCTCGAAGCAGTTTTCGAAAAACTGGACAAATTCCAATGGAAGCTTAATCCTGGCAAGTGTCTATTCGGCGTCCGATCTGGCAACTTGCTCGGTAACATCGTCAGTAAGCAAGGCATCCTCCCCAACCCGGAAAAAATCAACGCGGTTATGAGGATGAAGCCTCCGACCAATGTCAAAGATGTGCAAAAGCTCACCGGGTGCATGGCGGCCCTTAGCCGTTTCATCTCCAGACTGGGTGAGAAAGGCCTCCCATTCTTCAAGTTACTAAAAGCTGGCGAGAAGTTCACCTGGTCGGAAGAGGCAGATACGGCCTTCAGAGAACTCAAACGCTTCTTGACGAGTCCTCCGCTTCTCACAGCTCCAAAAAATGACGAAACATTGCTGATCTACATCGCCGCGACTAATAACGTCGTCAGCATTGCCATCGTCGTTGAACGAGAAGAAGACGGTCACGCCTATCTGGTCCAGCGACCAGTTTACTTCATCAGTGAAGTCCTCAACGAATCCAAGACCTGTTACCCAACGGTGCAGAAATTGATATACGCTGTTCTCGTCACCTCAAGAAAGCTCCGTCACTATTTTGAAGGATATTCCATAGCAGTAATCTCTGAATACCCCCTGGGTAGCATCCTCCGAAACAAAGACGCCAACGACCGGATCCTAAAATGGGCAGTAGAGCTAGGAACATACTCCATTGATTTCCGCAGCTGAATAACAGTCAAGTCGCAGGTACTCACCGACTTCATAGCTGAATAGACAGAGATACAAGAGTATTCGCATCCGGCACAGGAAGAGTATTGGACAATGTTCTTCGACGGGTCCCTCAGCATCAGCGGCGCTGGAGCCGGAGTACTCCTTATATCGCCCTCCGGTGAGCGCCTCCATTACGTCTTGAGAATTCACTTCTTGGCGTCCAACAACGCGGCCAAATACGAGGCCGCCTTGCATGGTCTCCAGATAGCCTCCGAGCTCGGCATCCGTCGCATCATGGTCTACGGGGACTCGGCCCTGGTCATCAACCAGGTTAACAAAGACTGGGACTGCAACAATGAGAAAATGGACTCCTACGTCGCCGCAATCAGAAAAATCAAAGGGAAATTCCTCGGAATAGAATTCCATCATATCATTCGAAGCGAAAATCAGGAGGCCGACGAATTGTCAAAGCTCGGATCATCCCGGTCCGATGTCCCCGCAGGCGTTTTTATCCAAGATCTGCTCAACCCCTCCATACAGACTGATGGCGATACCAGCAGCTCCACGACCGACCAGATAGTGGCGTATATCCCAATCCCTGAAGAGGACTGGAGAACCCAGTTCATTGATTACCTACTGGAAGCAAGGGTCCCCGAAGATAGAACAGAAGCTGAGCGCCTGGTCCGAAGATCCAAAAGCTATGTCCTGGTCGACAGCAAACTCATGCGCAAGAATACCAGGAGCGAAGTCCTATAAAAATGCGTCCCAAGGGAAGAGGGTCTCAGGATCCTTCATGAGGCTCATAGTTGCATGTGCGGCAATCACGCGGCTTCACGTACTCTGGTCGGCAAGATTTTCCGAGCAGGTTTCTATTGGCCAACAGCAGTCCAAGACGCCGAGAAGATAGTCAGAGAATGCGAGGCATGCCAATTCTTTGCCAAGCAGACACATATACCAGCCCAAGAGTTGCAGACCATCCCTGCATCGTGGCCTTTTGCTACATGGGGACTGGACATGGTTGGTCCATTTAAAACGGCAAGAGGGGGATTTCGCTCCATTTATGTCGCTATCGATAAGTTTTCCAAGTGGATCGAGTACAAGCCGTTAGTCAAGGCTACGGCAACCAAAGCAGCAGAGTTCTTCAAGGACATCTCCTATCGCTTCGGGCTTCCGAACAGCATCATCATCGACCTGGGATCAACATTTACTGGAAGTGATTTTTGGGATTTCTGCGAAGAAAGATG
Organism: Eremochloa ophiuroides; assembly: GCA_038502445.1. Lineage (NCBI taxonomy): Eukaryota > Viridiplantae > Streptophyta > Magnoliopsida > Poales > Poaceae > Eremochloa > Eremochloa ophiuroides. The sequence continues at coordinate 105,161,511 of JAHLJS010000003.1, forward strand.
CATATCCGTCAAATATGTGTCCGTGGCTCATCCTAGAGCCAACGGCCAGGTGGAGAGGGCAAACGGTATGCTGCTCGACGCCCTCAAGAACCGTCTCCACGTAGTCGTGGAAAGAAGCCCAGGCAACTGGATTGACGAATTACCGGCGGTGATCTGGGGACTTCGGACTCAACCCAGCTGGAACACAGGAGTATCGCCATATTTTATGGTGTATGGCTCGGAGGTAGTACTACCTGCAGATGTAATCTATCGATCTCCAAGGGTTGAGGTGTACGAAGAAGCCCACTCCAACGAGGCCAGAGCAGACGAAGTCGACAAGTTAGAGGAAGAGCGCCTGATCTCCTGTGTACGAACAGCTAAATATCTAGAAGGGATCAGGCGATATTACAATCGCAATGTCAACGGCAGAGCTTTTGCTGTCGGTGACCTCGTTCTCCGCCGAAAGCAGAGCAAGGAGGGGATGCATAAACTATCATCTCCCTGGGAGGGGCCATACATGGTGAAGGCAGTTACTCGACCAGGTGCATATAGGCTCTCCGACTTAGACGGCGTCGACATCCCCAATTCCTAGAACATCGAGCACCTGCGACGTTTCTACCCCTGATCTAGGGTTCAAAACAGATATGTGTATTTTCATTCTATTATAAACAAGGGAAATATATTGTTACTCTCGATATTTTTGCCTCCATTACATTTTGTACAGCTAAACGCGTAAGCCCCGCCACTGCTCGGGCAGCGCGTCTTCGCCTACGCATAAGTCCGTCTTCGCCTATGCGTAAGCCCCACCACTGCTCGGGCCGCACGTCTTCGCCTATGCGTAAGCCCCGCCATTGCTCGGGCAGCACGTCTTTGCCTACGCGTAAGTCCCGCCACTGCTCGGGTAGCGCGTCTTCGCCTATGCGTAAGTCCCGCCACTGCTCGGGCCACACGTCTTCGCCTATGCGTAAGCCCCGCCACTGCTCGGGCAGCATGATTTCACCAATGTGTAACCCCCACACCCGCCGGGCAGCATCTGGTTCGACGCTGCGTAAGCCCTAAAAATGATAGGCCGTCTAACTACGACACTTCATCGACCGCCCCGATATATCGGGTAGCCTTCGCCCACGATAAGCGTAAGCCCCGCCTAGCGCGGGCAGCTTCGCCACCACGTAAGCCTCGGGGACGCCTGGGCCGTTAAGTCTTCGCTAACACGTAAGCCCCGAGGACGCTTGGGCAGTTTAGCAGCGTCTCCAAAAGCCCCGGCAAAAAGCACGGGCAACACGCAGGGCGTGTAGGATTATTCGTCGACCGTACAAGATCTCGACTATGTTCAGGCGTCTCAATTCAAATCCCTTCGGTGGGAAAAAGTTGAACATCAGCGGTCAACATTTTTGCGGCTTCCCTAGCCTCTTCTTCAAGCTGGTCTTCCTGCTCTTCGGTGGTTCCCCGCGCATACCCGGTCTGTACTCGGTCGTTCTTCACTCCCGAGTAGTGCGATCGGACGACTCCAAGCACATGGGCGGCCACATTTTCAGCAGCATCCACGCAGAAGTCTTTAAAGAATCGAAGAGCTTCCCGTCCACGTTGCACGATGTCAAGGGCACCGGGACCTTCAGCAGGCGGTACGGCGGGCGCATACTCAATGATGTCAAGCATAGGCTTAACACCACCAACCAAGGCGTCAAATCTTCCGTTGGTAGCCTCAAGGCGACCCGCAAGGTCATCGACCTATGCACGATGCCTACGTCCCATCTCTGACAAACAAAGCAAGTCAGTCGCGCTACAAAAAAAAAGGAGAGGAAGGGGAAAGCAGAACACAAACAGGCAACCTGTCATCGTTTCCAGGTTCTTTCGGGCGGCCTCTCGCATCAGCGCCACCTCAGCCTCCAGCTCAGTGGCTGCATGTCACAAAGAATACAATCAGATCATCAACCCGAGACATTTTACAAATGGCGAGACGTCGCACATACTCCGCTTCGTGGATCCATCCAGCAGCTCTTGAAGACCTACATGCCACAAAACTGGCATTCAGAGAGCAAAAGCGGGACGAATAGCTGTCAAGAAGCACAAGAGTCCAACATACCTTTGTTCTCTCGCAATAGACGCTTCTCGGATTTCATAAGGTCCGAGCAGTGTAGCTCCAGGGTTTCACGCTCCTCGCGCATGCCTGCCATCACCCCCTCTAGGCGAGTCACCTCGGTCTGCAGCTGCTTGTTTTTCTCTGCTACATCCCAAAGGCGGTGTAGGGTTTTTCGGCGATCTTCGGCGGTTTCATACACTGTCTGGAGGACCAAAGGAGCAACAGATTATCAAGTTATTATATCGTCTGGATAAAATATGATAGGTGTCACCTGCACACGCGACGAAAGGTTTCCCAGACGTCCGAGAAGTTTTCTCAAATCCGCGTGAGTATCGCGGATGTCATTCTTCAGTCCATCTATCTCGGCGTCAGCAAGATCTTTCTCCGTGGCGACAGCATAGGTGCTCCCCACCATCCGATAGGTGCGAATCGAAGGCACGGGCCCCGCTCGGGTGATTTCTTCGATATCCACACCCTCTGGGGAAGCGCTTGGGGAAGGCCGAGGACATGGCCCTGTTCGCGCCTCCGAGCTGGTCTCCGTTCCATGATCAGCACTCCCAGGAGGAATGGTGCTACTGTTCCTCGGCGGCGATGTCCGAGCTTCATCTTCACGGCTCGGCTCCTTGACATTCGGCCCCGGAGGAGAAGCCGGAGGCGGCGGGGTGGGCATGCGTGGCTGTTTGGGAGGAGATGGTGAGCCTTGCGCATCAGCTGTTGAGGGCCTCTCGGGCGACCTCTAGGGTGATTCATGTTCTGAAGTCCAGCCAGCGCGGAAGCCCTCTGCTACACCAGCCTCTGAAGTTGTCATCTTTTCAGCGCCGGGATTCTCAGCGCCTTCATTAGAAGGGTCCCTACATTTTCAAGAAAAAATCTCAACACTGTTCGGATCAAAAAGGGAGAAATATGGAGAAAATCCTACTTACATTTCTGAGCGACAACGCTTTCGGCAGCGGCAGCGGCAGCGGCAGGCACATCACCCTTATGGCATTTTGTGCTCGGTTCATCCTGATTCATGCAAGGGGGGTCGGCGGCGGCTTTGGCACGGTCCTCGGAAATCTTTACCGGAGCTTCCGCAGCTCGGATGCCACTGGAAGATCCAGCCTTTTCTGACACCGGCTGTTTCTCCCGAGCAGTTCTTTGGGCCAGCGTCTCCTCATCTTCTTCGTCAATAGACTCTCTTTCTTCTTTGGATAGTTCAGTAGAGTCGTCTTTGGCACGTCTCTGGTGATAACTGTGCATCGCGTCAACTCGGCCCGGCCAGTCAGCGTTTGGTACATCGGAGAAGTACACCTTTTGGTCCTGTCCATTTATCTTCAAGAGATCAAACAGAAGTTATGGTATAAGTACAGTATGAGCGATGGAAGAGCCAGTGCAGTTTGGAACTTACCTCTGGCGGGGGATTCTTCAGATTAAAAGCCGCACTTTGGCCACGGTTGCCTATATGAGAGCCTTTTCTAAAATATTCTTCCAAGACTTCCTTAACTTGGGCTTCGGATAAATCTCCGGATGAGCACGTGGTCGGATCTTTCCGACCGGTAAATTCAAAGGCAGGATGAACTCTATCCTTGCAAGGTTGGATGCGACGAAATACAAAATTGGTAGCAACCCCAACTCCATTCAGGGTTAAACCCTTGATGATTTCTAGCAATTCGTTTACTTGTCCCAGCTCCTCTACATGCGGTTTCTCCATCCAGCTATTCTGTTTTTCTAGAATCTGATCCACGGCGCACCGGACGCTTGGTTCATGGTTGGGGATATAGAACCATCTCTTATTCCAATCACGCACACTGGTATTCAGAGGAATCTGGAGGTAATGTGCGGACATTCCATCACGCATTTTCAGATACACTCCACCAGCAACTCGAGAACCTGTGCCGCTCGATTTCACAAGAACGAAGAGATGGCGGAACAGATTGAAGTGCGGGAGAATGCCAAGGTATGCTTCGCAGAAGTGGATAAAGATGGAAATCAAGAGGATAAAATTGGGATTCAAGTGGCACAGGGAAATTTGGTAATAATCAAGTAACTTGCGAAGAAACGGATGGCATGGCAAACCAAATCCGCGGGTAAAATAATCAGAAAAGACTACTATTTCTCCAGAATCAGGCATTGGATATGGTTCACCTTATGATATTCTCCAGCCTCCGGTCGCCTGGTCAGGAAGGAATCCCCAGGCCACGAGCGCATCGAGCTGCGATTTTCCCAATACTGACGGCTGCCATTCGTTCGACATCCGGAATTCCCCCGGTTGTGCCTCCTTTGACTTTTTTGATTCGCGGGTGCTCTTCCTGGTGCTTGCCATGGCAGATCTGGGCGGGGGAGAGGTGGATTCGATGGTTTTTCTGTGGCGGCGGCGAAAAAAAATGGAACCCTAGACGGCGGTGGAGGAATAGGCGGAGACGGATGTGTGTTTTGGGATTTGAATGCGCAAGAAGACAAACCAATTGTTCGCTTTTTCTATTTATTCCTCTGTCAAATGGCACAGGGGTATTTTCAGTTTACAAATTGTTTGTTGCAGAGAAAAGCACCGCTCGGATACTTCGTCGTCTTCGTCAAGTGTCTTCGAGCAACACTGCTCGGGGACTCCGTCGTCTTCGTCAAGCGTCTCCGAGCAATAAGCACTGCTCCGGGACTCCGTCGTCTTCTTCAAGCGTCTTCGAGCAATAAGCACTGTTCGGGGACTTCGTCGTCTTCTTGAAGCGTCTCCGAGCAATAAGCACTGCTCGGGGACTCCGTCGTCTTCTTCAAGCGTCTCCGAGCAATAAGCACTGCTTGGGGACTCCGTCGTCTTCGTCAAGTGTTTCCGAGCAATAAGCATTGCTCAGGGACTCCGACGTCATCGTCATGTGTCTTCGAGCAACACTGCTCGGGGACTCCGTTGTCTTCGTGAAGCGTCTCTGAGCAATAAGCACTGCTCGGGGACTCCGTCGTCTTCGTCAAGCGTCTCTGAGCAATAAGCAATGCTCGGGGACTCCAGCGTCATCGTCATGTGTCTTCGAGCAACACTGCTTGGGGACTCCGTCGTCTTCGTGAAGCGTCTCCGAGCAATAAACACTGCTTGGGGACTCTGTCGTCTTAACCAAGTGTCTCTGAGCAATAAACACTGCTCGGGGACTCCGTCGTCTTCGTCAAGCGTCTCCGAGCAATAAGCACTGCTCGGGGACTCCGTTGTCTTCATAAAGCGTCTCCAAGCAACACTGCTCGGGGACTTCGTCGTCTTTGTCACGTGTCTCCGAGCGACAAGCTGCTCAGGGACTTCGTCGTTTTCGCCAAGCGTCGCCGAGCAATAAAGTGCTCGGGGACTTTGTCATTCAACCAAAAATGATCAGCGATATCATCAAAATTTATGACCCTGACATCACGTGACTATGTCACATGCTATCAGGCTCGGGGACTAAGTGGATACACTTCACCTGCCGGTGAAGGTATTGGCTCTGTCGTGGCAGAAGTGGATACACTTCGCTAAAGGGAAACTTTTTTCAATTTTTTCTGAGCCCCTTACATCCGTCTGGTCAAGCAACGCTGAAGGTCTGCACCTCTCGATGAATGCAAGGTGCTCGAGGACTAGCTGTGGGGGTATAAGCCCGTATACCCGCATAGTCATACTTGGCCCAAGTCTATCGAACAGGCCTGAACTACCAAGGACGCGTCGCCCATACGATCTCCAGGAGATCGCGTATATCTGCCGAGTCCTTGGCGGGCAAGAAAATAGCTTTCCTAGGATCTAGCCGATTGGTTTCCCAGATCGGCTAGGATTGTAATCTGTTATGTATGGCAAGATCAACTTGTAACCCTGCCCCCCGGACTATATAAGGCGGGCAGGGGGGTCTACTCGATTCATCTAATCTACTAGCAATACAACACAGCAACATACAGGACGTAGGGTATTACGCCTCATGGCGGCCTGAACCTGTCTAAATCTCTGTTCCGCACGAATTGTGCTCCCTCGTTCATCTCAGGCGCACCCTCACCGTCTCATCTACTACCGCAGGCATACCCCTTGGTAGACTATCGTCGGTATTCCATCGACAGAGATGCTCCCCAAACCGGCCAAGTGACTATTTATAAGCCACACACAAAGAACTAGCCGTTTGGACAAAACTACGTACCGTCAGACTCTCCGACGGCATGACCGTCGGACTAACAACGCCGGTCCGACGCCTCGGATGGACGCCACGTGTCCTCTGCCATTTGAAGTCGAACGTTGGATCACAACGGCTATTTTCTCGAGCCAAAACGACCGTCGGACGGTAAGCCGTCGGACCAAACCTCCGGTCCGATGCTCCGCCGAAAACCACCGTCGGACTGAATCACAGAGGGTCGTTGGACTAAAGATCGCGACAGTCCGACGCTTCCAGAGAGCTCCCCGAGCGCTGAAATCCGTCGGACGATAGTCCGGCGCGCACCGTCGGACTAAACCGGACAGTCCGACGCCCTCAGAAGCAGCTACGTGTCAGCTCTCGCTCGTTTAGCACCGTCGGACGCTCGGACAATAGTCCGACGCTCCGAAACACAGAGTCCGACGCTCTGAAACTGCACAGCGCTGGGTTAGCCGTCGGACTCAACTAATTGGTCCGACGCTCTGGCGAAGTTAGGGTCCGACGCCCTATTTTCTCAGGATTTTCACTCAAACCTTTCACCCTTTGTTCCCAAGTGCTAACACCAAGTGTTCTACACTTTGTGCATGTGTGTTAGCTTTTCAAAAGAGTTTTCCAAGGGTTTGTTAGTGTCACTAGCATCTATATGCAATGCAATGATCATGAACACCTAGTGGCACTTGATAACCATATTTCATCAACGATTTCGCCCCTCTTCATAGTACGGCTATCTATCCTAAATGTGATCACTCCCTCTATGGAGTCTTGATCACCAAAAGCGAAAGAGCTCCTATTGGTTATACATTTGCCTTGAGCTTCCGGTTTCTTATCAACTTCCTTCTCATCTCTTGATGGACCTTGTGGACACCTTTGATGATGGACTTATACCATTTGCATGGATGTCATCATTATCCTTCACTTGTGGCCTCCACGGATCCGGTCCTTTGCTACATCTTGTTTGCTAATTGTTCTCATGAAACACTTAGAGCACACTATTAGCAAACTAGGTTTCATCAATGACCCAAAACCAAACAAGGGCTTTCACACGGCCTCCTCTTAGCGCTGCAGGTGGAGGCGCCACCGGCACTGGCGCCGCGCCGGCGGCGGCTGGTGGTGGAGGCTGTGCAGGGACGACGCCCGCGTGCCCACGTCACTCCGCCACTTCCTGGACATGGAGAGGCAGCTCTCCGGCGCCGGGCTACTGTGCGGCAGCGGTGGCGGCGCGGGCGAGCGGGACCAGGACGCTGCCGTGGCGGCGGGGGATGAAACGGGCAGGTGGAAGCTGCGGTGGCTGGCGCAGGGGGCCTGCGCCACCCCACCCCTCCGTGATCCTGCATCCCTCATGCACCACCCCCCCGCCCCCCGCCACCACAGGGCCGGGGAACCACCATACGGCACCCCTGCAACACCGCCGCATTCTGCAATCGCCGACGAGGGCCACGACCGCCACTGACCACGACGAGAGGCACGACCGTGGTGTAGCAGAGAAGGAAGAAGGACGACGCGACAGGACGAGTGGTGGCAGCCTGCGTCCGGTTTCGTCTCCGCCTCCGGTTTCACTAAGGTACTGCAATCGCTTCCCTCTCTTTCATCCCGTGAAATCTGTAAATCTATTGGAAGTTGTCAGAAGACTGGTTGAATCAAGAAATATTGCAGCGGAGAGCCGACGAGGCCTCCCTAGATCCCAGCTCCATGATATCTTAGATATGTTTTTTTCAGGAATAGAGCTGATGGGGCCTCCCCAGATCCCAGCTAACGTGTCGAACATGTGTTTCTCTAGAATGCCAAAGGTACTGATGCATTCTTTAGATTTGCCCTGCTTGCGACAAATTAGAGATTAGAAAATAGAGATCATGACATATTTGCCCTGATGCCATTATTAACTGATTGATAATGGAAGTTTCAGGACTGTGAATCGACAACATCATGCATCCTGACTCATCTTCTAACACATTAGACTCTGACCCAGGTGAAATGCATAATTTTCAAAGAGTTTAATTCATGTTCAATTGTCCTAATGTACAAAATTCTATGTCAGTATGATTAAGAATAGTTGATTGTCAGTTAAATTCTATGCCCTGCTCCAATCCCTCACCCCTCCAGCTTCTTGCAGGCATAACTCCCAGCCCCATTATTACTTAATTTGTAGTTTGTAATTTTCTATCAGCTAAGTTAGCAGGCCCTGACACCATCTTGCTTTGTTCACAGTTCCACGCACTTGCTCTGATTTCATCTGTTAGATCTACTTCTCATAGTCCATATACTTGCTGCTCTATCTAGAAATTTGTATGCCTGTTTTTTGTGTCTGCTGCCTATGCTGGTGTATGGTGATTTCCTATGTATCCAGGATACCAGCAAGTTCATCAAGGAGGAAGGACCCTATCAAGTGCTCCCAATCAAACAGACATGCAATTTCTTCAATTCAGATCTTCAGTTATTTCTCTTCTTTGTGTTACATTTGTTTTTGCTATTTTTTTACAGAACTTTCAGAGATATCACATCATACCATGTATCCTCTGCCTCCCTTTGTTGCATGCTATTTCCAAATTCTGGTGATGAAAGTTTTCTAGGAAAGTGTTTCCAAGAGTGTGTTTGTTGCACACAACACTGAGTTTTCTAGGGAAGTGTTTCTAAAAGTTTCTATCCTCTGCTAAGAAACTAGATGGGTCGGCAATTAATAAAAAACAAAATGTTTGATGGTCTGTTCTTGCGACCTTGAGCCAAAAATTTTAAAAAACAATTCATTGCATGTAACCTGTAAATGAAATATTTCTGTTGTATGCTGAAACTTGATTCACCATTTAATTTCCTAGGTAATTCTATGTGTATATCTGTTGGAGAATTCAGACAAGTACTACAACTTTGTTTCAGGGAATTGTCTTTCACCACGTTGCATGCTTCAGCTCTAGATGAATTGGTGTGGCTACTGTTTTTTTCCATGTTGCATAATGTTTGTCTATAGACATGCATTGACTGCAGTTATCCATGTTTCTGCTTAGTCGTTTCTAGATGAATAGAATAGGTTCTTGTTTTCACTCAGACACCGTTCAAGAAAAAAAAAATGTCTTGATCCACCACTGTGCAAAATGAGGACAGTGCCAGCTGGAACATCTCCCATCTGTCTGGACAATACCTTGTTTAGTTTCGAATGTCCTATTTATTTCTTTCCAGAATTTTAAAACTAAAAATTCATCTTGGTTTCAGTGAAATTCCTGGCTCAATTTGTGGTGCAAGAGTACATTGTTGTGGTGATCATTCTTTGTGATTCAATAGTTTTAGATTTTTCAGGCTTGCATCTCACCACGTCGGCTACTCACGAATAGCTCTGATCACTCCGCCGCAGAAGTGATCGGCGTGAAGTTAGCTTCTGGCACCCACTGAATGTCTGCTAGGACACACAATATGGACCTTTAGATGGTGTGAAAATAATTTTTGGCCTCTCAGCCATAACCAGTGACCTATTCTCAGTTTTCGCTATCTATCTATCTGGACAGGTAGCCATTCAATATTTCATTAAACAAAACTTTGTGAATCTATATCCATGATCTGAAATTTGACAATAGAAAACTTTGGTGCTCTTTTAATGGGATGGTGGAAATTCATCTTGAAGTATTATTTGGGCGAAATAGTCAAATTCGTCCTTGAACTATTATCGAAAGCTCAGTTTAGTCCCTGAACTATGAAAACGGCCGTTTTAGTCCTCAAACTTTCACAGCCGGCTTAATTTCGTCCCTAAACTATGAAAACGACCGTTCTCGTCCTCGAACTTTCGCAGCCGGGTCAATTTCGTCCTTAAACTATGAAAACGACTGTTCTCGTCCTCAAACTTTCGCAGCCGGCTCAATTTCGTCTCTGGCCCGATGTGAAGCGCCACACTGCCTTGTCTCGTCATCACCCAGTCAGGTGGAATCAGTTTTCGAAAGCCTGTAACTGATTTATTCTTATTCCAACTTGTCGCAACTAGTTATAACTCTTCAATACAAAATGGGATGAAGATGATTTTTTCATAAAAAATGTAGATCTTGATAAGATCTACAACTTTCTAGTTTTAATGTTTTTTATTTGAGGACATTAAGATACTCAAAAAGTTCATATTATGGTGCTAAAATTTTATATTAACTTTTATATTAATTACAAGCAGCAGGAGGTAATTATTATGGTGCTAAAATTTTATATTAACTTTTTGAGCATCTTAACATCCTTAAATAAAAAAAATTAAAACTAAAAATTTGTAGATTTTATTGAGATCTACAATTAAAAATCATCTTCATCAATGTTGTATTAAAAAGTTACAACTAGTTGCAACCAGTTGGAATAAGAATAAATCAGTTGCAGACTTTTAAAAATTGATTCTAGCTGACTAGGCGATGACGAGACGAGCCAGCGTGGAGCTCCACATCGGACCAGAGACGAAATTGAGCCGGCTGCGAAAGTTTGAGGACGAGAACAGTCGTTTTCATAGTTTAAGGACGAAATTGACCCGGCTGCGAAAGTTCGAGGACGAGAACGGTCGTTTTCATAGTTTAGGGACGAAATTAAGCCGGCTGTGAAAGTTTGAGGACTAAAACGGCCGTTTTCATAGTTCAGGGACTAAACTGAGTTTTCGGTGATAATTCAAGGACGAATTTGACTATTTCGCCTATTATTTGGACGCCTTTCCTGCATAGATGTTCCTGACAACTCGATGAACTGAAGGTCTGTGTTTATCGTGTGATCTAATTATGTACTTTTATTTTAGAATATCTGTAACTATTGTTGGCAGTTTTGTCCACTAAGATTGCCACAGTTGATAGTGTTTTATTGTCATGCATATAGACAGAAATTTTCTGTTCTGATTACTTTGGGCTTGGCATCTCGCGCTGGTCAGGGCTTGATCTGACCTTGTGCCTGAGTCTTCTTCCTCTCTCCATGGGAGCCATGGAGGAGAGAGCAAGACAGGTCGCGCAAGGGACGGAAATGGACTCCGGGACGGCAACAAGCAAAAGGCGTAGGAGGGGCACCTGATCAGGCTGAGACATAGGACCACAACGTGGGCCCAGAGCATCTCCTCCCCCTACCGGCTCGGGCCAGCATCGACGGCAAGCAGTCCATATGGGTGTACACGTCGACTGAGCTCCTCCAACGAGGTTGGACATTTCGACCAAATTTTGAAACTATTTTGTAAGTGAATTGTTGGAAATTCTTGGAGATGGTATTATTTATTAAGAAATTATTTCATGAGCATTCTTTATTTTAAGAATTTGACATCATCGTTTGTTCTTGTCTGTATCCCTGAAGTGAATCTATGGCGTTAGTACTGGCATTTGATGGGGGCATTATTACTATATCTTCTTATGCAATAGTGTTTCTTGGATTTTATACATACCCAAATACAATTGTGTAAGAGTTGAACTATGAAAAAAACATCAGTTGTTTTCATAAGCATTTTTCAAAATAAAATCGTGGCGTTAACACGGGCATTATACTAGTGTAACTCAGTAATAAGTACTGAACCCTACGCAGCCTCAACATTCTTATTCTTATTCTTATTTTGATAAAGATGGTATACGTAATTTCTCCAAACAGGCTTGTAGGTGCTCATTGAGATGCTGGTCCCTGTGCACTCTCTGCATCTCAATTCAATCAATAATAACTTTTAGAATTGTGTTAAATCAATTATATTATATATGTTTAATCAAATCTATAGAAAGGAGCTCTAATATTTATGACATTAAATTAGTAATAATAATCATTAAATACTTCCTCAGTCCTAACATTTATGTCGTTCTAGCACTAAAGCGTCCAGGTTTAGAGATTCATCCACGTACATGGACACAACCAGCCAGTTTTTACTGCACTTCATTGAATAGTTAAAACGATTTTTAAAATAGGACGAAGGGAGTACACTATAAAATATATTTTCTAATATATTATTTTAATGCTATATATGCAATCATTTTACTTTTAAGTTGATTATTCAAATAAAAGAGTAGTTTGACTTAAAATGATTGTACGAACAGATTTATTTTATTCTATTTTTCCCGGTGGCAGTGCTATGCCGCTATCGGCGCGGCTCTTTTGCGTGGCGTCACATGTAGCCGGAGGCGTGCGTGTCCCTCGCCTCCGCGTAAACGTCCACCGCCGCATCTCCATCTCCACCTCCATCTCCATCTCCATCTCCCGCGGGCGACGCAGGCCAGGTGGACCACGCCGCCACGCGGCCCGTCACCCGACAGGGGTTGCGGCTAGATCTGGCCCACGCGCCGTCCATCCTTCCGTTTCGTGCGTGCCGCGCGCCGCGCGCGACCCACCACTTGCCGACATCTGGCGGTGCTCTGCTCTGGGCCCCACAGCATAGGCCCACTCCCGTGGCCTTCTTTCTTCCCAGCCCACGGCCCACGGCCCACAGCCCGATCTTACGCAGTAACTGGTTTCGGCCCACCCCGAGCTCTCTCTCCGTGCATCTGTCAGATGGCGGGGGCGGCGTGGCGAGAGACGGCGCCGCCGTGGACACGCCTCCCGCGGGGGCGGTGCCTCCGCCCCCGCCGCAGGCAGGCCGTCTCGGGGCTGCGTCACCGAGGCCGCCGCCGCCCGTACGTCCGTCGGTTTGTGCACCGCGGACCTGCTCGTTTTTATTTTTTTTTTTAGTTCCATTTCCAAGCAGTGAGCGTCTGCAGGTGGAGAAACCCTCTAGTTCGTAATTACGCGGCGCCGTAGTATTAGATTAGCGGTTTTTGTGGTGGTACTTTCTACCGTGTGTATTTTCAGTCCGTACGCCGGTCGTTAATTAGTAGTGGAACACTGTCATTCGAGATCTCTTACTGGCGCCCCAGGTTTGCCTGTTGTTGCTAGGATTGATGAATGCAGGTTGGCCCTAGTATGGTATGACTTGTGCAACCAGAGAGCAGGCTTGGAGATTGCATTTGCACCATAGGGCACGGGCTGTAAAATATTACTGTAATAACAAGAATTTGCTGGAATGTACGAAATAGAACAAAATCTTTCCAGAGTAAGCTTAAGTATGTGTCATTGCAAAACTCTTTATCAAATCGAACTGGGAACTACAGACTGGTTATGGTGTTTTGGGCCTATATCTCTATAGGACTGTAAATCTCTCTCTCTCAAGGAGTGGCAATTTACCTTTTTTCTCATGGTTTTGTAGGATGTAAACAGCGCGGTTTTTGAGGAGAAAAGAAGTAGAATTCCAATTAATATGGTGTGCCATTTTGGACTGCTTATAGATATTTTTATTCGACTCAGGATGACTGCTTATAGATATGGCATGACATATATTTGTGTCCCAGGGGTCAACTATATCATTATGATATTTATGATGCTAATGACACCGAAATCGGCCGCGGATTCATTTAATGCGATTTTGTTTCCATTTGCCTTGATTTTCTGCATGTCCTTTTGTCAACAGATGCCCGTGGACATTCCAAAATCAGGTGCTTTGGCAATTACTGCCATCACAGTTTGATGCTCAGTCGTTCCTGAAATTGCATCCATATTTAGCATGTAAATTTGACGCTACAAATCCGAAACAAAGAGGAAGAAATAGAACAGTAGAGGTTTGCATGTATCTGTTAGTGTGTCTTACCCAGTTTCCTACTAGATTTTTCCTGAAAACTATAACCTCGTACCTCAAAGAGCGTGACACCCTGAAAGCAACATGGTTACAAGCTTTTGCATAAAAAAATATAGTTTTGACTTTAGGTTCTCACATATTGTTTGAGTCACCATATCTCTTGGCTGTACTAACTTTTTTGTGCTGTTGTGCATTGGTCAACTTTCCATTGACATACATTGTGAAGTCTCGTCTTTTTCTAATATTTTTATATTATATATAGAGTGCCTACATCTGACCCACTACGGAGGTCTCACACCAGAAAGAAAATTGTACATCCTTAAAAAATACTCAAATTTTGCCTTCAAAATCCCCTGGTGACAGAATGATGAAATTTCAGCTTTCAGCACTGGTTCTGGATGGTGACCCAGCGTCTTTGTCGGCCATCTCTGAGATGCTTGCAAAGTTGAGCTTCAGAGGTGCATGCGAATCTTGAAGCATTCCATTTTGGAATCCCTTTTCCTTTTCTGCATATTTTATTTTCTAAAAAAAATGAAGTGTGTTCTAGAGAGAAAAAAGGTCAATAGGCACAGTATTCATTTGAAGAATCTGAATTTTTTTATAAAACTGAGGAACCTGTATACGAACTCTTATTATTTTCCCTGAAAAAAGAATTCCTATATATGTTAGCTGTGGTATCACATTTGTAGTCTCTATGATTCCTGAAGTTGATGGGGGAGAAACATGTTGACCTAGATCTAGTTTGTCAATATTTAAAGGATTCCTTCTCTTGACAAAGAAGCAGAGGAACTCATATCCTCTGCCTTAAAAATCAATCTACACCTACTATATGATATTCAAGGGGCTTCTGTAGCATATTATGTTTCAAGGATGTTTTGTGTCTTATATTTGCGAGTGCTTGATTGGATTCCGATCTACGGTTATCAGAATATTCCATCTGTTGCTTGTTATACGATATGACGCTTTACTGCTTTAGATTCCAATCTCTGAATATTCCATTTTTTCGTGTTTCGTAAGTTTGGGTGTACTATGTGGCACTTTAGATTCAGATTTCTAAATATTCCATTTTGTTGTATATAATAAGTTTGGACGTACAGTAGGATGCATTGGATTCCAATTTCTGAGGATTCCATTTTGTCGTATATCATAAATTTGGGCGTACAATATGACACTTTGGATTCCAATATCTAAAGTATTCCATTTTGTCGTATATCATAAGTTTAGGTTTATGGTATGGTGCTTTAGATTCCATTCTCTTAATATTCCATTTTGTCGTGTATCATATGCTTGATTGTGTAATATGACGCTATAAATTCAATTTCTGAATATATCATTTTGTCATGTATCATATATTTTGGTGTACTGTACGGCGCTTTAGATTCCAATTTCTGGATATTTCATTTTGTCGTGTAACTTAAGATAGGGGTGTACGGTAGAGGATGTCCACAAAAGTGGAGGTGTGAATACATTTTCTTATTGGACTTTTACTAGCTTTACTAATTTCGATAGGCTCCCAGCAAAGAACACTAAAAAGGCATGCTGGAATATATCCATCATCTAGAACACTGAGAGGAGCTCCCGTTTGTTCAAAGTTGATTATTGGTTCCTTCTGCCTCACTGGAATTTCCCACCATGAAGTTTTACTTTAGAGTCTAATTAAAACTCATGTGTTGGGCCTATTTGTCACGTGCAGGGTCCATTAATTTTAGATCAGTGCTAAATACTGTGGTATGAATTTTCCAAATATTTTAATCTTATTACCATTATTGTTGCATAGTTTTCCCCTTCCAAGCAGCAGAAGCGGCCCTGGATTTCGTTAAACGCGGGGCTGCTAAAGAAGCGGAGCTTGATTTGGTACTGGTGGAGGTTAATCTTAACAATATGGCCCCAGGCACTTCAGCAAAGTCACATATGGCCCACTACATACTGAATGATCTTCAGGTCCCTCTTGTTGGTAAGAGTTTATATTCAGACTTCTATTGTTTTAAGAATTTCTCACCTATCCCAAACTCACCGTTCCAACTTATTCCTCCTTGTTGACAGCAATGTGTTCTTGTGACAATGAAGAGGCACTTTCCAAATGTATGAACCTGGGTGCGCGCTTCCATGTGCTGAAGCCACTGGACAGAAGAAGCTTCAGCATTCTGTGGCATCAAGCACTTGAGCACAACTCTAAAAAGGCAGCACCTCAAGGCCCAACTCTTAATAGTAACAAAAATAGAATAGTTTCATCATCTACTGAAAAGCCGAAGGAAGTGATTATCCTAGATAGAGACGATTTATCCAATCCTGAAAGCAATGGATATGAAGAGCCAAAGAAGCGGAATCGGATCACATGGACCATTGAACTCCATGATAAGTTCTTGGGGGCTGTCGAAGCTCTTGGGGGGAGCGAGGGTGAGTATAGCTCATACCTACACTTGAAATATCAAATAGTTATTTGTTATTTTATTAGCTAAAACATGACCATGTGCTGTCTATTTTCTTTGGGTGGCTAACAGGTGCTACACCTGAGGCAATCCTCCACCTGATGAATGTAAAGGGTTTGACTGCTAAGCATATAGGCAGCCATCTCCAGGTGGGTGATTAATTGATTATTTGTACCAAAGACCCCATCCACTAAAACTTCCATATAAGCTTGTTTTTTCTAATATTGGAGCTTTCAAGGGAAGCACTCATTTTGTTACCTTGAAACATTGAATACAGTGAAGAGAAAGACATTGTTTAGTATAATTGTGATTAAGCAGCACATGTCGACAACTTGTTCACTCACTCGTAAATTTTCTATTGGCATTAAAAGTCTTCTCCACCCTTCTGCCCGGCGTATTTTTGTCTTTTCACACTTCCATGGTCTTTAATATCCATTAGTTCAAAGCATTTTTTTTTGGCAATCAAAGTGCCACTTTAAATTGCCGTATTAGTTTGACCTTTAATACTGTGACATAGCTTTGCCCCTTGATGAACAATTTTCTCCTCAAATATGATATAGAAACACCGATTGCGCCACTGGAATGAAAAGCAAGGAGGACGGCGCCAAGGGAATGCCAGAAGAAAACCAAATTCTGAGCTGATAGTACCAGCACAGGATGTAGCCACTTTTGAATCAGTCACACCTGGAGTTGAGACAGACAGGGAGATGTACCCTTCAAGGCTGTGGACAGAGATGAGGAAACGGTCAGTGGATACAGCGGCTCTGAAGACTGACATGTACACATGCACAGCTGGAAACTGCAGAAAGGACAACAATTCTCTGTGGGATCAGTATGAAAAGAAGATGTTGAAAATGTTCTCTGGGGAAAAGAAACGTTGGCAGTTCATGAGCGAATGTCGGTGTCCTTGGAAGAACAGTATTGTTATCACTGATGAAGGGGATCCAAATGAAGCCCCCGAAACTGCTGGTGGTGCATCCATGGAAATCATTGGTTCAAGCAACCAAACAAGTGATCAAGTGGGAGAGAATAATCGTGCTGTAGCTGATAGAGACAATAACTCTGTGGGGAGCATTGATTTGCTTGAAGGTATCATGAGCATTGGTCTGCGTGAAGAATTGAAGATTAAATGTTCTATTAACTTGTTTAGCTTGCTACTTATTTACCATTTTATCCTCCTTCCCGTGTGCTGGTGAACTAGGTTATGGTGCATCCATAGAAAACTCTGGTTCAGGCAGCCTGTTAGCAGGTGGTCAAGTGGGAGAGAACAGTCATTCTGAAGCTGCCAGAGCCAATGACAACGTGGGGAACAGTAATTTGCTTGACGGTATCATCGATGTTGATTTGGTTGAAGATTAAGCACTCTGTTAAGTATTCTGCCTTGCTGATACCTTATGTTTATGTTGTTATTTTGTGTGCCGGTGAAATAGCTTACCGTGCATGCATAGGAACCTCTTGTTCAGCCAGCCTGTTAACAGGTGATCAAGTCAGGCAGAACGGTTACGCTTTAGCTACCAGAGACAATGACAACTTGGGAATTAATCTGCCTCAAGGTATCATGAACATTGATGTGCTTGAAGATCAAGTGTCCTGTTAACTAGTTTGCCTTGCTAATACCTTATTTACCTTTTTTACTACTCCTTTATTAATTCATAGAACTGCAGTTTAATCTGCTGGCTTCTCTTTAAAAAGAACTTATTTACCTATTTATCTTCTTTTTTTAGACAAGATTTATCTTCTTTTCTGTGTTGGTGAAATAGGTTATGGTGCATTCACAGAAATCTCTGGTTCAAGCAACATGTTAATGAGTACTCAAGTGAGAGAGAACCATCGTACTGAATTTGCCAGAGACAATGACCACATGGAAAATTTGCTTGAAGGTATCGTGGACATTGATCTGGTTGAAGATTAAGCATCCTGTTAACTAGTTTTCCTTGCTAATACCTTTCTTACCTTTCTATCTTTTATTTATTGACTCTCGTGAGGTTTCATTCCTACCCTGCAATAACTTGCTTGGGACTAAAAGTCTTTCTTTTTAAAGGTACCGTGGATCCAAAGTACATTGCATCAATGGATTTTTCTGCTGCTTGGGCGCACCTAGAGAGCAATGATCTGGACCTGACAGGCCCTTCTTACGGCCGGGAGGAAGCAGATTCATTTAGGATGAGTCAGCTGGAACGATCACAAGAGCATCAAAGCCTTGGCCCGGAGAGTTTCCTTCAAGTAGGTGACAACACATATAATGATGCTCTGAGATCGGTTGGTCTGATTAACATAGATGAACCAGTGATTCAAGGTTCACAAGAGCAGCAAAGCCTCCTGCGAATAGATGACATTGCATGTGATGATGCTCTGATATCTGTGGGGCTTATCAGCTTATTAGATGAACCAATGGGTGAACGAGCCGCCATTGCAGGATCAAAAGATCAACGAAACCTTGGCCCGGCGGTCCAGCAACCAGGTGACAATGCCATGGGATGATGATCTTAGGTCGGCGGGGATGGTCAACTTATTAAATGAACCAATAGCTCAAGAAGCCTTTATTGACGATGCTCTGATGGTCCAAGACGATGTGTTATGGCCTTGGAGTCCTGCGGTGCCAGCGGATGGCATGCTCTTCTGAATCAGGATGAACAAGTGACAGCAGCAGATAACTTCGAGGTTATAGAAATAAGAACCCCTTTACAGAAAAAGTAACTGAATCGTGCTCGAGAGCACATAAGACCGTCTAGAACTTATTTAATCGTTATATACTCTACTGTTTGGTTTCATATGATTACAGTGTTATGTTGAACCTGCCTAGGTTGGAGAAAAACTGGTATGTCTGCCGTGAGCTCCATGATTCGATGGGCAGTTTGTATGCTACATCCATTACCATGTCATTGTCATGGAACATAGCTGGATGCCTTCTCCCTATGTGATCGAGTGCTAGTTACTGCCTTTTCACACCCTGATCGATTTTTTAACGCAAAACCCGGATAGATTTTCACATCGCTTGTAACTTGTTTTTGGTGATACCATTTCTAACTTATATTTTACACCCTAGCCCCGAGCTAATGTGGAGAACCATGCAAATTCTTGTGATATCAAGAGGATCATTAATTGATCCAAATTATTTGTATGGCGCATGTGTAGATACATACCATGGCATAATTAAAATGGAATGATGACAAATTGGATATCATATTTTTGCTTGCAACTCTTTGTAGTAATAACTTGGAGGCATTAACTTAGTTTAATAGGTACACAGTACACAGCATGAATGGCACAACCTATACATGTACTAGTGATAGATAAAAAAGCTCACAAGCTATAAGAAACTTTTTTTTTTCTTTTTGAGACGAAAGATGAGAAACTATTTTAATTCAAAATTTGAAAATAGAGTTTAGCATATTGACGGGTCCCTGTCCCTCTCCCCTCTCCTCAATTCGCTAGTCAACTCAAACCCGGATTCCGAGCCTACGAGGCCAACGCGATCGCGAAATGGGTGGCGCTAGCGCCGGCGGGGCGGCGTCCTCGCCTCTCCTCCTGCCGCGCTCCGCTCAACGCCCCGCGCCCGCCGTTGGTGCGGAGGTGCGGCGGCAGGTGGGGCTCGCGGCGCCGCTGGTGGCGTGCAGCCTACTGCAGTACAGCCTGCAGGTGATCTCCGTCATGTTCGCTGGACACCTAGGGGAGCTCTCCCTCTCCGGCGCCTCCGTCGCCGCTTCCTTCGCCAACGTCACCGGCTTCAGCGTCCTGGTACGTGCAGTGGTAGCCTTGATTCAGCCATTTGCACACCTCGGTATGTGCCACTGCTTGTGCATAAGTCTGAAAAGCAGGGGGTGAGGGATATGAATCGGCACATACACACTGTAGTTGTTTAAGGAATTTATGACCAAAATAAGTATGGATTCTGGAAATACCTTCGCATTAATCCAAGGCAATTAGTTTCCGACGCGCTCCATAATTGTACTTTTTACTACTAAGGTCTTGTCGTGGCCAGTGCTATACTATGTGATGCCTACTGTGCTACCAGTAAATTAAGGTCTTGTTTAGTTTCAGCGTGTAAAGTTTGGGGGTGTCACATTATGGAGGTGTCGCATTGATTGTTCGGATACCAATAAAAAATAAATTGCAGATTTCATTAGTAAACGGCGAGACGAATTTATGAAGTCAAATTAATCCGTCATTAGCATATGTTTACTGTAGCGCAACATTGTCAAATCATAGGACTATTGAGGCTTAAAAAATTTGTCTGTTAAATTAGTCACAATCTGTACAATTAGTTATTATCTGATGTGATATGGTGTAAAGTTTTTGGTGAGGAACTGAACAATTATCTAATTGAAAATTCGTGCTCCTCTTTTCCATGTCAAGCTGGGTATGGGAAGTGCATTGGATACCTTTTGTGGACAATCATATGGAGCAAGGCAATTCGACATGCTGGGGACACACACGCAAAGGGCCATAATTGTTCTTATGCTTACGGGTGTTCCTCTGGCCTTTGTTTTGGCCTTTGCCGGTCAAATCCTTATCGCTCTTGGTCAAAATCCTGAGATATCATTTGAAGCTGGACTGTATGCTCAGTGGTTGATTCCTGGCCTTTTCGCGTATGGTTTGCTTCAATGCCTTACCAGATTCCTGCAGACCCAAAATATTGTCCAGATATTGGTAGCTTGCTCTGGACTTACTTTGCTACTTCACATTATGCTATGCTGGTTGCTGGTTCAAAGTTTTGGCCTTGGCCACAAAGGCGCAGCTCTGGCAACCTCAATATCTTATTGGTTCAATGTGGCATTGCTAGCTGTGTATGTGAAAGTCTCTGAAACTGGCAGAAGAAGTTGGCATGGATGGTCAAGGGAGGCACTAAAGTTAAAGGATGCCAAAGTATATCTAAAGCTAGCAATTCCATCTACCTTTATGACCTGGTAAGCCTGACACGGGGCGCCATGTGAAAAGCATGCATTTCAATAAGTCTTCAATGTTAACTTATGATTTGACTTGCAAGATAGCTCAGCTTGGAGTATTGGGCATTTGAGATGGTGGTTCTCCTAGCGGGATTTCTTCCAGATCCAAAACTGGAAACTTCAATTTTGTCAGTCAGGTAAGCAAATGAAACTTGGAATACCTCCTCCCTTTCAGTAACCGGAAACTATATTAAACCGATCAATCTTTTAGATCTGATGTTGTTCTGTAACATGGCTGATGACTCTGCAGTTGCATTGGTTTTCTTTCTCATGTCTTGAGATAGCTGTGTCTTGTGCATCAACCTTGCATTAATAATGATGCTTTCAAGTGCTTGATGTGAATTAACTTTGACTCTTTTGCAGCCTAAACACAATGTGGATGGTATATACAATTCCAAGTGGCCTTAGCAGTGCAATAAGGTCAGAGGAGCATAGATTTGGAGTGTCCGTTCGTTTTCGTTCTGTGATAAAGAAATTTGTGGTTTACTAGTTTTGGCCCGTGGTTCTTGGTTCTTTGCAGTATTAGAGTGTCCAATGAACTAGGTGCTGGGAACCCACATGCAGCACGCCTATCAGTATATGTTTCGGGAATCATGTGCCTAGCTGAGGGTCTTTTTGTAGCTATCATCACATTATTAGTGAGAGATGTCTGGGGTAATTTGTACAGCAATGAAGAAGAGGTCGTGAAGCATGTATCACTTATGATGCCAATTCTTGCTACTTCTGACTTCATGGATGGAATACAATGCACGCTATCAGGTTTGGTACAGTTGCACTGTCTAGTATGCAGTATTTGTATAACATTGTACTTCTGCTCCCTGTTGAGAAATTTATATACAGATACTGTAATCAGAATATCATTATTGTAAAGTTGCTTAGCTTTTGTTTTGTTTGATCACTTGTTCAGTTGGTCTTGGTGTTGGTTTGCTTGCCTCATTATGGCGCCATCGATACATGTAGAATAATTGTCTCTGCTATGCCGCCTGAGCTGGTTAATGTAAAAAATGATCACATATCCAACATGCTAAGTGCTCTCATAAGTCATAAGAGATAAAGAAAAGATCCAATGTGTTTGGTATTGCATGCTACAAGTAAGAGGGTTTCACCAGTAAGCCATACAGTCCAAATTAGGATCATTGCTGTTCCAAACTTATTGTTTTTCTAGGTACCATTAATTCCTTTACCAAATACGGCACAAGTATTATGCACATGAGTGGTAGTTCCTGAATCAGATTTGTTAGTGATTTTATTGTGAACTCCATAATCATAATATCAATAATCCTTTGTCTAACTGATATTGGCTGACATATATTCATTATCTGCCTGTTGCTTTAAAGGTGCGGCTCGAGGATGTGGCTGGCAGAAAGTATGCTCAGTTATCAACCTGTTTGCTTACTATGCTATTGGTCTCCCTTCAGCTGTTACTTTTGCATTTATTCTGAAGATTGGTGGTAAGGTAGGTTCGACTATGTTTTACTTTTTATGTAATTATGATAAGATATGTATTGATCTGTGTTCCTTTCGTGTGCCAGGGCCTTTGGTTGGGGATCATATGTGCTATGGCAGTGCAAATATTTGCATTGGTCGTGATGATGCTTCGAACCAGCTGGAATGAAGAGGTACACCCTTGAACTTCTTTTGCTACAATCAACAGAATGCGTGCTCTCTAGTTTCTACTGATGGAATTGGATAGTAGTTTTGAGAGGGGGCAGTCTGGGCAAGGCCTGTGCACATGGAGCAGGTTGGCATCAATGGGGAACAGAATGCAGAATTAATCTCTTTATATAGATTGCTGGGATTTCTTCTCTCTCTAAAAAATAATGTTGCAAGTATTCTTTCTCTAAGTTACTTTTCAAAGGCAAATCCATGACAGCCATTAGTCACATATATATCACCTTGGCATGATAAGGAGCCCTATTTGGAACAAATTTCTTGAATGTATTTTGCAATATGCATGTGTCACCTCAGTTCTATAAATTGCTTGAAGCATTGCCCTCACTGCACTCAGGACAGGCCTACAAGTACAGAGCACCTTGCTTCAATTTTCATCCCCACTTAAGCTGGAGTTAACTATATTTGTCCAGGAGACATACTAGTATGATTCACTTTAAATTCCTGGAACACGCAACTATACCACTACTGCACGTGGGTGGACCTCTAATCAAACTGGGTATTATAATACCCTATAAGGCTATAAAGTGTCACTTACCAATGATGCTTCCCTGTGCCGTCTTGATGTGATATGCTGAATCTCACATTCTCACTAAGTCACTATGTTCTCTAATTGCTATAACTAACCATTCTTTCACATCTATTACTGTTCTAGGCTGAAAAGGCCCGAGCTAGAGTTCAGTGTTCAGATGGCAACATTACATTGATCTGAATGCCATCAATTGTGATTATACCTCCCTTAAAGGTAGCTGTTTTCTTTTATATACTTGGTAATTTTTAGCATTTGAGAATTTTTTCTGTATAGTTGACAGGGTGAAAACACTTCAACATAAAATATTACATGTTTAGCCAAGCAACGTGAGTAGATGCGCACTCATGTCACACATCTTTTTAGCATAAGTTTACAATCTGCATCCATAAAAGATGTGCACTGCAGAGGAACTTTCCAAACACAGTTTTGCCAATTTTGGCTTTGGTGGGAGTAGATGGAAGAAAATCCCTAAAAACAGAAAGGCTTTTATTTATATTTCCCTCCTCTTTCCCAGATCGTATAGTTTTGGTCCACTATTATTTAAACGCAGACAGTGCACATCATTAATTTACTATTATGATGCATTGTTTCACCTAACCCACTGTCCTTTCCTTAAGAAGGTTACTCTGCTAGTGTAGCTTCGATCTTAAAGAAAGCATTCAAGCATCTGATGTAACAGTCCATCATGCTTTAGTTGTTGATACGGATCTCTCGGTTATACATATATAATGAAAAGGAGAAAGATTTAGACAATAAAAAGTAGAAGGTGCACCATTTCCGTATAATATGTCCACGATTCTTTGGGAGCTGTATTGGACTATATTGTTTAATAAAGGCAGCATTTTTGTGTTTCAACAACGCAGTGAAATCACCCACCCAGTGTATTCCCACGCATTTTACCAAACCAAAACAAGAATAAGAAAATGATGTATTACCTGACCAAAGAATTTTTGAAGAGAATTCTTGAAACTTCACTATGTTCAGTGATAGGACCACAGTACTGGTATGAAGTACTAGTATGAACTGTGTAACCTTAAATATATATTTGTCTCACACGTTCCTCCCACCAACCCCCCCCCCCCCGCACAGAAGTCTCCAGCACAGACAAATTACCTGCCCTAGTTTATGGCATCCAAAAGCTACAGTTGCCCTAATACTTAGGTCTATCTCAAAAGTTTGTCAAAGGGCGAACCTGACAAAAGCAGAGAGACAATGATCTCTGACCAAGAATGTTGCATATTGGTGAATTTGTATTTTCAACGACTGCACTCATTTTCTGTTGAACAGCTGCATTTCATTCTGAGGACCACTGTGTTTTTGGCCAAACAGACGACGATGGTTTTGCTGATATTGTCAACTATCTGCATTTAGTTATCCTAACTGAGAATTTCTGATGCAAATTGTAGTGAAGTAATTATAGCACCAGCCTTTTTTCTTCAACACATAGGGGAATTGCGCATCTTTGTATTAAGAAAAGAAAAGATCTAGCCTTACTATGCATGAAAAGTGAGAGCATATGCTATAGCTGAAACTCAGTTACTTACTAACATGAGCCCTTTTTCAATTCTTGAATGTACATATGATTGGAATAGTTGATCTTGTTCTAGTTGTAGGTGTATATGAGTCCTTGGGTTCAAGACACTAGGCAGCAGCTCCAAGCTTGACGCTCTGGATCTGGTAGGACTGAACTATCATCCTAAAAGCAGGGTACTTGGCTTACATGTGATGTTCTGGGAGTATGTTTCTTTGTGGCTTCTGCAGCTCAATGATGGCACCGTGAAAGGCGAGGAAGCAACACAAGTTCGGTAGCTCTGGAAGTGGTGGGTGTCGTGGACGCTGAGCTGTTTCCAGATCTCATATACTCCACCATGCTGACTGTCTGGGTTGATCATTCTCATATAAAATATAGTATTTACTGCTCCCTCCATTCCAAATCATAACTCATTATGATTTTTCTAAATGCATAATTTTTCAATACATCTTAGACATAGAGTGTATCTTTTGCTATATACTTGGAAATGCCAAAAGGACGGAGCGATGAAGTGTGTGTTAACTTTCCAGCGATGCTTCAGGAGTTTCAGCACCAGGGTTTTCTCTGGGTCTGGGATGCTTCAGGATGCTGCCATGGTCGGTTGCGTAGGCATTTTCCGGAGCTGATCGATGCCTTGCCATCTCATGTGATGGTCACGTTTGTGTAGGAGTAGATAATATACTCTCTGGTTGGCACAGAGAAAGGAAATGACTCCTTTTCGGTTGGTTTACGGTCTTGTCAACTGTCGTACCCTTCTTTTCCGTGTGGGAAACAGTTGAGCAACCACACTGCATCGCCTGCACCATGTTGTGTCGTCCATGGCGGCTTTCTTTGTTTGGTTCCTAAGCGGTTGGCTTGCTAGGGTCGGTCATGTCTAGCAAATATAGCAAGCAGGTTTTTACTCGTTGCAAACTGGCTTCTCGGAGAAACAGAGGAAGATGGGAGGGGTTGGTGGTGCTTCAAGCTAACGACTGTGCTGGCGAGGACTTGAAGCATCATGCTGCTTTCAGATAAAGCGAAGGCCTCCTTCCTAAACAAAGTCCTTATCGTTAGTGAATGCCTGTCACAAGCCTCCATTGCTGAGGATGAGGGGAGCAGGACATGACATGACATCTGTGGCCACATTGGCACATTTGCAAGCCTACTATAGTTTTTACTGGGGATCTTGAAACTTGAAAGGAAAAAACTTGCCCGCCAATGACAGTCATGATCACATCGCACCCCGCCCTACATGGGCAGATGATGGGCTATGATCAAATAATTTACCCTTTGCTTGTGTTGGTCTTTACTGACAATTAATCATTTACAGTGTGTATGTAAATTAACCTTACACGACCGGACCTTGTTCTTCGTTCCTCTCCTCCTTTTTACAAAAGAAAAAAGAAAAAGAAAAAAAAAACAATAATGAATCATGCCACAAGAGTGGTGAGAGAAAAGGAAAAGAGAAAACGAGTATAGAACAAAAATCCCCAAAGAAAAAAAGAAAGACATGGTGTGAACTGAGGTGAGCCTGCCTATCTACCACTCCAGCTGACTGAAGCTGAAGCTGCAGGTTGCAGCAGCCAACTCGAATGCAAATATGCAATGCAAGAAGCCAGCCCAATGTGAAGTGCAACCTGCAGCAGGGAAGAATCAGAGAGTCATGGCGACGGTAAGAGATCTCGCGCCTGCTGGAGCGTCCTGGTGAATCTGGTGAGGTTGAGCTTGACGTTCTGCTTGTCGAGGTAGACCGTCTTGATGGCGTCCCATCCCTTCTTGTGCACGTCGTAGGGGTGCTTGAGGTAGAAATGTCCCTCCGGGTAGAGGTCCCTGAGCGAGCTCTCCTCCAGCGACACGTTGTACTCCATGTAGGTGACGTCCATGTCCCTGGCGGGGTCCTTGAAGGTGACGCGGGTGAGCCACTCGAGCCCTCCGAAGGGCACCACCTGCACCAGCACGGCGCGGCTGGGCAGGAAGACCATGTTGGTGAGGCCGGCGCCGTGCACGCCCATCATGACGTCCGCCGAGTTCACCAGGCGCGCGAAGTTGGGCATGTCCGTGTGGTTGTCCGGCTCGGCGATCCGCACGTCGAACCTGGCGGCGGCGGCGGCGCGCGCCATGGCGCGCTCGTTGACGAAGCGGCGGGAGCTCTTGCGGGAGATGATGAGGAGCCTGGGGCGGTCGTGGCGGCGGGGCGCCCCGGACCGGGACGCGACGGCGCGCTCGAGGCGGAAGGCGCGGCGGAGGACGCGCTTGAAGTCGGCGACGGTGACGCCGCCGGGGGAGCGGGAGGCGTCGATGCCCATGGCGCGGTGGAAGGTGGAGCCGATGACGATCCGCGGGAAGCAGTGCACCTCGCGGTCGTTGTTGACGTCGATGAGGTCGTAGCGGGAGAGCTGGCGGAAGAGGGGCTTGAACTTGTCGGCCCACCAGTCCTTGATGTCGGCGAGCAGGAACTGGACCTCCCCGCCGAAGTGGTGCGTGGAGGCGAAGAGCGGCACCAGCACGTCGGCGTAGTCGTGGTACAGGTTGCCCGCGAAGCCGCCGCTGGAGAAGAGGAAGCCCGGGACGGAGTGGTTGCGCGTGCAGAGCGGCGGGACGACGGTGGTGGCGTTGGGGGAGCCGAAGGGGACGAGCGTGAACTCGCGGACGTCGTCCATGGCGACGGGGTCGTGGCGGCGCGCGTACGGCTTGGTGCGCCATTCCTGGGAGAGCGGGTTGATGTAGATCCGCGAGTGGTTGCCGTCGACGCGGATGTCGCCCACGGCGGCGCAGCGCTCGGAGCGCTTGCTGGTGTTGTAGCAGGTGGGGCGGGACGGGTCGAAGTCCTCCTCGCCGATGGGGCCCGACAGCTTGAACCGCGTGCTGTCGTAGTCCTCGTCCACCTCCGCCGCCTCCACCTCCTCCGCCGCCGACTTGGCTGCAGTCGAATCAGTAGGGAAATCAGTGGAATCGGTGAGTGGGGGTGGTCAGGTAGGTTATTGGAGGAGGAGGAATTGAAGCAGAGGAAGGAGATGGGCGGCGACGTACGGAAGGGGTTGGAGCAGTATCGCGCCTTGATGTAGGTGAGGACGCAGAGGGAGACGAGCATGGTGACGACCATGGCGGTGTTTCCCATCCGGCGCGGCTCCTGCCGGCCCCGCGGCTGCTTCATGGACATGGCGGCCACACCGGCCCGCTCACTCCGGCAGCTGGATCTGGAAGCGAGAGCGAGGGCTAGGCTAGGCGAGCTGCAGTAGACGATGGAGAGGGTATTAAAGGCAGAGGAGTTGCCGGGGTTGGGCTCGCTCCGCTCGTGGCGTCGATGGCGACCCCGCGTCGAGCAGGCAGGGCAACCAGAAACGAGTTGGTGGGTGGTTGACGCCCGATGCCGATCGCCCGCGTCCGCGTCGCTCTGCTGGGGGCTTCGTGGGTGGGAAGCGCGGGTGGGGATGGGACCTGACCTGCCGCCTCCGACTGCGAGAGCCGCTGCACGGCAACGGCAACGGCAACCACTACGGCAGCTACGCTACAGCCGACGCGCCGGCCCCGGCACAGCGCACCAACCAAACCCCGACCCGCGGCCGGATTCGTGCAACATCTCCGTGAGGTGAAGAAAAAGGAGTGAACAGCATATTTACACACATGCCGTAATATGGTTAATGTGTTGCTTCCTCATATTGTCATGAATGAAGATGTGTTTCCTAGGTTTGGCCCCACGCGCCACCTATCTATCCATTGGCAAACGCCTGAAAAGAGGAGCGGAGTGAAATGCTCGTGCAGCGATGGTGGGTTGAGGATCCTCCAAAAAGTTTATCATTTTAACTTGGCATTAATAATACAACCAGTTTACTGTGTAGGAGCTCACCTCTTAATCCACTTATATAATAGGTTAACTCTCTTGTCTAAACGGGTCGTAAGCATACAACCCGTTTCTTTTCTCTTTCATCTTATCTCTCCTTCACCTTAACATTTAGCCTTCCTATATCCCAATATTATACTGGCTCTTAAACGTCCTGGCGGTGGGATCGGTGCCGCCACAGCCCACAATGCAGAGTGCAGTCGGCAGATAGTGGTCAAGTACTGAAGCGCGCGGCGGCTAGCGGTGGTTCCTGCCTTCCTGGGCGCAGACGAGTCTCGTCACCGGCGCCGTTTGGGCTGGATGGACACGAGCCTTGCACTTGCAGGCGGTCAGAAAGGCGACGAATCTTCCTGTCCGACCAGGTTGGATAGGAGACCTTCTCCGACCACCCTCGCGCCCGCGTCGTCTACGCCTGAGCCTCCGCTCTCGCTCGCCGTCTGCACCGCGCCCGAGACCCACCCTGTGCAGGTAGGCCTCCTGCTCTCTCTCCTCCTCCAACTCCAGCGTCACCCGAGCTCACCCGCCGCCGCGCCCGAGCTCGCCCCCTCTCTCCGGCAGCTTTTCCGACGGGTATAGAAGGAAGGGGGCCTGGAGAGGAAGGTTGGCCATGCGATAGGGATGGAGGCGGGCGGTCCAGGGGTCCTAGTGGTGGTGGAGGCGGCCGGGGTCGGGGCGGGGGAGCTCCGGTCATGGCGACGGTGAGCAGAGCTCCGACGAGGAGGGCGGGGGAGATGGGGGCTCAGGCGAGCCCTAACGCGCCGCGGCGTGGGCGGTGGTGGCGTCAGGGGCAAGGGCAACACGAGAAAGAAGATAAACAATGTTCGACGGTGTGCTCTCCTCCCCTGGTAGGCGAGAGCAGACAGTAGCACGCCTCCAGAAAAAGGCGGGCTGGCACGTTTGGGCGTTCCACTATTGGCCATGCTGTCCAGTACTCCTGCCACGTTTGAGCGCACGTGCTGGTTGACCCTGGCGTTTCGTTGCCTTGCAAACGCCGAAACCCACCCAATGGGGCGGAATGGAAGCAGGGGCGAATTTTTTGGTTTATCATCATCTTCAAGCCCATCTTCTCAATACGATTCTTGGAACATTCTCTAGCCAGGGAGCATGCCACGTCGCTGGCTATTCACGGTCGTCCGATCGGGCGACCGGATGGCCCAGATCGGGTGATCCCCGGCCATTTTGCCAAAATAGTCCTCGAACTCTAGCGAAATCAACCCGCAGTCCAACCTCCTCTCTCAGATTTTCATACAAAGAAGCTCTTCAATTTTTTTCGAAATCAACCCGCCATCCAGGACACTCTATGGGTCGGCCTGCCACCGCGTGCGAGCTGTACGTGGACCGAGACGGGCCACATTCGGCCCAAATGGTCATCTCTTTTTTTTATCTTTTATTAAATCTCATGATATGCTGATTTTGTTTATTTTATGTAAAAATAATTAGAGCTTCTAAAATCATGAAAATTTTGTGTACCCTCCCCATGATGTAATATATCTAAAAAAATATGAAACTTAGAAAATAAATAACTTTGAAATGATGTAAAATAACCTCTTTTAATTAACAAATAAACCTCACATGATTTCTACACATTAAAATATTAATAAAAAATATAAAATTTGTTTTGTGGTTGCTTTGCGAATGTTTTTCCATCCACTACAAAAATTTTGAGACAAATTTGAAATGTTTCGAAAAAAAACTCATGCCTGATCTTTAGAGGGCTCGAAATATATATACAACAAAATAAAAAAAATCCACGGTTAATATATATAACCATCCACAAATGATTGTTTCCAAATAATATAAAAAAATATATTAATACATTGCACAAAGAATGATTTAGCTACCATTATTCATACTCATGTGTCTAACTATAAAGTAAAAACAAATATCTGATAATGGCCATTGCGCGGCTTTAATAGTGGCCATGCGCGGCAAGCCGCGTGGTTCTCTAGTTCACACGATTCACGTCTTGTTGCAGTCTTGCTTATTACACTACACGGTACGACGCTCATTCAGTCTTTCTCAATCCACACGAGGCGCATATCTAAGTGGAGCAGCTGCCATGTCATTCTCGTTTCTCAATCTCCGTTTAACACGCCTTCAAGGCGTCAATCTAAATGACCACAGGTTGTCAAAAACAAATGATCTAAAATTCTAAATGACCACAGCCACTTCCTACATTGCGCGCACTGGTGGACAAAAACAAACCTCGTCAGCATCCAACCGCTCCACTGCTGCAGTGTCAGACAATCCTCCAACTATTCGGATAAACCGGTGGCACCCCTAGTGCCTGCCAACCAACGCTATGCTTGAGCTCTATCACGGTCACTTGCGTAGTGCGTGGGGCTGCATATACAAAGAATCACCTGCTCTGCTTTTCAGAGGCACGAATAGCATGAATGAATGAACCGTTCGCTTTTGGATCACTCATCCAATTTTTAACCACGAACTCGAATGTGTTAGGATTAGTGTGAAAAGTCAACTAAGATTTCCAATAAATCCACTCTAACAAAGAGGTGGATATAAGACTGTCTATAACCATCGAGACCTAAAATACGGGACACATTTGTCCCTTGGGTAGTGTTACATGCAAAATTTCAATATATATTTTTGGTTTTCTCCAACAACAGACCCAAATGAATTTCCAGGAGAGAGGAGATTCAGGATTTAGGTTATATGCCTCCCTAACAACCAAAATGGATTTTCGATATAGATACCATGTTAGAGACATAGATATTTTGTTGGAAACCCATTTTAGGTTTAGATACCGCAACTGGCTCTTGTTGAAAATAGCCTAAATACAACCAAATATGTCGAAAAGATATTTTGATAATTGACATTACAATTATACTGGCCTCTTAAGATTTGACACACATATCACACTGACGCGTGAAGTCAACTTAGTCCTTAGCATGTGGGTGACAATATCAATAGTTAATTTGATAGGCGCATAAGTCATAAGTTAGATGTACCTAAATATAGGAATTTCTCATTTTCTTTTAATAAATAGCTTATGTTAATAAAAAGTTTGATTATTAGAAAGCCTTTTTGAATATAAATCTAGTTTGGTAACTTTTATGGTACAAACTTTTTCTATTATCATCTAATTTAGTGACTTTTATAGTACAAAATTTTCATATAATCAAACTAATCGTTGATCAATGCAAAGATCAGAGAGTTGAGTTCTGAAATAGATACTCCCTACCGCCTTACATTTTGGATAAATGGAGTAGGTACGTGCTTAGGTGGCTTTTAATATAGTAGACTCCGATTATATGAGTAAAGTGTACATGGACCATGCCGCCGGCACTAGCTTAGCTGCCCTGCATGCCGAGCACAAATGAGAAGTGTTGCTTCCTATGCAAACAAGATCCTCTGTCTGCTTGCATCGATCGCACTCAGCAAGTCGCGCACCATGTGGTCTCGGGTGGCATTGATGAAACTAAAGCAAAAGCAAACGTTAATTGCTTCAGACACCCAGGCCTGTAGGCCAGCATTAGTTAGGAATACGACGTCGTCTCGTCCATGGCCATTATTTAAGTAGGAGTATCTAACAACAGTCCACCGACCGACTGGTAGGCGCTAGCTGAATTGGATTAGGTCTTGTGATCTTGTCTCGCCTGCGGCATGTGCCTCCCTTCCTCCTATGAACCTGACTCAATGAGAGGTCCTGCTCGTCAGTCACACTGCCGCTCGCCTTCAAAGTTATATACTATAGCTACTTTTATACGAGTACTTTCATATATTAATTAGGAGTAGTCCTGATGAACAGTTGATCTACTCACTTCGTCTCAAAATAGACGTTGCTATGGGATGCGTGTTGATCAAACTTTTCTAACTTTGACCGCGTTTATAAAAAATGCGTGCAACATTTATAGCTTCAAATAAATATATTATAAAATTATATTCAAAGATCTATCTAATGATACTAATTATACATTATAAATATTAATATTTATATATATATTTGGTCAAAGCCAAAAAAGTCTTTGACTTTTTGGAAAATAAAAATGACATTTATTTTGGGACATAGAAAGTAGCTAGTAAGGGATAGAGAGATTGGAGGACGTGATGTATACGCACGGTTCCCATTTTATCTATAGACCACCGGCTGAACGAGTGATATAGGTGAAGACTGAAGAAACAGCGAAGGAAATTATTTAATGTGTGAACGCCTCGACATTCAACTTTCAAGTCCAACAAACCGATCCCATCATCAATCATGATTCGTAGACTAATTAACAAACAAACAAAATGACGTATTTAAAAAATGAAACCGATCGATGAACGGCAATTCGTCAAGTACTGATCCTCGTTGCTATGCTAACTGAGCGTAATTTGGTTAGGTATTCCTAGTGGTGCACCTACATGGCTACGACATTGAGTAGTTAATCGACTTGGTTCGGGGTTGCATCTTCGATTTGTGGACTTCATCAATTTAGGTATCTTATAATGTAGACGGCGTCATATGTCTCCCAACAACGAGAGTAATGGTGTAGTTAGATACTCGGATTGAGTACCAATGCAACAACCTGAGGTCATAGTTAGATTCAGTACCTTCTTCAAGCATTAAGGTTTTCATAGGCCAGCTTGCGATGGCCTTTTGAATGGACTTTGCTATGGTACTTTCAAACGAGTGCGAGTCTTTCATTTAACTAGAAATGATTGTTAAGCTAGATCATCTATTACTTCTAAGAAAAATCCTGGTCCTGGATGGAGCCGTTAGCCCTCTTCCCCTCCCTGCGCCGCCCCTTCGCCGGGCTCCAGATCCGCCACCGTCGAGCCGCCCCAAGCCCCTCTCCCAGCCTCCAGCGCCCCCCCGCAAAGCACTGATGTCCCACCGGTGGGCCTCCACCTCCCTGAGCTCGCTGCCTCCCTACCAAAGCTCGAACGGCGACCTCTGCTCAGATCCATAGTGGTGGGCTCGCTTGAGCTCAGCCGTGGATGACGACGCCCCCAAGAAGACTGCACCTGCCACCCCACGACGTGTCAGCTTCGCCTTCAATTCCTGCACCTCCAGTCCGCCTCCCAAAGCACCCGCCTTTATTCCCCCTCCCACCCCAGCAGCTCAAGTCCTGCTTCAGAAGAACTCCAGGCACCAGGCTCTGTCCGCGGGTCAGTGGAGGCACACGGCCGCCGCCGCTCGCACTAATGGCGGCACGCCTTTTCGAAGCTCCGACGACAGAAGCACTCCAGCACTAGGCTCGGACCGCGGGTCAGTGCATGCCGCGTCCGCGGCCGCTCGCACTAATGGCGGCGCGCCTTTTCGTGGCTCCGGCGACAACACAACGATTCATGGTGATGCTGAGCATGGGGATTGGTCTCTCATTCTTCCGAAGTACTGGTGGCGCCGCCCTGAATTCAAGCCTCCTGGAGACTCAAGATGACAGCCAAACCGCGCGCCTGCAGCTCGCCCTCCTCTCTCTGCGCTCCTGCGGGGGAAATGCTTGCGCTGCCTCGCTGGCGGCCACCAAGCAGCGGACTGCAGAGACCCTGGTCAGGTGCCTGCGCTGCCTTCGCCTTGGCCATAAAGCTTATGCGTGCCATGCAGCAAGGCCGCCTCACCAAGCAAGCGACTGAAGCACCTCCGCCACCACAGCAGCGCCCTCCACCTTTGGACCAAACCAACTTCCCTGAGCTCCCTCGCCGTGCCATGGCTCAGCCTAGTGACCCAGCGCTGAGGCCGGGGGACACCTCGGCGATTGCGGCATCCACCAACGACATGGAGACTGAGCTCGAGCGCCTGTCCACATGCGCCGTCGTGACGTGTCTGTGCCGGGACACGGACGCCGTCGGCCCAGAGCGTGTCAAGAAGGACGATCTGCTCCTGCCTGGGGATCTAGCCCGGAGGATGTCACGGTCACGCGCCATCACCCCGAAGACTTCCTCATCGTCTTCAAGCACCCGCACCACCACGACCAAGCATTGGAGCGCCGGCGATTTCCTGTGGGCAACCTCGACATCCGCATCTTGCCGTGGCGCGTGCTTCCCCTATGGTGACCACTGCGACCTGCTGTCACCATGTGCGCCTCTGCCTTGAGGGGATCTCGGCTCATGCTTGGAACGAGAGCATCGCCAAGCGTACGATCGCAAGGGCGTGTGACTTTGACTACATGGACAAGCACTCCCTGCACGAGGACACCAGGGCGCTTTGTCTTTGGGCGTGGACTTACAACCCTTCGGACATACCAAAGGTAATTTGGCTCTCGGGCCCTGCCAGGGTGCATGAGAGGGAGCGTTCAGAGTCCCATCATGGCCAGCGCCATGGCAAGTCTTCGTCATCAGACGGTCACCATCGACACCAATCCAGGGCCAACTCCACTTCTTCGGTGGAACGACATCGCTCGGCGTCACCACAATCCCTGACACAGACAACGCCTGATGGGACGCGCACTGCGGACAGCATCACCAACACTGCTGCTTTGGTCAGGGACAACCACCAGCCATCTCTGCAGGTCAATTCATCACCACCGGCGCGACAGGAACGTGGACGCAGCCACGAGCGGAGCAGCCGTCGGCGCAGCGGTGGACATAAATCACCACCGCGCTCATTGACACCACCTTCGCCTGCAGTCTCATCACAGCGCTGCAACCCAAGGGAACTTTTGCAGATGGACATGGCTAGCGAGAAGAGCATAGCCCATCAACAGAGCATCACCTGACTCTGCACCTCTTCAACAGAGCAGAGCAACACCGAGTCCTCCTGTTGCCGAGCAGTGCAGCAGCATCGTCCCAGGAGACCCTGGCACCTACAATGCCCCTAAGCTTCACCAACGCTGAATCTGCATGCGACCCCGTCTTCAGCGGCAACCCGCGCACGAATTGCGCGCTTCCTGCCCTAGCCTCGTCTACACAAGGCGTCGAGCCCGGGGTCCTAGCAGCTCTAGGACGCGTCAAACCTGCACGTCGCCCAGAGTTCCGGCTGCCACGAAACAGCCAGTCGGTGTTGTGGCTGCGTGCACTCCCAGTGGTGCGGCAGGGGCTTTTATCGAGTCGCTGTCCCGCGCTCTATCTCCGCCACTCCTTCAGGCACCTCTGCGCCGGACCTCTCTGCTCCAACGTCGCAAGAAGCCTGCTGCTCCATCCCGTCGCAGCGTGCACATCGCTTCCATGACCTGGCCAAGAGGCGACGCCCAGGCAAAGGCAAGGCAGGTCCTCATGAAGCGGATGGGCATCCTCGAGGAAGATGCCCCAACCCCTGACGATCGTTTCCTGCGCTACATCGGCCTCTTCAGGGGCCCTCGGTCCGACGACGCTATCAAGGCCTTGGTAGCTTTGTACGGTCTCGATGACGCTGCTGTTGACACTTCTTAGCGCAACCACTAGAGACAGGGTGTTAGGCTATCTCTGATAACGGCGTCAGAAGTGCCTGAGGGTATTTCTTATGTCTATTGGATAATTCCGCAAGCGCACAGAATATACCGATGTAGCACTTCACCCGAGAGTATTTCAAGGTATCGTTATTTATTTTATCCCAAGGGAAAGCGACTACTAGAAATATTAATAAAAGGAGATCCTTAATTCTATCTCAACTTAGCACAACTAATGCAGAGGGGGTAATCAAAGTATGATAGGAATGTGATGATTCAAAGATAACAAATGAAATGCTAAAAGATAACTAGTGTAGTATAGCTAGGTGGGAGAACAACGAGTAAGAAAGGTTCCTGTGATTCAAACTCTACTCCTATGACCTATCCTATCAAATGGACGAAGTACACTAAGACTGCTACCTTACTTCTGGTGTGTAGGAGATAGTGCGAAACAATAGAGGATATAACCTCTACCCGAAGCGCCTATGCTCTTATGGGAGCCTACCTTTTAAGAACTTGCCTAAAACACGTGGAGGGATACTAAGACTAGACATGGCTGTCACCACCTGCTAGCACCCACAAACAATCCGTGCGACAAGCGGCATTCAAAGGCAAGATCTAGTGTAAGCACCATGCTTACACTAATTCTCACTACTCTAGCTGTGGCCAAGGCAACTAGAGCACCCTATGACAGGCAATGAACTACACACGTGAGTTGGTTACAGGATCACAATCTAATGTATGCCGACCAAGTAATATGATAACTCACAACAATACTATTGTAAGAATAATATTGCAGTAAGTAAAGACTCAGTAAAGTAAAGCAGAAATATTATATTAAAGTAAATAAGTCTTACATAAAGAGAAAGATACAAGAGTTATACCAGACTCTCCAGCAGACGACTCCGGAGACCCCGAGCGCAGCTCGACTCAACTCTAACTCTCACACTAGACTACACTACTACTAGAGGTGGAACTACATTGATCTCCACTTGTATCTGGATTCAATCATGTCTTGAGAGGGTGGAGGTAGCCTCTATATATAGGAGGAAGTGGAGAGGTGCCACGTCAGCGATCCGCGTGCTCCTTCATTCTCCTCCCTTGGATAAACCATCATTGAAACCGCCTTAGATGGACGGCAGTGGCAAAACCATCACGTGGGAAGCATGCAGGAAGTCGGTGGAGCATGGCGGTGGCCTGGGCCCACCATGGGTGGGTCGGCCGACCTACCTATGGCAAGGTGGGCCTACCACTGTGGTCCCCACTGGTAATAGAGTGTGGCTACGTACTGGTTTCCCCTTGGTCTTGTCGGTTCACGCCTTGATCCATGTGCTTTGATCTTCCACCGTTGATTGGAAACACAACTTTGATCCAATGGTGGAATTGAGCTGAGTGGAGTGTCACACGGATCATGCCATGTCAGCAGAGCCCTGGTGGGCTCCACATGTGGGTCGGCCGACCTTCATGTGGGCCCTCCAGGTGCTCCACTCTCTTCTATGTGCCTCCTTGAGTCATTTGTTGAAGTGTGACAGCTTGGTGCCCAAGTGGGTGGTTCGGCCGACCCAACATATTGTGCTCCAAGTGCTCATTTCTGCTCTGTTTGATCTTCCCTGCATTCACAGGCTAAGAGTACAAGTGGAACTAGTTATTGGATAAAATATGTTCATATTATGTTGATTTTCCATCAGAAACCGAGTCTGTTGACGGTGTTAGAGTGTGGAATTTTATTGCTTATCCACCGTCAACAAGATCCCCCAAGCTTAACCTTTGCTCGTCCCGAGCAAATAATTAAACTTAGTCTCGGTGGATCAGGAGTTGCTACAATGTTCATATTTCAATAGTACCATGTGTACAATGAATTACTTCTCTTTTGAATGGAAAAATTGGCTCTAAAAATTCATCCATATTACCTTAGTTCTTTATGGGGTTTATGGCCTTTCCTTTGCCTTAGGTGGTTGAGAGACAGAACAGTTTGACTTGAGCACTAATTTTCTCATTCTTTGCAAGTTTCATACTGGAGGCTTTAGTAATGTTTTTTTTAAAGAAAACTTAATGTTCCTCAGATGGTTCTCTCATATCGCTCCAATAGTGTATGATTCCTTACCAAGGCACAAAGTAAATATTGCCTTCTCTTTGTCATCCTACTTCTAAAAATGGCTTATGTGGAGCTTCAGGTAGGAATGAAAGAATATAGCATACTTACTTTGCATGTATTGTAGAGTCAAAGCTTGAATCCAAAGAGAGAAGTGTCATGCCTTTAGATCAAGATGTGCAAGTGTGTGGAAGATAGTGGACTATAATACTCCTCTATTTGGAATTGTATCTCTCTCTAATAAAGTTTTTGAGACATGGCTATCATTTTTCTTTTCTTTTATTCATAAGCTTAGACCTGCTCATTTCTTTTTCTTTTCTTTTCTACGGACTTCCTTGTGTCCATTTTTTATTTTTCATTCATTTTGCATTGCCTTTTGTCTCTCTTTTATCAAATCAACTAAGAGATATATTCTAAGACCTTTAAAGCATGTAGCATTTATTTAGTGAAAATGAATGGCATGTTGTCGCGTACTTCTAGTGTAGAAGCAGCATATATGTGTGGTGTGTATGTGATCTTGATCTTGGGAGCATGATAAGTCTCTCATTAAGGGTCAACAAGACTTGACAATACTCAATACAAAGCAAATAGCTTGGAAGGTTTTAAAC
Organism: Eremochloa ophiuroides; assembly: GCA_038502445.1. Classification (NCBI taxonomy): domain Eukaryota; kingdom Viridiplantae; phylum Streptophyta; class Magnoliopsida; order Poales; family Poaceae; genus Eremochloa; species Eremochloa ophiuroides. The sequence continues at coordinate 105,200,170 of JAHLJS010000003.1, forward strand.
ATGTATAACTTATATGGCTGTGGTAGGAATTTATCACCATTGAGGAACAATAAGATTTTGATTTTTTAAAGAAATAAATCTCCAGTAATGATGCATGCTTAGAATAATATTATAGCAACTCTTGTCTCACTATATCATATCTCACAACAATTTAGACTTACTTCTAGCACTTGCAACCCATAAAGTTTTCAGGTTCACGATGCTTTTAAATGAGCCAAGTGATCCATACTCAAAGAAATACTAAGTTGTAAACTAGGCATTAAAGAAATATTAACAGAGCAACTATTCATCATTTCCATGAGGAAGATAAACATTCATGAAACATATGAGACAAAGGAAATATTTTTAGTGTTTTTATTTTATTTTATTTTATTTTTATTTTTATTCAAATGCATCAAATTAAAAATAATGTTAAGATAGGATATTTACCTTAGTGGGGGAGAGAATCTCCCCCAAGCTTGCCCTTTTGTAGATGTCTCATTGAGGTGGACGTGGCGGATATGGTAGTGGATAGTGAGGAGGATACCGTGGTGGATATGGTTGCGGGAACTGTTGGGGCTGCTATGGGGTTTGAACTGTGACATTATGAATGTCCTCATGGCCGGCTCACAGCACACCAAACTGCCTGACTTCTCCCCCCAGAACTGGAGTTTTGCATGGCATTTGAACTGCCTGCATAGGTGCTGTCATCTTTTTCGGAGTGTTCGCCAAACTGTGCAGCTCGTGCACGTCCCCGAGTAACAGGTTTTGTAAAACTCCAGCGGCCACCTACTCCTGCAATGTTAGGTACTAAAGGGTGGCCCCCATACAGTTTTAATTCTGCACATGGCAGGGTGAGTTTTGCAGCGGTATTATGGAATTTAAATTCAATTATTTCTTGGGGACCACCAGCAATAATATGCGTGTTGACATCTACTAACGTCGCCAAATATAACTATATAACTTTTAATGTGAGAGGCGAGATTAGAAGATGAATGGTAATTAATTAACTTATTATTAGCAACTAGCCACTTTTCTATTACCAACATTCTTATGCAAGAACTAGGTTGTCATCCCTAATTAATAATGCTAAGAATAAATAAAAGTTTTATATATTAATCTGTGACTAGACAGAAATAAATATAAATAATATAAACTAAGATCAATTCTGCAAGCGGACAGATAATTATACCATTGTAGCATTTTACCTAGGGAGTTCTACCAGGTTGTCGATTTATATTTGTACCACCGGGAAGGACTAGGATAAACTACAATCTATTATATTGATAGTGATGGTATACAATGGATAAGTGACATTACCGATGTCAATTTCTCTACTCATAACAGACAGTGGTCACAAGGTAAATAAAGATAAAAGATGATAAGTATGATCAAGCATCATAATAAAAGATAATCATCAGAGCACTTCTCTAGTCATAGTAATAGCTAGCCAATGGATAAACTAAGGAATTAATATCAAAGGTAATTCTATAACTACGTCAATGAATAACTCTAATTAGTGTAATTACATCTAGCAATTATTGTTAGACTAATCCTATATCATGATCACATGCAAAGGGCATCATGTAGGAAAGGTGTGAAACAGAGTCATCACCCAACTTCGCGACCGTGCCTGCTGGCCTACATACGGGGGGTGGACTACAGAGGACTCAACGCAGTTGTCACCTACGTGATCTACCACATGACCCGGCACATCAGGGTGCACTCGCAGATAAACAAAATACCTAGACACCACGTTACGAGCAATTACATGAATTCAATAAGATCAAACCAACTATACTAGACATATAATCAAAGTAGACAAAGACTATTGTAATCAAGAACATATGAACTATTAAGAACAATGTTTCCCTAATCATAATGAAGAATACAATAATAGAGAAAGAACTAGAATTATACCGAACTCCGTGCTCCAGACAGACGCCGGGGCTCCATATCCGCCGAAGAACTAGAACTCCTCTACTCTCTAATCTAACTAGGCTAGAACTATGAACTAGGAGGCTCTTGATGGTCTGCCCCTTTATTTATAGCCCGGTGGGATGCCCGTGCGCCGTAGGATCAAACCGAATTGAAACAAGGGCTGAGATGACTCCACAAAGGCGGCGGAAGAAGACTCCAGAAGGTGGGCCGAAACCCTAGCAGGGGGCGCCGGCCGGCCCCAACCTGGGGGGTCTCGGGTCCCGGTGCCTCGGTTGTGTTCCAGATGCTTCTAGTGTTCTCGTGATGATGTTTCCTTGACGGTTAAGTTACGTGGTAATCATGCTCTATAACCCTTCTTTTATGCTTTTCTGGAATAGCCCCTGGAAAATACAGAACATGCAAAACTCGTGAAAACTGTCAGTTAAAACCCTAGACTAGTGTGTATTCATGTACCCTTGGTGTCTAAAGTTCTAATAAAAGTTGACGTTATCCACCGTCAACAACACCCCCAAACTTACCTGTTTGCCAGTCCCTTGGCAAACGAACTAAGCCTAATTACTAATGTAATTGGATTAGGAGTTGCTACCACGCTTTCATACTTCCCAAATACACATGCTGCAAACATAGATTCTCCTCCGGATTAGACAAAACTGCTCTAACTTTTAAACTTACCCATTTTCCTTTAACTATAGGGCTTTTTTGTCCTTGCCTCAGTCTTGAGTAATTGAAAGAATGAACAATCAAGTCTTGAACTATGTAGCAAATTCTTCACAGTACCAATATCCCGGAGTTTTGCAGGTTTTCAAAATAAAACTCAGAGCTTTAATTGTATGACACCCTCAAGTCTCCTAATATATATGGTATTTGTGGATCTCACTTAAGGCATTAATGTTATGCCTTCCTATAACTAAGGATTTATAGTGGAGCTCATAGGAGTGGCAATAACAAGGTTTTAAGCATACTTGCAATTCATATGTTGTAAAGTCAAACAATGGATCCACAGAGAATCGAGGCATACAATCAAACCAAGATGTGCATGTGTATGGAATATGGTGGATATGTGTATATGTGGTATTTAGTGGCTATTCCTAATTCTACTTTTACTCTTTGAAAATGATTCACTCTCCTTTGTAACTTGGAGGAACATATGGGCTATGTTTATTCTTCTTTTTTTCATTCGGGAGGCGGGCATCTAGTACCCATTGTTTTAATGCTGGGACACTTGTCCATCTTTTACTCCCTTTTTATATTTTTGTATAGCCGCATGTATCCTTTGAATATGAATAACTGGAGAGATAATAATAAGAACTTAGAGCAATTATAATAGGGCTGTCCTATGGGGTTTATATATTTTTGGTGTTCACTCCTAGTGTGGGAGAAAATATTTTTATGATGAACATTGATGAAAGTGGAAATGGTTGCGATTGCTCCCAGGGTAGGAATAATGCATATATGCTGAAGTGTGTACGTGATCTTGGTTTTAAAAGCATGACAAGAATCTCATATGGTATTCAACAAAGGTTGATTGAACTCAATGTAAAGCAAGAAGCATAAATGTGCAAAAGGTTTCCTATGTAAATGTATCATATATGGCTTTGGTAGGAATTCACATTTTGTCATACAAGAGTTCATCATATAAATTTTAAGTTTTCAAAAATAAATCTCCAGAACTTAGTAATGTTAGGAATAAGATAAATAGTAGCTCAACTTTCATGAATCATATCAATCGGTTACCTAGACTTAGCTCAGGCATATGCCTCCACAAGTTTCAGGTTTAGAGTAAATTCTTAAGTTAAAACAACAATATCATAAACTCGGGAGAATTTAAGTTTGACAACTAGGCATTGAAAAGTATTGTGACAGAGTAACTATTCATCATCTCTAAGACAAAATTTTAATGTTCATCAATTTTTAATTTAGTTCTAGCCTAAACTGACTCTAAACAAACTCTAATATATAGATAGATATTTATTTGGTTTTCAAATTTTATCTTACTAACTAACTCACGTGAAAAAGCGATATAGTAATAATGATACATAGGATAGGAAACTTATATTTAGCTGGATTTTAATTGGAGGGTGCCCTCCCCCAAGCTTGACGTTTGACAGGGTCTTGATGTTGCAGATTGAGTGATCCTTCTGAGCTGTGTATCGGTAGTGTAAGGGCGTTGGGTTGAGTAGCTCCTTGATATTATGTTGTCTTATGAAACTCAATTGCCAATAAAAATACCAGATCTTATAGAGAGGGGTTAGGTTTAATACCACTCCATGGTAAGTGATTGATTTTATATTTCCAGCAGAAGTTTAAGCTTCTTTACCTAATCAAGAAACTTCTCTAAGAGTGTGGACCTTCATGTGCCCACATATTTTTGGTTCTTTTCTAAAAGGTGTGGACCTTCATGTGCCCACATATTTTTGGTATTTTAGATTTTCCTATGATACTATGGTGAACCTTCATGTGTTCACATATTTTTGGCATTTTATGTTTGTATAAAGTAGACTTAATAAGCGCGTTGATAAAGTTACCAGGTAACTAGGGGATGCTCCTCCCCCAAGCTTGATGTCTGCAATACTTGGTGCTTGAATGATCTTCAGAGCGAGTTGGTTAGCAGCAGTTCTGATGATTGCCACTAGTAGACTCTCTCCTTAGTCATAATATTATTCCTGCATAGTTATACTCCAACAAGAAAACCAAAACTCGAGGCTCGAATTATCAAGGGGTTAGCGGTCAGCCAATGAGCACTTTGATTATTTTTTGAGTTGATTTTAATTAATAGATTTTAACAGGATTCTAACATGATTCTCTTTTTGGGATTTTCTAATTTTCTTATGTAGAAATCAAATATGTACGCATGCTAATAATAATTTTTATGCCACCACAGGGAATATTTATTTCCATGGGGCTTAGGATTTTTATAATACAACAAAGCAACTATAAATACTACTACCATCTATAAATTATTTTTATTTCTATGCCACCACAGTAAATATGCCTACAGAGTTACCATAGGTGTATTTACATGGGGCTTAGCCTTTATGATGCAGTAAATAAAGCAGTAAACATTTTTGTTGGTTTATTTTTTAATATGCAAAAATGATTGTACTAATAAATGATGCTAAGCAAAATTACTAATGAATGCTGAATTAATTAGATAACTACCATTCTAACCTTATGGCTAGGGTACGGAATTTAAAGTCTACCGACAAGACTTAGATAGAGGAGAGTACTTACTTAGTAGGTTCATTGTCTGAGGTTACCTCAATCAATTCCCCATTTTGCGGTGGTGTAGCAGGTGCTTCTTCCTTCTTCTTCCATCTCCTTTCTGTCTCTTCTGCTTCTTTCTTTTCTAGGTCCAGCTCTTCCTCGTAAGCTTCTCTTGATTCTTCATCTCTCTTTATCGATTCTTCTACTTGTGCTTGGATCTCTTCTTTCTCTGCCTTAGCAATCTGGTCCATCTTTTCAGCTTCCGCTTCACACTCACTCCAGCGTGGTGCTTGTACGGCTTCTTCTTGCTCCTTGTAGCAGTCTTCATACTTCACAATCCTACCAGGGAACTCCTCCCATCCACAGTGAGGTTGGGCAGCCTAACGGCGGGCTTGGCGTTTCCTTCTGTTGCGTTGCTTCCTGATCTGCTCATGGTTAAGATGTGTTTTAAATTGGCAGCGTACCTTTCCGGTGGGTAGGTTGAAGTGGATCTGTCCAGACCCAATGTATATGATAGCATTGGCGGTGCAGAGGAACGGTCTTCCCAAAAGAATAGGCGATTCATCGTCTCCCTGCGTGTCAAGAACTAGAAAATCTGCGGGTATATATTTATTTTGAATTTTTACCATGACATCCTTAACTACGCCTTTAGCGAAACTCAATGATTGGTCCGCCATCTGCAACCGAATTTATGTTGGGTATAATGGTAAATCATCAAATAATTCATCATATACCTTTTTGGACATTACGTTGACGCCTGATCCAGTGTCACAGATGGTGTCGGGAAAAGTGATGTCTCTGATTGTGCATTCAATGATTGGTTCACCTGGGTCACCTCTCTTTGTTGGAAATGGTTTTGGGAGCATATGATCATTTTCTGTGTTTATGGCATTGATTAGCTGAGCGGTTCCTTCAGGTACATGCTGGGGCTTGTTCTTCCTCCATCTCCTACTATTCTTCTTCTTGGGTGCTGGTTGTTGTTGTTGCTCTTCTTGTTGATGGAATTGCTTCGGGACTGCAGGATTCTTTAGGATGCGGTTCTTGAATGAAAATCTATTCTTCTTGTCTTTGATGGAGAGGACAATCTTGGCGTGTTCCGCATAGATGATGGCTTTCGTTGTGTATAAGAATGGTCGTCCCAAGATAATGGGTGCCTTCTCATCTCCTTCAGTATTCATGATCACAAAGTCAATTGGGACATATAATTGCCCCACTCTGATAACAGCTTCTTCTAGTACTCCCTTGGGGTAGCAAATGGACTGATCTGCAAGCTGCAAATGCATATCTGTGTACAACAAAGGATCACCTAAAATTTTCTCATAGATTATCTTGGGCATTATGTTGACACTTGCGCCGAAATCGCAGATAGCCTCTGGAAAGTTGTGACATCCTATGGAGATAGGAATCGCAGGTCTTCCAGGGTCTCCCATCTTCTCAGGTAGTGAGTGATCTATCCACTGTATATCTGCAGGCTCAATTTGGTATTGTGTTGCATTGTGAATATCAACAAGTTTAGCAGTTTCTAAATCCTCCGGCTGGCCCGGAATCTTTCCTTTCTCAAATGGAGGGACAGCAGCAGCAAGCTGAGCTAATTGTGATTCTAACATTTTATTAAAGCTGTGCTGATTCTTTATATCGAAAGCAAAGGTATCCATTCTAGTATTTATATTTTCTAAAGCTTTATCATTTGAGGCTACCTTTCTAGACATTTGATCTAACAATTTAGATTGACCAGCAACTAAATCTCTTAAAGGCGGAAGATTGTAATTATTATAATTATTACCTTGGTTGTTACCTTGTTAATTACCTTGACGAGGTTGCTGATTCCATCCTTGATTTGGCTGAGGACGATAGTAGGTGTTGTTGTTGATGAAGTTCACATCCTCTTGCAACGTAGGGCAGTTGACAGCTGAATGCCCGTAATCTCCACATTCTTCACAGGTCATGCGGGAATCATTGATATGCATGACTTCCTTCTTCTCTATGTCGAGCTTCTTCATGATGAGGTCTAGCTTGGCAGTAACCATGTCAGTCTCTTTCAGATGATGGATGCCTCCTCCTCTCTTGCGAGGTTGAGTACGTTCTTCATTACAGCTTGAATTTGAGGCCATCTTCTCAACAAGTGCTTGAGCTTCTGAAAGCTTAAGTGACAGGAAAGCTCCTCCAGCTGCAGCATCTATGGACTCACGGGTGCTTAAGATAAGCCCGTGGTAGAAGGTCTGCAATAGTAGCCAATCCTCTATCCCATGATGAGGACAGTCTTCAATGTAATTTTGGAATCTCTCCCATGCTTCAGTGAATGATTCGTCATGTTGCCGTTGAAAACTTGAGATTTTCCCACGCAGAGCATTTGTCTAGCCTGTAGGAAAGAACTTTGCCAAAAAACAGTTGAGCATTGGTCCCATGTAGTGTTCTTGTCTTTGTTGGCGTAGAACCACTGCTTGGCTTTCCCCAAAAGTGAAAATGGGAAAAGGCGGAGTAAAATAGCATCTCTTGGTACTCCTCTAATTGTGAAGGTGCTACAGATCTCTAAAAAGTGTTGTAAGTGTGCACTTGCATCTTCATGAGATTTTCCACAAAACTGGCTGGCTTGAACCATGGTGATAAGAGCAGGCTTGAGCTCGAATCCATTCTCTCCCGTGTTGACTGCTGGTCCAGTCCGGATGTTTTCTGTTGTTGGGGCAGAGAACTCGTGCAGCATCTTCTCAGCCATGTCTTCAAACACAGGAGATAAATCTTCTCCTAAGTGTTCTTCTTCCAATATTAGAGCTGGCTCCTTTGATAAACTAGCTCGAGAAACGATGAGTGTTTTTGATAGTGATTCGGGATCTTCCCTCATCTCTACAAACTTCTTTCTTCTCAGGAGTTTCTCTGGATCGTCAATATAATTATTTGGAAGAGAAAAACCATTTGTTCATCACCCTGCATAAGATAAGCAAATTATAAAAAAAACAAGGGTGTACCTATTTGAGTTAGAGATCAATCGGTAATACAATCTTATCCATTATGTATACATGTGCTATCAATATTTCCTAAGTTTATTGTGCCTTCCCCGGTAACGGCGCCAAAAATACTTGTTGACATCTATTAACATCGCCAAATATAACTATATAACTTTTAATGCGAGAGGCGAGATTAGAAGATGAATGGTAATTAATTAACTTGTTATTAGCAACTAGCCACTTTTCTATTACCAACATTCTTATGCCAGAACTAGCTTGTCATCGCTAATTAATAATGCTAAGAATAAATAAATGTTTTATATATTAATCTATGTGACTAGACAGAAATAAATATAAATAATATAAACTAAGATCAATTCTGCAAGCGGACAGATAATTATACCATTGTAGCATTTTACCTAGGGAGTTCTACCAGGTTGTCGATTTATATTTATACCACTGGGAAGGACTAGGATAAACTACAATCTATTTTATTGATAGTGATGGTATACAATGGATAAGTGACATTACCGATGTCATTTTCTGTACTCATAACAGGCAGAGGTCACAAGGTAAATAAAGATAAAAGATGATAAGTATGATCAAGCATCATAATAAAAGATAATCATCAGAGCACTTCTCTAGTCATAGTAATAGCTAGCCAATGGATAAACTAAGGAATTAATATCAAAGGTAATTCTATAACTACATCAATGAATAACTCTAATTAGTGCAATTACATCTAGCAATCATTGTTAGACTACTCCTATATCATGATCACATGCAAAGGGCATCATCTAGGACAGGTGTGAAACAGAGTCTTCACCCAACTTCGCGACCGTGCCTGCTGGCCTACAGAGGACTCAACGCAGGTGTCACCTACGCGATCTACCACACGACCCAGCACATCAAGGTGTACTCGCAGATAAAAAAAATACCTAGACACTACGTCTACATATCGTTCACCATCTATCCATCGTACGCATGAATAAACGCGATACGAGCAATTACATGAATTCAATAAGATCAAACCAACTATAGTAGACATATAATCAAAGTAGACAAAGACTATTGTAATCAAGAACATATGAACTATTAAGAACAATGTTTCCCTAATCATAATGAAGAATACAATAATAGAGAAAGAACTAGAATTATACCGAACTCCGTGCTCTAGACAGACGCTGGGGCTCCAGATCCGCCGAAGAACTAGAACTCCTCTACTCTCTAATCTAACTAGGCTAGAACTATGAATTAGGAGGCTCTTGATGAAGTAGGAGGCTCTTGATGGCTTGAGGACTTGATGCCTTGAATGAATGATGGTTTGATTGCCTCCAGGGGGTCTGCCCCTTTATTTATAGCCCGGTGGGATGCACGTGCGCCGTAGGATCAAACCGACTTGAAACAAGGGCTGAGATGACTCCACAAAGGCGGCAGAAGAAGACTCCAGAAGGTGGACCGAAACCCTAGTAGGGGGCGCCGGCCGGCCCCACCCTGGGGGGTCTCGGATCCCGGTGCCTCGGGTGTGTTCCAGATGCTTCTAGTGTTCTTGTGATGATGTTTCCTTGATGGTTAAGTTACGTGGTAATCATGCTCTTTAACCCTCCTTTTATGCTTTTCTGGAATAGCCCCTGAAAAATACAGAACATGCAAAACTCGTGGAAACTGTCAGTTAAAACCCTAGACTAGTGTGTATTCATGTATCCTTTGTGTCTAAAGTTCTAATAGAAGTTGACGTTATCCACCGTCAACAATGTGCCTTTATAAAATGATCTGCATCTAGGATGGTTCTAGGGCAGGTTATGTACCGGTTGTACCCATTAAGCATCTCAAGGTCGCTACAGAATTTTGTGATGATAGATGTGAAATCAAATGAGCCAATTCTTGAGGGTGCAGAAATCCAATGTTCTACCATGGCTTTTGCAAGTGATACTCGAATTTTATGTACCATGGCATACATTATTCTTGAATCATCTTCTCTAACGATTCTAACATCATCCCTGGGGAAAAGAGTGATTCCCAACCATCTATGCAGAAAGCGAAGCATAGGGTTGCAAATATGACTAGTGTGAAGTTCTCCCATTTTGTTTCCCCTGTTATTTCATGCCAAAATTCAAGCTTATTGAACCTACGGGTAGCAGCTTCCAAGTTTGTGGTGCAATTTATAAAACCTAGACAAGCATTAAATTGCTCCCACTCAAGATCATAATCTTGATTAAACAAGTGAAAATAGATGTTGTCTCTAGTTGTTTTTACCGTGCACATGAATTGTAAAGTGAGAAGCCTGCTATTAGGGAAGTTAGGGAAATCCCAAAATCCACCGCCATCCTATTGCACCAAAAACATTAAAGAACTCCTCATACATACCTGTGCGTTGGAGGAGTCCTAAATCAATTACCTGGGTGTGTTCGAAGTTGTGGTTGCGGATCAAGTTGAGGATGAGCAGTTCTTGTGGAGTGACCCAAATGCCTATTTCTGGGTCTTGTATTTTGACAGGTTGCTCTTCTTTTTCGGATTCCTCATTAACTTCTTCATGATCGTGAGATGGTTGTTCAATGTTCTCCATGTTGTCGCTCCGCACAAGCAAAGGTTCTCCAGAAATCTGTTCATCTTGTGACCCCGAGAGTCGTATCTCGGTGTCATGGGAGGATTGCCCCTCCTATGATGAACGTCGTGAACTCCCGCTCAATGTTGTGTGCACCTTCCTTGCCACGGCTTTGAATGGATTCTTCATGCCTGCAAGAGAAGAAGACGAACAAAGCTAGCACTAGGGGGTTAGGTTAATTCAATGAACCTTCTTACCGAATGAGTACCTCTCTGGAGTTCTTCAAGAGATGAACACTTGATTGGAGAGAGGGTTAAAGGAGCAAAGTTCTTGAGTGTTGAAATTCTCTAGATAAAGGAAGGCTACTCTCCTTCATGTGCTTTTAAAATGAAAGGAAGAGGAGGAGAGTTGTGGGTCGGATGACCCCCATCCTTCAATAATTTGCAGGAATCTTTGCTAGAGTCTCTAGTGTGTTGAAAGCAGAGAGAACATGTGAAGTGGCAAGCCAATTGATGGGTCGGCCGACCCATCCATCACCTCCATTTTTCAGGAATCTTGATGCTTTGCTAAGTATGTTGGAACTAGAGCAAGTGGGTGTGGTCAGGGGTCAGCTCAATGGGTCGGCCGACCCCACCCTTCATCTCCAAATTTTGCACAAAGCTGAAGAATGGTGTTGCCATACTAGTGGCTCACTCTTGTGTTTGAATTCCTCTCAATATGGAAGTTTGCTCAAGTGGGAAACAAGGATGAGATAGGAAAGTTCCCATTCTCACAAGGGGACAATCAACAAGTATGGTGATTATTTTATGTGCTCACAAAGCTAGATTAAGAAGGATTCTTTCATCATAAACACTATTGATCACCACATCCATTGATTTCTTTGATTAGCTACTAACCCCAAATTCATGTCAACAAATGGGAGAGGGAGACCTCCTAGGGCAGGTCGGCCGACCCCTCCTTTTGTCTCATTTAAATTTTCAATCAATGTGATGCAACCTATATTATTGTAGGGGTAAAGTGGAAGATGGTAGGTCCATTGGCGGGGGTCGACTGACCCCTCCCTAGACTCTACTTTAGGGTTGTGTTAACACCAAATTTTGGGCTGGGAGCCGATAGCCGATACCGAAGGAAGATAGCCGATACCGAAGGAAGATAGCCGATCTCGGAAGCAGATTCCGTCCAGCAGAAGGAAGGAGAATAGCCGATTGCACGGTGAATCGGTTATCGGGCGAAGGTGACAGAAGGCGTGCAGTGTCAGTATTGGTGACGTCATCCAGAGTCTGCACCGCCAAGATGCGATCACGATCGGAGTCCATTATGAAAAGGAAGATGTGACTCTAAGTTACCTTAGATATAGGATAGTTTGTTAGTTTTCTTATCTATTGATGAGTTGTAATTCGACTAGGACTCTATCTACGCTCAGGGTATAAATATAAGCCCTCAGCCATTGTAAAACATACAACAACATCAATACAACACAACTTTTGGCTCCGGCCAACAAACCCTAGAGTCAGTCGAGTCCGGCGAGTTACTTCATCCAGGGTGGGTGTCATCCAGTGGACGCTGGCTTGCTTGTAAGTATCGTCAACCCCCTGTTAAACTATGTCTTTTTAGCGTCATCCGGTGGACGTGGAAGCATGGTGAACCAGGGTCCTTACTAAGCTCTGTTTCTTTAGCGTCATCCGGTGGACGTAGGAAGCACAGTGAGTCAAGGATGATTCACGCTGGTTTACCCGATCAATCTGTGTTAACCGTCATCCGGTGGACGAGACACAGATTAGGACGGTTTTCACGCGCGGATTAGTTATCGATTCGTGTTTGTTTGCTTGATTAATCTATTAGTTAATGTCATCCGGTAGACAGGCTATAGATTGAGATAGTTTGCATGCATGGATTAATTATCGGCTCTAGCTAAATTTGGCAATTTAGTTAGATTTATTAAGTTATCAAGATGTTATTTGTTGTTTATTGTTTATTTATCAATATAACATCTCTCTGCCCGATCAAGATTGATAGATTTGGCCTTAGATTTACTTGAATCTAATCGTCGTTTATGCTTTCTTATGCCTATTTCACTATGATGATCGGTTCTATGCTTACATCGGCTAATTCCCTATCAATCTTGTTCGTTACATGTTGTGCGTTCGGTTCTAGTTGAGACATAAGTGGTTTTGAGGTTATCGTAAGTCTTATTTTTGTGTCCTTGTTTAAGTTAAACTGAGCATCATCCGGTGGAACAGGTTTAACCTAAACAAGTTTTTACTAGATTAGACTTGCTTTAATTTGAAGTCTATTTATGGCTACGCTAGCATTCGTTCGTGCTTCATGGACCCTGCATCGGCTAAAGAGCCGATTCAGTTATGCTCTTACGAATAGATCGTGTATATAGACTTATTTGGATATCAAACGATCTAGCTTTGTTTGCTAGGTTCGTTGAAGCCCGCTGGCCGTTAGACCAGGTGAATGCAGACTTGGTTAACGTAGCGAAGAGGATTTACTAAAGCCGCCGGCCTTCTAGACCAGCTTTAGCCGATCTCTGCTTGTTTGATGTACAGATCAGATCTGCATACATGATCTATTTTCTTTTATACACCTTAATTGAATTAGATCGGCTAGCACGTTATTGTCTTCATATGAGTATTCTGATAGCCGTTTTACTTCATTATTATACTATCGGTTCATAACATGACGGAATCGGCTTTCTAGACGATCTCCGATTGAATCGGTTCTCAGAGCCACATAATTGGAACTACCTGGACACACCGGTTAGTTCCGCCCTGTGATTACTGATTACTGTTGTTTCCTTGTCAATTGCAGGTCAAATTGACTGGCACGCTTGAGTGTTACTGACACTCTCAGACCGGGTTCGAAGCTAGCTGGATCTGCGAGAGCTCTATTGCCTTCAAGGGTCGTTTCCGGCTTCGCTGGTGTGCTGGGCTTAGGGAACCACTTTTTGCGCCAACACACTTTTTGGCACGCCCGGTGGGACAATCACTGAAGACCATGGCAAAGGGGAAGACTGCGGCTGACGGATCCTCCAGGGATGACGGTGTCCTCAGGGTCAGGGTCGAAGATCTCAGCGAGGAGGACGCGGCCGTGCTGAACAAATCGTTGAAGAATTCGCTGATGTCTGCCTGGTCTCATTCAGCAAGCAGCGTGATGGCTCTATAGTGAAGAAGAATGCATTCCCAAGGTGGATCATGGACGGCCATTCTGATAAATCTGAAGAGGAGTGCAAGGCTGACCTCAAGCAGATGCTGGAAGAAGCAACCTGGGAGGCCGCCTATTCAGCAGTCGGCCATCACCATAAATCCTTCCTGCAAACGTTCTATAACATCATGAAGGCCGTTCTCAAGCGGCAGGATTGGGAGTCTTTGGGCCCAGTTTACTTCAACATACCCGCAAAAGATGCAGACCCGAAAGCAGCGGCAGGGACCTCCAATTCCTCACCGCAACAGCCGAGCCAGCCGAAAACACCAGTGCAGGGTGCCACTGCGGCTGGTTCGGCTCGAAAAATAGCAACTTCCCCCAGATTATACAAAGATCATACTCCGGAGGAGCTCGCCGCTTTCATGCAGGCCACTGGGCAGACGGTGAACTCGATGAACTCATCAGCAGTGAACCCGACGGCTAGAAATACGCCGGCGGCAGACACGGCCAACCCAACTCCTGGATACCATGAGGGGATCACATATCAAGACCTTCAGGCAGCGCCGCATCCGGGGTATGCCCAGACGCCCAACAACCAGCTGCTGGAGCAGATGAGTGCCATGCTCCGTGATACGTTCGGTTTGCAGCCGAAGACCGGGACTGGAATCAAGTATAGACGTCCTTACCCCGAGTGGTACGACCGAGTGACACTACCGCCCAGGTATCGATTGCCCGACTTCTCCAAGTTTAGTGGGCAGGACGACATCACCACCATGGAACACATCAGCCGTTACCTGACCCAGCTCGGTGAAGCTTTATATGAGGTGGCTCACAGGGTCCGGCTCTTTCCGCTATCACTGACAGGGCCGGCGTTTAGCTGGTTCGCATCTATGGAGCCTGCCTCGATTCAAGGTTGGGAAGATCTGGAGACCAAGTTCCATAATTACTTCTTCTCTGGCACTGGGGAGAAAGACATTACAGATCTCACCAACATGCGCCAAAGGCCGAATGAACTTGGATCGGCTTTCATCAAGCGGTTCAGGGAGACTAGAAACATGTGTTACTCATTGAACCTGAACGACAAGCAACTCGCCCAGATAGTGGTCAGTGGGTTGCTCCCACACGTCCAAGAAAAACTGTTGGGCACCAACTTCAACAGCATCAGCGAGGTGATGCAGAGAGTGGCCGCATTAGAGCAGCAGGCCCAGAGCTTCAAGAAAGATTCGAAATACAAGCAGTCGGCCTACGTCTGTAATTCCGACTCAGAAGATGGGGAGAATGAAGAAGTGGCTTCTGTTGAGCTCAAATGGGGTACAAAGCCCATGGCCGTGCCGTAGGGTTGGAGCGCGAAAGATCAATACGACTTTGACACACGCAAGCTGGACAAGCTCTTAGACCTGCTAGTCAGTGCGGTCCACATCACCTTCCCGGCTGATTACGTTAAGCCCTCTCCTGAAGATTTGTAGGGAAAACCGTTCTGCCAGTACCATGGCCTCACCTCACACTCTACAAACAACTGCCACAATTTCAAAGCAGCAATCCATAATGCTATTAGGCGCGGCCTGTTGAAATTTGAGGCCCCTCTCAAGGGGAAGATTAAGATCGACAAATTCCCATTCCCGAAGGGGCAGAACATGGTCCAAATCGCAAATCCTCTGACCAAGGTAAAGGTGTTAACCTCCGAATGGGCCAAGAAGAACTCCTCAGTTGATACCGATGCACAAATCACAGCTGAGGAGCTATCGCTGATCATAGGAAGGAGGGAGCAGAATCAGAGGCAGCTGGAGCAGGGACAGTCCAGCGGCACCAAGAGCAGGAGGCCCACACACCAGCACCTTCTGAATAAGTGGCGACGACAGAAAGAGAAAGATCATCGGAGGCAGCTGCAGCGCGAAGAAGAGGAGTATCGCAGATGGCTCCGCGAGGAAGAAGAGGCGCGCTACCACGAAGAAATGGCCCGCCACCGGGAAGGTGAGGAGGATCACTGGCATTGCCCATTCTTCCGACACTGCTGGAACGAAGGCTTGAGATTGCCGACGCTGCGCAACTGTCCAGAATGCAGTGATCAGTACCGAGAGTACAGGCAGTCCCAGGTCAACCGCCGGTCCGTTCACCCGAGACTGGGGAGTCCCCATAGCCCATGGGATCGGCGTGAAAAAAGAGACCTGCGCGATCGGCTTGATGAGGCGGTAGTTGAACGTCGACAGCCGGTTTGGCAAGAGAACCAGTGGTGCCCGGGGGATCTAACTAGAAGCCAAAGGTGCCGGGTGCAGCGGCTCAGGAACAGGGAGCTCCAGGCTGAGGGGCGCGCCAAACTGGTGTGGCGCGAAAAGCCTTCACAAAATAATGGAAAGGCTGTAGCCGATGCACAGATGGTGTTTGTGCTGCCTGTAGAGTTCAGAGCTAGGAAGTACGATACCGATTCCGACTCAGACGATTCGTGATCAGAAGAAGGAGTGGCCAAGTTAGTGCTCGCACAGCAAGCTACTTTTGATAAGCCGGCCAAGAATCGACATCTGAAGGCCCTCTATCTCAAAGGTTATGTCGACGGCATGCCCATGACGAAGATGCTGGTGGACGGCGGCGCCACTATCAATCTCATGCCCTACACTACATTTCGCAAGCTAGGCAAGGGTCCCGATGATCTAACAGAAACTGATCTAATGCTCAAGGATTTCGGGGGCAATTCTTCCAACACTCGGGGGGCAATCAACGTCGAGCTGACAGTGGAGAAGAAGACACTGCTTACTACCTTTTTCGTGATCGACAGTAAAGGTGCCTACAGCTTGCTGCTCGGACGCAACTGGATTCATGCCAACTGCTGCGTGCCATCCACCATGCATCAGTGCCTTATTCAGTGGCATGGCGATGAAGTCGAAGTAGTCCCGGCCGATGACTCGGTCAGCGTGGCAACGGCGGATGCCACATACTGGGAAGCTGGGGATCATGATTGTTTCTCTGACAAAGTTTGGGAAGGAGGCTCCATCAAGATCAGCGATGAGAGTCAACAGCCGATCAGGGCAATCGGCTCTGAGTCTTTTTATTAAATAGAGAATCCGATCGATGGCACAGAGGGTAAGTTGGGGCAAGGATTCACGTCAGCCGACAAGCTCGAAGTAGTGGATGTTGGACCCGGCGACAGGCCAAGGCCGACGTTTATTGCCGCCAATTTAGACCCGGAATTCAGGCAGGAGCTGATTCAACTGCTGAAGGAGTACAAAGATTGTTTCGCCTGAGAATATTATGAGATGCCTGGATTGGACAAATCTATTGTTGAGCACAGGCTACCTATCAAGCCAGGGTTTCGGCCACACAAGCAGCCTCCACGTCATTTTAGAGAGGACGCTCTACCCGACATTAAGGCCGAAATCACGAGGCTGTTGGAAGCCAAGTTCATTCGAGCTTGCCGATATGCCGAGTGGATATCGAACATCGTCCCCGTGTATAAGAAAAATGGTAAATTGCGAGTCTGTATTGACTTCAGGGATTTAAATAGAGCTACACCGATGGATGGCTACCCTATGCCAATAGCCGATATGTTGGTAGACTCGGCTGCTAGGCACCAGGTTATTAGCTTCATGGATGGCAATGCTGGTTATAATCAAATTTTTATGGCTGATGAAGACATCCCGAAAACTACTTTCAGGTGTCCTGGCGCGCTTGGTTTGTTTGAATGGGTGGTCATGACGTTTGGTTTGAAGAATGCCGGTGCAACCTATCAGAGGGCTATGAATTATATATTTCACAAGTTGATCGGCAAAATCGTTGAAATCTATATAGATGACGTGGTGGCGAAATCCAAGAGCAATAAAGATCACCTGGCCGATTTGAGGGCCACTCTGGAGTGCACAAGGAGACATGGTTTGAAGATGAATCCTAACAAGTGTGCGTTCGGCGTGTCGGCTGGCGAATTTCTGGGATTCATGGTCCACCGCAAAGGGATAGAGATCGGCAGCAAGAGTAAGAAGGCGATCGATGAACTTGTACCTCCAACCAATAAGAAGGAATTACAGTCTTTGCTTGGTAAGATTAACTTTATCAGAAGGTTCATCGCCAACTTGTCAGAGAAGGTACTGCCGTTCTCACCATTGTTGAAGCTCAAGAATGATCAAGAGTTCAAATGGGGTGACATGCAACAGAAGGCTTTTGACGAAATCAGAGAATACATGAAGACTCCCCCTGTCTTAGTACCGCCACGGACAGGGAAGCCTTTTAAGTTGTACGTGACGGCCAAAAGCCATACCATTGGATCGGCCCTTTTTCAAGAGTTTGAAGGGAAAGAGAGAGCAGTTTTCTACCTGAGCAGGCGGCTCCTTGACCCTGAGACAAGATACACACCGACCGAGAAGTTGTGCTTGTGCCTATTCTACTCATGCACCAAGTTGAGGCACTACTTGCTTACCTCGGAGTGTGTGGTGTCCAAGGAGGATGTCATCAAGCACATGCTTTCGATGCCTATTTTAAATGGTCGGATTGGCAAATGGATCCAGGCGCTCTCAGAGTTTGACTTGAGGTTCGAATCGGCTAAGGCAGTCAAAGGCCAGGCGATAGCCGATTTCATCACGCAACATCACGAAGGATCGGCTAATGTAACGGATATAGCGCCATGGACTATATTCTTCGAAGGCTCTTCGTGCAAGCAAGGTGGTGGCGCCGGAGTAGTGCTCATCTCACCGCGGGGTGTGCGTTTTGAGTATGCTTTTCAGATCGGGCTGATTGTCACAAACAATCAAGCTGAATATGAAGTCGTGTGGAAAGGTTTTCAGCTTCTGCATGAAGTAAAAGCCGATGCAGTTGAAGTATTTGGCGATTCACAACTAGTCATCAACCAATTGCTCGGCTTGTATGAATGTAAAGATGAGATACTCAGAGGCTACTATGATCAGTGCCAGGCTCTCATCAAGAAGTTCATGGCGGTATCTCTCTGTCACATCCCCAGGGCCCAGAACCAGGAAGCTAATCGGCTGGCACAGAACGCGTCGGGTTATCGGCCGATGCAGGAGATTTATAACAGCGAGCAATCAGCTGATGACTGGAGGGGCGAGATAGCAGGTTACCTGGCAAATCCTTCACAACGGGTCAACAGAAAGCTAAGGTACAAAGCCACCAAGTATGTGTTGCTGGATGGTCAGTTGTATTACAAGACTGTTGAAGGAGTGCTGCTCAAATGCCTGGGGACAGAGGAATCAGTGAAGGTGATGAGCGAAGTACACGATGGAGTCTGCGGTGCACATCAATCAGCGCACAAGATGAAGTGGATCATCAGGAGGACTGGTTACTATTGGCCTACGATGCTGCAAGATTGTTTCAAATATTATAAAGGGTGTCAAGAATGCCAAAAGTTTGGAAATATACAAAAGTCTCCAGCCTCTGCTATGAATCCCATAATTAAACCATGGCCGTTTAGAGGATGGGGTATTGATCTAATCGGCCAAATCTACCCACCATCGAGTAAGGGTCACAAATGGATTTTGGTGGCGACTGATTACTTCACCAAGTGGGTAGAAGCCATTCCTTTGAGGAACGCCACTTGAGCTGACGTGATCGAATTTGTAAAGGAGCACATTATTTACAGGTTTGGCATACCTCAGACGATCACAACCGATCAGGGGACAATGTTCACTTCAGAGGAGTTTATGACCTTTGCTGACGACATGGGCATCAAGATTTATAATTCATCGCCGTATTATGCCTAAGCCAACGGACAAGCAGAAGTCTCCAATAAAATTTTGATCAAGGTCATCAAGAAGAAGATTGAACAGAACCCCAGAAAATGGTATTTGCATTTGAGCGAGGCACTATGGGCATATCGCATGGCACAACATGGATCGATCAAGGCTTCACCTTATGAGCTAGTCTATGGACACGCTGCCATCTTGCCATGGGAGATTCAGTCTGAGACACGGCGTGTCACGTTGCAAAACAAGATTACAGCCGGTAAATACAAAGACATTATGATGGACAGTTTAGAAGATTTGCACTGTCATCGGCTTAGGGCTTTGGAATACATTGAAAAGAACAAGGTACGGGTGGCCAAGTATTACAACACTAAGATAAGAAGCAAGAGCCTCACTGAATCAGAGCTAGTATGGAAAGTCATTCTGCCTATTGGTACCAAAGATAGCCGATTCGGTAAATGGTCGCCAAACTGGGAAGGCCTGTATCGTGTGGTGGAATGCGCTCCGGGTAATGCTTACATCCTTGAAGATTTGGAAGGGCAGAGACTCGCAAGAGCCATCAACGGGAAGCATCTGAAGAAATACTACCCTAGCATCCCAGTTGGGGGATAATAGCCGATTCATGTGAATCTGGCTCTAACAGCCGATGCCGTGCAAGCGGGTCGCCTTCAGGACAAAAATGGCCGACATCGTAGTAACGAGTCGCCCTTAGCACAAAAATAAAATACCCTCGATGGGGTGTAACAGTCGACGCGATAAGCATCGCCTTTAGTCTAAAAAAAAGAAGAAGAAAAATAATAAAGGGAATATACATGTATCCGGACACAAATGGAAGTCAGATTGATGCTCTTGAAGAAAGTTTTATTTACAGGAGCCCTATCACATTCTAATCGTGCGTGGTTTTATCTATGATGTCCTGGGCGTCAGTGACAACCACGACCTCATCGGCGTGAGGGAAGAAGTTCGCCAGTTGGGCGCTGGCCTCCTCCATGTTCTGGCCCTCCGGGAACCCAGGTTCGATGGCTTCCAGAGCAATGCCGGAGCGGAGTCGCGCGGCTGTGAGAGCCCCAGTGGCGCCGTGACGAACTCCGGCCATGGCCACCTGGGAGACTCGGTGATGAACATCTAGGAGCCGCTCCGCCTGCGTGTTGCCATGGGCATTAACAACATTGGCGGCGGCCTCGGTGGCCACACGTAACTCTTCAAGCTGCGCGGTCAGGGCTGCAAAAGAAAGAAGTGTCAGCATGAAGGTGATCGTTAGCACGCCACAATTCAATTTATTACCAGCCACTGCGGCGTCTGATTCGGCGAGTTGGGCTTGCACCCTGGCCATTTCGGTTTCGGCGGCCGGAAGGGCAGCGGCTTGGGCTTCGGTGACGCCCTGCAGCCGGCCATTCTCCTTCGTAGCCTCTGAGTAGAGGTTACGATACTCCACCATCTGGTGATGGAATCGGCGACCGTCGGCGGCGGTGTAGGACCCGTCAGAAGACCCCGATTCTGATCCAGCGCTCGGGGCCGGATCTTGGGGGGGGTTCCTGAGGAGGCGCAGTTCTGAGAGGCCGGGTGTCCACGCCAATCGGTGCTCCCAGTGGCAAAGGAATCACGCGGGCCTGACTGAAGTTTGACAAAGAAGCAGATGTGTCAGAATCGAAAGAAAACTAATGTCTTGGGTACAGACTGACTTACCTGCTGTAGATGGCTAACTGCCGGGGGCGTCACCCAGCGACGACGGCCGTGATGCGGGTCAGCAGCGGCATCCGAGCCAGGGGTGGCTCCAGCGGCTGCAGGAACGGCTTGAGACGGCCTGGCACCGATTCCCGAACCTCCTACGCCGGCAGTGCCCGCATCGCTGCGCAGGACGGTGATGGTCAGATTAGATCAGGTCAATCTATCAAGAAGTGAGCAGCAGCCTTACCCTAACTAGGACTACAGGCGATGCCTCCGTTCACCCACGGCTCGCAGGCTCCGGGTGAAGTTGTCACCTTCGGCGGAACTCGAGGTCGGCCGCTTGCCGTGGTTTCCGTCGCTAGCCATGGATTTGGGGGATTTTGTTTTCTCTGGTCTGAGGAGAGAAGGCCAGGTGAGCGAAGGCTTCGATGTTGTGGTTGATTGTCCAGGCCGAGTGTGTATTTATAAATATGAGGGCATCAAGACGGTTCCTCCTCGGAAGGCGAGACGACGCAGCGGATTTTAGGTTGCGGTTAATCCGCGTTTCTTGAATCCGGAACAGTTGCCAAATCGGGGAAACGAAGCGCCGCCATCAATGGTCGCACACCGATTGGTTTTTTGGGTCAGGCTGTTTAGCCGATCCTATTGTGAGTGCCCACAAGCCGATTCGTAGTGAATCAGGCTGAGGGGTTAATTCTAAAGGAAAGTAGAACAAAGCCGATGCTACAAAACCGATGCTAAGAGGCACGCCCGAAAGCCGATTCGTATGCAGAACGGGTCAGGCTGAGTAATTGATTCTAAGGTGCAAAGCAGTTCGAAAGCCGATTCGCATGCAGAAATATATCAGGCTGAACAAAGTCAGTGCAAAACAAGACAAAGCCGGTATTGAGGTGTGAAATGTAAGGCAGATCAGGCTAAATTGTCAAATTCAGGATGAACCGCGCGAAGACAGAGTTGCAAATTGAAAAGAACATGCCAAGCAGTACACCCATCATATTACAAAGATAATAAGGACCGAATCAGTTCTATTAATTCGGCACGGAGCGCGTGGCCAGCCTGCAGCAGTTGTTGATCTCGGTTTTGAGTAAACTGCAACAAGTTTAGGCGTTGGCATGTCTTCCTGTCTGCAACGACCAAGCTGCTGATTTCCTTCTTTTTCTGGGAGAGCTCGATTGTGCTGGTGGAGATGGTGATTTCGCGCTCACTGGTAGCCGACTCAACTGCTTCCAATTCTTTTCTCAGCTGGTCTCGTCTTGTTTTCAATGTCTCCAGTTCTGTTTCGGCCGTGCAGATGGAGGATTTGAGCAACCTGGCTCGATCGGCTAATCCGGTGGCCTCTTGTCTGTTGATCAATTTGTTGCTCCTTAGCTGTTCAAACTCTGCCAGGTTCTTGTGAGCAGTGATAATCCCTGATGCTGTAACTTTGAGATCATCAAGTCTTTGCAGGGATTTCAAGGCTGACAGATTGGTTTGCTGCTGGACGAGTTCCATTATTTGATCAATCAGATCGGGATTCGAGGCCAAAGCAACTAGATCACCCTCTAGATGGGGTAACAGTGCACTTAGCCGATTGTTGAAATCTGGCTCTAAAAGTCTCTCGGAGGAGGAGGCCAGTTTGTCCTTATCACAGAACTCTTCTATGTCGAATGAAAAGCTAGGAGACAAAGGTTTCGGTGCCTACAGTACATATATTCTCTCATCAGGAAAGGTACAGTATAGATTAATTATTTTCTAGCAGAGATGGGATACCTGAATGGGGCTTGAAGGTTGTAGGGTTGATGCCGACGCTGTTTGTTCGACTAAAGCAGTTGTGTCTTTTGCGGCATGCGGATCCTCGGTTGTCACTGCCTCAGGTAGTTGGGTTTCTGCAAACCAGAAGTAAGAGCAGTATGGAAGTAAGGATAATTGCTAACAGCCGAATAGGAGTTACCTAGATTCCTCTCAGGGGGCAACTCCTCTTCTTCAAGGTTCGCCCAGATTTCTTCAGAAGGGCTGTTCGGCTGTATTTTTGAAAAGAAGATTTGGTCAATTAGGACATTTAAGAAAGAAAAGCCCAGTGAGTAGTACCTGAGTTTTGGCTCCTTCTTCCTGGATCCCTTCTTCTTGAGCAGCTGATCCCTCATGGCCGGTAGATTCTGGTGGTTCTTCGGCCTGTTTCTCTCCCAAGGTACCTTGAGTTGGTTGGGGATTCATCTGATAGAAAGCCGATTTAAGAGTCGGGGCGTACTGCAGTAAAGGAAGATGCTACATGGTACCTGAACTTTTCTTATCGAACGGCGTTTCTTGGGAGCTTGCTTTTGAAGCTGAGATGCAGTTGGTCGTTTTGAAGCAGAGGGGGAGGTCAGTACAGTAGGGCCTAGCATTAGTTGTCTCAGCGTCGGTGCTCGGGAGCCTAGCCTCGCTGTCGGACAAGGAGGATAATATTCCACTCGCTCTGGTGGATTGGATGATGGGTCCTGCGAGAAATATCTGTTAAGTAACATGTTTGAATAAAGCCGTTTTTATTGGAATCGGCTGAGAACACTTACTGCTCGGGGAGATTGGAAGTTTGGATCCAGGGCTCTGCATTTGTCGTGGACGGTTTGGCAGAACAAGTGAGCGTGCCATTGTTGCCACCAATCATCAAAACTCTGATGAGCGATGCAGATTTGATTCCACGGCTTCGGGGAGAATGTGGGCAGGTTTGCTTTGAGTTGAAAAATTCTGCCAGCCTGAAGGTGCTCTGTAATGTTCTCCCTGAGTTTCAAGGTATTCAAAAAAGGGAGCCGAGGGGGCAATTGGCCGAAACCTAGCTGTCTTGCTGCTATGTTTGGGTGATAGAATTCATAAGAAGGATAGCTAGTTGCCTTGCCGCTTGCGCTCCGAAGGTGCTTGAAGTCTGCTGGCAAGGCACAGGGTTTGATGATTGCATTCAAGATGCTGATAGCCTCGTCATCAGAACACCCATTGTTGAATTTGAAGCTGGAGGGCGCTGGAAATTCATCTTCATCCTCGTAGGGGAACCAGGTAGTAACATTTGGTCCCAAGCCCCTGTATAATGTTTCCAGCATGTTGCCCTTTGAAGTTGGGATGGCTATGACAGAGGCAGCTTCACTAAAACTTTGACAGTCTCTGGTTTTTCGGTCCTCCTCCTCTAAATACTCGGTGGATGGAAAGTTGAGGCCTTGGAGTTGTGTTCTTAACAGCTTATGCCGATACAGGTTGAGCCATAACTGTACTAGCCACCAAGGGCCTGTTATGCATTGCACTTCTTCACCTATAATCAAGGAACTGAATACCTGGCTCATAAGCCTGTATGCTGCACCCAACAAGAGTTTGCCCAGGGGGATGGAGTGCTCTTGAGCTAGTTTCTCTACTAAGACCCGATAAGGATATGCTGGCCCGGCAGTGGCACCACAGAACACGAACCTCTCAAGCCACATGGTCAAGAATGCGACGTGTTCTTTCTCGCTGACAGAAGGGGAGTTTTTCTGGTGATGTTGAATATAGCCACTCCACCCTTTGTATGTGTCCAGTTTCGGGAAGTACGGGTCCTTCTTGCCGCTGGAGCAGAGATCCCAGAAGTTATATGATCCAGTAATCTGGAGCTCGGTGAGCATATGGATATCACCCAGGGTGATGGTTTTTGGACCATCTCCGAATACAAAAGCATTCAAGGAGTTAGACCAAAAATGACTGGCGGCAATCAGGAGCGGCTCATTCCTTGCCATCTCCGATAATGATAGGTCAAGGCATTGGCTCAGATGGCGCATCTCCCAGTCCGCGCGCTTCTTCGCCGCGACGCGGCGGAACCAGTTCCTCCACCCAGCAGGTGCGCTCGGCCAGTTTCTGAAAGATTTGGCCCAAGAAGAGGCGCCCATCATGGAGCTTCAGAATGGGAGCTGGTTGGTTTCTTGAATGATGAAGTCTTTGGGGATCGGATCACCCATCGGGCCCAGATAGTAGGTATTGGGGATGTCCTTCAGTGGAATTAGAATATCATTCCTCAGCACCTGGATTTGAAACTCGTACTCAGTGAGGTTGAAGAGGGATTCACGAATCAGGGGGCGGATCGATGAAATTGATACCTCAGGGACCTCGGAAGGAGTCGCCATTAGCTCGGGGGTGATTTGACGGCGACGAATCGAAGCTGGCGGTGGCGAATCGAAGCTAACGGCGGTGGATTGAAGCCCGTGGCGGAAGTTGTGACGGTTTAGGGTTTTGTTTTGGTGCGAAAGTTTGAAGTGCCGAGCGGGAAGCTGAGGTTTGGTTATTTGAAGTCTCAAGCGCTAATTTCGGAATAAACCAGTTTATTCCAAAATTGGGGGGCATGTGTTAACACCAAATTTTGGGCTGGGAGCCGATAGCTGATACCGAAGGAAGATAGCCGATACCGAAGGAAGATAGCCGATCTCGGAAGCAGATTCCGTCCAGCAGAAGGAAGGAGAATAGCCGATTGCACGGTGAATCGGTTATCGGGCGAAGGTGACAGAAGGCGTGCAGCGTCAGTATTGGTGACGTCATCCAGAGTCTGCACCGCCAAGATGCGATCACGATCGGAGTCCGTTATGAAAGGGAAGATGTGACTCCAAGTTACCTTAGATATAGGATAGTTTGTTAGTTTCCTTATCTATTGATGAGTTGTAATTCGATTAGGACTCTATCTACGCTCAGGGTATAAATATAAGCCCTCAGCCATTGTAAAACATACAACAACATCAATACAACATAACTTTTGGCTCCGGCCAACAAACCCTAGAGTCAGTCGAGTCCGGCGAGTTACTTCATCCAGGCTGGGTGTCATCCGGTGGACACATGCTTGCTTGTAAGTATTGTCAACCCCCTGTTAAACTATGTCTTTTTAGCGTCATCCGGTGGACGTGGAAGCATGGCGGATCAGGGTCCTTACTAAGCTCTGTTTCTTTGGCGTCATCCGGTGGACGCGGGAAGCACAGTGAGTCAAGGATGATTCACGCTGGTTTACCCGATCAATCTGTGTTAGCCGTCATCCGGTGGACGAGACACAGATTAGGACGGTTTTCACGTGCTGATTAGTTATCGATTCGTGTTTGTTTGCTTGATTAATCTATTAGTTAATGTCATCCGGTAGACAGGCTATAGATTGAGATAGTTTGCACGCATGGAATAGTTATCGGCTCTAGCTAAATTTGGCAATTTAGTTAGATTCATTAAGTTATCAAGATGTTATTTGTTGTTTATTGTTTATTTATCAATATAACATCTCTCTGCCCGATCAAGATTGATAGATTTGACCTTAGATTTACTTGAATCTAATCGTCGTTTATGCTTTCTTATGCCTATTTCACTATGATGATCGGTTCTATGCTTACATCGGCTAATTCCCTATCAATGTTGTGCGTTCAGTTCTAGTTGAGACATAAGTGGTTCTGAGGTTATCGTAAGTCTTATTTTTGTATCCTTGTTTAAGTTAAACTGAGCGTCATTCGGTGGAACAGGTTTAACCTAAACAAGTTTTCACTAAATTAGACTTGTTTTAATTTGAAGTCTGTTTATGGCTACGCTAGCATTCGTTCGTGCTTCATGGACCCTGCATCGGCTAAAGAGCCGATTCAGTTATGCTCTCACGAATAGATCGTGTATATAGACTTATTTGGATATCAAACGATCTAGCTTTGTTTGCTGGGTTCGTTGAAGCCCGCTGGCCGTTAGACCAGGTGAATGCAGACTTGGTGAACGTAGCGAAGAGGATTTACTAAAGCCGTCGGCCTTCTAGACCAGCTTTAGCCGATCTGTGCTTGTTTGATGTACAGATCAGATCTGCATACATGATCTATTTTCTTTTATACACATTAATTGAATTAGATCGGCTAGCACGTTATTGTCTTCATATGAGTATTCTGATAGCCGTTTTACTTCATTATTATACTATCGGTTCATAACATGACGGAATCGGCTTTCTAGACGATCTCCGATTGAATCGGCTCTCAGAGCCACATAATTGGAACTACCTGGACACACCGGTTAGTTCCGCCCTGTGATTACTGATTACTGTTGTTTCCTTGTCAATTGCAGGTCAAATTGACTGGCACGCTTGGGTGTTACTGACACTCTCAGACCGAGTTCGAAGCTAGCTGGATCTGCGAGAGCTCTATTGCATTAAGGGGTCATTTTCGGCTTCGCTGGTGTGTTGGGCTTAGGGAACCACTTTTTGCGCCAACAGGTTGCAAATTGTAACACCTCTGGTGTTACGGTTAATTATAAACTGCCATGTCACCATATTTAATTTAACTGCCTCCATATGATTATGTTTAGGGCTTCTAGAGTGTTGTGATTGTTAGTGTATGTGATTGTGTAATTAATGCCCTAATTGAAATTATAAAAAAAATAAATCAAAAGAAAAATCAAATTAAACCCCGAATCGGACCCCAAAACCCTAAATCAAAAACTACATGGAATCTGGTAAAAGTGTATAAACAAAAGTTGTAGGTCATTTAAAATTGAGCAACTTTTATTCTGGGTATTTTTGAAGTTCTTAAAATGAAATTTGAATTAAACCTTAATTAATAGTTTGAAATTCAAATTTGAAATGTCAAATCAAAAACTATAAGGTATCTGGGATAGGTGTATTAATAAAACTTGTAGGTCTATTTAAATGGAACAACTTTTAGTTTTGGAGATTTTGAAGTTTTGTAGTAGAAATTCAAATTTAACTTAAATCAATGAATTTAGATCCAAACTTGAAATGCTAATTCAAAAACCATCAAGAATCTGAAAAAACACCCTTAATAGAAGTTGTAGGACTTAGTAAGTAGAACAACTTTCATTTTTACAGATTTTCAAGCTATTGAGCATAATTGACAGAATTGAAGTGAATTGCAAATTAAATTCAAACCCTAGATTTACCCCCTTTTAAATAATTTCAAATCTGAGCCAAATTTGGACATGGTTCAAAAAGCAAACTTGTTCTACACAAAATTTTCAATAACTTTTATTTTTCCTGCTTTTACTGAAACCACTTGGAAAGAGCATCATTGGGTTTGATAGGGTTTGACCTTTTCCCCAGGGCTACAGTAACCGGCCTCTACCGGGGCAGAGCACGCCGTGCGCGTGCGCGCACCGCGCGCTGCCACCGGCCGGCCGGCGCAGGGCGTGTCGCCACCGCGTCTGCGTTGCCGGGGGGTCCCGGACACACGCCTGGTCCTTATCCTCACGCCCTCGGCCGCTTTTAGTAGATGGACACCGTCTCCGTTCGCTCTCTTCTCCGGCCGGTCGCCGACGAGTTCACCTCGGTTCTCGGCAAAATTCACCGTGTTCCTTCCACCACCACCCGCTCCATCTCGCAGCCACCTTATTAATCCTTTTGCGCAGCGATTGAGCCGGTCTGCGCAGCTGTTGTTCGCCGGAGCTCCACGCGCGACTCATTCTTCTTCCTCGGCTCCGGCGAGTGCACCGCCGTGCTTTCTCATGCCGTGGCAAGGGCAGTGTGGTGGGTCATCCTCTTCTCTTCTTAGCGTTCTAGACTCACTTTAGTCCGTGGATTCTTGTGACCTTGATCGCTTGACCGCCTGTGCCTTAGGTTCGCCGGAACAGGGCCCTCGTCACTGGAGCGCGCCGCCCGTGCCTCGGTCTACGTCGAGCCCCGTCGTCTGTGCGGCCTCCATCCCAACCGACTCGAACCATAGACCCTCGGTGAGCTCCTAAACCCCGTAGTCCCCTCCCTTTACATTTCCGTGTTGTTTGGCCGGAATGATGTCCGCCGACGCGAGCAGTGCTGCCGTGCCGCCATGGCCGCCGGTGAGCTCGTGCCCAAGCCCTTAGCATACTCTAAGCCCTAGATAGGTTTGTTTGGAGGTGCTAGGAGTATACTCGGTCTCGTCTCGGGGTTCGCCGGCGGCGGGTCGCCGTCTGCGCGTGTGCGCTTGGGTGCGCAGAGGAGCAGAGTGAGGGAGGAAGAGGATGCCAGGTGGGGACCGCCTGTCAGCGGTACAAAGAGAGGGGAAGCGTGCGAGGGCTGTGCTGGGCCGGCCTGCGCTTATCTGGGCCGCTGTGGGCTGGTTTCGGTTTTTCATTTTCCCGGAGAATTTAATGAGCTTTTTCCATTTTTATTTAAAGTGAATAATGATGCGGTTTGTGAATTTCATAGGAATTAATGTGTTGTCCCAAAAATCATGATAATATTTTTGGATGCTCTATGTAGTATGTAATATTTTATAAAAATATTAAATATAGGTTTTGAATATTTTCTGCAAGAGCTAAAAATCAGTAGATTAAATAACAAATGTAACTTTGATGAATTTTAATTAAATCTCTGTAATTCCAAAAATCATGAAATTTTATGTGGTACTGTTTTGGGTCAAGATCTAGCTGCTGGTAAAGTTTGACCTCAAATGAAAATAGTGTAATTATTTATTCCTTAAATGCCTGATTAATGGGTTAATAAAATAAATAGAAAATATTGGGACTAGGGTTTGGTGTGAATTTTGGATTGAATGTGGTTCTAGGTCAAACACCCTAATGGCCTAGAGCACTTTATTTAGAATTGTTATGACTAGGTTATGGAGTTTAGTTGTGCTCAAGTTAGGTATTTATTATTGTCGAATTTTTGCATTGTCATTTCATGTGGCATCTTATTAAGCATGCATCATTGCATACGTGTAGCGCCCATGAACGAAGACGTGAAAGTTGAGGTGACTACTGAGGAGGTACTTCCCGAGGTTGTCCAAGAGTTCGACATTTG
Source organism: Eremochloa ophiuroides (assembly GCA_038502445.1). Taxonomy (NCBI): domain Eukaryota; kingdom Viridiplantae; phylum Streptophyta; class Magnoliopsida; order Poales; family Poaceae; genus Eremochloa; species Eremochloa ophiuroides. The sequence continues at coordinate 105,229,975 of JAHLJS010000003.1, forward strand.
CGGGACTGACCCTGACCCGACACTCTACGCAATTCAAGACAAGCCCCAGTGCATTAGCCTCTCCTTGTGATTTTAAAAATTTTATCACCTTGAGTTAAATTATTGCATTAGGTTGATAGGAGTTGATTGTCACGTAATTTGCCGCATGACCTACCTTGATATCATTCCCAAACCTGATTTAAAATAAAACGTCTGCAAAATGCTTAGCCCCACTAAATAAATACTAGATTTGCATAAAATGCTATTTTCTGTGCTATGATTATATGCTATGAATTAAAAATAAAGATTGGTGAAGAACTTGTTATCCGCTGATCGATTTGCACTTGGGTTAGAGTCCCAATGCATTGTCGCCTTCGGAATAGTTTGGAACCGGTTGGTAAAAAGAAATGTTTTGCTCGGGCGCTGTGCACATGGGGCGGCGTTCCCATGTCTTATCATCCGGCAGGCATGAAATTTAAAAAAACATTGGGTAACTTTGTACTTGGGTTAGAGTCCCAATGCATGGTTGCCGATGGAAAGAAAATATGGACCATTCGTTGTAGGCTTGCTGGATCGAGACTTTGCAACTAGCCACATACTACGGAAAGCCCTAGCTCTGGTGGCTCTATTGCTTGAACCGACAACCACGCACTGGGAGTGGAGAGATGGCGAGAGTAGCGTGTACCCTCGTGGCCAACGTGCCTGGAGACGAGAGGAGTACTGTGCTCTCGGGTGGCGCAGGACCGGTTCAGGGATAGAAAAGCCGTGGTAGACGGGGTTGGCATATGCAAGCTTAAGTGCTACATATGCAGTGTGGATAGGGATCCCCAGCTGGGTACTTCTGGATTCGAATCGACGTTGCTCCTCGGTCAATGGAGACTTGATCCACTGCCCTACCCCGAAAGGTGGTTCGGAACTAGGTTGAATATGAGAATGATTAAGAAATGGAAAGCATGTGATATATGAGAATAAATGTGAGAGCTAGATACGATTAAGATAATATTGAGGTAAAACATTGAGTTAGGATAGTAATGCTTTTCTGCAGAATTCTTGATTCTTGCTCAAGCCTTACCTTGACTCCCCTCAGCCAGCATTCCTGAGTCCAATCTTTCACTTTAGTCGGGTAAGTCTTGCGGAGTACCCCAGTACTCAGGGTTTGTTAACCCATGTTGCAGGAAGTCGGCAACCAGAGGTCTGTCTCGCTCCCTGCTGTGTGACCCTTGTTCAAGAAGGAAGCGACGACGAGTGAAGTGGACCCGTGGGCAGGGTCCGAGTTACTACCTATCTATGTATGTTGTATTATGGTTCCACTGTACCGCTACCCTATTTAAGTATGGTCTGCAATAACTGTATCTGAATTCTATTTGAACAACTATTTTGTAAAATAAGTACTACTAATATTCCGCACTTTACTCTGATGTATTTTATTATGAAATGTTGTAATTCTGTAATGGCTTCGCAATGGGATCCTGTCGAAAAAAACGGGTGCTTATGTAGCCCGGCAGGGCCGCCTAGGTCATCTGGAACACAGGCCCGGCTGTCAGATGTCATTAGTGGCGATAACAGGTGTCTGTGAGCCATGTGATTTAGGCGGTTCTGTTACAGCTGGTATCAGAGTGTTCCATTGCTAAATCATTACGGCGTTACTTTTGAAAACTTCAAAATGTTTTGGATCATAAAACTTTAAATTGTTATTTTGGTCCAGATTGCTTCTATTCTTATCTTGTTCATTAGTTCTTACCTTCCTCCATAATTTTACCGTATATGATAGAATAGTATGGTAAGCAGGTGGAACAATATTACTACTAGCCCTATGTTAAAAGTTATTATGCGTTTATTGTCTTGCATTGATTTAAAATACGTAAGTGCGATTCATGCATCATGATAATCTCACATGTTGATAAACTTCCTCCTTAAAGCTGTTGTGAGTTAGGATTTAGCAACCTATTTTGCTAGCCTATAGTGTCCTCACCAATCAAAACTTTTCTTTCCTGTCTGCCATGAAACGTTAGTTTTGGATTGGGAATTTGTCTAAGTGTTGGGAGTGTTGCTTAGGTTAGTGTAATGTTAGGTGTGTTTGCCTCTATGTTTTGTCTAAAGTAATGCAAGACCTAAATTTAGTCTGCTCATAACAGATGCCGGTCAATACCCGTTCGTCCAGCGCTGGCACCTCTGAGGATGGAGCTGCTTTCAACCCACCACCTGTTCCACCAACCTTGGCAGATGCTATTGCAGCTTTGGCCAATGCCGCCACAGTGCTAGCGCAGAACCGAGACAACCGCGGTGGGCGTCGTGGCCGCCGCAATGAAGATGAGACCACTTACGTGGACTTCACTGACACACGTCCACTGGTTTTCACCAAGGCCGATGAACCCCTTGAAGCTGACGACTGGCTCCGTACCATGGAGCAAAAGTTTAGGCTTATTCACTACACCGAGGTCCAGAAGCCATTATTCGCAGCGCAGCAACTGCGAGGGCCAGCAAGTGCATGGTATGCAAACCTTCTGGCCGCACAGCCCGAAGGTCACCAGCTTACTTGGGCAGAATTCCGGGAAGCTTTTCGTGCCCATCATATTCCGGCGGGTGTCATGCAGATGAAGCTTGATCAATTTCTGGCACTGCAGCCGAAGGAATCTACTGTCATGTAATATGTCAGTCAGTTCAATCATCTGGCGCAATACGCCCCTGAGCATACCAACACCGATCAGAAGAAGAAGGACTGCTTTGTCAGGGGTTTGAACTTCAAGATTCAGCGAAGCTTGTCCAACAACCTCAACTGCACCTATCATGAGGCAATCGACAGTGCCATTGCCTTTGAAGAAAGTGACCGTAAGCACCAGGATGAGAAAAAGAAGAAGAAAGCTGGATCCTCTAGCAGTCAGAAGCGTCAGAGAAGCATTTACCACCCCACCCATCATAATCATCCGTCATACCCTCAGCAGCAGGTCGTTGTTCGTACTGCCGCTACCTCCCACACTTCTAATCAATAAAATACCAGCAGCCGAATGCCCCTGGCGTTCGTGTCACTACCCCACAGTTCAACTACAACCACCCTTACTACAACTGTGGCAAGATGGGACACTAGTCCCGTAACTGTCCATTCCCCAAGCGATACAACCAAAATGCAATGAAGGCTCCTGGTGGTCAGCAGCAGCAGCAGCAGCCGCAAGTGCAACACCGTGGTTACCAGCAACATGCTCAGAAGGGGAAGGTTGTGAAGAAAGCAGGCCAGGTCTACTACACCCACGTTGACGCCATTCCTGCAGGAGAACCCGTCATGCTGGGTAGGTTCCTTGTCGCAAGTCATCCTGCAATTCTGCTTTTCGATTCTGGTGCATCGCATTCATTCATCAATCGTACCTTTGTCGTCAAGCATGAAATACCAATTGGGGAAATAAAGGAAGATTTCCTGATACAATCGCCCAGGGGGTGTATGAGTACTAAGGAAGTAGTACATCAGGTGCCTATAGAACTAGGCGGGCATATATTCTCAACATCAATGATAGTGTTGAAGGATCAAGACATAGATGTGATATTAGGCATGAATTGGATGTATCAACATAATGCTCTCCTTGACGTGCTGAATAGAACCATCAGGGTAAACTTGCCTAATAGTCAAACTCAACTCCTCATCCAACTTCTGATACCTCAGAGAGCAGTTGGTAGGATATGTGCAGCCGCAGTTAAAGAAGTGCAAGACATTCCAGTAGTCTGTGAATTTCCGGACGTGTTCCCCGATGATTTGCCTGGGTTGCCACCTGACCGTGATGTGGAGTTTGCCATTGAGTTGAAACCTGGGACTGCACCTATATCTCGTAGAGCCTATAGGATGCCTCCCAAGGAACTGGCAGAGTTGAAGGTTCAGTTGCAAGATTTGTTAGATAAGGGTTTCATCAGACCTAATTCATCTCCTTGGGGTTGTCCTGCCATCTTTGTTAAAAAGAAAGACAAATCCCTCAGACTCTGTGTTGACTACCGTCCACTTAATGAGGTAACCATCAAGAACAAGTACCCTATGCCTCGTATTGATCTACTCTTTGATCAATTAGCTGGAGCCAAAGTATTTTCCAAAATCGACCTTAGGTCTGGCTACCACCAAATAAAGATTCGACCTGAAGATATCCCAAAAACAGCCTTCACCACCAGATATGGTCTATATGAATATCTAGTCATGTCCTTTGGTCTAACAAATGCTCCTGCCTATTTCATGTACCCCATGAACTCTGTCTTTATGCCTGAGCTTGACAAATTTGTAGTCGTGTTCATCGACGACATCCTTGTTTATTCCAAAACCCCTGATGAACATGCCAACCACCTTCGTGTTGTCCTAACCCGCTTGAGAGAGAACCAACTTTATGCCAAGTTCAGTAAGTGTGAGTTTTGGTTGGACCGAGTCCCTTTCCTTGGACATATTTTGTCGGCTGAAGGCGTATCAGTTGATCCTAGCAAGGTGGAAGAAATCTTGAATTGGAAGCCACCTACCACAGTACAAGTCCGTAGTTTCATGGGATTGGCGGGATACTACCGTCGCTTTATTCCGGATTTCTCCAGGATAGCCAAGCCCATTACTAACTTGTTGAAGAATCAGGTCAAGTTTGTTTGGTCTCCTGAGTGTGAGAAAACATTTCAGACTCTGAAGAAATTGTTGACCACAGCACCAGTCTTAGCTCAGCCTGACATTGAAAAGCCATTTGATGTCTACTGTGATGCTTCTGGCACCGGCCTAGGATGTGTCTTGATGCAAGAGGGCCGAGTCATTGATTATGCTTCACGGCAACTCAAGCGTCATGAAGAGAATTACCCAACTCATGATCTGGAATTGGCCGCTGTTGTTCATGCATTGAAGATCTGGCGTCATTATTTGTTGGGTAGTACTTGCAACATTTATACTGATCACAAGAGCCTGAAGTACATTTTTACTCAAGAAGAGCTGAACATGAGGCAACGAAGATGGCTTGAGTTGATCAAGGATTATGACATTGAAGTGCACTACCATCCTGGCAAGGCAAATGTGGTCGCTGATACACTCAGTTGTAAGGTTCACTGCAGCTGTTTGACTGTAAAACCTTATGACGTATCCCTCTGCCATGAGTTGGAAAAGTTAGGCATAGAAATAGTTCCACAAGGAAGCCTGAACCATATTAGCATCGAGACCACCATCCGAGATGAGATTATTGCTGCTCAGAAAGGAAGCAAGGGTATCAAGCACATCAAAGAGAAAGTCCAAGCCGGCCAGGCAGATTGCTTCAAAATTGATGGTGAAGGTGTCGTTTGGTTCAAGGATCGTCTGGTAGTTCCAAAACTACCTGAGTTACGTCAAAAGATCCTTGATGAAGCGCATTTGACAAGATTCTCTATTCATTCAGGAAGCAATAAGATGTATCAGGACTTGAAGCAGAAATTCTGGTGGACCAAGATGAAGATAGAAATTGCTAAGTATGTAGCAAGATGTGATACGTGTCAGAAAGTGAAAGCCGTGCATATGAAGCCTGGGGGAGAACTGCAACCATTGTCTGTTCCCGCGTGGAAGTGGGACGACATCAGCATGGATTTCATCATGGGTTTACCCAGGACATCTAGAGGCTTTGATTCAATCTGAGTCGTTGTGGACCGTCTCACCAAACAAGCTCACTTCGTACCAGTCAAAACTAAGTATACGGCAGCAACGTATGCAAAGCTATACATAGAAAATTTGTTGAAACTTCATGGTGTACCAAAGACCATTGTTTCGGATTGAGGTACTCAGTTTGTCTCAAAATTCTGGAAGTCTTTCCACAAGTCACTAGGGACAAAACTTCTGCATAGTACGGCTTATCACCCGCAGACTGATGGTCAGACTGAAAGAGTCAACCAAGTGTTGGAGGACATGCTAAGGGCATGTGCACTAAATTACACAGATAATTGGGACGAATGTTTGGCACTAGAAGAGTTCTCATACAATAATAGTTATCAAGAAAGTATCAAAATGGCACCGTTCAAAGCGGTGTATGGCCGTAGGTGTCGAACTCCACTAAATTGGTCCGAGCCTGAAGAAAGATGGTTCTTTGGAGTTGATCTGGTGGAGGAAACCGAAGAAAAGGTCAAGCAAATACAGAACAATTTGAAGGTTACCCAGTCACGACAGAAAAGTTACACCGATCGAAGACATCGACCTCTAGCATTTAAGATAGGAGATTACGTCTACCTTAAGGTGTCACCAATGAATGGGATCAGCCGTTTTGGAATCAAAGGCAAGTTAGCTCCTCGATACATTGGACCGTTCCCAATCTTGGAGCGCATTGGAAAGGTAGCCTATAAGTTGGGATTGCCCGATCACCTCTCAGCGGTACACAATGTATTTCACGTGTCTCAGCTCAAGAAATGTCTTCGAGTGCCTAACCAAGTCATTGACGTCGAAGGAGTGGAACTCGAGCCGGATCTAACATATTCTGAGTATCCAATTCGGGTCCTGAATCGAAAGGATCGTGTCACTTGAAGAACCACAACTAGATGGTACAAGATTCAATGGAGCGAACATTCCGAAGATGAATCTACCTAGGAATCCGAAGACTACCTCGCCGAGAACTTCCCCGAATTCTTTGCTACCTTGTAGATGTAAAATTTCTGGTTATGTAATATGTAAATCCTCCTAGTTATTTTATGGTCAAGTTTAGACTAGATTTACTTGACACATTTTTATTTCCCATTGCTTTGTTTCAAGCCTAAGTCTTATGTCAAATCTCGGGACGAGATTTCTTTAAGGGGGAAGGGTTGTAACACCTCTGGTCTTACAGTTAATTAAAAACTACCATGTCATCATATTTAATTTAACTACCTGCATATGATTGTGTTTAGGGCTACTAGAGTGTTGTGATTGTTAGTGTATGTGATTGTGTAATTAAAGCCCTAATTGAAATTATAAAAAAATCAAAAGAAAAATCAAATTAAACCCCGAATCGGACCCCAAAACCCTAAATAAAAAACTACATGGAATCTAGTAAAAGTGTCTAAACAAAAGTTGTAGGTCATTTAAAAATGAGCAACTTTTATTTTGGGTATTTTTGAAGTTCTTAAAATGAAATTTGAATTAAACCTTAATTAATAGTTTGAAATTCAAATTTGAAATGTCAAATCAAAAACTATAAGGTATCTGGGATAGGTGTCTTAATAAAAGTTGTAGAACTATTTAAATGGAACAACTTTTAGTTTTGGAGATTTTGAAGTTTTGTAGTAGAAATTCAAATTTCACTTAAATCAATGAATTTAAATCCAAACTTGAAATGCTAATTCAAAAACCATCAGGAATCTGACAAAACAACCTTAATAGAAGTTGTAGGACTTAGTAAGTAGAACAACTTTCATTTTTACATATTTTCAAGTTATTGAGCAAAATTGAGAGAATTGAAGTGAATTGCAAATTAAATTCAAACCCTAGATTTACCCCCATTTAAATAATTTCAAATCTGAGCCAAATTTGGACATGGTTCAAATAGCAAACTTGTTCTACACAAAATTGTCAATAACTTTTATTTTTCCTGCTTTTACTGAAACCACTTGGAAAGAGCATCATTGGGTTTGATAGGGTTTGACCTTTTCCCCAGGGCTACAGTAACCGGCCCCTACCAGGGCAGAGCACGCCGTGCGCGTGCGCGCACCGCTCGCTGCCACCGGCCGGCCGGCGCAGGGCGTGTCACCACTGTGTCTGCGTCACCTGGGGGTCCTGAACACACGCCTGGTCCTTATCCTCACGCCCTCGGCCGCTTTTAGTAGATGGACACCGTCTCCGTTCGCTCTCTTCTCCGGCCGGTCGCCGACGAGTTCACCTCGGTTCTCGGCAAAATTCACCGTGTTCCTTCCACCACCACCCGCTCCATCTCGCAGCCACATTATTAATCCTTTTGCGCAGCGATTGAGCCGGTCTGCGCAGCTGTTGTTCGCCGGAGCTCCACGCGCGACTCATTCTTCTTCCTTGGCTCCGGCGAGTGCACCGCCGTGCTTTCTCACGCCGTGGCAAGGGCAGTGTGGTGGGTCATCCTCTTCTCTTCTTAGCATTCTAGACTCACTTTAGTCCGTGGATTCTTGTGACCTTGATCGCTTGACCGCCTGTGCCATAGGTTCGCCGGAACAGGGCCCTCGTCACCGGAGCGCGCCGCCGGTGCCTCGGTCTACGTCGAGCCCCGTCGTCTGTGCGGCCTCCATCCCAACCGACTTGAACCATAGACCCTCGGTGAGCTCCTAAACCCCGTAGTCCCCTTCCCCTTACATTTCCGTGTTGTTTGGCCAGAATGATGTCCGCCGACACGAGCAGTGCCGCCGTGCCGCCATGGCCGCCGGTGAGCTCGTGCCCAAGCCCTTAGCATACTCTAAGCCCTAGATAGGTTTGTTTGGAGGCGCTAGGAGTATACTCGGTCTTGTCTCGGGGTTCGCCGGTGGCGGGTCGCCGTCTGCGCGTGTGCGCTTGGGTGCGCAGAGGAGCAGAGGGAGGGAGGGAGAGGATGCCAGGTGGGGACCGCCTGTCAGCGGTACAGGGAGAGGGGAAGCGTGCGAGGGCTGTGCTGGGCCGGCCTGCGCTTATCTGGGCCGCTGCTGGCTGGTTTCGGTTTTTTATTTTCCCGGGGAATTTAAAGAGCTTTTTCCATTTTTATATAAAGTGAATAGTGATGCAGTTTGTGAATTTCCTAGGAATTAATGTGTTGTCCCAAAAATTATGAAAATATTTTTGGATGCTCTATGTAGTATGCAATATTTTATAAAAATATTAAATATGGGTTTTGAACATTTTCTGCAAGAGCTAAAAATCAGTAGATTAAATAACAAATGTAACTTTGATGAATTTTAATTAAATCTCTGTAATTCCAAAAATCATGAAATTTTATGTGGTACTGTTTTGGGTCAAGATCTAGCAGCTGGTAAAGTTTGACCTCAAATGAAAATAGTGTAATTATTTATTCCTTAAATGCCTGATTAATGGGTAAATAAAATAAATAGAACATATTGGGACTAGGGTTTGATGTGAATTTTTGATTGAATGTGGTTCTAGGTCAAACACCCTAATGGCCTAGAGCACTTTATTTAGAATTGTTATGACTAGGTTATGGAGTTTAGTTGTGCTCAAGTTAGGTATTTATTATTGTCGAATTTTTGCATTGTCATTTCATGTGGCATCTTATTAAGCATGTATCATTGTATACGTGTAGCGCCCGTGAACGAAGACGTGAAAGTTGAGGTGACAACTGAGTAGGAACTTCCCGAGGTTGTCCAAGAGTTCGACATTTGCGAGACTGACCCTGACCCGACACTCTACGCAATTCAAGGCAAGCCCCGGTGCATTAGCCCCTCCTTGTGATTTTAAAAATTTTATCACCTTGAGTTAAATTATTGCATTAGGTTGATAGGAGTTGATTGTCACCTAATTTGCTGCATGACCTACCTTGATATCATTCCCGAATTTGATTCAAAATAAAACGTTTGCAAAATGCTTAGCCCCACTAAATAAATACTAGATTTGCATAAAATGCTATTTTCTGTGCTATGATTATATGCTATGAATTAAAAATGAAGATTGGTGAAGAACTTGTTATCCGCTGGTCGATTTGCACTTGGGTTAGAGTCCCAATGCATTGTCGCCTTCGGAATAGTTTGGAACCGGTTGGTAAAAAGAAATGTTTCGCTCGGGTGCTGTGCACATGGGGCGGCGTTCCCATGTCTTATCATCCGGCAGGCATGAAATTTTAATAAAACGTTGGGTAACTTTGTACTTGGGTTAGAGTCCCAATGCATTGTTGCCGACGGGAAGGAAATAGGGACCGTTCGTTGTACGCTTGCTGGATCGAGACATTGCAACTAGCCACATACTACGGGAATCCCTAGCTCCGGTGGCTCTATTGCTTGAACCAACAACCACACACTGGGAGTGGAGAGATGGCGAGCGTAACGTGTACCCTCGTGGCCGGCGTGCCTGGAGACGAGAGGAGTACTGTGCTCTCGGGTGGCGCAGGACCGGTTCAGGGATAGAAAAGCCGTGGTAGACGGGGTTGGCATATGGAAGCTTAAGTGCTACATATGCAGTGTGGATAGGGATCCCCAGCTGGGTACTTCTGGATTTGAATCGACGTTGCTCCTCGGTCAATGGAGACTTGATCCACTGCCCTACCCCGAAAGGTGGTTCGGAACTAGGTTGAATATGAGAATGATTAAGAAATGGAAAGCATGTGATATATGAGAATGAATGTGAGAGCTGGATACGATTAAGATAATATTGAGGTAAAACATTGAGTTAGGATAGTAATGTTTTTCTGCAAAATTCTTGATTCTTGCTCAAGCCTTACCTTGACTCCGCTCAACCGGCATTCCTGAGTTTAATCTTTCACTTTAGTCGGGTAAGTCTTGCGGAGTACCCCAGTACTCAGGGTTTGTTAACCCATGTTGCAAGAAGTCGGCAACCAGAGGTCTATCTCGCTCCCTGCTGTGTGACCCTTGTTCAAGAAGGAAGCGAGGACGAGTGAAGTGGACCCGTGGGCAGGGTCCGAGTTACTACCTATCTATGTATGTTGTATTATGGTTCCACTGTACTGCTACCCTATTTAAGTATGGTCTGTAATAACTGTATCTGAATTCTATTTGAACAACTATTTTGTAATATAAGTACTACTAATCTTCCGCACTTTACTCTGATGTATTTTATTATGAAATGTTGTAATTCTGTAATGGCTTCGCAATTAGATCCTATCGGAAAAACGGGTGCTTATGTAGCCCGGCAGGGCCGCCTAGGTCATCTGGAACACAGGCCCAGCTGTCAGATGTCATTAGTGGTGATAACAGGTGCCTGTGGGCCATGTGATTTAGGCGGTTCTGTTACACAAATTCACCCAGGGTTTAGTATTATGTTTTTATCAGTGTTTAGCTAATCAAGGTTGAGAATGAAAGAAAGATAAATAAATGCTAAAGTAAATACTGAATAGGAAAAATTGAGTACTTACCTTAGCGGGAGATTTACCTTCTCAAGTCCTTGAAGCAGGAATTACCTCGACGAATTTCCCAAATTGCTCGTTGGTGGTTTGCTTCCTTGTCCTTCAGAAGGTGGCGACTCTTCTTCTTCTTTATCATTCTCCTGGTCTTTTCTTGTAGCCTTTCCTGCCATGTTAGGATGTGGCGAATCGCGAGTGGACTTACCTCCCCTCGTGGATACCGCATTGACATTTGAAGTATTGCAAGCATTTTAGGAGATGAAGTAGTAGCAACAAGGTGAGCTAATCGAGATTTGAACATTTTGTTAAAGCTCATTTGTTCCTTTCCAGAAGAAGAAAGAAGATCCATGCTTTCATTAATTTTATCTTGGTTCATGACAAGGTCTTTTAATGATAATTAGTTACCAAAATTTGCATTATCTTGAAACTTGGAGTGTGACGTCCATCTTTCTTGTTGAGGATAGTTTGCATTGTTGTAGACGGTGTCTATCTCCTCAGGGTTCTTCCCTGAATGTGTTGTACTACAAACCTGATTCCATTGATGCTTGAAAGCATAATGTTGGATGGCCTCTCGATCTTTCTTGAAGTTGGCACGTTCTTCCAGCCTTCTCAATAAGAGATCCATCTTCTCATAGATTGTATCTACTTTCTGGATGGTATGTGTACTCTTTTTCTTGTATTGGAGTCGGTCTTCATTCCACCCTTGATTTGTCACCATCTGTTCTATCAGGTTCTTGGCTTGTGTCACATTGAGTGAAGTGAATGCTCCTCTAGTAGCAGCATCAATGTGACTACGGGCCATCGGGGTTAGCCCTTGGTAGAAACCTTGAATCAGGAGCCATTCTTGGATCCAATGGTGAGGACATTCCCGAATGTATTCCTGGAGACATTCCCATGCTTCGGGAATCGTCTCATCCGCTTGTTGTGTAAAGCCTGACATCTTTCCTCGAAAAGCAGTGGTTTTTGCCCATCGGGAAGAACTTTTTGAGAAATGCATTGGCGCAGCTTGTCCAATTGCCAATATTTTTGGGATAAGTGTAGAACCATTGTTTTGCCTTCCGAGCAAGGAGAACGGAAAAATGCGAAGACAGATGGCGTCCACTTTGAGTCCTTTTATGGCAATAGTGCCACACAACTCCAGGAAATTCTGGAGATGCGCATTTGCATCCTCATGGGGCTTTCCGCTGAATGGGTTGGATTGCACCATATTGATAAGAGATGGCTTGAGCTCAAAAGTGGCATCCCCCAAGCTAGGCTGCGGACAGGTGGCGACATTGTCGGCCGACAGTGCAGAATGCTCGAAGATGATATTTTAGGCCATAGCTTCCTTAGGTGACAGTGCAGAGCCTCCTTCCTTGAGTGGTTTTAAAACCGAATCGGACTTCCAAGTAGAGGCTAGATGATGTCTAGAACTCCTGGTGGATGTCCCTGGATTTTCTATTGTTGTGGCTCGAAACTGGAATCCACTCATATAATGCCTTGCTTCACGATAAAGAGAAGCAGAGGCAAGGGTAAACCCTATTACAACTAATTGGTACTAAATTGATGATAGGTTCCGGATTCGACCATATTAAAATTTCTAGGCTATGCTTTCCCCGGCAACGGCGCCAAAAATGCTTGTTGACACTTCTTAGCGCAACCACCAGAGACAGGGTGTTAGGCTATCTCTGATAACGGCGCCAGAAGTGCCTGAGGGTATTTCTTATATCTATTGGATAATTCCTCAAGCGCACAGAATATACCGATGTAGCATTTTACCCGGGAGTATTCCAAGGTATCGTTATTTATTTTATCCCAAGGGAAAGCAGTTGCTAGAAATATTAATAGAAGGAGATCCTTAATTCTATCTCAACTTAGCACAACTAGTGCAGAGGGGGTAATCGAAGTATGATAGGAAGGTGATGATTCAAAGATAACAAATGAAATGCTAAAAGATAACTAGTGTACTATAGCTAGGTGGGAGAACAACAAGTGAGAAAGGTTCCTGTGATTCAAACTCTACTCCTGTGATCTATCCTATCAAATGGACGAAGTACACTAAGACTGCTATCATACTTCCGGTGTGTAGGGGATAGTGCGAAACAATAGAGGATATAACCTCTACCCGAAGTGCCTATGCTCTTATGGGAGCCTACCTTTTAAGAACTTGCCTAAAACACGTGGAGGGATACTAAGACTAGACAGGGCTGTCACCACCGGCTAGCACCCACAAACAATCCATGCGACAAGCGGCATTCAAAGGCAAGATCTAGTCTAAGCACCATGCTTACACTAATTCTCACTACTCTAGCTGTGGCCAAGGCAACTAGAGCACCCTACGACAAGCAATGAACTACACACGTGAGTTGGTTACAGGATTACAATCTAATGTATGCCGACCAAGTAATATGATAACTCACAAAAATACTATTGCAAGAATAATATTGCACTAAGTAAAGACTCAGTAAAGTAAAGCAGGAATATTATATTAAAGTAAATAAGTCTTACATAAAGAGAAAGATACAAGAGCTATACCAGACTCTCCAGCAGACGACTCCGGAGACCCCGAGCGCAGCTCGACTCAACTCTAACTCCCACACTAGACTACACTACTACTAGAGGTGAAACTACATTGATCTCCACTTGTATCTCGATTCAATCATGTCTTGAGAGGGTGGAGGCAGCCTCTATATATAGGGGGAAGTGGAGAGGTGCCACGTCAGCGATCCGCGTGCTCCTTCATTCTCCTCCCTTGGATAAACCGTCATTGAAACCGCCTTAGATGGACGACAGTGGCAAAACCATCACGTGGGAAGCATACAGGAAGTCGGTGGAGCATGGCGGTGGCCTGGGCCCACCATGGGTGGGTCCACCGACCCACCTATGGCAAGGTGGGCCCACCACTGTGGTCCCCACTGGTCATAGAGTGTGGCTATGTACTGGTTTCCCCTTGGTCTTGTCGGTTCACGCCTTGAACCATGTGCTTTGATCTTCCAGCGTTGATTGGAAACACAACTTTGATCCAATGATGGAATTGAGCTGAGTGGAGTGTCACACGGATCATACCATGTCAGTAGAGCCCTGGTGGGCCCCACATGTTGGTCGGCCGACCTGCATGTGGGCCCTCCAGGTGCTCCACTCTCTTCTATGTGCCTCATTGAGTCATTTGTTGAAGTGTGACAGCTTGGTGCCCAAGTGGGTGGTTCGGCCGACCCAACATATTGGGCTCTAAGTGCTCATTTCTACTCTGTTTGATCTTCCCTATATTTACAGGCTAAGAGTACAAGTGGAACTAGTTATTGGATAAAATATGTTCATGTTATGTTGATCTTCCATCAGAAACCGAGTCTGTTGGCGGTGTTAGAGTGTGGAGTTTTATTGCTTATCCACCGTCAACAGCTGCGTCGGCCTCCGCTGCATAGGCTCGGTCATTTGCAACTCATGGGATCCTGTTGTTCTCAATGTTAGACGACTCCCAGCTTCACTTCTATAGGTCCAGCATGTCGCCATGTCTGTCCAGGAACCAGTGCTGCCTTCTACCTTGTCGTTGTTGTTTCAAGTGCCTGCTGCACGCCAATGGCCCGCTGATGGACTTCAGTTTCACCTGCAATGGATGCCTACCTCTGCTATATTTGTTTCTCAAATGAACGGAGGATCCTGGAGGGCGTCCTCTGTTTCTACTTGCATGCTGCGTGCTGGTCTCCTTGCTGTCTTCAAACAGGGGATGCACCGATTGGCCCATGGCACAACATAATTGTCATCTGCTCAATTGGAATGTTAGAGGTTTGAATGATGTCGATCGTCAGGATGTTGTCAATGAACTGGTCAGATCGATAGGCACCACCATCGTTTGCTGCAGGAAACTAAATTGCAGATTGTTGACCAGAACGTCATCTCCCGCACGGTTGGTGCAAAATTCAGCAGCTCCTTCGCGGTCCTGCCAGCCGATCAGACAAGAGGCGAAATTCTGCTAGCTGTTGATCTAGATTTTTTGACCTATCTGATGTGGTGCTAACGACACACGCCATAACGGCGACGATCACCATGAGAGCGGATGCAATAAAATGGCAGATCACAGTGGTTTATGGGCCTCAAGGAGACGCCACCAAACTATAATTTCTATAAGAATTGAGAAGCATCCAGCCATCGGATCATAGCAGATGGCTCGTCCTAGGGGATTTTAACCTCATCTACCAAGCAGAAGACAAGAATAATTCCAATCTTAACCGGCGTCTGATGGGCTCCTTCAAAGCGGCATTAGACCACCTGCACCTTAAAGAAATTAGACTCAATGGCCGGCGGTACACATGGAGCAATGAACAAGACACCCCAACGCTAACCAGGATTGATAGACTGCTCTGCACCCCTAGAATGGGAACTCATCTTCCCTGCTTGCTTCCTACATTCGCTGCCTTCTCTCATGTCGGATCATACCCCTTTGCTCCTACAGGGCGAGATACGCCATTACAGAGACACATCTTTTCGTTTTGAGAACTTCTGGACCAAAGTTGACGGCTTCACAGAGATGGTCCAAGAAGCATAGAATAGACCGATTCACTCTGTTCAGCCCCTAAAACGCCTGCACATCAAACTAGCACGTGCTGCAAAGGCCATCAAGCACTGGAGCAGGCAGAAAATTAGAGACACCAAGCTTCAACTTGCTATAGTCAAGGAGGTCCTCCTGCAGTTGGAACTGGCACAGGAGTCAAGAGTGCTCACAGATCAAGAATTGGATCTACGTCGACGCCTCAAAGCTCGCAGCATGGGATTGGCAGCTATTGAAAAATCAAGAATGAGACAACGATCAAGGCTGACAAACATCCACTGCGGTGATGCCAACACGAAGTTCTTCCACATTAGAGTTAATGCGCGCCGAAAAAAAATTATATCCATTGCCTCCAGACTGACACAGGGATGGTAATAACCCATGACGAGAAGCAAAAAGTAATAAGTGATTATTTTAAAGACCACATCGGTTGTACAGTCCCGAGAAACACAACCCTCAATTGGCAATCTTTAGGATACATGGCGCACGATCTAGTGGAGCTCGAAGTACCCTTCACCCAGGAAGAGGTCGAGAACACTATTAAATCCATGCCGCCAGCTAAAGCCCCAGGTCCGGACGGCTTCACGAGTGCCTTCTTCAGGGCCTGTTGGGAGATCATAAAAGTGGATGTCATGGCCGCAACGCACAGCTTGTTCATGCTAAACTCCCAAGGGTTTGAGTTGATGAATTCAGCAAATATCATCCTCCTACCAAAGAAATTGGAAGCATCAAGGGTCACTGACTTCAGGCCTATCAGCCTTATACATAGCATTGCAAAGATTTTCTCAAAGTTGTTGGCAAAAAGATTGGCTCCACATTTGAATTCCATGGTCTCCAACTGCCAAAGTGCATTCATTAAAAAGAGAAACATCCATGACAATTTCTTATACGTCCAAGGTGCAGTACGTAAACTCCACAAGCTGAAGCCTGCCAACCCTATTCATGAAACTGGACATCCACAAGGCATTTGACACTGTCAATTGGGCTATCTGTTGGAGGTACTGCAGGCCCTGGGTTTCGGGCCGCGATGGCGCGAATGAGTCTCTATCCTCTTCCGTACGGCCACCTCGTGTGCCCTCCTTAACGGGCAAAAAGGGCCCAGCTTCAGCCATGCTAGAGGTGTTCGTCAAGGGGACCCTCTCTCCCCCATGCTTTTTATCTTGGCCATGGATCCCCTGCAGGCGCCTACTTGACTTGGCCACCCAACTGGGAATCATAACCCCCTTGCCTCTGGTAGCAGCAAAATAGAGAACTTCCATGTATGCAGATGATGCGGCAATTTTCATCAACCCACTAAGAGCTGATGTTGATGCTGTCATAACAATCCTGCAAGCGTTCGGAAATTTTTCAGGTCTCCACATCGACTTGCAAAAAAGTTCCATTCACCCGATCAGATGCGAAGAAGTTAATCTTGACTCGGTGCTATCCCCGTTCACCGGTACCAGAGGCACTTTCCCCTGCAAATACCTAGGGCTACAACTTCATATCAGGTCACTACAGAAAACCCATGTGCAGCCGCTCATCGAGCGTATCGTGCAGCGACTGCCAAGATGGAAAGGAAGATGGCTTAATAGGGCTGGGCGCCTAGCACTTGTCTCTTCGGTTCTCTCGACCATGCCAACTTATTACCTCATTGTGTTCCCCTTGGCGTCTTGGGCAAGAAAGAAAATTGACAAAATCAGGAGATCCTTCTTTTGGAAAGGGGAGGAAAATGCGAATGGAGGACATTGTCTGGTAAATTGGCCAACGGTTGCCCGGGCCAAAAGATTTGGGAGGGCTAAGTGTGCCAGATCTAGACAGGTTTGGCCGTGCACTTCGACTTCGCTGGTTGTGGCAGGAATGTACAGAAGACTCCAAACCATGGATTGGGATGGATCTTCCTTGCAATGATGCTGATCGCCTACTGTTCAATGCCTCAACCGTAGTCACCATCGGAGATGGCGCAAAGGCTCGCTTCTGGCACACCAACTGGCTTGAGGGGGAAGCACCCAAGTACTTGGCACCAAACCTCTTCCAATTAGCCACGAGGAAGAATAGAACAGTGCAGCAGGAACTCCGTAACAACAACTGGATGCGCTCCCTAACGACGTCATATCACCGCCGCCACCCACATAGAGGAATTTGTCTCCCTCTGGGTCAAGATCCAAGACGTACACCTCACCCAAGGTGTCAATGACTCTATCACCTGGAAATGGACGGCGGATGGCTTATACTCCACCCGCTCAGCATACCGCGCTCAATTCAGAGGCTCTTTCACAAATATTCGTAGGGACCTCATTTGGAAAGCATCTACAGAAAATAAGTGCAAGGTCTTCGTTTGGATCCTAATACATGGGAAACTACTAACAGCAGACAATTTGGAAAAAAGGGGTTGGCCACATGAGGAACGCTGCGTGCTTTGCAATGGGCCATTGGAGACCGGGCTGCACCTTATGCTTATGCTGTCCATTCGCTAAGGCGGTTTGGCACCAAATCCTATCTTGGGAACTATTTTGATGGACTTTTGGGACAGCAACAGAATGACCCTCAAGAGATTATGCAGTGGTGGGAAAATGTTTCAAGCAGAGTGCCTCGCACAGAGCGCAGACGTTTCAATGGCATGGTCACTTATATCTGCTGGAACCTTTGGAAAGAGACAAACCGAAGAATTTTCAACAACACATATGAAACGGCGCTGCAGGTGGCCTCGAGAATTAAAGAGGACAGCAGCGGCCTCGAGAATTAAAGAGGACATTGAGCAAAGGAGAAAGCGTTTCAATAGGGAGCTGAACAAGAGCATTTTTCGATAGGGGCTGGACCTTGTTTGTGTGATCCGTCTTGCTTTTGTCCCGGGTGGGCTGTCTGTTTTAGTTTATACTTAAAAACCATCTTTTCTCACTCTTAATTGAAGGGCAGAGCTCCTGCCAAAATTTTTTTTAAAAAAATCTATTACTTCTATGAAGCAGTGGCGGAACTTGAAGTTTTGAGTAGGACGGCTAGACATGGTCAATCCCTGGCAGACACGCTGGCCGGTATTTACTTGAAAGCAAGGTACAAAATGAATTTTGGTCGACTTTTGTCAAGCAGCAGCGTTATATTGCACGGGTACCGCGGTTTCATTTGTAATGAAACTATGGAAGTTCCAGTGTTTGTACAGAAAAAGAAAAGAAATCCAAACCCTACTCGAATAAAAAAGTTCTTTTTCTTTTGCATCAAAGAGAAAGTACATGATGGGATTTATTATTTTATACATCAATTTTTTCCCTAAAACGACATCTATTTATATATTGGCCTTGGTGACTGTTCCACAACCAACCGCGTGTGCGTGTCGGTGCAAAGAGGTCAACAAAGAGATTGACCTCTGTTACAATTTACACGTGTTCTTATTATTAAACTCAACGCAATCCTCATTACTAATCTACAGAACTAATGCACACAGGTTTCAACAGGCCAACGACAAGTTGAGCCGCGGTTTTCTGACGAGTGAAAGAGCATCTCTACCATGGATTCATCATGGAACCTTCCAAGATTCAGAGGCAGGGGGCGGACCAATCAGGCGGCGAGCGAAGGGAACACCCAAACCGGCGGCGGCCACTTCCAGAGCAGGTCCCTGGCAGCGCCGCGCGGCGGCGTGTAGCTCCCGTCGGCGAGGTCCAGCACGCCCACGTCCGGCGCCACCTCGTGGCACCGGTCGTGCGACCACGGCCCGTCGTCGGTGAAGTAGACGCAGTCGCCCCTCACCCCGCACCCGGCCGGGACGAACAGCGACGCGCTCTTCCCCGAGGAACAGCGCGCGCCCGCCCAGGACCTTGCCATCCTCCACCCGCGTCCACCGGCCGGCGATCCACTCGAAGAGCTCAACGCCGGTGGTGGTGTACTCCACGTGCTCCGGCCGGGGCTCCCACGCGTACCGCGCGTGCGCCGCCTCGCGGAGGCGGTGCACCTGCAGCAGGCGCCCCGGCGAGAGCTCCACCAGGTACCTGCGGCACCCCGCCGACGTGGCGCAGCACGCGCGGGCCGAGCAGACGCACGGCGGCGCCACCGCTCTGCTGCTGTGCGTCGCCGCGGAGGCGCCCATGTCCCACGCGTCAACGCGCCCCGCCGCGTCCATCGTGTACACAGGCTGCTGATGGTCCGCGCCGGAGGACGACGACGAGCGCACCGCGTCCACGAAGCACCGCCCGGGCGCGTCGGCGTCGAGCAGTGTCCACGCCGCGTCCCCGGCCCGCGCGACGGCGAGGCGGCCCAGGGGCTGGCAGATGAGCAGCACGGCGTAGTCGCCCCAGCAGCAGGAGGAGGAGGAGGAGCCCGAGCCCACCCTCCGCCGCCGCGGCGGTGACACGACGACGGCCTTCTCGTAGACCTCGAACCGGAGCCTGTCGGGCGCGAGCGTCTCCGTCAGGACCAGCGCCGCCTCGTCCTCCTCGCCGCCGCCGCCGCCGCACCCGCCGTCTCCATCGGCGAAGAGGAACCGCAGGCCGTAGCTCTCGACGCGGCCGTCGGCGCCGCGGCGGGCGTCGACGAACGGGAGCGTGTCGGCGGGCGGGAGGAGGACCTGCGCGCCCGTGACCGGGTTCAGGAGGCTCAGCTCTGAGCGGCCAGTCGGCGGTGACGAGCCACCCGTCGGCGGACGAGCCGACGCAGAGGCGGTCGCGGGCGGCCGGCGCCTGGCTGGCGGATCGCGTACGCCCGGCCCTCTGCCAGGCTCAGGAACCGCGCCACCGAGAGCTTGCCGCAGCTCCCGTCGTCGTCGTCGACGACTCCTCCGGCCCGCGCGGTCGGGTTGTAGGGGAGCATGAGCCACGGGGACAGCGTGGTGGCCTGCTGAACACCCGCGGCGGCAGGCGTGGGCTGACTGCCAGGCGGTGCAGACTGGCGGGGAAGCGGACGCGGTCCGGCACGGGGAGGCGGGCGAGCACGGACTCGAGCAGGTCCCGCGGGAGGTCAGCCCACCCGCCGGCCACGGCGAGCTTGCTCAAAGACATTTTAGAGTAATTAGATGAAGAAAGAAGAGGATCGAGTGGAGCGATTGGGTTGGTCATTGGTGAGGCGAACGATTACTTAAAAATGGCTGCCGCCGCCGCCGCCGCCGCTGCCGCTGCCGTGCATGGGAGCATGTCTCGGTGTTCCGGTGTGCTGTTGCCGTGCCCGTGTATTTGTTGATGCTGGCGCCCGCCGATACAGAATTACAGATACAGCCAAGTCGCCAAGACCTCTCTACGGTGTACGGGACGGGGTGTGTACGGCGGGAAACCGCGGGCGCGCGCGGCGACCGGCGTTCGTGCTTTGCGGCCGGGTCCTAATGGCTTTGGCGGGCCGTCGGCTTTCCCGAATAATTTCAGCGGGCCGGGCCGCACGAGACTTGTGGGCGGGTAGGACAAAACGAAGAACGCGGCCGCAGTGGCACGCGCGCAGACATGATAAATGAGTGCAACGTTCGATTATTTATTTCTGTCGGAGCTTAGCTTAGACTGGAGATAGTATAGCAAGCACATTCACAGTACATACTCTAACTTAGAGTAAAGTCTATTTATTACTCTTCAATCTGTAGTGTTTTTTCCTGATGTAATAGTATATTTGTTGAAAACCAAGACTGCAAATCTTATTTAGACTCCAAGTCTTCACTAGATTCGAGGTAGATACTCTGCATTGTGAGTGCTCTAAGACCAGTCTCAATGATGAGTTTTATCTCACAGTTTCCAACACATGAAAATTTTGATATGAAACGGATCTCCTTCACAGTGTAAAGTTTCATGACACGGTTTCTTTCCTTATTTTACTATTCATAGTGCCACGTGTCTCAATCATCTCTCTTCCAGGAGAAAAAAAGCCGCGATGAAACAAAATAAGCCTCTCAATGTATGTTTCATGGCATTTCTAATGTTTTGGAAACCTGTGCAGATAAGTTTTACAGGGACTGAAACTTTTCCCTTCTTTCTCCTTAGGCCAGTCTCAGTGGAGAGTTTCATTTCGTTATTTCCTAGACTGCCATATCACATAGAATAAAATGAAACTCGAGTGAAAATTTACATTGAGAGTAAGAGTTTCATTATATAGTTTCATCGGCATTAAATTTCATGAGTCATGGTGAGTTGGTTATCGTGTCAAGAGAGTTTCATCCTTATTTCTTCTCTCTCTTTTCTTAAATACACTGTCATATCATCGAATATGCCTATGTGGCAATCTATTTAATGCAAATGAAACTCAATTGAAATTCCCATTGAAACTGGCATTATAGTTTCATGCAAAAAGTTGATGTGGTACCCTATTTAATGTCCATGAAATCTCTCATAAAAGCCATTGGGATTGGCCTAGTAGTATCCCATCGAAACATGTCTGATGTGTTTCTTGGGAGTCTTGTCTCTCGTTTCCTCACCTCAAGCACTGAGGGCCTGTTTAGATGTTGCAGTTTTTTTATAAGTTTTTTTATAAGAATTTTTTTTGAAGTTCACAGGGGGAGAGGCGTTTCCCACCTGAATTTTCTATATATATATTGGCCCGAAACGGCTCGTGACAAAGTTTAGAGAAAAGTTTACAACGGAACGCCCAAACACAAGGGCGAAAGGTGACAAACACCAAAAAGAAAGAAAGAGAGAGAGAGAGAGAGAGTAAAAACAACAACAGCATCATCACCACCAAAACAAATGACCCATCAACGATGCCTTCAGGGAGGTAAACGACGTCGCAACGTAGTCATCGTTGGCCAAGCATGAAGAGGAGCTCCACAGGGGCATTGGTAGGGCTTTCGCCGGGACAAGTGTTGAGGTGCTGGGTGGGTCGAACTAGGAGACTGCAGCAACAACTGAGGTTCTTCAATGACGCCTTGAAGAAGTTGATCCTGTCATTGGCCCAGATTCATCTGAACTAGGCATTCGCCCAGAACCTTGCAAGTGCTCCTGTTGACTCGCCCAATGCAGGCGGTGAGACACACAACGACAAACAAAGACGCATGGACGAGCAGGTAGGGGGGAGGCTGGATGCCGCCACACCACGTGGGGCCGAAGCCAACTCGCCCGACGCAGTGGGAGGCACAGCACCAGCGGAGTCCACACCACGGCGAAGGGTGATGTTGCAGTTTTTGAAAAACTGTAGTATCACGAAACTGTGGTTTTATAAGCTTAAGAGATAGAAAAACCGTGGTTTAGAAAAAAGAGGTCATGAGTGAAGTTTTTAAAACTCCAAAAAAGACTATAGTTTTAAGAAAACCATGGTTTTAGAAACTACAAAGTTTACTGTATTCAAACACCCAACAACTTCTGAAAACCAAAGTATTTTTAAAAACCATAGGTATTTCTCCAATACTTTAAAAATACTTTATATCCGAACATGGCCTGATTCGTATACGAGCGCCCACCAGAATCAGCCACTTCTTTTCTTTAGTGGAAGCACCCCACCACAACCACATGCCAGCACCAGCATGGCCTGATCGATCGATCCCGGTCTGCATGGACTGTGATGAAGAAGGGCTAAGGATTTGGCAAGCGCCGTGGGCCAAGCCAGTAATCCGCTGGGCCGACCCGCACCAGCAAGCCCACGTAGATCCACGGCTGTGCTATATGCACTTCTCTTCTTCTTCTCAAGAGCTAGCTGTACCTACATTAGGCATTAAGGCATGGTGAGTTTAGTTTAGCTAACAAAATCAGTTTGTTTTTCATGTTCACGTATGCATGGATGCTCGATCGCGTTACGTTGTCGATTTGGTTTTGGACATCTTTTTTCTTACAGCATGGGGTTGATATATGGAAAGGTTGAGTTCAATATAATGCTGACAGCAGTTCCTGCAGGCAGACGATAACCTGTATGCTGCAGCCGTCCTGGTAAGGATTTCTTCCCTCCGGTTGGCTTTTCCCTTTTTCGACTACTATCCGCTTTCTCTCCGGTGGCTCATGTCAGTTGAATGGGGGCACCTCTTTCCAAATTGTTTGCTACAACTGAAAGAGTACTCCCTCTAATGGCTCCAGATCATTGCACTTGTATCCAGATCAGAGCAGAGAACGGTCCTACTTCCGGCCATGGTCAGCTCTCCGTTCCTGATCGGCTGATCCCGACTTGCATACTGTTCGCACTAAAATTTGGCGTAGTCTGCAAGATAGGCTAGGCCGGGTATCGAACCCGGCTAGGCCGGGTTTTGGCCCTTGTGCCAGGCCCCGTCGGCAGGACATGTGTCGCCCCAGGAGACCCCGTGAAACCCGGCTTGGCCGGGTTTGGTCGAGTTCGAACCGATTAATAGATCTAATCGGTTTTTAGTAGTTTTTTGACGTGGGAAACTTGGAAACTTACCTAAATACGTGTTTCCTACTGGGATAAGACCACCCCCTCTATATATATATATATATGAAGGATCATGGCCGATTGAGATCTTAACCATCCAATCGTCAAAACACATCTACCAAGTAAATTCTCGCGGTGGTTCACCTCTATCCTGCTGTTCGGCTCGACTCTCCGCGAGTTTAGTCGGCGTTCTAGGTGATCTCCGCGATCCCTAGGGCAACCTCTACGTGTATCTCTCCGACGGATCTTTCCGAGGGGTATTCGGGAGTTTCCGGCGAAGGACGGGTGCTACATCGACCACCAAACGTCCTCTGCTGCTGAAGACGGTCGTCCCAACGACCAGAAGACCGGAACCCTAACTTTCTCGGTGAACCCGAGGAAACTGGCTCAGCCGACTATCAAAGTCGGCCAGGCCGGGTAGGCGGCTCGGCCGGGTTCTGAAACCGGCCAGACCCGGTTTCGCGGGTGTGCTGCTCCGTGGTGTTTCGTTTCGTGTGCGACCGTACGATCTAGCATCTTGCTATGTGTTGTCCCGTTTCCACGTCGAACACATACTTTTTGCAGAAGGTCAGAACGTTGCATCGATTGTCGACCCCGATTCAGAATCGTGGCCACTTGGCAAATGGTAAATAGTACAATAGAATACTTCAGCTACTACTCTGGCACCCCAGATGCTAGTAAAACTTCCTATTCTAATCGTGAAGTCAACCATACAACATGATACAGCAAATTTTGACAGAAATAAAAGACTACTGTATACTTGTATGACACCTGTTTTAGTTTATGTTCTAAATAAAACTCCACCGCATTAATTGCCGACTGATGAGGGGCTTTACTCGCTAGAGCGAGCCAGCAGGTACACGCGCAGGCCTCTGGTGTGTGGATGTGTCTCCATGTTCATCCAAGAGCTTAGAGCCTCTATCATCTCTTAATCCTAATCCAGTTTGTGTTTTTGTGCACGTCATGCATGCATAGCCTGTCGGTTCGTTCGACTGTGCCTTTCAGCTTTCCCAAGCTTTCCATGCAGTTCATCAGCTTGTAATTAAGCTCTCGAATCTCGATCTCGCTGTTTGTTTACTACAATTGTTCTGCTTTCATAGCCGGACCGCCGGATAGGCAGCAAAAGACACAGTTTTGAGTCGTATGTAATTATATATATGCAGCGAATGTGACGAAGCCATGTACAACCACTATGATGACGCAAATCACACTTCACTTAATCGGCACTTAACTAATACTACTATACTAGTAGTAATTGACAGGAGCTCACTCCTGAATGATAAGCTGCCACTTTGACACTTTTGCATAAAGTACACATAGTCCTATTTGGGAGAAGAGAGAGGAGAGGGGAAAAAAATTATTACAATGACAAAGTAAAAAAAACCCTCCATTCCGAAATAAAAATGTTCTTCTAAGATTGGTTGGGGATCAATATTACTAAGAAGTTACATATGTGTGTCCTTGTCAGAAGGTTGTTTAAGCAATTATGTAATAGTAATTGCACTTTGCACTTTAGTAACATACGAGAAAGTAATGAAGTCTATGAGAGCTAGGTGATCCTATTACATAAATTTTCTGTTGCTGCCTGTCCTGCCTTTGGTCATGCACTGTGATTCCTTCCCTTTCCTTTGCCCCCATGTGGATGTGGCCATGGCTACCGGACATTTCCTCGTGCCGGTGGCCGGAGCTAGCAGGCCTCCAGGAAATGCCAAACCGATAGATCTGAACAAAGAAACGGTGAGCACGTATCACGGACTCACGGTATCAGTCACCTGCTGTCGTGGTTTGCAAATTAACAATGATCTTGGCTGGCCTCTGAATTCTGAATTCACACGGTTTCCAAGATGCCATGCGATCGTCCGTCGTCCCACATGGCGCCCATTTGACCCCACGATCCCTACCTACAATTGTGGCATATTTGTCGACGGCCACCTTCGAACGCAAGGCAATCACGGATTCACGGCGGCGATGAGATGAAGATCCTCGACAAGTTCGCCGGCTTGTCCTACCGGCTTCGGGCGAGGTCGATTCCAGGAGACAAGGAAGGCGACGACGAGCAGGAAAAATAAAGACGATAGATGCGACGTCAGTCAGTTGGTTCCCGTGATCATCCTAATCATCAATCAAGGGAGACAGAAAAGATTTAAAAAAAGACACGAAACGAAACGAAAGAAAAGAAAGGGAAGGGAAAGCGTCGACAAAACGTGGTTTCCATGAACTAACTCGCGCATCCCAGCTGGTCTGGTTGGTTTCTTTCAACCGACGACGAGCGAGAGCGGATTCCTCTATTTGGATTATAAAAACCATCGCGCTTTCAAATCGTGTAATCTTCTCCACGGCCACTACTACCGCCCTGCCTGTGCCTGCCTCGCTGTTCCCGCGATAAACAATGCATTTGTTTAATTCCTCCCTGATCGTCTGTCTACTCATAATTAATCGCACCGTAGTACTTCTCCGGCCGTTCTCCCCCTGATTCAAAAGCGTCCCGTCGCCGTCGTCCTCCTCCTGCGGTTTGTATGGTTGTAAAGCTGCCGCCGGTCCTGGTGCTCCAAGACTTCCAACAGCAGCAGCAGCAGCAGCAGCTTCGGGGACCGACTACCGAGATGAAGCCGCCGCCGCCGCCGGCGAGGAGCAAGAAGGGCAGGCCCGCGTTCTGCAACCTCCCTCTGCTCCTCCTCATCGGCGCCATCCAGTTCCTCGTCATCTACTCCCCCGCCATCGATCGCTACATGGTCATGGTCACCAAAGGTCTGTCTGCATTGCATGCATGCGCCAGTCTCATTTGATCCATCTTGATCATCTCATCATCGCGCATTGCATTGCATTGCATTGCGTTTTCTCAATCATCAATCACTGATTCCATGGCGGGCGGTCCTGCAGCCCAGCCCGGGTTCCCGTCGCTGCTGCTGGACGGCAGGCGAGGGTTCAAGCTGGTGGAGGAGGAGAGCATCCCGGAGCCCCGCGTGCGGTGCGACTTCGCGGACCCGAGGTCGGACGTGTGCGAGCTGGAGGGCGCCATCCGCATCCGCGGCAGCACGTCGGAGGTGTTCGTCGTGTCCCCCGCCGGCGCGGCGGCGGCGGCGAACGTGACGGGGCTGGCGGCGGGGATGAACGCGACGAGCTGGACAATCCAGCCGTACACGCGCAAGGGCGAGGCCCGTGTGATGCGCGGCAGTCGCGACGCTGACGGTGCGCGTGGTGCCCGCCGGCGACGCGCCGCCGTGCACGGTGCGGCACTCGGCCCCCGCCGTGGTGTACTCCAACGGCGGCTACTGCGGCAACTACTACCACGACTTCAACGACAACATCATCCCGCTGTTCGTCACGGCGCGCCACCTGGGCGGCGAGGTGCAGCTGCTGGTGGCGCAGAAGCAGGCCTGGTGGTTCCACAAGTACCGGGAGATCGTCGACGGCCTCACCAACTACGACGCCGTCGACCTCGGCGGCGACGGCGACGGCGAGGTGCGGTGCTTCCGCGCCGCCACGCTGGGCCTGCGCAGCCACAAGGACCTGAGCATCGACCCGCGACGCGCGCCGCGGAACCTGTCCATGGTCGACTTCAAGCGCTTCCTCATGTGGCGCTACGCGCTGCCGCGGGAGCACGCTATCCGGCTGGACGACGACGAGGAGGAGGGCGCCGCCGGTGCCCGGCGGAGGAGGAGGCCCCGGCTGCTGGTGGTGGCCCGGCGGTCGCGGCGGCGGTTCGTGAACCTCCCGGAGATCGTGGCGCTGGCGGAGGAGGTCGGCTTCGACGTGACGGCGTCGGACCTGATGTCGTCGCCGTCGGCGTCCAAGAAGAAGAATGGGGACGAAGGGCACTCGAGCATGGCGGAGGCGTCGAGGCTGGTGAACTCGTTCGACGCGATGGTGGCGGTGCACGGGTCCGGGCTGACGAACCTGGTGTTCCTGCCGATGAACGCGGTGGTGGTGCAGGTGGTGCCGCTGGGGCGGATGGAGGGGCTGGCCATGGACGAGTACTGGGGTGCCGCCGCGGGACATGAACATGCGCTACCTGCAGTACAACATCACGCCCGGAGGAGAGCACGCTGTCGGAGGTGTACCCGAGGGCGCACCCCGTGATGCTGGACCCCATGCCCATCCATGAGCAGAGCTGGTCCCTCGTCAAGGACGTCTACCTCGGCAAGCAGGACGTCAGGCTCGACGTCCGACGATTCAGGCCCGTCCTCTTCAAGGCCATCCAGCTGCTCCGTTGACGCCGTCACCCACGCCGCCGCCCCCCGTTCCGTCCTAGTAACTGACATTGTTGATATTCTCTTTCCTCCTGCCATGACCAATGTACAATTAATCCCCACTCCATGCGACGATTGAGGTAGAAGATGACACGTGATGTGACTACAGAAACATGATACTCCCACATACAAACATACATACATACATACAGTGATCCAATTTCTCAACATGTTTTCGTCCTTTCTTTTTTCTTTTACTTTTTTCTCCTCCTTTCTAACGACATGTAAAATTTCACAAAGGATGAATTAGCTGTTGTTAGTTGCAGCGACATTTTTGTATGAGACTCTTATATTCTACTCTTTACATTGCTGAGCTGAGAGGAGGTTTGTGGGGCGTGATGAGATTGGTGGCAATGACAAGCAAGCGTGCGCCCCTGTGGCTGTGGTGGTTGCCAACAAACAGAACAAAATCATGTGATGCACTGAAACCTCGTGCGCTTGCCAAACAGAGGTTCGGCCTTCGGCGCACCGACAAATGAAGCTCGGGTTGGGCCGGCGTCAGCCGTCGGTGTGCACGAGAGAGATTAACTGGGCTGTGAATGGACAAACGGGCTGCCAAGCTAGCGGGCCCAAAGCCATCGTGCAGGCCCAATTGTTGCCAAAAAGAAGGCGGAAAACTTAGGATTTTTTTTATAAATAATAAATAAAAAATACTAAAAAGGAACAGTTCAGTCAAAGTCGAGTTAAAATTGCACGGATAGGATAGACACGCACTCACAGTCACTAGTTGAGTTAAAACTTAGTAAAACTCTTGGGAATGAATAATGAATGAATTTAGCCGCCGTTACGTACTCTCTTCTTATAATCTGGAGAAAATAAACGAGGGGGCACAGAGCTGGGTTTGTAAATACGAACAGACGGGCCGCCGAGCCAGCGGGAGAGTACTGGGCTGAAAGCCATCGTGCAGGGGCCAGAGCCACAGAAAATGTACAATAAATGAACAGATATGTATGTGCACGGTAGCCAAAGGGTTTAAAGCATGCATGCATATCTACCGTTGCTGTGCATTGCACACAGTCAAAAGTCGGAGTTAAAGTTGCAAGGATAGACATGACGCATCCATGGTCACGGATGAACATTGCACACAGTCAAAGTCGGGAGTTAAAGTTGCAAGGATAGACATGGCGCATCCACGGTCACGGATGAACATTGCTCCTTCTAGTGCATATAGTAGAAAAAAAGATCTTGGGAATGAATAGTGAATTCATCGAATTTATGCCGCATGCAGTTACTCCTTGTTATTATCTGGATAAAACGAGGCGACGCAGCAGGGGAATGCATGCATCCAGACCAGAGACATAGGGCGGCACGCGAGTAGTACGTGTCAAGTGTAATGTGAGACGTCACCACGTCGGCGTGTCACCACTTGACCGTTCCAGCTTCTTCGATCGTGTGCCTGTACTGAACACACTCGAGTCGATCGAAGGACACATCGACCTCCGCTATAAAAGGCCACCGTGTGACCTCTCCACTCTACAGTGCGACGCCACAGAAGGAAAGCGTACCAGCACCGAGCACAGTAGACTAGCTAGCAGATCATCAAGAGAGAGATGGGCGGCAAAGTCGGCGGCGGAGGTGGTGGTGGTGGCAAAGGCGGCGGAGGGGGCGGCAAGGGCGGTGGAGGAGGAGGTGGTGGTGGCGGCAAGAGCGGCGGCGGCGGAGGAGGTGGAAAGGGAGGTGGAGGTGCATCAGCAGGCTCGGGCAAGTCAGGCGGCAGCGGTGGTCACGCCGCGCATGGTGGTGGTGGTGGTGCAGGGAAGGCGGGCTCCGGCGGCGGCAGCAGCTGCGGCAGCGGCATGATGCATGCTCCCGGCGGCGGCGGCGCCTGCATCTCCCGCTCCGAATTCGAGTCCAACCCGCAGGAGTACTTCCAGGCCCTCCACCATGGTGGAGGAGGCAACAAGTAGATCGTCGATCGAGTTCCGAGTTCGAGCTAGGCTGCTGCTGGTTGACAAGCTAGCGTGTGTGTGATCATGCATGGACGATGGACCGTACGTCGGTTCCGTAGCTTCTAAAATAAATAATGTAAAAAGGTGGTGTGTGCGCCCTAGCAAGTAGCACCGGCAGCCGCCAGCCGCCAGCCTTGCCTACGTAGTAAACTGAAGTATCTTGTGGTAATGTCGTTGTTGTTTAGGTTTGTGATCGTCGCGTCTCGATCTGCTGCTTTGCAGATCGTGAATCTGTGCTAATGAACTAATGGTGTCTCCATCAATCAAGTTGATATATGAGGTAGAGGTAGACAGCTGCTGGGTTGACGACAAGCGTGATGTGTGATCAGCATCGCAAGGACGACCATCAGCGTCCATAGCTTCTAGTTGTAGTAAATCAATAATGTAAAGCTGCAGCTAGCGTTATTGCCAGCAGCAGGCACTCCGCATTGGTGGAGGAGGGGGCCCCTTGCAGATGGGGGCGCGCCCGGAACCAAAGCGTGGCGCCGTGGAGTGGCTTCACACACAGGAGCGGCGTCGGGCGGGGCGTGTGCTGGCGGCGAGCGGAGAACCGCTCGTCTCCGGCGTTTCGCGAGCGATAGACCGAATGACCGCTGACCGGATACGAGTCGCGAACGGGCGCTCCCTAAACCGCATCGAACGGCGCTGGCGTGTCGTGGGCGTGTGTCGCCAGCGGAATTTTGATGTACGGTGGCTTCAACATGCGGCGGCGGTGCCAAAGCCGACGATGCGATGAGATGCGATGGGCTCTCGATGGATCTCCGACGTTGTC
The DNA here is from genome assembly GCA_038502445.1 of Eremochloa ophiuroides. Lineage (NCBI taxonomy): Eukaryota > Viridiplantae > Streptophyta > Magnoliopsida > Poales > Poaceae > Eremochloa > Eremochloa ophiuroides. Next base: position 105,260,646 of record JAHLJS010000003.1, read on the forward strand.
TGTCCTCTGTATATTCGTTCAGTCGCCTGTCTCCCCCGTCTCCTTGCAGTTTTACAGGTTGAGATAATTGGCTTTCCATCCTGCAGGATTCGTTAAAAAAAAAAGGGAACGTTGGACCCAAATTCCAAGGCCCGTCTAATCTAGCCCAGAAAAGTTCTCCCCCACATAATAGGCCCATGGGCCTAAGGCATAAAAGCCTTGGACTATACTACCGCGCGCGCGTGCAGGAAATTTCCATCCCGACTGTACGTTCCTTTTTTGGAAACCGTGGCCCACCTTGCCGCAGGCGAGGGGCAAAAAGCGTGGGACGATGTCCATGCGCACCCCGCTATTTGCGCGCCTCGTTATGTCCGTGCCTCGGACGAGCACATCTCCCCAGGCCCACCGTAAAAAGCAAAAAGGGAATATACCATCTTCTTCTACTACAGGTCATTTCTCCCAAAAACAGATCGGATCTCTCCCAAAACAACACACCAGTAGCAGAAACCCTTATCATGAGGAGAATAACGTAGGTGTACATTCAGGAGTCAAGCAACACAGAAACCACGAAAATCACAGATTGCTAATTGTCAACAGTACCAAGTACGAAGCAATTTTGAAAATTCACACATTGCTTGCTATTCCCTTCTCTATTGTTACCAATTTCCTTTCTTCAGACCTTTTGATGGGTATTTTTAACATTGCAGAAAGACAGTTTGCTAGTTCCCTAGATAACCAGATTGCTATGAATTCACAAAAATAGCTAGAAAATCACTGGTTGCCAGATAGTCGCATCACTGGTTGCTATATATTCACATATTGCTACATGTCTTCACATCTTCTCATTGCTGGTGGTTCCTTCTCATTGAAGTAGGAAAAACAGCATAAGTGCAGTTAGAGCTATGATTAAAAGTGAACTGATTGTGAATAACGCTTTGTCATGTTAAACCCACAGATCTGTACCACCTTGCTTACATAGACGCATTTGGAGAAGTACTAGTAGTTTTGTTATTAGTTGCCTAATAATTTGCACTAAAGTGATTGAAAGGATATATGTAATTGCTTTTTTGGATTTTGCAGAAAAAAGGGGATGGATCTAAACGAGCTTCCAGCAGAGGCATATGGTATCTTTGAAGATGGTGCTGAGACACGAAATCCCATGTTCTGTACCCAGCTCTCTAGGAACTATGATGCAGATTTGCCTACAATATCAGAGTTGCGATGTTCGCTAGAAGAAACACATATAGAGGCAGCGCCTAATGCAATTGAGGTTGAAACTGTTGCAGCTACTGTTGGCCCTACAGAAGACGAAGATGGAGAGACTCTAGTTGCTGATGCTGATGTTGACTTGCAGTTCCTAGCAGCCATTTCTTCACCTGATAAGCCATATGTTGGAAAGATGTTTGATACAGTCGACGAGGCTAAGCTTTGCTATAATGAATATGCTAGAATGAAGGGCTTCTCTATAAGAACTGGAACATCCAGGAGGTCAGCTGTTACGAAAATACTTGACAAGGTCATGTTTGTGTGCAATAAGGAAGGCAAAGGTAAACAGGTCAAGGGTGTTGATGAAGAAGTCTTTGTAGTTGATGACTTTGAGCATGGTACCTCAGGAAGCAGTGGTTCTGATGTGGATCAGGCAACAGTGAAAAAAGCAAAGTCCATAGGCGCCAAGAGAAAAAGAGAGAAAATGAAGTAAACAAACTGCAGAGCAAGAATGTTGATCAAGTTCAATGGGAGCAAGTGGTTTGTTAACAATTTGTTGCTGATCACAACCATGACTTAGTGGACAAGCAGTCGCTTTCCAAGTTTCTAAGGTCACATGCAGGTATACCAAAAGACGAAGTGCAGTTCCTAACACTTCTACATGACTGTAATCTGCAAACTAGTCGGATGATGCAGCTGATGTCTGAGCTGTATGGATCTGCACATTTTGTGCCTTATCATGAGAAGCATGTGAGCAACTTAAGGGCAGGCATAAGGGCTCATGCAGGGAGGAGTGATATGGCTAAAACTCTCAATTACTTCTACGAGCTGAAAAAGGAAGACAGTGATTTCTTCTTCAAAGTAAAGTTGGATGCTGATGACAAGGTTGAGAGTATCTTTTGGGTAGATGGTGCAGCTCGAGAAGCTTACAAGACTTACAATGACTGCATCTCTTTTGACGCCACATACCTCACTAATATTTACAAGATGCCTTTTGCTCCCTTCATAGGAATCAATCGGCATGCACAGTCAATTCAGCTTGGATGTGCGTTCTTAAGAAACGAAACTGCAGAATCCTATGTTTGGCTATTCAAAGCTTTTCTAGAAGCAATGAATGGCGTCGAGCCTCTCAATATAATCACAGACCAGAACTTGGCAATAGCAGCAGCAATAAGGGCCGTCTTTGTATGTGCCCGGCATTGATGTTGTCGTTGGCACATCATTTCAAAGATTGAGTCAAGGCTTGGTGTGTACTTTTCAACAAAAGAAGGCATGGAGGAGGAATACAACAAGATTGTGAACTATAGCCTATGTCCAGAAGAGTTTGAGAGCAGGTGATAAGTTATGATTGAGACGCATGGAGTGGCTGATAACGAAATCCTTTGCAATTTGTACCAGATAAGGCATCTGTGGGTTCCCGTCTACTTCATGGACAGGTTCTATCCATTCTTGCAATCTACGCAGAGAAGTGAGAGCTTCAACGGCGTTCTAAAGAAGTATGTGAACCTGCATAATTCGGTACTGGATTTTGTCCGGCTGTATAAGAAAATTCAAGATAAGACTGAAGTCGCTGAGGATAAGCAAGACTATAGAACAGACCAAAAGCTAGCTCCCCCATGGTCAAGGTATCCTTTGGAGAAGCATGCTATTGATGTTTACACAAGGAACATCTACTACAGGTTTCGCGCTGAACTTCAAAAGATTGCTCAGTATGTCTGCCAGCAGGTGTACCCAAATGTATACCGGTTGAGCCCTACTGAAGATTTTGTTGGAGGATATGGATCTAGGCTGTATAAGGTTATTTACAATGAAGAGCATGATGTAATCAGCTGTCAGTGCTGCAAGTTTCAGAAAGATGGCATATTTTACTGCCATGTTTGTAATACCCCTGGTGTTACGGTTAATTAAAACCTGCCATGTCATCATCCTTATTTGCAAATCATCCCGCATCAAACCTGATCACTGTGCACTAATTAAAACAATTTTTATTTCCACATGTGATTGTACTTAGGTATCTTTGAGTGACTTTATGATCTAAATATTTGTTTGTGTGTATGCCTTTATATCCAAAAAGAAAATTTAAAAGGAATCATTTAAAAACCCTAATCGGACCCGAAACCCTAAATCAAAAACTAAATAGAATCAAGTGTTGGGCCTTAAACAAAAATTGTAAATCTTTAAAAGTTGAGCAACTTCTATTTTGGGCGAGTTTGAAGTTATTAAAAACAATTTCAAATAAAATCTTAATCAAGTTTTTAAAGTTTAAACTTGAAATACAAATTCAAAACTAGTAGGAATCTAATGATGGTCTTTTAATAAAAGCTTTAGCCCTTGCAAAATGAAACAACTTTCATGTTTAGAGATCTTAAAGTTTACCAGTCGAAATTTAAATGTAAACCCAATTAGTGATTGTTTAATTAAATTTAAAATGTCATTTCAAAAAATATCAAGAATTGGGGCAAACTACTTTAATGAAAGTTGTAAGTATTTTTAATTCAAACAACTTTTATATTTGGGGATTTTAAACTTATGTATTGATATTTCAAATTAAACCCTAATAAGTGTTTTGGAATTTAAATTTGAAATGTTATTTCAAAAACTATCAAGAATCTACTCAAACTCCATTAATAAGAGTTGTATAGCTCAACAAGTAGCACGACTTTTGTTTTTACATAAATTCAAGTTGTTTAGTAAAATTTTGAGAATTTAGATGAATTGTAAATGGATTTCAAATTGACCATTTACCCCTTTTTCACAATTTCAAAAAATATTCAAAATTTGAAGTTGGTTCAAAAACTAAACTTGTTCATAATTAAATTTACTACAACTTTTATATTGATGATTTTTCAAGTTTCTACATGAATTTGAAAGTAATTTAAAGAAAATCAAAAGGAGGACGTGCTGCTACAGTAATTCAGGGGGGGTCCGGTACCTTGCTCTGCCGCGCGCAGAGCGCGTGCGCGCGCCGGCCGCCGGCAATGCCCGGGGCCGGTCGAACGCGTGTCGCCGTCGACGCCGGGTCCGTGGGGGACCTCCCCACCTCGCACATCCCTCCTTCGCCCTATAAATGCCACGGTTGTCACCGTTTTTCTCTCCCTTGCACCATTGCCGCCGCCGACGAGCTTCTCGGCTCTGCAAAATTCGCGGCCTCGGTAGCACTAGCATCCAATTAGTTGTGCCGGTAGTGGCGCCCTACCCTTGCGCTCCGGTTGGTATTCCCTGCGTCACCGTTCGTCAATCGAAGTGCCCGCTCGGTCTCCTTCTTCCTCTGGACCGACAGTAATGCCGCGGTGAGTGTCTCACCACCGCGAGCTCGCTCCGGTGAGGTTCTTCCTCAACTTTCTCTTGTTCCCGGCTCATATCGTACTTATATTGCTTATCGGCCCGTTGTCTCCCCGGTTGCATCACAGGACATGCTGGAACGTCGGGTACGCCGCCGGTGTTTGCTGCCGCCGTCGCCCGTCCGTCGCGCATGTCGCTTCAACCCTTCTCCGGTTTCATAAACGTGAGCATCATTGCCTTGGTGGTCTGCAGATCCTTTCCCAACCCTCGGTTTTCCCTTTGATGAGCTCTAGTCGCCGGAACGCGGTTGCGCCACCGTGCGCTGCGTGCCCGAGCCACCAGGGCCACAGCCGCACTAGCTACGAAACCCTAGACGCACATTCAGTCAGCTAGATCGCTTCGCGAGGCTCTGGGTAACTCGGTGGTACCCTCGCCGTCGCCGGAGGACCGCCGGCGGCGGGCCGTCGCGGCTGGAACTGCAGCGCGCGTGCTGGAATGTGCAAGCGAGAGGAGGGAGACGGGTCTGGCGTACCGGGACCACCTGTCAATGGGAGGAAGGAGGAGGAGAGGCCGACTGGGCCGTGCTCGGCTCTAGTGGGCTGGCCCAGTGGCGTAGCCATGTTATGAGAGGGAGAGTCGCGCTGGGTCGGCCTGCCGAGTTGGGCCGTCCCGGGCCGAAACGGCGTTTTTCATTTTCCCCAGTGAATTAGATGCATTTTTCCATTTCCCTGAAAAATGAGTGGTGCTAGTGTTTGTGATTTTTGTAGGAATTATTTAGCTACACCAAAAATCCTGAAAATAATTGTGGGTATTATATGTAATATGTAGTATTTTAAAAAAATATTAAATAGTGATTTTCAGTAAATTATTTAGGAACTAAAAATGTCCCTCTTAATTAATAAATGGGACTTCTATGATTTTTGTAGACTAGAATAATGATTCAAAAATCATGAAAATTATTTTGGTACTGTTTTAGGCTGAGATATAGCTATGGGAAAAGTTTGGGCTCAAATGAAAATAGTTTACTTAATGACTATTTAATACTCTATAAATCGATCAATAAAATGAATAGAAACCTTGATCCAATTTAGGGATTATGTGATTTGGGAGTGTGTGTTAACCTCGGGTCCCTATCATGTGCTGACCCTTGGTGTCTTGCTAACCTGTTAAGACTTATGCAAATCACGTTAATTAAGATATTTAATGGAACTTCAAGTAGGTAGATCAATTGTTAATTAAACATTAGTAGTTTATACACATGTGATAATAGGATTTTTATGAATCACTTAAGTGGGTGCTGGTCATTATTATAGGAGAGCTGATTCAGCTTTCAACAACTGTTAAAATGGTCAATAAACCAAAGCAGTTAATACTCGGTAGTAATTAGTGTTGCTGGCTTACAACTTTATCGTGAAGGAAAGTTGTACTCAACTTTCAAATTAAGTTTACTTACCATTGATCAGTGATTTTATGCATCTCCTGCATCATGGCATACATATCATCATGTAAGTGTTGCATTATTATTTCGTGTAGTGCACGCGTGGTGATTATTATCTGAAGCGTGTCCCGAGTAAGGTCTTCACTCGGTGGACGTGGATCCTTCTCGGTGATTGATTTCAGGGTTTCGTCTACTTTAAGCAACAGGCAAGCCCCGGTGCATTCAGCCCTTCCTTGTGATTTACAAAATGTTTGTAACTTGAGTTAATCTACTGCATTAAGTTTATAGGAGTTGATTGATAACCCAATTGATGCATTACTAACCTTGACCACTGAAATATCCGGAAACCATTTTAAAACAAAATGTTTGGACAATGCTTAGCTTTGCCTGACTAATTTAGATTTGCACAAATGCTATTTTTGAGCTATTGTGATATACACTATTGATTAATTCATGAAAAAGAGAATTGGTTATCTTCGCGTTCGGTGGCTGTGCACCTGATCAGTACATTGTCATCGACGGGAAAGGGATTTTCCCGTTTGGTTGGCCAACTGTTTGGGTTAGAGTCCCAACTTTCGTCGCCATCGAGAAAGGGATGTGAAAACCGGGTAGTTATCAGTGTACTTGGGTTAGAGTCCCAATGCAGGGTTTCTAACGGAAAAATATTAGGGACCATTCATTGTCGGCCTGCTGTGATCATGACTTTGTAACTAGCCACATACTACGGAAAGCCTTTGACTCCGGTGGCTCTACTGCTGGAACCGACAACCACGCACTGAGAGTGGAGAGATGGCGAGAGTAGCGTGTACCCTCATGGCCGTCGTGCCTGGAGACTAGAGGGGTACTGTGCTCTCGGGTGGCGCAGGACTGGTTTCGGGGTATGAAAAGCCGTGGTAGGCGGGGTTGGCATATGCAAGCTTAAGTGCTACATATGCAGTGTGGATAGGGATCCCCAGCTGGGTACTTCTGGATTCGAATCGATGTTGCTTCTCGGTTAATGGAGACATGATCCTCACACTTACAGTGAAGAGTGGTTCGGAACTTGAGAATAAAAAGGAAATTGAAAGTACATGATATATGAGAATTGATAATGAAATTATGGATATAAATAAAATAATATTGAGATCAAATAATGAAATAGGATAGTAATGCTTTTCTACAAAATACCTTGACTCTTGCTCTAGCCTTACCTTGACTCCCCTCCGCCTGCATTCCTGAGTCTCATTACTTTTTCTTAGTCGGGTAAGTCTTGCGGAGTACCCCATGTACTCAGGGTTTGTTAACCCCTGTTGCAGGTAAGTTGAGTGAACAGTTCTACGAGGGATCGTGCCGGTCAACGGATCGTGCATGGATGAAGATGTGTATATAATGAAACCCTTGGGCAGGGTGTTTAGTTGTATACAGCTACTCCACTGCGAAACTCTGGTTTGAGATAATGTAATTTATATTTGTAAACATATGTTTATGTAATTCTTCCGCACCCTTTACTCTGATTCATTTCATTTGTGTAAACTGTTGTAATACTACAATGCTTACAATGAGATTCTCGGGAGGTTAGGGTTTCCTAGGGAACCCGGCAGGCCACCTGGGTCAAGGGGAACTCGTGCAGACTGATCGTGGGTCCTTAGCGACGATGACGGTGCACGTGGACCCTACGATTAAGGCGGTTCTGTCACAACGTTCTCAAAGTTTTGACAGACAAGGGGGTCAAGAAAATCCCAGAACACTACATCCTTGAAAGGTGGACACCGCAGAAGAATGCAACTTCTATAACTGCGTTGCAGGTTGGTGCTCAAATTGCTACGATGCCAGAGAAATCTAAGAGGGCAGTCCGTTTGGCAAACCTAGCACACCTATTCTCAAAGATTTCTCAGCAGGCTAGTGTGTCAGATGAGTTCTCTCAGATTGCCACCGCTCATGCACATGCAATAGAAGTGGAATTTTCTGCTATAAGAAAGGCTAGGAGGAACAAGAAGAAGGTACAGCAAACGAACAGCAAGGCTCCAAACAGGTGCAGCAGCAAGGCCCTGGACAAGTGCAGCAACAAGAGAGCACAACTGTAGCAACTCCTGGAGCTTCCACATCTTCTATTATAGCTCCACCTGAAGAACTACTCCAGTGGCATCTTTCAGAACAGAATAGTGAAGGCTCCGTGGTCCCAAACACAAATGTAAGGGAAGGCCTTAGAGTTAAATGTGCTGCTCCCCATGAGACAACTACAATCATGGATCCAGATATAACAAAGACAAAAGGGCGTTTGAGGAGAAGAAGAATTAAGTCAGCACTAGAAGTGCATTCAAAGAGGAAGCCTAACCAATGCAGCTTGTGCGGCTCTACAGATCACAATGCAGCAACATGCAGGAAAAAGAGAAGTGATCAATAGAAGTGACGAAGGGGAGGAATAGACCAAGGAAAATTTTATAGTTGGGATGGTGCTTAAGTTAATGTAATCTGTTACTTGCAGATTTTAGTTTTCAGAGATTGTGCTGAAGTTAATGTAATATTTTCTGTCATCTTCCTAAGTTATTGGAGAATGGTTGCTGTAATTTTTTTTTTAAAAAATAAGATTACATTTGCTCACTGTTGGATTGTCTTTTCGGTTTTATTTCTTATAACTATGACACATTCTCCTTTCTACAAATGGATCTAAGCCTATGCACTATGTACATTCAGACTTTTTTTGTTTGTTACCATAATATACCCGCAATGCACATCATAATTGCTCTTTTTTTCATGCATAAATGCCTTGTGATCCATACTAAATTGCTAGCTTTTATTCCCACATACCTTAGCCCAGCTTTAACTTTTGCCTCCAGTTTGTTTCGTTGTCGGGGTGTGTGAGCCACTTGTATGTCAACAACTTTCGTATATTGAGAATATCTTTCTCCTTGTAGTTGTATATTGAATGTCCATCCTAGTGCTCAGCATGCATGAGCATATGAAATCCACAATCATGGCTGCAATAACACAATGTGCATCACTTATTAGATGTAACCTGTGTATACAATCTGCATCACAAGAACCGGTTTCATTTTCACCTTACTTATTCGATTATTTTGGTACACAAATGTCCACAACCTCGTAGTTCTCTATGTCCTTTTCTGAGTTTGGGTAGTGTTTCCTCCATAGAGCTTTAATGCCTTCTATGATGGTGTTGCAGCTTTTTCTTAGGCTTTCGTCTCCCAAACTCCTCATCGTGTCCATTACCTCGAATCTCCTACTCGTTAGGTTTAGAACCAGCAAGTAGTAGTGCCCCGCTGTGTCTCCTCCATTGTTTTCCATGGCCTCAAGCACAGGGAACATTACCTGTGGTGTTTTCGTTCACATCTCGTTAGTAATGGGACTACAATATACACAACAAATATGAATATTCTGAATTATAGGAAAACATTCATATGTTAACACACCATCTGACGGTGGTCGAGGTTGTTATCAGGACGCCAAAATACGCGAGAAACCTCTGGCCTATCAAGCTGGCCCGACTGGATAAATGTCTGCTAAAAAAATGAAGAATGACAAACAAAAGTTACAAAATTGGTCATGAGCACATGTGAAAATATGTGACTATCAATGTAGAATTGCTCAAGAAAAAGGGTAGGCAATAGATATCTAATTAGGACAGAACACAATATGTACTTCCTAATTAAAAAGAATGTATGTAGCATCTGACCGTGATTCGTAATGGAAGCACGCGCTTGGTATTGTGATTTTTCACATGGTCGATTGCATAAATACCTATCTCTGCAACAGTGTTATGTAGCTTGCCTCCAGCTTTAACTGATCCAGCAAGGTGCTTTAATTCAGCAAAGTATTCCTAGTAATTTATTATTACAGTCCTGCAGCCACAAAACAAAAACCTATGATGTCAGATTAAAGGATCACTATATAGCAGCAGCTGAACTCAAGTTTGTACACAATAAAACTGAAGACAAGAATCAATAATAATAACAAAAGCTGTCAAGTCACACTACTAAAATTGCTAAACTACAATAGATAAATTGCTAAGGCAGGACAAGTAAACTGCTTAAACATAAACATACATTGATTCTTGGCTTCCTGTAGTGGACCTTGTAGACCTTGCATGTGCACACACTGCAGCATAGATGTCAGAAATCTCTTTGCTGCACTTGAAAGAGAGCTTTGTTGTGTAATCAACATATGGTGATCGCACAACAGCTGGCCTTTTCAAGACTCGTTTTGGTGGCGGTTGATATGCAGGTGTAACTGAATAATTTGCACTACCCGGGTTCTCAAGCTCTGATTTCCTCTTTCTTAATTGTATCTCTGCAATGGCCTCGTCTTCAAGCTTTTGCAATTTGTCAAATGATAAATCACCAAGTGACCATGTAGCTTTTGCAGAATCGGTTGAAGCAATCTCATCATCAAAAAGTTTGAAGTCTGGAGGGGTGAAATCCAAAGGAGACTTCTTCGGTGCGTTGAAACTGCAGCCTTCTCCACCATTGTGAACTGTATGTGTGGCAGCACCATCATCGGCATCTGGAATAAAAGAATATATAAGGAAACATGGAAGCAAAAATGAAAGGAAAAAGGTCCATGATATGAAGTTGAAAGGTATGAAAAAGGATCACGATATTTGAATGTAGCTACAACATTACCTGCATGTTCTTCTTCCTGTAGTTTTTCTGGCAGCCGCAGCTTCATCTTCCTGAGGTGTGCAACTTTATTAAGATTCTTAGGTAGAATACATGCAAGAGGTGCAGGTGCATCCACTGTTTCTTCATCTTCAGCTTCTTTTCTTTTAGGGATAGACTGTTTTGGAGATTTGGTATCTTCTTTTCTTTAATTGTCAGGTTGAGTAGATTTACGCATCCTCCTTAACCGCACAATCAAAGGCACATCACCCTCACTACTGTGCTCATCTTTAGTTGAATGTATGTCAAAACCTTTATCTTGATTGTTAGCTTGAGTAGATTTGCGCATCCTCCTTAACCGAGCAATCAAAGGCACATCATCCAGACTACTGTGCTCATCTTCACTGATGTTGCCAGTAAACATGGCATCAACTTCATATTTTTGAGTTCCATCTTCTTGAGGTCCATTTGATTCATCAAACTCAGGGTCTTCTTCTAATGAATCTAGTTCTTGTTTTGTGTCATCTGATAAAGAAAACTCTCCTGCACTTTCTTCTTCATCATCATCAGTGTACTCATCTTCATCTACATCATCTTCAGTATCTTCGTCTTCTTCATGAGGCAACTGATCATCCTCAGGATCTTCGTCTTCTTCGTCAGGCAACTGATCATCCTCAGCTGCATGTACTGTTTGCCTAGATCTGGTCTGCCTTTGTGCTGCACGTGGTGGCTGGCATTCAAATGCAGCATCACCTCTATGAGAAGTGGATGTGGAAGATGGTTCTTCAATTTCAGATACTTTTTCTAAGAAAGTACCCATAAGGTTAGTAAAGCCAGCACAAAACTCACTGACAGCATTGGTCAGTTTTATCTTTTTCTGCAATTGAAAACAGTGGCATGATTAGTAAACAAATATGAGGAGAAAAGCATGAAACTATGGAATGTATTTCAAATGTGCATACAAACATTAAACCTACATTAAAATTATGAGTCAGGAACAGTAAAATTGCTAAGCAGGAACACTAAAAGTGTCAAAATAAATCATATAAAAATGCTACATCAGATTTATGGACAGACCTGATCAGACATATTTGATGACACCTTTGAAGACACGAATCTTCGCACATCATCTAACTGGAATATTGAAAATTGCACAACTGTATGGGCAGAACTTTTAAGCTGAATAAATTAAAAGAAAAAGAATGAGAGTGACTAGGAACATAGGTATGTTTCTTTGTGATAATAAAAAAAAGCACAAAATGTTATAATCCATACCTTGAGCTTTCTAAAGGAGCCGTCATTGTTGGTGTCCAACTTAACTACCTGATCTACCAAACTCCTTGACCATGCTGCAATCCTAGGCATCTTTGATGGGATGTCAACATTGTCAACAACTAGAGAATCAACATATAAGATATGAAAAAAGCATATGTACAAAAGAAAATTGTATCAAATACAAACAAGCCAAAATAGAGAAAAAGAAGACAATGGAAGTAGAAGAAGAAATGAACTTACAACTAATAAAAGAACGCAACCCCTAACAGAATTCCTTTTTCCCATTTTGGAGCCTAACAGCTTGAGATGGTCCACCACAAACTGACACCATTTGAGTTTGTTGACATGCTTGAGGTCCATAATTGATGGGTAGCATCTGGGACTGATTCCCATGCTGGTAGGGGGCACAAGAATGTTGAAACAGCAAGCATCAACCAAGACCTTAGGAAGTCCTCATTAGCCCTCTTGTTGGACTCCACTCTTTTGACTATTTTCCCAACCCTAGGTGCATTTTCTTGAGCAATTTTATACTTGGACTGAATGAAGTTTATTGCATTCACATCAAGCCCATATTTCACTTCATCACCCTCGTTAGGCAAGCCCAAGACATCCTGCACAGCTGGAGGTGTAACTTTAATGACACCTCTTCCAGGAAGCACTAGCTCCGAAGTCTCAGCATTGAAACAGTGGTAGTGTACCACATTGTATATTGAGTAGTCCTCCAAACCCAATGTCCTGTATCATTTTGCATTGAGATTTACTCATCTTCTTGTATAGCTTAACAAGACGAGAAGGGGAAGCTCGGTTCCTTTTACCCTGAACATTCCTTTGGGCCTAAAAAGTAGTCAAATGTAAAATGCTTAATGAAATATAGAAAAATTCTAAACAGGAAACAAGAAAATGCTGCATGGGAAGGTGCAACATACATAATTATAAAAACAGACTAAGTATGGAGTATGGACATACCTGATTGGAAGAATCACTTCGACGGTCCCGAATCCCTCTAGCCATTTTCCTACATACATGGAAAACAATGTGATAAACGAAAACACAATGTTGACAGTAGAACATAATATAAACTAACATTTATCCAATCAGGCCAGCTTGATAGGCCAGAGGTTTCTCGCGTATTCTGGCGTCCTGATAACAACCTCGACCACCGTCAGATGGTGTGTTAACATATGAATGTTTTCCTATAATTCAGAATATTCAGATTTGTTGTGTATATTGTAGTCCCATTACTAACGAGATGTGAACGAAAAAACCACAGGTAATGTTCCCTGTGCTTGAGGCCATGGAAAACAATGGAGGAGACACAGCGGGGCACTACTACTTGCTGGTTCTAAACCTAAGGAGCAGGAGATTCGAGGTAATGGACATGATGAGGAGTTTGGGAGACGAAAGCCTAAGAAAAAGCTGCAACACCATCATAGAAGGCATTAAAGCTCTATGGAGGAAACACTACCCAAAATCAGAAAAGGACATAGAGAACTACGAGGTTGTGGACATTTGTGTGCCAAAGCAATCGAATAAGTAAGGTGAAAACGAAACCGGTTCTTATGCTGCAGATTGTATACATAGGTTACATCTAATAAGTGATGCACATTGTGTTATTGTAGCCATGATTGTGGATTTCATATGCTCATGCATGCTGAGCACTAGGATGGACGTTCAATATACAACTACAAGGAGAAAGATATTCCCAATATACGAAAGTTGTTGACATACAAGTGGCTCACACACCCTGACAACGAAACAAACTGGAGGCAAAAGTTAAAGCTGTGCTAAGGTATGTGGGAATAAAAGCTAGCAATTTAGTATGGATCACAAGGCATTTATGCATGAAAAAAAGAGCAATTATGATGTGCATTGCGAGTATATTATGATAACAAACAAAAAAAGTCTGAATGTACACAGTGCATAGGCTTAGATCTATTTGTAGAAAGAAGAATGTATCATAGTTATAAGAAATAAAACCGAAAAGGCAATCCAACAGTGAGCAAATGTAATCTTGTTTTTTTTTTAAAAAATTACAGCAACTATTCCAACAAAGTGACCACCTTACCCTGTCGTTACTCTGTGCTAGCTAGCATTAGCGAAACTAGCAGAAGTTGATAAGGAAGCATACCACAAAAGATGGGTAGCAAGCAATATGGACAGGTATATAGTTCCAAAAGGCAGCTACACAAGCTAATGGGACTGGCCTGTGTGGCCCTGCCGAGCTGGTGTTCAGGGTACGCATGCTGATTGGACGATCACAAACGCATTGGCCGGCGACCCAAAATCACAAAAAGGACGCTAACTACTAGCAAAAAGACCAGAGGAATGGGGTTGGTTTTTATTTATGCATGGAATCGTGATATGCACTAGTGTCATCTATTGGACCCGATGAGGGTCAGATTTTGACTGTCAGTGGAGTACTAGTGACTATAGCTAGCCATCCAGTATATAGTACAGTACACTACTTCCTCAGACTGACTGATGAGCTGCTGCCAATGGCATGTCAGTGCTGTTGCCCCTTGTTTGGTTATATAGTGCCCAATTGCAGTGGTTAAATGTGTGGACCAACACGCAACACAACAGGGCATGTAGAGCTCACAGTCCATGACCGTGGGCGCATAGCAAGGCGCCCTGCAGACCTTCCATGACCGTGAGCGCATAGCAAGGCGCCTTGCAGTGCAGGATCGTCAAATTGCTCAGTTATTTGTGTGTTTTTCCTTTTTATGAAACTAGAGATGCCGGAGCCTACAGGAGGAATGTTGATCTGTTTGTGGGCGCTATTTGTGCTAATGTAGCTGATTCAGGTTTCATTTGTCTGTGGTTTCTGCGGTTTTTAGGGAGAGATTTTGCTTTCCTTAGCATTACTGTTTGATGGCAGACAGTACTGCTGCTTCTCTGAGGAGGCATTGGGGCAAAAGGCAGTTGAACTGAACCGGTAAATCAAGTCTCTGCCCTTCAAGGTAAATTAGGAAATTCAGGTTGAACGTGGGACCGACCGCATGCATCATTCAGCTATATTTAGTGTAGGAATGTGTCGGTCTATCTTGCAATTAGATCATACTACTAAGACTATGGCTGGATACGTTACGCAGTGTGATACAGTCAAAATATGACCCTTGGCAGTGAGGGTCATCTACTACTACTGCATGTGGATGCCGTAAACAGTAAGGTACAGTAAAATAAACCATAGCCAGTGCATACAAATACTCAGGAGATGCACAAATTAGGACTGACATATCCCAAACTAAACTCACCCTTTGAGTGACGATTGGAACCCTCTGTGGTAGGAGATGCACCAGTTACAACTGAGGTCCAAATGCCCAACACAGCACTTGCAATGGTAGATCAGGCACGGATCTGTACAGGCGAGAACCCCATGCAACAACTTGTAGGGTTAGAACAATTCGTAGGAATCAAAACAGGTAAGAACAAACCAATCAGAAAGGAGAAACGAACCAAATCAGAGTCGATTTCGTCGGTACAGCACCTCCCAATTAGTAGACCGTCGGCGAGAGCGCGCGCGGTTGCCGGGGAGAGCACGCACGCTTGACGGGGAGATATCGCGCAGCAGCCGGGGAGAGCACGCACAGCAGCCGAGGAGTGGGGAGGCCTGCGCGGCCGTCGAAAATCGGTCGTGCGGCCGCCTGGGAGAGAGAGAGAGCGTGGTCGCCGCGCAGAGCACTACCACGCGCCGTGGAGGAACAAATCAGCTAGGAGGAGGGCAACTGTGCAACAGCCGGGAGGGGGAGGCCTGCGCGGACATCGGAGATCGGTCGCGCAGGCGGCCGGGGAGGGGCGGAGCGTCGACGCCGGCGAAATGGGGAAAGTTCTTCCGACACAAAGAGACCGGACAGAGAAGGAGGCGTAATGACGGGCGCGACTCCCAAAATCTGAACAGTGCCGTTTCTTTGCCCACCGCACGGGCCCACGGGGATCGGTCGAACAGCCCGCGTTCCGTCCCCTTAACGCGCGCGTGCCCGAAAACTAGCATTTAGGAAAAGCCTTCGGTTGCAAACTTGGAAGGAAATGAATGATTATGATTCCTAGTTGCGCTCGTCACGCCACTACGCCGTTTCCCCTTCCCCGTCACACCTTCGCTTTCTTCCCCAAGTCCACCCCGCACAGGCACAGCTTTCCCTCCCACTTCACACCACCACCCTCCCGACCGCGACGCCCCGACGCCGGCGACCTCCGCACCGCATCGCCCCCCGCCGATCGTCCCGAGGTAAACCTTCTCAACTCGATCGCGCCCCGAGCTGCACGTATCCTGTCCGTTCGATCTGTTCTGGGGAGTGTGCGCGCGCTAGGTCTAAGGTGTAGGTCGATCTGTTCGTGTCGAGTTGTCGCGATCGTGGTGCCGATCTGTTCCACTGCTTCGTCGTCTGCGGGTTTGATCGGCCGCTTGCTGCCTCCGGCTGTGTTCTGGTGCGCTTTTGCGGCGTGGATCGGGTAGGGGGTCTGCTGCGAACTTGGGATGACGCCGCTTGCTCTCTCCTCCCTGCTGTGTTCTGGTGCGCTTTGCGTCTGGGATCGGGTAGGGGTCTGTAGAGCTAGTTCGGTTGCTCGCGTGGGTGCTGGGAGGAGGGGAATGCTGATGCATGTTCTCACTTTTCAGTTTATTTACTGTGATGATGTTCGCTTGTTACTCTTGAGTCTGATCCGGATTGAGGAGCTGCTTTGTCTTGTACACGGGACGGAAGAGTTGGTAGCTTGTCAAGATCAAATAGGTTATTAGAATTTGTGAGGTGATTAGAAGCAGTAGCCAAGGGTTTATATTAGCAAGGGCTGCAGTGATTTTTGCCTGTTATTTGCAATAAGGCCTGATGTCGCACATTGATGCATTGCTAGGTTGTAATTTTGGTTCTGGTCTAGTTTGGCCTCTTGAATCAACAGTATGCCTTCTTGAATCTAACTACTTCGATTATTCAGCATTATTTGGTTACAAAGCTTGTGGGATTATACAACTACATGCATCTGAGCCAAAATTATTTGGAAGTAGGTTATAATTTTGGCTCTGCTCTAGTATATCATCCTGTGTTGAATCTAATTAATTTAATTATTCAGTGTTGTTTCGGTTATAAAGCTTTTAGGATCACACAAACACTTGTTGCTGTTCTTTTAAATCACCCCACTTAATGTAAATTGATCTTTCCCAGCAATTAAGCCAGGACTGCTATTCCTAATTTTAGAATTTACTTCTGGTATTTAGTTCTAGAACTCGAATGCGATAAGCTAACCGCTGTCTAGGAGCTTGCGTCATCTTTTATTCTATTTTTTTAATGAACTCATTTTGATATCTCGTGGCACTAGTCAAATGTTCCATAACTTGATCTATGATCATTTTTCACTTCTCTAGAAGGTTATAATCGAATATTACTGTTTCTGATCAATGGGAGGACGCCAGATTGGAGCATTCTAGTCTCACTATTTTTTTTTTATAAATAGTTATGCTTTTATTTCACTGCCTTCTTTGGATTATCATTCTCTATGTTTGAAGAAGAAAAATCTATCCACTTGTTTATCATGTTCATGTAATCCTGTATGATGATATTGAAGGCAAAGTCAGCGTTTTATATCTGATGATATAGCTGAAGCGCAATTGATAGCAACTACTTGCATCCACTCACTAGCTGTCACTCGAGCATATTGCCAGTTTTGCCATTTGCATTCTGTAGTCAGTATTGTTGTCAGCAACATTCTAAATTTAGCAAACTAATTGTGTTTTAAGAGATCTCCTACATTTGGAAAGCTACTTTTCCAGAAGTATTGTATTCTGGATTACTCTAGCGCATGAAGATTGTTTTTGTGATGCACACAATATTGAAACTGTACACGAGATCTGATTATATACTAACACGATCTACTTCGAATTTTAATATTATCCCTTCTGCTGAGTTTCAAAATTTGTTGCTTTGAATTGGCAATTCAGACCATATTACCTTCTGTTGATATAAGTTATGCATGGCTACTCTGTGAATTCTCTTGTTTGCTGTTGTAAATTGCACATATGTATTTGCGCTGAATTTTGTCTTTGCACATTTACAGATTTGTTGATCAAAGAACCATGGAAGGATCGTTCCAGTTGAATCCCAACGCTAGTCCTTTCATACCTGGATCGCTGGGTTCATTTGCACACAAAGCCCCTGAAAAACAAGGAGGTGAGACTATATAAAGCATTTTCTAGTGGCTCTGTAGCTTTTGAACTCTCAGATTTGCTTTATTCATATGACTATGCCGAGAGCTCAGCAGGTCTTATGATTTCTGCAGGGTCATCATCAAAGGGAGAGCCTTCTGGTAGCACCTCTGATGCTTTGGAGTATGAGGAAAATGACATGGATGAACTTGCTCTAGCCAAAATGGTCTTTTCAATGTTCCCAAATGTCTCCGCAGACTTCATTGATGAGTTACTCAAGGCAAATGATTTTGACATAAATCTGACTGTTGATATGCTTCATGAGCTGAACTCACAAGATATGCTTCATGATGATGCTGAGGCTATGAATGGCCTACATGATGATGCTGAGGCTACCAAAGACCTTCATGATGGCCAGGTATTTTAAACTCTTTTGCTCCCCACGCTTTCCATCACCCCTCAATCCATCCATCTCAGTTTTTTGAAGTTCAGCATTTGCAAAGATGTGGTTTGAACTTTTGGACACGTTTATTTTGTGGTAACATAGTTTACTCCTGCCCATTTATTGTCTGATTCATTGCCAGGGCGTACCTGGTGCTGATTACCACAAGGCTGAGGTGTCTGAGAGTAGCAGCAACACGAGTCAAGATCTGCAGAATGAGAAGTCAGCAACAGCTTCGGATGCGAAATCTGTGCTGCCAAAGTTCTCAGAGATCAGTTTGCTTCACAATGACCTGGTATGTGCGATTCCCTTGATATACTGTACTTTTACATACATGTATTGTTGCTGAAGATACATTCATGAATCATGCATGGCATCTCTTGGACAACCTTTCCTGATCGGCTTATTTATCGCAGGGCCTGCCTGAGGATGATAAGTCAGCGGGGACTTCCGTTACAAAGTGATCTTACATATCAAGGCGCTCGTTTGATCCGAGTTAGTGGGTTATGGTGTACATACTGGTTGCACCCAGAAGTGTGGCTTGGAGGACAAAGCAGTGGAAGCAACTGTTCCCTTTCTTTTCGCAGGACTAGTTAACTGTTTCTGGTGGTTATCCTTGGTTTCAAATCGCTTGTTCAGCTTCTTTGGGTTGAGTAGTTAGGTATTTCTGGTGGTTATCATGAGTTTTACACCCCTTGGTTCGCTCTTCAAGACCGAGTAGCACCTGGTGGTCATCCTGATTTTTACATATCTTGGTTAGGTTGTTTTGGGCTTGGTACCCAGTTAGTTCAAACAATGCAATTTATGCCGTGACTACCCGTTGTGTGATGTTCTTGGAGTGTTAAATCCATGCTGCCTGTGGTGCTGTGCTGCTGTTTACCAGGTTACCAGCCGTATATAATTAGTACTCCCTCCATTTCAAAGTGCAAGGCTGTTTTGGTTTTTCTAGATACATAGTTTTGCTATATACTTCATCCTAAATTGTAAGTCATTCTAAAAATCTTAGGCTGCGTTTGGTTGAGGGTATAAGCGCTTATAAGCGCTTATTTTTCAGCACTTAAGCAGTATTTTTCTCTCACAAGATTTCAGCACTTCTACAGCACTTCAGCGCTTATCTACAGCACTTCAGCTTCACCGAACACAGCCTTATAGAGTCGAAGATTTTTAAGTTTGACCAAATCTGTATAATAAAATAATAACATTTATGATATTAACCATTATCATTAGATTCGTTTTAGTTATATTTTTATTTATACTATATCCATTTGATGTTATAGATCTTTAATTTTGGTTAAACTTGAGATGCTTTGACTTTAAAATTTTTATAATGACTTATAATTTGAGATAGAGGGAATAGTTAAATATACAGTATGCCTATATATGTAAATAACCAAAACGTCATGCAATTTGAAATGGGGGGAGTAGTTATCATCGGATCATCAGATCGTGCCACCTTTCAGGCGCTTTGTTCAGATTTCATTCTCCCAAGCGACATGTATCATCGAGGCATGTGCGTGAAACGAAGGATGAGGCGTGAACTGGTATAAATAGAATTTGTAAATTTATTTGTGGATCCGTGGGTTAAACACGGACGACACAGTTTGCCAGCACAATGTTTTAGTCATACGAAACGACTGAAAAGCACCACGAGAACAACCAAAACCACCGGCATCATGCATGGCCTCACGTCCTCACTCCTGATCGAGGTAGATGACTACAAGTTGCCGGTGCATGCCGAGCTCGCCGCGGTGGCGGTTTTATTATTTATTTAGACGCACGTATATTTTTGTATGTATGTATGTATGTCCATGGATCCGCCGCGGACTCGTAGTAGCATACGTAGCCGCGCATATATCTCCGGCGGCCGGCGTGCGGCGGCGACGGAGACGGAGACGACGCAGGCTCTCGAAGGATGAGCAGTTCAGCACTTGATCATGATGCTCTGCGCGACGGGTCGCTTGCTCGTGCGCGTACGGGTCGCTTGCTCGTGCGCGTACGTGGGCCACGCCAGGGCCAAGAAGCCCGTGCTCAAGCTTGCAGCCCAGGACCGTAGGTGGTCGGCAGCGAAGATTTCCGGGTTGGTCCGGCCTGGTTGGCCCAAAAGGCGTCCCCACTTGGCCGAGAGGGAAAGGATCAAAGGACCCGATAGCGTCTAGGGTTGCGGGGGCTATATATCGCGACCCCCAGCCCGGTCCTACCTGTAGGTACGAGGGAGAGGTTAGGGTTCGATTTCGAGACTTAATTCGATCGAGTCAGGCGATATACAAATATGCATGTAGAAAACCAAACGTCGTCTTGCAATTTGCAATTTGAAATGGAGGGAGTAGGTTATCATCGGATCATGCCACCTTTCAGGCGCTTTGCGTTCAGAGTTCATTCTCACAAGCAACGTGTGTCATCGAGGCGTGAACTGAAGGATGAGGCGTCTTCGTGTACGTATAATCAGAAGTACAAAGGCCGGGCTGGTATAAATAAAGTTTGTAAATTTATTTGTGGTTCCGTGGGTTAAACACGGACGACACGGTTCGCCGGCACAATTTTTTACCCATTCGAAACAACTGAAAAGCATCACGAGAAGTCGAGAAATAACAGCCAAATCCACCGGCATCGATCATGCGTAGTCCTGATCGAGGTAGATGACTACAAAGTTGCCGGAGCATGGCGAGCTCGCCACGGTCGCGGTTTTATTATTTAGACGCACGTATATGTTTGTAGTATGTCCATGGATCCGCCGTGGACTCGTAGTATCTCCGGCGGCCGGCGTGCTGCGGCGACGGAGACTGAGAGGCCGCAGGCTCTCGAAGGATCAGCAGTTCAGCACTTGATCACGGGGATGCCGCAGGCGCGGGTGACGCTCTGCGCGACGGGGCCGTTGAC
The DNA here is from genome assembly GCA_038502445.1 of Eremochloa ophiuroides. NCBI lineage: Eukaryota > Viridiplantae > Streptophyta > Magnoliopsida > Poales > Poaceae > Eremochloa > Eremochloa ophiuroides. The sequence continues at coordinate 105,281,870 of JAHLJS010000003.1, forward strand.
GTAGCCACGGTACGCCGGGTCGCGCTTGTACTGGCAGAGGCACGGCTGCTGCGCTTGCAGCGACGCGCAGCACCTCTGCGTCACCGCCCCGCCGAACAGCGCGCCCGCGCACGGGCTCAGAGCCGACGGGTTGCACGACGCCGCCGCCGACGGCAGGACGACGACGACGCACAGGCACAGCAGCGCCAGCGCCAGCACCGTCGCCGCCGTCGCCTGCTTGCCCATGGCCATCAGCCTCGCTCTCCGCTTATATTAATTGGTTGCTTCGGATGGAGTGGCGGTAGCCGGAGAGGGTTGGGGATGGACTGCTGCCGAGCGACTGAGAGTGAGTAGGCTGGTGCGGGCGAGGTCCGCACTTATAGACCCAGAGGAAGAATCTGGATCGGTGATCGAGATCGCCGTGGTGCAGTGCATGGGCAGCCACGCTCTGCGTCGTGGCCTCGTGGGCATGCATGGCCGGCCATTCCTGCCTGGAACTCTCACAGAGTCACAGGTGCATGCAGGGTTTTCTATACCGGTGGGAACCGGTCCGGTTACCGCGGTAACCGGTAATACCGGTCCGGACCGGTACCGGTTCCGGCCGGTATAAAAAACCGAAAATTTAAATTTAAAATCCAAGAAAAAAATTGTAAAAAAATTCCTAAAAATACTTCATGATTTATAGATTCCAATGGTGTCAAAATTTTTCAAATTTGACTACGTTTAGGATTTTATTTGAAGTGCTGAAGTTTTCTAAAAAAGAAAAAGAAAAAAAAGAGCCGGCCCGTTAAGGCCCATTAAATCATGAAGGTCGAAAAATATACTAAACGCACTCAAATTTGAAAACTTTGACATCATTGGATTCTATAAATCATGAACTATTTTTAGAAATTTTTTCAGCATTTTTTTTAAAAAAAATAAATTTGAAATTTGAAAATGCGACCGGTTACCACCAAACCGGTCGGTAAACCGCTCAAACCGGCCGGTAACCGGTCAAACCGGCCGGTATACCGGTCCGGAACCGATTGAACTGGGGTTCAAACTCAAAATTTGAATTCGACCGGTTTCTACCGGTAACCGGTCAAACCGGACCGGTATACCGGTACCGCCGGCCGGCGGTTACCGGCTACCGGTCGGTAAAATTAACCCTGGGTGCATGTGCATGCACGGCGCACGGTGGTGATTGGCAGGGAAGAGAAGGGAAGGGAAAGGAAGGGAAGATGCATGCATCTCGCAATTTAAAGCTAGCTAGCCGTGCCGTTCTATGGCTCTGGCAGCTCTCTAGCTCTGTGAGCAACGAAGGATCAACAATCCTCCACTTCGGACTTTCTACAGTTGTTTCGGAAAGAATCATTGGTGGAGCAGTTGCAGTTCGATCCTGAGTACCTGACTTATGGGTACCGCTTATGCACATCGATCCAGTTCCAGCGTCAAAATTCTGGTGGATGTATATGGCCAAGTAAATTTGTCAGGGCTTAAAGCAAACGAGCTCTGATGAGTGTTTGAAATTGCTCCACTGAATCCGAAGGTGGAGTCTAGAATTGAAGCAACACATATTTTACTACTACTCCCTCCATCCCAAACTTTAAGTCGTTCCAAGAAACTTTAAGACAAGATAATGTATTTGTTCCGCTGCCTGCTTGAATTCTTGCAAAGGATGATATTTTTCTACATCTCTATCTATAGATAGGACTGTTGCTATGTCTACATGCTCAATTTTCCATATTTCCTTTGCACCATATATCCATGTACTAGATTTGCTGCTTCGTGCTAGGCTTGTCTACATGCCCAATTTTATGCATTTCCTTTACACCAGAGATCTATGTATTAAATTTGCTGCTTCCTGCTAGACATACAATCCTAGAGAAGGTCTACACATATAATTTCTACCTCACGTACTAGATGAGGCTAACAACGTCTGCTTTGTAGGCCTAATTTGGCTGGGAAGCATTAGATGTAACAAAACATATATGTTTGACCCAATACAGATTCATGGTGAGGATTTTATCTAATTCTTTTTTTACATGATCAGTGATTTTTATGGTACATAGCCTGATTTGATTCATTTTGATTGGATCCGTTATGGTCTCCAGGTGGGACACTGATGCTAATGTGGTCATTGTCGCCATTGTATAATAATGGTGCTGCTATAGCATGTGCGCTGCATGGTTACTAAATATTATTTCAATGTTTTTCTTACATGATCTGCCCCTCCTGACATGGTAGTGGCATAACCTGAATCAGATAAGGTAAGGCATATGGTTCACATCTGCAACCTTTTACTTAACCGTTATTATTCGTTTATTGATATGGAGACATTTAATACCTTTTATGCCCATGTCTACTTATTTTCGTGGAACCTGAAGGTTTAGGTTGCACAGATGAAATGCTGGGCAAAATTATATTCTTTGTCTGTCATTTCTCTCTCTACCCATTGTGACAGGCACCTATTTCCTCCAGGTATACATTCCTACCAGTTTACCTATCAGAACAGAGAAGAAAGTGTTCATTGTTCAGGTTGGAATTGAGACCCAGTCTCTTGCATATTTGATTGGTTCGTAATAGTGCTCTTAAACTTTTTTGGTGGCCATTTGTTTTTTGGCGAATGTAATTCTATACTGTCCTCTTCTCCATTTTCTACAGACAATCCTAGACAATACAGGCTTAACGAGAACGACAACAACCTCCGATGAAGCTGGAAACCGAACTACATTTAACCACTCCCTCCAACAAGAAGGTAGAGTAATGTTTCAGTTTATACTTCCAATTTCTCTTATAAAAGGGATTTTCCAAATTCCCAATCCAAAATATAAAATAAATGACAGCTACACCTATCCAATTAACAGGTCTAGATCTGCTAATAACCACCCCCCCACCAAAAAAGAGAGCCAAAAGGAGATGCAAGAAACTAGGAGTTTTCAAAGAAAAATGCTTTTCATCTTTTCAGTACTACTATGTACATGGCCACAAAGCCTCCAGGCCTCCTTCATGTGTAGTATATGGAAGCAAGCTTAGTCATCGTTAATTAATTAACAATGTTGGTCACTGATGTAAACTGACTCCACACCTTCTCAGCCTGTTCACTGTGTAATATCCAGGCAATTACTCTTCCACTAACTCTTGCAAAGACCAAATGCCTAATTGTAAACTTATGCGTATGCATATCTACTCAAGTAATACAATTATTGTAAGGACAGCTCTGTATAGTAACTGTGTAATTATGCTTTGAACAATGAATAATCTACTTCATGTCTTAAGATCTTATTTCATTCCTTGATGCTTACAAATGCATATTGAAAATAATTGATCAATTAACATCGGCACTAAAATAAATGACTTTAGCACTCAGATATAATCTATAAGGAAAAAGTCTAAATCTCCCCCTGAACTATGGACCCTGAAACACATGACCCCCAATCTATGAAATGGTCTAATTTACCCTCCGAACTATCCAAAACTGTCTATTTTACCCCCTGGGCGGTTTTCGATGACGGTTTGCTACAGTAAAACCAGCTTTCTATTTTTTATTTATTTTTGCTGAGTGTTTGAAAAATCATAGTAAATCATAGAAAAATCATAAAATAAAAAAATCCAAATTTGTTGGACTCCACATGATTAGATCTACACAGTGAAAATATAATATGGTATGCTTTAATATAAATTTTTTGCTGTAAAAAATTTGGATTTTTCTATGATTTTTCAAACACTTAGTGAAAATAAATAAAAAATAGAAAACTGGTTTTACTGTAGCAAATCGCCGTCGAAAATTGCCCAGTGGTAAAATAGACGGTTTTGGATAGTTCAGGTGGTAAATTAGACCGTTTCATAGGTTAGGGAGTCACGTGTTCCAGGGTCCATAGTTCAGGGAGAATTTAGACTTTTTCCTAATCTATAATGCTCTCTATCAACCCAACTACATTAGCTCACGCAACATAATCCCTTGTTCTCGCGTGCGAGGGTGCGTGTTTGCCACTACGATCTAAATTGTGAAATATATTTTATTTTCCATGTCTTACTTATAGAAATATATTCAGTTATACGTCTACGACCAGATACCAGTACAAACAACGAAGAAAGACGTACACAACTCACCTCAGTCACGCGACCACGCCCTCCGCTCCGTACGGCCACGCTCAACTCGCCCATACGCGCGGCCGAATGCCTGGTGGGTGTCCGACCTGGTCGTACAGGATGATTCCCGGTCCCGCCGAGCTTCACCTCGAATGATGGGCCATCAAATACCACACTTGGGCTTGATCATAACCTCTTTACAATTTCTCAATCAGAACAGCCCAAAAGAGCTGGAGAGCTCCAAGTTGGCCGCGCCGTCACACTCACACCGTGAGTCACACGGGCACACTGCGCGCGCTGTTCCTTCGCTGTCGATGCGCAAGCGGACCGTGCCATGCCGGCGTCGCTATGGCCGGCCCCTCGCTCCGTGCGCCAAGCGTCCCAGCTCCACGCCGTCCTCACCACGTCCGGCCGCATTGCCCACCTTCCCTCCGCCGAGCACCTCCTCAACTCGCTCACCAACAGCATCTGCTCCCCGCGCCACCTGGGCTACGTGCTCAGCCTGTTCGACCAATTGCCGCACCCCACCACTTTCGTCTTCGACACCGCCCTCCGCGCCTGCCTCCGTGCTTCCGCCGGCGCAGACCATCCCGCCCTCCTCCTCCGCCGCATGCGCCGCGGGGGCGTCCGCACGAGCGCCTTCACGTTCCACTTCGTCTTCAGGTGCTGCGCCACTGGCGCCCGCGCCCGCGCTGGGCTCTGCCCAATGCTGCACGCCGCGTGCCTCCGGTCCATGCTCCCCTACGCCGCGACGCTCGTAGCGAACCCCCTCATCCACATGTACGCCTCGCTGGGCCTCACGGACGACGCCCGCCGGGCGTTCGACGAGATACCTGTCAAGGACGCGGTTGTGTGGGCCACGGTGATCGGCGGGCTGGTCAGGTGGGGGCTGCTCGATGAAGCGCGGAGGCTCCTCTTGCAGGCACCGGAGAGGAACGTGATCTCATGGACTAGTTTGATTGCTGGATACTCGCGTGCTGGTCGGCCTGCAGATGCCGTCTATTGCTTCAACTGCATGCTTTCAGATGGTGTCGCGCCGGATGAAGTTGCGGTGGTTGCCGCGCTCTCTGCGTGTTCGAAGCTCAAGAATTTGGATCTTGGTCGCTTGCTGCACTTGCTGGTTGGGCAGAAGAGGATCCGGATGACCGACAATCTTGTTGTTGCGCTCATCGACATGTATGCCAAATGTGGTGACATTGCTCAAGCACAGACGGTCTTTGATGCTGTGGGAAGGGGCCAAAAGCCTGAGCCATGGAATGCTATCATTGACGGGTACTGCAAGCTTGGCCATGTTGATATTGCAAGGTCTCTGTTTGATCAAATGGGCGCCCGTGACGTCATCACATTCAACTCGATGATCACCGGATACATCCACAGTAGCCGGCTTAGAGACGCATTACAGTTGTTCATGCAGATGAGGAGACACGGCATGTGTGCTGATAATTTTACCGTGGTGAGCCTTCTCACTACTTGTGCGAGCTTAGGTGCACTGCCGCAGGGCAGGGCTTTACATGCTTCAATCGAACAGAGGATAGTAGAGGAAGATGTTTATCTTGGAACTGCACTTTTGGACATGTACATGAAATGTGGGAGGGTGGATGAGGCAACCGCTGTGTTCCATCGCATGGGTGAAAGAGATGTTCACACCTGGACTGCCATGATCGCAGGTCTTGCGTTCAATGGGATGGGTAAGGATGCTCTGGAGTCTTTCTGCCAGATGAAGCGTGATGGTTTTCAGCCCACTTCAGTTACCTACATTGCTGTTCTGACAGCATGCAGCCACTCAAGTCTGCTTAATGAAGGTCGTCTGCACTTCAACGAGATGAGATCGTTGCACAAATTAGACCCTCAGGTTGAGCACTATGGCTGCATGATAGATTTGCTTGCTCGCAGTGGGCTTTTGGATGAAGCTATGGATCTTGTTCAGACCATGCCAATGCAACCAAATGCCGTCATATGGGGCTCCATCTTGAGTTCTTGCAGAATCCACAAAAACATTGACCTAGCCCGACATGCTGCAGAGCATCTGCTGAAGTTAGCGCCTCAGGAGGATGCCGTCTATGTCCAGTTGTATAACATATACATAGACTCTAGACAGTGGGCAGATGCAAAAAGAATAAGAATGATGATGGAAGAACAAGGAGTTAAGAAGACGGCAGGCTACAGCTCGATCACTGTGGCTGGGCAGGTTCATAAGTTTGTTGTCAATGACCAGTCGCATCCTTGGACATTAGAGATCATCGTGATGATGGAGGAAATTGCACGCAGGCTGAAGTCTGCGGGATATTCTCCAGTTACGTCAATGATAGCAGTTGAGGTTGATGAGGAAGAGAAAGTACAGACACTTTTAGCACACAGTGAGAAGATAGCCATTGCTTTTGGTCTCATTACCCTTCCACCGAACTTACCGATTCATATCATGAAGAACCTGAGAGTCTGTGAGGACTGCCACTCTGCGATCAAGTTGATCTCTCAGCTTTGGAACCGGGAAATCATTGTTAGAGATCGGAGTAGGTTCCACCATTTCCGAGATGGAGCATGTTCTTGCAATGATTTTTGGTGATTACGATTCTGCAAGCTGCTAGTCTTGTTTCAGAGGTCTGAAAACAATCGCAAGAATACACTAAAAGCGCAAGTGCTTCATCCCACAGTGTCGCTTCCAGTTTCAAATGTATAAATGCCCAAGGTACTGTTTCTTCATTCCATCTATCTATTTCAAATTGTAAGTTGTTTTGTTGCTTTTTTAGATAGTTTTTGCTATGCATCTAGATGTGATACATAGTTAAAACTAAGGCTTACAATTTGGAACGGAGTGAGTAATAAAGGAAAGACGAATCTTCTGATAACACAAAGCTTTCTTGTGTCCTTTACCAGGGATAGGATTCCGGATGTGTCTACACGCAAACACACTCCATTCGTGGCCATCGATGGGTTTCATTTTTACAGTGATGAAACTGAATCTGAATCCATGTGATTCTTCAGTATGACACCATGGCATTGTTGTTTCGAGCACAACAGTTTTGGGATTTGACTTAGCCCAGTTTTGGGATAGTAATAAAAAGGCCACATCCCACAACCCAAAAAGGCCGACAGGGGTAAACACTTTCTAAACTGCTTAACGGCCCGGCCCAGTTATTATGGACATCTGGTGGGGCTGCTTGGTAGAGCCGTTCAGGGGTAAAACGGCGGAGCCGTCTCCGGCTCCGGCGACCGCACACCACCCTGACCTCCCCTGCGGCCAGCCGTTTGCGGGCGTGCTCCTTCCTCGGAGGACCCCGTGGCTGCAGCGTGCCTTGTCCACCGATGTGACTGTTGAGATCTCGCTCTTCCTTTCTCTTCGCTGACAGGCAAGCGAATCCAAGTAGGAGTCCTATGGCGATGACGGCCGCGGGTTACGGGTACGGCTGCTGCTCGGCGGGGCTGCCGCCCTTCGCGCTGTTACCGGGAAACCTCTCGACACGCCGGTCGCCTCCTCCTCCTCGCGTGTCCCTTGTCGCCTCCTCCTCGAAGCTCAGGGCGCCGGCACCGCGGTGCGCTCCGTTCTAGCTCCTTCGTCTCGGCTCGGCTCGCGGGTTTCTAAGCTCGTCCCTCTTCCCGCAGGTTGAGAGCTTCGTACCGTCCAAGGTGGCTCGCTTCCTCTTCCGGCGAGGTCAATTCGGATGTGGTGCCGTCGCCAACGGTTAGTTCTCTCTCTGATGTTTCCCGATCATCAGGGTGAATTGGTTTTAGAGAATTGACTGGATTAGGTAGCCACCAACAATTGGAGAAACAGTAATTGCTTGGCTTTTGGACCACTGTTTATTGGAGAGATAAGAGATTCGACATGTTGATGTAGTTTGCTAGCTATTCTGTATCAACTTTAATGATTCATATTGTCAGAATAATTTTTGTTTTCTAGCACCATATCTTCTTTGTCCGTTGTCTGATTGGCCTTAGCAATTCTGAACACAACCTGATGTTGTTCATTTGAATTGCTAATTCTTTGCTGGTATAGTACTTTGTGTGCATTTCTTGTAGTTCTTTCATTGCTTGGGTGTCTTTCAGATTTTGGCTTTCAATAGACAACACAATTTGTAAACTGTAAATTTGGAAGGTTGATAGCATACATATGTGAAAATATGACAAAATAATGATAAGGTCTTGCATATCATATACAATTTAGCGGTTTATTGCATGCAAGACAATGTAACAAATTGCTTGCTCATTGAGGAACAAACTAGGTTCAGAAATGAATAATAAGTGTTCAATTCCCTGGCAGATTGAATAGTGAAGCGGCAAACAATAGACTAGTTTTTAGGCCACAATGTCTTAAACTAAATATAACTTTTGTTTGTGTCATATTTCACTGTTTCAGGAAGCAACTATTGATATAAAGCTTCCTAGAAGAAGCCTGCTTGTTCAATTTACATGCAATGCATGTGGTGAAAGGACCAAATGCTTGATAAACAGGGTAGCCTATGAAAGAGGGACAGTTTTTCTTCAGGTAAACTTTGTCCCATGCCTTTATTTATGTGCAAATGCAAACTCCAAACCTACTGTTTTGCTCATTTTTGGATCGTTGTATGTCTGTATAAGATAAGCCCACATTCGTATGATTGATGTTTTCTTACGCATGCTGTAAATTTATGTTCTAACATACACTGCACAAACAGTGTGCAGGGTGCCAGGTGTACCACAAGTTTGTTGATAATCTTGGTCTAGTTGTTGAATATGATCTATGAGAAGAAAATGATCTACTAGGAGAAGAAGTGGTGAACACCAATTCTGAAGATTGATATGTTATGAGAAGCAGTGTCGGTATGCAAAATGCCCTGTAGTCTCTAGGTTTTGACAACATTGATTGTTTATATAAAATGGCAAATTAGAGTTGCCGCATATACTCATCTGAATGCAACAGTGCCTATATGTACTTTACACTGTGATATATGGTTTTATGAAGGAAACAAAGGATCACAATACCAGAGTACACGACAGTTCCAAACATGATCTCTTATTAATATCAAAACAGTACATTCTTTTGGCAGATTATTCTGGCACTAGTGATATGGTACTAATATGTGCACACTACTTTGGAATCATTGTTTGCCTGCATAAGTGAGATTTTGATCGACTGGGGCATTTTTATTTAGTAATCACCTTTACTGTCCTTGGCACCGCCCTTCTTTCCCTTGAGGAACCGAATAAGGCCTGGTCGTCATTTCTCATAAGCCATAAGTACTTCTGCGACCTCTGCTGGAGACTGGAGTCACCATCACCACCTTGATCGGTGCTTCTATCTCAGGGTATGTGTCGTGGTCTCTGATAAGAGGGGTAGTTGGAGGCGGTCGAGCTGCCAGGGCGAAGGAGAAGTGCCGGGTCGAGCTGCTTATAGTTTGTCATGAAGAAGTTGGATGCTTCTTTCACCAGTACTCCATCTACAGAACCCCAACCGCTAGCAGCAGGATCAGCATATTTCTCAGTCCATAGCCGAGCATTTGTGTCAAAAGGTAGTAAGTCATATTTGTATTCTGGACTGTCTTCGGAAAAAAAGGTTGCATGTTGAGCAGAAGTGTCACACGATTAATTTTCAGGTTGAGCCGAAGTTAACTTTCAGGCTGTTAGCTAAAGCACACCACACAAGATTAAAATCTGAGTTCCCAGTTTTCTTTTCAGCTGACTTGACAATGCAAGTGAAGAACTGGTTACAGGTCTTCTGGCAGCAAAGTGAACATATGGAAGCTGAAGGCTTGTTGTGATATAGATGGATAGATTCTGTTTCTGTCATGTTCCTTTTCTAGATGGTTGAAGGCTTACCTCCACCTTTTTTCTGTTTGTTCGGGGGTTGTTTGGAAGCTACTCCACGATGGGGTTTCTGATATGTTTCGCTTGGTGCTCAGGAAGGGACGTGGATCAAACAGACTGATGCTATCTGAAGGAGTTGACGGCTTCGAGTTGTTTTTTTTCTCTGTAGTTGTGTAGTTTTTGGTTTTTGCCGGCTGGCCATGTCCAGTTTTTACCAGCTTGTTGAAGCTTATCTGTAAAAACGCTGGTTATCCCGGTCGGTGCGTGTGTGTGGTGTGCGTCTGCCTTGAACTATGGCTTTTTACAAAAATCAGTTTTACCTCCGTCAAAAAAAAAAACAATCACAGGTACACCATATTTCATCTTACGTGGCAAGTACTACTACTCATCCGTCCCAAAAATGAGAAATCAGGTTTGACTGTTCGTTTAGTCAAAAGTTTTATGGAAATTATAAAATAAATAAATAATTATTAAAGTATCTCTAATGATAAAATAAGTCATAATAAGATAAATAATATTTATTATTATTTTTTAAATGAGACGAACGGACAATATGTCCTGAAATTGTAAAACGATACTTTTTTTTTAGAATGGAGGGAGATCCACAGAGTTTACTGCCTTGCACTTTATCACATATTTCATGTTCCGAAAAAAAAATAAAAGCTACTCCTACTATTTGTAGGATCCATACATCATTCTCCAAACTCTGTTTAGAACGATTTATTAGGCTGCTTTTGCTTATAAGCTATGCACAGAATGGGCCAAATGCGTAGATTTTGTGGGCCGTTTGGAAAAATGGGCTTTTCAGGCAGCCCATTCCCATGCCCGTCCGTCTCCTTCGGATCCGTCCGCCTCGGAGCGCCTCCGTGACCGCCACCGCCACCGCCACCACGCCGCGCGTCTCCCCCGCCCCCGCTCGTCTCCTTCGCGTCCGCCCGGCGGCCTTCGGCCCTGAGGCCACCGCCCGAGCACCTCCCCTCCAGAGCACCTCTCTCGCCGGAGCCAGGCGTTTCCCCGCCCGAGCGCCGCTCCGCCCCTCCCCGACGAGGGCGTCCTCCACCCGAGCTCGCAGGCTGAGAGCCTCCAGGCCTCTACGGCGCAGGAGGAGAAGGGAGGATGCTGCCAAACGGTAGACTTTCGCAGGCTTCTACTTATTCAAAAAGCTTAGTACATCTTACAAAAGCTCCTAAGATTTATGCCGTTCCATAAAACTATCAGAATCACTCGTCGGCAGTCGCCTGATGGTTTGCGAAACCATCAGGCGACGACGTCCACCATCCGATGGGCGCCCGTCCGCCTCCCCATCGTCGGATTCACACCAAGGAAGAAGAGAAGAGGGGGAGGAGGGCTCACCGGTGCCCAGGAAGAAAAGGAGAGGGGGAGGGGAGGTCACCGGCGACCGGAGATGGAGAAGAAGCGGCGGCGGTGGCGGACCCACTCCTTCCCCAGCCCAACTCCGGCGGGCTTAGAAGGAAGGGGCCCAGGGAGGCAGGCCGGCCAGGCGGTGGGGATGGTGGCCGGCGGTGGAGGCGGCCGGGCCAGGGACGGGCGGGGGAGCTCCATGGCCGCCGTCGCCGGAGAAGAAGCAGGGGGGCGAGGAGAGGGGCAAAGAAGGGTGGTGTGTGTGTGTGTGGGGGGGGGGGGGGGGGGGGAGGAGAAGAGGGTGGCCGCCGCGAGCGCCCTAGGGTTCGCCGGAGCTCCGGCGAACCCTAGGGCGCCGCGGCGGGGCGGTGGCCGCAGCGGGGGCGAGGACGAGGAGGGCACGGCCGTCGGCGAGGAGGAGGAGGAGGCCGCGGCTGCCGGCGAGGACGAGGCGCGAGGAGGAGGAGGTGGGGCGGCGGCGTCGCGACGTGGCGGGAGGTTGAAGGTGACTGATGATTTGCACACCATCAGTCACCTGAGCCCGAGACACGCTAAAACTATATATCAAGCTGCTGCGCACACATTCCTTTGCTAAGGTCGATCGCTTTGCTGCGAGCTCCGGCGGCTACAAAGACCAATCAGTCATTCAGTCCCCCACTTTAAGGAAGCAGAACTAGGCAGACTGACCCATTCATGAAAATATCAAATTAGTGATTCCTCAGAATCCCTGGTTCAAAAACAACCCAATCTCACATTGCCCCATCAGTGACCTGCGGCACACATATTCAATCAGCCAGGCCGGCCTCTAGCTGATGGGGAGGTAGGCCGAACAAATGGCAGCAAATATTGGTTGTGCTTTAACCAAATAAATAAGCATAGAGAATGGAGCACTAGATCTTTGCCTATGGCGTTGATGGTGAGCGACCAGCTCCGACTATTCCCTCCACCGCGGTCCGCACAGCCATCGTGAAATCTAGCTCCAGCTCCTGAGTCTTCAATTCGATTGAAGATATTGACTTCTGCGGCAACAGCCAAAGCCAACAGGTGTGGGGGCTGAGATGTCTTTATCAATCAAAGCTTCTAAAGTGCAATCTATTTGGCATATATGGAAAATCTATCGAGTTGAATCTTGCGTGGGACAATGTGAGTTTTTTCATCAGTCTGTACAATTTGTGCATTGTATCATGGTTTGACAGTGATGGTAAATAGAAATACAATCTAAATTACATTCTCCTTAGGCGGATTAGGGAATTGTTGTGCTTAGCACTGATCAATTTTGATTATTGAAGCTTCACAACTGAATATGATAATAACTTATGGTGACAAAATGTGTCCTTCAAATTTAAAGTCGCCCTTGTATGGTGAGCCCTTCACAGATAACCCATAGTTTTGGTTTCAATCTGAATGTTCATTCATTTTTTTTTTAAAAAAAAAAATCTGAAGTATGGCCTTCTGGCATCAGTGTAGAAATTTTAAGTTGCCCTTGCATGTATATCAAGTTGCTTAGTAGTGGTGGTGGTGGATACAATCTGTTCTTCAAATCAGTAGAGAATGTGAGTTGTTATGTTCAAAAAGAATGTGGGTTTTGTACCAAATTCTACTCTTACCTAGATGACATTAACAAGTGGTCCTTAGATAGCCATATTCTAGTTTTGATTTTATTTTTGTGGCCCTAAGCAAACTGTTCTGAATACAGTCGCTCATCTGATTTTGAGTAGGTGACAATGGCGTCAAAATATTTTGGACTAGTTTGAGATGACACTCTGCTTCACAAAGACAGTCTCCGTAGTTTCTCTGCACTGGGGAGCTCACTGCAGACTGCTAGAAATGGGAGAGATGCTTGCTGCTTGGACGCTTCCCTCTTCACCAACTTAACAATCCCACAAATTTACATGCTGACCTCACTCCTGCAAGTGGAACATACTAGCGAGGAAGAGCAGAGCCCGTGCATCATCTTGCTGTCTCTGCTGGATCCATCAGTGTTCACTGTTCAGTGAGGCTATTTGTGGTGATGGCAGTGTGGGATGTTGTTTCTTTGAACCGTATGATCGCTGGTTTCATTCGAGACAGTATCAGCAATCAGGCTCTTGTAGTTTACAAGTGGATGGTTGCTTCGGGCTTCAGAGAGACCCCTCATACCTTCTCTGCAATTCTCAGTGCATGCAACAGCTGCCAGGGACTGCAACTGCATGGCCGGGTACTGACCTTGGGCCTGTGCTCCAACCCATTTGTCAGGTCTGCGTTGGTCAATCTGTATATGCGCGTTGAAATGCCTTGTGCTGCCCTCTTGCTGTACAATGAGATGCCATTGCAGAGCACAGTCATGTCCAACGTGGTTCTGGGTGGTTTGTGCAACCTGAAGTTGGCTGAGGACCTCCTTTGTTCGTTACTAGACATGAGACGACGTGGTTTGGAGTTGAATGGTCTTTCCTACTGTTACGCGATGAAAGTATGCTATCAAGACGAAGAATGGCTGGAACAAGGCAGGCAGCTTCATGGAGTAGTTCTCAAGGCAGGGTGGGTTCCGTCAAATATTTTCCTGTCAAACTCGCTTGTGGATCTTTACTCGGCGATCGGAGACTTGGTGGATGCTAAGAATTCACTGGATGATATTCCTTCTGAGGATGTCATCTCATGGAACTCCATTGTTTCTGTTTGTGCAAGCAAAGGATGTATGAAGGAAGCAACTGATTACTTGAGACAGATGCTTTGGCACAGCAAGATGCCCTCAGTCCGCTCCTTTGTTGGGCTCTTTGCTTCGTCTGGTCAGACTGGAGACCTTCGAGCCGGGGTTCAGATGCATGGTATTGCTCTTAAGCTTGGATTCAGTCGGAGTAGTGTGCATGTGCAAACTGCACTCATTAACATGTATGGAAAGTGCTCCACCTTTGATGGTTCCTTGACAATCTTCAATGAAATCCCAAGCCTTGCGCTGGAGTGCTGTAATTCAACAATTACATCGTCTATTCGCTGCAAGGTTTTTGACTACGCATTGGAGGTCTTGTACCGTATGACTGTAGAAGGAGTTATGCCTGATAACGTAACTCTCTCTGCAACCCTGAAGGCCATATCTTTGTCAGTTTCGCCGAGTTTAATCAGTTGCCAGATGCTGCATTCTTGGGTCTTCAAACTGGGCTTTGAAAAAGACATAGCTGTGTGCTCGTCCTTGATCAGCGCATATGCTCGAGCTGGCCAGGTGAACAGTTCCCACCTGATATTCGAAAGCTTGCGGGATCCAAACGTAGTTTGCTTCACGTCAATGATGTCTGCATGCGCTCGATATGGAGATGGTGCAAAAGGAGTGGAGCTGTTCAATGAGATGGTTTCCAGGGGCCTCAAGCCTGACGACGTCACCTTCCTGTGCGCAATCACTGGGTGTGACCAGGCTGGGCTGATCGAAGAAGGCAGGCTGGTGATCGAGCTCATGAGAGCGACCCGCGAGCTGGGCCCTGACGAGAGGCACTTCGCTTGCATGGTTAACCTCCTCGGCCGAGACGGTTTTGTGGAGGAGGCAATGAGGATGATGGAGCACTCGCCGCTACGACACTACACCAAGGCGTGGAGCTCCCTCGTCCAGAGCTGCAAGTCACATGGTGAGAATGCGCTGGGAAAGAAAGCTGCAAATATGCTGATAGATGTGGGCCGGAAGGACGCAGCCACCAAATTGCAGGTATCGAGATACTTTGACGAGATTGGGGATGGCGAAAATGCCTCGAGGATTAAAGCCATGGCAAGTGGGCGACAAGCAAAGGAGAGCGGTCACAGCTCGGTTGAGATCAGTCATGGAATCTAGGATCCGAGGTTAAACAACGGTATGGACAATTCAGCTCAGTAGCTGGTTGGTTAGCTGTTTCACTGTGTTTGAGGTGGTATTGGTAACCTACACATAACAAGGTCATGCTACCAACGTACTGGCACAAGCCCTCCTGTTGTATACAGTGCCTACGTCATATATCCTTGTTCTTTAACCCAGATCTGAATCTTGGGCGATGCTTTACAGTTGCAGCCTGTTCAGACAGGAAACCTCACTAGCTGGTTTCATTCGTTCCATCTTCTTTTCAAACACTGTTCTCACAGGCAGGGGCCGTTGAATGTCTGCACTTTGCAGCAAGTGGTGGTGGTGGTGCCCGTGTATGCAAGTGCAAATGTGCAGTTTCCTGAATGAAAGTTTAAAAGGCCAAAAGAGGTGGTACAGGTACAGTACAAAGACCGCACAGAGTGAAGAAAGAAAGGATAAAGGAAAATGGAAACAGGACGGATCGTGCACACAGATTTGTTGGAGTGGGATATGGCAGCACTGCCCGATTCCAGATCTGGCAGGAGGACGCAAACGCAAGGACGACGCCCTGGTCTGGCCTGGCCTGGCGCCATCGAATTTTATTATGCAAAAGTTCCGGTTAAGCATGCAGGATAAATATATGATATGATGCTCTGGTGTGGCCTGGTGCGTCTTTGTATATTTTATGCTCTCCCCACCTACTACCAGTTGCATCCATCCAATCATGCAGTGACACTAACTATTATAAAAAAACACACACTAACACACTATGTCCCTGTTAGTTAGTAGTAAACCCAAAGTTCGGTCTCTGCCTCTCTGGTCTGAGCTGAGCTGATAAAGTGATGAACTACCAGTAAATAATTCTGTGCAAGAAAAGATTCAGTAGTACCACTGGTCTGGATGAAAGATATGGCATCCTTCCATCCAATCATGTAGTAGCACTAACACAACTCTGCAACTGTTTGTTAAATTAAACTCAATGTTCGGTCTTGCTTGGGCAGTCTGGTCTGAGCTGAGCTGATAATAATAACAGTAAAGTGACAAACAATCAGTAAATAAATAAAGCTGATAGTAGTGAAAGGAATTGAACAGAAAAGAAAAGAAAAGATTCAGTGGTGGTGCTGGGTGCAGTACCAAATATTCCCTGAGCCAATATGAGGAACACCGGGCCTCTGGTGCCCCGAATTCCAGAACAGGAACACCGGGCTCTCGGCGCTCGTTCTCCACCACTGCAGCTGGCGGTCCCTCGTTCTCCACCACTGCAGCTGCAGCACGCACCCCTTTCCTCCTTTTTCCCTTCTTTTTTCCTTCCCCAACCCACCTCGCTCGCAGTCGAAGCCTCCCTTCCGAAGCCTTCCCTTCCTAGCACTGGAAGTGGATTGGTTTGATTGATCGCACAAAACTCACACCCACACAGACCGAGCTGCTGCCTGCCCGCCCGCGCGCCGCTCTCTCATCGCGGAGCAGGCAGGCGGGCGGCGGCGGCGTCGTCGAAGCAGGGCAGGTACGGCGCGGTCCGCCCGGTCGAATTTTTGGGTCTCCGTGGGGGCTAATTTGTCTCACTCGTCCCGTCTCTTCTGCTGCTGCTGCAGGAGTTAGGAGGGAGGAGCTTGGCCTGCGACGGGGGTAGGTGGCACCCCGCCGCTAGGGCAGCAACAGCGGGGAGGAAGAGGAAGGCTGGCGTCCGGCATGGAGAGCGAGGAAGTGCTCCATAAGGTCGGTCCCGAATTCCCGTCTCGTCTCTGTCGGGGGCATACGCCTCGTTCACCAGTTCATCGCGTTCGTTGCATTTATTCCTAGCCTGTGTGTGTGTGGGCTCGTCACTTAGCTACCAGCTCGGTTCCCGGGCTTTGCTGGTTGTTGGTTCCGACTCGTGTATGCTCCTCTCAAAAGGACAAGCTGCTTTCTGCGCTCATGTTGAAATTCCGTAATCTAGGGTTTGGGTGGAACATCAAGGGTCTAGCTATCTAGGGGCCTAGGGTACTCTGGTCTGGTGTATTCATCACATGTCGAGTTTGCTGCGTACTGGTGCTCAGAGGCAACCTTCCAGAACGACCAAACCGTACTCAAAACGTCTGTGTATATTTGTTTTGATGGATTGGTAACATAATTCGTTTGACTCCAGCTGCTAATAGTTTCTTCTGTACAGGTACAGAATCTCATAGAGCGCTGCCTTCAGATGTACATGAACCAAAAAGAAGTGGTTGATGCCCTCTCACACCAAAAGATTGAACCTTGCATTACCGAGCTTGGTAACACCTATTATTCTGCTCTCGTACACCTGCACAAAATTATGTCAGCCTCAATGTTAACAACTATGTGTAAAAATTGTTTTGGACCCATTATCCTACGTTAATGGCAAACTGGATAGCTGGGCCAATAAGTTCTAGTTGTACATCTCCTTTTTCTGAAAATTTATTTCCCAGTTAACTGTATTGAAATTGAACCTGTGCTTCTGCTAAACTGCACTTCCACGAAGATACCAACAAATAGCATGGCAGTGAAAATTAGCTTATGTAGTTCCATTTGTTTTGCTGATTCTCTTAGAATTTCCAATGATGCTCACCTCCAGCTTTGCATTTTGTGGTTAATTTTTTTCTTAAAGAAATCTCTTATCGTTGCTAGCTAATTGGTGTTTTTTTTTCTGTTCTTTTCAGTTTGGCGACAACTTGAGCAACAAAATCCTCTGTTTTTCAAGGCATACTATATGAGGCTAATGCTTAAGAATCAAATAATGGTCTTCAACAAGCTTCTTCAGGATCAGTTCGAGGTTATGAATAAAGAGTTATCTTCAGGGATCGCTTCTATGTCTCTTCCTAATGGATCTAATTCCAACCTATGTAAGACCTTTGTTTCCAGCCTTCTTGTCAGGGATTGCTTTATTTAACTGAGTTTCTGATTTGCCGAGTTATGATGGAATCTTAGGCATACATGTACGTTGCAAGTGATTTAACCACTATATGAGCTTGACAAGTTGTCATTCATTCGTTTGAAGTTTTGTTTTTGTTCATGAGATCTTATTGCCACTTTCAAGTTTCCACTCTTATTTCTTTTGCTAAGCTTCGTTGTGTGTCATTTGACATGGCCACTTTCTTTACTTGTTTCAGTGAAGCAAAATCCATGCTTTTTGCCAGAGACTGCTCCTGGATCTGCAATGCCAGATGGTATAATGCACAATGGAAGTTCAAGTGGTATAATAAATGGCACACCATCTAGCGATCAATTACTTAATGCTAGCAAAGACTTACATGGTCTTCATAATGGAATGGATGCTTCAACTAGTCTACAGTCAGACCAGAATGCAACTGCTGTGCTGTACGCTGTAGACAATGAGACAAGTGCAACAATAAAGACTGAGTCTTGCTATTCGAGTAATGCTGATTTTGCTTTTTGTGGGAATACTTTCCTGGAATCATGCCAGTCAATAGGTGATGCATCTGGTGGTGGATCCTTTAGTAGCTCAGAGTTGAATGGGCAACCACTAAATGATTCGATCTTGGATATGGAATCATCATCATTTAGCTTCCTGAACCAAATGCCCCAAAACTTCATCTTTCCAGACTTGGCAGATGATTTCAACCAAAGTGCAGGTACCTTCCAGTGATATTTGTTGAATTCTTTCTTCTAGTTGTGAGTGCCTACTTTTTTTTTTTTGTCTCCCCCCTGTGCAGTATAAGTTATTTGTCTTGTTTTGGATTTTTTTTTTTCAGAAATAACACCGTTTCTCACTCCCGAGACAAATTTCTCTGATTCGACAGGGGGAGACCATACGGGTGATTCGTGCTCCTTACTTTTTTTCTCACAACCACCCCATGAATACAGCATATACTGCATTCTCTGATCTTCATGCATTGTCCCCAGAGTATTCAGCCAACAAATGTAGTTAGGGTATGTGTATTATTGCGTTACTGGTAGGGGTGACTGTTTACGCCAAGAACTTAAGTCAATCTAGTCTTAGAGAATCTTCTGTGGAGTTGCATTCTCTCTTAGTGGCGTCTTCTCTTGTGGACAAACATGCATTCTGGTATTTACTGGTTTTCTTCCTATGCAGGTTGAGCGGTCATGCACAGCGCACCAGCCATTTGTACATACGCTCATGGGCAGTCAAATCTGCATTGATGGAGAACTTGAGGACCTTTTGATCTAGCTATTTATTTTCTAGTTTTCGCATCTTATATTGTGATAGTTTTGGACTTCGGGTTTGGTGGGTTGGTCTTCTAGTTGTCGTGTCTTGTACATTGCCGTGCTTCTGTAAGAAACATTTGGAACGGCGTTGTAGCATTAATTTGGCTAATTTCCCTGCCTGGTTTGTACAACAAATTTTATCAATATTAACTGGATTCTGAAATCAAGATTTAGACAACGAGTTGTACTATTGTATATGCTGCTTCCTATTATCTGAACTAGATAATACCCTGCGCGTTGCTGCGGGGATTTTGTAGCGCTATACATGATCAAGGTGGGAGAAAAACTCCTTTATTTCGTTATGATTGTAGCTCCAAATATTAATAGGAAACAACGATCGATCTTTAGTAAAGCCTAAACGTCTATCAATGAAATAGATATCTCTAGTAAAGCCTAAACGTCTATCAATGAAATAGATGTCTATCACAATAAAAATACACGTATCTGGTATATGAAAAAGGATGAAGCCATCTAACTGCTCGCCTATACAAACTGTAGAAACACATTATGCAGTTTGTCAGGGTGTCGTCTTAGTCTCCAAAATACCACACAGTTATAGATTATATTCTATCCAAAGAAAAAACACACATAGATAGTTAATAGACCTTATGCAGTTTGTCAGGTGCTGTCTTATTAGTCTCCGAAAAATAGACCACAACTATAGTTTATATTTTGTCAGAAAAACATACGAAGATATATAACAAACCTACAGTATCATCTTTGAGACCCACGTTAAGAAAACCACCACACGATTTAACATTGCGCTGTTATGTTCCATCTCACATAAAAAAAGTTGTCGCTCCTATCAAAAAGATAAGAAGAAACAACCACTACACTATATAATATGAAAAAACAAATAGTTACGGCAAATTACTTCACGCGTGACGGCAGCACGGCGCAGTCGCGGGGACACACGCACAAAACCACCATTCTGCGTCGGAGCTCAAAATCTCATATCCCCTTCCTAGCTTTGGATGTCACCCTCATATCGCGTTGATGCTGGGACTCTGCCGCCAGCGAGGGAACCGTCTCGGGGAAAGCTACGCGAGCATCACGCGCACAAACACGCGGGAGGACGAAGCGCCGCCGAGCAGGCAGAAGCCCGGCGAAGTTGATGCTGAGGCCCCGGACGTCCCTCTTTTCCTTGTCTAGACAGGTATCCTGCTGCCCGCTGGGATGTCGCGACTCACGACACCCCCCCTGGGAGAAGGTGGCACAACACGGTGTGGCACTGCCGAACAGTATTTTCAGTTATGAAATAGTATTTTTCTCTCATAATAAATCAGCACGAGCCGAAATCAGCGCTTATTTTTCAGGCGAAAAGAACAGGCTGATTTAAGCTTGAGTACAGCGACCATTCGTTTTGCTTTGCATGCATTTACAGTGGCTGTTCGGTGCATTTAGTTGCCGCAGAGAAAAACGGTGGTGCGTTCTCGCAGGGGAATCGAAGGTGAATATTTTATACGGCTCTTTGGTTGGCACAGAAGAAGGAACTGGCAAGACGAATGGCTGTTCAGTTCCTGTAGCGTAAATGGAGAACACGAGAGGTGCTAATCGTAACCGTCACCGTGGGGTCTTTGGATGACGTGGCTTCATCAAATCGCAGAGAAATGTGCTAGCGGGTTCCTTCTTTTTTAGGTATAGTAGATTGGCAGAATGATGAGAAGACACAGCTTGGATCTTTTACATTCACACTTACACGTACTCCTGTCAGTATCATATGAACACGAGCTTGCCTCAGTTTCACACGGCATGCAGCAAGCTTTGGATAACAAACTCAAAGTAACACCAGAAAACAAAATACAATACAGTACAACTTCATTTCCTATATTACTGTAGTAACACAATGGCAAAAATAGTCCCATTTTCTTGATAGACGAGAATGCTGCTGTGTTCTAGCACGCTTATCTGAATTCAGTTCTCATTTACGGTACCCTCTTTAGGAGATTCACAAATGCCGGATCCATACATACAACAGCGAGTGCTTCCCTGACATCAGTAGCCTTTCAGCTGGCCACCCAGTCCGGCTAACGCAATCCATTTCTCCAACGCCGTCGCAGACGACACGAACGCCGACTTGGAGGATTCAGCGTCGAGCTTGTTCACTGAAACCAGAGGATCCATGAAACCTGTCAGATTCATTCATACTGGCACAAAGCAAGGACGGATCTCTGGAAGATGGGCCCTGTTCGCTTCGTCTAAAAAGCACTTATTTTTTAGCTCTAGAACAGTGTTTTCCTCTCACAAAAAATCAGCAACAGCCGAAATCAGCTCAGCTTATCAGCTGCAGCGAAAAGAGCCGAAAAGTTCAGGCAATAGGAGCCGTAAGCCTTCTGCACATGTACTACCTGATTTAAACAATGTGCCCAGCGAGCTGTTGAAGCTGTCAACCACGTTCCTCTCCTCTGGGCTTGAGCTGAACTGTCGATCCAAACAGATGAAAAGAATGTTGGTCAGTTGGTGTAGAAGAGAAGCAACTGAGCTATCCAAGTTGTAAAACGTTTTGGCATTTCTAGATACAATACGTTTTACTGTGTATTTAGACGTAGTGTATATCTAAATGCATAGTAATAGAAAATCTAAAATATCTTACAATTTGGAATGAAAGTTAGTAGCAAGTAAACAGGTTGAGAGGAAGAACCTTAGAGAAAGCCACATTGATGTTCTGCACCCACTTGGCATCTGAACTTGTGCCCAGTACGTTTTTTGCGGCTGGGAGATCATCTTTCTCAATGGCCTGCCCAACTTTGCTCAGCTTGTAGATGAGGTCCTGCAAATATCCTGTGGTTTTTGTAGATCAAACTACAGCATTGTTACTGCTGGAGCAAGCTTCAGAGATCTTCTTGTTTCGTAGTAAATAAAGGGGGAGAAAGAAAAACAGCAACTGCATGATCTGATGAAGCAGAGTGTTCACTGACCGGTCTCGGCGCCAGAGGAGCTGATGACGCCCTGCTTCTGCAGCCGCTTCTTCCTGTCCTCCTTCACGCGCTCCAGCAGCTCGATGTCGTCGTCCTCCTCGAGGACAAGGGCCCGCGCGGGGCGGTCGGGGGCGAGCGGGGAAAACGAGGCGGCAAGGGCGGCGAGCGCGCACGACGCGAGGCCGCGCCGACGGCCGACGACCACGGCGGCCTCACGCCGGTGGTCCTGGCCGCCGCCGCTGCTGACGCCTCTGGACGACACGGCTCTCTTCTTGGTCTTCGCTCCTGCTGCGGCTGGAGGAGGAGGATGCTGCACCGGCAACTCCTGAGCCGCCACCGCCTTGGACGCCGGGCCGCATCCAGCGAGCGCCCATGCCTCGGTAACAATGGACACCATCGTGTGATCGGCACAGCCTTTCTCCTTCCACCCCAGGAAGCAGCAGCAAGAGGGGGCAGAGGGAAGAAGCAGGCGCTAGAGGCTGTGGACAAAAGCACCAAGGAAAGGGAAGGAAGCATGCAGCGGTGGCCCAACGAAAGAGTCCCCTTATCCTTCAAAACTGCTTATCCTTACAATCTTGTTTCGGCCGTCACAGCCACATAAAAGTTAGCTTGGTTAGCTCAGAGGCAACAGGCGCACTGAACACTGAACAACATCAGGGTCTTAGTCAGTTAGTTAGCAAGCATAGTGGAACAACAGTCCACCACCACAGCACCACCCCATAAATTTTATTTTGTCAATTAATTACTGTCATAAATACATACATAAACAATCTCCTAGTCAGTTAGTTAGCAAGAATAGTAGCACAACATAGTCCACCACGGCACCACCCCATAAATTTCATTTTGTCAATTAATTACTGTCATAAATACATACATAAACAATCTCCTTGCAAATAGATAAGATAACTATAGTAACTAACTCCATCAATAATATGAATATATTCACTGTGTTTGAATTTCATGTGTACAATATATAGCCTGTGTTCTTAGGTGCGCGGATGAATTATGCACAGACACACTAGCCTTGTAATATGGCTAGGACGCACCTAAGGAAAAGGGAAACAAACGAGAGCCTAACAACAGGCACCTATGTCACCAGAACCAGCTCCTGCGGCTGTCCACAGCCTTGACTGTGGTGGCTACGAGGGGCATATGGCCGTACATGGCGGCGAACGCGTTGAGACATCTTGATCTCTGCAAACTATGGCCTTTCAAACTGCTGATGCCGCTCGATCCAATCTCAAATATCCTTCCTGCGGTGATATCAAAGGACATGGATGTGAGAAAGAAACTCCTGAATGAAACTGATAACCGGTTGGATAGCACATTAACATCTCAATATGCACACGTCCTCTTATGTTATTTAGGCTAGTTGTTCTGTTTCTATGTTGCCAAGCCAATTCATTTCGGTGTTTTTTTTTTGTTGGGTTGACTCAATTGGTACTCAAGGTTGTTACCAATTCAAGTAATGGCCAATCAGAAAAACACCTAGGAAGTTTCAGATAAACTACAGTAACTTCATTATGCTAGAATGTGGGAAGCTCAGAAAATTATGAAAGTGACAGTGGCTTCATCAGTTGTTAGATTTCGCTACAGCCAAGCAATAAACTAATGTAGTAAAGCAATAGTAAAATTGCATAGTCCTAATTGTGAATAGTATGAAAAGTCATTGTCCCTCTGAATCTAAACGAAGGATAAGGTCACTAGACCCTATAGTGGCTGATAAAGTTTGTCACGGGCAAACAACAAAGACTAACACAGACTAAGTATAGTTTAACTAATGTCCATAAACTTAAACGTGCCCTTCAAAGATGAAATCTATATATGCAAGATGTAGACAAATTCAGCTAATTCGGCAACTCTTGCCATTTTTTTCTGAAAAATATCACTTCTTCAAAAAAGTGCTCAGAGTCAGTGCTCACTGACCTTGCACCCATACCGGTGGAGCTCCAGTAGCATTTGCAACAAGAAAAGACATTGCAATATCCTCACAGTTCCTGCCAAGCGTTAGCGTAGCAAAAGAGTAAGATCCATGGAGTGAAACACTACACATGCTAATCCCTGACAGGACCATAATAACATAGGTCCCAATAACATAACCGAAGGCAATTTCCTAGAAATGGTGAACCAGAGAGGTAGGAGTTGCACCTGTTTTCATTCACATATTTGCGAATGGAAGGTAGCATTTGGTTGGTATACATATCCAAGTACTTCTTGTGGAAGAAACTCGCTTTGGAAAGAACAATACTGTATGTCCCTGTCCACCAAACTGACCACCAGCTTCCATATCGGTATTCCTCTTCACTGCCTCTCTGCAGAAGAAACAACTCCAATTAAGAATTGCTTCTTCTTTTTTTTTTTACCTTCATATATACATGCAAACTTCGAACTTATTCGTATTTAGTTCGTGTCAAACAAAAAATTCAAATTTGAACATAGACCTACAAGTAGAGACTTTCAAATTCAGACAAAATAAATTTCTCGTGTTGGAATAGAAATTGAATAAATTTCTGAAATTCAATACGACGCACTCGCTTGGAAGTTGGAACCACACCAACCAATCGAATGAACACATACCGGGTTGGTAAGCCAGTGCATCCGCGGCACGAAGCCGACCATGGCGGAGGGCGCGCTCTGCCACACGGAGAAGGCGAAGCGCAGCGTGGAGCAAGGGACGATGACGTCGTCGTCGACAGAGAAGACGGCGTCCGCCGCGAGCCCCCGGATGGGCCTGAACCTGTTGTTGAGGCTGTCGACCTCGTTGATCTCGAACCGTACGCCTGCGCCGCGCCGGGTGCCGTTCTGGCCGAGGACGCCGCCGCGCAGGGTCTCCGGCAGCGTCGGCGGCGGCCGCGGCTCGCTCCACACCACGTGGACGGCGTCGACGCCCCCGCAGGCGGCGTAGTGCGCCACCGACCTCCGTAGCAGCGCCGGGCGCCTCCACGTGTTGATCACCACCGCGAAGCCGCCGCCGCCGCTGCGGGCGGGCGTTTGGAAACGGAACGGGAGAGCGCGGGTGAGTGGTGACTGATGAGTGGAGCGCCGTAGCGGGCTGGTGTTGTGCCGTCGTGGTCGGGAACGGGATGCTTACCGTGGCGAGACGGAGGAGGGGTCGGCGGGGCCGAGGCGGTGATTCTGGAGCGTGAACGCCAGCGCTAGCGTGGTGGCGGCGGCGGCGAGGGCGAGAAGGCAGAGGGGGAGGCAGGCGGGCACGAATCTGGTGGCGGCGGCGGGCGCGTGACGGGGCGTGAGCAGGTGGCGGCGGCCGGTGCCGGGGCCGGGGTTGTGCCTCCTGTCCGCCGCCGCCGCCGCCGCCGCCTGCAGCTGGAGCAGCAGCTTGGCCATCCGCGGCATGGGCACTGGGCCACTGGCTGGCGAGCAGAGGCAGAGCAAGCAAGCAAGCCGCCAAGACCGATCTGGGTGGCACGGACGGACTACGGCGCAGCTACGGGCTCGGGTGTGACCGAGAGAGAGGCCGTGCGAGGGAGGCAGCCGGGCGATGCGCTAGCTAGCTCCTTTGAAATGTGGGAGGGACTAGGGAGGGAGAAGAAGAGAAGTAGAAGAAGCTTCTTGGTTCCGTACGGCGGCTGGCGGGCAGCCAGCAGTGCGAGTGCGATGGATGGCGGCGGCGGATGCAGCTGGGGGTGACCAGCCCGGTGGAGACTGGGAGTGTGACCCGTGGTGTGGGAGGGAAGAGAAGACTGACTGAGCAAGTGCAACGTTGGTTCAACAGGTTCAGATGCAGTGAAGACTTGAAGTGCACACGTACCTTCCGAATGTTGACAGCTACTCATGTAACTGTTGTTGGTTATTGAGGTGGTTATCTTATGCCGAACTATTTCACTCTCCCTAACAGTTGGTTACTAAACAATCAACTAAGACCCTAGTTAGATTCTTGGTTAATAGTTTAGCTCGTGGTGCGT
Organism: Eremochloa ophiuroides; assembly: GCA_038502445.1. Lineage (NCBI taxonomy): Eukaryota > Viridiplantae > Streptophyta > Magnoliopsida > Poales > Poaceae > Eremochloa > Eremochloa ophiuroides. The sequence continues at coordinate 105,307,867 of JAHLJS010000003.1, forward strand.
CTTCACCTATATCACCTCGGCTGATAGTTATAAAAAAAAAAAGAACACGGCTTAGTTACTCCCTCCATTTTAAATCGCATGACAGTTTTGGCTTTTCTAGTACACTTGAATATTTCTAGAAAAGATAACATGTTTTATAATTTAAAATGGATAGAGTAGTTAATAAGAAGACCCAAACAAAACCTAAATAATGATGTGTTTTGATCACATACAACTACTATTCTTAGTTAATAATAAGCTAACCAGTATCTTATCTACCATCCAATTAAAATTAAGTTGTTGGTTCATTTCTTCTGGCTTATCTAGCTAGTTGGGTGAATGTAAATGATAAAATGAGGCCTAAAGACTTCCGTGCCTGTGTCTCTTTTTAAGTCATCACCCTAAATACCTTCAGCTTGAATGAACTAATCGTCGAGCTATTTTCTCTTAAATGATATGTTTAGTTATTCTTTACTCTCTTCGTCCTAATTAGTAAGGCTTTTTTTGGGCATTTCTAGATATATTACTTTTGCTATGTATTTAGATACACATTATATTTAGATACATATTAAAACAATGTATGATGAAAAAACTTATAATTTCAAATCGAGGGAGTATTACTAACTTTACTATGACTAGCTTAGAGAAAATATGGCTTGCAAAAGAAAAGGTCCTTACACTTGGACCGGGGAATTTAACTTCGGTCCAACATCAATCTTCATACATTGTAAATATCACTGTATACCCTATGTGTACGTATTAACTATTAAGGCAGTTGAAACTTAGATATATTTCTTAGGGGGTGTTTAGTTGAGTGAAAAGGGGTGAAAAGTGCACTGTAGCACTTTCGTTTGTATTTGACAACTTTTGTCCAATCATGGCTCAAGTAGACTCAAAAGATTCATCTCGAGCTAACCAGATAAAAAGTACAAACATGCAACAGATGCTACATCATTTAGTGCTCCATGCAGACAAAAAGTATAATCGATGTGATAGGGAATAGTGCCAAATTTTGACAACTAAACAGCCTCTTAGAACGTGATTATAATATGGGTGTCGATACATGCATATTATCCGTGGGTGAATTATAAAAAAGAGACTATCATTCATTTATGGCTTGCAAGTATCGACACCCATAAAAAAGAGACTATAATTCTTTTTTATAATTCACACACCTACATGAAAGTTTATAAAAAAGAGACTATCATTCATCGATACATGCATATTATCCTCATGTCTTATCACCTTCGTCCACCGAGCAAAAAGGGCGTGCATGCACCTTCCCACTGTTGAAACTTGGACCGAGGTTGATCGTCGCAACTGGGGGAAATCCTATACACTAAACTAATCACGTCCTTAAAACTTATCGACTCAATCTTTATAAATCCTTTGGACCGAGGAATAACTGAACAAACCCATATGCATGCCAGAAAGATCTAGCTAGTTGTGTTCGGTTTTCTGGAACTGATGCAAAGCGGCAGATGACTTCGACTTCTCATCTCGACTTCTCGAGTCGGCTAGTGACTTTCTAGATGGAGAAGAAACATGTTGAGGCTTGAGGCCACAAAAGTCTAGTAGTACTTTGGATTTAGGTGTGTAGGCGTGTCCACGTGTGGACTGTGAGGGGAGGCCACACGGTCAACCTAATATTCCATTGTGGATCCTGTAGACAGCTTGGTCTAGAAGGGCAGGGATGACTTGAATAGTCCCGTTTGTCCTAAAAGGGTCCTGTTTAGTTCCCTTTGAAATGTCAACTTCCTGGTACATTATGTCAAATCAAATATTTAGATACATGTAGATCACGAGACGAATCTTGTAAGTTTATTTAAATTATAATTGAACACTCAATCTACAAAAGTAAGCACACATGTTACAGTATCCAAAATTCAAACTGTCCAGTATCTAAACACAGCCTTAAACTAATATTCTCTCGTTCAAGAAAGAATACAATTCTAACATCATGATTTTGTATCTTGAGTTTAATATAAAATATAAATAAAAATATTATATATTTATGATATCAAATAAATACTATTAAATTAATTACGAAACGTAAGAGTAACTTCAAAGAACAGGTTTCTTTTGTTTTAAAGCCTCCCATTTGTAGTACAAATCATACCCATGCTACTTGTGCACAAGTAAACTGATAAATTTTCACTCTGTTCGTTTGAGCTAGATTTAACCTATTTTTAACTATAGAATAATATTTTTCTCTCATGATAATTTAGTAAATTTCAGCTCAGTCAGTCCTATGTAAGAAAACCTCCATGAAAAAAGTCACGCGTTAAGCCAGGCTCGAACGCGTGGCCCCTGCACCGGGAGCACTCACCAACCAAGCTGGCTCGGTCCTTTCTTCCCGTTTCTGTGGCCACCGGACTTTCACGGAGTGATCCAGAAACATGTGTTTTTCTTTCTGATTGAGTACGGTAGCGTGGTTCACTAGCTGCGGTAGTACCACACTGGAAACGGCACCTTGATTCATTCAGGACTTTCCCCCTAAAGACAATCATTGTCGACGGCAGAAACCCACTGTTGACTTTTAATGGCGGTTGATTTAACGAAATATTCAATCGGTAGTGATTATTATTAGGCCTTCTGAAGTGTGGCTTGAGTGATGTTTAAAAAAGAGAGAGAAAATTTAGGAAGTGCTCTTACCACTGCAGCCTATATGGTGCTAACTTTCAGTGATACTCAAAAAAAACAGAAAGCGAATCAACTACTAGTACTTGTGGAGTAGCTCCCAAACTGTTTCTATTCAATAGAAAACGCTTTTCATGGTATGCTACATACTGTAGCATTTGAAGAGCAATTATAGTTGTGGGATCCGATATTTTTTCTAGCACGGCGCAGAAGGCCTTAATAAAAATAATCATCGCCACCAATTGATTTAGCGCAGGTTTCTTCTGGATGCTGACAGGTGCTGCTGCCATCGGTGATGACTGATGAGGTGATGGAATCTCCGACGGGTACGGATACGACTACTGCGTGTGCGTAGCGTGCTCTGAACGGGATCTTTGGACAGCTTGATTAACTGCAGAAGTAACTTCGGAGAAGTTTCTTCCTGTTTTTGTGGCCTGACTTTCACGGAGTTTTTTCCTTTCACGGAAGTAATCTAGTAGTTGATGGGAGATACATGGAGTTAGTCTAGGAGCACTTGGGTCCGTTTGAAGAAGCTAGAGCTAGTTTTTTTTAAAAAAAAATAGTTTGTCAATACTCCGACCATCCTCTCTGTAAAATGTAATATTAGATTTAGACTAAGTCATTTTTTAAAAAAAATCTAACTAAAATTATTAAAAACAATATCAACAATTATGTCCCCAGAAATGTTTACTATAAATACATAGTTCATTAAAGTTAAGAAACATTACATTATTAGGTATTTATATTAATATTTTAGGTAGATTTGATAATACATGAAATTAAATTACACTAATTTTGGCGCGAAAAGAGTAGAACTTAGCACCAAAGTTTCCTTTTTCCCTGGGCTCTATGTCTAGGAGCCTTGCATGACATGTTGATATACCGTTTCATCTAGATGCTATAGTCTATTTTTTTTTAAAAAAAAATAGAAGCTCTACCTTTTCAATTAAGAAAAAAATAAAATAAACCTAGTTTATAAGAAAAACTGGGTCTAAAAACTTTAGACTCGCACATACGTCATTATCGTTGCCAAGCTTATCAGTTATCACAACAGCGATAAGCAGTTCTAACTTTTCATGGCGACCATCAGCCAAAACCCCTAAAGTGCTGCCACGTGCTCATGCGACACGCCTTGATCTCCAAAGAAAGTGAATCGCAACACGCAATCGTTCCCAAGCTTTTTAGTGTACCCCACCACAAAAGCAGATATTGCCCTGTTCGTTTGTCTGTAAAGAAGCGTTGATTTTGGTTGATGTTAGTTTGCTGTGAGAGAAAAACACTGTTTTATATCTGAAATGAAAAAAAAAACTAGACAAGTGAACGGTCATGAGAGATTAGTTTCTGAGCACACAGTTCACGTGGCTCAATTTACCGTTGCAAAATACAGTGATAAATGGGGTCCAAATGTATCACCGACGGTGGCAAATACAGGGGCGTGCTAAAATTTACTGTCAGGAAAAGCTTCATCCTCTTTCTTTTTACCCCACACAACAACAATCATTGTCGAAACTCGTAAGCAAAGAACGCAATTTTCATGAGTGTTCCACCGTCAGGATCCGAGACCGTCAGAGAAAGGCTTTGTAGCGTATAGGTTACTTCTTCCGAATGTTTGTCAGGTACTACCGTCGATGAGGTTATGTTATGACAAAATGTTGAATACTCGAGGGATACGGATACGACTACTCCCGTGATCTGAACGAGATCTTTGACTTTCCACTCAATAGGTGTTGGGCGGTACCAGTTTTATTTACTATATAAGAGGTAATATCTTAATAAATCAAAACAATTAAATTTTAAAATTTTTAATTTTTAATTAACTAACAAATGTGACCGTGTGTTACAACAGAACTTAATATATGTAGGAATCAGATTTCGTATCATCACTAGACACGAGTCATTCTAACTTATACGAGCATAGATCATGCGTCTAGATCATAAAGGATGCAACCCAATACTGAAATATAAATAAAAAACGTATTGGAATCGGACCATATATCCACCATCGCTGTGAGTTTTGGTTAGATGGATGAAATGGAGAAAAACATATCAAAGATTGTGAAAAAAAGGCTGACAGGAGTGGTACTTTCTCCATTTTAATTTATAAGACTTTTCTAAGTATCTAACCGTACGATCGAATGGCTCACAACTATTCGGAGTTACCATAGCAAACCCCACCAGTAATACACTGTACACGTAACAACTTAACAACTTTGTACTGACTGTGAGACGTGAGTACTATGAGGCTGTTCACTATCGCACCGGCCTTGATGGATTCAGGACTCGTCTTTTCTTCTATTTTCCACGACGACGATCATTGTCGATGGTGGAAAAAATCATTGTCGACTTTTAAGGGCTGTTGACCGTCCTGAAAATCATTTCAGGGGCATGCAGCTCGTGTTTTACTTCTACGATCAATGTCGTAGTAGTGGTTTCGAAAACCATCACTAAGAATTGACTCTGAAAAAGACATCGATATACTACTCAATTCCATCATTTTTGGTCCGATGGGAGGACGAAGGACGGCGATGCAATCCCCTACATGCATTGTTCGTCACTCAATAAATGGCGATTTGCCCATCAACCGCTATCACTCGTTAGTAGCTGCCGTGTTTTGTTTCTCCGATCCAGAACGCAACACTGTACACGCCATCCATTAGCAAAGGACTTGTTTAGTTCGGGTGCCGTTGGCTGCCGATCGCCTCGTGATCGTCTATTCGTCTCTAAGAAAGCATCACAAACTTGAGCTCATCTTATGATGTGACTGCAACTTGCTGCTGCTGGTGATTCTGCGTTGATGTGCAGTGCTATATATCATGAGAACCTTGGTACATACAATTTTTTTGTCCTGGGTTTCTGCCAAACGAGCCTTACGTGCTTTTTGCATTTTTTTTATAGTATTATATTTTCTATGGGATTTATTTAGAATAAAACATTTTTTAAAAAATAAATCAGCAAGAGCTACCAACCAAAACCAGAGTCCATATCGATGTCAATCCATTCAACCTATACCGTCCAACCAGTGCAGTAGCAGGAGTCGTTAAACTAAGGGCACAAGGCACACAAGCACGGTCTCAACTTGAGATATTCATATTGTAATCACTATTCAGGTGCATGCTAGTCCACAAAACCACATCATCACAATTCAATACCACGTTTGTATTTTAATTTAAGGCACGGTTCAGAAGAGCCAAATCCAGGAGCCAGCGTAGGCTTCACTTATTCTAGTATTCTACCAGTGTGGGATAACATCATTGCCAGATGATTCTGAATTCCTACGCACACCGTTTAATTACGGTGGTTGCACGAAAAGCAAGCCGCAGCATACAACTGATTGCAGGTTAAGAGTCAGGCAGATGGTTTTTGTACTTTGGTACCTGCACTAGCACCATGGCTACAAATCTTCTTCACTTCCGATTTTTTTCTTAAATAATATTTTTTTAATAATTAATTGACAATATAGCATTTACTTTTAAAAAAATGTATATATAGAAACATGTCGGTCATCCAACAGCCGATAGGGCTCCTGCCGGCTGCTGGAGAGCTGACATGACCCTATCGGCCATGCAGCCAACTGGGCCTTCCAAGCCACTCGGAAGGGCTTCGCAGTGAGCCCCTATCGGCCCCATAGGCATATCGGGCACCCGAGTGCCGATAGAACATGCCGGCTTTCCACTGGCTGACAAGCCAAAATATCTGCCGGCCCTCTCTTCTCCCTCGGCTCTCTCTCTCTCTCTCTCTCTCTCTCTCTCTCTCTCTCTCTCCGCCACCTACTCGCCAAACCGTGGCACGAGCCGCCTCCCCTCGATGGCGGTCGCCGGACCCAGCGGAGGCTTGCCGTCGACGCCCGCCGCACGCCTTCCCTGCGCCTACCGACATGTTGCTATTTTTGTATTTTTCTTATAAAAGCTTCGAGATTTGCAATTATTTACTTCCCTCCAGGGCAGTTTTGTAAGGCGAGACAATGGGAGGCTGGATCGGATTCAAGCTCCGGTAGAGCCACCTTGTGTGTCTGGGAGCGGGGATGAGTGATGTGAGTTGTACCGGATGAAATCCCCACAAGCCAGAAATGGAATTTAGACTTTGTTTGGCCCCCCAAGCCATCCACTTTATGCAATCCGAGTAGACCTTACCTCCCCACTTTCTCTAGCAGTCGGTATAGATCTTCCTCCTTGAGCCCTACAGGCATGTGCATAAAAGCCACAAATACTAATAAGGACTCCAAACAGCATCTCGTCCAAAAAAAAATTATGGGGCAAAATGTGGGAAAACAATCTGGATAACATGCAACCATAAATATTGAGCTTTCATGCTAAGTAGTAATCATTAAAAAAGTGCTTAAATGATGGAATAATGAAAAACAACATAATTTTATTAAAAAAAAACTGATGTTATAAGATCATAACTGGACCATGAAAGCAGTAATCACTAATCTGGCCAAACAAAATGCATCTCACCTGGCAGTACACACTAAACTGGCCAAATATAATGCATATATCACCTACTCGCAGTACATGAGACTTGTATCTTTGCCCTGAAGTATCTTTGGGACAAATTTTCAACCAACTTTGCGTACAGGAATCACGATTGTCAATGTCTAATCACAAGGTGGTACGACATAAATCAAAGAAAGATGTAAGATACCTTGACAACTCAAGCTGAAGATGATAAAGCACGCCGGATCGGGACTAAAATAAATGCAATGGAACATAAATAGCAAGGAGTTCTTTCAAGATAGGAAGGGAGCTGCAGCGACGGAGATGGTGGCGACTGGCGACGCGAAGCGCGAGGGAGGAGAGGACGGCACCATTAACCTTTGGGCCTTATTTATTTGCTGGGCCTTTTTTTTATCGTTTAGTGTTAGGAAAAAGTCTACTCTTCCTCCCTCAACTTTTGCGAAAGTTCGTTTTTCCTCCCCGAGCCTCAAAACCAGACAAACCACCCCCTTAACTTTTAAAACAATGTGATTTAACTCCCTGACCCGGTTATAAGAGGTTTGAAGGTGGTTTTGTCTTTTTCTTTTTTATTTATCTGGGCTAAATCTTTTAAAAATCATAGTAAATCACAAACAAATCATAAAATTTGCGGTGTTATAGTTGAGTTGTTTGGGCCGTATAATTGTTTCATGGGGTCTTTACATTTATTTCTTCTCCCCCTTTTGTTTTGTTTTCCTTTTCATTTCGTTTCTATTTCTCTTTCTAATTTGCCAGCAAGTTTTTATTTGGTCTTTAACTATATATTTTTCACATATATCATATAATCCATCTTTGTTTGTTATAACCAGACATATACCAGATTATTTTGTAGTGGAAGTCCACTAGTCTGGAGTATACTTTAAATTGTTGTCTTGATGAAAACTTATTGTCACATGGTATATTTGTATTATTCTAATAACAAATTTTCGTTATTCAATGGTATATTTTTTTGGATTTTTTTTATTAAATTTGTTGTTCATACTATATTTATTTGTTTTATATGCGACAATCCATTACCCATTGTATAGTTCAAAATGTTCCAGCACTTAAATCTAGTGACAATCCATTGTATTGTTCCATATCAGATTTTATTGTTCCAGCTGGAAAAAAAATTATTGTTATACGATATCGATATAATTTTGCATTACTTGAACACTTGAAATTTGTTGTCCTATGCTCCCTCCATTCTAAGTTATTCCAATAATGGAAAACTAGTAACAGCCCATTGTTAATCAGTGTGTTTGGACGGTTTAAATTGATTATATTTGATTTTTCTAACGAGACAAATTTATTGCTACTAGCAAATGTATCTATAGGTTGTAACAGAGTCAAATATGTATAGAAATCAAGCTTCCTATCATGGTTAGTCGTGAGTTGTGTTCTAACTCTCGCATGAGCACGGGTCATTAAGTCGAGTGACATATAAGATACGAAGGATATTACCAATCATCATGTTTTCGAGTCACATAAATACATTGAAATTGGACTATGTATCAATCATCACTAGATCGAATTGTTTCTAAATCGTATATCACGAGTCATGAATCTGGATCATATACAAAACACGTTTTGGACATAGGTGTACTTTGGGATGTAAGAAAAGTGGGGCGGAAGAAACTTCACGCTGTCTAGGTAGTTAACGAGAGGTGGACAAGAAAACTAGAGATAGAGTTTTGGCTTTTTAACATTTGATATAGATATACATACAAATGTGAATACAGGTACATATATAGATATAGATAAAAACATAGATACATATATATACATATATTAATATAGATACTACAGATATAAGTGTAGTTCTAGATGTTGATATAGATATAAATATACTTTCATTGCTTGAGCACTAAAAAATTGTAGAAAGGGAAACTAGATAGAGAGTCACCACACCTACGTTTGGCCCCCTCTTAAATCTAGCCCAACCTGCATCGCTGGGCCTAGATCACGCCAAGGTAAGCATCAATGAGCTATGTACAATTTTTTAATTTGTTTGTAGAAAGAGGAATAAAGAGGTTGTCCTTTTATGAACCTGAACAACATGGTTATCTTAGTAATGTTTAATTTATTTTAGTGGAGAAATACATATAGTTATCTTTATTATTAGTTTTTATACGCTGAGTGATCTTTAAGTGATTCTAATGGTATCTAATTAGGCATCTAATTATCTAATTATCTGCTTATTAATTATCATTGTTTGTTTGGTGTCTGTTATAACATGACATGTCATCTAATTTATAGTAGATATACGGAACTTTTGGCAAGAATTGACATTAAAAACACAAAAGAGTTCACACTTCCGTTGACACGTTAGAGATGCGACAGGAACCAAGCAAAGAAGCCAACATGTATGAGAGCAGAGATTCAACATCCGTGTGCGGGGGCACGCTTTATCCAAAGGCTGGCCCAGTTTTAAGATTCACGCCGCCCCCACCGCTGCTGCCCACAACGCCGTCGTCGGAGCTCGCCCGCGCCATGCGCGCCTCGATCTCGAGCCGCCCTACCGCCGCCCCCACCGCCGCCCCCATCGTGCCGAGCTCGCGCCGCCCGACCACCGCCCCCACCGCGCCGCCGTCGGAGCTCTCGCCTGCTCGCCGTAGGACGCGCCGTCCGCGCCTCGAGCTCGCGCCGCCCGGCGGTGGGGACGTGAGAGACGGCGGCGAGGCGGAACCGGCCGCCGGAGCGGGGCGCGGCGGGGCGGGGGCGACCATGGCCTGGCAGCGGCGCGAGCTCGGTAGCACGGCGCTAGAGGATGCGAGCAGGCAGCACGAATCTTGGCATGCGTGAGGACGGCTAGAGATAAAGGATGCCACCACATACGGATGCGGGATGGAATTTCCGCAACATGTATAGTGAAGAGTTACATGTGTGTGTGTATATATATATATATATATATATATATTATTTCCTACTCCTAGGGAGTAGCTACTCTCATGTTTATATCTCTAGATTTAGCGTGTATATAACAGAACGAAGTGTATGAACATAAAGTTTATGATCATACTAGATCATCTATGATAGTATATACGTCAAGTATGCATGTATACATAGAGTATGTGAATGTACTTATTTTATATACTTTCTTATTTTATACACTACAGGAATGGACATTTTCTTAATATATTAAAAAGTATAGGTTTCTTTAAAATATACATAGTAGGTCTTGCATATATAGTAACTGTACGAGCATCACCGGTGCTCACTCACTAGCCAACACGTACTATGTTAGTGGCATCTGCTCTATTTATTGTTTATTGCTCTAATTATTATTAGATAAAAGGAAAGACACTAAGCCACCGGTAACCGGCTCAATGATCCCTTTGGGCAGAAAAAAAAAATTCTGGCTTTACTGGCTTCTAATTTTATTTTGAGAAGATAGCTAAAACCCACCACCAAAATACGTCTAATCTAAATCCATTATGTAGGAGCATTACTTAATGGGCAATAGTGAAATTTACTTTGACCCAAAAAAAAGATTAGTCTCAGTGTAGTAATGCTTATTGGGCAGCCTAGTAAAGTTTACCTTTTTTATCCCAAAATCTCTCAGACGTTTAATATCTGCCCTGGTCCTACCGTCCTTCGATAGCGGCCGGGACTCGAGGAGGCGACTGCTAATCGGTGATCGGCGCGGGGAAGGGGTGAGTCATAGTCGCCGGAGGCATCAGGCCTTACGGCTGAGGGCTGATCCCGATTCCGGCGCAGACAACGGAGGGCAAGGGCCGGGGCGGGCGTGGGACGCGTGGAGGACTGGGTGTGCGGCATTGCGGCAGCCCTACCGCCGCCGCACAAGCAGTCTCCCTCTCTCTCTGCTGCTTGGTCGGACAGGATCTCCCGTTCGACCACCCTCCGACGACGAGTTCGTGTAGTGTTAACGTGATGTTCGTGTTATGTTAATGTGGTGTTCTCATGGTGTGTTTGTGTATATATATGTATGTTCGTGTACTATATATAGGATGTCCTATGCTTCTTTTATCGATGTTCGTGTAGTTTTAACACGATGTTTGGCTATTATCTTTAAATACAAGTTTATTACTAGATAAATAGTTATTTTGTCATGCGTGCATAGTATGTGTGTGTGTGTATATGATGTTGTATGATGTACTATTTGATATTATACGTAATATACATATGATGTTCATGTAATATACATACGATGTTCTATAACATACTTTTTGTTTTTTCCTTGATTTTTAATCTTTAACTAATATTTCTATTTTGTAGTGTTCATATAATATACATGCAATGTTCTATAACATACTCTTTGTTTTTTTCCTTGATTTTTAATCTTTCACTAATATTTTCTATTTACATTATTCTTTATTCTATTTTGGGATATTTATGTAATAAGGAAAATTAGATAATCTTTATTTTTGTAAAATTAGATGTGATGTTCTATGATGCACTTTGTGATTCGCGCAATATAAATGTAATGTTCACATAGTATACATATGATGTTATATAATTATTTTGTCATGTTCATGTAGTATACACGCGATGTTCTATAATGTATTATGTGGTGTTCATCTATTATATATGTGATGTTCACATATTATACATGTGATGTCCTACCATGTATTTTGTAATGTTGACACAGTATACATGTGATTTTCTATAATATATTTTGTGATATTTGTTATTTATGTTTTATTTGTATTTTTATTATTTTACAGTAATTGATTACTTTAATAATTTAGTTTTTTTACTCTTTTTATTTCTAGATACATGTGATGTTCACATAGTATACATATGATGTTCTATGATATCTTTTCTGATGTTCTTCATATTCATGTAGTACACATGTGATGTTCTATGATTAATTTGTGATTTTCAGGCAGTATACACATGATGTTCTATAATATATTCTGTGATGTTCATGTATTATACGTATGATGTTCACATAGGAGTATTATTTATGTGATGTCTTACGATGTTTATTCTCTCACGATGTTCTATTCTCATATGATTTGTTCTATTTTTTATAATTTTTTATTTATGTTATTTTTTAAGGTTTACATAATATAAATAGGATATTTAATTATTATATTTGAGTATTCACATGATATCTGTGAGACTTTTTATGATGTATTTTAGGCCGTTCAATTAGTATTTATTGATGTATTTTAGTTTTTTTATTTATTTTGATCTATTATTTTTGTTACTATCTTTTTTTAGTCCGTGCTTTTTATTTTGTTTTATCTATAATGTTGCTCTTTATATTTTATGTTATTTCATATGGTATAATTTTTGTTTAGAATATTATTCTAGTGAAAGTGGATTTTTTGAAATGGTCTGAGATGGTTTATAATATTATAAATATTTCACAACTTAAAAGCAAGCATTTGCATGGTATAGTGGTGAGGAAGGCTTGTATTCAAGATTTTTTATACACCATTTTTCTATTATTATTCTGTGCTATTTTTCCTCGTGCGCTCTTGATAACCTTTTTATCCTACCAAATTTAAACAATAAATATGCATGGTGCAGGGGATGCAACTTTCACGTGCGTACCATTTCTGCGAGCCAGTAGTCCTGTTCTTCCGATCCACTGATCGAGGCATGTCCCAGCCGCCGATGGCAGACATCTGCCATGCTGTAGACTGTGCAAAGACACCTGGAGTACTGAGAGTCTAGTACTTGCGAGAGGGGGCGACGAGCGCGGAAGCGCTCGCGGCTCGCGGAGCAGTGAGGCTATTGCACGAGCTGGGCCGGGGCGGTAACATGCGACGTGGACTGGGCTAGCTGAGCCGGAAACATATAAACCCGTGCACGTGGTTCCTCCCGCACCTGGTCGGAGAGGTGCTGCAATTGGACCAGGGCGGAGGCTAGCAGCACCCCTCCCTTCCCACCTAACTATTTTTATTTTTATTTAAAAAAAATGTGTTTTCACTGCATTCAGCTTGTCGTGGAATTTTGGTCTAGGGGTGCCTTATCAATTCACCGCAGCATTGTTCAGAACTCTCAAACTTGTTGGTACACGATTAAGAAACAGATACTGCTTGTTTATTTTTCTAAAAACTTTGTGGTTCAACTGAAACCCTGGATGCTACATGCAAGCTGCAGTCCGGTTGTGGTTTGGTTGGGTGTGTTAATCAGTTAGTGTCTACGGTTTGAATTTTTGTTACGTATTGCTAGTACTGGTATTGTCAATAAAAATCTGATCCTACTTTATTCTTGTTTTTGGTTGATGCGTTCAGCTGCATTTGATCATTCGATGATGAAGGATGAATGTTGGTAAGGCAGCACATCTGTCGAAGCAGACGTTGGGGCAGTCAGTTCAGATGAATTTTGGCGGAAGCAGGGGGCTGCAGCAGCACCAACCGCTGCAAGTTGCTTCATGCCACCCTGCCATGGATCCTCTGTTCTTAAGAATGCGCATGGATACGCGCCACAAGATGTAAGCTTTACCTTCTCCAATTTCCCAAGTTCCCAGCTAGACCTGGGCAGTAATTTAGGCTGAGTTGTTGAAAGGTGTATCACACTAACTGAAGAACTGATGCTAATCAAAAGGTTTCGTGTTTAACCTGTATGACGCCTGTTAATGCCATATTATTATTGGCAGACTTGATTGGCTTAGAAAGGGGATGAAATCTGCTGAGTGCCAGAGCCTTGAGAAACTTGCAGAGAAGTTAGAGGAAGAATTGCACAGACTGTACTCAAAGGTAAAACTTCTGTATTTCATTTTCAATTTTAGTACCTCTAGTATATTGTATCCATGCTTTTTCTGTTGTGCGCTTCTTTCCTCGTTTTTATTAAAAAATGTATTTACTGTTAGCAGGATGACTACCATGTAATGCTGAAAGAACAAATCGAGCCACACTTGCAAGTTGCTATTAGGTCCCTCTCCAGCCAAGGTCATCAGCGTCAACTAATGTCGCGTCAGACACCAAGTTCTTCCACCTACGTCACAATGATTCCAACACCTGGTATGGTTTAGAGTGAGTGCGAATGGAGAACACAGGGCTTAGCTCAATGGCTGTAATAACTAACTGCAATTGGATTATGTTTCCGGACACTATTTTCTACCTCCACTTGTTGGTTCTTTCGTACGCAGTTACCCACTATATTTATGTCGCAGGATCCATATCCAACGGCTATAAGGATCCATCCATCAACATACCACAAAGCTCCACCACTAATAGTGACTCATCAGCGATGTGTCCAGTGATTATGCACCAGCAAGTAGATCATATGGTTCAGGCTCCAGGATTTGGTCATCATCAGATTTTACCTGCCAATCCTAATGGCTCTAATGGAGCTGGATGCCTCAATGTGGGGTGGAATGCCATGCCTCTACTGCAGGAGCAGCAGCCGATGCCATTTTCTATCAACCAAAGTAACTATCCGTTGCAACATCTAGGTACCCATGTTGGCTCTAGAGTGCATTCAAAAATCCTGGAGAATTTCTCCTCATATGGTTTGTCGGATGCACAAATCAATGGTGCTATGGGTGCTGCAGCATGGAACGAATTTACAAATTTATCATCTTATGGCAGTTTACCTAAGAAATCATTGCAAAGTGAATTCAATTGTCATCCTCTGCAGGAAACACAAAGTATGTGTACTATATTTTTTCAATGTGCAATATCTCACTTATGCTATTATGTTTATTCATTTGTGCCATTATAATCTAGATAAGTTGGTAGTGGCAGTACTACTTTTTGGCAGCAAGTCCTGCAGATGCACATGCTTTGAGTTTTGTTCTTGATCTAAATTTTATCCATGTCACCGAAAAGGAGTACACGTTGAAAGAGTAGAGGGGTATATTTCTTTTGAGTGTTTTATTTATTTAGGGAGAAAAATGAAAAATCTCTCCAACTTCTGCAAATCATACTACCTGTTCAGAGCAGTGTTTAAGAGGGATGATGTTGCCATGATTTTTTTTCTCTCATGGAAACTTGATATACTTCAGTAGATTAACCATTGATAATCTTCCTGCCGCAAAAACCCCACATGTTTTGACAAATTCAGTAGAAAAATGTGCAGTGCAGTAAAATGGTATGCTATTTTTTGTTAAATAACTACTAAATGTCAATATCGGTCCTAATCCCTAGTATGATCTGGATGTTAGTATGCATAATGGTACTTGTTTTGTCGTTAGGCCTTTTTTTTTTTTAAGATCACCGGTCCCCACCTGAATTTTATTCATGCTTGACCCCAAACGGTCGGATACATTTACAAAAAAGTTTTACAACAGTTTCAAAATTTTTGCTCAGATCATAGAGACTAACAGCATTGTTACAGCATTAAGGGCTAGGACTAGGTTCTTATGCCTGAGATAGCTGGTTGGAAAGGTAAGCACCAGTTGTCTGCGATCTCGCGCTTCTTTGAAGGCATTCGGTAGCGCCATTGTTGAGCTGTGGCTTTGCATGCTTGGAGTAATTGGACAATGGTCCAGTTTTCTCCTCTGAAGATTTTTGCATTTCTTGCCTTCCAAATTTGCCAGCATGAGAGGGCAACGAAGGTAGGCAGTTCTTTAACATTGTTGCCCAACTGGTCTCATAACATGAAGGTTTTCATGGTTCGCCTGGGATACCGGTTGAAAACCAAGGGCGCTCCAGTATTGTCACGCGAGGGTGCAGTCCAGGATTAGGTGGGAGGGGGTCTCTTCGGCATTGCAGAGCTCGCAGGTTGCATCTTGGACCATGTTCTTTCGGTGGAGAACCTTGCGGCACTGGATCCTTCCCCGGCACCGGAGCCACATGAACATTTGCACCCGAGGTGGTGCCATGCTACGCCACACGAACTCTGCCCGAGGATCGGACTGATGTCCCCGGGACTTGAGGAGATTGTAAATGGCTCCGCTGTCAAGGCCATTGCTTCCCTTGCTGAACACCGAGATCCGCTTGTCCTGCGCATCTGTTAGAGAGACGTTCACCAGCTTTCCTTGAAGATCACTGAGCTCGGACCTTGCTCTGTCGGACATTCTTGGGGCAAGGCTGGTCATGAACCCCTCATTGAGAATCTCCGCTACCGAGGCAGCTGTTTTGGAGTGGTGGCTGAATAGGGCTAGATATGTGCCAGCTAGGGAGTCATCCCCGAGCCAAACATCCAGCCAGAAAGAGCAGGCCTTTCCGTTGCCGATTTGGACAGTAGTGATCGCCTGGTATAAGGGTAGGATGGATCGCAGGACATCCCAATGGTTTCCATGAATGTCACCTTTCAGAGTCACCAGAGAGACTCTGCCCTGAACCCACAGAGCCCAGGCCGAGGATTGCTGGCAGTACAGTCGGTGGAGGAGCTTGAGCAGCAAGCAAATGTTCTGTGTTCCAATGTCTTTGATGCCGAGACCACCATAGTCTTTTGGGTTGAAAACTTGTGGCCAGGCAACCAGACAGGAACCTGGGGAGGCTCTTCCATTCCTGTCACCGTTCCAGAGAAAGGCTCGGCGCGTTCTATCCATGTGCTGAATGATGGGTGGGGGTAGCTGCATGGCACTCATTAGATACACCAGTTGAGAGTCAAGTACCGAGTTTACCAGTACCTTTTGACATGTGTTTTCCTGCCCTTTTTTTTTTTTTTTGAGGAGACATACAATAGAGAGGCGCCCTACTATAAGTGACTTTTAGAAATGTGGAACTTATAAGTGACTTTAAATTTCTATCTGGGCTGTACTAGACTCACCGTGTTTTATGGAAAGTTTTGGAGATGCTGCTGCACCTTTCGACACAATTTTACGTGTTCCACGTGACCACGTGGGTTCCCCTTTTACTTTTATTATCAGTTAGCAAACTTGTGCTCGTTGTAGATATTTGGCGTTGCAAATCAATTAAATGGACTATTTTTTCCAGCATCATTGGGCGTTTCTAGAAATTGTTACAATGCCTTTTCTGCAACCTTAACACCTACAGGTAATCAGAACATGGATTCTGTAAATATGTTGTCCACTTCAAGATCGAAATCTGCATTGCTCACAAGCCAGACAACCAACCGAACTCTTCAACCAAAACCTCTTATAAAATCCGAGGTATTGGATCAAAAAGAAAAGGTGAACTTTAGGGAATTACGGTTGCCTTGCAAACAAATATTTGAGGAGCAACATTATTTTGAGCCTAACCGTCCTTGCTCCCTGTCTGTGAGGGAATGGAAGCTTGGTTCTGGTTGTGATGAGCAATTATCAAGTCAAGGAGTTTTACCATATATTGAGCCAATGCATTCAAAAGCAAATGAAGAAAATGACAAAAGAGACCGTACCAGTCAACAATTTGTCCCTCATAATATTCCCATTCGAGTCAAGTCATATTCTCGGTCTCTCCAAATGTGCAAAATACTAAACTGATGAATAGTAACATGGTGCAGAGAGCAATGTCAGAAGATGCAGCAGAACAACATGTTTCATCTAATTGGGACTTTCATGGTTATGCTATTACTCCAGATCATAAACAGTCAAAGCTTCCAGTAAAAGTATATTGCCTTTTCATTCATGCAAAGTTTTGTCCCAGTCTTATAGGTACTTGTAAATTACAATGCTGTGTTCGTGCACAGGAGATATTAAAGCATTCTAATTGAAGCATCTAGGCCCTACTGGTTTCGGTGATTAATGACAACAAAGAGATTATTATGAGTAACGTGTGTTTTGCAGGATAACCTAGAGATTATGTTATAATAACATGTAGGTTCAAGCTCCTATCGATGGAAATCAATTCGGTTTTCAAAGGATAGAAGACAAGACGATGATAGGCTAGTGTCAAGTGTCGTTTGGAGTTGAGAGACACTTGGCGTAGTCTTAGGTTTTGTTTTTTCTCTTTGACCGTACTATTAAGAGGGGTTTGGATGGGTAGCTTGACTTAGAGCAAGATTAGAGAGTGTAGATGTGATGCACACTTGTCCAATATAGCTCTAGACAGCCCAGGGAGACTCTTGAGAGAGAGAGAATCAAACTTCGTTTTGGAAAGTTTTCGATTCGGCGAAGTTTTGATCAAATTAGAGGCGTCGGACTCTACCTAGTATGGGCGTCGGACCAATAGTGAGAGTCCGACGACACATGGTAGCCCCTGAATGATTCTCAGCGTGCCAGGGAGCGTCGGACCTTGGCTGGATGGTCGTCGGACCATTGGCCAGAGTCCGACGGTGCCTCGGGTTGTTCAGCGAGCGTCGGACCAGTGTGAGAGAGAGCGTCGGACTAAGGTCTCTTAGCGTCCGATGCTTCCAGAGAGGTTCCAACAGTGAAAAAGAGCGTCGGAATTGGTCCGACTGTGTGCGTCGGACCATTGCTCCGCGTTATAGCCGTTGAGAGGCTCTGTGCCTGCTGATCCAGAGCGTCGGACGGAGGAGCGTCGGACCATCGGGTTCAGTCCGACGCCCTTCTGACACAAGACTGAGCATAGTATGACTGTGAGAGTCGGACCGTGGAAAATGGTCCGACGATCGAGCCTCGGCAGCGTCCGACGGTTCGCAGAAAAGTGAGGAACGGCTAGTTTTGGAGAGGGTGAGTATTTATACTCCACCATATCCTCCATTCTATCACTCTTGCCATTTTCTAACAGCTGAAGGAACCTTTGTTGATCTTATGAGAGAGCAAGAGTCATAGGGAGATTAGTGTGAACTCCATTGATTGTGAGCTTCTTTCCTAGAGAGATCAAGAGTGACTTGTGTGCATCCATCACCCTCTTTGGCCTTGTTCTTGGTCAAGTGAGAGTCCAGGCTTGTTACTCTTGGTGATCGGCATCACCTAAACGGTTTGGTGGCGATCGGTGGCTTGGTGACCACTTGGAGAGCTTGTGGGCGGCCCAAGTCGAAGTTGTGAGCGGTTGTGGGTGATCCACCGCGCCAGAGAGGCAAAGGATCAGCCCGTAAAGAGCACTTGGTCTTTGCGAAGATCAAGAGGGAGCTACACCCTTGCGTGGGTGCTCCAACGAGGACTAGTGGGGAGTGCCGACTCTCCGATACCTTGGGAAAAACCGGATTTGTCTTTCTAACCCTTTACATTCCCACATTTCCTTTATGTTCTCTACTTTTCTAGAGTAGTATACTTGTGTTAGGACTTGGCTCTAGGTTGCATAACTTGTTTTAGGAATAGAATTGACACAAGCACTTATGGGGTGACATTGGGTAAATTACGATAGGTTGAATTGATTTGCGAAAAATTATTAGTTGCCTAATTCACCCACCCTCTTGGGTATCCTTGATCCTTTCACTAATGACTGCCAAAGAAAAGATTGCCAGTATAGATACTGCAGGCAATCAAAGGAGGCTATTTATCACTATAATAATTGTGTTAATAAGCATTGTCATTTTTGTAGCAAAGCAAATGAAAGTTTGAGCCGCTACTGTGATCAAACAACCAAGAGGAATGTAATTGAAAGAAGTGTCAATGGGGTACATGGTGACACAATAGACATCAAAGTGGTGACAACTGAAACCTTTGATGATCAACCACCTGTATCAAAGCGTTTAAGGTTGCAGACCATGCCTCCCAATGTATCTGATAGTGCTTATCTCTCCTTTCCTCAAGCATGCCCAGATTTTATGTCACGGCAAGCTCAACCTAAGCATCTTGGACAGGATAAAAGGATATATCCAAAGCAAAAGCTAAACATTGAGCCTGATATGCAACCACTGTCAAAGCTTGAGATAACTAGATCTGATACTGTTTGGAAAATTGGTGCAGTGGAAAGTTATGCAATTCCTGGTGTTTCAAATAATTTAGATTCATATGTTGAGCAACAAAATTGTTTGCCAAACAAAGATACAAATGAAGGTGTTATTGATATTAAAATGAATGCAAGTGGATCTATGGATGTCTTGCTGTTTAAGACAGGGGAAAAAAAGAGAAAAGGTATTTCACTCTTGGAGTTGCTCACTCCAGAGCAAATATATGAACATGCCCATAGTACAATACAATGGGTTGGTCAGGTATGATTCTTGACTAGAAAAAAAGGATATCTTGCATACTCTTTTAGTTTATTATTTTTAGTGAATGAACAGAGTTCTCTATTGCTTGCATGACCATCAGACCATGTGATGTCTACCATTTAAAAAAAACATTTCCAGAAAAGTTCTTCTCCTGAGCCATAAATAGTTTCTTTTAATCATATGGTTGGAGTTGTCATATTCAAATATGGAAACAGTAAGCAGTCAGATGTACTATATACTGGGATTTCCTGCTGACTAACAAAATTAGAAGCACTTTAGCTGTCTTGACATCATGGGTCAGGTATTTTGGAATGGAGCTGAACATGCAATAGGATTAGCAAAATGACAACCTTTTCATGTTGAATGATAGCCGATAAGAAACTCTTGTTTCTTGTAATTGGCTCTAGATATTGATAAGAAATGCCCATGTGCAATATCTTGAAAGTATGAATTTGAATCGAGAAAGCTTAGGTTGGTCTTATGTTCTCTCCGCCCCCCCCCCCCCTCCCCCAAATTTTTTTTTCCCTAATTAGCATGTTTGTTACCTTAGTAACCTAGCCACTGCCAAAAGTTTTTACCTTGATCCACCATGGTCAGTTGCCATTGGAATTTCTAAAACCTATACACATACTTGTTTTTTAAAATCTTTTGGTTGGATTGGGTTCATGTTTTACTGTTTTCATGTGGATATAATTCAAGCTTGAGCAATAGTTTATGTTTATGTCATTATGAAGTATGAACTATTGCAATAATTATTTCTTCATATGACAGAGTAAGCCTAAAGCTGAAAAGAATCAATTACTAGGACACTCGGAAAATGTGAACTCATGCCAGCTTTGCAAAGTAGAAAAGCTCTTTTTTGTGCCTCCGCCTAAATTTTGTTCTCCTTGTGGTGCTCGGATAAAAAAGAATGCAGCATATTATAGTGGTACTATCACTGAAAGTGGTCCCTACTACTTTTGCCTACCATGTTACAACGAGTCTCGTAGTGACTCAGTTTCGGTGGACAATAATCAATTTCTCAAGTCAAAACTTGAGAAGAAAAGATACAATGATGAGTTTGAAGAAGCAGTAAGCATTTCAGTTTCCCTCTTTCCCGGCTTTATCCTTATAGATATGCATCTTTATCTGCACACTAATTTAACCTAGTCAATTGGTTCCATAGTGGGTTCGATGTGATACATGTGAACGCTGGCAGCACCAGGTGCTGCCAGCGTTCACATGTATCACATTGACTGTGGCAAACATAACAAGTGTTGGACAGCGGATAGGCTCTCTCGTCGGGGTCTCCCGCATCCTGCTAGTTGCCCCCACTGTGATCAGGAAGAAGAGACTATAAATCATCTTTTAGTGTCATGTGTTTTTGCCCGAGAATTTTGGTTTTCTTTACTAAGGCAAGTGGGGCTTCAGGCTCTTTCGCCACAGCTTGATGAACCCTCATTTGATGAGTGGTGGGCCAAGGCAAAGTCTAGAGTGGATGGATCACAAAAAAAGGGACTCAACTCGCTCATCATCCTTGGGGCTTGGACAATTTGGAATCATCGCAACCAATGTGTTTTTGATGGCTCTCCTCCTAGCCTGGATGGCGCCTTGCTGCTTGCAACTGAGGAACAGCGCTACTGGAATCTTGCAAAGACTCGGGAAGCTTTCCCTTCCCTTGAGTCTGAGGATAGACAGTAGGTCCCTCCTGTGGTGGTGTAGCCGTTTCTTCCTAGACATTGGCGCGCGTGTGTATGACTTAAGGTTTTTAAAGGCTTGTAAACTTTATTGCTTAACAGCTTAAGAGTGTGGGTGTGTGTTGTAAGGGCTCTTGCCCCTTTCTTTCTTCTTAATACAAAGATACGCAGCTCTCCTGCGTGTTCGAGAAAAAAAAATATTTGCCACAGTTGCTATATTGAAGAGATAAAAGATGGTTTGGGCACACCTTTACCACATAATACTATTCCTGGGGCGGAATGCCAAGGACTGTGCTTAGAGATCATATAGAAGAGCATCTTTTTCAACGCCTTAAAGAGGAGAGACAGAATAGGGCCAACAAATACGGGAAAAGTTTCAATGAGGTTGGTTACAGAAGCTGATTTTGGAAATCACTAACCTTTCTCTCTGTTTTGTCTTCGAAAGCTATACTTTACAAATTCATTGAGCATACAAACTTATATTTTATTTAAGCTTCACAATATAGTCACATCTTTGGAACTCCTCTTGTGAAAATCCAAGGTTTTGAAAGGTCCTTTCTTTTAGTTGCATCTGTGATTTCCTAGTATTGTTTGTTCTTGCCCCTTGTCTACTTCAGGTGAACATTTTTATTTACCACAGTTCCACTGTTTGAGTATTGCTTGCTTTAGGTGACAGGGTAAAAAAACTGGCATGGGGTTTGATAGATGTACTAGCCGGAAACCCCGCGCTTCGCGTAGGGAAATAAGTATCGTAATCCCATTGTAGAAGCATGGTGTTGTATATCTATCATTAGATGGCTATTTGTGTATCTTTAGTTCTGAACATTGAAAAAGATGATAAAAGCTTGAAGCTTATATGGCCGCGCAAAGGGCATAAGCAAGAATAGCAATTGGCACTAATAATATATCGTTACATGGACATATATGTCTCTTAGTTGTCAACATTGAAAAATATGATTAAAGCTTCAAGCTCGGAAGAATTGTAGGAAAATTAAGTAGTTGTCGTAGGCAGTACACAGATGCAGTCTTGAAACTCCTAGAACTTTCTTCATTTGCAGTTGCAGACGATGAACATCTAACATCAATTTTGTCACTATGGACGATACAATCATTGGGTAAGATGGAGTAGGCACTGCATGGAAACAGGAGCACAAATTGATTTGAACTATTGAAGAAAGTAAAGTATATTGTACATCATCACCACTGCAAACAAAAGGGATTGTCAAAACAGTAGGCAAACAAACATAGGCAGGTACCACCTAAACAGGGAAGTGGCATGGAAGCTAAGAGTCAAAGTTGATGCTCTTTTTTTTTAAGAATAATGGTCGGCCTATGTAAAATCAGAATTTATGGATGTACATAGGTACTAATACAGCATTGAAATAGGAATTATGGATGCACACAGGTATTCATTGCAGCATTGGAACACTGAGAATCAGTGCACCTCTTAGTACTATGTAATTTACTAAGTGGGGCAGTTAAAAATTGTGTGATAATATAATTTTGTAGAAGGATCGTTGAAATAGTAAAACAGAGTGCAATTGCTTATAGCATAGGATCATGGCACTTCGATTTAGTAGGCGTATCTTTCGAAGAGCACATTTTGGGCTGTTTGAATTCCATTTTCTTCAAATCTGAGATAGAACCTGCATACTACACATTAAAAGTGGATGAATTGATCTGATCATTTGACAAAAATAATTAAGTTGTGCAATATGAACAATGCTCCGTATTTGAACATGAAACTATTTCTCTTCCATATTTGGAAAACATTAAGAAGGTTTGGAATGCACTAAGAACTCAGCGATTAAAATAATTTACTTTAGTCCAAGCATCCTTCAGTACCCACTGGGGCTGAATATAGCTTTGATGTGGTACATGCCTCTGCATATGAACTTCAGACAATAAAAATTACTTGCTATTGTTCAGTACAACTCTTAGTCTTATTATATTTATGTCCATTCAGAGGTCTAAGTGAAGAGCACAGGAGATTTGGACCTGGAACTTGTGTGTTAAACATCGTCCTTGAATGTAATAAGGCAAACACCAAACCTTAAAATGATACATCAGGTGCAGGATTAAGGAATCAGGAAAAGGCAGGCAACACATTAGAAAAGGTTCATTTATGGCTTTTGATTTCTGGTCATCCAAGGTAGAGGGAAAGAACTACAGTTAAAAGAAGGTAATGGTTGTTAGTTAACTGACATAGTCAAGTTACATGGTTGTCTTTGTAAAAAGAAAAAGATACCAAATTCTTTAGTCAGTGGTAAAAAACTGAACAAACAAAGAAAAAAAAAGCAGTTCCCAAGAATGAGCCTTGTCTTCAGAATTGGATATGGATTTGGGAGTTATCCGTACATAGCGATAGATAGTGCAGTACAGATAAGTATGAGGAGGGGCTTTCCAAGAACGAAATGAGATGAAGCATGCGACACTCTGTTGACACAAATAAAAACATTTATGGTCCTATTTTGGAAGATATGGGACCTTGTTTATGATAGAGGCAGCAAACCAATCTGTAATGGTTTCCTGGTCAGATCAAAAGTAAGATAAGGATATGTATCCATACGCCATACGGTTTGCATGAGTAAAGGTAATGGATTTTTTTCCAACTTCATTAAATGCTGGGAAGCAAAATAACCATGTTCCTGTATTGAACCCAAACTACCATTATGGATCGTTTATCTGAAGTTTGAAAGATGAACAGTCCTACTGATCGTAATATTTACTCTGTGTATCCATACGGTTTGCATGAGTCAAAAGATAATGGACTATTTTTTTCCAAGTTGAGTAAAGGTTGGCAAACAAAATAATCATGGTCCTGTATTAAATCGAAACTACCATTGTGGATCATTTATCTGGAGTTTGAAAGTTGAACAGCACCATTGACTGTAATATTTATAGAAATATATTAGGCAGCGTTAATCTAGGGAGAGGTTTTTGAAAGAGTGAAATCCACTGATGGTTATGTCTCTATGTGAATACAAATAAAAAGATTTGTAGTCGAATTTTGGAAGGCATGAAAGGTTGGTTGTTGAGACCTAGTTTTTGGCAAAAAAAAAAAGATGGCGAAACCGATGGTAGGATATGGAGGACTATTTGTTCATGAGTTCCCTGAGGCAAAAGGTAATGTATTATCTTCTCTGAGTGTAGTAATGCTTGGTAGGACAAAGAAAATCGGCATGTCATATGCAGTATTATCTGGAGGTCAAACATTTGTAGGAAAAGGAAAATAAATAAATGAATGAATATGTAAATGCAAAATTCACCTGTGGAAGAGTTCGATGAATGGAAGTTTGTTTCTTTGTCCTATCCAAAGAAAATTTGCATGTCTTATGCATTATTATTTATAGACGAAACATTTATAGGAATCAGGAAGAACTAAACTGCTAATAACATGGAGGAGCACAAAAGAAACATGAACTGTATTGCCATACCCTGAACCTTCAAAGGAATCCTTGGAAGGAAAGGCCTGTATAGATAGCTTTGTGGGTAGGGACAGTGTTCAGGGTTAATCAAAGAAATATTTGCCTACTGGAACACAATACCGCACGACATCAGTAAATGAAGAAAACGACACATGGCACATAGTAATCAAGAAATGCAAATGTGTTAACAATCTTACGCCATTCATTAGGTTGGCATGTGACCATATAAGCTTAGAGAGTAAACAAATCAAACAAGCAGGGTCAAGCTAACGAAAATGCGTAACCTTTTAGGCAATACAAATGGATATTAATAGTTTAATTTGTACCAAAAATATGTTACATAGATTTGATTTGATTAGACAGGAGGACCGGTAACAATTTTTTCGATGGGAAGGTAACTGCCTGTATCCACTGAATGTGCAGGCGGAGGTGTTTGGAGAGGCGAAGGAGAACAACCATCCTAAGATGCTTCTGTGGCCACGGTAGTAGAACAGCAATGTCTGTCAGGACCAAGCAACATAACAAAAGGAAAATAACAATGTCTGTCAGGAGCAAACAACATAACAAATGGAAAATAGATGAATCAATCACTATGTAAATGCTAAATTCACCTGTGAAAGACTTCGGCGTATGGAAGTTTATCTGTTTGTGCTGTGTCGAACTCCAGAATCCATGTATCCAGTGAACTAAATCAGGAGGAGGGATCTGTTGTACAGAAATGAAGGAAACGAATTGATTTCGATTACCTTGGAACCCAAAAAAACAAACTGAGGTCAGAGGAAAGCAGTTGAGCACTGGAGTTGGGTGGGGAACCGGAGGTGAATGAATTCCTTTTGATTAGCTCTGAACTCAAAAAAATCACTGCAGGGGCCGGCGTCGAGCAGGGCGGCGTCGAGCTAGACCACGACAGAGGTGGAGCAGGGGCCGGCGTGGAGCAGGTCGGCGTGGAGCAGGACAGGCTGGGGGCGCAGGTGAAGGGGATAGGGACGGCCGTCGACCTGACGGATGGGAAGGGGATGGGGACGGCCGGCGAAGATCCTGGGGACGGCCGGCGTAGATCCTGGGCAGGGCCGACGTCGTCACGGCTACGGCGACCTCACGTACTTCCTTTCCGCCCCGCGCTCGGAGAGGATGGGGACAGCGACGGAGGGGATGAGGATGGGGTAGCGCCGGACATGGACGGGCGGCGCTGGAGCCGCAATGGAGCACTGGTGCTAGATTGGGAACCGGAGGTGGAGGCAGTTTGGTCGCCTGCTCGTGAGTCGCGGAGAGGAAGGCGGAGTAGCCGGCGACGCCGAGTAGCGCCGTGGCCCGTCGCGCCGAGCACGCAAGGCCTCCTGTTCCGGTAGTGGAATACGCCTCGCGCGACTGTGTTGACCGACGACCGCCGCGGAGAGGAAGTTGCGATGCGTGATCACGACCCGTGGCAGGCACCAGAAAGGGCGGTCATGGAACGGAGCCGTAGCGGTTGGAGAGAGGCGGCGCGCCGACCAGATGCGTCAGCAGGGCGTGCCGCCGAGTAGGGCAGGAGCAGGGGTGGGCTTGATGACGGCGCGCGGGGCTCCCGTGGCAGGTGGGATGCGGCGATGGGGATGAACCTCGGAGCGGCGCGCGTGCGAGAGCGGAGGCGGCATAGGGGAGGGGGGTGGGCCAGATCGACGGCGCTGGTGCGATGCAGCGGGACGACAGACGTGGTGCGCAGCGTGGCATGGGCTGCGGACTTAGTAGACCGGGAGAGGAAGAGCAGGCGGAAGCTGCGGGGCGGCGTTGTGCGGTGGTGGTGGTTCCCGTCTTCTGGACGGCTCCGCGTGAACACGATAAGGGCGGTCGGTCGGCGCGGTGGCTTCTAGACGCGGGCACGGCAGTTTCGAGACGGGAGCGTGGCGGACATCAGGCGTGTACGTGCGGGTGTAAGTGCATTCGCCCCCTATGTGGGATTTTGGTGATTAATGACAATCAAATTAGGGACTAACGGTTTTATCAAGATTATGTGCAGGTGTTAGTCCATATGAATGAGCAAATTGAAATATTCGGTGAAACAGCACCTCTCCAACTTGACCGAGTTACTTGGTGATCTTTACTCATAATTTAGCAAGTTTTATCTTTTATTGAGTATAGGACTACCGCACTATCAAGAGGGATGCATAGCTAGTTGACTAGTAGAGGGTTTAAAGTGCTCAAATATTGACTTAAACAAACATGCTTGAGAGACACCTTCACACACTTGTGCACTGCCCTATCCTGTTCTGCCCTTGGAGAATCGGTAGTACCGGTCTTGGACCGGTAGTACCGGTAGGACTTAGAGCAGGATCCTCTCCAGCGAACTGCTTGCTCTCGGGTTCCACAAAAGTTTATTCCGGTAGTACCGGATTTTAATCCGGTAGTACCGATGTTGAACCGGTAGTACCGACTCTGAATCGGTAGTACCGGTAGGACTTAGCGCCGAGACTCCTCCCAGCCAACTCGCTGCTCTCGGGTTTGAGTAACTATATTTCGGTAGTACCGGATTTTAATCCGGTAGTACCGGTTCCAGAGCGGTAGTACCGGTCCTTGACCGGTAGTGCCGGTAGGACTTTGCCCAAGCAGTTACCCAGGGTCTGGATCGGTAGTAACGACTGTACTTCGGTAGTAGGTTGACTGTCGTATCGGTAGTACCGGTGTAACACCGGTAGTACCGGTCAAGTCAGCTTGACTGACAAACTTTTCTACCGTTGGGGCCTCGTGCAGTGCGTGTGTCAGACTTTTAACGTTCGATCTGCTGAGGTAGCATCGGTACTACCGGTAGGAATCGGTAGTACCGGTAGCTCACAGACGGAGGAAGTATAAATACTTCTTCCCTCTTCTTTAGAACGTGACCCACTTCATTTTATTGCCTACCAACCCGAGACAACAGCTCTCTCTTGCTCTCCCACTCTCTCTCACACATATTCATTGCTCATAGCTCAATCCATTGCAAGTTTCAAGTTGAGAAGTGAGATTCGAGTGAGGAAAACTTAAATCCATTGTTTGAGCACTTGATTCCTCCCTCTAGCCGGCTTTGCTTTGCATTTGTTACTCTTGGGTTCTTAGAACCCTAGGCGGCTAGGCGTTCTTCGGGAGAGCCCGGTTTGATTCATTTGTGAGGGCTCCCCGAAGT
Organism: Eremochloa ophiuroides; assembly: GCA_038502445.1. Lineage (NCBI taxonomy): Eukaryota > Viridiplantae > Streptophyta > Magnoliopsida > Poales > Poaceae > Eremochloa > Eremochloa ophiuroides. Next base: position 105,336,047 of record JAHLJS010000003.1, read on the forward strand.
GTTTGTATCACCCCAAGATTCTAGTGAAGAAACTCAAGTGACCTTTGTGGTAACCTTGAGTGAGGAAAGGAGGTGAAATAGACTCCGACCTTTGTGGTCACCTCAACAACGAGGAGTAGGCCTTCCTTTGTGGATTGACCGAACCTCGGGATAAATAACTTGTCCCTTGCTCTCTTTGTTGTTGTGTCTACTTGTGGTGTCACGGCTTCGACCGTGCTCTTTCTCTCTCTAACTTGTTCTTAGGTTTGGAGGCCCGATCTACGATTTGGTGGTGATTCAAGTTAGGGTGAAAGTTGCAAGGAACTCTACATACACTTGGGTGGTTTGGTATAACATAGATCTAAACTTACTCTGTAGTTAATCTTGGTTTCGTAGCTATCTGTTCTTGACCGGTAGTACCGACGGATTGCATCGGTACTACCGACAGGTATCGGTAGTACCGGTCCAATCCCGGTAGTACCGGTCTCTGTTCTCACTTTTCAATTGAGTTTGAGTTTCAGGTTTTATACTACGCCTATTCACCCCCCCTCTAGGCATTGTAGATCCTTTCAATTGGTATCGGAGCCTAACCCTCGTGTTAGCGCTTCACCGCGTGAGGGAACACAATGTCGGAGATAAGTGAAGCTCAAATGACCCAATTTGCCGAGAAGATAGCGGAAAAATTATTGGAAAATCAAGCCAAGCACTTTGAAGAGCAAATGAGCAAGATGAGAGAAGAGATTGAGAGCTTGAAGGTAGCCTTGAGCAACAAGAATGAGAAGCAACCTAGTACATCAAACTCAAAAGGTGGTGCAAATGAAGAAGAGAAAGATCAAGAAGGTGACAAGACACCAAGAGGGTTCACCGCTACATCCTTTGACTACAATCTATTGAACAAGACCAATGTGAATCAAATGCCACACATCAATCTTGGGAAGCCACCGCCGTTTGATGGGATCAACTACAATGACTGGGCACACAAGATGAAGATGCATCTCATTGCGGCAAGGTGTTGGGAGATAGTGAGTATTGGCATTCAACCTCCGGAAGTAGATGGTGAAATCACTCCTCAAGATGTACATGATTTCCATCTTAATGCTCAAGCCGCATCATTGATTCTCTCATGCCTCAAGCCCGAAGAAAGCAACAAAGTGCATGGAATTGAAAATGCCAAGATGATTTGGGATACACTTAGAGTATCATATGAAGGTGATGAAAGTGTGAGAAAGTGCAACATTGAGTTACTACATAGGAAGATTGAAAATTTCTCTATCAAGAGCGGAGAGACCACTCAACAAATGTTTGATAGATACATGACCTTGATCAACAAGATAAGAGCACTAGGTGATGAAAAGTGGGATGACAACTCGGCGGCAAGAAAGTTATTGAGAGCATATAGGGTCAAGAACAAGACACTTGCGGCAATCATCATGGAAAGGCCAAACTATGAGAAGATGACACCACATGAGATGCTAGCAAAGATAAAGCACCATGAAGTCCTTGATGATGAAGCTATTGAAGATCAATCACAAGAAACAAGCAACAAGAAATGTGTGGCTCTCAAGGCAAATCATGAACATGCATCAACTCAAGAAAGAAGAAAGAAGTACAATGATGATAGCTCAAGTGAAGAAGATGATGATTCCGATGATGAAGCCGCACTCCTTGTCAAGAACTTCAAAAGATTCATGAGAAGAAGGATGTCAAGGAAGAGCTATGGTGATGGATGTAAAAGAAACAAGAAAAGAGTTTGCTACAAGTGTGGTGCCCATGATCATTTCATTGCTGATTGTCCGCAAAACAAAGAGAAGAACAAGTCCAACAAAGATGATGACAAGAAGAATAGAAGGAAGAAAAGAGGTGAAGCACACATTGGTGAAGAATGGTATTCTAGTGATGAGTCAAGTGATGATGAGAAGACTAAAGGGAAGGACAAGGAGAAGGGTGCCGCAAACATTGCTATTCACAAGACATCTTCTCCAAGCTTCTTCACCAACAACTCATCTTCATCCAAGCTCTTCATCAACCTCTCCGACGACGATAACGTCACTCCAACTTGCCTTATGGCTAAGGGGGAGAAGGTACCACACAACTCTCCTACATGCTCAAGTGATGAACATAGTGATAATGAAAATCATGAGATGAATGAATATAAAAGGAATTTGACAATAAAATTTGGTAAGAAAGGAGGCAACAAAATAATCAAATTGCTAATGAAACTAGAAAGTCGGAATGAAAGTCTTGAAATGCAAGGTGATTTGATTTCGCAAGAAAGAGAAAAGAATCTTGCACTTGAAGCTTCTCTAACCGAAGAAAGGTTGAAAGTTGAGAAATTGACCGTAGAACTATCCTTAGCCAATGACTCTATTAAGAGGTTGACAAAGGAGTGTACCACGGCCAATGACTTAATTGCTAGTGTAAAGAACAAGTATAGCATAGCTCAAGAAAGCCTCACAAGCTTACAAGAAAAGTATCAAAAACTTGAGCTAAGCTATAATGCTCTTTGCAATAGCCCCTCAACCTCTTCCAAGGTTTCCGATGACTCTAGCACATCAACAAGTAAAAGTTGTAAAAGGTGTCAAAATGTTGATATAAATGCATATGCAACTAACCTTGTTGAAATAGCAAAGAAGGACAAGGAGATTCATAGGTTAAACATGATATTGAGAAATGGTTGCAAGTGCAAAGACCAACAACCAAGGCTCACTCTCAAGTTCGCAAGGCATCCATCCATCAAGGAAGGAGTTGGTTTTAGTAAGTATAATGGCAAAGCCAATGGAAGAAACATGATCAATGGAGTGCCTTGTGTGAGGTTCAACAAGGGAGTTCCTCTCTTTGAGCTCATAAACAAGGCAAATAAGGTCACAAGTCCATCTACTCCGCTTGCAAATGACAAGTCCAACAAAAAGATGCAAGTGGAACAACCCAAGCAACAAGTGGCCATCTCACGAACCTATGCTAGTGATTACATGTGTTGTTGGGGTAAAGATGGCAAGATAGTTGTGAAGTATGTTGGTGTACTCAAGAAGAGGGAAATCATGAGGAGTGTTTGGGTGCCTAAAACTTATGTTCCTAACCCCCTAGGACCCAAATCCATTTGGGTACCTAAAACAAGAACTTGATTTATTTTTGTAGGAATATGCCTCCGGTGGAACAAGTTGGGTGTTGGATAGTGGATGCACCAATCATATGACCGGAGCAAAGAACATGTTCACCTCATTTCAACCAAATCATGATTCATGTGAAAATATTGTGTTTGGCGACAATGGTAAAGGAGAAGTGCTCGGTTTGGGTAAAATTGCTATCTCAACCGAAAATTCTATTTCGAATGTTTTACTTGTGCATTCGTTAAATTACAATTTGTTATCCGTTTCTCAACTTTGTGAAATGGGTTACGATTGTCTCTTCACGGATAAGGGTGTGACCGTCTATAGAAGAAGGGATTCCTCTATTGCATTTACGGGTCGTTTGAAAGGCAAACTTTATCTAGTTGATTTCACAACTAATAAGGTTGAGCCCGAGACTTGTTTAATAGCAAAATCTAGCATGGGTTGGCTTTGGCATCGCCGGCTAGCACATGTTGGGATGAGGAACTTGGCCCAACTTCAAAGAGGCGAGCACATTCTTGGACTAACAAATGTTTCATTTGAGAAAGATAGAATTTGCAGTGCATGCCAAGCCGGAAAGCAAGTAGGAGCAAAGCATCCAATCAAGAATGTTGTATCAACCACAAGACCATTGGAGCTACTTCACATGGACCTATTTGGACCCGTCGCTTACCAAAGCATTGGCGGTAACAAATATGGACTAGTAATTGTTGATGATTATTCTCGTTTCACTTGGGTGTTCTTTATGGTAGATAAAAGTGAAACACAAGGCATCTTCAAGAAGTTTGCAAGAAGAGCACAAAATGAGTTTGAAGTGAAGATCAAGAGAGTTAGAAGTGACAATGGAACGGAGTTTAGGAACACCAACATTGAAGTCTATCTAGATGAAGAAGGCATCAAGCATGAGTTCTCGGTTCCATACACTCCACAACAAAATGGTGTTGTGGAGAGAAAGAATCGAACTCTCATTGAAGCCGCAAGATCAATGTTGGATGAGTACAAGACTCCACGCAATTATTGGGCGGAGGCGGTTAACACCGCTTGTCATGCCATAAACCGCCTATATCTTCACAAGCTTCGGAATAAGACTCCATATGAGCTTTTAACCGGTAACAAACCTAAGGTGCACTATTTTAGAGTTTTTGGTTGCAAGTGTTTCATACTTAATAAGAGAACCAAAAGCTCAAAGTTTGCACCAAAGGTACATGAAGGTTTTCTACTTGGTTATGGTACTAACGAACATGGATATCGTGTGTTCAATAATGTCACCGGCAATATTGAACTAACGGTAGACGTGTCCTTTGATGAATCTGATGGCTCTCAAAAGGAGCAAGTCAATGATGAGCTTGTAGGTAAAGATGTTCCTCCAAGTGAAGCAATCAAGAAGCTTGCCATCGGTGATGTAAAGCTCAAGGAGACACAAGATGAAGAAGAGGATTCAATTATGTATTCCCCTCTTGACTCAACTATTTATCATGTGCATGAAAATGCATGTGGTGAAGCTTCCGCACCTACTACTCCGAGTGATGGGAATACACATCAAGCTCATGATCAACATCAAGGAAATGATCAAGACCAAGTACAAGTAGAAGATCAACAAGATGATCAAGAAACAAGAGAAGATAGTGCAACAATTGATCAAGATCATGATGATGATGGTCCAATGCAAAGAAGATCACTAGTGCCACATCCAAGAGTACATCATAGCATTCAACGGGATCATCCCGTTGATAACATACTGGGAAGCATTCAAAGGGGAGTCGTCACTCGCTCACGATTAGCTTCTTTTTGTGAACATTACTCGTTTGTCTCCTCTTTTGAACCTATGACAGTGAAAGAAGCACTTAAGAACATGGATTGGGTGATGGCCATGCAAGAAGAACTAAACAACTTCAAACGGAATGAAGTCTGGTCCTTGGTGGAGAGACCCAAGCAAAATGTGATAGGAACCAAATGGGTCTTCCGCAACAAACAAGACGAGTTTGGAGCCGTGACAAGAAATAAGGCACGGTTGGTAGCTCAAGGATTCACCCAAATCGAAGGTTTGGATTTCGGTGAAACTTATGCACCCGTAGCTAGGCTTGAATCAATTCGTATATTACTTGCCTTTGCTACTTACCATGATTTCAAGCTATTTCAAATGGATGTAAAAAGTGCATTCCTCAACGGCCCCCTATCCGAAGTGGTGTATGTTGAGCAACCACCGGGCTTTGAAGACCCTAAATTTCCCAACCACGTCTACAAACTCGACAAGGCACTCTATGGGCTCAAGCAAGCCCCTAGAGCTTGGTATGATTGTCTTAAGGACTTCCTTCTCAAACAAGGGTTTGAGATAGGAAAGGCCGATCCCACTCTCTTTACTCGCAAAGTTAAGAATGATATTTTTGTTTGTCAAATATATGTCGATGACATAATATTTGGTAGTACTAATATGGCATTTTGCGAGGAATTTAGTAGGATTATGACAAAGAGGTTTGAAATGTCTATGATGGGTGAGTTAAACTACTTTCTTGGTTTTCAAATCAAGCAACTCAAGGATGGCACGTTCATTAGCCAAATCAAGTACACCAAAGACATGTTGAAGAAGTTTGGCATGGACAAAGCCAAGGCCATCAAGACTCCAATGCCAACAACCGTCCACAATGATTTACTAAAGGATGGTAAGGCCGTCGATCAAAAGGTATATCGCTCCATGATTGGATCTCTTCTCTACCTTTGTGCCTCTAGGCCGGACTTAATGCTTAGTGTAGGAATGTGTGCAAGATATCAAGCTAATCCAAAAGAATGTCATTTGATGGCGGTTAAAAGAATTTTTCGATATTTAGTTCTCACTCCTAATTTTGGCTTGTGGTATCCTAAGGGCTCTACATTCGATTTGATTGGCTATTCCGATTCGGATTATGGTGGTTGTAGAATCAATCGAATGAGTACATCCGGGACTTGTCAATTTCTTGGTAGGTCCTTGGTGTCTTGGAGTTCTAAAAAGCAAACGAGTGTTACCTTGTCCACCGCCGAAGCCGAGTATGTTGCGGCCGGCGCTTGTTGTGCCCAACTACTTTGGATGAAGCAAACCTTAAAAGACTTTGGTTGTGAGGTAAACAAGATTCCTCTTTTGTATGACAACGAGGGTGCCATTAAATTGGCAAACAATCCCGTAAACCACTCTCGTACAAAGCACATAGATATCCGGCATCACTTTTTGAGAGACCACGAAACCAAAGGAGATATCGTTCTTACTCATGTGAGAACCAAAGATCAACTAGCCGATATCTTTACAAAACCCCTAGACGAGTCAAGATTTTGTGCTTTGAGGAGTGAGCTAAATATTATTGATTCTAGTAACCTAGAATGATCTCTTGCACATGTTCATTGTTTTCACCTAGAGATTATAGAAAAATCGTTGCAAAACTTACATTTATGTCTTTCAAAATCTATTTTTGCAACATTCCTTCAAGTGTGACTATGGTTTTGTATTGCTTTGCTGGTGTCTAGTCACATTTGGAAGGGTTCTAGTTCCTCATTTAGTTCACCTTGGCTGTAGAGTACCCCTTCCTGTTTCTGAACTGTCGGTAGTACCGGTTTATGGCCGGTAGTACCGGCCGCTTATCGGTAGTACCGGTGATTCCGTCGGTACTACCGGTAAGGCGTGGGTCTGGGTTAAAACCTCTCCTCTCCTTCTCTTCTTCTCTTGCCTCTTCACTTCTTTCCCATCCGGCCCGTCCCCTGCCTCTCTCTCCCTCGCCCCCTTCCCCCATCCTCCTCCCCGATCTCCTTCCTCCCTCCACCATTGCCAAATCCCTTTGAGGAAGATCTTCTCATCTTCTTGGAGCCTTTCTTGGATGACTTGGAAGCGACCCCAACCTCTTCAAGCTTGCGGATTCGGCCCTATTCGTCGCCTCAAGGTACTTGGGCGTTCTCTCTTTTGATCTCCCAATGTGCTTAGTTTGTGGCCGTGTCTTTGCTTGAGGAAGTTCCTACGGACATGTTCTTGCTTGTGCTTACCTTTTCCTCTCAAGTTCATGGTTGGTTTGGTGATTCCCCATGGATTGTTCGGGCCGCGGGATGTGTCGGTAGTACCGACCCCCTGTCGGTAGTACCGACCCCCGTCGGTAGTACCGATAAATGGCCGGTACTACCGGTCCTGTTGCCCCACTAATCCATGGTGCCTCCCCATCTCAACTCTGGCTTTGGGACTCTCTCTCAATCTCTTGCTTATTCCTCTTGTTCTCTATCCTTTGCAGTATGTCTCGTGAAGGTGGAAAGCGCAAGAACCCCGTCCGTGCCGCCCGTGGTGAGAGCTCACATCGAGGTCGCGGCTCCCATGGCGGAGATGGCGATGATGAGCCGAGTGGTCAGCCTCTCCACTCTAGCATGTATTCGCACGTCCCACGCTCTCATGCGGAGCGCGCGAGGACCGCTCCTCCGCCTGCTAGGGCGTCGGATGCCGAGGCAAATATTCGTATCCTTGGCAAGGCGATTGATCCTCGGGTTGTCCCTCGGACCCCCGAGCATGTGCAGCTAATTCTCTCTCGCAATCTCCCTCGCCACCAGCACTTCAACGCTCGCATTCGCGCTCCTGCAGCTGGTGGTGGGTTTTCAGTGCGTTCTCCTATTGATTATCGCCACAAACTTCAAGAGTTGAGGCAGCAACGCAATGAAAATCCTTACCTGTATGTCAAGGATCCCTCTCTTGAGGCTCGTTTTTGGAGTCAGTTCCAGTTTGATTACTATCATTCTGTCATTTTGGGTTGTCAAGAACCCACTGGTGCTGTTCCTATCATTGCTCCCAAAGCAATTGATCTTGTTTCCCTTCGTGCTTTTGATGATCCGGATGTTGTTGCTTTGGTGAATGATCTTGAGGCGTGGGGTTTGCTAAATTTGATGGCTTTTCAGTATTCCTGGAATACTGAAATAATTGCTCAATTTTACTCCACCTATCATTTGGAAGTTGAGAATCGTGTCATGCATTGGATGACGCAAGGGCAGCATTATCGTCTTGATTATGTCACTTTTTCTCGTCTTCTTGGGTTTGGTCAAGCTGACCGTGATGCTCCTAGTATCTTTGATGGGCATGATCATATCACCTATCGGGACATCCGGCACTTTTACCTTCCCGGGAAGACTCCTGATTTCAAAAACACCTATCTTCGTCCCTATTATTATGTCCTCAATAATCTCATTCGAAGCACCATTGATCCAAAGATTGGGGATTCATTGCACCTTCAGCATGATGCTCCTAAGATTCTCTTGCGCTTTGGCGAGAGGGGTGCTCGCTTCTCTGTCTCGGACTTTCTTTGGCGCAAAATCTATTCTGCTTCTATTGATCCTCTGCGCCACCTTCCATTTGCTCCCTACCTAATGCACATCATTGAGCAAGTGGTTGGTCTTTCATTTGCTCATGATCGCAAGCATGAGCAAGTCAAGGTCCGGAACCTCCACACTCCTAAAGCCAAGGATGACTTCCTGCATCTTCGTAGGCCTCCACAGGATGTGGATGAGGAGGATGTGGAGGATGAGGAGGACTCGCCCCAGCGTCCGTCTTCGGTGCGCCGCACTCGAGGTGCCGCTCGCTCCACCGCTGACCCTAGCTCCTCTCGGGGCCCTAGCTCCTCTCGTGGGCTTGGACCTCGCCGTCGTCGCAGTGGTGCCATCAAGCATGCACTCCAGAAGATTTTCTCGGCCTTTTGCTATAAGGCTGAGAAGGATGACCGCCGCCTTCGAGCTATTGAGGACAAGCTCGGCCTACCTCCTTCTTCTCCTTTGCGCGAGTTTCGCGATCCTTTTGAGGAGTACGCCGAGTCTTCACGTGCAGCGGGTGGTCAGGACGATGAGGATGAGGATGAGGACGAGGTCGAGGACGAGGACGAGGACGACGACGATGACCAGGAGGAGCCTTCCGATGACGACATCGACGAGGACGACGACTAGCTTTGCTTTCATGCATGCCTACCCTTTTTGGCACTTGATGCCAAAGGGGGAGTGTTAGGCTTTATTATGATGTAATAAGTAAGTTACGACTTGCTTTGCCCCATGGTGGTCCAGACTTTAGTTATGGTTTGTAATATTTATATATTTCGTGGTGAACTATGTGTTGGACAAGAACTTTGTTGGTGTAATGCTTAGTTGGAGGTATAACTCTTGTATTCAATGTTATCTTAGTGAGTTTGCTTTTATCTTGTGGTTTGTGATTTATTTGTGACTTGAATTTTTCCTGTGCTTCACGCTTATCACTTGTTCTTGTCACACTCTTTTTGGCATCCCACGAATTACAAGATTTAGGAGGAACCTCTCTAAATGTATGCACTCTTGACTATGGTCGTTATTTGGAATTCAAATCCTATGCATACATTAAGGGGGAGCTCTATCCTAAATGTTGGATTCAAAAGCTTCAATTTATCTCAATCATATATAAGCCTAATTTGGTTCTCATCAATTACCAAAAAGGGGGAGTTTGTAAGTGCATTCGCCCCCTATGTGGGATTTTGGTGATTAATGACAATCAAATTAGGGACTAACGGTTTTATCAAGATTATGTGCAGGTGTTAGTCCATATGAATGAGCAAATTGAAATATTCGGTGAAACAGCACCTCTCCAACTTGACCGAGTTACTTGGTGATCTTTACTCATAATTTAGCAAGTTTTATCTTTTATTGAGTATAGGACTACCGCACTATCAAGAGGGATGCATAGCTAGTTGACTAGTAGAGGGTTTAAAGTGCTCAAATATTGACTTAAACAAACATGCTTGAGAGACACCTTCACACACTTGTGCACTGCCCTATCCTGTTCTGCCCTTGGAGAATCGGTAGTACCGGTCTTGGACCGGTAGTACCGGTAGGACTTAGAGCAGGATCCTCTCCAGCGAACTGCTTGCTCTCGGGTTCCACAAAAGTTTATTCCGGTAGTACCGGATTTTAATCCGGTAGTACCGATGTTGAACCGGTAGTACCGACTCTGAATCGGTAGTACCGGTAGGACTTAGCGCCGAGACTCCTCCCAGCCAACTCGCTGCTCTCGGGTTTGAGTAACTATATTTCGGTAGTACCGGATTTTAATCCGGTAGTACCGGTTCCAGAGCGGTAGTACCGGTCCTTGACCGGTAGTGCCGGTAGGACTTTGCCCAAGCAGTTACCCAGGGTCTGGATCGGTAGTAACGACTGTACTTCGGTAGTAGGTTGACTGTCGTATCGGTAGTACCGGTGTAACACCGGTAGTACCGGTCAAGTCAGCTTGACTGACAAACTTTTCTACCGTTGGGGCCTCGTGCAGTGCGTGTGTCAGACTTTTAACGTTCGATCTGCTGAGGTAGCATCGGTACTACCGGTAGGAATCGGTAGTACCGGTAGCTCACAGACGGAGGAAGTATAAATACTTCTTCCCTCTTCTTTAGAACGTGACCCACTTCATTTTATTGCCTACCAACCCGAGACAACAGCTCTCTCTTGCTCTCCCACTCTCTCTCACACATATTCATTGCTCATAGCTCAATCCATTGCAAGTTTCAAGTTGAGAAGTGAGATTCGAGTGAGGAAAACTTAAATCCATTGTTTGAGCACTTGATTCCTCCCTCTAGCCGGCTTTGCTTTGCATTTGTTACTCTTGGGTTCTTAGAACCCTAGGCGGCTAGGCGTTCTTCGGGAGAGCCCGGTTTGATTCATTTGTGAGGGCTCCCCGAAGTGTTTGTATCACCCCAAGATTCTAGTGAAGAAACTCAAGTGACCTTTGTGGTAACCTTGAGTGAGGAAAGGAGGTGAAATAGACTCCGACCTTTGTGGTCACCTCAACAACGAGGAGTAGGCCTTCCTTTGTGGATTGACCGAACCTCGGGATAAATAACTTGTCCCTTGCTCTCTTTGTTGTTGTGTCTACTTGTGGTGTCACGGCTTCGACCGTGCTCTTTCTCTCTCTAACTTGTTCTTAGGTTTGGAGGCCCGATCTACGATTTGGTGGTGATTCAAGTTAGGGTGAAAGTTGCAAGGAACTCTACATACACTTGGGTGGTTTGGTATAACATAGATCTAAACTTACTCTGTAGTTAATCTTGGTTTCGTAGCTATCTGTTCTTGACCGGTAGTACCGACGGATTGCATCGGTACTACCGACAGGTATCGGTAGTACCGGTCCAATCCCGGTAGTACCGGTCTCTGTTCTCACTTTTCAATTGAGTTTGAGTTTCAGGTTTTATACTACGCCTATTCACCCCCCCTCTAGGCATTGTAGATCCTTTCAGCGGGATCGAACGGACAGCGAGCAATCACTGTGGATGAACAGGAATATGAGTCTAGGAATCGGATGGGGCTGTAGCTAAGAACAGGGATAGAACAGGGTTTTGTGAGGAAGAAAAACACTGTAGATGAACAGTACATGTCACCAGGAATAAAGGTCTCTATAGATTTCATGGTTTTATTTTGCACATCATTCAACCTCCATACTTTGCACTACAGCATTTCCTATTCAGGAAAATCAGTTTCTTTTATATGCAAGTATACAGTAAAGATTGCTGCTAAAAAAGTTTACAGGGGTGTGCATTCATCACGTGATTCTCAGTCTTTCGGGACACGATCAGCAAGATGCCAACCGACAAGGCCCCGGGCCCTGATGGCTTCACTGGGGCATTTTTCAAAGCCTGCTGGGGGATCATGTAACAACTCTAGAATCTACTCAACCTAAAAATACCAACTAATTAAATTTTTCATCTTTATTACACTAAAACATATTTCATGTGCATGCATATAGGAATTAAAATCTACAAGCTACAAATATGTGTCATTGCACCCCAACTTCTTTTTAGTTATTTTCACAAGCTATGTGCATATGTGGATTTTATTTGCATCTTATGATTGGCTTGAGTACTCATACGAGTATTAAAGCATATACTTGTATAAATTGAACACTAGAAATTAGAATAGAAAAGGGAAAAGAGAGAGAGAGCAAGGCTAGATCAGCCAACCAGCCCAACCCAGCCCAACCGGTTGTTCTCCTTCCTTCTCACGCGCTCGACCGAGCCAGGCCGCAGCTGCAACCCTAGCCCCGAGCGCCCGCAGCCTTCCGATTGACCGAAAGGGATCACGGCCATTCGCCATGGGAGCGCACCGCGGTCGCTTATAAGAAGGACCGAGCGCCAGCCCTAGTTTCCCTCCCTACTCGCCGCCGCCGCTGGGGGCACTACTTCACACCACAAGACCGTGAGGAGAAGGAGGGAAGGAGTGAGAAGGAAGGAGGCGCTGAGGTGCTGCCGCCGCGGGGCACGCCGGAGCCGGAGCCGGAGGAGGAACCGGCGCCACCGTCGCGGGTCTGCACGGCACGGCGAACAGCTGCACGGCCACGACTCGTCACGGTATCGCTATCCTAGCACCAATCGAGCCCGCGGTAAGCCGCACCACTACTTCTCCAAACCCCGACCATGCTCTCCGGCCATGGCGTCTCGCACTAGAGACGCGTAGGCCCGGGTGAAATGGCTAGAGGGGGGGTGAATAGGCTATAAAAAAATCTACAAACAACACTTAACAAGCCGATTAGTAACAATAGCAAGCTTTGCAAAGCACTAGCGCTAAACTACACTATGCAAGCCACCTAGACAAGTATACTACACTATGATCTCTAGTTCACACTCAAAGGCTATGTTACTACTTTACACTACTCTTAAGTGAGCAACTAACTAACAAGCTACACAAGAGAGAAGTACACAAATGTAAAGAGTAAGGGTGATTTCAATACCGCCGGTGAAGAGAAGAGATGAAGTCCAATATAACCAATCAATCAAATACAAGAGAAATCCTCGGTAGAGAGATGACACAAGATTTTTGACCGAGGTTCACTTGCTTGCCGGCAAGCTAGTCCTCGTTGTAGCGATACACCCACTTGGAGGTTCACGCGCTAATTGGCATCACATGCCAAACCCTTCTCAAGGGTGCCGCACAACCAACACAAGACGGGGATCCACCAAGCTACGAGCAATCCACTAAAAATGCCTTTCGCGATCTCCCGCGGGGATAGGCTCAAGAACCCCTCACAACTTCACCGATCGGAGGCGGAGACAATCACCAACTCCCCTCAACGATCCTCGCAGCTCCAAGCTGTCTAGGAGTTGGCAAACTCCAAGAGTAACAAGAGAAACCGCTGCGAAATACCACTACCAAGTGCCCCTAGATGATCTCTATCAATGCAATGCACTTGATGCTCTCCAAACTCACCAAAAGATGAACACAATCAAGTAGGATGAGTGAGAGTGGAGTGGGAATGCTCACAAGTATGTTATGATGTTTAGGAGTGCCAAGAGATCCTCCCCAAACCGGCCAAGTCGCTATTTATAAGCCACACACAAAAAACTAGCCGTTTTCATTTCTCTGCGTACCGTCGGACTGTCCGACGGCCAGAGCGTCGGACTAATCCGCACGGTCCGACGCCTCAGATGAATGCCACGTGTCACTAGCCATTTGAAGTTGAACGTTGGATCAGGGTGGGCGGTAACGGTCGATGGGTTCCCGTTCCATTCTAGATGCGCAGTACCACTAAGTGGGCTCGGTACTGCGTCTCCCAGTCTCAGCATGATGGTGTTGGATCCGGAATGTCCCAGGGCTGAGTGGTAGGGTGGCATCGACCTAGGCAAGCAAGCACCCGGAATTCTGCCTAGGTGTTTGCGCAACACCTATGATGACTAATCTTGTGAGTAGTAGAACCTCTGCAGAGTGTATAGTTGATCGATCGATACATATGCCGACTCGTCGGCTATGGACCTTTCCTGAGTCCTGTTGCACTTCTTAGGGAGCGGTATATTCTTTTCTCCCCCTGGATGATATTTTCCGGCAGTGTGCCCGATGTGGCAGTGTGCCGCTGAGACAGGCCCGAGAGGGAGTTGGGCCTGTCGAATGAGTGCGAGGTGTGTGTGTGTGAGAGGTGGAGTATGGGATGGGAATGGAATGAATTTGGGAAATGGGTGGAGTTAATGAGATAAAACTTGACTATAAAATAATGATTACGCTTGCATAGGAAACCCCAGCCTATAGGTCTGTTTGATCAGCCTTGTATCCACTTTCCACAAAGCAACTGCTATCATCGGTGGGCTCCGTGGCCAGTACAAATCGTACTGATAAATTTGCTGTCAAGTGACGAGAAAGAGTACGACTTCGATGGAGACGACTGGGAAGAGTAGGGTCGCGTGCTACACTCAAGTTGGTCGTGAAGGATGAATTGCTTCCGCATCTTATCAGCTTCTCTGAATTTTTGAATCCCGCCAGTGTGGCGATGTAATAATTTATGTAAGACTCTGTTATGAACTCGTTGTATGGATCCTGGAATCAACTGAGATTTGGGTAATTTTATGGATTGTTCGATACAATCTATTTAATTACAATGCGTGCCTGTGGATTTTCCTTCGTGGAAATCGAGGTCGTTTCAAATCATTAAAGAAGATGTCACGGCTGCAATAAATAAACTCTATGAATTGAACTCCCAAGGCTTCGAACTTCTGAACTCGGCAAACATAGTCCTTCTCCTGAAAAAAGAAGAGGCACTACGGATCACAGATTACAGGCCCATTAGCCTCATCCATAGCTTTGCGAAACTCTTCACGAAGCTCCTGGCGAACATATTAGCCCCACTCCTCAACTCTTTGTTCTCGAATTGCCAAAGCGCATTCATCAAAAAAAGAAATATTCATGACAACTTCTTATACGTCCCGACCACAGTGAGGAAGTTACACAAACAAAAGGTGCCAACCCTCTTCATGAAGCTAGACATTCATAAAGCTTTCGACACAGTTAATTGGAGCTACTTATTGGAGGTTCTCTAGGCCCTTGGTTTTGGCCCGAGGTGGCGGGAATGGATATCTATTTTATTTCGCACGGCCACTTCGAGGGTACTTTTAAATGGAAGAAAGGGACCTAATCTCCATCATGCTAGAGGTGTGCACCAAGGCGACCCTCTATCGCCCATGCTTTTCATCCTTGCCATGGACCCACTACAAAGGTTGCTGGATCTGGCGACACAGAACGGAATCCTGTCTCCCACAGCGGCCAGCCGGAGGACCTCCTTATATGCGGATGATGCTGCCATCTTCCTTAAACCAACAAAAGAAGACCTTGATGCGGTAAAAAACATTCTACAAGTCTTCGGGAATCTCTCAGGCCTTCACATAAATCTCGAAAAAGTTCCATCCATCCAATTAGATGTGAAGAGACTGACCTGGACCACGTCCTTTCCTCCTTTACTGGGGTCAGAGGCGCCTTCCCATGTCGATATCTTGGGCTTCAGCTTCACACGCGTACACTTCGAAAGGTGCACGTGCAGCCCCTTGTTGAGCGCATTGGACGGAGGCTACTTGGATGGAAAGGGAAATGGCTCAACAGAGCGGGCCGCCTCACTTTGGTCTCTTCTGTTCTCTCATCCATGCCTACGTACCATCTGACTGTGTTTTCCCTTGCGGTTTGGGCAAGGAAAAAAATTGATAGAATTAGAAGGTCCTTCCTTTGGAAAGGAGAAGACAATGCAAGTGGAGGCCACTGCTTAGTTAACTGGCCCACGGTGACCAGACCCAAGGACCTAGGTGGACTGGGGATAACTGACCTAGAGAAGTTTGCAAGAGCCCTCCGTCTTCGCTGGTTGTGGCAAGAATGGGTACAGGATTCCAAACCTTGGATGGGGGCGGAGCTGCCGTGCGACGAAACTGATCGACTGTTGTTTAACGCATCTACAAGAGTAAATATTGGTGATGGCACTAAGGCTCGCTTTTGGCATAGCAGCTGGGTCGATGGGGAAGCCCCAAGGAATTTGGCGCCACACTTGTTTGAACTAGCCGCAAGAAAGAACAGATCAGTACAACAGGAACTCCGTAATAATAATTGGATCCGATCGCTAAATGGAAGAATCACCAACGCCATCCAGATCGAGGAATTTGTCGCCTTATGGATCAAAATCCAAGGCACCAACATCACTCCAGGGGTGCATGACTCCATCACCTGGAGGTGGACCTCCGACGGAATTTATTCTACCCGGTCAGCTTATAGAAGCCAATTCAAAGGGTCCTATGGCACCTTCAGGGGCGACCTTATTTGGAAAGCCCATACGGAGAATAAGTGCAAATTATTTGCTTGGATACTTGTTAGAGAGAAATTGTTAACGGCAGATAATTTACAGAAAAGGGGTTGGCCACATCAGGACCATTGTGTGCTATGCAACGGTCCGCTAGAGACGGGAGTGCACCTAGCACTACTCTGTCCATTCGCCAAAGCAATATGGCACACCACCCTATCATGGGGGAAGTTCGACGCAATGCTGATACAAACAGCCCAACAGCCGGCAAACTTAATCTCTTGGTGGGAGGACTCGGAAGCAAAGATAGCAAAAGAAGAGAGAAGGCGCTTCAACGGGTTGGTTATCTACACATTATGGAACATATGGAAGGAAAGAAATAGAAAAATCTTCAACAACGAACATGAATCAGTAGGGCAAGTGGCCTCACGAACTAGTGAGGACATTGAACAAAGGGAGAGGGCTCTGGCTTGGAGGCTCTAGTGTTCTTGATTTGCCTTAGCCAACATTTGCGTGTGCTGTTTTAGCTTTCTTTGTCCGGGGCTGCTCTCTAGTAGGGCACTTTGCGTTCAAAAAAAGTCTCCACAAAATGTAGGACTAGTCATTTTGTTTGTCCTGATTTTTCCCTCATGAGGTTCCTGGAGCAGAGGGGCTTGTGGTCAGAGTTGTTTCATCCGTGGACAAGAATTTGGAAGTTAAACCAAAATTTTTGGAGCTTTTTCAAGGAGAGAATTACCCAATAGAGTTTCCTTACAAGTCCAAGGTAAAAGAGTTATATTGTCATGTGAAGCAAAAAAAAATCACATGTGACTGCTATTTATTCGATCACCTTTTTGGGAAGACAACTTTTGCTAAAAAAAGCTCCATATCTGTTTTTTCCATTTTTCCTTCAGGCTATTCTTTTATTTCAAAGAATAGAAGGTGTGGAAGTATGCCTATTTGGCATATATGTGCAAGAATATGGAGCAGAATGTGCATTCCCAAACCAACGTCGTGTTTATTTGTCATACCTTGATTCTGTCAAATATTTTAGACCTGAGATTCAAACAGTTTCTGGAGAAGCCCTACGAACATTTGTGTACCATGAAATTCTGGTAATATACTATAATCAGTATCAATGTGATTAGTAGTATCACATTCCATTTTTCAGTCTAACCATAGTTTTCTGTGTGTATATGTTACAGATAGGTTATCTCGGGTATTGTAAGCAGCGGGGTTTCACTAGTTGTTACATATGGGCATGCCCACCATTGAAAGGTGATGATTACATTATGTATTGCCATCCAGAGATTCAGAAGACCCCAAAGTCTGAAAAACTGCGAGAATGGTAATACCATTTATTGCCGTTATGTCATTTTGCTTGTTAATAGAATTCTTTAGTATAAAGATTAATGAATATCATATCTGGCATTTCTAGGCATGATTTATTATTCTGCATGCAGGTACTTATCTATGATTCGAAAAGCTACTGATGAGGGTATAGTTGTTGAGCTGACAAATCTATATGAGCACTTTTTTAGCTCTAAGACAGACTGCAAGGCTAAAGTGACTGCAGCTCGCTTGCCATATTTTGATGGTGATTATTGGCCTGGAGCTGCAGAAGATATAATCAACCAAATTTTCCTACCAGAAGATGACAAAAACTTGCGGAAGGGAAAGGTAAAGAAGACTATCACAAAAAGAGCTTTGAAAGCTGCTGGCCTTACTGATTTAAGTGGGAATGCTTCGAAGGATGCTATGCTAATGCAAAAGGTATAAATTTTCTCTTAAAAATATGCAAGATATGTTCTTTCAACCAAAATCTACTTGAGCATTCTCGTATCTTATTAACCATCAATGATGCTATGCAGCTTGGAGAAGCCATTTACCCAATGAAAGAAGATCTCATTATGGTCCATTTGCAGTATTCTTGTTGTCACTGCTGTATCCTTATGGTGTCTGGAAGGCACTGGGTCTGCAACCAATGCAAAAGCTTTTCTATTTGTGACAAGTAAGTTGATTTGTTTTATAATGGAGTACAATAGTATGAAAATGTTTTTGTATAATATATGTGCCTGATCATGGTTCTGTACATGGTACAACTTGAAAACATCAAATAAAATATTGGGGAGCTTTATTCTTCAACTAAACTCGGTACAGCAAGTATGATTGCTATAACCTTTGAGATCTCTCCTAATGTGGTCCTAGGACCGTAGTGTTTTGCGCCGAGGGGCGCCTTTTGTACATAAAACTCTAAACTTCTCTCTTACTTAATTGAGTGGCGGAGCTCCTGCCTTTTATCTCAAAAAACAACCTTTGAGACTGACGAGGCTTTTGCTGTCGTTGTTATAATGTAGAACAACAGCGTGACGAGAAGGAGAGGCACCCATCTAATAGTCCTGAGCTGCATACACTAGATCCAGTAAGTTATTCGAAAACGTTTTTTAACTGACGAGACAAAAATAAAGAAACAGTATCAGAAATGCCAAATATTTTACTCAATGTCATCTTTCAGGTTGAAATTGATGGGGTGCCTAAAGATACCAAGGACAGAGATGGAATCTTACAAAGTGAAATTTTTGACACCAGGCAGGCATTCCTGAGTCTATGTCAAGGAAACTATTATCAATATGATACCCTTCGTGCTGCAAAACATTCCTCGATGATGTTGCTATATCATCTTCACAATCCAACTGAACCAGCATTTGTTACCACATGTAATGTCTGCAAGAATGATATCAAAACTGGTGAAGAGTGGCGGTGCAAAGAATGCGATTATGATGAGTGTGCTGCTTGTTACAAACACAATGGAGGGAGCAATCATGTCCACAAGTTAACGAAGCATCCAGCGGGAGCAGACAGCGATGCTCATCAAAACAGGAGTACTGGCATGGTATTATAGTTCATACATTGTTGTAATTCGTCCAGTTTTTGTTGTGTAACCGTTTTAGCATTGGTGGTCACTGTAGAGAAGTTCAGTTGCTCCATACCTTCATTCACATTTATAAGGTCTATTTGATGTTTGTCAATTAATCATGCTATCGAGCTACACACCATGGGAATCCTTTGTGCATAATGTGACTTATAGCTTTGTTTGCTTGATACGCTGAGGCTCCTTTTGTGTTAGCAATAAACTTAGCTATGTATTCAGCTTATTATGGAAAGCCTAATTTGTTACTTCTTACTTGTGCTATCCACTTATTGATTAATCCCTGAAGGAATTGATCTTGACTCCATTATGATGATTCTTTTTGTGGTGTTGCAGGCACAGTCAATGCTTCAACTTGTGGTGCACGCGGCAGCTTGCCGTGGTCCTTGTCAGTATCTCAACTGCCGAAAACTGAAGTCACTCTTCCATCATGGTAGGAATTGCAAGACACGTGCATCGAATGGCTGTCGTCTGTGTAAGAGAATGTGGGGCATTATCCATTTACATGCAAGAGATTGCAAAGAAGCAGAATGCAATGTTCCCAGATGCAGGTGCGTCGGGCCTACCCCTCCCCTCTCAACAGAATCACAATGCACTAACACAACACGTGTGCATTATTGATTTATTATATGCGATCACTCTCTATTATGAAGCTGAGCTGTTACTGGGAACAGGCACATAAAGGAGCATTTGAGGAACATGCAAAGGCTGCAACAGCGCGCGCTGCAGTTGATGAGATGATGAAGCAACAAGCTCAAAAGTCGGTATGAATGAATAAAGGCAATGGCACATGTATATTCTTACATGAGAAAAGATACTAAGGCAGGCAGATCAAGAGGGTCTGCGTAAATCAGCATAAAGTTTTTTTGGCCGTTTCTAGCCATTATTGGTTTGCTCCTTGTTCAGTTCACCTGCCTGAAAAGTGGCACTGGATGCGTCTGGTGGTTTATTTCTGATTAAGTATTGTTTCACCATGGCGATTGGACCAATATACTTAATAGTGCTCCCTTATAGGTTGACTCTTGTGTTTGTCATGTATGATAGGCTTCTGGGCAGTTTCTAACTGTATAGATGAAGGAATTCTGTAGCAGTTTCTTTGTTGGTTTCGATACTGAAAGAGAGATAGGAATGAAATAGACATGAGTAGCCCTTGAATCCTAATTTTTTTGGGAGACTGTCTGATTCTAAAAGTGTGTTTCCTGACAGCTGATATATTGGATGAAAAAACTCTGGGCTAACGGCAATTTGGGAATAGGATCTGTGTTCTGACATAGCAATACTTCTGAGCAGGTAGACCTGAACCTGCAAATTAGTTCTGAACATGTGGAACTGATGAAGCACACATACTTCTACATACTGCAATCTGCACGATTTGTTACACAGTAGCGATCTGTACAACAAAAAGGCAAAAACCTTTGGGCTTCTGAAATTGGCCTGCCAGATGACTTTGGTAGAGATCTAAAAAAAAAGTGAGTTAAATACATCAGCGGTCCGTAAACTTGTAGCGCTGTACCACTTAGTTTAAGTTGTGTCAATTAGATCTATAAACACTCAAAATCAAAATCTAACCACCTAAACTTGTCAAGTGATATCACTTAGGTCTATATTCTAGTTAGCATTTGTCAAAAAGGTATGGATTCAGGTGACACCACTTAACAAGTTTAGGGATCATATTTTGATTCTGAGAGTTTGTGGATCTAAATGATATTCCCCCCTCCCAAAATATAAGTTATTCTAGCTTTTCGAAAAGTAAACTTTTCGTAACTATGACCAATTATATATAAAAAAGAAAATTAATATTTATAATATATAATTAGTATCGTTAGATAGATCATTGAATATATTTTCGTAATAAACTTATTTGGACATATAAATGTTGCAACTATTTTCTACAGGCTTAGTCAAAGTTAAAAAAAAAGTTTGATCTATACGGATCCTATAGCGACCTCTATTTTGGGATGGAGGGAATATTACTTAGGGGTGTTTAGACCTAGAGTATAAAAATTTTGTGTGTCATATCGGATATTTCATGGATGTCAGAAGAATTTTTCAGATAGCAAAAAAAAAAAACTAATTACATAGCTCGCTTGTAAATCGTGAGACAAATTTATTAAACCTAATTTAATCTATCATTAGCAAAATGTTTACTGTAGGACAACACTATCAAATCATGGACCAATTTGGTTTAAAATATACGTCTCGTAATTTACACGTAATATATATAATTAATTATTTTTTGATCTACATTTAATACTTAAACAGGCCTTTGGTGATCCAACGTTATATATAAGTTTATTAAGAGCCATCAGTGTATAATAAAAATAAAAGGTCACTTTGCTGCAGTTGCCGTTGGATACTTGGATTGCAGCGGACTACGTAGCGTCCGTCCACGTTGGATGATCCACGAACTGGACACGTGGAGCCGGCGTGACCACGTTGCCGCGCCACCCGCCACCGCGTGGCCACGCCTCCGCCAGTCCGCCCTCCCCTCCTCCTGTCCCGCCTGCCCCGCGCCCCCTTTATCCACTTCGGAAGTCGCCACGAGTTCCCGACGGCGACGCCCCGGCGTGCCGTGGCGTGCGTGCACCGCCCGCCCGCCTCGTCTCCCTGCGCCGGGGGCCCCGCCGAGCTGGCTGGCCCGTGCGCCAGCTGCCCTGCCAGCCCGCGCAGCAACCGCAGCCACAACTGGAGCTCCCGCACGGCAGCCACTCAGACGGCCGGCTTTATCAGCTGCGGCAGCGACATTTACCGGGGCAAACATTTGCGGCGACCGCGCCGGATTCCGCCACAAAATCAGCCATCCACCACCGTCCGTCAGGCGTCAGCGGCGGCGGCGGCGAGAGCATGGCGGCCGTCGTGGCGGCTCGGGCGTCTGCCCCCGGCGGGGCGGCCGTGAGCACTATCGCCGCGTTCCACAGCCACGCGTCCCCTTCCCGCGCGCTCCCGCTCGCTTCCTCCTCCATCGGCGGCGCTAGGCGGTACCACCACGCCTCCGCGTGCTGCTTCGCCACCAAGCCCAACGCGCCGGCCGCCGCCGAGCTCGTCGACCAGGACCCCGCCACGGCTACACAGGAGGCCGCCAAGCCGCGCCGGAAACGCCGGTCTCGGAAGGCCAAGAAGTCCGCCACCGCCGCCGCCAAGGAGGAGGACGGGACGGGCGACGAGACGGTTGCTGCTGCGGCGGCGGAGGACGAGGCGAAAAGGAAGAAGAAGGAGGCGGCCGGCGCCGAGGAGAGCGCCCGGGCATTGGTGGCCAGCCTCGACGACGTGATCGTCAACCCCGTCGGCCTGGGCCGGCGGTCGCGGCAGGTGTTCGACGAGGTGTGGCGCAAGTTCTCGCGTCTGGGCCAGATTTCGAGCGCCTCGTCCACCGCGCTGGCGGAGGAGGAGCAGGCCGTGCTTATCCGTGGAGGACCCATGTGTGAGTTCACCGTGCCTGGGGCTCAGGACACCACCGTCCTTGTCGTCGGCGCCACCAGCCGCATCGGCCGCATTGTCGTGCGCAAGCTCATGCTCCGCGGATACAATGTCAAGGTCAGCATGTCCTGATTCAAATGTTTATTGATTTGACTGAAGTGGCAGCTGCTTTCGAATTTTTTGAGTTAACTTTCGCCAAAAGAACGAAGTCGCACTGGATGTTTTTTTCCCCTTCACTTTTCCTAAAAAAGTTGAATGATAGGAACGTTTCCTATGGGTTTCCTTCCAGCGCTTCCTGTAAACGAAAGGCATATACAGTGGCCGTTCTATAGGTTCCTTCATTTTTCCTTTGGGAATCCTATATGAACCAAAGGGGCCCTAAACTTTTAGAGGTTTTGATTTTAAATGAATGAATGTTTTGTTTAACTAGGAGAAGTTGGACCTAAATATCTCCTACCATAACAGGCTCTAGTAAGAAGAAACGACCCTGAAGTGATAGATATGCTACCAAGGTCAGTGGATATTGTTGTTGGCGATGTTGGTGATCCTGCAACTGTCAAAGCAGCAGTATCAGGCTGCAGCAAGATAATATATTGTGCAACTGCACGCTCAACTATTACAGGAGACCTAAATAGGGTTGATAACCAAGGAGTAAGGAATGCTAGCAAGGCTTTCCAGGTATTTCCTTCTGAGTTAATTTTCTTATGTCAACTACTATTTGTATTTATGGTTTTATTATGATCCACCACTCCTTAATGAAAAGTATGTCATTGAGCTTGGCTTTGTACTGCAGGATTACTACAACGAATTGGCCCAGCTCAGGGCTGGTAAAAGCAGCAAGAGCAAACTCCTGATAGCAAAATTCAAGTCTGCAAAGTCCTTGAAGGGTTGGGAGGTGCGGCAGGGATCTTACTTCCCAAATACTTTTGTTTCTAGATTTGATGAAGGTATCGATGCATCACTGGATTTTTCAGAAGATCAGCAGGCTGTTTTCTCAGGTAGCACCTTCAGTTTTGTAGCTTTTATTTATGACATGGTTCCGGTTTTTAAATAAAGTAAAACAAAAAATACTATATACTTCATGTGCCTCTGTTTTGCTTTATTCGAGTGTCATAGATTTCTTATGGAACTTCCTTATTTCAGGATTTGTATTCACAAGAGGTGGATATGTTGAGATATCAAAAAGACTTTCTCTTCCTCTAGGTTCCACCCTAGACAGGTATTAGGAGCTCTTATGTTTTGCTTATTCTCTGATGTTGACGAATATGTATGAAATTATGTATCAGAATGTATTATGTGAGCGTGACATTTTACTTCTATTTCTCTGTACATAGGTACGATGGTTTACTTTTTTCAGTGGGAGGAAATGGAAGATCATATGTTGTTATTCTTGAAACTGGTCCATTGGCAGACACGACCCAGAGCAAGAAGTATTTTGCTCGGATGACTACAAAAATAGGATTTTGTAGGGTAAGTACTAAGTAAGTAGTGTTCGATATCTTAGCTATACAGCTGCGTAATGCACATGTAGAATTTAATCTTTTGGGTTTGTTTTCTGCAGGTAAGAGTGCCATTTTCATCTTTTCGGCCAGTAAACCCACAAGATCCTCCTCTCGACCCTTTTCTTGTGCATACACTAACCATTAGGTTTGAACCAAAAAGGCAGGTCAGTGCATTATGTTGTATTTACTTCCATCATCACGACAAGAAAGCAAGTGCAGTTTCGACTGTGACATAAAAATGGTGACTTAGCAATTGACACTTTCTGCAGAGACCTGGTGATGGATCTCAAAATGCTAGTGATCCTCGAAACTTTGAGCTAAAACTGGAATACATCAAAGCTTTACCTGTAAGTTTTCCCTACATTGTGCCTGTAAATATTTCCCTTCTGCTAAAACTGCTTGTGATCCTCTCTTTTTTTCAGACTGGTCAAGAAACAGACTTCATATTGGTGTCATGTTCAGGTTCTGGAATTGAATTTAGCAGAAGAGAACAAGTTCTCAAAGCCAAGAAGGTTCTACTTTGTGTAACCACTTGACACCTATATGTTTATCTACTTCAGATGTTTAAGGATCTTGATGCTCTTCTAGGCTGGAGAAGATGCACTGCGGAGGTCAGGCCTTGGATATACAATTGTGCGCCCGGGTCCTCTGCAGGTATCATACTAATACACTTAGTGACATTAGTGGAGTGAAGTTTCTAGGAATTCACTTTAGGTTCTTGATATAAGCAGTGTGCTAAACATATGGTTAACCTAGAACTAGAAGCAGTCTATTTCCTTCTTACGTCCAAAAACCAAGACATAACCTATAACTAGAGGCAGCTATTTTCATATTGTTATCTATATTTCATTGAACAATGACCATGACAGTCATTTTTAAAATTGTTTCAGGAAGAACCTGGTGGTCAGCGTGCACTGATCTTTGATCAAGGGAACAGAATCTCTCAGGTGAAACATCATGAACAATTAGTTGCTTGTGTGATGCTAAATTTTGCAGATTGAATGCTATACAGAACACTATATCTATAACTTTCCTATATAGGGTATCAGCTGTGCTGATGTGGCAGATATTTGTGTCAAAGCATTGCATGATTCCACTGCGAGGAACAAAAGTTTTGATGTAAGATTATTCCCCTGCTCTCTTTCATGTATGGCAGCCTTTTTTCCAACTGATACAATTCTGTAGTTGTGCAATAACTAACTTGTTGCTACACACTCAATTAGGTATGCTACGAGTATGTCGCTGACCAAGGGAACGAGCTGTATGAACTTGTAAGTTAATAGCTTATAATTCCAAAATTGATGGATCTTCATGTTCTTAGCAAGGCCATGAATTGTTGTTTCTGTTCGTTTTCATGTTCGATAATATGTCATGAACGTTTTCAGGTGGCTCATCTGCCGGACAAAGCTAACAACTATCTTGCACCAGCGCTGTCTGTTCTAGAGAAGAATACTTGATTGATGTGCCATCAAACTCAGACATATGTAATATATACGGGTCATATAATGTGTATACTTTCTCCTCTTGTAAAGCCATAATTTTTTCTTATACAAGCCTTGTGTGATTCACATGGTATGTCATTTTGGCCCTTATGTACACAGACTCATACTACATTAAAAGCTGTGGAACACAAGTCACGGCAAGTCGCCCTTTGGTTAGTATATAAGATTCAGTTTTTTTTAATAGGATTTCATAATAAAATTTCTCTAGCTCAACCGTGCCGCTGCAGCTCGCCTGCCGTCGCGACAGAGATCTTCAGCAGTGATGCTGTCACTCTCAGGTTGTACCATGGACCTCACAGCCTTGTGTACACGATCAAGGTGCACTCGTGGCCGTCCAAGCATGCGCCCAGAAAGAAGAAAGAAGACGACGCCGTCCGGGCAGGGCAAACGGGGAAGTAAGTTGAATGCAATGTTGGGGAAAAAAAGTTGAATGCGATGTTGGGGAAAAAAAGTAGGAACAGGTAGTAAGTTGAATGCAATGTTGGGAAAGACAAAGGATCTTGGGCTCGTACCAATGCTCATTGGGGAAACCAGCGACAGCGACATAGGCAAGCCACTCAGGAGTCATGTGGTACCAGGTAGGAGCTTCATCAAGGCGGAGAAGGGAGAGGGTGACACCTTCACGGTCCACCGGGATAGCGAGGCGCAAGGCGTCCCCCTCCGCTTTGGAGTTGCAGCGTAGGATCATTGCCCCCATTGAGGACGGCAGCAGGTCCACTGGCATGAGGGGGCGATCTCCCGAAGACCGAAGGGCAGCTCGCAGGAAGGTCGTGATGTCAAGCGCCACAGTAGGTGGGTCGATGAAGGCCAAGAGGAGGCGCTCGACAAGCTCCCCCCTGCCCGGCGAGACCCACACTTCCGCAGAGCGGCGCCTGCCCTCCCAGGGGAACTCAGAGCTCATCAGTGCCGAGGTCCTCCGGGGAACCCCGAAAGACTGGGACACCGAGAAGCTCACCATCTGGAGAAGAAGAGCGAGGCGGTGGGAGCCTGGGAGGCGATGCAGAGTAAGAGGCTCAACCACAGTCGGCGAGAGCGGGGCCGGAGGAGACCGCCAGTCCTCCGAGGAGGAGGACAGGGCGTAGGCAACGGGCTGTAGGGACGCTTTGCCCTTGCTGTCCACCACGTGTAAACTTGCAGTCGGGGTGGACTCTTCCCGCCCGCATGCTCGCCCCCGAAAACTTTGGCTTCCTGGCTATCGTGGCCCCAGCCACGATTTCTTTGTGGCCCAGTGTCTTTAGCTCGCGAAGTCCGTTGGACAAAAGAGAAATTCCACAACAACCCGCAACAAATCACACCTCCCGATCTCTACACCTATCAGATTAGCGTGCGTCGGGCGTCTCCCTCCTCCACTCGCCATCTCCATGGTGTGAAGATGCCGGTAGAGGTAGAGGAGGAGGTCCGCGACGTCTCGGTGGAGATGCCCGTGGAGGTGTAAGAGGACCGTGATGGCGTGCCCGTGGAGACGCCTGATGGAGGTCGAGGCCTAGCTGCAAGTGGTTGACATCGAGTGCGACGTCGTGTTCGAGCCGCCGGCGGAGCCATTGGTGGAGAGGCCGATCGAAGTGCTCGGGCCGCCACATCGCGAGCCCGAGCCACCGACCGACGATCACCCCGGTCTAGTGCTACCACGTGTCACCGTGTCGTTGGTTGACCGTTTGAACTAGTCATTGGTGCCAAACTTGCTGATCACGAGACACGTCCAGTGGTGGCCCCGGACACTTCTTCTCCAGCGTTCGACGCCCTTCCAAAGAGCACTCGAGAGCGTCGAGTGGCCACTGGACGCGTCCGGTGGTTGGTCACCAGACGATCTCAGTGTCCGACGCCCTTCCAGAGAGCACCCGAGAGCGTCGAGTGGCCACTGGACGCGTCCGGTGGTTGGTCACTGGACGATCCCAGCGTCCGGTGATCTCTGTCTTCTGTGCATCGGACGCTCGCACTGCAGACTTCCCCGCGTCTGGTGACTCTATCCTAGCGTCCGGTGCTACGGGGCAGATAACACCAATCCAGCGTTCGGTGCATGTTTTTTCACAATGACATCACCGAAAATCGCTGAATAGAGAGAACCCTAAACCATTTCTTCATTTGTTTCTTCGTGCTTTTGACATCTAGTTTAGTTTCTCCTCATTTTTCGGACTTGCTTTTTCCTTGGAGTCTTCAACGTGTCTTCTAATGTTTTACTTGAGGTGTTATAATCACTCAGATCACACCGTTGTCTAAGTTTAGAACACTTTTACATCCTATTAAACTACAAAACATACATTTGTAAAACCATTAGTCCAATATTAACCATGTTCATCGTCAAACACCCAAATCCAAAGTAAATAGGCCTGAGGCGAAGCAATTGTTGCACGGAATTTTTTTTTCCACTCTTTAGTCTTATTATTATTAGATAGCCCATCTTATTTGAAATACATACCGATTCCTAATTCATATCTCAATAATTCAATTACATACGGACAACAAGAAATCACACCAAGCTTTTACTAGCGCTCTATCCTTCTTCTTTGGGAGCCGCATCCCCTATATATCACCAAACTAGTACTCTCTCTACCTCAAAATGTTTATCTTTATTGGTATACGTACCATAAATTTAACTTAATTTATAGAAAATACATGTAACATTTATATCTTCAAATAAATTTATTTAAAAACTAGATTTAAATATCTTTTCAATGATATTAATTATATATCATAAATATTAATATATTTATAAATATATTTAATTAAAAATTATTTCTTAGGAAGTGAGAAAGATAAATATTTTAGAACGGAGCAAGTAGTTTTTTTAGTGGATTGTATTTTATTTTAGGACTGAGGGAGCAGTTGAGACTTAGATTTGCCAAGTCTGAACTTATCATAGCGACAACGGACAAACATGGGAGGCGAACAAACAAACAGAAACGCAATCCTGTTTCCTGTGGTCTACGGCGGACATCGCCATCGGCAAACCGAGGCTACTCCCCTCCCTCTAGTCCTGCTGCGTCTCCTCTCCTCTCCTCGTCCTCTCCAGTGCCCAGGTAACCGCTGCCGCCATATGCTCCTCATCTTCTTCTCCGAGATTTGGAAGTCTTGACTGCACCTAGCAATCTCCAATCCCAGATTTCGTTTCCGGTTTTGTCGAATTATGCCGCATCAGAAGATAAGGTATAGTTCCCAATTGCTGACCATGTCTGTGGAATCCATCGTATTGGCGTTGACGTTGCAGCTAGGCCATGGCGTCCACCGTCTCCTTCTCTCCCGCCAACGTTCAGATGCTCCAAGCTAGGAGCGGCCACGGCCATGCCTTTGGGAGCTGTTCCGCTGTCCCAAGAGCCGGATCAAGGCTGCGCCCCACGGCCGTCAGGGTCAGCAGCGAGCAGGAAGCGGCGGCGGCCGTCAGGGCGCCATCCGGGAGGACCATCGAGGAGTGCGAGGCCGACGCCGTCGCTGGGAAATTCCCTGCTCCCCCGCCGTTGGTTAGGCCAAAGGCCCCTGAAGGAACACCGGAGATCAGGCCCCTTGTATGCACTCGCTCGGTTTACTCTGTGAATTGTGTGCTCTTACTGTAAATGCACAATCCTGACTTGTGTATTTCTCTCTCTCTCCCCATGTGTTATTTAGGACATGGCAAAGCGCCCCCGTCGCAATCGGAAATCACCTGCACTTAGGGCTGCATTCCAGGAGACAAGCATCTCGCCTGCCAATTTTGTGCTCCCATTGTTTATCCATGAAGGTTGGTAGTGGAATTTACTGACATGAGTGTTCAACACAATTCAGATTTGATATATCGGATTTGCTCTGTGATGATCTGTAGGAGAAGAAGATTCTCCTATTGGAGCTATGCCAGGGTGCTATAGGCTCGGGTGGAGGCACGGGCTGCTTGACGAGGTATTGAAAGCATTGATGACTATCTCAGACATGAATGTATTTGTAATGTTCTTTTTATGAATTTACTGGAGACAGAAATATATGTGCAGTCTGCTGCTTGGTCAGTAGTATTAAATAACTCTTCAAAATGATGGTATATGCAGGTTTATAAGGCCCGTGATGTTGGTGTTAACAGTTTCGTGCTCTTTCCTAAAGTTCCTGACGCATTGAAGGTCTATTAACTAATATAACAAATTTCTTGCTTGTTTGTGTCCTATAAAGAGAAGCTTACACTGTTGTTTTCCTCCAGTCTCCGACAGGAGATGAAGCATATAATGATAATGGTCTGGTTCCACGTACAATCCGCTTGCTCAAAGACAAGTTCCCTGATATTGTAAGCTTGTGTGCCCCTCATTCAGTGTCCGGCTTGCATCATAGTGCCTAATATCTTTCCTTAAACTCATATGACTGCAAGGTTATCTACACGGACGTTGCATTAGACCCTTATTCATCTGATGGTCATGATGGTATTGTGAGGGAAGATGGTAAGAAAGATGGCCCCTTTGTTCTTATCTTGCACATTTGGTCTGTGACCATTGGCTGCATATTGATCTTGCTACTCCAAAAAATACTTTAGGGCCAAAGAAATTTCACAGGCTTATACTGAAAACTTAGGTGCTTAAAACTCTTCACCTTTTTCCTGAAGAAGCTGTACACGATATATTTTCGAGTCTCCATACACTATCTACAGTAGCACTGTCAGAATTACTTGTTCCAGGAGGCCGTATACCTTAATGCCTGATATTGGTGACTAGAAGTTAGTTTGTACTTTGTAACATGTTTTGTGCTTTTTGTTTGCCTAGCTGAAACCACTTCTTGCTGCTGTTATTTTTCAGTCGATGACTTCAGTATTTCTCTTTCATGGAATAACTGTTAAGAACCACTAGTCGATATGTCAGTTTGGTTTTCTGTATTATATGTTTCATAATGATGCTTGAGTTTGAGTTTTTGTTACTTAATGATTTTTCCTCCTGTATCAGATATTAGACAAGCCATAAGAAAACTCCAAAGTAAAACTTTATTTCTCCAGCTAATCATTGCCTTGTCTGTGTCCTGCATCAGGAGTAATTATGAATGATGAAACAGTTTATCAGTTGTGCAAGCAGGCTGTTTCACAGGTTCATCTCATCTCTTGATTTTGTGTTTGGTCACATAAACGTGCTAGTTTTTTCTCACAAAAAAAACTCCATATAAATAGGCTCGTGCCGGTGCTGATGTTGTCAGCCCTAGTGACATGATGGATGGCCGTATTGGAGCACTTCGCTCTGCTCTGGATGCTGAGGGCTTCCATGATGTCTCTATTATGTCCTACACGGCAAAGTATCATTCTCTCCTCTTCTTGTCTCCATACCATTTCCATGCCAATGCATTTGCCAACCTGTTATGTTTCTTTAGTTTGAACCCAAATAATACATCTGTAATGTATGTTTTTGCAGGTATGCCAGTTCATTTTATGGTCCATTCCGAGAAGCTTTAGATTCAAATCCAAGATTTGGAGATAAGAAGACGTATGGAACTTGCTCCAAAGATACTATTTCCATATAGTAAACAATTTAATCCCTTGGTATTAAATGTTGGCTCTCTCTTTAATCTGAAGTTATCAGATGAACCCAGCCAACTACAGAGAAGCCCTCATAGAAACTGCAGCAGATGAAGCGGAAGGAGCTGACATTCTGCTAGTAATGCTTCTGCTGTATGGTGGCTTGTTATGAAGAGACAGTTTCTATGTGTACATCTATAACCATGGTCCTCATTTGACAGGTGAAACCTGGATTACCATACTTGGATATCATCCGACTTCTTCGGGATAATTCAGCGCTACCGATTGCTGCTTACCAGGTCAGTTCATTGGCTCACCCACGCTGTTGTCAAGTTTTTTCCCTCCATTTGGGGAAGAAAATGTTCATGTCCCTTATTTGAAGTGGAAGTATGGTGCCAACTGCCAATGCTATTGGTCTATCCAATCGTCTTTCATTTAGCATTGGCACTGTACTGCATATCAAATATCTTTTCAATTCCTGGGCACCTGACTTGTTAATCTCGTATTCACTACCTTAGAACCTCTGTTACCCTTTCCAGATCAGATTGCGTCGTTGCATGTAAATTATCTGATGCTTACTTTAAACACCATCAGGTAGGTCTATTGGGAATGATGACTTGAACAAAGTTAACTGTAGTTTGCTACTATGTAATACCAGTGCTCTCAAGCTCCGCTGCTCTGTTATACATCTGTGGAGCTAAAAAGCTGAGTTGATTTCTTCCTGCTGCTACAACTACAAGCAGGACCAGCAAGTCTTATGAAGCATGTCCTTTGCTTTCATGCTTTGTCCATCCCATGTATTTCATTTTTCCTGTCCTGTGTCCTGTGTCCTGTGTCCTGTGTTTGCATATCTAATCGCTGTCTGGAAATGCATATGTTATCAACTTTTTTTTTTTGGAACTTGCACCAACAAAAAGTGTACTACTTGGCGAGGGCTTCCAATTACTACTACTACTATACAGACAGAGCAGTTAATGTTGAGCTAACCACCACCAAAGTTTTCAGTTAGAGCAAGCTCAATAATAGAGCTAAGTTACTTGGCTATAAGCCCAGTTGTAAGAGCAAGTCATATAATAGTTGGCTTCAATTTGCTTTGAAAAGGTTTTTCTCTCCTATTTCTTCTCACAACACCTTCTATTTAGGCCTACTTATACCTATGCTTCTGTGTCCAGCTTGGTGTTTGCATGGGAGCTAAGCTCCCCTCTCTCTTCTCTCTTTTCTCCTTCACATTAGCATTTGCTTGGCTATAACTTAGTGGACACACTGATGCTTCCAAGACAGGAGCTTTTGACAGTACTACTACTAGTATCATAGATAATAAATGTTCCATGTGTCGGATTAAATTACCTTGTCCGAACTCCGAAATGCTTTGCTCGCCACTCGGTACTGATACTGCCGTCGTCGTCCTCTTGCTCGTGCAGGTCTCCGGCGAGTACTCGATGATCAAGGCCGGCGGGGCCCTAGGCATGGTGGACGAGCAGAAGGTGATGATGGAGTCGCTCATGTGCCTGCGGCGAGCCGGCGCCGACGTCATCCTGACCTACTTCGCGCGTCAAGCTGCCGCGGTCCTGTGCGGCATGGGTCCGAAGAAGTAGAGGACACCATTGTTCCACTGTCCTGCATCATGTCATTTTGTGTAGCTGAGCTGACTAGCAAATAGTAGCTTTATCCTGGTCGCCTGTCAGGGGATTGTGCCTTTGGGTTCGAATTGTATTTGTGCCGGGAGATTAGCTGTGCAAAACGTGTTTTGAGTTCTCATGGGCTCATGGTGGTTTCATTTCCTGCTACTACTAATCCTGTGCGTGTTGTGCTACTACTAAACAAATTTCGAAAATAAAATTTGAAGTTTGAACTATGAAGCGATTTTGGACGGCTGGCAGGTCAGCGCCCGCCGCTCCCCCATAGGCCATACTGTATGGCATTCTGGCTACCTGAATGAACGAACAAGAATTGCAGGGTGGAGTGTGCACGGCATCAGTCCCACATGATCCCACGAGGATGGACCACCCATCCTATCTCGGTTGCCGTAAGAAGCAACGGTGATCTGTCCAGCGCAGGCCCCGACGGCCGAACTCACTACTCGCCTCACAAATGGATGTGCCGATCGGATCTCGAGCTGCCTGCACCGGTAACGAGGCAGACGAAGCAGCTACTACAGCTGCCAGCTGCCCCGGCGAGACCGAAACGGAGGCAGCAGCCATGAGCGGATGAGCCTGAGCTCTGAGCTGGCCAGTCCGGAGGAGGAGGTCAATGTAGTTGCAATTCTATACTGTAGCATGTTCGTTTATATTTGATAACTTTTGTTCAATCATGATCTAATTAGATTTAAAAGATTCGTCTTGTGATGTACATGCAAAAAGTATAAACATGTAAATATTTTACCTACATTTAATACTTTATACATGTGTCATAATATTGATGTGACTAGTTGCAATTATAATTTACATCGGCCGTTGTAAACGGGCCGCTCGTAGCATCACGTGAAACGTGCACGGACACCGAAGGATATATAAAAAGTTTTTCTTTTTTGAAAAAAAAATGGAGCTCGAGCTCTACTCCCCAAGTCGTGGCATTGCCACTAATTAATACTACTCGTACGACACGATGATCATCGCCCGTTCGTTCCATAGGAATGAATATGGTCCGTTCGCCGCTGGCCCTGCATGTGACCTTGTCGGAGGCGGTGGCCGGAACGGGAATGCCGCCGCGGCCCGGGCCCGGCTGCCAGTTTGCCACCACTCCGGTGCCCTCCACTGTGTGTGTTGTGTACTTCCTCATATCGTACCGTTTGTTTTCGTACCCACCTGCACTGCACTGCACTGCTCTGCTTGCACGCACTCGTGGCCCATGGACACCGTCCCTTTTCGGCCTCCCATTTACTCCGAGCACGGAGCGCCGGCGCGGCGGTGCTGCGTGTGCCAGCCGGCAAACATCGCACGGATCAAAGTGATACTGGCATACGGTTACCAATAAACAAGTCGAGGCACGCACGCACGGCACGAGCATGATATGATGATGATCATGGACTGAAGAGCATGATCGAAGAACTCAACAACTGCTGAATGCTGGTACTACTGGGAGAAAGGAGGAGAAGAAAGAATCCGCGGAGCCTTTGAATCCAATCCGATCGATCGAACCAACCAACCTCGAAAGGGAGCAAATTTAAATTTTAAACTACTACAAATGAGAAAATAGCGGCGGGAGGAGGGAAGAAGGAACAGCTGCTACAGTGCAAGATGTACTGATGCGTCATGGTGACTCTGAATGTCACTGGCGGGTGGGGCACCGCGGCGGCGGGCGGTGGCCGGTGTGGATCAGCAGCACGCGTCTAGTTGCTCTTGTACGGCGTCGCGGGCGGCGGGGGCGACGAGTAGGACACGCCGTAGACGGGCGGGAGCGGCGGCGGCGGGGGCGACGCGTAGGACACGCTGTAGACGGGCGGGAACGGCAGGTTCCCCGCTGGGTCGGACGGTGGCGGAGGCGGCGACGAGTAGCCCACGCCGTGGACAGGCGGGAATGGCAGGACGCCGCCGCCGCCAGGTGTCGATGGTGGTGTGCCATGCTGGTTGCTGCCGTGGTCGCCTGGAGAACCACCACCTGGGGACGGAGGGTGGTACCCGGGTGTCGTCGGCGTGAATGGCGACGACCCTCCTGGCGCGCCGGGCGTCGTCGGCGGGAATGTTGATCCTGGCGTGCCCGGAGTCGTCGGAGTGGATGGTGACGACCCTGGTGCGCCTGGAGTCTTCGGCGGGTATGTCGATCCTGGAGTCGTCGGCGTGGATGGCGATGACCCTGGTGCGCCCGGAGTCGTCGGCGGGTGTGTCGAGCCTGGCGTGCCTGGAGGAGTCGGCGTGGATGGCGACGACCCTGGTGCGCCCGGAGTCGTCGGCGGGTATGTCGAACCGGGCGTGCCTGGAGTCGTCGGTGTGGATGGCGAAGACCCTGGCGTGCCCGGCGGGTATGCTGATCCTGGCGTGCCGGGAGCCGTTGGCGTGCGCGGCGGCCAGACGCCACCGGGGTGCTCCGTGGGTGGTGGTACGCCCACGGGCTGACCCGACGGTGCCCACCCGGACGACGGAGGCGAGCCGCCATGGGATGAAGGCGGCATTGATGGGCTGCTGCCGTCTGTGGGCGGCGACGGGTACGACGGAGTCGTGGAGCTCCCTGGCGGGGACGAGTGCGACGGCGTCGTGGAGCCCCCTGGTGGCGACGGCGTGGTGGAGCCCCCTGGTGACGACGGCGTGTTGGAGCCTGGCGGGGAAGGACCGCCGTTGGGGCCCGACCCAGGCAGGCCAGACGTGGGCGGCGCCTGGCATTGCGCGGTCCTGCAGTCGAACGGCGCGGCCGCGGCGGCGCACTGCGGCGGCGGGCGCTGCGCGGGAGCGCCAGGGATGCAGTTCCACCTCCCGTCGGCCGTGGCGACGGCGCAGCCGGGGCGCGAGGTGAAGAAGTTGTCCTCGTAGGTGAAGTTCCTGAGCGTCCCCTGCAGCGCGCAAACCGCCGTCGGCACGGGACCCCTGAGCAGGTTCCCAGCCACATTGAGCTGCTGGACGGCGGCCATCCCAGCGACGGTGGGCGGGAGCTGGCCCTGGAGGTGGTTCCCGCTGACATCAAACACCGTGACCTTCCTAAGCAGCCCGACCTGCGGCGGGACGCAGCCGGAGAGCTCGTCGTCGATGAGCACGATCTCGTTGAGCGTGTCGGCCATCCTGCCAATCGACGGCGGGATGCATCCACCAAGGCGGTTGTGCGCGAGCACCACCACGGAGGCGGGGGAGTTTCCGAGGTTGGCCGGGATGGGGCCACGGAGGCGGTTGGAGTTGAGGACGATGGCGTCGAGCGGGCGGTCGAAGAGCGGCGGCGGGATGGGTCCCTCGAAGTCGTTGAACCTGAGGTCGAGGTACCTGAGGGAAGGGAGGGCGAGGACGACGGCGGGGAACGCGCCGACGAAGCGGTTGTTGCTGAGGTCGAGCTCGTGGAGGAGGCGGAGGCGGAGGAAGGTGTCGGGGAGCACCCCGCAGAAGCGGTTGGAGTTGAGGTGGAGCAGGGCCAGGTCGGGGACGCCGAGGGGCAGGTCGGCGGGGATGTGGCCCGCGATGTCGGCGTGGTTCAGGTCGATCCCGGCCACGGCCAGCGCGCCGTCGGAGGGCCGCGCCCCGCAGTAGATGCCGTTGTAGGCGCACACGTTGGGGCCTACCCAGTTGGATGTGAAGTTGGACGGGTCCGAGAAGATGGCCGTCCGCTTCCACGACTGCAGCGCCGTGTACGCCGCCTGTAGCGCCGGGCTCGTCGGCTGAGCCGACGCGGGGCCGAGAAGGAGGAGGAGGAGCAGGGCGAGGGCGAGGAGGACGCGGCGCCGCCCGCTGCCTCCGGCGGTGGAGGCGGGAGGAGCCGGGATCATTGCAGGCGGGCTGGCGGAGTGGCGGCGGCGCGGGGGTGGCGTGAGGTTTTTGGTGAGGGGGTGGCGAGGGGTGCGGGAGGTGGGGGACGGAGTTGGAGTGGAGTGAAGGAGGGTGTCAGGTCACATGGCAAAAGGGTAAACGCGGAGGCAGGCGGGCGGGAGGAGATGGCAGGCCTCGCGACGCGGTGCAGCGTGCCGGACGGACGCAGCGCGTGGCCGTGGCCGTGGCGCTTTTGTGGCTGCTTCTGCTTGCTGCATTGGCATGCATGCAGGTCGAAAGCACAGGGGAAAAAACCAGCTCGTCATGGTATTCGCCTTCGAACTTTCACTAAAATATAGTGCTCTTCTCCCTCAGGCCTCTCTGACTTCTCCCGCACAGTGATTAGTGCAGTAAGCAATAGTTAATGGCCGGGGCTTGCTTTGTAATGTGCACCGCGCCCGCGTGCACTCGTGAATCTCCAGGCCGATGGGCGGCAGTGCTGCTGGACTGGAATACTCGAGTTCAAATTCTCCGATTCCGAGCCGAAGCTTCTGCGCTCATGATACGTACAGCTTCTACCATGCACGCATCCGTAGTCTGGTCAACAGTTCCTCCAGTTCCGTTTGTGTGTGTTGCTGGCGGCAAATGTAACGTACACACAAAACGCTCGTAACCGCTAACCTCTAACCGCTGCACGTCTGAATAATGATCCCTCGTTTCGTTTTCCTTGCGAAGCTGCGACTGGCACACTGTACAGCGGAGTAGAATCCTCCAGTTCTCGCCTCTTTCACAGCTTCTGCGTTTTCGGTGCATTCAATTCTCAGTAGCAATAGGTGCTCCCCATGCTCTGACGGCCAATTGCCACTTTGGCGTGTCCTCCGGTGTCAGTCAGTGCGTGGTGCTGGCCCATGTGTCTACCGCTCGCAAGCACTTGACTACAGAATACTGGAATACACACGGTGGTATCTTTCATTTCATTTCTATTCATTTCTGTTTTCTGTTTATTTATTATTAGAGGGTGTGCATGTACACTCTTTTTTTTTTTGGAAACTCACTTTGATAATAAATGAAAAAGAAAATTGCAGAGCAGGTAGTACAGTGAGATGATGGGCCCAGCGGCCCCAGGCTATCCGCACCGGGTACGCTATACGCGTACTGGAGGGTGTGATAGCGTGCGTGGGTGCTGCAGCGCGGCACGCTACCACGCACGCTATCGAAGCGGGTGGCCTCCTCTCCTTCATCTGTCGCGCGCGTACGGAGGCGACGCTAAAGGACGTTGCGGGGCCCGCCGAGGAGAGAGAAGGGGGAGGTGAGAGAAGAGGGAGGGTGGCCGCCGGGGCCGCCGCGGAGCCGCGCCCGCCGCTCGCCGTGGACAGCTTGAGGAGGGAGCGCCGCCGCCACCGGGCCGCGCGGCCAAGCCCCGCCGCTGAACCCCGCGGGCGAGCGCCGTCGCGGGCCGAGCGGGCGAGCCCCCCCCCCCTGCCGGGCCGAGCGGGCGAGCGCCGCCGCCGGGCCGTGCGGGCGAGCCCCCCGCCGGCCGCGCGCGTCAGCCCCC
Organism: Eremochloa ophiuroides; assembly: GCA_038502445.1. Taxonomy (NCBI): domain Eukaryota; kingdom Viridiplantae; phylum Streptophyta; class Magnoliopsida; order Poales; family Poaceae; genus Eremochloa; species Eremochloa ophiuroides. Next base: position 105,373,874 of record JAHLJS010000003.1, read on the forward strand.
GGCCGAGGAGAGAGAGGGAGAGGAAGAGCCGGGGCCGCGCCCAGGAGCGCCGTCGCGCTGGGTGGATGGGAAGAGAGGGAGGAGAGAGAGGAGGGAGGTGAGAGAGTGGGTGGATCGGGTGAGAATTAAAAATGAAAAAGAAATATAGAGTAGAGATATAGAGTATGGATAGGTGCGGGAGAAAGTAGTATAGAGTAGAGAATCTCGATGACTAAGACGAAATATTCCTTTTAGATGATGAATTTAGAGTACGACGAGTGCGGATAGCCTCAGGCCGTGCAAAAGGCTTCGCTCCCCCCAAAACAAAAATTTGACGAAAGTTTCGTCTCGTCGGTTCTGTAATTTTCTTTTTTCTTGGAATTTTCATCTGTCTAGGAACGTCTCGTCACCCTCGGCGTTAACAGTGCCGTTTATGAGCTTCACGACTCTAATTCATCTTATTACATCTGTGTTTCGCCTCAATTTGTTAGGATTGCATTAGTCTGTTTGGATAATCTGGGAGTTAGTCAGCGGTATGTGCATGAAGAGGCGTGGCCGTGTGGCACGTGTCAGCTTTGTGGATCGGACTACTTCTTGAGGAACGTAAGTCCAGGCAGCGCGAATTTGTGTCCTCGTCGTAGGCATCAGCACAGAAGGACCATTCACCTGACGAAGCCGCCTCGCTCGGGCGCTGGGCCTGCCGGTGGCGCCGACCATCGACGAGCTTCTCGACGTGGCGAATTTGACGATGGACTTGGCCACACTTTCGTCCAGCTCCAGCACCACGTCGAGATGTCCTTGCAGCCAGGAACGGAATAAGCACAAGCGTCCACGCCCCCGTGCGCTAAGAAAACAGAGGGTAGCTGTGTGAAAGAAAAAGAACCGGAGGGAGGTGGGTATGAACCTCCAGCGAATCACTTAAAATGTTTAGGATCCAAAAATGCACTTTGAAACTTACACCTACTTAAAGTGGAAAGCAGCTTGCACTTTGGGCCTTGCATTATGGGCTAGATTTGGCTGCAGCAGCCATGACGGTGGTGGTAGTGAAAAGCAAAGCATACAAGTCAACAACAGTAGTTCAATTGAACACTTGTCATGTTCGTGCTCCTCTGGTTCCTCTCCCTCTAGTCTCTCTCTAGAACCATCTTCATCTCCAAATTCCAATTTCACCATTTTCTTTAGAATCATCATCATCTCTCAATTCCAATTTCACCATTTCTCCATCTAATTGCTTTCCCAATTCTAATTTCACCATTTCTCCATCTACTTGCTTGCCAAGCTCGAGATCTTATCCTCTCTTCCTCGTGAGGTCGTGTAAATATAGTTCGTATCCAGATAAAGTATTCCTCTCTTCCTCATGTCGTGTAAATCTAGCTCGTACCTACATTAAGTATTCCTCTCTTCTTCGTGAGGTAGTGTAAGTCTAGTTTTATGCCATCGACAGAAGGATGTACTAACAGATTGATGTTATCTGGACCAGTCGCACCTTAAGTTTTGAAATCAATGGTAACTCATAGGGCTACAAAAATCTGAACTGAAACATTCAGATTGATGTGCAGGAGTCATAACTATATGATAGTCATTGCACCTTAAGTTTTGAAATCAATGGTAACTCATAGGGCTACAAAAATCTGAACTGAAACATTCAGATTGATGGGCAGGAGTCATAACTATAAGATAGTCATTGAGTCATTGTTGCTCATTCCATTAGTTCCAAACTAGGCATACAAAAAGTTAAATGTGAGAAAAGTAGGTTAAAAGAGAAAATTAATCGAGATGCTGCTAACCCTAGATCTAAAGAATAAGTACATGGGGTTACACAGAAAATGAAAATAAACACTACACTGCAAAGTATGTGATGTCAGATGCAAGTTTCCATGTTTCCTAATCAATCTTTCATGCGTCTTTCCTGTCCTCCAGCTTGTTATGATGTTATGGCCATGAACCTGCAACATAGTTAAATAAATAAATGGAATGAAATATGGTTTAAGATTTCTTTTTTTCATATGGAACAAAGCGAACCAAAGAACATGTACCATTAAAATAGTAGCTCGACAACATGGAAGGAAACACCAAAGATGACTTGATACTCGCTCCGCGACACAGAATATTCCTCCTAAAATACATGACTGATGTGCCTCTGTGGTGGTTCACTCAGCGGGATCTGAAAAACACTTCATGTGAATCAAAAGCTATCTATTCCCACTAAATATGATCACATATACGATAAACATGTAGCCATATAGATAAGCAGGTTCCCATCAATAGTCAACATATATGTAAACTAATTTTGGGTTTCAATTAACCAAAAAAAACATGGGTTAATTTTTATTGACATGAATTTATGTCCTAACACACAAGTCTCACAATAGTTCAAATTTTACAAATAAAAAAAAAAAGATAAATGAACATTTAACTGGTGCTCAACAAGAAAAAAAATAAATACAGCAAGATAGTAAGGTACATGCAAAAGATTTTCGCCGCAGAAAAACACCAAATGAAATCTTGCAAACGGCACAGATTCAGAAGTTAGAGGTAACTGCATATCAAACACAATTGTACATCACATGCAACAACGTGTGGGTGATCTGTGACTGTCAACTGAATGGCAGGTCATTTGTAAAACAGGTACAGACATGTGCCATATCAGGAATAGTAATGCCTATAGGCAACAAGTTTAGAAAGACCATCAACAAGGGCGACGGGGAAGTATTCCATACCTCTCCGATTGACCATTTTTCCTTCAACCAGATACTATCATCCTGATTTTCATTTTTAGTGTCCCTGTTCAATAAACATAGGGCGGAAATAGATATAAGCAACAAGTGATTTCACATAATACAATAATCAAAAGTTCACTAATTTAATCAACAAAAGCACACATATATACGTGACGATTCAAGTCTGATGGGTTGGTTTCAGAAAGCACTTTGTGGGTGCAAAAAAGGCATTTACTCAAGCTCTGTGTATTACATACTCAGTGTGTACATCTTATTGAAGAACTTACTCAACAGCAGCTTGGTTCGTGGCACTTGTAGGAGCCACAAATCCACTAAGTAAATCTTGTGATTGCCTATCAATGTCTCTGTGATGGATAGAGGAGGAAGGGGACTGCTGGTAGCCACCATGAGGCTTTGGGAAATTGCCAAAACTGGACATGCTTGAGGCCTGCAAACTCCCAAATGATTGTTGTGATATCTGGCTTCCAAATGCACCTGTAATAATATTCTATAAGTTGAAATCGAAACCAAAAGCAATATCCAGAGTCACTTTTCTAAAGAAAAAAAAAAAGACAACAAAGAAAAGGGTATGCAGAAGCAGAACTATCCTGCACCGCAGTGAGGCTTGTAGGTTTATTTGATTCTGAGTCCATACTAGAGTCCATTAAAGAGTCCAAGAGAGTTTCTATTGAGTTCAACTATTTTTTCCCACTACGGACGAACCAAATTCAATTACCCAAAAACAACAAACTTATAATGATCCATAGTGTGATACTCAATCGAGCTGAAGAACTGCCAGATTTGATACTCAATCGACCTGAAGAACTGCCAGATTGAACTGAACACGCAGGGTTCAGCAAACAGGCAACCAAAAAACACCATAACCGATAGACTAGAAAAAGGACAGCACAAAGACGACCAACTTTAACACTACTCGCTATCAAGGCTAAGAACTTAACTACTTAATTACAAGCCCAGATCAGCAGTTACAACTTACAAGGAATTTCTGTTCGAGTTAAACTATAGTCGTAAAAAAGTTGTATATAAGTTAAATATATGGGCTTCCTATACAGGATTATCCCCAAATCTTTAGGCATACATTAACATTAGCAAATGTGTGCCAAAAAGTTAACAAAGAATGAAAATATCAGAATGATTAAAGACCATCTAGAGATGGATAGACACAGCCACACAAAATATATGGGAAAATTGGTTCTGTAGCATCCAAAGATCGCGATCTCCCTAAAATACCACCGAAAGATTGTGCCCACGTAAAATACCACCCAAAGGTTGCACCATGAACTGAAAGTATCATTCTTTCGGTGGTATTTTACGGAGTTCGTGATCTTTCGATGCTACACAACCAATTTTCCCAAAATATATTACTCAGAATTGGATTGACCAAGTTCCAAATTGATTGAATAAAGGATAGCAGTGTAATTGCATGGGTTAATCAATAATGCATACCTGGAACTCCAAATTTCATATCAGAACGACCAAAAGTAGGTGCAGGAAATGTTGGATGACTTGGCTGATTAGATTGACCAAAAATACTATTGACTGGGGTTCCAAGTGCAGTTCTGCATGAGATAGATCCTTGAAATTAATATGGCATATGCACAAAGAAACAGACTGATCCAAATGCATAATGTCTGTAGATCATGTTGAAAATCACTGATTTTCCGATGGAATAGTTTATTCAACAAATAAACAGTAATTTTACTGCCCATACTCCAAGATGATCATGTGAACATTACCTGGACCCAGGTCCAATATTAGTTGCTGCTCCAACTTGACTGAAACTACTAAACACTGGTGGTCCATTATTTTGAGAGACCCCAAATGATGAGTTATCGTTTTTTACTTCAGGGAAGGAAGCCACAGTTGGAAAGCTTGGAGTTTGTGTTATTGATAGACGTGGATTGTTCAGAAAGTTATTAAACTCCATCAGCTTTGCATTTTGCATGTTTCTTTCACCCTCAATCTGAAGAAAGGAAACCAATGAATTAGAGTTCATCCTTGATAAAATTCGTCAAGGATTATATTTATGATGTCTAAACTATACAGTATATAAGAGATACTAGAGTAAATAGTGTTGTGTTACTAAAAAAAGTTGTAACTCCAAATGTTCTCGGTCATCTTGCTAAGACAGGTACATTTTGCATTCCTCTACCATTAGAGAACCTAGCAGGAATAAGAGACATATAGGTACACTACCACATATGATGTTCATACAATTAAGATATATGATTTTCCATAGCCCTCTTGATATCAGGCGAACAGTTGCAGCGTTGTAGAAATGTTTTATCACATATCCCAATGTGCAAGATCACAACTTCAAACTAGAAAATTCCAATCAAAACTTGATCAGGGGGAAGAATGTTGGGAGTGCCAAGCCTACTATTGACTGCAGCGGATGCCCATGTCTGCCTTCCTCGTACGCTTTCGCTCTCAGCTCTTCAAAGCTAACATCCCCAGTGATGTCACAAGGACCGCTAATGGAGACATAATACAAAAAAATAAGCACAAATGCATTGAAAGAGGCAGAGGCCAAAGGTTGAAGCACGATGAGTTACTTATTTACCTCCTGAGGTGAGCATAACACGTAAGCTTCCAGAGTGGAGTTTCATTCTTAAAATCCTCAGCAATCTGTTGCTTGCAGGACTCAGGATCTGTACATGAGCTGACAAAAAAAACGCACGAAGTTGGTGACTCAAACATAGCAAGGAGTAATCAAGCAGGATCAGAAGTATAGCGCTCCAAAATTGCAGGCTCACGTGTGGGCTGCTGCTGCAGGCTGTGCCGCTTCCTGTTGCTTTGTCGGAGCTGAAGGGTCCCTTACCCACTTATTTTGAAATGGCTGATTCAACAAATTCATCAGTCACACAAATGAATGCCCGTGACACAAGCTGAATTTCCTAAGTGAGAACGAATCATAAAAATCGATAGTGAATCCATCAGACAAGACGAACCTTCGCCGGGCCAGACTGCGCAGCCGCACCACCTTGCACTCCAAATCCAAACGGATTGGGCTTCTGCTGCTGCTGCTGCTGCCTGCTCCCAGAGCCGAACCCAAAGGGGTTGGGTTTTGCCTGCTGCTGCTGCTGCTGAGAGCCGAACCCAAACGGGTTGGGCTTCGCCTGCTGCTGCTGCTGAGAGGACGCGTGCACGAACCTGCATTGTGCTCCGTACTTGCAGCTGCATCATCCATCCAGAACGTGAATGAAAACCACAGAACTACGCAAATTCGAGGTACGGGCATCCAGAGGAGAGCGAGCATAGCGACCGAAGTCAAATAGAAGCGGAAGCAATCGCATGGGTGCCGCGGCAACGGAGACGGGAGGAGAAGACCCCGTACCTGCCGCGCTGGAAGTTCCTGCAGAGCTCCTGCCGCCGGCTCATCGCCGGGAACGGGGAGTCGGACCCGAACACGTGCGCTGGAGCTCAAACTCTAGGGTTTCGTCCCCGTTCGCCGTTCACCGCCTTCAACAAAACTGTAACCGCCTGCTACCACACGCCGCGCACGGAACTCGCGTGGACTCGACGCACGGCACGGTGCCTTGGAAGGGGGGCCCCGCCTTCCTTTAATCCTTCGTCGCGGCGGCCGGCGTGGGACGCCGCCGGAGTCGGACTCGGGGAGTCACGCACGACGTGGGCCGCGCGCGGTGCAATAATGGTCGTCCCTGGGCCTCGGCCTGAGTGAGATGCAAGCGCTGGGCTGGGTGCCGCAGGCCCGATAAAGATCCGGCCTAGCCTTGGAGCTGGTGGGCCCATCGTATCTTTCCTCCCCGGTCGCAGCCACTGGTGTCGTGCTGGTGGTGATACCGATACTCGTGTCTGCTGCGTCGTCACTAGTCAGCCAGCGAGGCTGATTCGGGTGGCCACAGCTCTGCCTGGATTCCACGAGGACGAGGCCACGGCGCGCTCTCGTCTCGTGCCGCCGTCTCGCCGTCGCCTGAGAGCCGAGGCCACGAAGGCAGACGCCCGACCCGGCCGGATGTCGGCGCCGGCCGTGGTGGCGCTGGCTCTGGCGGCCATCCTCTCTACGCCGGCGCCCCAGGCGGCGGACACCTTCTCCAACATCCCGCCCACGCTCTCCGGTCCTGCACCGGCGGACGGTTACTGCCGGCGCGTTTCAATTCACGTTGGGTTTTTCTGTTGTGCGCAGGCCCCTCGTGGTGTTCAAGGACGGCTTCCGCAGCCGACACTACTGGTACGTCGTACCTGCAGCTGCAGCTCTCTCTTGCCGTCGTGCGAGGGTCGCTACTCGTGACCAAAGTGAGCTCAACTCTAATCAGTTCGACGTTTGATAGCCTGATAGAGTGAAAATGAAGCCGTTTTAGTATATCGTTTGGCAACGGTTCCACGTGTCAAATTTCTTAAAATATATTCTCATAGAACCACATGTAGGACCCACCAAAATCGGATGAAGCCATAGTTTATTCTATAGAGAGGAACCAAAACACAGACAAATCTCATAAATTATTATGCAAACTAATTGGCCATAAGTCTTCTAACAACTTTGATGAGTTGATTTTAGAAATCAGAACAATAATTTTATCATTCCACCCATCAGGCATTGGACCGCCACTATTAAGAACGTCAAAAACTTCTTTTTAAGCACCTCATCAATGATTCCACTCAAAAAAAAAAACACCTCATATATCATAGATCAGAATTTCTTGTAATGATAGATGAGCGCGTTGAGCGGGGCCTACAGGCTGGCCAAAAAGTAGCCAACAGCAGTAAGCTCCACGGCCTTTGATGTCTGTGGTGCTGCTTTTGAGGCCGGTTCCGGGAAGAATCATGTTCGGTCCGCCATTTCCATGGCAAGTTCGTCGAGGATGCACTCCGATGCATAGATTCTCTCATTCTCATCCAGGGGAAGACGGAATGGAAGAGATTTCGCTCCGGCGTGTGGATCCCGCGGTCAATTGATTACTACTCCATCGCTGAAATCAGGTGCTGATTGCTGTGCATCTTCTTGCTCTCGTCCTTCCCGTCCTTTTCCTCTTCCCTATCTCTGCTTGCGTTCACCAAATTAGACTTGACTCTCTTTTTTTCACTAATTAACGATCTCATGCGGCCAGGTGATGTTAAGCTCGCGTATTTGTACTCTTGTTTTCCTCTTGCTTTTGTTCCTTGAATCGATCTTGTGCATAAGCGGGTTGCTTGGTTATAATTCCTTTGTTTCAAAATGAAGCTTGTATTAGTTTTTCCCTATTCAAATTTCTTTTACTTCATTCAAGTCTATAGAAGAAATATTAACTCTAGCATATCTCATTGTACGGGGCTGCTTGGAACTTTTACCGCCGCTCGCAAGGAAATCGTTGAATGCGTTTGGTTCTCGTGCCGCCGCCCGCCTTGCCTCGCAGCTCGCACTGCCGGTCCAGAGGAGCCCGCCCGATTTAAGCGGTGCAGGTCCCGATTCGGCAGCGGCGCAGCCCGATTAAGCGGTGCCGCAGCTCGATTCGGCGCCGGTGCAGGCCGATTCGGCGCCGGCTTAGCCCAATTCGGAAGCACGGCCCCCTGGATTGGAGTCGCAGCCCGCCCCCAGGCAGCAAGTCCATGCCTGCATGGCCTGCTACAGGATGGTCCATGACCTGCTACAGGCCTCCATGCCTCCATGGCGTCACGAACGGGGCATCCGGCGCAAAGCAGGGACGCGCGGGAATTAATATTCTTGATGTTGGTAAAACATTTTGGAACGAATCCAGTAGAACAGAGTATGCATGCCGGTGCTTATAGCAATATTAATTAATAAACATCTTGGCTTCGTTTGGAGAGCTCCTCTCGAGAGGGTTCTCCCGAGTCCTCTGTTTTTTAATAACTTTATAAAATGGCTCCTCCATTAAAACGTTTGGCAGGGCTCCTCTGAAGGAGCCAGAGCCAGGAGCCGAAGCCGGAGAGAAGCCCTGCCAAACAGACCTTTAATTGAGGCCAGCCTGATCGGCAGCCCTCAGGAATGCAAAATACTCCGAAATATTTCTCATGGTGGCATCTAAATATGCCTGCACCCTGCCAAGCATACTATCTTGGACTAATAATCTCATATACATTTGTTTAGTTTGTTGCCTTTTATTTTTTATTTTTTCTAAACATTTTAATTAATTAATAATTATTTAATTGTTGTATGCAACTCAAAAATCAAGGGCTAAGATTTGTTTGAGATCTTACCTCCTATGAGGTAAAGGATGTTCCTTAGCAAACTCGTACAAAGGGATCTACAACCTAGTATTGCGTACAATATCCTGGAGCGCATGCTTCTTAATGAAAATGAGAAGCCAAGGAAGCTGCCATTGTCACTTCTGGAAGCCATCACAAATAATTTCTCCAATGAGCAGGAGATCGGCAGAGGTGGATTTGCTGTGGTTTACAAGGTATGGGCAGCCCTCAACAAGTCAAGAGCCCTAGTCCTCCTTGACTAACCGCATCTGTTCTAGAAAGTAGATACTCATCTCCACGCTGACAAAGGCAAGCTGTGACTGCAGGGAATGCTTCGAATCGGGAAGGTCGCTGTGAAGAAGCTGTCCGAAACTCTTGATCTCCATGATCAGAAATATAGTAGAGAGGTTCATTGTCTCATGAAGGCACGGCACAAAAATATAGTGCGATTTCTAGGATATTGTTCTGAGACACAAGGAGAAATGGTAGACTATGAGGGCACCCTTGTCATGGCAGATATACGAAACAGGTTGCTGTGTTTCGAGTTCGTACCTGGTGGGAATCTCAGTGATTATATCACTGGTAGGATCATGTGTCATGTAATGTTTTTTTTTACACATAAATTTTTCTGTGGTAAAACTGATTGTCTATAATAGAACTACAGAAATGACAATGTACCATACCTTATATCTGACAATAGAAGATTTACATTATCTAAAATGTGGAATCATTTTTACTCTTCATTTCACAGATGCGTATTCTGGACTTGAGTGGAGAGTGCGCTATCGAATCATCAAGGGAATCTGTGATGGTTTACATTATCTTCATGAGAACCGTATCGTTCACCTAGATCTCAAACCTGCTAATATACTGCTAGATGGTAAAATGGTGCCAAAAATTGCTGATTTTGGTATTTCAAGATGCTTTGATGAAAAGCAAAGCAAGGATATAACCTCAAAGCTGATTGGATCAATGTAAAGTTGCTAAACCCTCTTGAAAACTCAGTTTTTCTTGGTTAAGTTCATTTCATTCCTTTTTCGTTCATTCATTACATTAAATTAATTGTATGTATTTTTTTGTGTAGAGGATATTTTGCACCAGAATACTACAATGGGCATATCACAATGAAGTTGGATATATATAGTCTTGGTGTTATAATTGTAGAGGTATTGACAGGAGCAAAAGGATATTTTGCAATCGAGAAAGTAAGAACAATTTACATATTGGGTTTACGATAAATTCTACATATCTTAATAGTATCTCAAAGTCCTACCCTGCTCATTTTGTTACACATTGTATAATATCATTTTCTGGACACATGCACCATGACCCAATATTTTTCTACATGGCATAGTCTTTCTATTAGAAAACTTTTTTTGGCAAAGGATGGTTGGGCTTTTGCCAAAGGCTTTTGTGGATCCTTTAGTATATATGCACATCTAGGACTGAAATCAACTTTTTGTTTCATAGGAATAATAAAGAATTTATTTCTGAGCGTCAAGGTAGTAATAATGGTTTTGAAGGTAGTGGAACATGTGCTCACCAAGCATATCGGTGCCATGCTTGACGACACGTGTATAGGATCTGGATAGTCTTCTTATGTATACCCTCAGAGATTTAGTTGACACAGTTTTTTTCATGAAGATAGAGACTAGGGCTCGACACTGGTTTTATCTCTTATCCAAATTCAATGTTATTTATCCAGTTTGAATTTGAGGATATAATGTTACATCTCCGTGCATATGTCCTGTTTGTATTTCCAATTCTATAATGAGTTTCTTAAATACTTATATGCTTGAACATGTCTATGTATAGTTTAGTTAAAATACAGGGCCAGGGTATCATAATAATGATTTTAAGTGCTATTCATAGCAATTCCGAACAAACGTTGAAATGCAGTTTTAATGGCATTAGAGCTGATTAGATACTGTAGGCATCACTCTCTCTTTATTTACTTAATATTCCAGATAATTTCGCGGCTAAATCTGAAATAATAATGATGTCCACAGGTTCAGATTGAGTATGACATCTTGCATATTAGAGTCCCACTCCATTTTTCCAATTTGCATACCCCTCCTTTCATAAACCATAACTCACCATTGTAATTTTTTTTCTAGGTCCTTGATATTTGGAGGAATAGATTGGAGCTACGAGAGGGAGACACACCACTGCAGCAAATAAGAGCATGCGCTGAGATAGGAATGAGGTGCATTGAGTCTAACCCAGATAATAGACCTACGATACAGTGTATAATGCAAAAAATTGAGGAGGTGGAAAGTGCGTTCGGGTTTGTTGAAGCTGGCGCGATTACTTCATTAGCACGAGTAAGTTTCCTTAGTCGTTAACTAGAAAGATCAATTTTTTTGCTTCTCTCATGCTGATGGTGAAAGCAATAGACATAGATGGAGAAGCGAAGGAGACGGTGAAAGCACAAAAGTTTAAATTCAGTTGCAATTGTTCGCCTCTCTCCCTCTGCGACTGAGGGGCATGTTCGAAGTATAGATAAGTACGATTAGGAATAGAGATAGAGTCCTAAAGATACAATAGGTTTATAAATAGTATTATACGCCAAGTAGATTTAGAGTCTTATTCAGTTACGTATCAAGTCCTATACTAGGACATGTATCATGCCGTCTATATAATGAACATATCGGCAGCCAAAGAGTAAGCCAAGCCATTCCAATAAATTATTTTCCATACCCACCACCCCGTCTCAAGCGTGGTGATGACCCTGGCCATGGCGGGTCGGACTCGGACCTGCGGATTGGAGTCGGAAGGAAAAGCCCGACGCCAAGAAGGAAATAAAGGACCTGATAACGTCTAGGGTTGATAACGTCGTCGTCGTCGTCGTCGTCTTCTTCTTCTTCTATTACTATTCTACACTCATCTACACTTTCAGTTTATATGACTGTGCATTTTGTCATAAATATGGTGTTGATGTTCCTACAATGGATGGTGATTAGGCTCTGTTAGTGTTAGCTTGAGTTTAAAACTGCTTATTTTTCAGTCCTTCTGTAGTATTTTCCTCTCACAAGAAATCAACATCAGCGCTCCCTTTTAGAAGGGACAAAGAAAACTCCTGCCTGAAAATCTCTTGCTCTTTTATGGAAAATTAAGTCTCTGGTACAGGCTTTTAAGCTGTTGAATCTATGAATTTAAGATTAATCATGTTACTTAGTGCATATATTTCAAATCACGCTGTCAATTTAAAAATAGATGTTTCTCTCACTAAATTTTCGTCAGGCCATCTGATCGACTCCACTCGAGGCCCCCTCAGCTCATGCCCCTGGTCACTCGAAGCCCACCCATACCACACCACCGGTCTGAGTAAGACGCGCTCGGCTCGCGCGGCCCACTTATGCCGCGTTCGGCCCAACTGCATCCGACTCCGGTCACCAGGCCGCCACCAACGTGGGAAAAAAGACAAAAAACACATCCAGCTCATCAAGAATCGAACCGTGATCTCCACAGTCTTTGTATGAAAGACTTACCACTATACTGATGACCTTACGTGACAACAGAAGAAAACTTTTATATTATGTACGTGGTACAAATCTTCAAGCCTTCACCAGATGTCACCTTTATGGTTGCCAAGAAAAAAATAGTTATAAAACTATAAAAAAACAACAAAAAATCAACTAGCGTCAGTACTGCTTGTGGATTTAAGTCCGTGAAGACACGTAGTTAGATTGATCCAGTCCGAGAAGGAAGTTTGAAAAGCAAAATACAACTTGAACTAGACGCCTGATTGGACAGCTTTGAGTTAGCATCCACTACTACAGTACTACTTGATTGTAGGACACGAGAAAGAATTGGCGTTTTGTTTTCCTTCTGGTCTGATTTTTCGTCTCGCCCTCTCCCACCCTCGCAGACTCTACCCTCCTTCCGTGTGAGGCTCCATCCTAGTTACTGAGTCCCATACAAATCGCTTTATATATCAGATCATATCTACGGGAAAAAAATCTAACCAAAGATTATCAAGCAAATCAAACGTTCAAAGCTATAAGCCAGAGAAAAAACACAAAGCAGGCAAGCGCCGTCCAGCCAACTGTAGAAGCGCAACGTTGATGGGGGGATGAGATTGAGACCGCCGGCGGCGCGGAGGTTGAGCGCGGTGGACGAGCTCAGACGCGTGGAGGTTGAGCCCAAGGCGGCACAGGAGATCGGGCGTCGAGAGCCAGTTGGTAGCACGAAGGTCGAGTGCAGCATACCCAGTGCCGGCGCAGAGGTCAAGCATGGGGAGGGCGAGTGCCGAGCAGTGTGAAGGATGAGCGTCGGGCATCGCGGAGGACGAGGCGAGGAGAGCAGGGCGCCAACGACGCGGAAGATGAGAGGACGACGCTAGCAGCGGGAAAGATTTTGCTAAAAGGTGACCATATTTTTTTAATCTAATTCGTCAACGGGTAATAACCAACTCTCTGGTCATTCATAGCAAAGCATGGCTTTTTCCCATGTTTTGTTTTCACATTGTCTGTACTATTAACGTTCCGTCCGTCACTTTGGTATACAGTTTGCCTAGATAACTTTATGAAGTGTTGGTAATATCCGGAGATTAAAATCTTAATGATTTAATTATCTTAAACTTATGACCGTACTCATGTGAGTTAGATAGTGTATGTTCAATCAACAAATATAGTCTGATTTTAAAGTGTATTACAGATGCAAAGAAAGAACAGTGATGAATATGTTATTAACAACATAATATGACTTTATGGTTGGCAAGAAAAAATAGTTAAAACTCTAAAAATATGGTATTGCATTAATGTTCAGACTTGGCAATTTACTTTAAATATGATGCAATGGCAATAATCTCAAGTTCATACTCATAAACAAAATAAATAAATGATAATATAATTTAGAAGATCGTGCCATGCATAGAAATATGCCTTATAAACTGGGGCAATATTTGACACGACGCAACTAACTCCTTGCTAGATCAGATATTTAAATTATATATTTTTATGTGTCCTCAAATAAAGTCACGTAGGTGATATCTAACTCTTTCAACACATGGATAGTTGGGAGTTAATGTTATAATAAATTTATGAGTACATATTTGTGTGCTTTTCCATGAAAAAAAATTATCAATTATGTTTTATATTTCGATACAAACTTAATTGGACACTATCATATTATTATTAATATTAACTTATATGGGGGTGTAGTTACCATAAAAACAACACATCTATTATCGTTGCTTATAAACATTCATTATTCATTAGACTATGAATAATGGAGCTCTTCCATGTTGAAAAAAAATATATTTTCTCCTGTTGCAACGTACGGATATATTTGCTAGTATATATATATATATATATATATATATATATATATATATATATATATATATATATATATATCGCGATTCGTGAAGCCCGGTCCGTCCCTGTACAACACAGACCGTAGTAGCAAGGTGGCAGCAGTTGCACCTGAAAGTGTGTATATATATTATTAGCTTATAGACGTGAAAGTATTTTAATGTGGTCGTCCTCTTGTCAAACTTTTTTTTTTATTATTATTGCAATATATGGTTTAACATGAGAGGAACATATATGAACAATTGCCAGTACATTAGTTCCGATGCAAGAAAAAGAAAGTGTGGGCTGTAATATTCACGAATGTCTATCTCCTTGTCTCTCCTAATCGAGTTGGGTTGAATTGGTTGAATCTGAACATTTGCCAATACATGAAACAGCAGGTACCATGATCTAAATATTCTAAAGATAAGAAAGGTAAAATGTAAAGCCGTCATATGTTAGGAAATGAAAAGCTTCCTCTTTGGTATGTACAAACTGGCGAAGGACTGAAGTTCATACCACATTCACCAACTCACCATGATTGGCATCCGATACAAATCATTAACTTTCAGTTGATGAACTCCATTCGTGTCCGGTTCCATAAGCATTAGGCACAAGCTGTACAGATGAAAGGTAAAAATAAATCCTGAGTACCTGAACCTTGTATCTGCGTGCCCGTATATCGTATACCTTGCCCAGGGACAGCTTTACTGCGTTGTGCTTGGCCAGGACTGAATGCTTGGATTTTGTTTTTCATTAGGAACATGAGATTGCTTCCTTCAATGTGAGTTAATGGCTTATTTTACATAAACAAAGATTAGTTAAAGGGCAATGCCTGAAGAAAGAGGGAACCTAATATAATACTTAGATACTCTCTTAACACTATGGCCGGCCATGATTATACCTGAAAGTAATTAAAACAGAAGGAGGTTGTGAGATGCCAATATATTCTAGGAAAACAGTAGTTAATAAGATGGAATTAATTATGCGCACAACTCAGTTCAGTCAAATTGCATGAAAAAAAATGGTAGCCATTCCATTTTGTTGTTTCGAATTTGTCAAGTACATGTTTCAACTAAAATACACAGTAGTACTTTCTAAATAGACAGCCAACCGTTGAGGTAGCATAAAAGAGATTGAAACGAATCATGTTAAAAACAAACAACCGTTGAGGCAACATAAAAGGAACAGCTGAAGTTGAATTCTAATGTCAAGCAAAGTATAATGGCTTTAAAGCTATCAAATAGGCAAATACAGGGCCAGTACCTTAAAATTTGGCTAACAATGCACCCCTGACGGACTATCTGGAAACAGCTTCATCGGCAACTTCAGTGTGGCTTTCCAAGCGGATGGACTTCTACATCATGGTTTCCCCATGTCTAACACTCTGATTTCAATCAGCAGCAGATGTTCAGATATGCGGCTCCTGAGACTGATATTCAGGGTGCAGATCCCAGTAATAACATACTCTTTGGAATAAATGGTGATGGTAATCAGCTGGGCTTTCCCATGGGAGTGGATGGCTTTTTATCGAATGGAATTGATGCCTCCAAGTATCAGAATCACATTTCAACAGATATTGATGGTAACTACATGATCCCAAAGGACGGTCAGCAAGAAATATCGTCATCCATGGTTTTAAAGTCATTTGGTGCATCAGATATGGCATTCAATTCAATTGACTCTGGTATGAATGATGGTGGTTTTGTGAACAGAACTTCTTGGCCTCCTGCTCCTCCCCTAAAGAGGATGAGGACATTTACTAAGGTTGGCATTTTTCTTTTTCATTAACCTACAGCTAATCTTTCACTTTGGGTAAACATAGGATTTGTGCTTTAACTGTTACGAAACGAAGCATATGCTGCTTTCAGTTTCACAGGTTTCTTCTGCTTAACGTATAATTTCTTGTAGGTCTATAAACGCGGAGCTGTAGGTCGGTCCATTGACATTAGTCAGTTCAATGGATACGATGAGTTGAAGCATGCTCTGGCTCGCATGTTTAGTATTGAGGGCCAACTCGAGGAACGTCAGAGAATTGGCTGGAAACTTGTCTACAAGGATCATGAGGATGACATCCTACTTCTTGGCGAGGACCCTTGGGAGTAAGTTCGGCTCTGTCTCGTTGTGCTTCGGGAGTCTAAGATAGGAATACCAACAAAATTGGTAATAATAATGACCAATTTGTAAAACTCTTGGATATGTATGTTCTTGAAACTGCTCCTGAATACATGAGATACGCTCAATAATTCGATGATGAGTTATGAACCAAACATGAACAACCCCAAATGTGTTCTGATTTGGTCATACCCATGTTTTGTTATATAATGAATGCTATCGCCTATCATATCATGCAGGGAATTTGTCAACTGTATGAGGTGCATTAGGATCCTGTCGCCTCATGAAGTGCAGCAGATGATGAGCTTGGACAGGGATAGGATGATGAGCTTGGACGGGGATCTGGCGACCAACATTCTCCCCAACCACGCCTGCAGCAGCTCGGACGGCGGGAACGCATGGAGGGCTCGCTGCGATCAGAACTCCGGTAACCCTGCTACTGGTTCATATGACCAGTTCGATGCGCAGGAGGCCAAGATCCAGCTCATGCAGAGACTTGTGGCTTGTGCGGCGGCCACTGAGCAGCATAGCTTCTCTGTGGCTGATGGGCTGGTGAAGGTGACGGTGGCGGCGTTCCAGGACGCGGGCGCCGCGACGCGCAAGGTAGCCATCTACTTTGGCGAGGCGCTCAATCGCCGCCGCCTCGTGTACCGCTCCCATCCAACCCCGGACAGCTCCAGCTCCCTCCTTGACGCCACCTTCGCCGACCTCCTCCATGCGCACTTCTACGAGTCCTGCCCTTATCTCAAGTTCGCCCACTTCACAGCGAACCATGCCATCCTCGAGGCGTTCGCCGGCTGCCGGCGCGTCCACGTCGTCGACTTCGACATCAAGCATGGGATGCAGTGGCCGGCTCTTCTCCAGGCCCTCGCCCTCCGCCCTGAGGGACCCCCATCGTTCAGGCTTACCGGAGTCGGGGTACCGCAGGGGGAAGGGAACAGCGAAGCTCTGCAGCAGGTGGGCTGGAGGCTTGCCCAATACGCATACACCCTCCGGATCGACTTCCAGTACCGATGCCTTGTCGCTAGTTCTCTTGCTGACCTGGAGCCATTTATGCTGCGACCGGAGTCGGAGGAGACGGACGACGAGCCCGAGGTGATCGCCGTCAACTCGGTGTTCGAGCTGCACCGTCTGCTCGCTGTGCCTGGCGCCCTGGAGAAGGTCCTGGGCACGGTGCGCGCCTTGCGGCCAAGGATCGTGACCGTGGCCGAGCAGGATGCCAACCACAACGCCAGCTCGTTCTTGGACCGCTTCACGGAGTCTCTGGGCTACTACTCCGCCATGTTCGAGGCTCTGGAGGGCGCTGGCTCTTTCCGATCCGCCGACGACAAGGCCATGTCCGAGGTGTACCTCAGCCAGCAGATCTGCAACGTGGTGGCGTGCGAGGGCACGGAGCGCACGGAGCGCCACGAGACGCTGGGGCAGTGGCGCGACCGCCTGCTCCGCGCTGGGTTCGAGCCCCATCGCCTGGGCTCCCATGTCCGCGAGCAGGCGAGCACGCTGCTAGCGCTCTTCCCCGGCGGCGACGGCTACAGGGTCGACGAGAAGGAAGGGTGCCTCAGGATGGGATGGCGCACGCGCCCGCTCATCGCCATCTCGGCATGGCGTGTCGCCGACTCCGATCATGACAACCTCTAAAGGCTATATAAGCATTTTAAGTATATATACATAAGCATTGAAGTAACGCAATAATGCGTCATGTTCCGGTAGGATTCTAATATTTGTCACAATTCTCAAACAAGACAGGGGTCTGATTGGTTGCTCGCATTAGTATTGTATTGCACAAGGGATTATGCACTTCCTTATCCTGGATTTGCACCAATGTGTTAGGCCAGCTGGTGTTCTTCCGCCTAGCACATTGGTGCCGCCTTAGCACTGGTATTTGAAACATATCTTATATTAAGAGCTGGAAGCATCAAGGTGGCCTATGATTATTCGGCGCAGAGCGCAGTTAAACTAATCCGTTATACAGACACGCAGCTGCATCATATGGATTTTTAAACGTTCATCAGTTTCATGGGCACAAGTCTAATGGTTCTATTCATCAGATCCAAATCAGGTATGCTAAGTTGCTAACCTTGAGCAAGCCCACCGGACAAACTTTTCGTGGTTATCGCTACCCTAGATTTGACGAAATATGAGGTAATAAAAAGGGAAATGGAATATAGAGAGAGTGAATCAAGATACAGCCATTTGTGTGCATTTTACGTCCTCCAGATTACTGTGCCGTTGTTGCTACGGAGCTGCAACATAGTATATAATTTTATTATAGTGTGACAGATTATATATTTTTCTTTAGATGAAAACAAGTAAAACAGAGCATGTACCTGAAGAAGAAATTTCAACCAACTAATGATATTTGGACATGGAAATAGACACTGAAGCTTAGCTCGATAGTGGCTCCGTGACACAGAATACATTGAATACCTAACACATGACTGATGTGCCTCTGTGGTGGCTCACCCAGCGGAATCTGAAAAAACAGCCCATGTGAGTCAAAAGCAGATATCTGTGATCACAAAATAAAATCGCATAAGCAATAAAAATCTAGCACAAGATATGGGTGCTCAGTTGAGTAAAACATGGATTCATTTTTTACATGAGAATGTGTCCTAAGTACCACAATAGTTCAAACTTTAGAAAGAAAAAAAAGGAATTGGACATGAATGTAAATCTAGCTGGTCCTCAACAAGGGCGACACAATCAATGCGGCGCAATAGGAAGATACACACAAAAGACATTAAACGTAGAAAAGACTCCAAATAAGAAAAGCCTTGTTAAGGGCACTGGTTCAGAAGCTAATTGTAACTGCATATCATACACAAATGCACATCGCATGGAGGCTTGCCAACTGAATGGCTGGTCATTTGTATAAGAGGAAAATTCACCCCGGTCCTTGAACTTGGCAGCAGATATCATTTAGCTCCCCGAACTTTCAAAGTGATATCTATAGGTCCCTAAACTTGGCAGAGCGTGTCATCCAGGTCCCAAACTTTCAAGGTGATCATCACAGGTCCCTAAACTTGGCAAAGGGCGTTATCCAGGTCCCAAATATTGTAGCTAATTTCGGCACAATTTTTTTTAAAAAAATTAATTTTAGGTACTGTAGCTAAATATTAAAAAAATTATATCTTTTTCATACAATCTCTGATGAAGATGATTTTTATACCAAAATTGTAGATCTTGACGAAATTTATAACTTTCTAGTTTTGAGTTTTCCAATTTGGTGTCGTTAAGACACTAAAAAAATAAATTTTCAACAGTATATTATACCGCTGATTTCGGTTTATGCATAGTGATTTTGTATTTTTAATTTTGTTAGCATGTTAAAGACCTCAAATTTAAAAACTCAAAACTTGAAAGTTGTAGATTTCCTCGAACGCTACAACTTTTATATAGAAAGTATCTCTATTTGATAGCGTATAACGAAGATTTGATTTTTCCAGGGCGACAAAGACTTGTACACGATTAATATACTGCTGAAAATTTATTTAATTTTTTGAGCGTTTCAGTGACTTCAAATTAGAAAACTCAAAATTAGAAAGTTGTAGATCTCCACTACTTATAAGTGCAATCAAGCCCTAAAGTGGGTTTTGGTGATGATGACCACGCGATTAGAAGACTAATGAGATTTATCGAGATGATGGACAGGCAAAAGCATTAGGAGGATGTAATCTTACGCAGGTGGACCCCTAACATTTAAAGGATGCGGCATCCGGCTCCAAGGAGGTTTAAATTCGTTTTGATTTTGAAATTGAGTATAGAAAAGCCGTACTATTAAGGGCGATGCAAAAGACAGGTTTAAAAGTGTGACCAAGTACAAATCTCTACACCAAACATCTTCACTTCCACTGCCAAAGCCAGCCACAAAATTTCAGATCATTCTGTCCTGGTTTGGCAGCGCGGCACTACCGGCCCTAGGACCGGCACTGCCGCGACTTGTTTTGACCGTTAGACTGGAGGGGGCTTCTTAGCCTCCCACCTGTCGCCCCCAACGGTCATCTCTGCCACTTGCTCAGTTCTCAGACCAGAGAAGCCACTTTCTTACTCTCTCTCACTCCCAACAAGCTCTCCACTCAAAAGTTTGAATCCTAGTTTGAATCTAGAAGAGTGTGAACTGAATCTTAGCAAGAACAAGCTTCTCCCCACTGATCTTCAACTTCCTCAAGCACTTGGTTCGCGTTCAAGCCGGTGGTTTGCATTTGTTACCCTTGGAGCTTGCTCCTAGCCGGCTAGAGCGTCGCCCGGTGAGCTTGTCAATCTTGTGGCAGCCCCGGGAGCTTTGTAATCACCCTCACAAGCTAGTGGAATCACCCCCTCTTTTTAAGAGTTAACTCTCTTGACTTGAGAACGAGGATTGGGCTTTGTGAACCCAAGTTTCCTTTGTGGAACCTCAACAACGTGGAGTAGGCAAGCCTTTGTGGCGAGCTGAACCACGGGTTAAATCTTGTGTCACTTGTGTTGCTTGTTTCATTCTCTATTTGTTGAGTTTCTTGACTTCTAGGGTTTGGTCCCGATCTACGAATTGGTGGTGTTCTTACTGCAAGAAAAGGGTGTGGTAAGGTCTACACATACCCGGAAACATCAGTAATTTGTTCGATCTAAATTTCCCCAAGCAGTTTTTGAATTGTGTAGAATTTGCTCTGCGAGGTCCAGCACTGCCGCTCTGGGAGCAGCAGTGTCGGGCAGCCCGGCAGTGCCGCTCTATAGGCCGGCACTGCCGCGCTTGTTACTAACCTCCATTCGCGAAGATTTTTCACAGGCCTATTCAACCCCCCTTTCCAGGCCAGTCCGTGATCCTACAAGTGGTATCGGAGCCGGTTACCTCAGGTTTATGCTTAACCGCGTGAGATATGGGCAAGAACGGTGAAGCGGAGGCGAGTACAGCTCGTGAGGTTCGTGGTGGCAGTGGTGGTGATGATCTCCACACCACCGACAGCGTGTCGACGGCAAGTCAATCTACGCTGCCACCAGCTGAGATCTCCGAAGGAGAAAGAGCTAGAAGAAGAGAAGAAAAAAGATTGAAAAGAGAAGCAAAAGAAGTTAGAAGAGAAGAAAGAAGAAAAGAGAAGGAAGAGCTGAAAAGAAAAGAAGAAAAGCTAAAAAGAAGAGAAGAAAGAAGGCTGAGAAGAGTAGAAAAGAAGAAAAGAGAAGAAAAGGGCAAGAAGAAGGCCTCAAGTGATGCTGACTCAAGTAGCACCGAAGATGGAGATGATGATAGCACTTATCAACCTACCAAGAGTAGCAAGAACAAGAAAGGCAGCGGCTACACCGACTATGGAGCCGTATCCTTTGATTATTCATCTTTATCTAATCTTGACACTAGACGTGTCATCAATGTGCCCGCGGGAAAGTTGCCTCATTTCGATGGGACAAACTTTGCAAAGTGGAAGCACTTGATGAAAACTTATCTTGTAGGTCTTCATCCTGGGATTTGAGAGATTGTGCATCATGGCTTGGAGGCACCGGTTGATCCAAAGAAGCCCACACAAGCTGAGTTTCGCAACATCCATCTCAGTGTCCAAGCTACTAGTGTTTTGCTTAGTGTTTTGGATGGAGATGAGTACAACAAGATGATGGATTTGGAGGTGGCCAAGGAAATTTGGGATACCTTGCACATGGCACATGAGGGTGTTGATAAGGTGAGAAGGTCCAAGATTGAAATAATGATGGCCAAGCTCAACCGGTTTGCAATCCATGAAGGTGAAGGGCTACAAGAGATGTTTGATAGGTTGATGGTCATTGTTGGCAAGATTAGAGGTCTTGGCGGCACCGAGGTGAATGATCATAATGTTGTGAGGGTCATATTGGAAGCTTTCACACCAAGAAATGAGACCCTTGTGACTTTGATTAGAGAGAAAAAGAGATTTGATCAATTCACTCCTAGTGATGTTTTTGGGAGGCTTTTGACACATGACATGCATAGAAAGGAAGCACTTGAGATGCAAAGGCTTGGGGAGCTGCAAACCAAGCTTGAGGACATGAAAATCAAGGATGTAGCACTCAAGGCATGCAAGAGAAGCTTGCAGCCCGCAGCAAGCAAGAAATCCACATCAAGCAAGCAAAAGGGCAGCAAGCAAAGTGCTTCATTCAAGTCAAGGGCAGCCAAGAAAGTCAAGGAAGAAGTGCCAACAACTTCATCATCTAGTGAAGAAGAAAGCGATAGTAGGCAGCAACAAGAACATATTGATGACTTTGCTTTGTTCATGAGAAGATTTCGCAAGGGAATCAAGAGCAATGGCTACAAGTTGGTGAAAAGAATCTTTCCTAACAAGAAAAGGAGAACATGCTATAATTGTGGTAACACGGAGCATTTCATAGCCGATTGTCCCCATGAGAAGAAGGATAAGAGGCAAGATAGGAAGTACCACAAAGAGGGCAGCAAGAGAAGGTACAAAAAAGATATGGGAGAGGCTCACATTGGACATGAATGGGACTCAACCGTGGACAGCTCAAGTGAAGAGGGTAGAAAGATTGCAACCATTGCCATTCAAGCTTCATCCTCAACACCAAAGCTATTCAATAACTTGTCCGATGATGATGATGATGATGATTGCTTCCCTCACACTTGTCTTATGGCAAAGGGTGAGAAGGTAAAAACCAAATCCAAGTCCAAAACTCCCTCTCCTAATGACATCTCGAGTAGTGATTCTAGTGATTGCTCTAGTGATGATGAATCTAGTAATGAAGAAATTGATAAGCTAACTAAGAATTTGGATAACAAAACTAAAATGTTCATTACTAGACTAATGCAAGAACTAAAGAGCACACAAGCTGAGCTAGCATCTAGAGAGAAGACTCTTATTAAACAAGAAGATCTCTATATTGCTAGTAAGGAGGCTCTTGCTTTGAAGAATAGTGAGGTGGATTCTTTGCAAGTGGCTTTAGTCAAAGAGCAAGAAGCCCACACTATCACCAAGAAGGCTAATGTTGACCTCAACCAAAGATACAATAGCTTGTTGAAAAAGCATAATGAACTTGAAGATCAACATAAGCTTCTTGCTGATAGTAACTCACTCCTCCTCGAAAGCAAAGGTACATCTAGGTCTTCCACTAGTCAAGCATGTGAACAATGCACCAAACTTGATTTAAATGCTTATGCTACTAACCTTGCCAACCTAGAGACAATGAAGAAAGAAGTGGCAAGGCTCAATGCCTTAGCTGCTAGTAAGGGCAAGAACTTGCAGGTGCAAAACAGCAAGAGCAAGGTTAGAGAGCAACCAAAAGTGCAATGCAAGGACGGAAGGCATCCACACATCAAAAGTGGCTTAGGCCATGTTGCTGGAGGTAAGACCAATGGAAGATACATGAAAAATGGAGTAGAATTTGTCAGGTTTGAGAGGAAAGCACAGATTGGTACAGAGAGACCTGCACAGACTGCGGCAGTGCCACGCCCTAGGGCGGCAGTGCCGGACAACGGCAGTGCCCGGCCTAGAGCGGCGGTGCCGCGCCCCAAGAAAGGGAAGGCCACTAATCTGAAGCCTGATCATTCCAAAGCACATGTCCAAAGGGTGCCCCAGCGGAAGAAGGTTTACTAGAAGCCACAGGAATCAATATGGGTGACCAAAAACAAGTTTGTGCACCAACCAAAGCCAAATATTACCTGTGAAAGTTTGGAATCTTGCTACGTGTTGAAGAGTAACAACCGTGGTAAAGTTGTTGCTAAGATTGTTGGTCAAGAGGCCAGCAAGCATGTAGAAAAAACAATTTGGGTTTCTAAGATACTTGTGACTAACATGCAAGGCCCCAATGCTACTTGGGGAGCTAAATTAAGGAACTAAATTATTTTGCAGGCATACTCCTCCGGTGAATCAAGTTGGGTACTTGATAGCGGATGCACAAATCACATAACCGGAGAGAAGAGTATGTTCAGCTCATACTCCCTATCGAGAATCCAAGTGAAAACATAGTCTTTGGAGACAACTCGAAAGGGAGAGTAATCGGTCTTGGTA
The DNA here is from genome assembly GCA_038502445.1 of Eremochloa ophiuroides. Lineage (NCBI taxonomy): Eukaryota > Viridiplantae > Streptophyta > Magnoliopsida > Poales > Poaceae > Eremochloa > Eremochloa ophiuroides. The sequence continues at coordinate 105,398,102 of JAHLJS010000003.1, forward strand.
AAATTGCTATAACTCATGAACATTCAATTACTAATGTTTTACATGTTGATTCGTTGAGTTACAATTTGTTATCCGTATCACAATTGTGTGAGATAGGCTACAATTGTTTCTTTACGGATAAGGGTGTGGGCGTCACTAGAAAGGAGGATTTCTCTATTGCTTTTACGGGTCGCTTGAAAGGGAAGCTTTACCTAGTTGACTTCAACAAAAGTAAAGCTAACCTTGAGACTTGTTTAGTGACAAAATCTAGCATGGGCTGGTTGTGGCATCGCCGGCTAGCTCATGTTGGGATGAGGAACTTGCCCAAACTTCTAAAGAACAACCACATCCTTGAACTAACGATTGTTCATTTTGAGAAAGATAGGATATGCAGCGCGTGCCAAGCCGGAAAGCAAGTAGGAGCACCACACCTACCAATGAGCATCATGACAACCACCAAGCCATTGGAGCTAATTCATATGAATCTCTTTGGACCCGTGGCCTACTTAAGCATTGAGGGTAACAAATATTGACTTGTTATTGTTGATGATTATTCCCGTTTCACTTGGGTATTCTTCTTGTATGATAAGTCCCAGGTACTAGACAAAGTGAAGACATTCATTAGAAGGGCACAAAAGGAATTCGAGCTTCTCATCAAGAAAGTAAGAAGTGACAATGGGACCGAATTCCGAAACACCCAAGTTGATAGCTTCCTTGATAAAGAGGGCATCAAGCATGAGTTTTCAGTTCCATACACCCCTCAACAAAATGATGTAGTTGAACGGAAGAACGGGACTCTAATTTACATGGCAAGAACAATGCTTGATGAGTACAAGACGCCGGATCTCTTTTGGAGTGACGCCGTCAACACCGCTTGCCATGCAATCAACCGTCTCTACCTACACAAGAAGCTAAAGAAAACCTCATATGAGCTGCTCACCGGTAACAAACCAAAGGTGTCTTACTTTAGAGTATTTGGGTGCAAGTGTTTCATACTTAACAAAATGCCCAAAACCTCTAAGTTTGCACCTAAAGTTGATGAGGGTTTCTTACTTGGTTATGAATCAAATGAGCATGCCTATCGTTTCTTCAATAAGACCACCGGTCGAGTTGAAGTCGCGGTGGACGTGACATTTGATGAATCTAACGGCTCTCAAGTAGAGCAAATTGATTTAAGTGTTGTAGGAAAGGAGGATCCACCATGTGAAGCAATCAAGCAAGTAGCAATTGGTGATATAAGACCACAAGAAGACAAGGCTACAGATGTAGAAGAACCTCAAGAGAAGACCACTGCAGAAGCTGCTGCTGCAGGGGGCCTGGCAGTGCCGGCCTCAGGCCCGGCAGCTCCCCCAGACAGTAGAGCCATCAACCCCTGCAACTGCTGAGAGAACACCGCTTCCGAGGGATGATCTTGCACCTGTTCTTGAAGTAGATGAAAATGATTGGCCAGAAGAAGAAGAACAAGAATCCATTGATCATCCAAGGCTACATCAAACTATTCAACGGGATCATCCCGTTGACAATATTCTTGGGAGTCTTCGATGGAGGGTAACCACTCGTTCACATTAGACAAATTTTTGTCAATTTTACTCTTTTATCTCCACTTTGGAACCTCTCAAAGAAGAAGCACTTGGTGATCCGGATTGGGTGTTAGCCATGCAAGAAGAGTTGAACAACTTTGAGAGAAACCAAGTATGGACTCTAGTTAAAAGACCCAACACCAACATCATCGGCACCAAGTGGGTATTCAGAAACAAGCAAGATGAAGATGGAATGGTGACAAGGAACAAGGCAAGATTGGTGGCTCAAGGATTCACTCAAGTAGAGGGCTTGGACTTTGAAGAAACATATGCACCGGTAGCAAGACTAGAGGCAATCCGAATGCTTCTAGCCTATGCTGCCCATCACAACAACAAGCTATATCAAATGGATGTGAAGAGTGCATTTTTTAATGGTCCAATACAAGAGTTGGTATATGTGGAGCAGCCACCGGGTTTCGAAGATCCCAAGTTCCCAAACCATGTCTATAAACTACATAAGGCGCTCTATGGGCTTAAGTAAGCACCAAGAGCATGATATGAATGCCTTAAGGAATTCTTGCTCAAACAAGGCTTTGAAATAGGGAAAGCTGATCCTACTCTTTTCACTCATAAAGTTGGTAAAGATTTATTTATGTGCCAAATATATGTCGATGACATAATATTTGGTAGTACTAACAATGTCTTTTGTGAGGAATTTAGTAGGACCATGACTAAGAGATTTCAGATGTTCATGATGGGTGAGCTCAAATTCTTCCTCGGGTTTCAAGTCAAGCAATTGAAAGGAGGAACTTTCATAAGTCAAACCAAGTACACCCATGACATGCTCAAGAAGTTTGACATGGCGAATGCAAAGGCTATCAAAACTCCCATGCCAATCAACGGACATCTTGATCTTAATGAGGAAGGGAAAGCCGTGGGCATCAAGGTATATCGCTCCATGATCGGCTTTCTACTCTATTTGTGTGCATCTAGGCCCGATATTATGCTTAGTGTGTGCATGTGTGCTAGATTTCAAGCTAACCCGAAAGAGTGTCATTTGATGGCCGTTAAAAGAATCTTGAGATATCTAGTGCACACTCCAAACCTTAGCTTGTGGTATCCTAAGGGCTCTAAGTTCGATTTACTTGGGTATTCGGATTCCGATTACGCCGGTTGCAAAGTAGATCGAAAAAGCACTTCGGGGACGTGTCAATTCCTTGGACGGTCCGTAGTGTCTTGGAGTTCTAAGAAACAAAATTGTGTTGCCCTTTCCACCGCCGAGGCCGAGTATGTTGTAGCCGGTGCATGTTGTGCGCAACTACTTTAGATGAGGCAAACCCTTCGTGATTTCGGATGTCACTTTACCAAAATCCCATTATTGTGTGACAATGAAAGTGCCATAAAGCTTGCAAACAATCCCGTAAGCCACTCAAGAACCAAGTACATTGACATCCGACATCACTTCTTGAGAGACCACGAAACCAAAGGAGATATCGAAATACGCCATGTGAGCACCGAAAAGCAACTAGCCGATATCTTCACTAAGTCTCTCGACGAGTCAAGGTTTTGCGCCTTGCATAGTGAACTAAATATCCTTGATTCTCGAAATGTGGTTTGAAACTTAGCACACAACTGTTTGTTTAAGCTAGGTTGTTTGAAAAGGATTTAAAAGTTTAATTGTGTCTTTCAAAACTATATTGATCGTGTGCTTGTGCAATCTTGGTCACTGCTTTCAATTCTTAATATTTCTGACCAAGTGATTGCACAAATAATAGCCTGTGACCTTGTTCTTGGTGAAGACTAGAATAGGTCTAGGTTCTCTGCTAGAAGGCAGGGCGGCGTCTTGCCAGCTTGGCGGCCCGTGGGCCACCTTAGTCAGAACGGTCGGGCCCTCCTCTCTCTATTCCGTGCCCGTGACCGTTTCCCCCTCTCCCCCCTCATTCTCTCGATCTCTCTCTCTCTTCTCTTCAAATCGAGAGAGCAGGCGGCGGCGCCCCTGCCCTGCACCGCCGCTACCCCTGCCGCGCGCTCCCTCCCTCTCCGGACCTGCTGCTGGAACGTGGGGAGATCTCTTCTCTTCCTTGCCGGCGTCCAGGTCCCCCTGTTGGCACGGCCCCTCCTCTCTCCTTTCCTCTCTCAAGGTATGAGAAGCCCTAAGTTGGAGTTTCTTCCCGATCTATGAAATGTGATGGATTTAAGTGAAGAAAAGTGTTGTTTAGGACTGTTTGATGTGTAATGATTCAATTCTATGGGTTAAAAAATGCCGATTTGTTGATTCAAAGGTCGGAGAGAGATTGGAGGCAATATGGCCTCACTGCGCAGGCGCGGCAGTGCTGGGCCCTGTGCAGTCAGCCTCTGTCCTCCAAATTTTATCCCCATCTTTGACTCCACAAATTGGCCTTATTCATTCCAGTGACTTGGTCAGCACTCATCTCTTCCTATATTTAACACATTTTTCACACACATTTGCGTAGATGGCGGATGAAGGAAGGCGTGAAGCGAGGACGAAGGGTGGTTTCGACGCTGGGGCTGGGTCCAGCAACACACGTCCCCCGCGTACGAAGCAGCTAACCCGTCGAGGTGGACGGAACCCGGAGGGCATGGTCGGATAGGCAGGCACTCCGTGATGCTGAGTTGTTGGAGCAGGCAGGCAGGACCATTTCAGATGGTGCCTGCCCGGATACCCCAGATGATCTTTCCATGTTTGATGGGGCTTACCTGCAGTGGGATGAGCATGATCACCATGTGCATGCTCCAGTTGAGAGGAGACAAAGGCACAAGATCAGCTACTACAACCAGTTCAGGGCTGTGCAGGAGCAGAGACAGGTCAACCCTTATGCTAGGCGTAAGGATGTTGAGCTTGATTACAGGTTTTGATCTGCCTTTCAGTCGGACTTCTATGAGTCCGTCCTCTTTGCTTCCAAGAAGCCCAAGATTGTTCCGATGAGATATATTGATTGGGAGCACTTGGCAAGCAAGAATGACAGAGTGTGCAACCAATTCATTGCCTTTTGCAAGAACAGAGGCATCTATGATTTGATGGGTTTCAGGTATGACTGAAACACAGAGATTCTATATCAGTTCCTAGCCACCTATTACTTTGATAGAGAGGATGATGAGTTGCACTGGATGACTGATGTTCATCACTACCGAGTGGCTTTCACTACCTTTGCTCGGATCCTTGGTTTTGGTGAATGGGACAGGGATGCTTATGATCTGCATGATGAGCGGGCACTCACTGATGGCGAGTTGGCCCATCTATATGATCATCCCAGTCAGGCAGATGGTTTGGTGAAGGGGCTGAAGAGTCGGTACTACATCCTGAACAATCTATTCCGCCAGACTCTTCATCCCAAGGTTGGTTCAGCTTCCAACCTATATGGGACAGCGAGGAACATGCTTGCCAGGACAGAGCCAGGTAGTGGGTCTTTCTCAGTGTCTCGCTTCATTTGGCGCGAGTTGATTATCACGTCTGAGGATGCTAGGAAGGCCCTACCTTATGCTCTACACTTGATGTTTGTGATTGAGCGTGTGTCTGGTATCATATTCAAGAAGGATGTGTCCCATGAGCCATTTCGGTTTGACAAGACTCACCACTCAGGCGTTTGTGAGGGCAGGGCAGCCACCCGGTCTTCGAGTAGGCGGGCTGCCCCATCTTCAGATATTCCCAGTTCTTCCCGTTGTGGCTCTCAGCGGCGTCCCAGAAAGAAGAGCTGTCTCCCCCGCATGCTCAAGAGGATCTTCGGGGCCTGTATGCATGCGTCTGACTCTACATACAAGGCTCGCATGGAGAACAGGGAGATACGTGAGCATTTGGGGCTGCGACCGATTGATCCTCCTACACCACCTCCTGTGTTCAGTGAGATGTCTAGCTCCGACGTTGAGGACGTCGATTGGGACCAGCTTGCACGAGAGGAGGAGGAGGACCGTCCTGGCATGTCGTCTCGCGGCGTACGCTTCACCGCCACCACTCACCGCCAGGGACGCGCCGTTGTCGAGTCCGACGACGATGATGAGGAGGAAGAAGACCAAGACGACGACGACAACGATGAGGAGGACTCTAGTGAGGATGATGACGAGTAGTTGTACTTTACTCTTTTCTTCCTTTTTGGTGCTTGTTGCTAAAGGGGGAGAAGGGGATTAGAGAGGGGTACAACAACTTTTCATCATTTTGACTAGTGTTCAGCTTGTGAGCTTAATGTCTAGATCTTGTGAGAGCTAGTAGTTGTAGAGTTGATAGTGTTTTTCAAACTCATTTGGTCTGTAATAAGTACTTTGATGTCTCTATTTCATTTGGTTGTGAACCTTAGTACTTTATTTGTGAACCAGCCTGTGTTTGTGCGTAAACTAGTTCTATTTTTCATATACTCTGTGTAGGTGCTTTGCTTTCGTGAAGTTTCTGTCTTCAGGCGCCCGCGGCAGTGCCGCCCTATCTGACGGTAGAAGCTAACTCTGATTGTCTTACATGTCATTCGTATCACGTTTATCTTTATGACACTGTGTGCTGCACCCCACAGAGATCATGGATGTAGGGAGAGACCCCATTTCACTCTAGTGTGTGAAACTTAGCCTTTTATGCTAAGTTTGGAAATTCAAATTCCACTCACATATTCAGGGGGAGACTCTACAATCAAAATCTCATTTAAATCTCGCTGTACTTTATCTTTTACCTCTCTAATCGTGTTGTCATCAATCACCAAAAAGGGGGGAGATTGTAAGTGCAATCAAGCCCTGAAGTGGGTTGTGGTGATAATGACCACGCGATTAGAAGACTAATGAGATTTATCGAGATGATGGACAGGCAAAAGCATTAGGAGGATGTAATCTTATGCAGGTGGACCCCTAACATTTAAAGGATACGGCATCCGGCTCCAAGGAGGTTTAAATTCGTTTTGATTTCGAAATTGAGTATAGGAAAGCCGTACTATTAAGGGGGATGCAAAAGACAGGTTTGAAAGTGTGACTAAGTGCAAATCTCTACACCAAACATCCTCACTTCCACTGCTAAAGCCGGCCACAAAATTCCAGATCATTCTGTCCTGGTTTGGCAGCGCGGCACTGCCGGCCGAGCGGCACTGCCGCTCCAAGCCCGGCACTGCCGTGACTTGTTTTGACCGTTAGACTCGAGGGGGCTTCTTAGCCTCCCTCCTGTCGCCCCCAACGGTTATCTCTGCCATTTGCTCAGTTCCCAGACCAGAGAAGCCACTTTCTTGCTCTCTCTCACTCCCAACAAGCTCTCCACTCAAAAGTTTGAATCCTAGTTTGAATCTAGAAGAGTGTGAGCTGAATCTTAGTAAGAACAAGCTTCTCCCCACTGATCTTCAACTTCCTCAAGCACTTGGTTCGCGTTCAAGCCGGTGGTTTGTATTTGTTATTCTTGGAGCTTGCTCCTAACCGGCTAGAGCGTCGCCCGGTGAGCTTGCCAATCTTGAGGCTAGCTCCGGGAGATTTGTAATCACCCTCACAAGCTAGTGGAATCACCCCCTCTTTTGAAGTGTTAACTCTCTTGACTTGAGAACGAGGATTGGGCTTTGTGAACCCAAGTTTCCTTTGTGAAACCTCAACAACGTGGAGTAGGCAAGCCTTTGTGGCGAGCTGAACCACGGGTTAACTCTTGTGTCACTTGTGTTGCTTGTGACAGAACCGCCCTGATCACCGGGCCCACGTGCACCATCAGCGTCCCTAAGGACATCCGGTTACTGTGCACGAGTTCCCCGCGACCTTGGTGGCCTGTCGGGTTTCCTTGGAAACCCTGATTTCCCCGAGGATCTCATTGTAAAGACCTTGCAAGTATTACAATAGTTTACACAAATACTTTGGATCAGAGTAAAGAGGGCGGAAGTATTACATAACCATAGGTTTATAAATATAAGTTACATGTTCCCGAACCAGAGTTTCGTAGTGGAGTAGCAGCATACAACAATATACCCTGTCCAAGGGTTATATCATATACACATAACCTTCCATGCACGATCCATCAACCGGCACAGCCTCAAGTAGAACCATACTCTCGGCTCACCTGCAACAGGGGTTAACAAACCCTGAGTACTGGGGTACTCCGCAAGACTTACCCGACTAAGAAAAAGGAATGAGACTCAGGAATGCAGGCTGAGGGAAGTCAAGGTAAGGGTTGAGCAAGAGTCAAAACGTTTTGCAGAAAAGCATTACTATCCTATTTCAATATTTTAACTCAATCTTATTTTAATCATAATCCATAATTCCAAATTCATTCTCAGGTATCGTCATACTTTCAAATTCTCAATAATTCTCAAAAACACATAGTTCCGAACCACTTTTCAATTGTAGGTCAAAAGATCAAGTCTCCATATCCGAGGAGCAACGACGATTCGAATCGATTAGTACCCAGCTGGGGATCCCTATCCACACTGCATATATAGCACTTAAACTTGCATATGCCAACCCCGCCTACCACGGCTTATCCTACCCCTGAACCGGTCCTGCGCCACCCAAGAACACAGTACTCCTCTCCTCTCCAGGCACGCCGGCCACGAGGGTACACGCTACTCTCGCCATCTCTCCACTCCCAGTGCGTGGTTGTCGGTTCAAGTAGTAGGGCCACCGGAGTCAGAGGCTTTCCGTAGTATGTGGCTAGTTGCAAAGTCTCGATCACAGCAGGCCTACAACGAACGGTCCCTAATTCTTTTTCCACCGGCGACATTGCATTGGGACTCCAACCCAAATACAAGTGTCCCAACGGTTTTCAAATCCCTTTTCCGCCGGTGGTCAAGCATTGGGACTCTAACCCAAATTCACAACCACCGAGTAAGAAAATCCCTTCTCGTCGGTGACAATGTACTGATCAGGTGCACGGTCACCAAACGAGAATATACCAATTCCCTTTTTCATGAATTAATCATTAGCATATATATATATATATATATATATCACACAGCTCAAAAATAGCATTTTATGCAGATCTAATTTATTTAAGTAGGGCTAAGCATTTTTCAAATCATTTTGTTTCAAAACAGGTTCAAGATTTTTATGGTCAAGGAAGGTAATGCATCAATGGGTTTATCACACAACTCCTATCAACCTAATGCAATAGATTAACTCGAGTTATAAAAATTTTATAAATAGAGGGGCTGAATGCACCGGGACTTGCCTGTTGCTTGGAGTAGATAGAATCCTGAAGTTGATCACCGAGGAAGACCCATGTCTACCAAGTGAAGACCTTACTCGGGACTTGCTTTCGAAAATAATTACCGCGCGTTCACTACACGAAATAATAATGCAATGCTTAACATGATGATATGTATGCCATGATGCATGCGATGCAATAAACTTAATTTAGAAAGTTGAGTACAACTTTCCTTCACAATAAAGTTGCAAGCCAACAAAACCAACCTGGTGATTAACAACTAGAGTTCCATTTAATTATCTCATAAATCAATTTTATTCTATGTTTATTTAAGGAACGATTATTATTATCATCTTACTACACGAAACATGTTTAACTATTCCTTTTTACCCATGAAGTTGCATCCAAGAAACAATTAAAGCAACATCAATGCACCCACTAGCGCGTATTTGCATATAACATCTTAATCACCTATTAACCCATGGATTACAACTATAAAAGTACTCAAGATGCCAAGGAACAGTAGTGGTTTTGTGTTCCAAGGTCCACAATCAACCCCAAGAGTTCATACAGTTTCTAAAGGAATTAGGGTTTCTATTTATTTTATTTACCAATTAATAGCGCACTAATTAATAAATAAATGCGGACGCGCGCGTAGCGCGGTGGTGAAGCTGCTCAGTTGGAGAGCCACCCACCAGAGTTCGATCCCCAAGGGACGTAACTCTGGTGTCTCACCTCCGGGTTTTCCCCGGATTTGTTTCTTTTAGGTCCTGGATACTCGCGTGGCGCCACAATGGAACTACGACGTGCCCGTCGTCTACGAGGCTCGTGTGGCTTCGGTGATCTCCAGAAAGACGCTTGAGGTGTATAGGTTGTAGCTTCTAGGGGTGTGCGTGTGTGTGGTGGTATGAGTGTGTTGTGTAGAGTTCAGATACTACAACTTGTATACTAGAAAGTCCAGGCTCAAAATTAATAAATAAATAAACTATTTTCATTTGGGCTAAAACTTTTTCTATAGATATTTCATACCCTAAAACAGTACCAGAATGAATTTCATGATTTTTGGGTAATTATTCTAGGCTGCAAAAATCATGGAAAAACCCTTTTCTAATTAAAATGCCCATTTTTGTTGTATACAGAAAATGCTCAAAATACAAGTTTCATATTTTTACTAATTACTACCTTGCACATAGGGCCTACACAATTGATTTCGTGATTTTTGGAGCTTCAAATTAATTCCCACAAAATAAACAAGTTTCAGCATTATTATGCATTTCAAAAATGAAAAGAACATTTACTGATAGGGGTTACTGGGCCGGCCCACCAGGCCCAGCAGAGCCCAGCTCGGGCTTCTTCCTCCTCTACCCACTGCTCTGTTCGAACAGAGCAGGGCAGACCTGCGCGGCGTCGGCCATGGCGGCTCGGCCGCGGAGCTCGCCGGCGGCCCCCCGGTGAGGCAGCGCACCCCAGCACCTACCCCTCTACCATACGAACTAGCCCAGGGGCCAAATCCCTACACCACGACCTCGGCGGAAGCCTGCCGGCGGCCATGGCGGTCCACACGCGGCGGCACCGGTGTTCCGGCCACGATGGACCCAAACCTCCACAACCAAGGTCACCTACACGATGAAGAAGCTCACCCAGACTTAGTGCTCACGCCAGATGACGCGGAGGCGGGTGGAAAGGCTCAATCGACGTTGGAGGCGAGTTCGGCGGGATGAACTGATGGCAACGTGGTTGTTCCGGCGTGTCCGAGCCTCGACTGCGGGAACAGAGAGTTCCATGAGCTTCAACACATCAAGGCAAAGCTAGGACAAGAGACAGAAACGGGAAAAGAGGATCATAGAGACCTGGACATGGAGGGACGGCTCGCAGTGGCGCGCCAACCGGCCGTGAGGAAGAAGACGACGCACCGTCGATTCCGGTGACAAGAAAATGCTTGGTTTGGTTCTATGGATGCGCAGAGAGGTGTCACGATTTGAGACAAGCTGGAGAAGGTGGAGTTGGCCGAGGTACGGTGAATTTGCCGGCGACCGGGAGCCCTCCCGAGGCGACCATGGAGGTAGGGAGAGAGAGAGAGAGAACGGCGACGTCGACTTTATAAGCGCCAGAGAGGAGGGGAACACGGAGTAGACAGGGTTCCCGGGGCCCCACGCCTCGGACAGCGCTGGCGACAAGCGCCCGGCCGACCCGGACGGCGACGCCGCGCTGCCGCACGCGCGGTTCTGATCGCGAACAGAGGAAGGGGATAAATCCTGTGCCGATTTACTGTAGCAGGGTCAATGCCAATTCCACTGTTTTCGCTTAATTGCTCTAGATTTGGTGTGGGAGCTCAAAAAATATCCAAAATAAAAGTTGTAGTACATTTCATCCTGAGCAACTTTGGTATTTGAACCAATTTCAAATTTTGAACGGATTTTGAATAATTCAAAAGGGGGTAAAGAGGGATTTTGAATCTAATTTCTAATCCAATTAAATTCTCAATATTTTTCTAAATAAGTTGAAAATACCCAAAGATAAAAGTTGTTCTACTTGACAAGCCTTACAACTTTCATTAAAGGTATTTGGTCAGATTCCTTAAAATTTTTGAATTGACATTTCAAATTTGAATTTCCAAATAGTAATTAGGGTTTAATTCAAATTTTCTTTCAATAACTTCAAAATCACCCAAAATAAAAGTTGTTCCATTGTAAAATATATACAACTTCTATTAAGGGACCAACACCAAAATCCATTTAGTTTTTGAATTAGGGTTTTAGGGTCCGATTTAGGGTTTAAATTAATTTTTCTTTTTAATTTCTAATTTAACGTGAAATACACAATCAATCAATCATTCACATATCAAACCACTCTAATTTCCTATGCACAATCATATGTAGATAATAAATTTATTTTAGTTAATGCACAGTAAAATGAGTTTATGCGGGATGATTTGCATGAAATCATGATGACATGGCAGATTTTAGTTACAGTAACACCAGGGGTGTTACAGTAAGTAATCACACCAAAAATTCTCTCCTCACGGTCAAGTGTGTGCCAAACTTTCTTCTCTGTCTCTCAGACCTCCGAACATAGGTGGTGGGGTCTTCCACGTACTTCCTATACACGCTATATATATATGGCAAAACACTGGTGTTAACTTATATGACAAATAGTAGTAATTCAAGCGTGTGTTGTTGTCACTTACTATCGCAGACAGTGCTCGAAATCCTTATACCCTTCTTTGTCCGCTCGGGTTCTGCAAGGAGTCAAATATGACGGCCTTTCCATCTTGAGGATAGATGACAAATAAAATCCAGTGGCCGCTGACTCCCAAGCTGCACAATTGAATTAATGTGAAAAGATACACCCATAAGTTATAGTACTTTGACCCATAAGTTATTGTACGTATCATTTTGACATACCCGAACTGGTGGGCGGCAAAGATACACCCATTCTCTGGGACCTTCTTCATGACATGTAAGCGGTACTGTCCCTTTCTGTACTTGATCTCTCCTATCAATCTCACACGGACTTCCGCTCTCTGCAACCCTTCCAAGTTCACGAGTTCAGGATGCGTGTCCGGTACTCCGTGGCCAATTATTGCCCTCTGGCTAATATGCATAGGAGATAGGTACAAAATAGGTTTGCCTAATTCCTTGCATACATATGCTTGCATCCTTAAAACATAAGCCGTTGTCATGACGTTGTTAGTTTGATCGTCTTCAATTAACATACCTATACCGATTCAAAGATACGATATAACTTACATGGCAAAAAAGGTCACTTGGACGACGTCGAGACCTTCCCTGTTTTATAGTCCCAGAGTTAATGGACACGGTCATCTTAACTAAACCGCCACAGTTAATATGCATTAACCGCGGCGGTTGTATTAGGATAATCACCTCGGAAAAGGTATTAACCGAGGCGGTTGGGGGCGGCTAGCCCAGCCTTCGGCCGGTCCGTCTTAACCGAGGCGGTTTGCTGGGCTGACCGCCTCGGTTAAGTTTTCAGAAATGCCTCCCAAAAGATTTTGTGTAGTAGTGCTCGTCAAGAGCTATAATTTTTACATAAAAATTATCTTCATCAGAGATCGTATGAAAATGATACAATTTTTCGAGTATTTTACATATTAGATTTTCTTTTTAAATATTTTGTACTGAAATTAGCTACTGTATTTGAGACCTAGATGACACCCTCTGATAAGTTTAGGGACCTGTGGTGGTCACCTTGAAAGTTTAGCACATAAATGACACACTCTGCCAAATTTAGAGAACCACAAATATTACTTTGGAAGTTCGGGACCTAAGTGACACCTCCTGCCAAGTTTGAGGACCGGAGGTGAATTTTCCTTTTTGTATAATAGGCACAGAAATGTGCTATATCAGAAATAGTAAGCATTTCCAAGAATTTGTCAAATTTGATTTCCCAAACTTTGGTTTTTGCCAACTTGCAAAATGATATGAAAAAGGAAAAAAGAGGCAATCTCTAATAGTTTGGCATATTTGACTTGGCAAATGAAAACTTAGTCTCACAAATTAGTTTTTTTTTGGCGCGATTCTGCTCCTTCCGCCTGAGTTCATGCCCGCGTGGTGCGATTCTGGTATTCCCGCGAAGGGCTTCGTGTGCGCGCCTATATATGACCGCCAACGCGTACTCATTCCCATCGGGTCGTGCTTCTCACGGTTTTGGTTTCTGGATCACGGCGGCAGATCCCGTCCTTCCTTGTTGCTGGTGAAGTGCCAGGCAATCAGCACCAGGCGATCAGCAGCACGTCGGAGGCGGCGACGATCACAGCCTATTAGGGCCTGTTTGCTTCGGCGCCTCCCAGGCAAGCAGCCGGCCAGGCAGCCATCCTGGCCCCAGGCGTCCGAAATGGGAGCCGCGCTCGCCCTAGGCAAGGTTGCCTGGCTCTGATCCAAACAGGCCCTTAATGCACGACAAACCCAATAACCCTACGACGACAGACTACAGTGCGTTACGAGGCCAGCCAATACTCTGAAAGGTAGCTGCAACACAATAGAAATACATGAGCTATTACTGTTGCAACAAACTGACTGAAGTCTTAATGTGTTCGAGTACATTTAGAAGCACACACCTGCTAGTCAAGGTGCTGGTGCTGCAGCCTATCGAAGACACCATCACTAGAGATTAAAAAAACAACAAAGCCTACTAATTTCATGGAACAAAGACCAAGACCTACATGTCTGCTAGCATGGGGATGACCAGAAAACCCTAGCACAATGGCCAGCAGCGTGAGAACCTAGCGGCACGTACGTACCTAGCAGCGCGACAATCCCAAAAATGAAGGCCGAAACCTAGCAGCCGCGGAGCCGCCGCGCCGGCGCCGATCGATGAATCCAATCCAACTCCACGAACTCTATAGATGAGAACCCTATCCAATCTATCGTAGCACGTCGGCCAACAATCTCCAAAGCCAGGTTAACCGAGATGAGTACATACCTCAACCCTACGAGCCGCTGGCGTGGTTGATCGTCTTCCTGCAAGTCGACTCGGCCTCGCGACGAGAAGAAAAGGAGCCGCGTCGACTGGAGGGAGCGCGGGAAGCCCTTCGCGCGCGGGAAGAAACGGCGGCGCCCGACGAAAGGTGATCGCGCAAAGGACCCCGATTTGCCAGGCAAAAATGCCAAACCCTTTTGCTAAACTATTGAAGAAGTATTTTTCTTGTTTTGCCAAAATTTTAAAGATGCCAAACCCTTTTGCTAAACTCTTGGAGTTGCTATGCCTACGGGCAAACAATCTTTTAAATAAATAAAGCCATCAGATGGCCCACGAGGAAAGTATTCCATATACCTCTCCAATTGACCACTTTTCTACATGTATTTTGAACCTGGATGGACGGATATGCCGATTATTACGCTGGGCCAAAAAGCCATCGATCGATAGAATTGTGTCTGCCATACCTATTCAGAGTTTCAGACAAGCAAAGCTGAGTTTCAGACAAGCAAAGCAAGCTAGCATTTCTTCCATCTGTCTGTCCATCTACGTCTACTGGTGGCAATAGCAATTAATGGGTGAGGAGGCAGCTGCCCCATCTCCATTATGAGAGGAAAGCACCAGGAGAGGCGCCGGGCGGCCGGGGTTGCCGGCAGCGGCATCGTCGGCCAGGCGTGAGCTGTAGCCACCCAGCGGACAAGCCTGTACCATTGAACGGGGCCTCCTGGGCGGGCACGGAACTATCCTGGGCGGGCGCTGCTTCCCCTAGGGCGGCCATGTCCGGGCCTCAGGCGGACGTGGCAAGCCATAGGGCGGTCACGGTCGGGCATGGGTGGGCGGCGTTGGGCGAACGGCGACCGGCGACCGGCGACCGGCGTAGAGGCTTGGGCAGCCAGCATCGGGGCTTCGGCGGGCCACCATCCATCCATCTTTGCGGTCCATCGGGGAGAGAAGGCGGCGGCAGAGCAAGAGTTTTTTTTTTTCCTCGATCGGGAGTTATACCCGTATGTCATTAAGAGGAAAGGAGTTTACAAAAGTGAAATACATGATTCAGCTATGAGAGAACCCTCATAGCACAGATAACAAACCACTAAACTAGTGGTGAGCGATCTGAAGTAAACATAAAGAGAAATAGAAAGAAGAAAGAAGGATAGGCCGCCCAATAATGCAATGCAGCATGTGCATGCTGAGCATTGCTTATCTGAGCAGTCCATTTTTTTTTGAGATTCGTGCTGCACATTGTTTCCAATGTTTCTCACTCCTGTTTTATATTGCACGTATCTCAAAGCGCAGTGTGGACGGCTCAGATAAGCAGTGCTGAGCACATACACTCTAAAAAAACTGCTTTCTAGGCCGCCACACCCTAGGCCTACCACTGGGCCTGGAATAAAGGAATTACACAATGGTTGCATGCAACAAAGACTAAGCCGGGGTAGCTAAGTATCCACCCACCGCAGCGACGGTGGCAAAGCATCCGCAAGCGAAGACCACAGCGACCACTGCGGCCTAGTATCTGCCAAGAAGACCAAAGCCCAATGCAGCAAAGTATCCGCAGGGAGACGACCAAAAACACACTCGGCAGCAAAGCATCTGCCAGAGAAGAGGCCAACGACCACAGCGGCAAAGTATCCGCCTAATAACAGCCAGACGATGACGGCTAGGTCAATGCTGCAGAACAACCATTGTGAGCAGTAAGCGCATACAGGCCCGGCGAGAGACTCCGCCACAGGACGACGGAACGGATGGGCCACGGATGTCGAACCACGGGGGGCAACCAGTCGAAGATTCTTCAACGACGCCTTCACGAAGGGGGTGACGCCTAAGATACGCCATCGTCGCTGGCCTTACAATGTAAGGCGAGGCTTTCGCTTAGAATCCATCAACGTCGTTGAGAAGCTTGAGTTCAAGAACAACGCCTCCAGGGAGGTATGTGGCGCACGGCATCACCGCCGTCCGCCCGGCCAAGACCGAGCAGGGCTTTCGCCTGGAACTCCATGCCTTCCCCTGCCGTCCCAGAATAGTCGACGCCACCGGCAGTTCGTCAACAGCCAGCAGTGGGCGGCAGCGGCCAGCCACGTCGGCCAAGACCGAACCACATGTGGCCTGGCACACTGGGAGCTGCCGGCCAGCCTTCGTAGGAAGCTGCCACCGGCCACGGTGCCAACGACTATGGCCAGCCACAGCCGCCCCGGGAGGGCGAGCTGGCCAGCCCCAGCGGCCGCCGTCATCAAGTCGCCCCGAAGAGATAGCTGGCCGTCGTCGAAGAGCGGACGCGGCGGAGTGCCGTCCTCGAAGCCGAACGCGATGGAGTGGCTCCCGCGAGCACCGGATCCAGGCAGTAGAGGACTGCTAGAGGCTAGATCTGCCGACCTCATGGCCGGATCCGTCGCCGCCGCCGACCAGCGGGCGCCGTCGGCCGTGGAGGAGGCTGGGGGGTGTGGGGGAGGAGAAGAAGCGAGGGAGGAAGAGGGAGAGGGAGCCGCAGCTGCGAGCTTTGTGCACGCCACCGCTGGCCGCCGCCGCCGTTTTGCCGGAGGAAGCAGCGGCGGCGGCCGGTAGGGCACCTCGACGGCGGCGGGCGGGTGCCCCCCGAGTCGCCGCTACGGACGACGCGGGGGTCGGGGAGGGAGGAGGGAGGGAGCTATCCAGCAGAGCAAGAGTCAAAGGGAAAGGTGAAACATGGAACTCCTCATGCATCCGTGATAATCACCGTAAGGGCAAAGATGTCCAGTCATGTCACAAATACAAGTATTTATAATTTGGATAAAAGAATAGAGAAAATACACGTAATGTCATGGAAATCAAGAAGTCAACATTCCGATCGCCATTCTTACAAAGTCGACAATTAGTCCACAACTTAGCTTCATAAGTGAAACGGTTTTTTTTTAAATGACTTCATGAGCAAAATTTTTTAATAAAGCTAGACTTTTTTAAGAATGTTATCTGGCAAAACAGTTTCACCAACAACTTTATACATGGTAGAGAGAGAAATGAGGTAAAGAGTTAGGAGAAGCTACTTTTTTCAGCTTCATAGCATCTCGTCCTTTTGCGAGAGAGAGAGAAAAATAGCTCTACCCATAAAGTTATTTTAGAAAAGGATATTTAGAAAAAAAAAATAGCTCACGAGAGCTTGTGAAGCTGTTGACAAGAGTCCTATTTCTGCGGCTTTCCTTCGCCGCGGCGGCCGGCGTGGGACGCCGTCAGTCGGAGTCGGAGTCGGAGTCGGGGAGTCACGCAGGCACGACGTGGGCCGCGCGTGGTGCAATAATGGTCGGGTGGGGTCGTCCCTGGGCCTCGGCCTGAGTGAGATGCAAGCGCTGGGCTGGGTGCCGCAGGCCCGATAAAGATCCGGCCTAGCCCTGGAGCTGGTGGGCCCATCGTATATCTTTCCTCCCCGGCCTAGTCGCAGCCACTGGTGCTGGTGGTGTACCGGTGTCTGCTGCGTCGTCACAAACTAGTCAGCCAGCGAGGCTGATCCGGGTGGCCACAGGCAGCTCTGCCTTGATTCCACGAGGCCACGAAGGCAGACGCCCGACCCGGCCGGATGTCGGCGCCGGCCGTGGTGGCGCTGGCTCTGGCGGCCATCCTCTCTACGCCGGCGCCCCAGGCGGCGGACACCTTCTCCAACGTCCCGCCCACGCTCTCCGGTGCGTGCGTCTGCGTTCGTGCTTCGCAACTTCTTTTTTTTTTTCTGTGCTGAGTGACGAGGAGGAGCTGATGGCGTCTTTGTGTTGCGATGGAGGAGCAGGGGTAGACGGGAAGCAAGAGCGAATCAAGCACCCCAGGTCGGCCAAGGCACTGCAGTGCACGACCAAGTGCGTCGGCACCTGCATCCGCGGCGGCGGCGGCGCGCCCGGCGAAGGTCCCCTCAACGTCAGGAGGTAAAACACCAGCCACCGGTCCTGCACCGGCGGACGGTTACTGCCGGTGCTGCGTTTCACTTCACTTTCATTCACGTTGGGTTTTTTTCTGTTGTGCGCAGGCCACTCGTCGTGTTCAAGGACGGCTTCCGCAGCCGACACTACTGGTAGGTCACAAATAGATGACCGTCGTGCGAGGGTCGCTACTCGTGACCAAAGTAAGCTCAACTCTAATCAGTTTGTTCTTTAATTAGCCTGATAGAGTGCTCGGATATCTGCAACCGCATCAAGGATGGGCAGGATGGACCCTGAGACCGGACAGAGTAACATGCCAATTCCAAAGTTCTTGGAGCAACAGCCATGGCTGCAGTGCAGACTGGATTAGGATCCACGATCCAGTCCTTCTGTCAGGCCTCCAAAAGCAGAACTTCAGAGGCAACAAGGGTAATAAGGTACAGTAAGTAGGTCGGTAACACATAGGATCCAGGGACATTTGTTAGCTCATACCTTTTCTTTTGTCTTCTTTTTTTTGCAACAAACTAAGAGAATCCGCTATAAATGCAGTGAAGTAATCTTGATATATCATCAGCGCGATGGAGCGTATAGATATATCCTTATGGTTTGGACTTGTCTAATTTTACATTCTAGCTCATACACGATACCAGGGTCTGTGAACCCGGCCCTATGCATGTCGATATACATGTTGTCAGAACCATGAAAAACAGATATAATGCATACACCAACATGATGAACTCAAGTTTTGATCTGGAAGCATGTACACATTTTTAATGATGAAACTCGACAAGATGTCAAGGCAGACGAACCAATTCAGACATTCTGACGATATACATCTGACTTCCAATGATACGGGCCAATACAGTGTCTGCTTTCTCAAATTTGAGACTCCCATGATTCGTGGGTATAGACTTACTTTTCCAGAACTACTCGTAACTCGAAAGACAGCTATTACACTGTTTCAACTGTCCATCAGGGCCTGGACTTTGCCACTTGTGTTGTTTATGTTGTCCTGTTGGCGGTTAGGCTGTCTGAAAACATGCGAATATATCAGCAGAAGGCAATCACATTTTGTCGTGACTCAATTCATATATAACAATAAAAAAATACTAAGGTTAGTACAGATTACCATTCATGTTATCTGGGCAGGGAAGCATCTGAATCTCGGTTGGCAGTTAATTTAAAGATCCCGTATCTGGCAGGAAGAGGTAGCGAAACCGGGAATCAAATGGAATGATGCCAAAAGTACGGGTGCCCAGGAGACTTTGCCGCCTTTGAGACACGCAATGATCAACAAATGTAGCTTGCTGCTGAGGTAGAAAGTGCGAGATCCAAATAGAGAAGCTGTTGTCGTCAACAAAACCACGGGCAAAACAGTGTAGCATCTTAGGGACCAGAAGCTTCCCTTTTCGACTTACTCCTACCGATGCTCTAATGAAATCACGCTGTGCATCTTGAAGTTCTTCCCGCACATTGTTTGCTGTGTATATCTTCACCTACAGTGATAATTAGTCCTTTGTCAACTATTAAATCTTTGCACTAGGGACAATTCTGAAAGCCTTTCCTACTAATCAACTAGTTAAAACAAATAGTGCTAATCTTGGTGTCAGATGAAAGAAGCAAAAGGAATGCTTTGAGCTTACCCCGGGAGAAGAATACATTCCACAGCTGAGGGCAAAGGTCAAAAGTGGCTCGGGTGCCACAATGCAAAACTTTTTCTGCTCCTCAGGTACCTTAATCTTCTGGAGGGCAAGAAGCAGAGCCTTGAACCAAAGACAGAAATAACTTTAAATAGTTTGTGTTGAATAACCGAAGGAAATCAAAATAAGCAGCACTGTGAGGTCAAGTTTTCAGTAAATGGTATACCATCTGTGGCCTATGACTTGGTGGTTTCATCTTCAGAATTACATATTCAATAAATGCAGCACTGAATGAGCGGCCCCCAATCGTATATGCAGCCTAGAGAGAAAACAAGTACTGTGATATGATTCTCCGGAAAGAATAGTGTGTTACACAACAAGCATCAGAAAAAAATGGAAACTTGAAATTACTGACATGGTATTTACTATTTTACTTATATTACCAGCTAACATAGGAACAAATCTAATGTACAATAATTAGTTCCTTTAGCAAACCTTTTGCATCAGTGAAAACAGTTTCATGTCACTCCGTGGAACACCATAAGCAAGATAAGCCTGTAAATGGATGACAAAAAAAATGTCACGATTGTTCAACATGTGCTCTCCTACACGTCAGGGGGAAAAAAGAGAAATACTCCCTAATAAGAAGTAAGGCTTTCAAAATCACATACGTGCATCATCAACGCGTTGTATAAGTTGATCCAAAATGCCAACCTTGCATCATCATTAAGGTGAATTGGGTTTATTTCTGCTAGCTGCTCAATGAACAATCTGCACTCTAATAGGCGATCATTAGTACTGTTGGATTAATCCCAATACATGAAGGACGAAACAGGTGCTCATCTTTAATGGCATTGAAATAAAAGGCAATGCAATGAATCATGGAGCTAAAGCCAGAGGATTATAGTACGATTGGTACACCTATTGTCATGTTTTCAGTTAAACATTAAGGTGCATGGATTACAAATATCGCTCGAAACATTACCTGAATTTGCGAAGTGACTCCGCAGCATATTCAAGTTGTTTTTTCCCAACTGACATCCACGACACTTCAGCCGCCGCACTGTAGCTGCCTATGTCAGCCCAGCTAAGCTTCTCACGAGCTTTGTAAGGGTCAAAAACAGTCTCCGAAGCTAATAAATTATTGTTGTAGTTCAAATCCACTTGAGGGCTCTGTACCCAAGACGATATGGACGACGGTTCAGACAGAGACCAGAACGCGGAAATTGAATAATTCCCAGTGGGAGACGGAATAGACTGCTGATTCTCCATGGAGGAATTCCTTGAGGTATCCCTGCTGGAATCTGATAGCGAAGTAAAAATGTTCCTCATGCAGCGGACCATGTCCTCGGAAAGCTGATTAGGATCGGCAAAGCCTTTGGCAGAGATCTGTCTCTGCAGTTTCACAGCTTGTTCATGCAAGACAGGACGAGGATGAACCTCCTCCCCTTGGCTACTGCATTTTTCGCCTGTGGTATCCTGGTAGAACGTATGTGCACGGTGAAAAGAGACGGACCAAGATGATACTAATCAACACTAAGCTAAAACTGAAACATATAGAGTTCCTTGTTGATTTAGTCGGGAAATGGTGCGTTGAGATCAGAATGGCAGGTGAAGGTATTTAACATTACTGTTTTAGAAGGATATGGCAACGCTTTTGGAAAGCAACACAGAATTTCCATCCCTTAGACAGAACTGAATGCAGTGGCTAGCGCTATAGTAAGCAGTACAAATTGATTCAGCCGTATGTTATCCTACTCTACACTAGTATTTGCAGTCTAAATGAATCTTGCAATTGTTAAGCAGGAACGCTATAATGTCGATGAGCAGAGAAATTTCGTACATCTGGTCCGAGTTTCCCGGAGTGGCAGGAGCAAGCGGGCGGCAGCGGCGTGGGGAGGTGCTTGAGGCGGTACTCGACGAGCCTCCTCTCGTTCCTCTCCTGGATGAGCTGGAAGTGCAGGGAGACCATCTCCTCCTCCAGCTTGGTGACCGCGGTCTCGAGGATGCAGATGTTGGAGAGCAGCTCCTGCGCCTGCAGAGGAGAGGGAGGAGAGGCACGCCGTAAAATGTCAGCTACCGCCGCCGGGGAAGGCAAGCCAAGCCAAGCCAAGCCGAACCGAAGCAACCGGGGGAGTACGTTGGTGGGGAGGTAGGCCATGTCGGCGAGCGTGACGGCGGCGCGGCCCAGGGCGCCCTCGAGGACGGCGTGCAGCGCCGTCTCCTCCTGCAGCGCCTTGCGCAGCCTCTTCACCTGCGGGGCAGCGCGGGCGTCAGGAGAGGAGGGTGGGTAGGGAGGGCGGAGAGGGGACGAGGGATTGGTGACTCACGTCCTGCTCCAGCTGCGACCTGCAGGAGGACCGCGCGGGCTGCGGCTCCGGCTCCGGCTCCGGCTGCGGGGAGAACCCCCTCCTGGCCTTGGCCAGCGGCAGCGGCATGGTGGCGTCGGCCTCACCCTGACGCGGCGGGGAGGTCCGAGTCGGGCCCGCGCTTTCGCTGGGGTGAGGAGGAGAGGCGACACCGGCGGCGGCGGCAGGTTTGGCGAGGCGACGGGACACGGGACACGGAGATTTGACTGTCTCGTAAGGTCTTCAAATTTTGAAACGCACTGGCCTGGCCGGCGGGGCGGGGGCGGGGGCGGGGAGCGGGGGGGCTGCTACGTGGCCGTGTGCCCGTGTCCACGTTGGCGTGGAGCGGGTGGGTGGCCCAACTCACTGCTCGAGGTGGAGGCTACCAAAGCTACTCCACTGTATTCCTTGCTCCACATTTTCACTTCCATCGTTGTCCGTCGCTGTCCGTCGCATTGCAAGCAAGCGCAAGCGTTGGTCGTCGTCAGGATGCGTGCCATCGTCGGAACTGGGAACGGGTCACACCACACGCACCTGCCGCTACAGCCTAGTAGAGAGGACGGACGGTCAGTGGATCACCTAGCAGAGCAACAAACAAACGCGCTGCAATTGTTTTACGCGCTCCGGCGCCGGGGCGCGAGAGGCATGGCGCCGCGATCCGCGGTCCTATGCCGCCGACGCCAAAATCCACCAGGCCGACGGGGGTCGTAGCCACTAGCCAGTGCGGGCTGCTGGATCCCGTCCTGTCTCGCTCCCGCCACCGAGCGAACCGCGAGACGCGTGCCAGCGCTTGTCCCGCCCCGCCTGTCCGCTTCCTACGCTTTCGTCTTTTCCTTTGGGCATTGGGAGGCCGCCATTGTTTACTGCTCCCCTCGCTAGTGCCCACACACACCAGGCGGCAGAGGCAGCCTTCCGCCCTGCACGCCGCCCGACGCCGCTCCTGCCTCCTGGCACCCCGGTTCCGGTTCCGGTTCCGGAGCCCAAATCCAAGGATCGGATCACAGCCGAGTTCAAACCTGGTCGATCATGCTCAGATTATTTTGATTGATTATTTAATAAGATAGCGTGGCACTTGGGGTCCCATCCCATGGACGATGGCTTGGAAGGAGGTTGGGCGCAGCAAATGCAATGCAAGCAAGCACTCTCGAGTCCGAGGCAGTAGGCAGGAGAGCACTCGTCTACTGGACTGCTACTGTGCGCGGGTGCAGGTCCGCAGCGTGCTGCTGCTATTGCCGCCACCCGGCCTGCCGGCGCAGTAGCAATTCAATTCGATTCCTTCCGACGGGAGCAGTAAACAATGGAGCAATTCAATTCCTTCCGACGGCAGCCATAGCTGTGTGCGCCCTGCGAGCCTGCGACGAGCGGGGGCAAAGGAAAGGCAGAGCACATTGAAACGCTGGCGAACACAACAATCTCTACTGCTCCCAGCCCGCTGCGGCGGCCCGGCCATAACTGCTTGTACCGCGGCTCACTGAACTACAGTACCACAATGGTATGCAATTCCACATAGGGTGCAAAAACCAGCAATGACCGGTTTTAAATAAGCGCATCAAACCGTCCTCAGTGAGAGACCATTTCCTTCATGTATATTCTACTAGATTAACTACCCAACCTCAGGTGATGGAAATTACCCATCCGGCCAAAAAAAAAAAAAAAAGAAAGATTGGTTTAACAACACAGGCGTCCCAGGCCTCCAATTTGTGGGAAACCCAACACGGTATGTATAGACAGCAACGTCCCGCGGCGCAAGCCGGCTCGCCGCGCCAACATGGGGCAAGAGAAGGGGGTGTGCTATGCCGACACCCAGTCGCTCAGCTGGGCAGTGACATTACCATGCTTGGCTGCAGGAGGACCGTCCAGGCAAGGCACGGCATTCACCAGGCGGAGGTTGTAGTAGATATACTCCATGTCGCGTAACCTCTCTCGATCCGCGAAGGAGCGCTTCTCAGTGTGCAGCCTCTCGGATAAGCTCTTGTCCAGGTTGTACCTAGTAGCGCCGAAGCATGTCTGGCCTAGGATCCTAGCAGCAAAAGATTGCAGCGCCTTCGTGCCATTCCCATGTCTCTCCCACCAGACATCTGCGATTTTATTTCAGGTAAATACAGGTCAGGACATAACTCCTTGATCCCTAAAAAAGGGACATAACTCCTTAAACAGAATTATCATCACACTGGTAGGTTTGTATCTAGTTGTATTCTTTTTTCTTAGTAACAGTTCAAAACAAATTCCCGGTTCTACACAATTTAATCCAGAGAGGACACAGACCAACTTATGTTAAACTTTAAGCAAGTTGAAAATTAACTTTTGGCAACATGCATTAGTCATTTTCTAAGGAGGGGCACAAGGTAACAAATACGAAGCATATGAGCAGTGAGTATCAAAATGCAAATCATGAACCTGAAAAAAAAAACAGATATGGTATTTCATCTGGAGACAAACTATCATGGGAGCAAAGGCCTCACACCATAGACTGATAGACATATATATCAAATGTAGTGTCCCATACCATATGGGGGTTTGCAGAACTACTAGTCTATACTACCTCTAGTCATAAAACATGGCGTTTCAGGCAAGCAAAACAGCTTGTTTTCTGCTCCTCCTTGTCTCAGCATCATGATTTAATGACCGGAGGTGGCATTATTTAAACCAGAGTTATTGATTACTTAAATTAGCATGGGCCTTTCTTTAACCTAAACCTTCATTAACTAATCAACATTAGCATCTACCCTGGTATTAGTTGGAGACAAGCATGCATGGTATGTTCAATCAAAGGAACTCAGGATATATGTATATCGTGACAGGGGCACAGGGCATTAACTTGCCAAAAGGAACAGAGGAGCGATTGTGGCAGGCAGCAAGGTGAGCAAGGCTGTGGCTGCACAGAATGTTGTAAGAACAAGAACATGACACATTAGCGGGATAGGACCAGGATTTCTGCCTTACAATTGCACTTACATAACAGTTTGTACACCGGAGAATGGTACTCCTACTCTATTTAAATTCGTATGGAGTTCGAGCATCCTAACCAGATCTAATATGTTTAAGTTTGGATGATCCAGAAATAACAGCAGTTAGTTGCAACACCAAAAAGCATAACATCAAATAACTTAATATCCTCAATTTGTTAGATCAAATGGTTCACACAGCGAATCAGGACTGGCCTTTACTTTACCTTGGGGTGTTCCAATAGCTTCTTCAATTGCAGTATCAGAATCAAACAAACCCGACTTTCTTTGATATAGATCCATTTGTTCAGCTACATGCAATGCATCATAATGACTTCTAGCCACTCGGAGAATGCAAGTCGTGATGCCACTGCTGATTTCAGCATCATGGCGGAACCGGTCAGTGTAAAAGAGTCCTGGATTTAGAATATAACCAGCAGCATGGATTGGGGAGTGCAAATAATTATCCCATATGCGATCAATCATCTGCCAGTAACTACCATGCCCATGACCAAGATTTTTTTTTATTTCTTCTTTTGCACTATCCATGGCATCATACAGGACACTCACTGGACAGTTATTATTTTCCAATTTATACAGAACACTGATAAGTGGGCCTGTAAGCTTCAAAACATTGTCAGCAGCCCTCCAAAATGCACTATCCGTTTGTATTACCTCACATATATGCATGGACAGACTTGTACAAGCCAGATCAGAGGAAACCCATAACGGTGAACTAAACATCTCCATCAGAGTTTCCCTCCGAGACACTAGGGTCTCAAGCGTGAGAAACTTAGCCACCAATTTCAAGTTAGAGTTGCTTATGATCTCAGAGTCAAAATAATATAACTTTTTCATCAGTTCCATGGGTAATGCATGGCCATACAAAAACATTGTGATTTCTCTTGCCATCGTTAGCACATCTTTCACATGATCCAGTTCAGCTATATTCTCAAGCAGAAGATTGATGCAATGATCAGCACATACTGTGAATATGAATGACTGGTCATGTTTCTTTAACACAGCATACTCTGTAGCTTGCATATGTGGTGAAACATTATTGGTGATGACCTGAACAATGTTGTGGACACCGATGCTGTCAATCAAACAACAAACCATTGCTACAAGCTCATCAACATCATCAAATATTGTGGAGACGTCTATGGATTTGAGAAAAAACATCCCTTCTCTGCAATGCACGAAAGCACTAATGAAGCTTCTCCCACACTGGCTTTTCCAGCTATCCAATATCAAACTGCAGCCACTTCTCTCCCAGTGTTGCCTCATAGCCTTTTCACGCTGTTGAACTTCACTTAGTTGCACTTGCAGAATATATTCATAAGAAGGCATTGCAATCCTAACCCCACGGGTGAGCAAATCAATCACGCCATTAAAAGACGGCAAGTGAACAAAATCAGGCTCAAGACCAGCCTCAAAGACAAGCCTGCCTATTGAACTTGCTACAAGAGAATCCAGGTTATCAGTTGCTCCCATCGAGTGTTCTGATTCAGGCTTATGTGACAAAGAGTGTTCCACAGAGTGGCTGCATGATTTGGTTCCATAGCCTGATGATAATGATGATAATACCTCTGCTTGCATATCAGTTACGCAGACATTTTGACAACCAATAGCTCTTTGGCCTCCCTGCCTAGAAGAACTTACATTCCAATAAACAGCATTAGCATTTGCTTTTGGGGCTGCCATGGGAAGCAGGCTGCAAAAGTGCAAATGAAAGTAGAAGCAGTCCACCAGAGACAAATCCCCTTGACCTTTGTAGTATGTAGTTAAGGCAGCTGGCACCTGGTGGTAAAAATGTGTGGTAAAATTGATCCAGGTGGTGAGACAGTATCCTTATCAGAGCAAACTCCGGATAGGGCAACAAAAAACAATTCTAATTGGCCTATCCTAATTCTTGCATTCCTCAAGTGAACTCCTTGACAAAAGTATTCTTGATGCACAATCCTGAAAAGAAAACATAGGTTGTTAGGAAATTTAGTTTAACAGTGTTTTATCCCCAAAAGACACGTATCAAAAATGGAAGATTCCATAAACTAGCGGAACTAAGGACTTAGGTGCTTCGTTGTCAATAATAAATGGTTTTAAAGGGCAATAAGTATTTTCTGCAGGATCTTGTTTATTAAAAAAATAACAAGCCTATCTTTGCCTGAGCTACAGATATTTGAGAATCAATACAATGAATTAACAGTGACTGCGACAGGCAACCTCAATAATCGGTCTTTTTCAACATGCTACCATGAGGGGAAGTGTACAATTGGATTATAAACATGAATACAATTGTCTATACATCAATCCTACAAAATTGAAGGCTCAATAATTTGCAATGATCCTTACATATTAATGCATGTCCTTATGCCTTGGGATAAAAACTACTAGTGCAGCATTTCTTTATTTCAGCAATAATGATTGATGATGCATATTTAGAGGGCAAGCAGAGGTGATGGGTGAAAAAAACCCCGCAAAACTACTTGCATCATATGCACATTTAATAAAAAATGTTAAATAGACCTCTTTTATCTTCTAGATTTGATTCCAATTTTTTATGGATACATCAAGGAATACAAGTGAATTGAGTTAGGACAATGTGATTGCTGTGATATCCAATTATAAGAATACCATTGCACGGAACCTCATAGCTTGCTCAGGATCAACTAAGGAGATCGAAATGAAAGCCTACAAGTAGGAAACTTGACACTAACATATGCAGTCTTGTGACCAAAAAAACAATCCACCATGACTACACAGGACAAAAACAACGTTCTTCTGTACAGAGCACTGACCCTATGAATTCACAGTGGTGAAGTGTGAGGGGCATGGGCACATGAGGTCTTAGTTTTGAGGCCAGTCTCAATGGAGATGTAATGGGAGTTTCATGGACATTAAATAGAGTGACACATCAGCATTTTACATGTATCGAGGAGGAGAGAGAAGGGAAAGGTTTCATGAGGATGAAACTACTGAGCGGTGTTTCCAAGTACTTGGAAACGGGACGACACCCGCACTGAGGCCTTTCGTTGCGTTTCATCGATCCCGTGCTCCAGCCTCCAGGTATGGAGAGGCAGAGGTGTGCCTCCGTCACCCTTCTCCCGGTCTGCTCCCGCCATTCTTCTGCTCAGTCTTCCCTTTTCTCCTCCCATGGAGCACACAGCTAAGCAGCTGGTGGAGATCCGGCGCGAGCCATGCATATCTTCTTCGTGGTCTGCCGATGGATGCGGATCCAGCACCGCTGGAGAGCTCACTGCATGCAGCACAGATCCAGCCCTGCGATATCGCCATCTCTAACTTCCTCGTCAGTGCTGCCGCAGCCGCCGATTTCTTCCCCAACGCCGCTGCTGATTTCCTCAACAGTGCCCCCCTATTTCCTTGCACATGCCGGCTCCAACTTTCTGAATATGAGACCAAATCCATGGTACACCACTTAATTTCGATGTGCCCAAGTAGTTGATTTCAACATCTGCAAGTAGCTCAAATGATGTGTACAGATGCCTACAAGCATTTCATTCGATGAGAAACCAACAGGACTTAATTCGGTTGAATTTTTTTTTTTTTTTTTTTTTTTTTTTTTTTTTTTTTTTTTTTTTTTTGCGTTGCTGCTGCTGTGTTCTTCACTTCAGTGTAGGCTATTTTTTCACGAAAGTGTCGTGGACTGATTGCTTTCTTTTTTTTAAAAGTGTAAAATGACGCTGCAAAGGGCTACATGGTTCACATACCACATTTGATCACAACACAGTATACAAATTAAATGCTGAAGCTACCCTATGAAATTGTGAGATGAAACCGTGCATTGAGACACCCTATTTCATTTGTAGTGTCACGTCTTGGAAACTGGGAGGTGGAATTCTCCACTGAGATTGGCCTAATACCCGTCATGTGGAGGTGGGAATAAACAATTAAACTCAATCAAACGTTGTCGCGAACCAGGAAAGAGTTCCCGCACCCAAGGTTCCCCAATCCCAAAGCTTTTATGAGTCTACATTCCCATGTTCCAGAATATACCATTTGTCCATTTCCACTCGTTACTATCCTACAGAGGGCCATAACAACACCCCACCCCTGGTATGTGGTTGACTGGTCATCCATGCAGGCAGACCTATGATCTATGAATGGAGTCAATGGACCGATTGATCTCTAACACGATGGATTAGAATGACCTACCCAGACCCTGGGCCTGGAAAAAATCACACATCACAGGCACGGATCCAGTACATGGGTGTACACATGTACACCCAATAATTTTTGCAAAGCAATCAAAGTTAGGGAGTGTTTGGTTCAGAGCCAACCTTCGCCACGCCGTGGGGTGGCGGGCCACATCGTGGTGCGGCGGTGGTGGCCAGGAATGTGTGGCGGTGGCGGCCAGAACGTTCGCCACAATCGCCACAGACTTACCACGCTAAACGACGCCATGCAGCAACAAAAGAACAAGACCAAAAGCTGTGGCGGCCAAAAGCTTCGGCGAAGACCAAACGCTCGCCTCAGCTGGTGTGGCGGCCACAGCGGTGGCGTGGCGAACGTTGGCAGTAAACCAAACACCCCCTAGGCATAATACATGCAAATACATTTGTAATTATATTCTGATTCGATTACAAATAGTACGTTAAGGTTTGCGCTCACGGTTTTACCTACGAATTACGATTAAGGTTTGGGCGCACGGGAAGACCAAGTGGAGGGAATACCTGGTGGTGCTTGTCGCCGGCAAAGGTGGCGGGTGGCGAAGTAGGACAGCAGCGATGGCCAGCCCAGCCTTTAGTGAGTGGTGTTGCGCGCATGCTTAGGATGATGGGGGAAAAAAAAGACGAGGCAGAGTAGGGTTAGCTAGCTACAAGCGGATTGGGTGCGTAATGACATTTTTAGAGCGAGGGCTGGTCTGAGTCTGGAGCAGAATCAAGCAGAGGGGGAGGGACCGAGAGGGACGAGCTGTTGGCGTGGGAAGGAGAGAGAAGATCGTGGCCCTGTGCGGACGGAGACCTACCTGTGGAGCTGCGTGCCTGCCGCGCTGGAGCCGGTCCCGGGGACACCGGGGCTGCAGAAGGCGGACGCCGCGCCGGAGCTGGTCGCGAGGACCCTGGGCCCCGGTGGTGCTCCACCGAGCGCGGTCTCTTCTCCGGGTTGTAGCGCAATGAGCAGAGGGAGGAGATCGGCCGCGGGCGTGGGCGAGACGAGCTCAGGCGGCGGGCGGAGGGAGTGAGGGACGATTGCAATTTTCCCTTTTTTTTCCCCCGATTGCTTGCGCCAGCAAAAGTCGAAACGGCCCCGCCGCAACAGGCTTTTGCTTGGGCCAACGGGTTCCCTGGGCCGTGGGCCCCGCATGCCATAGGCCCAAAATCCATAGATCCCCTCGGCCCGGAACTGAGCTGCCGCCGGCGCAATGACGAGCGGCGGCCTGGCGGCTGCGTCGGAGGTCGCCGTCGTCTTCCTCATCCGCCCCGTCCTCGCCATCGTCTTCGTCTTCACCCTCATCCTCCTCAGTACGCCACCCCTCCTTCCCCCCTCGATTACCAAGCTAGCTGCGCTGGTTCCCTTATCCGCTTCGTCTCCCCAGGCTGGTACGTGGCGTGGACGGCGGTGCTGGTGCACGTGCCGCTCGTGCAGGAGATCGCCGGCCTGCGCCCGAAGAAGCCATCTAAACCCAAGCCAGCCAACCGCGGCCGCGTCGCCAAGTTCTACCAGAACCAGGCCGAGGCCGCCCAAAGGTGAAAGCTTTACCTCCGCACGACCACACAAGCCTCCTCGGCTCCTCCCTCCTTTTGCTCATCCGGATGTTTACATGCTGATTTATGTGGAAACTGACTGGCCAGCTTAATTTGGTCCAGATTGAATGCTAAGCGTTGTATTCCTGAACCAAACCTGGAATGAAGCTTTTGTTCAATTCGATGCACTATGCAGTGCGTTGTAGTCTTGTAGATTGGGATTGTGTCTGCAACTCCGCATACCGCATGCCCACCCAGTCCACTATCTGATCTGGATAGGTGTACACTGATGCTGCAGCTCTTCATGTGGGCATGATTGCAGTTATAGTTAAATTGAAGCGGGGAAAGATGCTTAAGCTATTTATTCCAGTATTTCAAACTTGATTCAACTTCATTTGCAGTTTGGTACAATGCCTAAACGGCCTAAAGGCATCATTACCTGCATTTTTGTGTTCTTCGTGTTTACCCTCTGGATGCCTGTCCGAAATTCCTTCATTTCTTGTCATGCCTACTATTGGTGATAAAGTAAAACTGTTTGTTGTTGTTGCAATTCAAAGAAAAGCCTAAACATTTTCAAACTTCAGTCCATACAAATTGATATATTGGTACTTGAAAAACCACTTCGTTTTTTTACTGGAGCTATAACTATGTCAATGTTTGTTCCTTACAAAAACACCCATGTTTGTTCCTTACAAAAACACAAGTTTTTTTTCACACCTTGTATTGTGAATACCTGCAGTCATATTCTCTCAGAAACTGTATTTTGTTGTTGATTACTTAGGCATAGTTGGGAACTGGATACTTGGACAGGGATAGAACAAAAATAAAGCCAATATCATTAGCAGGATCAATGTGGTTTGTCTAGTAAAAAATGAGTTGTGATTGAAGTAGCTTATGTATCCTTTCACATTTAAACTAGTAACAATTGCACTTTGTATATTGTACATCATGAACATGTGTTCTGGAAACATGGCTATCCGTAAGAGAAAAGCTAAAGCTTGCGTGTGTGATTTGTTGTCTCATCACACAAATTTGCATGCGTTGGATTTGCCCATCAACTTCATCCATGCCGTTCATACCGGTGGTCTCCGTTATCTGCTCTGTGTGCATATTTCATCCACACGGGGCCATTCATACCAACTTCATCCGCACAATCACGGACAGGAACTGGTGTCTGGTCTGACGTGTCATGTGGCCGTATCATACCGCATGCACATCGAAATATTAGAGCACAAACCCATGTGTTCAGAACAATTTGAACTAGTGTCGTGTTTTGTGCTGGCCCAAATAAATTTTTTTGTCTTTGTCCCTTCATAGAAAAAAATTGTTTATTGTAATTTGTGCTAACACGCCTCTTCCTTTGTATAATGTCATTTGTATCATCACGCACAAAAATTGTCCTTGTCCTTTCGTAGAAATTTTTTTTTCTTGTTATTTGTACTAAAAGATTTTTGTGTGTGTGTGTTTGCTTGTATATGATTGTCTTTGTGTGCTAGGTTATAATTGCATTAACAACCAACACTAGTTGCATAATTTGAAATGTACAATTTTCATATTTATGTCATGAAATTTTCGTATTCATCTCAAGCAAACACAAATGGATGGAGATGTTGGATAATTTGAGTGATATTTAGGTCTGTTTCACACGAATTTAGGTTGTTTTAATTTTCATGTGATTTGCCCTATATGAGTATCCATGTGACCATAGGGCACCAATCACATAGATTTTGTTTTTGGATCCATTTGTGTGATTTGTTCCCTAAAATTACTTGAGTGATGAGAGCAAATGAATCACCCAAGTAACAAATAGACCAACTCAATGCCAGTACTAATATTACTACAAGAAAGTAGGTGCCACCCTTTGGTTCATCATACATTTTCATTGCTCCTTGATGTCATTCCTTCCTTTCAATGATCAGCAAGTACATAGAACCTAAGGATGAAAGAACATTGTTATCTGGTACCATATCCGTTGCTTGTAGTTGTAGGCTACGATAGCTGAAGTTTGTTGTGGCTCCATTTGCTACCTACATCATACAGCAGTGGTTGAGAGTGTTTCCAACTTGGCCAGGAATGGTTTGATGCTTTCTAGAAGACTAGACCTTTTGATTACTCAGAAGGGTGAGCTTATTTTTTAATCCATCATATAACTTTACGTATACGACGCTTACTAGCAGTTTTATCACGAGTTCTGTCAAGATGGTCAACAGTAACAGTAATGTATTTTGGGTGCTCAAAAAATCATTGTTTCAATCATAGTGTGCTTACCTCAAAAGTTGCACTATGTTTGCAACTACAATTTGTTTTAGCTTCAGGCAGATACATCATGAAGAAGCAGACAATGACCATGCTCTTTCACTTGTACACATGCCCATAAATCACTAACCTGATTTTTGTTATCAGTTAACAGGAACAACAAATCAGAAGGGGCATCTTAAGAGAAAACCGTCAGCATTCTGCATACTGTAGTATGCAAATTCCCTAGTTCTAATTAGAATGCAATACTACTAATGATGACGGTTTTCTATGAGATAATGTATATCAGCATTTGATGGGAGTTTCCTGCATGATGATACATCAGGCTTATGATACTAGCGTATCAACTTTATGTTGCATGGCCTTGTAAAGTGAGATGGTCATGTGAGGACTTTAATTGTAGATTGTATATATACCTGCACAGGAATAAAGAAACCACATATCCTTTAGAATATCAATGTACCCTCTCGTGTGCAAAGTTTTTCTTTCTTAAGTTCAGCTGTAATCATTAACTCGTGATGGCATTATAAAGATGAAAACTGCTTTATATGATGCCAAGCTGCGAGGATTGTACCATTCCCTCATTCTTTTCCGCTTTGCTGAACAACGATCATCTATTCAAAGTTGAACTATACAATACAACAGCTAAGATCTCAAGTCCAATTCATGCCAAGATATCAACAGATAACTAGAGATACTACGGCTTTTTAAGTTACAAACAGTAACAAATAGCACCTCAAGTAAAACGGGAAGTGCAAATGTTCAGAAAATCATTGGCTAGCCCGCACAGCTATGAACACAGGGCCCTCGCTATGAACACGGGCCCTTGGCTTCAAGATCAACCTGAACCTTTGTTCTCTTGATCCTTGCCGGCGACTTGCATTCTGTGTCTACACGCAGGTTTTTGTTCTTGGATTGCCGTGGAGAAATGGTGTCAACCTCGGATTCATTTCTCTCATCTGATGTCGATTCAGGTGACTCTGTTGCTTGTGCTTTGGTTGGAGCTTTTAATGACACATTACCGGCCTTCTGTTGCTCTTCTAATATTTTCTGCAAGTATCTTGCATGTTCCTCTATCTGTAGTTGCAACTGCCTTTGCACCTGGAGGTGAAACTCAAATCATCAGTGCTGAAAGCATCTGATTCTTTTCATACTATTTGAGATATCATATGATAATGGGTGTGGATACTAGGCCTTGTTTAGATCCACCTTGCTAAATGGTGTGTGCTAACTTCTAGCAAAAATTAGAAAGGTAAATGTTGCTAGCAAATGATAAAAATTAGCATGCTAATTTAGTGGATCCAAACAATGCCTAAACCAGAAGTTCATGGTACCTGCAGGATATCGGATTCTGATCATTAAATTTTAATAACTATGATCAAATTCATAGTATATGATTAATTCTTTTAGATATTCACTGATGTATATAAGTTGGCCAGTTCAAGGATAGCGATGGCTGCTGAACAGAACACAAGTGGCCAATAGAACTGAAACCAAACTACAGACTAATAATTCCTAGAATGATTTCAGATAAATTTATCTATCAAGCATATGAGCCAACGGTAGTACTTGTGAGATGTGATAACATAGCCTGTACTCTGGATGTTCTGATACACACCTCTAATTGTTCATGAAGCTGTTTCTGAACCTCTATTTGCATCCTTAGAGCTTCTGCCACTTGTAAATTCCTAAGAAACATGTTAAGGAAAGGGATGTAAAACTCTAAGATCATGGTGCTTATGTGCATGTTTCCCTGCATAAGTAATAGAGGACTCACTTGTTTTTGCTTGAATCAATGCCGCTCTTTCCTGATTGTGCTTTTTTATCGTCCGAGGAAGCCTTCTTATCTACGCAGAGTAAGCATTTAGGATGTTCATTCTTTTCACAACAAAAAAAAAAAAAAAAAAAAAAAAAAAAAAAAAAAAAAAAAACCTGCTATTATAAAGAAGTACACAGTAAGTAGGTAATTTAAGCTTACCTTCTTTAGGCTCAGGAATATATTTCGCAAGCCGATACTTCTATATGAAGAGTATAGGAGAGAAAATGTAAGTGAAAACGTAGAAGGGAAAATTAATTTTCTAGCAGAAACAATTGTGCACTTGTACCTGCAGATGGCTCTTCACATGATAAATTGTTAGACCTTCTACCTTCATTAGTTTCAGCACACCCTTAGGAGTTGCTTCTGTAAAGATATGAAAGCAAACTTTTTATTAAGGACGGTCTGTCAAATATAGACAACCTGAAAACATGTGAGAGATAAAGCAAAATGACCAACTTACTTTCAGGTCCTTCAAGCTTTTTCACGGCCTCCACAAAACGCTCATGAAGCTCAAGCGTCCACCTCAATCTTGACTTGTTAGTTGTTGCAGAGCTAGAAGATGACGGAAATGAGCTAAGCTGGACGTTAACTGGTGATCCTAGATTCTGTATAATCTGGTTGGAGCAAGATGATACTGGAAGTGATGACAGCTGTGGTGGTGTGCCGTATATGTCCTAAAAACATTGTGTTAGAGGAATATCACCGTACAAAATCTAGAAACTGGAATGGAGGATCTGGTGTGCTGCAAAGCCCAGATTGTTACCGTCAAATTATAGAGGAGCAATGTTTCTGCAAGGGGCTCAGTTAACTTACATCTAAATGAGGACTCTTTTCGTTGTCAGTGATGGCAATTCCTAGCTGCTCAGACAGGAACTGGAATTCCATCTGTTCATCAAAAGCCAAGGCATTGTTTTCTCCATGGAAGCTGCCATCAGAGGCATCTCCAGAAAGATTGAGGAAGTCTTTCAGACCATCTGACTGCTCAACTTCATCTAAACCATTCCCAGTATCACCACTTAAGAGCAGAGAAGAGTTTGGTGACTGCCCAGCTGAAACCTGCTGCTCACACTTAGGGGGGTGAGGCAGGAAAGGTAAAGCGCCCATTTGACAGCATGGCTCTGTTTTTATCGAAGATGACGAAAACAAGCTTGTGCAGAATGTCGAAGAATTTGAGAACATGGGTTCTGAAAATTTAGGGTGTGAGACGTGAGACTGCGGGCTATCAGGATCAGATTCAGGGCTTCTTTTCTGAAAGTTAACTGATAGGTTCCTTGACAAGCTTGATGACCGGATCAACTCAGTCTTGATGTTTGATGACTGACTCGTGGATGCCAATGTGCCATCCATCAAGCTATGGTGGTCTAATTTAGCATCGAACATCTTATGAACTGAAGGTGCAGAGGCATGTTCTGTTTTGTCAGGAGTGGCCTCCTTCGAAAGAATACTCTGAGAGTTCATTGCTTGCGAATGGTTTACTGATTCGATAATCACCTGCCTGCACATGCCAATTGGTGTCGATGGTTAGAACACTGCAATGCTACAAATTTCATTATCTCCTCTATTATAGAAAACAAGAAAAGTACATACGAAATTCTATTGTTTGGAATGTGAATACTAAATATCACATAAATATACATTCAAGAAGAAGCTTGTTTATGCCCATACAGATCTAACTCCATGTTTTAGTAACTTGTTATTGTTCAGATAAGCAGTAGTTATGACCTCTGTTCGACTATAGATGATCATTTGTAACAGTATTTAGATAAAAACACCTAGGAAACCAAACGTGATTTATTTTGGCATAATTGAGCAACCACCCACATGACCAAGAAACACACAGTAAAGATTTCACACGGTTACTCAATGAGAGAAAAAGGAAAGGAGGAAAAACTCTAAAAATCCAGAAAACTATTCTTTCTGAAGGAAGAAACTTCAAAAAAAAATGTTCATGAGTTTCCCAATGTTTTAGCTGCAGTTAAATTCTCACTTAATACTAACAAAGTAATCAAATGTGTATATTTCTTTTCTCATATTAAACGATAAAAAGGGAATAAATTAAGGTGATTTGCAAAAGACTAGATTCCACAAGCATTACAGAAAATTATCCATTTTATCAGGTGAGTACATACTGTGCTGTCCGTCAGTGTCTCAGTGAGGCATGTTGTACACGCCCATACTCTGATTCACAGCTTCAGAAGTCAAGTGGGGGAAAACTGTCATGCATGGTGAACAGCCCTAAGTAACTAGACCGGATTCCAGGTCAAATCTCAGAAACAGCCCAAAAGGCTCACCGAAACAAAGAAAGACAATCGCACGAGTTCAAAGGTTCAAACTTCACTGTAATCGCTAATTCCAATCGGTGTACGGAATGCAGGGGCACAAACTTCGCCGCAACGCATGCTTGCTATGCATCGCGGTAGCACTGTCAACCAGAGAACGGTAGAAATTAAAGGCAAATCGAGGATGAGGCGCCTTTCGAGATTGATGAGACCAGAAGTTCAGAACAGAAAGAATCGCTAAATCTTGCGAGAAATCGTGGTTTGCTGAAGCCAAGGACCCAAAGGGGAGACATCGGCGTGCAGATAGGATAGAAGGATCTTTGTAACCTCGGCTCACCTGAAACTCCAACGGCGAGACGGATTGCAGGAGATTCAGAATCTGGAGGCTGCCAAGTGCCAATCGCCTCTCACTCCCACCCGTCTCCACTCCTATCCAAGACCAAACTCTCTGTCTCTGGGAGGGCTATAGGTGTGCGTAAGTCCTATCTCTCTTCTTGCAAATCATTGGCTCGGTGCCCCCTTTCTTGGTGTGCGCCATCCTGGTCTGGTTGGCTCGCTGGCTGTTATGCTTTCGTTTCGGTCTTCTTCGAGGTCGAGGGGGTTAATAATGGGCAGCCTCCCTCACTGCATTCTGGTTCGTTTTCTTGATTTGGCGCTCTCTCTCTCTAGATTTGTCCGTGTGTCGCGTACTATTTTGCAGGAGTATTAAATATTAATTATTCGTAAAACTAATAGTATAGATGAACAGATAAATTTATTAAAACTAATTAATTTATTATTAAAACATATTTACTGTAGTATCACATTGTCAAATTATAGACTATGCAGGTTTAAAATATTTATATATCTCACAAAATAATCATAACCTGTATAATTAATTTGTCTATATTTAATATTTTATATATGTGCCTAAACATCTGATGTAAGAGAGTATATTTTCTAAACCCGAGAATCGAATACTCAACCCTGAGATTGAAGGTGCACAAGAGACGTCAATTCCCACCAACCATTTGCGGTAAATTTTCTGGGGCTTTAACCAGCCAATTTTCGGTCCAGTGTTTTTATGCGAACGTCAATGCTGTCACCGGTCATGCTTTGCTGTGTGTTTTGTGAAATCATTATGTTGCCATCTTGAAACGATGTGTGCCAACTTGCTGTTAATATTTGTTCTATCG
Organism: Eremochloa ophiuroides; assembly: GCA_038502445.1. Taxonomy (NCBI): domain Eukaryota; kingdom Viridiplantae; phylum Streptophyta; class Magnoliopsida; order Poales; family Poaceae; genus Eremochloa; species Eremochloa ophiuroides. The sequence goes on from JAHLJS010000003.1 coordinate 105,436,181, forward strand.
CAAACCATGTGCGACAATCCAGGAGTGGCAACGACAAAGTTGGGTGGATTTGCCATAAACTAAAGCCTTCTGATCCGAGTACTGAGTACAGTAGAGCTAACGTTCACAAAGCTATTTTTCTTTCACCTCGTCTAAGGCCTTGTTTAACAGTTAGCTAGCTAGATAATAATAGCACATAACTAATATTAGCTGGATAATAATTGATTAGGTACTTATTAGCTGGGAGGGTGTTTGGATACAAAAATAATTGATGAGATAACTATTTCTCCACCTATTAGTTGCTATTGTCTAATTTGATCCAATAAATGAGATAATTGTTATCTAGAGGTTCAGCTAACAGTTAGCTAGTCAACTATCTATATATGTTTGATAAAAAGAGATATATATGGGGATCAAAACATGGCTAAATAAAAAATTGAGCTAGTTTCTGAATGTGGGTGTGGGCTGTTGAGAGGAGGGTGAAGTTCTAAACGCTATCAAAACAGTACCTTGTAATTTCGTTGCTTTGGTAATGAAATTCGGTTTTTACCGGCGTGGAAAAAAAATTGAGCTAGTGAAACCATGTTTTATGACTCCTCTAGTTATAGAGCGCGAAGCTAGAGCCACGAGACGGTCCTTATTTTTCAGTAAATTAACCTCTAATGAGAATCAGATAGAACATGCTCGGTGTCAATATGAAAAATGAATTTGTTGTGGTCACTGCCAAAGTAGAAATGATTTAGTTTGTTTTGGGATATTATTTTCACCTTTTTCACCACTAAGACGTTCTACCACTACTGTAGTTTTTTCAGTAGTTAATTAGTGTCTGAGCTCTCATTTCATGAACAGACATCGTCACAGACCTTAGTAAAAGCATGTTTGATGCATAGGGCTATTAGGCAGCTAATTTAGCTCTATAATAAGTCTACTGTTTGGAGCTAAAATAGATGTAACTAGCTCCAAGTGATCCAAATCGATCTTAAACAAGGTCTCTCAGTTCCTCCCGATGCGAACATCTTGAGAGATTAGGTAATCCTAATGCATTATTGCCCTTTTCAAAAGATATGGCATTACTGAACTAATCCTGGTAGTGTGCCTGACATAAGCATTGGAAGATATAAACAAATGGGAGATGGAATCTGCGCAACCTCTGATGCAACCGAGAGGAAATGCATGGGCACCAAGGAATCCTTAGTTTTTTTAATCCATTCAGATATGAGAAATAATCCTTTGGAATAATCGTCATTAACAAAAGTTCTCGGTGACAGGCTCACGCATTCAGAAACTGCCATGCATCGAATAGACAAAATTCGCGCTATGTAGTACTGGATGGTGGATTCAATAATTGGCGGCGATTAGCAGCGCAACCACTTGCGTTGGAGGCAAAAATGGATAAGAGGGGCCAATGTATTCATGACTAATATTGACTAATACACTACCTAGGAGTACTAGATTGGTGTTTCCGTGTTTGTGTAGGTCTAGGATGACTCACAAATCCCAAACGTGAGGTCAGTGCAAGAAGAAGAGGCCAAAGGAAATGCATCATACATAAATTATGAACCCATCAAGGTCAATATATATAGGATGATGTAGTAAAGAAACAGTCAAACTTGGAACACATCGCAAATTACTGTTATATTTGTGAATCGCACGCACTTGTTTTGTTATATAGCTTTTTACAAGACAAATTTCTCGGGGAATTAAATGAAACTAAGTGTCAGTTAGTTTTTTTTTTTTCTACAACCATAGTTCAAGTTAGATAAGTTTTGTTCGCAAAAAAAAAAAGTTAGATAAGTTTGATATAAGACAAAGTTTGGCTCTTTCTTTTTAATTGGTAAAGTTTGGGTCTTTGATCAACTCCTGCCCGGTTGCTTTGCTCATTGCTCAGCCGAATTATCTGATTGTGGGAATTGACGTTCATCCGGTGCCCGGTAGAAATTAATGGGACCTTTTAAATGTGTTTGGACATAATCCCTCTTAGGTGGGCTTCCATGAATTGGTTTAGAAAAGCTTGGAGATTCGATTTAACAATTATATCAAACTTAGGCCGATTAAGACGCACAATCGTCGAAACCAAACTTTTAACTTGTTTGGTTTTTTTTTCAAACCCTATTTGTTGCTTACTTTTCTTCTCTACGACGACTACAGTGCCATCCTAGAATGGCCAAGCCGACACAGGGCACAAGCAGGTCCCTCCCTTCCAGCGTGTATTTTCTTATGGCCTTTACACAATTACACTACTATATATATATATATATATATATATATATATATATATATATATATATATATATATGTTGGTGTAAAAAGCCACATCATTTTCCAGTAAAAAAAAAAGACACATCCATGCGTCACTAGCTTATTGTGCAAACTTTTTATTCCATTATTATATATTAGGCAGATAAATTTCTAGTATTGGATTTTGTCCCGGCGCCATCACCATCGACAGATCCACTGGTTCATTGGTCACAGAAAGAGAAAACGACGCGCAGGCGCTCCCCGTCCTACTGTACTTGATTTTTAGTGGTGGATGGTGGATTCCCTGCCTTGGCCTAGGATTGGCTGATGCAGATCCAATAAAGGACAAACCAGTTCACAAAAATGACATGATTGGCCTTGGTTTACCGATGAAGATGGTGATGACTGACGAGTGAGAGTGCATTATTCCTCCTTTGGCAATGTAATGGTAACGAGTCCAGATTTGGGTAAACTTTATCGTTCGTCCTGGATCGCCTGGACCTGGACTCCTGGAGGGCTTGAGAGATGGCAAGTTGGCATATTTTTGTTCAAGGCGATGTCAGGTGATGGAACGCAATGCAAATGCATCGTATCGTATCTCGTATGGTATGGTACGTACTATATGCAGCCGAGCCGCGTCCTTGTCGCCGGCCGCCATCTCCTTTCGACTTCAGGGATTTTTACCGTCGCTGTCGGCCTCACCATCGTCCGCTGGAATGGAATATGCGGCGGCATATCGTCGAGGTCGTCACTCGTCACTCACGCTCATGCTACTCTGTCACTACTGCCGGGCAACCCTATATATGAGGGATTTTAATCAAGTCAGTCTCAGGTAGTCAGGTGCTCCTAATCCTAATCATAATCCTATGGTATCTTGGTATATCCAGTGGCATCCAACCCAATTCAATCATGGACATGGAGGAGGCGACTGCGGCTGCGGGTGTGGAGCCGCGGGACTGTGCGTGGGCCTGGGCCACCCGCTGCTCGGGACGGGGTCGTCGCTTTCCCCACAAAAGGCAACGGCACTTGCACGAGCACGACGGCGCAGCCAGACAGCCATGGCGCGGAGATACCAACGTCCAACCAGACGCGATGCCTTGCAGCCGCACGCACTCCCGCCCGGCGCCGAGCACATCACAGGCCACAGGGAGCGCCACAGAGCCAAGCTCTTGGCATCCGCCAAGCGTTGCCCCCTTCCTTCCCCTCGCGGTCCGCCGCGTCGCGGCCGCACTACTGCGTCTGCGTGGTGCTGCTGCTGCTCTACCCACCACTAGAGTAGCAGCAGCCGGAGCCGAAACTGAGACCACAAATAAAGCGACCACCACGCCACCAATGCAGAGGACAAGGACCCATCTCATCCGCCGCTTCATCTCGTTTAAAAGATTCTGTACATGTGAGCATGACCCTAGGTACCACTGCAATACTAGTACTCGTATAATTTTGCAGACCCATTCATGTCATGGGGGTGTTTAGATCCCGCGTGTGTCGAAAGAATTTTTCGGATAGTAATAAAAAACTAATACATAGTTCGCTTGTAAACCATGAGACGAATTTTTTAAATTTAATTTAATCTGTTATTAGCAAATGTTTACTGTAGCATGACTTTATCAAATTATAGACTAATTAGGTTTAAAAGGTGTGTCTCGTAATTTACAGGCAATTTATGTAATTAGTTATTTTTTGTCCATATTTAATACTCCATGCATATGTTTAAACATTCGATGTAATGAGTGTAAAACTTTTACGGTGGAAACTAAAAAAAAAACCTTATATACTGTCTGATGCATCTTCAGCCGACAGAGCAAATATACTCACCCATTGTGGAGGCCTATTTGAACGAGACATGACTAGTTAATAGTCAGGCTAAAATTAGCTCATATTAGCTTAAGGTTTCCTAACTAGTTCGATAAGAACTAGTTAGAGACCTATCTAAAAAAAATGAGCTCCACCTATTAGACATTAGCCTCCTTGTTTGAAAGCTCTAGAGCTAATTCCATCTACTAAAAAGGGTAATTTTTAGCTAGCCCTTTGTATCCAAACATTGCCCTAAAACGGATACCGTCGAACTAACCATTTGAGTTTGATTTTATCCTCCATATTTAAAAAATAATAATCCTGACTATTATTAGAACCTATCGTATTTCTCAGTTGAGCCCGTCTTGATGGTAGCTTTGCCAACTTAAAAGCAAACAGTTGCAAGTGCGAGTGTGCGACCCACTCAATACACACACACCCCTCTCTTCTCCATGCCATCTCTTTCGGCATCGCTTCACTCACTTCTCGCTGGGATCGCCGGCGCTGTCGCCTCCTCCTCCTCCTTCCTCATGCGCTGTGTGGTGCCTCCTCTGCCTCCCTCATCGTCCGCTTCACACAAGGAAGGAATAGGGAGAAGACGATATGGCTACAACGCATGTGGTGTGAGAGATGGTGTGTGAACGAGAGGGGCTAACATGTGGGCCACAATGCAATTTTTCATAAAACCAGCCAAATGGTCAAATATAAACGTTTTGACAGTCCAATGGTCAGAAATATCTAGTTTCCATTTTCAATGGTCAAAAATGAATTATCCCTTGCCAGCCTGCTCGCTGCAGCTTTATTATGCACTACAGCTGCAGGGGTGACTGTTTGTAGCATTGGTTACATCGAGCATCTTCAAGAGTTTGACAAAAATTACTTGCCAAATCTTATGATTTAGCAACTTGCTAAAATATATACCAAGTAAAAAAAACACCTATTCTCCAAGAGTTTGACATTTTGGACTGTCAAATTGCAAAAGGAGGTCCACTTTTCTTTTCTTTCTTTTTTCTTTTTTTTTTCCCCGGCCGGTTTCTGTTACTCTGGTGAAGGCACGCGCGAAGCCGCCGCCGCCGCGGTTTCGTTGCATCGCGCGACCTGTACTCTGCTCGTAGACACGGCGAGAGGAGCATGCATCAGGACCTGTACTCCAATCAGGACACGGCGACAGGATGAACTAATTTAGCACACATCTCCAATAATGCTACATGCATCTTTGGATTCAGGGCCGAGAGAGCTGCCAGGTCGATTTGTGCTTGGAAGAGTGTAAGGTGAAGGTTGTGCGGCGGCGTCCACGGTGGTTTCTGGTGGTAACAGACCTTACGTACCTGATCGCACGACGACGGCTGGCGTCCGGGCTTCGCGCCTCAGCTTCTCGTCACGACGGCAGCCGGCATCCGGGCTTCGCGTGGGAACTGCTCCTCACCATGGCGTCCGGGCCGCAGGAACAGATCACCACGAGGAAGGCCGGGAAAGGATTCACGGGATCAGATCGCAAGTTCGCCCCGAGGAAGGCCGGGAACCGATTCACGGGATCAGATTGCAAGTTCGCGACGAGGAAGGCCAAGGAAGGATTCACGGGAAGGAGACGCCGGAATTTTCCACGCGCGCGCGGGAAGTCAGTCCGCGACGCTCGGCCTCGCGATGCGAAGTGAAATACGCGCGCGTAAAGAAGCACACGCGGAGGGGATGAATGGCAACTTCCAAAAAATGGCCAAGTTCATTTGCCAATTTATTGGAGAGTAAATTTTCTTATTTTGCCAAATTTTTAAAGATGCCAAGCTCATTTAGTAAATTCTTGGAGATGAGCTTATAGTTGTTTTGTTTTCTTTCTTTAGATGGAAATAGATCTGGCTTCATCTCTTCTCAACAAGAGAATCAGACCTTTTTTAAAAAAAAAAATTAACAACACATTGTCTCGCTCAAACTAGGAGAGTAAATTTTTGATCGGCTTCGTCCCGCTGTAATTGTGCCTATTAACGTAAGCCAGTACGTTCCTCCGAATATAACCTACAAGTTTCCTATTTGAGTGGACACTTGCCAGAAATGACATGTAGCCGGAGTTGGTTTCTTGCAGCCTAACAACGCTGCAACGAACGGGGTGTTATGCGCAGATGCAATGCAATCGTTGTGCAACTGTAAGATTAGGTAGCTGTGAGGCCTGTTTCTGGCTCTTTCTGTCCATTTTGTCTCTTTTCTGTTATCTCAAGACTCATGTATTTCTCGGTTCGAAAAAAAAAAAATCGTTGTGCAACTGCAAACGTTGAGCACCAGGCAGTAGAATCCACTAGTATTATACACCAGGCAGAATTTCGGGACCTTTTTTTTTTTACAACTAACACACATATATATTATTAACAACATGATGCTGAGACAATTCTTACACCATTCTAGTCTACTTGGAGTAGAGCTTGTAGAACTGAACAAATAAAAGCACAGGCTGAATGATGACAGCTAATCTGAATGTCCTGTACCGTAGTTATAAGCCTGCCGAGCTAGGGTGTGAGCTGTGATGTTTTGACTTCTGTTGATCTGGTATGTTCTCGGGGTTCCTCCTGTTATCCTGTTTGCAAAAACCTGAGTAAAGGTTTTAATTCTCTAGTCTGGGAGATTTGTGTGGTCTTTGAGGTTAATGAATCGAACCAGCTGACTGCAGTCTGATAAAAAATTGCATGCATTGATCTGCAATGCATATATGAGTTCCCCACCTAGCGCTAAGGCCGCTGCTTCTGCCATCAACACCGAAGAACAATCCTGTAGATGTGCCTTGATGTAGATGGTTTGAGTTGGTTGCACCTGAAAATTAAGGATGAATATGCCCAGCCCTGCACTTCTGTGGGTGTTGCCTGTGTGATCCGGTGTTGTGGAAGCATCTACATAGCATCTGCTTCCGTCCAGAATTGTCGGGGATGCGATGGAGGTGGGCTGGTTGTGATGTCCCTGCAATCTGAAAGTAGACATACCTTGAGGCTCATGTGAGCTTGTGATTTGAGCATTTCGGGACCTTGTACGTGTGCAACAGAATCAGTTTCGCGGCGGGCCTGCCAACTTGCAGCAAGCAGACGGGGCATCGGTATCGGCCACGAGGGGCGTGACGGCGACGCGCCGGCCGCCGCGAGCCATCCGTATTCCGTTCCGTCCCGGCTGACCGTGACACGGGACAGCGATGCATACGAAAAAAATAGCCAGCCTCCCGAGTTGCTGCTGACGAGTGACGACGATGGCGCTTGCCGATTCCTTTTTCTCCTACGCCTACTGATTGGAACTGGAATGGATTGGCTTGCCTTTTTTTTTCCTGTTCTGTTTATATATAATAATCTCATCAAATGATGCATTCCCCGCTCCCACTGTCCCTGGATATCCAACAGTGGCTAGCCACGGGTGATGAATGATGAAGCTCGGTGGATCTCCAACCTGAGTCAGTGTCAGTGTAACCAGTGGCGGGTGACTGTAACCACATCGCACCACACCCCGGCCCAAATTAAAGCATCTTTCTACTGTTATTCATATTGTTTTTATCTACTAGATAAATGCACGTGCGTTGTAACGGGGATGACAAATTTGTATATAACAAACACATGAATCGCATAATAAGATAACATTATGATGAAATTAAGATATCGACGTTAAAGTGATATTTTCTTTAATAAAAAAGCAAAGTTTGTGAAAGTTTAACAAACACGAGAATCGCCGTGGAAATAAGTTCTACTTTTAGTTTCAATGAAATACAGCGACGACTGTGCAGGAAGACACAACTATTAAAACTCCCTATGCACCATACTGATCTCAAAAAACGACTTAAGAAAAATGGCCCAACTATATTTTTTTTAAAAATGGCCCAACTATATGTAACAACCCGGGTTTTCCGACAACCAAAAATCCGAGCTTTCAAATTTTTTTCTTACAATATGTTTGAAGCATGTAGGAACTAGGTCGAACCACGACTAGCCTACTAACAAACGTTGCATTCATATAGGATTGTTTGTAGGATTTTGTCGGAGTTCTATAGTTGGTCTAGGGTTTTACGTTAGAGAGCACTAATCCATAGCAACCTTCCTCCGAGTCCTTCGTAATTTCCTTCCCCTTAATTCTCCAACAATCGTATCCCATCGAAACCCCGAACCAAGGTTCTCAATCCATCTTAACAAGCGGAGGGATTTCCTTTTTCCTCTTCATGAAATCCACTCGACCTCCCTCTCTGAATTCGTCTTTGATTCCGTTAACAAACTCCGTTTCAATCCCTTTTTAATCCCATCTCAAACCTCTCTAATCCTTCTAAATAATAGAGGGGGAAAAAAATCCCTTTTTCACCTTCCCTAATCTGGCCCAACCAGTCATCAGACCAAGTCAACAGGGCAGCCCAGCACCTCTCCACTCTCACCATCGTGCAACCCACCCGAACCCTGGTCCACACAGCCCAGCTCGCCCTCAGCGGCCCACGTTGCCTCCTCACTCGCGCAGCCCAGACGGCCCAAGCGCCGCGGCCTGCCTGGCAGCCGCGCCCCAGCCCTAGGGGCAACAGCACCACACCCCTGCGCTCCAAGCCGCCGCCGCCGCCGCATGGACGAGCCGCCAGCGCGCCCCGCGCACTGCCCCCTCCGCTGGATGGTGGCCACGTGCCCTTGGCACGGAAGCCGAGGATCACCACCGTCCAACAGTGCTGATGCACGAACCCTAGCTCGCGCATATAAGAGCGAACACAGCCGCCGCCATCGGGCTCCTGTTCATCTTCTCCGAGACGCGCAGCCGCCACTTCACCTCGCCCTTCTCCTTCTTCCCTGCGCCACCGGTGTTCCCTGCTCTGTCTCTCTCGCGCGGCCACCACGCTCGACCTAGCCGGCCCCGACCCCTCCGTAGCTGGCCACGAAGGCGACCCGGCCCGCCGCCGACAGTAGCCATGCGCCGAACGCCCGCAGCTGCGCACGACCGGGCTACAGTCGCGGTCACCCCGCGCCACCACGGCCGCGCTCGCCTCGCCACTGGACGCCGACTCGCCGAGCCCCTCTATCGCCACTGAGCACCACCTCGCCCGGGCTGCGACCCAGCAGTCGGTCATTGCAGCTGGCCTCGCCATGTCGCCGCCGTCCTGGAACCTCCACCTCAACGTGCCTCCGCCACGACGAGCCTCTGCAACCGGGTCACGACGACCTCGCCGTCGGCAGCTCTGCTGACCGCGTCTCTAACCGCGCGGTCTCGCCAGAGCCGCGTCACCGCCACTCTGACGTCCCCAACAAGCCTCGGCCTTCTCCGGTCTCTTCGGTGAGCAGTCCAGTACCACAGCCCCCCATTTTTTTCCTTGCCGACGTCCTTCAGCTGCAGCTGGCCCTCGTGCCGCTTGTTTTACCATTGCAGGGAGACCGGCCACGCTTCGCCACCTTCCAGTCACTTGATGCCACGACCGAAGCCTCTCCACTGATGCCGGTGAGCCGCTGAAGCCAAGCCTCCGTTTCTCCCTTCGTCACATCACTATGAAGCTCGTGTCTGATATCCGACCTTCGTGTCATTATCCACACTGCTGCAGGAAAGCGTCAGCCTTGCAGAACCCGTCGTCGGAGCCCCCGTTCGCACTCTGCCAGCAACGAGCCCTACCCGCGTCAAGTGACCTGCCATCTGCAAGTCCTCGGTGAGCTGACCAAAGACCAAACCTATCCAACCCCTGCTGCCGGCGAGATGCTGATGAAACTTCTGCCTTTACCCCCTACCCACTTGCTGCCGGCCCAAGGCCGATGATCCCTCCATGTGTCCGGCCGTCGAGCCGTGTTTTCTGCAGGGACCTCGTCGACCGTGTGGAGCTGACGTTAGTAGGCATGATGTACACTCGCACACTCACCGTGTCCTTTCGTGGCACTCACGCCTCGGATGACACCGGCATGACACAACGCACTGACACACACTGGACTAAATCTAGCCAACCGGATGACGCACCATGAATACTTATGACGGGCATCGCCGTCGCGTGCACCCGGGGCGCCGACGTCTCGACGGCGTTCCTACATGTTGTAGATACCCAGCCACGACGGGCACCGCCGTCGCGTACACCTTGCCATTGACATCGGCCTTCGTGCTGTGTTTCCATGTCTTGCTGGGAACCTAGCCATGCTCCGCCACCTCCTGGCCACTTGGCGCCACCTCCAGCCAGCCTTCGGCCAGCACAAAGCCCCATCCGGCCAGCCACAGCCCCGCCCGGCCAGCCGCGGCCAGCAAGCAGCAGGCCACGGCTAGCCGCAGCCAGCCAATAGCAAGCCATAGCCGGCCAGAAGCTTCCAGCAGCTAGCCGAGAGGAGCCGGAACATGTAGCAACAAGCCTTACCACTATCCTTTGAGACCGACTTGGTTCGGCCTTCATGTCATAGCCCCGTTGCGACATCTTGAGAACTCATAGATGATGTTGGACTGTTGGAGAGCCCAATTGATAGATGCTGGACAGTTGGAAAGCCAAAGTGATATGACGCTAGACCATTGGAGAACCCCATTCTCTTACTTCTTGTACACCTGTCCACCATATTGTATCCTATCCTTGCAATCTGTCTGTATTTGTATCTGTTGTACCCTATCCTTAAGATCTGTCTATCCATAAATCTGTTGTATCCTGTCCTTACACTCTCTCTGTATATGTATCTATAATACAGGATCCATCCATCTTCGAGCTATGGAATTATGCTACTCCACTATTCTGTCGAATTATTTTGTCTTATGGTCGTGCCTTTGGATCTTATTGTTAGTTGTTCTTGTTGTTTGTCTGTGTGCCGTGCCTTCGAGCTGGATGAGGGATCGTACCTCGTTCGGATGTTGCGATCGCGGGATCCGTCCTGCCATGACCGTAATGCCGGTTGTAACTCGACCTCTCGTTGGTGTAGCTTGTGGCCGCGAGCACACCTCGCCATGACCATGGAGCTATACCCCGTGTGCCGTTCTTTAATTCTTCGTGCTCAAGCCCTCGTATGCTTGTACCCTGTGCGACCGCTGCATTTCTTCGATTCTGCGGTGACAGCCGCACCGCTACAAATCTGAGAGATGACTTAGTGCCAGTGCACCCAGGTCGTGGTACCCTACGAGTGGTTTGCGTACTTGTTTCTTCTGGGTGTCGCTCTCTTCTCACGCCTTGTCTATGCCGTGGCAAGCGCATTGGAAGAAGTTGACCACCGCGTTATTTTGTTCCTCGCTCTTCGTTTCCATAGAGCCCGCTCTGTTCGATCCCGTCTTATCCATGGCGATTGGATCAAAGATCGGATTAACTCCTTTTAGTTATCGAAGCTATGATCTATATCAAGATCTCGGACCTATGCAAGTCGACCCGATCGACTACTTAAAAAACCATCTTCACGAAAGATGTGACCGAGAATATGATATGGATGTGCCCAGCTAACTTCCCCTCTCTCTTGATTTTTGGTGTTTAAGCACTTGTATGATTGTACCCGTTTGAATCACAGCCTTGGTACCCTACAAGTGGATTAAACACTCGCACTAGTTTGTGCAACATTTATTGTTGATAATTCCTTGTTCTTCCCTTCTGGTCGGCCGTCCTCCGATCCCCGTCTTCTCCGTGGCGTTCGGATCGGAAGGTCGTGAGCCGTGGTGTTTGATAGGGATAAGCTTTGGCCTAAACCATTCATCATAAGCCATACTGGCTTGGCTACGACTTAATAATGTGCCTAAGAAAATCACCACTCTTGTTTCATTGGCCCGATGAGATCGGACATACGCCGAGAGGGCCAAGTCGTGAACCTTTTATTATTTCTCTGGCGTCATTGGATCTTCCCGTGTTCCGTCATCTTTCAGTGTATTGGGTGATTTCTGCCTTGTGTCGCTTCGCGGAGTAGCCGTTTCCGGATTAGCATTGATCGGATCGAAAACCGATGGAGGAGGAGCACTTGGACGACGACAGGAACCATGGAGTGGAGTCACCCCGGAGGTGGTGACCCAGCAGATCAACTACACTAACCAAGGAGTTGTGACAGAACTGCCTAAATCCCATAGCCCACAGGCACCTGTTATTGTCACTAATGACCTCTGACAGCCGGGCCTGTGTCCCAAATGGTCTAGCAGGTTCTGCCGGGCTACATTAGCGCCCGATTTCCTCCGACAGGATCCCATTGCGAAGCCATTACAGAATTACAACATTTCATAATAAATTACATCAGAGTGAAAGTGCGGAAAGATTACAAGGTACTTAGATTACAAACCATTTGTCCAAATACTATTAAAATGCAAATATTACAGACCATAAAATGCGTAGCAGTGGAATGACGATATAACATAATTAAATATTTAATGATAAGAACCCTGCCCACGGGTTCAACTTTACTCCTCCTCACTTCCCTCCTGTACCACTGTCACACAGCAGGGGACGAGACAAACCTCCGGCTGCTGTGTCCCTGCAACATGGGGTTAACAAACCCTGAGTACTGGGGTACTCCGCAAAACTTACCCGACTAAGAAAAAGGACTGAGACCCAGGAATGCAGGCTGAGGAAAGTCAAGGTAAGGCTTGAGCAAGAGTCAAAGATTTTGCAGAAAAGCATTACTATCCTATTTCAATATTTTACTCAATCTTATTTTAATCATAATCCATAATTCCAAATTCATCCTCATATAAAATTATGCTTTCAAATTCTTTAATCATTCTCAAAACACCTAGTTCCGAACCACTTTTCAATTGTAGGTCAAAGGATCAAGTCTTCATATCCGAGGAGCAACGATGATTTGAATCAATTAGTACCCAGCTGGGGATCCCTATCCACACTGCATATGTAGCACTTAAGCTTGCATATACCAACTCCGGCTATCACGACTTTTCTACCCCTGAACCGGTCCTGCGCCACCCGAGAACACAGTACTCCTCTCCTCTCCAAGCACGCCGGCCACGAGGGTACACGCTGCTCTCGCCATCTCTCCACTCCTAGTGCGTGGTTGTCGGTTCAAGTAGTAGAGCCACCGGAGTCAGAGCTTTCCGTAGTATGTGGCTAGTTGCAAAGTCTCAATCACAGCAGGCCTACAATGAACGGTCCCTAATTCTTTTCCGCCAGCGACATTGCATTGAGACTCTAACACAAATACAATTGTCCCAACGGTTTTTAAATCCCTTTCCCGCCGATGGTCAAGCATTGGGACTCTAACCCAAATTCACAACCAACGAACGAAAAATCCCTTTTCGACAGTTACGGTGCATTGGGGCTGCTACCCAAGTACACAATTCCCGAACGGTCTCATATCCCTTTCCCTTTTCTCATGATTCATAATTATCACATTTTCATAGGTCAAAAATACCCTTTTTATGCAAATCTAATTTGATTACGCAGGGCTAAGCATTTTTGAACATTTAGATTTTTAAATGGGTTTCAAAGGGATTATCTATCAAGGCAGGCAATGCAACAATATAGGTGACAAACAACTCCTAACAACTTAATGCAATAATAGACTCAAGTGATAAATAATTTTATAAAACACAAGGCGGGGCTGAATGCACCGGGGCTTGCCTTGAATCGCGTACAGCGTCGGGTCGGGTTCGGTCCCGCAGATGTCGAATGTCTGGATGACTTCTGGAGTGACCTCCTCGACAGTAGCCTCGACTTGGACCTCCTCGGGAACGGGCACTACACGTATGCAATGATGTATGCTTAGCATGGTATGAGGACAACGAATGAAATGCTTGAAAGTAAACCATTTAGACCTTGAGTACAACTTTCCTTCACGGTAAAGTTGTAAACATTTTACGGAAGGTAAAAGCAGTGTTTTCTTACTTTTGTTTTATTGACCATTTTTCCGGTCATAGAAAGCCGCTGCACAGCTTTACTACAACCAATAAATGACTTTAATACTTTTGTCAAGGATCACTATGGTGAAAGATCCCTGAACTCAATCAATCCAAAATCACACCAAACAATAGGGATTATTTGTGTAAATTAATTCTACTAATCAAACACCCCATATTTAATAAACATGTCCTAACAGTTTCCAATTGAGCCCAAACTTACCCAACAGATAGATCTTACCCTAAAACAGCGCCCCATAAATTTTCATGATTTTTGGATAAATCTGGAATTTATTAAAATTGCTCAAAGTTGCATTTACTAATTAATATGCTGATTTTTAGTTCCTATAGAAAATGTCCAAATCTTATATTTAATATTTTTATAAAATACTACATGCTCCAGAGAGTACCCACAATTATTTTCATGATTTCTAGAACAACAGAAATAATACTCCAAAACAACAAACAGAGGAACTATTCATAGTAATTTAAAATAGGAATCTTTTTGAAATTCCAATAAGAAAATGGAAAACGCAATTCAGCCCGGGACGGCCCAAAGCCAGGCAGGCCGGCCCACTCGGCCGCTCCCGCACCGGCCCGCGCCCAGGCGCCATACCGAGGCGCTGATAGGCGGCCCCCGCCTGTCAGCTCCTCCTCCTACCTCACGCCGCGCCCCTGCACGCGCGCGCACGCGACGGTCGACCGCGGACCTCGCCACCGGTGACCCTAACGGCGAACCCAACCACGTCCGACCACTCCCCAGCACCCCGCGGACCACCCAGTACCCTAAGCCCAAACGCTAGGCGCCTCCGACGAGTGCAGACTCGCCCATGGCGGTCGCGACGACACGGCGACCCTGTTCCGGCCGCGAGAGTGCGGTAGAGTTGAAGGAAAAGGCCAGGGGAAGACCAGGAGCTCACCACGACTCTAGACCGATGGCTGGTTGAGGCTGAGATGGAGCGGAGCGGCGAGCTTGACGACGGCGGCGGAGTGCAACGGCTCGGCCTCGACGGCGAAGTCGCGTTCCGGTGATCCTAGGGGACAAAATGGAACACCGCCACGAGCATGAGCTAAGGTATGACTCAGAGAGTCGCAAACGGAAGGTCTAAGTTAGAGAGACTCACCACAGCGAGCTCGTCGCGCGAGAGATGGCTGCGGCGGTGCTCTGCCGGACCCGAAGACGACGGCGTGCGTTCCGGGGCCCTCGACGCACGAAAGCTGGACCACGGTGGCACAAGCTGTGTTCAAGGATCCAGTGAGGCTAGAGACGAGAGAAATTTGGATGAGGAGGTCTGAGGGCGGCCAATTTTGGCTCGAAACCGAGGCGGGTGCGGCGGTGGTCGGAGAAGGGATGGGGGGCACAGAGGAGGGTGTTGCTGCCCTTTAAGCCGGTCAGAGGGAGGGACAGGAGCGGCTTAGGGCGACGCGGGGTCCCCCACACGCGCGGCCGTGCCGGGGGCAAGATCCCGGCCGGCACGGGCGGTGCCGCGCGCGCGTCCGGCCCGGCGGCCGGCGCCTGTGCGCGAACAGAGAGGGGGGGGCAGGTTACTGTAGCTAATACAGTGCCTCCCTCTCGGTTTTAGGCCAATTACGCAAAATTTCGCAAACAAACTTGAAAAAAGTGTAAACATCAAAGTTGTAGTGTTCCAAATCTTGAACAACTTTGATTTAGGGACCATGTTCAGATTTTGAATAGTTTTGAAAATATTGAAAAGGGGGTAAAACCACTATTTGAAATTCATTTTTAATCTTGTCAAATTCTCTGGATTTTTCTCAATAACATAAAAATCTCCAAAACTAAAAGTTGTCCTATTTGTGGAGCTTCACAACTTTCATTAAAGAAGTTTGGTCAGATTCTTGATATTTTTCAAATTAGCATTTCAATTTTGAATTTCAAGGTAGTAATTAGGGTTTAATTTAAATTTTTATTAAGGGACTTCAAAAACAACAAAAATAAGAGTTGTTCTATTTTAAAAGATCTACAACTTTTATTAAGACACCATCACCAGATTCCAAGTACATTTTGATTTAGGGTTTTGGGTCCGATCAGGGCTTAAATTCAAAATTCTCTTTTGATTGGTTTTTAATTACCAAAACAGGGATTTAATTGTACATCCATAACATTAATGAATAAGCCACTCTAAAAATTCTAATCACACTCATATGCAGATGGTTAATAATAAATATGATGACATGGCATAATTAATTAGCCGTAATACCCGGGGTATTACAGGAGTGCTCATACCACTACTACCTTGACAACGCAGGTGTCATGGCAGCACCTTCTTTTAGAGAATCCTATTAGACATTGCATATTTAGAATTGCTAGCGCTTTATATTTACTCCTTTTGCTAATATATGATGCATGCAACTACCTAAGCCACTATTACATTGCTTGCAACCACTCTACTATGCTACTCAGCTTCGCGCTCACGCTCTTTTATATATTTCTATCTACCTGCTTGCTTTCATGATTACATCACCATATTTATTAACTCCATTCGCATTATATCTGTGATGTGATGCTGGTGGTGAAAATATGGGAATGGTTTGGCTTGGGATGCCAGATTGGTGGACTATGAGCGTGCTGCGTGTCTTGGGTGTGTGGTGAGGGTCGAGTCGACCAAGCGGGATACATGACGAGCTGTGTAAGCAAGTCTTGCCGGGAGTTGCATCTGGGCATTCCCACGAGAGATACCTGTGGCGGGTAATGGATTTATGAGGAGGTTCCGGGAAGGATAGCCTGCGTGGTTTGAAACCCCGTGAATGGAGGTGCCGTGGTGGCACGGGGAGAGTATCCCCTAAGAGAAGATGCCTGCTTGGTCAAATCTAGGAAGGACTAGTACCGGGTTCATAAGAATGCTTTACTGCTCACTCGTCTTCGATGGGCGGGGAACGGCTGGACTACTTGGTAGGGCGGTGCCACTACTGCTAGGTTGAAAGGTGATAAGGGTGGACGGTGATGGATGTTGGGATTTCTGAACCGTTCTAGATGCGCAGTACCACTAATCAGGCCCGGTACTGCGTCTCCCAGTCTCAGCGTTTTGGTTCGTGCTCGAAGTTACCCAGGGCTGAGTGGTAGGGTGGCATCGACCTAGGCAAGCAAACACCCGGAATTCTGCCTAGATGTTCGTACGACATCTATGATGGCTAATCTTGTGAGTGGTAAAACCTCTGCAGAGTGTATGGTTGATCGATCGATACATATGCCGATTCGTCGGCTATGGACCTTTCCTGTGAAGCTCTGACTAGTGTAGAGAGCGATATTCTTTTCTTCCCTTGTTGATGATTGTCCGGCAGTGTGCCCGGTGTGGCAGTGTGCCGTTGAGACAGGACCCGAGAGGGAGTTGGGCCTGTCGACTGAGCGTGAGGTGTGTGTGTGAGGTGGTGTATGGGTGGGATGATGGATTTAGGATAGACTGATGGGAGTTGATGATATGGGTTAAAACTTGATAAACTATTATGATATTATTACTTGATACTACTTTGCATGCGCTTAGGATGCAAACCACAGCCAAATGTTAGGATCGCCAGATCCTTTGTTTTCTCTTTTCCACTAAAGCTCATCGGTGCTGACCATGGCCTGCACATATCTGGCGGTGTGCAAATTACCTGACTAACAGAGATATTGAGATAAGAAGTATTAGAAGGTCTCGTGCCTATGCTCAAGTTTGGTTCAGGAGATGAAGACTATGCTGCGCCAAGATTGACTCTGATGATACCCGTGAAGGAGGAGCCTCCGCTCGACAACATATTCCGCCAACTCTGATGATGACTAGATACGCTTCTGCTAGATTAACCCTGTAATAGGTGTATCCTCAAATGAGGTAAAACTTGTAAAGCTTGTAATCATACGCTGTATGACTGTGATTTCAACTGATATATGATAATGTGATGGAATCAAACTTTGATTTGATTGCATTATAACTCATTCTGTGGATTTTCCCTTCGTGGAAAATCAAGGATGTTTCACTATAACAATTAATCAAGTAGAGGATACAGCTAATGAGAATTCTAGTGGATTAGGGGGAAATCAGTATAGGCCATAACTAATAGACAACGGTTAGCAAGTCCTAAGACCAGTTCAGTTATTCAGTTGGCTCTGTTCACTTGAACTTACCAGCCAGCATCAGTCAGCCATTCAGCAGTATTTTTCTCTTACAACAATCAGCTAGCTAGCCATATAATCCAGCCAACTGAACAGAGCCACAGTGAAACTTTGTGAGACGTTACTATTTGGAAAAAATGACAATAGACCGTACCTTGATCAGGATTCTATAAGAAGATATTTAGGAGACAAAAAGGTCAAACTTCAATAGTTGTAATAGACATAGTGTTTTGCACAACTGAATTTTTTGAGTTGTCACCATTTAGTCTGAGAAACACTCCTTGTCAAAGCATGGTGTCATTTACACCTAAACACTTTATTTTTCTTGCAATAAAGATATATGTAAGTGTTGTTTTCTTCTAAAATTATTAATCAAACTTAGGGGCTGCAGAACACCGTATATTACATGTCACCATGATTATTTATAAAACATCTTTCAGAGATCAAACAATGTTATTATGCCTTCGATTAGCTTGTTAGAGTTTTGAAGCAGGCATCTGTGGATGTAGATCAGATTAACTAAAGAAGAACGGGCTTAGCAAACCTTGCACACAATTCCTCGAGCAACCGGTTGGCGATGTAGGTAGCGATCACCTCCTTCCTCGCGTACCGCCAGCAGCGGCGACAGAACGACATCCCGCGCGTCGATGTGCGCCTCCTGGCCGTCGCGTGCCCACATCCTCCCACGCAATCCGCCAACAGCAGCGACGTCCCTTCTTGTCGTCGAGGCAGGAACACAGTGGCTCCTCCACACATCGGCCAGCAGCGTTGACGTGACCCGGTGTTGCATTGTTGTCGTTGGTGCGTGCAGAACGATGCTGCGTGGACACACGCGGAGGGAGAACGACGGCGGCGGCTCAACGGCAATGACGTAGGCCACGCGATGGCGAGGACGGCGCGAGACCGTGGCAGGTGAGGGCGACGAATGGGAGGCGAATGAGGACGACGACGGGGGAGCCGCTCGACGGCGAGGACGCAGGCCGTGCGATGGTGAGGAATGCCCATGATGATTATGATGATGAGGACGCCGCGAGACAGAATCAGATGAGAAGGACGCCCGTGCGATTTGCTCGATGGCTAGGATGGCGACCGCTCGACAGCCACGGACGCAGGCCGCGCAAAGGCGAGGACCGCCCTCGACGGGGAGGACGCAGGCCGCGCGGCGGCGAAGAACACCCGCGACGGCATGGACGGCGAGGACGGCGGAAGCGGGTGATGATGGATGGACATGAATCCATCATGACCCAGCACACAAGCGTATGTAGTGATCATGAGCTAGTAGTGCTCCTGTGCTTGTATAAATATGGCCCAGGCCCAAAAGGCCTTATTGGGTACATATGGGCCCAACCGAGTAGCAGTAATTGACTGAACACGAATCGAATCATTTCCACACGTACACTTCTGTGGACAAACAAAACAACACACACAGAATTACTACAGGGTTTGATCACATGGGTCCACGAAGTTCAGTTCACATCCACAACGCGAATGAACATCTTGGTGTAGGTACGACTAACGTCGAATGCAGCTAAGCAATAAAATGAACATCTTCTACAATGGCAATCAATGTGCAGGACAGCGCCAGTACCACTCTGATCCTCTGACGACTCCTGCTACCTATCTTTCAGCTCCTTTTCGAACTCGCGTAGCTTCTCCTGGATAGGCGAAAGGAAGGACTTCATATCCTTGCAGATCTGAGCTTTATCTTCTAAGGAGAGATCCTTGTCATCGCTTAACCTTATGTTTACCTGAAACAAAACAAAACACAAGCGAGAGAATACCACAAGAACCAACTGTTATAATGCACGGTAGATCGTTTCAATTCACCCCTAGAGTCACACGAGTAGAAGTTTCATGCAAGATGGTGTTCTCACCTCCAAGTCTTCAAGCTCGCCAAATGAAAATTCAGGGATCTCTAGATGACCTTTAACCTTCTTGTTCTCTTCCTTAATTAACCATTCACCTGAAGAACACCGCCACAAATGGTATTTCAGTACAGGAACGTAATGGTGTTGACCTCAGAAATTTTTAAAGCAAAATTAATTACCTTTAAATTTCAAGCTCAATTCATAAGTATAGCCTACTCGCTTCTTATTGCGGACTGTGACTAAGAATGCCTGCCAAAAGAACCAAGATATTGCTTCAGCAGGTTTGGTTATTGTAGCATATGAGTTAAAGGGAAAAATTATCCAAAGCATTGGAGTACATCTAGCAATACAGGCTCACATGGCAATAGAGACTATTCCTTACTACTGGCTTTAATGAAACCTCAAAAGTTTCTACACCATTAGCAAAATACAGAGAAGAAAGTAGCCCTCCATAAGCTTATACATTTTTGTCATTTCACAGGGAGAAACAGAAAGCTAACATAGACCTAAACTGAATGCCTATCTAATGCCTGATTCGTAGAGTGAAAAGAGGTCACAGAACTTGTGAATTTTAATGGAAGATAACATTGCTAGCTGTCCAAAAACTAATGCCTGTCCACCTTTCTGTTTCCTACTTTTCTGAGCCACTATTGATGGAGGCTAGCATAAGTTTCCATACTCACCGGTTCGTACTTTTATCGGCATTGTTTCAGCTGCATGACATCAGTAATTAAAAGAATACAAATATGCAAGGACAGTTTAAAACTCAAGCATTCATAGTGCATTAGTAACAGAAGTGCATATTTGTTGATCTAAAAACAAATAACTATGGTGGAGATTAAGGAAATCGTGAAATCCTTATGACAATTTTTATGTCTCATATAAACAATGCTCCTTATGACAATTTTTATCTCATATAAACAATACTCCTTATTTCTCTCAGAATCCTTTGAAGGCTATTAAATTTACTATCTTCTAACAGTTTTGTTGTTTATGTTGATGAATGTAGCAGAGAAAATTTATCTGAAGAAATAATAGGAATGATTGTTCACCATTGAGTGTTTTTGGATAAAATGAAAGAGAGACCCTGTTCGTTAAAAAAGGCTGCTTAGTACTCACGTCTCCTGAGCATCTGGATACTTCATAAACAGATGCCTTGCCAGTAGGGAACTCCAAAGAATCTAAAGACCCCAGCAAATCCTGTACTCGAAAAGCATCGAAGACTACTCAGGTGAAAATCCAAAGAGAAAACAGTGCATGTATTCCAGCAGTTAACTGCACAAATCGAACCTTTATCCTGCTATTGGCCCATGAATTCAAATTCTTTTCCTCCCAGGTGCCAGCCTGCAAATAGCACGACAAAACTCGGTTGAGCCACATTGCTGCCAATAACGAAGTTAGGCAATTCGTCAGAAGCTATTAGAACTGGTTAGGAATGATCACACCAATGACCAGGCAACACCAAAACCGTGTTATGAACCCAATATTGGACTGATAAAATAGATGTTCCATCGTGTCACCCAACTAACACCACACACTCGAGGTGTCCCCATGCGTTTAAATAATTCCAATGCAATCAGCTTTGGCGTCAGCTTCGTAGTTAATCACAAAGAGCAAAAACTGAAAGCTTTCATGAAGCTTTCTTGACTTCTCGTACTAGCCTACTAGGCACATGATTGGTTTATGAATTTTTAAGTCATGCCGTGAACTGTGAGATTGTGACATTCGTACTTACAAACATGGATCGATTGATTTCAGTTTTGAGAACTGGCACGAGTATATACTGTTATATACCCCGCCTATCTACTGTGAAACACGGATCGATCGATTTCAGTCTTGAGAACCGGTACGAGGATATACAGTTCTATACTTCTATAGCCCGCCGGCGCCTGCCTACTGCATTAGGGGTGCGTTTAGTTTCCAAACCACATCGAATCTTTAGACGCATATATGGAGTATTAAATGTAGATAAAAATAATAACTAATTATACAGTTTGTCTGCACATGTCGAAACGAATCTTTTAAGTCTAGTTAATCCATAATCAAACAAAATTTATCAAATACAAACGAAAATGCTACAGTGACAGACTTTTTCTCAACTAAACAACCTCTACGTTGAGAACCGATTGCCGTTAGAATACAGAGAAAACTAGTACAATGCTCCGCAGCTTTTCTCACAACCAGGCAGGCTCAAAGACAGTCAAGTCAATCAGTCTAGCTTCTCTGTCACTACAGGCACAAGGAGAAAATGAGAACCAAAAAAAAAAAAATCACCCGTTTCACCATCAGCCATATATCAGGTCGAAGCGAACGAGAGGGAGCGGACCTGATTCCAGACGGAGCCGAGTGTGGCGGGCGCGGGGTTGGCCGCGAGGTCGGCGGCGTCGAGCTTGCGTGGCGCGGGCAGCGGGGCGGCGTCGCCTGTTGCCTCCCGCACCCAGTACCTGTACGACGTCGTCTTCTCCGCCGCCACCGTCGCCGTCGTCGCCTCCTCCATCTCTCTCTCGCGCGCTAGCTGGGAACCCGAGGCGGCGGCAGCGGAGATCGTCTTGCTCCTTGGGGCAGATCACAAGTGCAATTGGGTTGGGTCTGCTTCAGGAGAGCTCGCGCCCGTCCACGAGAAGCGAGAAGCCAGACTCGGTGTGTGTGGGCACGGGCACACCACTCCCGTTTGACGCTTTCAAAATTTTTTTCCTCCCGATGTCTCGGGAAAGTTCCTCGCCACGTGCTTTCGTTTTACCCCACGAGCCACGATTACAGTTATATATACAGTTACTCCCTCCGTGCGAAAAAAAAACTCTATCCACGAATAAACGCAATTCTTAAATTTTTAGGAGTTCTGTTTGACCATCTGTCTTATTAAAAAAATTAATAAATATTATTTGTTTTGTTATGATTTATTTTATTGTTAGAGATATTTTCATAATAATTTATTTAATTTATTATTTATATAAAAAATTTAAATAAGACGAATGGTCAAAGAGAAGTAGTAGAAGTCAAAGAATTATGTTTATTTGTGGACGGAGAGAGTATTAGACAAAATTAGTTTCTTTTTTTTTGAATTACACAGTGTAGACACAGACGCTCACAACACATACACTCACTGCGCCAGCAGATCGATGGAAACGTCGCCTACCACTAAAAGCACAGTGCCGTTAAATCTTGGATTGCGACACCCAGGATTTGAACCCTGGTGGGTAACGTCCCACTGAACAGTCCTACCATTAGACCACAGACCCATTCGTAGATAACAATAGGTATTGATAAGGTTAAAAAAACAATTCTGTCTATTTTTGGAACTCTAGGGAATAAATCACATAAATGGATAAAAACAAAAAAATACAGGCAAGACATTCGTAAACACACACGCACTCACTCAATGAGGTTACATATGCAAATCCTATCCCCATGAGCATCTTCAAAGGCTGGACCGATAAATCCTCGATATTAACGAAGTCGTGATAGACGTCTCGTTGTTAATGAGAACGTTGTCTACCACTGCAAAATACAAATGGCATTAAATCTTAAAATATTGGCTTCCACCGGAAGTCGAACCCAGGATCTCATGTACTACTAGGACTCTGATTGAGATCATATGGACACATGAGTAAGGCCTGGTTTAGTTTCAGCGTGTAAAGTTTTTCGGTGTCACAACAGATGTTATATTTAATGTGAGAGAAAAATATTATTTCATAACTGAAAAGTGAGGCGAATTTTGGCTAATAAGCTGAAGCAAACTTCATATTTACTACTGTGAGTACTAGGAGTGCGTCACACCAACACATATTCCATGTCATAAGTGGACCACACGACTCTATAATTCATTCTTGAACCACTTTTTTCAATTGTGCCTAGATTTTCCTAAATATCTAACACACTGCTCGGGGATTAAATTGTGCCTAGATTTTCCTAAATATGTAACACATTGTAGGATCACGGACTGGCCTAGAAGGGGGTTGAATAGGCCTATGAAAAATCTTCACGAACAGAGGTTAGTAACACGCGCGGCAGTGCCGGCCTGTAGAGCGGCACTGCCGGGCTACCCGGCACTGCTGCTCCCAGAGCGGCAGTGCTGGACCTCGCAGAGCAGATTCTACACAGTTCAAAAACTAATTGAAAAAATTTAGATCGAACAAATTACTGATGTTCGCTGGAAAGTGTAGAGCCTAGCACACCCCTTCCTTGCAAGTAGAACACCATCAATTCGTAGATCGGGACCAAACCCTAGAAATCAACAAAACTCAACAAATAGAGAGTAAAATAAGCAACACAAGTGACATAAGATTTATCCCGCGGTTCAGCTCACCACAAAGGCTTGCCTACTCCACGTTGTTGAGGTTCCACAAAGGAAGTTTGGGTTCACAAAGCCCAATCCTCGTTCTCAAATCAAGAGAGTTAACTCTTAAAAAGAGGGGGTGATTCCACTAGCTTGTGAGGGTGATTACAAACCTCTCGGGGCTGCCACAAGATTAACAAGCTCACCGGGCGACGCTCTAGCCGGCTAGGAGCAAGCTCCAAGAGTAACAAATGCAAACCACCTGTTTGAACGCGAACCAAGTGCTTGAGAAAGTTGAAGATCAGTGGGGAGAAACTTGTTCTTGCTGAGATTCAGCTCACACTCTTCTAGATTCGAACTTGGATTCAAACTTGAGAGTGGAGAGCTTTTTAGGAGTGAGAGAGAGCAAGAGAAAGGCTTCTCTGGTCTGGGAACTGAGCAAATGGCAGAGATGACCGTTGAGTGCGACAGGAGGGAGACTAAGAAGCCCCTTCGAGTCTAACGGTCGAAACAAGTCGCGGCAGTGCCGCGCTACCAAACCAGGACAGAAAGATCTAAAATTTTGTGGCTGGCTTTGGCAGTGGAAGTGAGGATGTTTGGTGTAAAGATTTGCACTTGGTCACACTTTCAAACCTGTCTTTCGCATCCCCCTTAATAGTACGGCTTTTCTATACTCAATTTCAAAATAAAACGCATTTAAACCTCCTTTAAGCCGGATGCCGCATTCTTTAAATGTTAGGGGTCCACCTGCATAAGATTACATCCTCCTAATGCTTTTGCCTGTCCATCATCTCGATAAATCTCATTAGTCTTCTAATCGCGTGGTCATTATCACCAAAACCCACTTTAGGGCTTGATTGCACTTACAATCTCTCCCTTTTTGGTGATTGATGACAACAGAATTAACGAGGTAAAAGATAAAGTACAACGAGATTTAAATGAGATTTTGAATGTAGAGTCGTCCCCTGAATATGTGAATGGAATTTAAATTTCTAAACTTAGCATAAAAGGCTATGTTTCACACACTAGAGTGAAATGGGGTCTCCCCCCTACATCCATGATCTCTGTGGGGTGCAGCACATAGTGTCATAAAGATAAACGTGATGCGAATAACATGTGAGACAATTAGAGTTAGCTTATGCCATCAGATAGGGCGACACTGCCGCTCTGGGGCCGGCACTGCCGCTCTGCCTGAAGACAGAAGCTTCGCGGGAAGCAAAGCACCTACACAGAGTATATGAAAAGTAGAACTAGTTTACGCACAAACACAGGCTGGTTCTCAAATAAACTACTAAGGTTCACAACCAAATGAAAATAGAGACATCAAAGTATTTATTACAAACCAAAAGAGTTTGAGAAACACTCTCAACTCTACAACTACTAGCTCTCACAAGATCTCAACATTAAGCTCACAAGCTGAACACTAGTAAAAATGATGAAAAGTTGTTGTACCCCTCTCTAATCCCCTTCTCCCCCTTTTGCAACAAGCACCAAAAAGGAAGAAAAGAGAGAAGAGTGAAGTACAACTACTCCCTCACTAGAGGCCTCCTCCTCGTCATCATCGTCGTCATTGTCTTGGTCTTCTTCCTCCTCATCATCATCGTTGGACTCGACAACGGCGCGTCCCTAGCGGTGAGTGGTGGCGGTCAAGCGTACGCCACGGGACGACGTGCCTGGACGGTCCTCCTCCTCCTCACGTGCAAGCTGGTCCCAATCAATGTTCTCAACGTCAGAGCCAGACATCTCACTGAACACAAGTGGAGGTGTAGGAGGGTCAATCCTTCACATCCCCAAATGATCACGTATCTCCCTGTTCTCCAAGCGAGCCTTATATGTAGAGTCAGAAGCATGCATACAAGCCCCGAAGATCCTCTTTAGCATGCGGGAGAGACGGCTCTTCTTCCTAGGATGCCGCTGGGAGCCATAACGGGAATAACTGGGAATATCTGAAGACGGAGCAGCCCACCTGCTGGAAGACCGGGTGGCTACCCTGCTCTCACCAACGCTTGAGTGGTGAGTCTTGTCAAACCGAAACGGCTCATGGGACACATCCTTCTTGAATATAATGCCCGACACGCGCTCAATCATGAACATCAAGTATGGAGCATAAGGTAGGGCCTTCCTAGCATCCTCAGAAGTGATAATCAATTCACGCCAAATGAAGCGAGACACTGAGAAAGACCCACTACCTGGCTGTGTCCTGGCAAGCATGTTTCTCGCTGTCCCATATAGGTTGGAAGCTGAACCAACCTTGGGATGAAGAGTCTGGCGGAATAGGTTGTTCAGGATGTAGTACCGACTCTTCAGCCCCTTCACCAAACCATCTGCCTGACTGGGATGATCATATAGATGGGCCAACTCGCCGTCAGTGAGTGCCCGCTCATCATGAAGATCATAAGCATCCTTGTCCCATTCACCAAAACCAAGGATCCGAGCAAAAGTAGTGAAATCCACTCGATAGTGGTGAACATCAGTCATCCAGTGCAACTCATCATCCTCTCTGTCAAAGTAACATGTGGCTAGGAACTGATATAGAATTTCAGTGTTCCAGTCATACCTGAAATCCATCAAGTCATAGATGCCTCTGTTCTTGCAGAAGGCAATGACCTGGTTGCACACTCTGTCATTCTTGCTTGCCAAGTGCTCCCGATCAATATACCTCATCGGAACAATCTTGGACTTCTTGGAAGCAAAGAGGACGGACTCATAGAAGTCCGACTGAAAGGCAGACCAAAACCTGTAATCAAACTCAACATCCTTATGCCTAACATAAGGGTTGACCTGTCTCTGCTCCTGCACAGCCCTGAACTGGTTGTAGTAGCTGATCTTGTGCCTTTGCCTCCTCTCAACTGGAGCACGCACATGGTGATCATGCTCATCCCACTGCAGGTACGCCCCATCAAACCTGGAGAGATCGTCTGGTGTCTCCGGGCAGGCACCATCTGGAGTGGTCCTGCCTTCCTGCTCCAGCAACTCAGCATCACGGAGTGCCTGTCTATCCGTCCTGCCCTCCGGGTTCCGTCCACCTCGACGGGCTAGCTGCTTCGTACGCGGGGACCGCGGATTGTTGGACTCAGCCCCAGCGTCGAAACCACCCTTCGTCCTTGCTTCACGCCTTCCTTCATCTGCCATCTACGCAAATGTGTGAAAATTGTGTCAATAAAGGGAAAAGGTGAGTACTGAGCAAGTTAATTAGATGAAAAGGGCAAATCTGCTGAGTCAAAGGTTGAGGTGAGGATTGGGTGGCAGGGGTTCAAAGCACAGGGCCCGGCACTGCCGCGGCTATGCCGGCACTGCCGCGCCTGCGCAGTGAACCTGTACTGCCTCCAATCTTCCTCAACGATTGAATCAATAGATCGGTAATTTTCAACTAATTTACTGGACTCCATACACATCAAAGTACCCTTAGCAACACATTTTCTTAAGCAAAACCATCACATTGCATAGATCGGGGAGAAACAACAACTTAGAGCTTGGCATCACCTTGGAGAGGGAAGAAGAGGAAAGAGGTCGCGCCTTCAGGGGGACCTGGACGCCGGCAAGGAGGAGAAGAGATCTCCCCACGTTCCAGTAGCAGGTCCGGCAGAGGGAGGCCCGTGGCAGGGGAGGTCCGGCGGTGCTAGGCGGCGCCGACGCCCCTTTCTCACGGGTTTGAACGAGAGAGAGAGAGAGACCGAGAGAATGAGGGAAGAGAGGGAGAAACGGTCACGGGCTCGATATAGAGAGAGGAAAACTCGACCGTTCTGACTAAGGTGGCCCACGGGCCGCCAAGCTGGAAAGGCGCGGCACTGCCGTGGCCTGGAGCGGCACTGCCGCCCTGCCTTCCAGCAGAGAACCTAGACCTATTCTGGTTTCCACCTAGAACAAGGTTACAGGATATTATTTGTGCAATCACTTGATCAGAAAAACTAAGAATTAAGAGCAGTGACCAAGATTGCACAAGCACACATTCAATATAGTTTTGAAAGACATAATTGAACTTTTCAAATCCTTTTCAAACAACCTAGCTTAAACAAACAGTTGTGTGCTAAGTTTCAAACCACATTTCGAGAATCAAGGATATTTAGTTCACTATGCAAAGCACAAAACCTTGACTCATCGAGAGGCTTAGTGAAGATATCGGCTAGTTGCTTTTCGGTGCTCACATGGCGTATTTCGATATCTCCTTTGGTTTTGTGGTCTCTCAAGAAGTGATGTCGGATGTCAATGTGCTTAGTTCTTGAGTGGCTTACGGGATTGTTTGCAAGCTTTATGGCACTTTCATTGTCACACAATAATGGGATTTTGGTAAAGTGACATCCGAAATCACGAAGGGTTTGCCTCATCCAAAGTAGTTGCGCACAACATGCACCAGCTGCAACATACTCGGCCTCTGCGGTGGAAAGGGCTACACAATTTTGTTTCTTAGAACTCCAAGACACTAGGGACCGTCCAAGGAATTGACACGTTCCCAAACTTATTTTTCGATCTACTTTACAACTAGCGTAATCGGAATCCGAATACCCAAGCAAATCGAACTTAGAGCCCTTAGGGTACCACAGGCCAAGGTTTGAAGTGTGCACTAGATATCTCAAGATTTTTTTAACGGCCATCAAATGACACTCTTTCGGGTTAGCTTGAAATCTAGCACACATGCACACACTAAGCATAATATCGGGCCTAGATGCACACAAATAGAGTAGAGAGCCGATCATGGAGCGATATACCTTGATATCCATGGCTTTCCCTTCTTTATTAAGATCAAGATGTCCGTTGATTGGCATGGGAGTTTTGATAGCCTTTGCATTCGCCATGTCAAACTTCTTGAGCGTGTCATGGGTGTACTTGGTTTGACTTATGAAAGTTCCTCCCTTCAATTGCTTGACTTGAAACCCGAGGAAGAAGTTGAGCTCACCCATCATGGACATCTGAAATCTCTTAGTCATGGTCCTACTAAATCCCTCACAAAAGACATTGTTAGTACTACCAAATATTATGTCATCGACATATATTTGGCACACAAATAAATTTTTATCAACTTTGTGAGTGAAAAGAGTAGGATCAGTTTTGCCTATTTCAAAGCCATGTTTGAGCAAGAATTCCTTAAGGCATTCATACCATGCTCTTGGTGCTTGCTTAAGCCCATAGAGCGCCTTATGGAGTTTGTAGACATGGTTTGGAAACTTGGGATCTTCGAAACCCGGTGGCTGCTCCACATATACCAACTCTTGTATTGGGCCATTAAGAAATGCACTCTTCACATCTATTTGATATAGCTTGAAGTTGTGATGGGCAGCATAGGCTAAGAGCATTCGGATTGCCTCTAGTCTTGCTACCGGTGCATATGTTTCTTCAAAGTCTAAGCCCTCTACTTGAGTGAATCCTTGAGCCACCAATCTTGCCTTGTCCCTAGTCACCATTCCATCTTCATCTTGCTTCTTTCTGAAAACCCACTTGGTGCCGATGATGTTGGTGTTGGGTCTTTCAACTAGAGTCCATACTTGATTTCTCTCGAAGTTGTTCAACTCTTCTTGCATGGCTAACACCCAATCCAGATCACCAAGTGCTTCTTCTACCTTGAGAGGTTCCAAAGAGGAGACAAAGGAGTAAAATTGATAAAAATTTGCTAAATGTGAACAAGTAGTTACCCCATTCGAAGACTCCCAAGGATATTGTCAACGGGATGATCCCGTTGAATAGTTTGACGTAGCCTTAGATGATCAATGGATTCTTGTTCTTGTTCTTCTTCTGGCCAATCATCTTCATCTACTTCAAGAACAGGTGCAAGATCATCCCTCGGAAGCGGTGTTCTCTCAGCACTTGCAGGTGTTGATGGCTCTGCTATCTGGGGGAGCGGCACTACCGGGCCTGAGGCCGGCACTGCCGGGCCCCCTGCAGCAGCAGCTTCTACAGTGGCCTTCTCTTGAGGTCCTTCCACCTCTGTAGCCTTGTCTTCTTGTGGTCTTATATCACCTATTGCTACTTGCTTGATTGCTTCACATGGTGGATCCTCCTTTCCTACAACACTTAAATCAATTTGCTCTACTTGAGAGCCGTTAGATTCATCAAATGTCACGTCCACCACGACTTCAACTCAACCGGTGGTCTTATTGAAGATACGATAGGCATGCTCATTTGATCCATAACCAAGTAAGAAACACTCATCAACTTTAGGTGTAAACTTAGAGGTTTTGGGCCTTTTGTTAAGTATGAAACACTTGCACCCAAACACTCTAAAGTAAGACACCTTTGGTTTGTTACCGGTGAGCAGCTCATATGAGGTTTTCTTCAGCTTCTTCTGTAGGTAGAGACGGTTGATTGCATGGCAAGCGGTGTTGACGGCATCACTCCAAAAGAGATCCGGCGTCTTGTACTCATCAAGCATTGTTTTTGCCATGTCAATTAGAGTCTGGTTCTTTCGCTTTACTACACCATTTTGTTGAGGTGTGTATGGAACTGAAAACTCGTGCTTGATGCCCTCTTCATCAAGGAAGCTATCAACTTAGGTGTTTCGGAACTCGGTCCCATTGTCACTTCTTACTTTCTTGATGGGAAGCTCAAATTCCTTTTGTGCCCTTCTAATGAATGTCTTCAGTTTGTCTAGTACTTGGGACTTATTATACAAGAAGAATACCCAAGTGAAATGGAAATAATCATCAACAATAACAAGTCCATCTTTGTTACCCCCGATGCTTAAGTAGGCCACCGGTCCAAAGAGATCCATATGAATTGGCTCCAATGGCTTGGTGGTTGTCATGATGCTCTTTGGTGGGTGTGGTGCTCCTACTTGCTTTTCGGCTTGGCGCGCGCTGCATATCCTATATTTCTCAAAATGAACATTTGTTAGTCCAAGAATGTGGTTGTCCTTTAGAAGTTTGGCCAAGTTCCTCATCCCAACATGAGCTAGCCGGCGATGCCACAACCAGCCCATGCTAGATTTTTTCACTAAACAAGTCTCAAGGTTAGCTTTACTTTTGTTGAAGTCAACTAGGTAAAACTTCCCTTTCAAGCGACCCGTAAAAGCAATAGAGGAATCCTTCCTTTTAGTGACTTCCACACCCTTTTCCGTAAAGAAACAATTGTAGCCCATCTCACACAATTGTGATACGGATAATAAATTATAACTCAACGAATCAACATGTAAAACATTAGTAATTGAATGTTCATGAGTTATAGCAATTTTACCAAGACCGATTACTCCCCCTTTCGAGTTGTCTCCAAAGACTATGTTTTCACTTGGATTCTCGATAGGGGAGTATGAGCTGAACATACTCTTCTCTCCGGTCATGTGATTTGTGCATCCGCTATCAAGTACCCAATTTGATCCACCGGAGGAGTATGCCTGTAAAACAATTTAGTTTCTTGATTTAGATCCCCAAGTAACATTGGGGCCTTGCATGTTAGTCATAAGTATCTTAAGAACCCAAATTGCTCTTCCTACATGCTTACTGGCCTCTTGACTAACAATCTTAGCAACAACTTTACCATGGTTGTTACACTTCAACACATAGCAAGATTCTAAACTTTCACGGGTGGCATTTGGCTTTGGTTGGTGCACAAACTTGTTTTCGGTCACCCATATTGATTCCTGTGGCTTCTGGAAAACCTGCTTCTGCTGGGGTACCCTTTGGACATGTGCTTTGAAATGATCAGGCTTCTGATTGGTGGCATTCCCTTTCTTGGGGTGTGGCACTGCCGCTCTAGGCCTGGCACTGCCGCCCTAGGGCGCGGCACTGCCGCGGTCTGTGTAGGCCTTTCTGTACCAATCTGAGCCTTCCTCTCAAACCGGACACATTCCACTCTATTTTTCATGTATCTTCCATTGGTCTTACCCCCAGCAACATGGCCTAAGCCACTCTTGATGTGAGAATGCCTTCCATCCTTGTATTGCACCTTTGGTTGCTCTCTAACCTTGCTCTTGTTGCTTTGCACCTGCAAGTTCTTGCCCTTACCAGCAGCTAAGGCATTGAGCCTTGCCACTTCTTTCTTCATTGTTTCTAGGTTGGTAAGGTTAGTAGTATAAGCATTTAAGTCAAGTTTGGTGCATTGTTCACATACTTGACTAGTGGAAGACCTAGATGCACCTTTACTTTCGAGGAGGAGTGAGTTACTATCAGCAAGAAGCTTATGTTGATCCTCAAGTTCATTGTGCTTTTTCAACAAGCTATTGTATCTTTGGTTGAGATCAACATTAACCTTCTTAGTGATAGTGTGGGCTTTTTACTCTTTGGCCAATGCCTCTTGCAAAGAGTCCACCTCACTATTCTTCAAAGCAAGAGCTTCTTTGCTAGCAATATAGAGATCTTCTTGTTTGATAAGAGTCTTTTCTCTAGATGCTAACTCAGCTTGGGTTCTTTCTAATTCTTTCATTAGTCTAGCAGTGAACATTTTGGTTTTGTTATCTATGTTCTTAGTTAACTTATCAATTTCTTCATCGCTAGATTCATCATCACTAGAGTAATCACTTGAATCACTACTAGAGATGTCACTAGGAGAGGGAGTTTTGGACTTGGATTTGTTTCGTACCTTCTCACCCTTTGCCATGAGACAAAGGTGAGTGGAGTGCTCATCATCATCATCATCAGACATGTTGTTGAAGAGCTTCGGTGTAGAGGATGGTGCATGAATGGCAATGGTTGCAACCTTCCTATCCTCTTCACTTGAGCTGTCCACGGTTGAGTCCCATTCATCTCCAATGTGAGCCTCTCCTACATCTCTCTTGTATCTTCTTTTGCTGGCCTCTCTATAATTTTTTTTGTCTTGTCTCTTGTCTTTCTTCTCATGAGGACAATCGACTATGAAGTGCTCCGTGCTGCCACAATTGTAGCACGTTCTCTTTTTCTTGTTTGGGAAGGTCCTCTTTACTAACTTGTAGCCATTGCTTTTGATTCCCTTTCGAAACCTTCTCATGAACAAAGCAAAGTCATCAATTTTCTCTTGTTGCTGCTCACTATCACTTTCTTTTTCACTAGATGATGAAGTTGTTGGTATTTCTTTCTTCTCTTTCTTGGCTGCCCTTGACTTGAAGGATGCACCTTACTTGCTGCCCTTGGACTTGCTTGAGGTGGGTTGTTTGCTTGCTGCGGGCAGCAAGCCCTTCTTGCTTGCTTTGAGTGCTACATCCTTGATCTTCATGTCTTCAAACTTTGTTTGCAGCTTCCCAAGCCTTTGCCTTTCAAGTGCTTCCTCTGTATGCATGTCATGTGTCAAAAGCATTCCAAGAACATCACTAGGAGTGAATTGCTCAAATCTCTTCTTCTCTCTAATCAAAGTCACAAGGGTTTCATTTCTAGGTGAGAAGGCTTCCAACATAACCCTCACAACCTTGTGATCATTCACCTCGGTGCCACCAAGACCTCTAATCTTGCCAACTATTACCATCAACCTATCAAACATCTCTTGTGGTCCTTCTCCTTCATGAATTGCAAACCGGTTAAGCTTGGACATCAATATCTCAATCTTGGATCTTCTCACCTTGTCAACACCCTCATGTGCCATGTGCAAGGTATCCCATATTTCCTTGGCCACCTCCAAGCCCATCACCTTGTTGTATTCATCACCATCCAAAGCACTAAGCAAGACACTAGTAGCTTGGGCATTGAGATGAATGTTGCGGAATTCAGCTTGTGTGGGCTTCTTTGGATCAACCGGTGCCTCCAATCCATGATGCACAATCTCTCAAATCCCGGGATGAAGACCTACAAGATAAGTTTTCATCAAGTGCTTCCACTTGGCAAAGTTTGTCCCATCGAAATGAGGCAACTTTCTCGCGGGCACATTGATGACACGTCTAGTGTCAAGGTTAGATAAAGATGAATAATCAAAGGATACGGCTCTATAGTCAGTGTAGCCGCTGTCTTTCTTGTTCTTGCTGCTCTTGGTAGGTTGATAAGTGCTATCATCATCTCCATTTTCGGTGCTACTTGAGTCATCATCACTTGAGACCTTCTTCTTGCCCTTTTCTTCTCTTTTCTTCTTCTCTTCTTCTCTTCTTTTCTTTTCTACTCTTCTCAGCCTTCTTTCTTCTATTCTTTTTAGCTTTTCTTCTTTTCTTTTCAGCTCTTCCTTCTCTTTTCTTCTTTCTTCTCTTCGAGCTTCTTTTGCTTCCCTTTTCAATCTTCTTTCTTCTCTTTTTCTAGCTCTTTCTCCTTCGGAGATATCAGCCGGTGGCAGCGTGGATTGGCTTGCTGTCGACACGCTGTCACTACAGCTGTCGGTGGGGTGAAGATCATCACCACCACTACCAACACGAACCTCACGAGTTGTACTCGCCTCCGCTTCACCATTCTTGGCCATACCTCATGCGGTTAAGTGTAAGCCTGAGGTAACCTGCTCTGATACCACATGTAGGATCATGGACTGGCCTAGAAGGGGGGTTGAATATGCCTTAAAAAATCTTCACGAACAGAGGTTAGTAACACGCGCGGCACTGTCGGGCTGCCCGGCACTGCTGCTCCCAGAGCGGCAGTGCCGGACCTCGCATAGTAGATTCTACACAGTTCAAAAACTACTTGGGGAAATTTAGATCGAACAAATTACTAATATTCCTTGGTATGTGTATAGACTAGCACACCCCTTTCTTGCAACTAGAACACCATCAATTCGTAGATCGGGACCAAACCCTAGAAATCAAGAAACTCAACAAATAGAGAGTAAAACAAGCAACACAAGTGACACAAGATTTATCCCGTGGTTCAGCTCGCCACAAAGGCTTGCCTACTCTACGTTGTTGAGGTTCCACTATGGAAGCTTGGGTTCACAAAGCGCAATCCTCGTTCTCAAGTCAAGAGAGTTAACTCTTGAAAAGAGGGGGTGATTCCACTAGCTTATGAGGGTGATTACAAACCTCCCGGGGCTGCCACAAGATTGGCAAGCTCACCGGACGACGCTCTAGCCGGCTAGGAGCAAGCTCCAAGAGTAACAAATGCAAACCACCGGCTTGAACGCGAACCAAGTGCTTGAGGAAGTTGAAGATCAGTGGGGAGAAGTTTGTTCTTGCTGAGATTCAGCTCACACTCTGTAACAGAACCGCCTAAATCACGTGGCCCACAGGCACCTGTCATCGCCACTAATGACATCTGACAGCCGGGCCCGTGTTCCAGATGATCTAGGCAGGCTCTGCCGGGCTACATAAGCGCCCTTATTCTCCGACAGGATCCCATTGCGAAGCCATTATAGGGTTACAACGTTTCATAATAAAATACATCAGAGTAAAGGTGCGGAAGACTTTATTGTACATAGGTTACAAATCAAATGTTCAAATATGAACTCAAGTACAGTTATTACAATCTAGACCTAAATAGAGGGAGCATCAGGGTAGCAGATACACATAATAATACGGACCCTGCCCAAGGGCCCAATATCATTCATCATCAGTTCCTTCACAATGAGCATCCCGCAGCAGGGAGCAAGATAGACCTCCGGCTGCTGACTTCCTGCAACAGGGGTTAACAAACCCTGAGTACCGGGGTACTCCGCAAGACTTACCCGACGAAAAGGTGTAAAATTAGACTCAGGAATGCAGGCTGAGGGGAGTCAAGGTAAGGCTATAGCAAGAGTTCAAGAGTTTTGCGGAAAAGCATTACTATCTTATTTCAATATTTCATCTCAATATTATTTTAATCATAACAATAGTTCCTTATTCCTTTTTATATGTCACATCCTTTCAATTGCTTAATCATTCTCAAAAGCGCCTAGTTTCGAACCACTTTTCGGTGTAAGTCAGTGGATCAAGTCTCCATTAACCGAGGAGCAACGTCGATTCGAATCCAGAAAGTACCCAGCTGGGGATCCCTATCCACACTGCATATGTAGCACTTAAGCTTGCATATACCAACCCCGCCTACCACGGCTTTTCATACCCCGGAACCGGTCCTGCGCCACCCGAGAGCACAGTACTCCTCTAGTCTCCAGGCACGCCGGCCACGAGGGTACATGCTACTCTCGCCATCTCTCCACTCCCAGTGCGTGGTTGTCGGTTCCAGCAGTAGAGCCACCGGAGTCAGAGGCTTCCCGTAGTATGTGGCTAGTTGCAAAGTCTCGATCCAGCAGGCCGACAACGAACGGTCCCTAAAACAGTTTTCCGTTGGTTACAATGCATTGGGACTCTAACCCAAATACAAGGTAGCCACACGGTTTCAAAACCCCGTGTCTGTCGGTGACAAGTCATGGGACGCCGCCACATGAGCACATCAACCGTACGGACACATTTTATTTCCAGTTTCCGTCGACGACAATGCATTGGGACTCTAACCCAAAGTACAGAGCCAACCGCACGGCTTCCAATCCGTCGGCGACAATACATTGGGACTCAAACCCAAGTGTAAAGTCATCAGCACGGTTGCAAGTCAATGTTCATCAATAGTATATCATCGTACCTCAGAAAATAGTATTTTATGCAAATCTAAATTAATTAAGCAGGGCTAAGCATTTTTCAAGTATTTTCATTTTAAACAGGTTTCGGGGTTATATATATCAAGGCAGGTCATGCAGCAAGTAGGTGACAATCAACTCCTATCAACCTGATGCAATTATTTAACTCAAGGTGATAAAATTTTTAAAACACAAGGAAGGGCTAAATGCACCGGGGCTTGCCTTGGATTGCGTGAAGTGTCGGATCCGGACCAATACCACAGATGTCAAAATCCAGAACGACCTCGAGAACAATCTCCTCAGTGACTGCCTTCACTTTTACCTCCGGTTCTTCGGTCACTATACGCATGCAATGATGAATGTTTCAATGCGATGCAACATAAAATGACAAATGCAAAATCCCAGAATAAATAATGCCTAATTCAAGCATAACTGTACCTCATCACTTAGTCATAATCATACTAGACTGAGGTGCCTTAGGTCATAAGGGTGTTTGACCTAGAACTACAATCAATCCAAAATTCACATCAAACACTAATCACCAGAGTTTCCTATTTATTTTATTAATCATTTATTCAAGCATATAATTAATAATTAATTAAATTATTTCCATTTGACCTCAAACTTCACAAACAGATAGATCTTGACTTATAACAGTGGCACATAAAATTTCATGATTTTTGGAATTACAGGGAATTAATTAAAAATGCCTAAAGTTGCATTTTTGATTTAATATACTGATTTTTAACTACTATAGAAAGTGTTCAAAACCTGTATTTAATGATTTTATAAAATACTACACACTACAAAGAGTATTCACAAAAATTTTCATGATTTTAGGCATAGTGAATTTATTCATACAAAAATACCAAATCGCAACACTATTCATTTGCAATTTCAATTGGAAAACTCTTTGGAAAAATCCCGAAAAAGGAAAACACGAAACCGGCCCGGGACGGCCCAAGCTGAGCAGGCCGGCCCAGCCCAGCCGAGCACACACCCGCGCTTCTCTCTTCCTCTCTCTGGGTCGCTGACAGGAAGACCCCACCTGTCAGCCCCCTTCTCCCTCCTCTGCTTCCTTGTCCTGAGCGGACTTGGCCGCGACCATGGCGGGTGCGGCCGTGGCGGCACCGGCGCTCCGGCCAGGCCAAGGGCCAAATGACCCAAAGATCACTATAGCGGCACAAGGAGACTCACCAAGCACTGCTGCTCGCGTTAGTAGAGGTTGAACGGAATCTGCAACGCGTGGCGGCGTCGACGGCGGTCCCAGCGGCTACTCCGATGACAAGGTCGACGTTCTGACGTCGACAGAGCTTCGCCACGAAAACCGACGCGGGCATCAGAACCACCGCGTCAAGGTAAACTCAAAACGGCAACTACGATGCAGAGAAACTCACTGAATCGATTTGGCCACGACAAACCGACCGCGGCGGCGCTTTCGCCAGCTCCGAAGAAGATGACTCCGCGCGAACGACTCCGACGACGAGAGGACCTAAGAACGGCTCTATAGGTGCGCAAGGGAGTGGCGAACCTATGTGAATCACGAATTTAACAAGAGTTGGAGTGAGGACGACGAATTCACCGGTGAGCCGGAGCGATTTCGACGGCAGCCGCGGAGAGGAAGGGAGGGAAAAAAGGTGCTCGTCGCCTTTTAATGGCCCGGGAGCGGAATGGATAAGAAGAGCGAGGTTCCGGACCCCCCCCCTTCGCGACCTTGGCGTGGCGGTGACAGTGAGCAGACCGACCGGACGGCGGCCGGCGCCAGCCCCGGCACGCGCGGTACGGCGGCGCTCATGCACAGGGGACCCCCCTAGTCTAGACATCAATAGATAAGCATGGTATGCGAATATGTGTTGTTGATCTCTGCATCGCGATGCTACTTTCGTAGGGGAGAGCAGTCAGTCCCCACCAAGGTGGGTCTAAGGGCTTTTTGGGGGGGTAATTTCGCTTCGTTCATCTTCAAGTGCCGACAGTTTCGGGAATAGAAACTGTCGGCACTTGAAGATGAACGAAGCGAAATTACCCCCCCAAAAAGCCCTTAGACCCACCTTGGTGGGGACTGACTGCTCTCCCCTACGAAAGTAGCATCGCGATGCAGAGATCAACAACACATATTCGCATACCATGCTTATCTATTGATGTCGCAGATCAGCGGTAGCTCAGGGAGAAGGTTAAAAGCTATTCTGCTCAATTAAGCCCTACCCAAGCTTAATCAGTGAGTGGTCCCAAAATAAAATTTGTGGAGAATTTTGTGTAGAATACTTTTGCTTTTTGAAGTATGTTCAAATTCGATCAAAATTTTAAACTACAGAAAAGGGGGTAAAAAGGGTTTTGAATTTCAAAACTGAAATTCTAAAATTACTTTTAAGTTTTCCCAACAACTGGAAAAATGGTCAAAATAGAAGTTGTTCTACTCAGTGAGCTCTACAACTCTTATTAAGGAGGTTTTGTCAAATTCCTAATATTTTTGAAATTGAGGTTTCAAATTTAAATTTAAACATAGTAATTTGAGTTTAATTTGAATTTCTGGAACATAACTTCAAAATCTCCAAAAATAAAAGTTGTTCCACTTTAAAATTTCTACAACTTTCATTAAGACATTTCCCTCAGATTCAATGTAGATTTTGAACTAGGGTTTTAGGTCAACCCTAGGACTTAATTTGATTTATATTTAATTTTATTTTTAACTTTTGATTGGGGACTTAATTACACAACCAATGAAATCCAATCACTCTAGCACCCTAAACACAATCATATGCAAATGATCAAATTAAACATGATGACATGGCAGTTTAATTATGCAGTAATACCAGGGGTATTACACACTCTTTTAGATTCAAACTTGAGAGTGGAGAGCTTGTTAGGAGTGAGAGAGAAAGAGAAAGGCTTCTTTGGTCTGGGAACTGAGCAAATGGCAGAGATGACCGTTGGGGGTTACAGGAGAGAGACTAAGAAGCCCCCTCGAGTCTAAGGGTCGAAACAAGTCGCGGCAGTGCCGGGCTTGGAGCGGCAGTGCCGCTCGGCCAGCAGTGCCGGGCCTAGGGCCGGCAGTGCCGCGCTGCCAAACCAGGACAGAAAGATCTGGAATTTTGTGGCTGGCTTTGGCAGTGGAAGTGAGGATGTTTAGTGTAAAGATTTGCACTTGGTCACACTTTCAAACCTGTCTTTCGCATCCCCCTTAATAGTACGGCTTTCCTATACTCAATTTCAAAATAAAACGCATTTAAACCTACTTTGAGCCGGATGCCGCATTCTTTAAATGTTAGGGGTCCACCTGTATAAGATTACATCCTCCTAATACTTTTGCCTGTCCATCATCTCGATAAATCTCATTAGTCTTCTAATCGCATGGTCATTATCACCAAAACCCACTTTAAGGCTTGATTGCACTTACACACACTACTCTATAATTCATTCTTGGACCACTCATTAGCTCCAAGTATGCATGTGAAATAGCACAGTTTTGTAGTAGCACGCTTTCGTGTAACCTGTTCTTGCCACTTAGGCTGTCTGCACTGCGGTACTCTATACCGCATTGCAGGAGCGTTTAGCGGAAGTAGCAGCTGCAGCTGGTCCTGTAAACCCAACGGTAAACAAGAGGAGGCGCTCTCTGTCAGCCAAATATGGCGCGGTAGAGGACGTCCTGTACAGGACGCTGCGGGCCCACGACGCATGCGGCAAAGGAAAGAGAGAGCGCTTTGGTCGCGCCGCAAGCCTCTGCCGGCCTCCACCGCCGCGCGGGAGAGGAAGGCAGGACGCGGCGCCGGCGGCGGGGTGGAGCAGCGCGGGCACGCCTAGGCCGCCGCGCGCCGTCCGCCCGCCATGGCTTCGGTCGAGGGGCCGATGGAGGAGGGAGAAAGAGGGTGAGGCCCGCCGCGCCGGAGAGGGAGAAGGGGCCGCCGGAGGAGAGGGCTCGCCGGCCGGAGAGAGAGGACGCAGCGCGCCGGCCGCCGGGGAGGGAGAGGCCGCTGGATCTGCGCCGAGGAGGCCTCGCCAGATCTGTGCGGGGAGGGAGAGGCCGAGTCGGGGCTCGCCGGAGGAGGGCGGCTGGCCGGCGCGGGGGGGGACGAGGGAAGCGAGGGGCGGAGAGAGAGCGTGGCTCACCGGCGTGTTCTTGGGCTCGCGCGAATGGGGAGAGAGAGCAAGTGGGGAGGGAGAGAGGAAAAAAAGAGAAAAAACTGATGTGTGGGCCCCACAGTGGATAGAGGATGATATAGAGTATGGATGGGTGCGGGAGAAAGTAGTATATAGAAGAGAATTTTGATGATCAAGACAGAATGTTCCTTTTAGAGGATGGATTTAGAGTATGACGAGTGCAGATAGCATTAGCCAACACTACATGCTGCGGCACAATAAGTCATCACTCAGCAATAGGCCAATAAAGGCAATAATGCCCAACTTAACAATGCTTTGCTACTGCCACTGGGAGGAGTAGTCCAAGAGCATAAACCCCTAAATCCACTGTGAGCTGTGGTGTGATGCAGGAATCCAAGAACCTAGAGAAAATCCAGGACCCGCCGAGCTACCCTTTTGTTTTGTGTGTAGTAGTTCTTGCTAGGAGTAGTGATATCACTTACTCCCTCCGTTCTAAAATAGATGTCATTCTCGCTCTCCGAGAAATCAGTTTTTTTCAACTTTAACTAATTTTATCTTAAAAATTATTCATATCGAACGTACACAACTAGTATTATTGGAAAGATCTTTAAATCTAGTTTTTTAACAAATTTATTTAGAAATAAATATGTTACACATATTTTCTATAAATCTAATCAAAGTTGAGAAAGTTTGACCCATACGTTTTCCATAGCGTCCTCTATTTTGGGACG
This sequence comes from Eremochloa ophiuroides, assembly GCA_038502445.1. Classification (NCBI taxonomy): domain Eukaryota; kingdom Viridiplantae; phylum Streptophyta; class Magnoliopsida; order Poales; family Poaceae; genus Eremochloa; species Eremochloa ophiuroides. Next base: position 105,477,371 of record JAHLJS010000003.1, read on the forward strand.
AAGGGAGTATCAGATTAGCACTCTGCACACCTGTTCGCATCGCATGCAGATCCAGAGTGTCGTCAGTTGTCACCAAACCAAAAGGCAGGGCATGAATTGGTCAGCACGATTATCCCAGCAGGCTCCATCTGGGTGGGCCTGAATTCAAACGAACCTCCCAACGTAACCACCCCCAGGTAGACTGGGCCTTGATTCGGCCCAGGTGAATAAGACGCAACTGATAAAAAAAAGGAAAAAAAAACCTTGCGGCCACAGTGCCGCACCCAGCAGTAGGCCGCTGGCCAAACCAAAACCTCCGTAATTTCCTCGTGCTGATTGCTTGGTTTGGTACCCACCCTTACCTGTTCTTTTCATGCATACAGTTCCTCCTATGTGGCTCGTCGCAAATCGACAGATTCGCAGATTAGTACCGTATAAACAACACTTTTTGCTCTGGTGCTGGAACAGGTCCAAATGCTACCTGCGAGGCTGCGACCTGCTACTCCACTACTAGTTGCTTGTTTCTGGGTCGGCGGCTTGTCCGTCCGTCGCGTCCGAGCTATTTGTCCAGACCCTTCAGCCCAACCATCTTCGTTCCTCGTGCGTTCTTGTGACCTAGCAGTACTACTACTCCTCCTACTGTATTGACCTCTCCTCCTGTCCTTTTCCCCTCCGTTGCTGTCTCCATGGACCATGGTTCTATTACTCTTACTCTGGCTCTGTTCGCTTCAACTAAATAGCACATATTTTTCAGCTCTAAAACAGTATTTTTTCTCACAACAAATCAGTTTCATTCTAAATCAGCTCAGCTTTTGAGGTGAAGCGAACAGAGCCTTTGTTTCGATTATTCTTTGTGCGTGTGAAACGACGGCAACAGCACGAGAGTTTGCATGGCTATCTTGCCTCGAAGCCCCCTCTTCCATCTGGGATGGGCTGGCCTGGATTGCAGCACTCCATTCTGGGTTCAACTGAACACATTCTTTGTTGTCAAAAAAAAAAAAACCCGGAACACATTCTTTTTTGAGGGAAAAACTGAACGCATTCTTTGGAAACCGGTTTTATTTTATTAGCTGCCCTAAACCTTTTTTTCCTCCCTGCAAAACTTCTGTACTTTTGATTGCAAGCAATAAGTGGTAGGAGTAGAAATCCAAGTAAAATCATCCATATGACACAGGCTTGTGCCGCATCTCCACTAGTACTCTAGTAGAAAGGAATGTCTCATTTCCCATATGATTTTTTTTTATAAAATGATTTTGCATTTTAACTTTTGTGACTGCGCACATCTTTAGATATATTTTGGATGTGCGTCATTTTATTCATTTTTTCTTACTTACGTGCTATCTGAAAACATTTTTCTGTAATTGCACAGAAAGAGTGGTTTGTACCACATGTTTTGTCATGAATAAAATATCAAACAAAACCCTAAATTAGGTTTAAAGAATTGAATTCAAAACCCTATTTTGAAAACTAATGAGAATTTGAAGAAAACCTATAAATAAAAGTTGTAGGTCTCATCATTTTGAGAAACTTTTATTTTTGGAGATTTTGAAGTTGTTATATAAAATTTTGATTTTTGAGTTTCTGTTCCAACAAACCCTTTAAATCCTTTTTGCCCTAAATTTCATATTTCACAATCCAGGCATAATTTGAAAATGATTTCAAAAGCAAAGTTGTAGATCTTGAAAGGATAAACAACTTTTATTTTGAAAATTTTTCAAGTTTCAATATGAATTTGAAAGTAATTTTGAATAAAAGAAAGACAGAGATTTCTACTCTAGCTATAGTAACCCGTCACAGTGAATGGCAGAGAAGCTGACGGTAGTTGAATGACATTTATGTTCAGACAAAATATTCAGCGGCAAACCCACAATTTTGGAATCATTCGGCGGGACACGTAATTTCCTCCAAAAGGAAGTGTTCTATTGGCAGAGGAGTAGACTGCTTGCTCAAAGTGTTGAGTCCTATCCTATGACATGTCTTAATCGCCGCATCTTTTTTCTTGCTTAAAGCCGTGATTTTAGCTAGTGAATATAGTACTATTAAACAAATGGCCAAATGGGGTACTTAGTTTTTTTTTAGAGCATCTCCAACAGTTGTGCATTTGAGGTTTGCATTCTTATGTTTTGCTAAAATTCACAAAATCACCTCTCCAACAGTTTTGCATATTGGTTTTGCATTTTAGTAAACTTGGCAATTTCAGGGGGAGGTTTAGCATATATGGGAGTCCGCGGCGACTTGGCATTCGCGACCTCCCGGGGTATGACTGGTGGACCCCGGGGTATGTTGTGGTCCATTTTTGGGATTTGCCAAGTTAAAAATGCACAACTGTTGGAGAAGGATTTTTTTCTCCTTTACTAGATCATTTGGGGAGTTGGCAAACAACAACAATTGCCAAACCAAAAATGCACAACTGTTGGAGGTGCTCTTATATCTTTTCCATGTGCCAACTCATGTTTGAGAACAACAGTTGGGGCACTGACCTGTCCTTGCTCGCTCCTCTTGCAGCCTTGCAGTAGAAAAATACAGGGGGCTAGTATCGGTACTTGCTATTCCCGTTTTCCCAAAAGAAAATCCCTGTTTGGCCAACCATTACCAACCAGCTGCGAAGCCAGCGCGAGAAGATCTCTCCCTGCTGATTTCTTCGATTCGGGGTGGGTTTAGTTCGGAAATTTGGAGAAGTTTCGTAACTGTAGCACTTTTGTTTGTATTTGATAACTTTTGTTTAATTATGGTCCAAGTAGATTTAAAAGATTTATCTCGAGATAGCCAGGTAAAAAGTATAAATATGTAACAGCTGCTACTTTATTTAGTGCTCCATACAAACTAAAAATATAATTGATATGATGGGAAGAGAAGGAAAGTTTGTCAACTAAACGCTGCCTTGAAGGCGGCGACATGAAACAGTGGAGTCCCTGTAGAGGATCTGACCAGGGAGGGGATGTGACTGTGAAAGGCCGCACCTGGCCTGTGGGTAGGTGGCCATGAGATTTCCCATTCATGCACCCGACCTGCACATGACCCTACTGGTGTGCACTCTGATTGATGAGCACTGTAGTGGCTTTGTCCTCTATCCACCACCAGTCACCAGTCTGTGAATCCTGCTCCTCCTACCCTTTATACACTGGCCATGACACCAATGATCAGACCAACACCAGCTGCAAAGATAACCCTGGATTCCTGGAGCACGGAAAGAAAGCCTAGAGCAAAACATCATTTGGTGGAGCGAGCAGCTGTTGGCACTGTGGAATCTGGAGAGCGAACGTAGAAAAGCAAGCATCCCCATGGCAGCATAGCAATTGCACCAACACCCCCCTGCAATCAGGTTAGGAATTACTACTAGTATGTTTGCAGTTTGCTTTGTACTAGCAAATTATAATATTCTTTCCTTCTTTTTACGGATCTTTCTTTCCCCACCCTTAGTCACTCATTCGATACTTGCTCCGATTGGGAAAAGGGTATCAGGCATCTTTGGGTTGTTCACTGTCCAGTTCTTCCCTTTCTCCTTTTTTAACTTGAGGAGTGGTTGAGGTGGTGGTTGTTGGGGGTCGCAGGCAGGTCTAGGGCATGTGCTGATGTGCATGCTGGCTGCTGTGGCCTGTACTGTATGCTGAGGCATCCATCCACTGGGCCTCACCCTCTTCCTGCATCAGGTGGGGTTCATGGACACAGGTAGGAGAAAGGTCGCCATCTCATGCATGTCGCCATCTCGTGCATGTCTGTTGGATGGATCTTTGTGAGCCATGGCCTCTTTGTCTTCTTGCTTTTGCTTTCTTGATCCCTTCTCTTTTCTTCTTGGTTTTCCAGTGTGCCTGCCAGGTAGAATTTTAATCGAATAAAGATTCTTCCGAGAAAAGGAGGTTAAATGCTTCATTCCACATCCAGCATTTCCCCCCTTTTCTGTATTAAAAAATATTCCTTTTATTATGGTTTGCATCCTCTTTGCCTCCCAAAAAGAAACTGGATTCGATGCCTATTGGTTCTTGTGTTGGTGGGAACAGTAAGGCAGTGCAAATAATGCAGTGCTGAGGTAATTGCGGCGAAAGATTAGAGAGGGTTTAGATGTGGGTGGTTGTGATGGTGGATAGGGATATAGGATAGGGCCAAACTAGATGGGGCTGAGGACAAGGGAGACCTCAAAGGCCAGGTGAGAGCTCAGTCGACGGCAATGCCGCCGTAGCTCCTTTAGTTGCCAGACGATTGGCACGCCACGGTTCCTGTTCATCTCGCAGAGTCAGTTTGACTTCAAGGTTTGTGCGGTGTTGCTGATTGGCAACAGATGTTGAGGAATAGGCGGAGGCTTTGGTTGTGTTCTTTCTGTTTCGTCAGAGAAGGGATTTGAGGTCACTGTTCCCTATCCAATTGTCCCAATACCCTATTCATTCTGTTCTTGCTGTGATTCTCTCACTAAATGAGCAGCGCATGATTCATTGGCAGAGTCTTTTTTATAGTTATATCTTGTGCGAATTACAAGTTTTAAGCAGTTGACTATCTGAGTTTATTATATCTATATCTGTTTCAGTTCTGCACTTTTTGAGATTTATTCTTTCTATACTCTTCTCTGCATTGCTGCCAGATTTCACATACATAGATTGGGGGAGCGCAGTTGAGATTTTCTAATTCTTCTTCTTGGAAGGATTGAGATCTTCAGTTCGGATAATGGGTTCTTTTGGGATGAACTGGAATCAGAAGAACTCCATGGTGTGGGATTGGGAACATCTAGTGCCATCTGTCTCGAATGCAGTTACAAGGCATGGATCTGCCAATTCATCTGGTGGTACTCTTACTTCTAGCTCAGAGCTAGGTCATGGTTCATCCAAGAGCTCTATTTCAGCATCCATTGATTCACCCTCTGGAGTAGGGAACAGCTTAGAGTTCAATTTCGCCGCTGTTGAAAGGCATGTTAAGAACACGGGCACGAATGGCAGAGTCGATGAATCAGGGAACTCTCCATCGTCAATGATAGCTTTCAGCCAAGGAGAACCATTAATCAGCCTGAAGCTTGGAAAGAGGGCTTACTTCGAAAATGTCTGTGGAGGACAGGATGCCAAGGTTTCTGCACCTTCAGACGTTGCTTCTGCAGCCACCGTGGTCAAGAAGACTAAGGTGCCTCAGCAGAATGCAAAGAACTGGTACTGTCAGGTTGAAGGTTGCAAAGTCGATCTGTCTTCTGCTAAAGATTACAACCGCAAGCACAAAGTCTGTGTAGTTCATTCTAAAGCTCCCAAGGTGGTTGTTGCTGGTCTAGAGCGCCGGTTTTGCCAACAGTGTAGCCGGTGAGATTTCCTTACATGTAAACTGCGTTCTGTTTCATTCTACAGTATTCCTATTTGTATTTGCCAAGTTACAGCTGAATGCAAAGCAATACCACCCACTTTAGTTGTAGAACGAAGTGCACCAATGCTAGTCTCAGACTCATGATATTTATGGTTATTTATCCTTTGTTGATTAAGGTACACAGGAACGCTAGACAAAATGAATAGTGAAGAAAAAATTGCATTCCTTTTGTTTCTGGAGCTAGTTGTAATGGTGTATGAGTGCCTAAGTGGAGTGTTGAACTGTTGACTTATTGAGCGGCAGAGCTCTTGCCTTTTACGTCAAAATAGTGTTGAACAGTTGATGCAGCATCTTGAGAAGGAGAAATTGCAGACAAGCTTATAACTAATTTACATTTTGATCTGTTATTGACATAATGAAGCTTCATTTCCCTCTTTTCTTTAATCCTTTCACTGTTTGTAGGTTTCATGGTTTAGCGGAGTTTGATCAGAACAAACGAAGCTGTCGTAGGCGTCTTACTCATCATAATGCACGAAGGAGGAAACCACAGGCAGATACAGTTTCATTCAATTCATCAAGGCTGTCGACAATGTTTTATGGTAGTACTGTGCTCTTGAAAACACCTTCTAAGCTAATGAACTACACGCTACTCATTCAGTACCTCTTTACTTTTCTGCGAGGCCTGGTTCTGAATCTTATATATTAAAGGAGCACTTTATATTTCCCGCAAAAAAGAGAGCACTTTATATAGGCATCAAATGGCTAATCTGCTACTATAACTTGTTGAGCGGTTATGCCCATATTTTCAGATTGATGACTGAATGCAAAAATATTTAGTCAATTTATGCTTCTGAATAAATTGATGATACCTGTTTAAAGCAGTACAAGTAAACATCGGTTCTGACTTCAGAACTTTGCAAATTCACGTTTTCACTTTGTTAGTCAAGGACTTAGCCAAATGGCACTTTTAGTAGCCATATACCATAACTATAACTTTTCTGTTAGTGGGATTATCCTTAGCATGTTCTTGTTTTCTCTCTAGATGTATTATTTTTTTGCTTGTGTTGAAACGTTTTTGGTTGACCTAATTTTCCTTGGGACTAAAAGGCTTTGTTGTTGTTGTTATGGAAACACTTTAGTCTTAGACTCTTAATGCTGGTACTATTTGCATTTGCAGAAACAAGCCAGCGGACAAATCTTTTCTTTAGTCAACCTCTTTATGGCCAAGTAAGAAACAATGCAGTTTCTCCATGGGATAACTTGGGAGGCTTCAAATTTATGGAAACAAAACATCTGCCAGTGCAGCTATTAAAAACAATAGGCCTTGATGAGCTGCACTTCTCACCCCCCCAGATATCAACTAGTGTAGTGGCTCACACTGGACATCATCATAATTTCGATGGGTTCATGCCATTCAAGGGAACCAACACAAAGGTCCTTAACCAAGGTACTTTGCTAGTCATCGTGGTTGCTCCTTTGTTGTTTTCAGAACTTTATTCCTCTTAATGAAACACGGGTGAATGGCCCCGATCGTGAAAAAAGGTACTTTGCTAGTCTACAGATCTAAAAAGTAAACTCTGACAACACTAAAAAGTTAACCATTTTCTATCAGTGATGATTTTGCTAGGTGATTAAATTTTCGTCCACGATAGTTTTTAACCGTATTGTTATGGGCTGGAAAAGCCCAGAAATTGTTTCGTCCATTTGCAGTAGCTTATACACCTACCCTTTCCTGCAAGTTCAGAAAAAGGCATGAAATGCTAGCGCCAAACAAGTTTGGCACTAGCAACTGGACTTATATGATCTCAGCATTGCCTTGACCTTGATACTGCTCTGTATTAGAAGTTTCAGCTCCCAACTTATCATCTGAATCTACAGTTCCCTGGGTCTCGAACCAAATTCAGTGATGTTGTCTGGTCATTCAGAGTTCACAAGAGGGAGCTTAGTATCATACAATTCTTCGCTACTGATGCGCATTTTACATCTGTGATAATTTCAGGTGTGGAAGCTTCAGCGGCCGCTTCAAACTCGAATAATGGAGCCCCAGAACCTGGGCGTGCTCTCTCTCTTCTGTCAGACGGCTCATGGGGCTCAAGTTCAGCCGTCATGCAGCAGCCTACTTCTCACGCGGATGCTTCAGGTGCATTGCCGCCCCTCGCCACCGTCGCCGTCTCCAACGCCGTCACCGGGCATCCTCTGGACCTGCCCCCGGGAAGGTTCTGGAAACATGATCCTCTGCCGCTTGACGGAACCGCGCAGATTCAGGAACTGTCGCACCTCCGAACATGGTGAAAGTGAAACATAAATGTATCTTATGACGGAGCCTCTGGTTAGTCATTTTGATGGTAATCTGCAGCTTTGGCCTGGATTTGCCGGTGACAGTCTTTGGGCATTGGGCAATGTTTCGCGTTTTTTTTTACCAGAGTGGGCACAGACATGTTTGCACAATGTGAGCAATGTTGGGGGTGAGGAGTCAGGTGAAATATGGAGGAACAATAGGTGGCAAAATTTTAAATTTTGGCACGTTTTACCACCAGTATTTGAATTCTTATTAGGATCAGTTGTGTGCTGCTCTGCTGCTGCTGAACCAGGTTCTGGCGTTGCCGTTAGAGAACCTTTTCAGTCAAAATTCATGGCTGGTAGTTTGTGGTTTCTTGTTTCACCGGCACTGCATACATACGCGATGGCGCAGTAACTTTTGTGTCTGACGATGTGGTCGTGTTATCGTGTACTTGGTCCAATATTTGTTTGGCTCTCATGTCTGTTTCTCTGCTCCACCGCTGGTGACTAGTGACTACCGAATACCGATGGCTCTGCCGCCTGTCCAGCCTCAGTTCACCACTTTTTTTAAAACAGAAGACTAGATAGCGGTGTCGTTGCTAGTTTTGGCAGGTGCTAACACTGGCTAGTAACTTCTTTGCGATTGAGATTTCAGATGGTGTGCAAGAAGAAACATGGGAGATTTATACTAGTTCAGGCCAAGAGGGCCCTACGTCCAGTGGAGAGGCGAGTCGTGTTGTCTTGCACCGGGGTGCTTGTAATAGGGGGTTACAAGCTGAGTCGAGAGAGGGAGGGTATTACAAGTCTCTTGTGTGCGGAAGAGGATGCTTTCGTTTTTGTGTAGTTGTATTGTGTGTATATTGGTGTCGTGAACTTGGTCAATCTTTTTCTGTGACTGGTCTCCGTCCTCCCTTTTATAGTTACAAGGAAGAAGCTAGAGTTACATGTGGTGACTTATGATGACGATACTAGGCATGGTGGGATCAGAGGTGATTAGTGGCTATCGTCAGCCACGCCATCGTCTTGGCGCTTCGGCGGTATGACTTCGGTCATTCGACTGATCTTTCACTGTTCGATCGTTGAGTTCTAAGGTGGTACAGTGTTCGGGACGTGGCTGGCTGTGTGGCGCTACGTCACGGCATCGCGTCCGGTCCTGCACAATGCAATGAGAAGACCGGTTGATTTTCAAAGATTGACTCCCGAGGCTGGGAGCCTTCCTTGCCGTCGGGAGCGTGACGGGATGGGTCATTAGGCGTGTCCTCTCTCGGGCGTGTTTTCCTCTCATGCGCGGTACCTTCCCGAGGGACGAACGGTACTGTTGCCACATTGCCCATACTCCCGGATCGGCGGGACAGTCGTCATCTCTCCTGTCCTTGCGAGGCTCATGCGTTATGGGCAGGAGCTGTCGTTGTCGTAGTTAGAGAATCTCTTTGTCAGCAAGGGGCGTCATCCGGTTTACTGTCCTTGGGACGGAGTGAGAAGAGTGGAACCGTCGTATCGGTCACCGGAGGAGGTATGGCAGTTGGTACAGAGGACGTGCACGAGCGGGGTGCCGTCGCCTCGCGGCGTCCAGTCAGTGGGGCCACGCCTGTAAAGTGGTCAGAGGGATCTCTTGCGGTCCAAAATTACCCTACTGACGTCGACTGTGCATTGGATGCCTTAGAGAGACCGTACTCGAGGAGGATGAGGAGGCTCGGGCGAATCGGAGATTTGACGCCCGAGGGTGCCGCTGTCCCGAACCCTCTCATGGAGGCTCGGGCGAATCGGAGATTTGGCGCCCGAGGGTGCCGCTGTCCCGAGCCCTCTCGTGGAGGTTCGGGCGAATCGGAGATTTAGCGTCCGAGGGTGCCGTCGAACTTTACGTGAGGCTACTTTGGGCCTTCACGTGCGTAGCCTTCATGGGCTTTGGTTGGCCTTATTTAGGCCAGATTGCACTGAGATTGCTTGTTTTTCCGTTGAAGTTGGGTAGCACATACTTTGGTACCCGACAAGAGGAAAACAAAAGGAACACAAACTGGTCAAGCAGTCAGCAGCACTTACAACCGGCTTACCTGCAGAGTGAAGGGGAAAAAAAAGGGAAAACAAGAGTACATATTTACTCCCTCAATTGTAAATTACAAACTGTTTTTTTAACTGTCATCGGGGAGGTTATCCCACCTGAATAGATATTGATTATCATCAACAGCCTCGTTTATAAGCTACCAAGCAACCAGTTATCCACTTCTACAGCAGTGGATTTCCATGACTGTTTACAATGACAGTTTATCTTAAGCAAATAGTAGAGACATGCATGTTTTTTAGATAAAGGAGAAGGTTGCGGTCATTTGCACATCATATACCCAACCTGTCTTATGTGTAATGAGCATGAATCTATTAACCACTTGTTTTTTGAGTGCTGTGCTGTCAAGCTGATCTGGAGTTTTGTTTCAGATATACTAGATTTGAATCTGGAAAATAATTTTGAATCTGTTGCTAGATGGTGGATAGCTAACAAGAAGCATATGTTGACAAATATTGTTTCTTCAGCGGTCTCATGGGCTACTTGGAAATTCCAGAATGAAATTTGTTTTCAGGGTCGAGTTTGGATGGGAGCAAAGGACATATTGTACAAGATAGCAAAGATGTTGAAGAGATGGGTGCCGATGATGAAGCATGGTGTGGGGAAAGCTGGTGATCCACGAGTTGGAGTCAAAAGCCTCTGCACCGCCTCAACTGAACTGGGATAAAGTGATGGCGTCGTCATCAGGATTGGACCAATCAGATGTTCAGCCTTTGGAGTTCCGCGCTGCAAGCCATATGAATGATTGTGCTTTTCGTAGTTCTCAGCCCTTAGGAGCTGTTGACTCCCTTAGGGAGGTCTCTGTTCTTGGCCATGAGGCCGTACTGTAAACTCGTTTAAAAAGAATCATGGACCTTAATTGTGTTGTGCTTTTTAAGATATAAAAGTAGGAGGAACCTCTTTTTTTTTCAAAAAAAAATTACACATCATATGCATTGCATATATTCACCATAAATGTCACATCATCTTTTTTTAAAAAAAAAGAATATATTAATATCACAGCTTCTGCAAATGTCACATCATCCAAGTACACGAGCATTATAGAGGACATATCTGAATGGGGTAAATCACGTTACTATGCCCACAATCATTTGCGATGGAAGAAAGAAAGCAGCCTTACTAGACCATAATCAACTCAACTGGGTCTCGCAAATCACAGCGCAAAGAACATACCAATACGAAGTTCTAAACACGTGGAATTCTTGCACACCACGCCGATCGCCAAGCGAATTCGGATGGGTTGCTTGTCCACCTTTGCCAGCCGCCAAATCACCTAGACAGTAGTGTAGGCGGAGAGGTGCGCATAGGCGTCCCCGAGCTCGGTCCTGTAATGCTTGCCCATGCCGAGATGGGTCATGAGGAGGCAGACGAAGGTGATGAGCTCGCCGCCCTCCTTGAGCCGCTCCGCGTGCTGGTACCCTCCGCAGTGCACCGCCGCGTAGCACAGCATCTCCACCCACACCCTGCACACGACGCGCCACCGCCTCTCCCCGTCTGGCATGGCCCGAGCCAGCTCCCTGGCGAGGAAGCACCCATCCCACAGCACCGACTTGCTCTTGTACCCCTTCACCACGGCCGCGGGCAGCGGCGTCTCCTCCACCTTCAGCAGCAGCCTGTGCGCGTTCTCCTCAGTCACATGAGCCTCAGTGGTTGACCGCCGCAGGTGCTGCCCATGCTCCTTCAGGAAGTGCCTCCTCGCTTCGGCGCAGGTGTCCCTGCATCTCTTGGTAGCCATGGTTGTGGGTGGCGATAGCATCAACGGGTGCACGACCATAATGTAGAAGAGATAATTCGATAGCTCTCTAGCCATGTCCATGTGCTTCCTGCAGGTGATATCTGCCTGAGCCTGACCATCATGATCGGCTTGGCCTTGGCGGAAGCACAGATCTGTGGCAATGTGCCATATGAGCAGGCTCTCGTCGAATTCTCTCTCTTGGAGGCTCCACTCCAGACCAACAATGTTTTCGTCGCTCAGAACTTGGTCACCCCTATTGCCGGTGAAGGGTGGGCTATTGCTGTCTGAAATGTCGGCAGGCTGTCCCTCTTACAGTCGTCACTGAAGATCTTTTTCTCTTTCTTCCTAATTTCCTCGAAGATAAAGGCCTTGAGCTCTTCACCTACAGGGACATGTTTTGTGTGCCCGTACTTCCTCCAGAAGCTCCTTGCTAGCCACTTCTGCAGTGGAGGCATTCGGAAGTTTAGGAGACCTTCTCGGAGCTCCTGAGCAAATATGCCCAATCATAATAGGCATAGGCACTGGCAACTCGACTAGCGGATTTGCTCGGATTCCTCTTCGTATATTTGCAAGCAATTTAGACTCTGAGGGTAGCTCCTGCAGGCAAAATGTGATGAGATTGGACTGTGCCATATACCCTGACCATCCATTTACATTTGCCAACCTGTCAGAGCACCATTCCAACCAACCGCCATGGCACACAGACCAGATAGAGAAACTGTGAAAAGCGAGTGTGGCGATGTCTGTAACAACAGCACCAAGGAGCAGTGTGTACGTCACGCATCTGTGTCTCACCCGGTACTGGCTCACATGTTGTAGCATCACAAACAAGGCACAGAAGCTGCCTGTAAGGGTCATCAGCAGGGAAGAGACACGGACAAGCAGTCCAAATATTGTCCGAGAGATGGAAGCCTTTGTGTAGAGCCGATCATACACGAAGCTCAGCTCGATCTCAACAACCTTAAAGGCCCAATGGACGTCCTTTCTTGAGAACTCAGCTCGGCTGTCCTGCCTGTCCTTGAAGCTAAAGATACCATCAGCGAAGAGCACGTTAAATCTCGAGAACAGAAAGTGCGCCGAGCGGATGATTTTGACAGCCTGTTGTGGCTCGTCTTTGTTCCGTTCTGCATCATCGGTCACCTGCAGCGAATCTGCACCGGTTTGAAAGCTAGCTGCATTAATGTATTATTAAGCCAACAATACAAGGAAAATATGCTTGTATGAGTATGTATGAATGACAGGCATAAAATAAAAAGGCTACTACTACAATGCAATCCTAACCTGAGTTTGGAAGGTCAAGTCGTTCATTATCAATGTCGAGGCGCGGCAGCTCGCCAGATCTCAGAATCCCGTTCACGCGGTCCATGGTGTCAGCGTAGTCCGGGCCAGGATCCGGGATCCCAAGGACTGACCCTATGAGCGCCTCCATCGTTGCCTGCTGTAGAGCAAGGACTTGTTCCACGCACTTGATCAGTCCGGCCAAGAAGATGAGCCAAAAGGGCACGATGAAGCGCCGGAACGCAGGGTCCTGGAACTAGTGAAAGAACACATATACAGTGGTCGCAGCTTGAATGAACAGCGTAAAGCAGCGCCGAACCCAGAGCTTGTTGTCCTCTAGGGACAGTGCCGTGAAGTCGTCGACGCCTCCAAGGTGGAACAGGAGGAGGGCCGCCCAGAACGCCTGGACGTCGGCGTCGGCAGGGCCTGCCGGTGCGCGGGAGAGGATGCCGAGCGCATAGATGGCTATGGGCGACGATGCAACGTAAAGACCCCAGAAGTAGGCCTTTTTCCACTTGCTGGGTCGCGTGCACCTCCGGAGCCCGCCGGTGAAAAGAAGCAGCAGCTGCAGGAAGAGGCTTAGCAACACCAGCGAGCTGAGCTCCCAATCGTTCCAAAGCTGGTTCAACTTCTGACGATACATCTCTCTCTGTACGAGAAGGCGTGTCTGGTGACAGGAGTCAACAAATCCTAAACCTAGGATCTTGCTCCGGCGTTCTTAAAAAAAAAAAAATAAAATAAAAAAAAAAAAAAATCTTCGGCTCTTGTCTGAGAACGACGACTTGACTTCAATGGTGCCTATCATACGCTGATTTTTTTTTTTTAAGAAAAGACAGAGGGGGGGGGGGGGGGGGGGGGGGGGGTGGTAGCGCTAGATATTTGCCAAACAGGCAAACACCATGATGTGGCGATATTGAGCTTCAGTTTTACATGCTGCTAGAGAAGCGGTGAGTGTAGTCCGATCTGATCGAAAAACTGTGTTGTTCCTCCTCTTCCAGATGTGCCAGCAACACATAAGTAGGATCTTTCAATGAATTTAGGCAGGGGCTCCAAATCCCTCTCGTCTTACTAAAAAAGCAAGTTCCAAAGTGAAGCATAGTTCTTCCACTTTCCGCATAAGCAGGTGCGTGCTCTGATTTCTCTTTATGCTTATACAAACTGCAAGTAGAGCCCATGCCATCTTAATTCTTCTTTTAATAGCATTCTAGTCAAACCCAGAAACGGGATCATTCATCTCAATTCTCAAAATTACATAGGATATTTAATGAGTATAGTAGTGACCATTTAGAATTTCCCCAGCAGCCCAGCCATGACTTAATTAGCAGATCCTTGAGGTCAGCGAGACAGGCGAAGTAGCTCTGTTATTTCTCCTCCAGCCAAATGCTGATATCAGGTCAAACCAGTATAGCTCTGTCAAACCCGGAACCAGCTTCTTTGTACTTAAATTGATCAGTTCTCACCAGTATATGTTGGAGTTAGTCAAACATCCGTAATTGAACGTGGGAGCACAATATATAGGCTCTGTTCGCTTCGGCTGAAAAACTGAGCTGATTTGGGCTGAAACTGATTTGTTGTGAGGAGAAATACTGTTCCAGAACTGAAAAATATGTGCTGTTTAGTTGAAGCGAAGAGAGCCATAAGGCGTGCCCGTCCTCACTTATGAGGCTAGTCTTTTTGGTTGAGTTAGCCCAGACCTTGCTGTGTGCTCCGTGGGTCAGCTCGCGCATACAGCGAGCGCGGCCGGACCGGAAGCTGAGCTCAGTCTCAGTTCCAACAATGGTTATGTCTGGCACCACGATGCTCCCGTTGCGTGAACCCGCAACAAATCTCGGTAGGGTCACACACTGGCGGAGGAGCCCGTCTTGGCGGCAAAGTTGTGTGAGTTGGGTCCGACGTGTGACTAGGAGGGAGATGTCAAGCTCGGTCAGACTTGAAGCCGAGCCTAGTCTCAGTTCCAATACAGTGGCACTGTAAAAGAGAAGAGGATGACGACGAGAGTTGAATGCATCTATTGTTTGTTCCTCTACTGCATAAACAATGACGGGTCTATTCGGCTGGTTGGATTGTACGGCTGATTTATTGTGAAAGGAAAATACTGTTCTATGACTAGTTGAAAGCTGAAACTACCTCAAGCGAATAGAGCGGATCTCTCCAATTTTATATCTGAAAGGACATGCCAAGTGTTTGATGTGTAATACTATTGGTCTATGTAATACCAGGTAACTTGCACTTTTCTGGCCAGTGAGATATAAACCGTAGAGCTGGTTCTCTGTCCGAAAGCGGACTTGAGCGCATTGATGAATTGTAGGGGTATTTAGAATTGCTCCGCTCTCCCAACTCTAGAAACTCTATTAAAAACATATGGAGCTGGAGGTTAATTCCATATTTTTCCTGGAACATCTCAGGGGTACTTCAGTTTTTATGGTTCCAACTCCCACGTGGAGTTATGAGATAATTACATACCTTGCCACTCGTTAATATACAGTTCGGTCTGGCTGCGGTGCTCCTGTGCTGTTGCACCGTTGCACACGTGCTGCCCTTGTGCATGCCTAGGTAGTGCCCGTTGGCAACTTCCCTGGTGCTGGAACTCTCCGTATCTCATCTATTCATGTTAGCTTCTTAGGATTTTTATTAGATCATTTGAATAAGAAAAGCGTCTACAATCTAAAGCAATAAATAACATTAAGCCAAATGAGATACGTGGTCTTTTGATACTATAAAAAGTATAAAAGAGTCCTTGGTAATTATTTTTGACTAAATTTATTTACATCTATAATATTTTGCATCATATTAGCTGTTAAAAAAATCACTTACATACATATATATATATACTTACAAACATCAAAACACATGTCACACATCATCTAAGGGCATATTAGGCCATTCAAGAAAAAACTTCTTTCTTTGGAGCTCAAGCTAGGCTATGTGCCAACTAGTATCATTTGCTCCACAAACTCCACGGTAGAGCTGCTCTATGATAGAGTTAATGGAGTGAAGCTGTAAAAACGGGAGCGGAACAGCCCCAAACACCCCCGTAATATTTAACTTGATTAATCTGTGTCGCTACAGTCTAGACCCAAGAAATCAATGGTGCCATTTTTTTCTTCTCTATTTCTCTTATTAGCATGTTTCTAGCCCTTGCCAGAGATCATATATGGGTATTCATCAAATGTAGAACTGATGGCTGGAGCTTACTAGTACGCAACCTCCAATCTTCAAGATATGTGACAGCTTTATTGTATCGCGTTATATATAGCGTCGACAATGGAGGGAAGTAAGCGGGTAGGGTAGTAAGATCCTGCTACTAGTAAGATACGTTATAGAGAAGAAAGGACTAACAGGTAATAGCACCTTCCTTCCCACACCTGTAGCAGAGTCCCAGGTCTCTATTTCCTTGCACCCCTTCTGAAATCCTCTCCTTCACTCAGCCTATCGCCACCACCTAAATTTGCGCCTTCACCGTTTATGCCAAACCCAGCTTGCTTGGACCAATTTCTCTACGTCACTCATTGTGCCTTTGTACCATCCCTGTTCTGAATTCTTCTGATCTGAGGGTCTCGTCTTGGTATCTTGATCTTCGAATTCATCTCCTCTTCCTCCACCATAAGCTTGACGAAATCTGCTCTCCCTGCTCCACCCTGTTCTTATCACGCAGCATGCGCTCCCTCCCTCCCCAGTCTCTTCTCATCCTATCATTTGTGAACCTGTACCCAATTCGCTCACCATCCAATCTTCTCTTGGGACCCGAACCCCTGTCAATCCATCTCCCTCTCTGATTTTCCCGCGACATGGGTTCACCACGAGCTACCTCTGCAAAAGAAAAGAGGATGCCGACTGTTTTTCTGATTGAAACAGGAGCTTCCCGCGACACCCCCCCTCCCCTCATGCGTCTGGAAGTCCCTGCCGCTGGGGATTGGATCACACCACTTCCCTTTGAAATCACCTCCGAAAGCGTGCTCCAAGGACGATGGACCTCCCTGCATGAGCTTCCCCCCTGAATACGTGGTGAAATCGGTCCGCCCTCAGACGATTCAACCTTGGGCGCCCCCCGAGACACACCAACCAAAAGCCCCTTTTTCAAAGAATCTCAAACCCCTCCCACACTTGCTCAAACCAGGGGAGCAGCGAAGCCGGAGCCGCCCCCCGGGAACCTCTCCCAGGCCAACCTCAAAACTGAGAGAAGTCACCGAACTCAGATCTAAGACAGTCACGAGATATGCTTCCCACCTCCGGAGGGATTGCAGGGTTCAGGCGGCGGCTTAAGCCCCTGCTGCGGTCGCCGGCGTCCTCCTCCATGTTGCCCTTTTTCCGTAATCAATCTAATATTACCAATTTTGTGTTGTCAATCTATATACAATTTTATAGATATTCATTAACCAAATGCAAAAAGTTCGACTTAGGACAAACTCAGTTGGACTTATACTTGTGATCGGAGGAGGTATATTACATCAAACTACCTGTCCAATTTCTTTGCTGACTTGTTGGTATCCTCCATTAATTGCAAGCCAATTTGTGCATGCTCCATCCAATGCATTTTGTTTTGGCAAATGCTACCCGATAACATTTTGATTGAAGTATGCACTATGCAGTCAAGTACACACGGGCGAAATATCATCACCAGTCTGGTAGAGGCCTAGGAAGCTCAAGGAGTCACAGTGGTCCAAGAAGTACCAAAGTAGATGTACATTTCACTTCGCTAAATCTATGTAAAGTTTGTCAGATTATTGGTCAGAAGTCAGAACCTTGCAATGCTCTACGTACACATTAGGATAGGAGTAATAGATAGAATAGAACCAAAGCTAGATTATTGATTGTATTCTTGACGTAAAAAATCTTAAATTTCATCCAATACAAAAGGACAATTGCTTACTCATGTTTCTGTTTGCAGGCTCCTCCATTAGAAGATGGATTATATAATACGGTCTTATGCGGAACTAGTTTTGGAAGTGACAAAAAGGGCAAGCTGGAAGCTATGTCTACAGGAAGACATGAATGAAATCAGATCAGGAAACAAAATCAACGAGGCTGAACGAGAACTTCGAGAAATTGAGACCTGCATCAACTATGCTTCTTTCATCGTTGCTGGTGGGATAAAAAATCTTGAGCAGGACCAGGTCTGCAGGTGGATCAATAAAGCCCAAGAGGCAGCCTTTTGCCTGGAAGATCAGATCGCAATGTACAGGACACCTGGCTTAGAGGTTGGTGCCTTAATTGCAATGAAGTCAGCTATAGGGAAGAAGTCAATCAAAGACCTCACCTTGACCATCAAGAATTGCATAGAGAGTAAACCAGATAAGGTCCAGCAGTTTGAGAGCAATTCTTCCAAATTCTTGGAGCAACAGTTTTGTGAGATCTCCCCTTTTGTCCGATATTCTCACTCTGAGACGGCAAAAACAGTATTTGGAATGGACAACACAATCAAGGAGCTAAAGAAATTTCTGGGAGAGAGCCACAACCATTCTGTGATCTTTGTCATCGGAGAGAAAGGCTCAGGGAAGACCACACTTGTGAAGAGTTTGTATGAAGACAACCATGTCAGGCGCAGTTTCGGTCCATGTTCCTGGGTAGACAATATGGCACAAGTTACAGGTTTGGCAAGCTTCCTGAGAAAGGTGCTCAAAGTGGAAGGATCTGTTGAAGGCGATACCATCAGTGACTTGGAGATAATGAATAAGGTGCAAGAAACCTTCCTTGGGGAGGGTAAAGGGCGTTACTTAATAGTGCTGGATGATATCGAAGACACTTGTGCCTTGCATACTCTGAAGCACGTCTTGAAAGGTTGCAAGGGAAAGATCATCTGTCTGACCACAAGAAAAAATCTACAAGATGATGCAAAAAATGACAGTAAGACTATTATGATTAACCCTCTTGAAGCAAGTGATGCACACAAGTTACTTATGCATGTAGCTTTCCCCAGATTCCACGGGGATGAGTTTAAGAAAGCTATCGAGTGGAAGGATACCGGCAAACTTGGGGATGATGATTTACATGTAACTGAAGTGGACAAGAAAATCACTATACTGAACCAAGTATTGGTGAAATGCATGGGCAACCCGTGGAACATACAGATGGTGGGGAAGCTCCTTGAGACCAATCCATCTGAAAGGTGGGATGAAATCCAGGAGCGGATCAATGGCATGCTGATCGGAAATAGAGAAATAGGAAAGGTTGATCCACCCATAGCGCTGGATGATCACACATTATCCCTCAATTCCCTCAGCATCTGGCATTGCTTCTTATACTGCCTGGCTTTTCCAAAAGGATTGGAAATATCAGCACAGAAGCTTGCCCGACTGTGGATGGCAGAAGGTTTCGTGCAAGACAGTCCGCTTCACAGCCAAGAGCATGAAGCACAGAGCCGCCTACAGGACCTCATCAGAAAGAATCTGCTTGTCGAAAGGAAGACAGGCGTTGATGGCAAGGTGCTCAAATGCAGCATAAACCAGCATATCCATCCCTTGGCGTTAAAAATGTGCAAGATACAGAAATTCTGCAGATTTGTGCCTGACAATACACATAAAGCATCCCCACCCAGCTCAACATCTCGCTATCGCGTGCTCTCTGTCCGTGGTGTTGGAGTTAAAGAGGTATCAGAGATGCTCCACAAGGACATCCGACTTCGTTCCCTGCTATATTTTGGAAGCAAAGAGTTTAAGCTTTCATTCAGAGGTCCACACAGGCTGCCAATTAGATGCAGCACATACAGGCTTCTACGGACGCTAGAACTTGAAGGAGCCCGTGTTGGCTGCCTACGACGCAGTATTGGATGCCTTGTTTGCTTGCGGTACCTAGGACTGCGGAACACACAACTGGAGGATCTGCCTGCGTCCTTCAACAGGCTCAAGAGACTGTTGTGCCTCGATATTAGGGACAACTACATAACAAGCTTGGATGATGTGTCTGCGTTTACAGAAATGAGGCATCTCCATCTTGCAAAATCCTTCCGTAACCAGTCCGTTCTTATCAGTGAAGGCCTGCGGTCGTTGGTCTATCTGCGGACGCTGTCTGGTACTGCAGATGGAGGAAATTTGGAGCAAGAATTGTCACACCTTTTCTTCCTCAGGAAACTATTAATCAAAGTATCAACTGCATCCTCCAAGAACATATGTGCTGCAATTAGCAAAATGGAGTTCCTTCACTCACTTGCTATTACTATATATGATGAGGACCTGGAAAAAGAAAAGAAAAACACAACAGAAGGCGTGGAGCCTGTCGATAGAAAGGAAAACATATCTAATGGGGAGCCTCACAAAAATAAAGAAGCAACACCTGACAGGAGCCGGTTTGATATAGGGCCTCTTAAAATTAGAGAAAATATCCGCAAGCTAAAGCTGGGTGCTCATATGGGAAAACTGTCTGCAGACCGCATCTCCATGATGCATTCCCTCACACATCTGTATCTCTGGGACAGCAAGTTGGATATTGACATCTTACATCGTCTGCAAGGCCTTCGGGACCTCCTCCTCCTCTCCATATGCAATGCCTCCACATATTCGAAACTGAGTTGTACACAGGGGGGCTACCGTAAATTGAAGAAGTTGTCCATCGTGTCCATGGAAAACCTGGCCGAGTGCACATTTGGCACAGGAGCCATGAAGAACCTGGAGGAGCTGAAGTTTACTAAGTGTGACAACCTCACTGGTGGCTCGGCAAAGGGGCTTGAGTATATCTCTCTCTCAAGCATGTGTGTTTGTCTGAAATGCATCCAGATTTTATTAATAGTGTGAAAACAAACAAACCAAATGATGCGCAAATTCTTGAGATCAACACGCACTTGCATAAATCTAGCAAACCCACTACTGAAGGACGCCAAACCACGACACCTGAATTCATCAACCGACCTGTGACTGAAGGTAAAAAAATTGAAACCATGGCCGTCAACCGTGTTACTCTACCCAGGTGAGCACCCATAGAAGCTGTCCTTACTCATTACCACATCTGTTGCAAAATGTATGGCATAATCATGACCACTCTCTGACCAAGCTTTCTATTTGTATAACAGAGGCACTAAAGACAATATTCAGAGTACAAAATCTTGTGATGGCACTGCAAAGCTTATGGCAGCACCACAGTCACCGCAAGACAGCTTAGGAAAAGGAATCTTAATGCAGAACAGTAGCAAAGATGACAGCGATGCTAGGCAGTCTGAGAGGAAGGATGAGACTCCTAACAAGTTCAGTGCTGCTAAAGGGGCTAAAACTGTGAGGATTAACTATGATAAAGAAAAGATGGAACAGTTGATAGCTGATATAGAATATGACAAGGTGTCTCATTGCATGGATGTAGTGTTGGGAAAGGCTTATCATAGCAGGAAGGATAGTATTGATGGGAGCAAGATTATAGAACAGAGTAACGAACAGGAAATAGACTTGGCTGTAGAGGAAGGAAGGAATTTATTGGCTATATTGAGATCTCAGCCTGTGGTTCTTCAGTTATCAGATTATGTGAAACCATATCCAGATGCTGTTCAGAATCAGACACAGATAGCTGATAGGAGCACTTCTAATATAGCTGCTTCAGGGGTCGAGACCCTGCACGTGGATGATATAGAAACATCGAACTGCTACAACGCGTCGGATTCTGGGCGAAAGCCCTGTCTTAGGAGTCTTTAAGGCCAGCGACGATGAAGTCTTGGACGTCATTCCCTTCTTGAAGGCGTTGCTGAAGAATCTCCTGCTGTCGTCGCCCTCCTGCAGGTCATCGTGGCTGCTATGCTGAACCTATTTGTACTTCCTTTCCTTCTCACTTTGGTTTGTCCAGCTGGTGGATGTTGTAGCCGTGGTCGTCGCTAAGGCCCCCTCTGGCAGATGCTTTGCTGCTGGGAGCGCGTTGGCCCCATCCGCGGATACTTTGCCGTGTTGATGATTTTGTGTTTGGGCGGATGCTTTGCCGCCGGTGTTGTGGTAATGGCTCCCTCGGCGGATACTTTGCCTCTGAGGTCGTAGCTGGGTTGTGGAACCGGCTCCCTCGGCGGATGCTTTGCCGTCGAGGTCGTAGCTGGGTTAGGAACCGGCTCCCTCGGCGGATACTTTGCCGCCGAGGTCGTAACTGAGTTGTGGAACATGCTCCCTCGGTGGATACTTCGCTGCCGAGGTGGAGGAATCAGCTCTCTTGGCGGATACTTTGCCGCTAAGGTCGTAGTTAAGTTGTGCTACTAGCTCCCTTAGCAGATACTTTGCCGCTAAGGTCGTAGCTCGGGTGGTTTCATCTACGGCTTCACTTCACTGCTGGCTACCTTCGTGTTGAGTCTTTTTGTAATAGGTCCAGTTAGCTGGGGTTGCCAGGTGGAGGGTCCCCCCCTCCCTCTCTGTTTTCTTGCTTTTCGTTTTGTGTTGTGGATCTCGTTGGTAATCCATGGATTACTTGCCAATCCTTTGTATCGGTTATTTTGTCGTTCCTTCGGCTCTTCTTCTTAATGAAAAACGCGTGAAGTCGCGATAAAAAAAAAAGGATAATGTTTATGATTTGAACCATCGAATAGAATGTGAGATTGAGCAGTTGACTGATATGAAAGTAGTGCCTAATATTACTTTATCTAATAAACAAAGGATCCCAGAAGGAAGCCAAACCACTGCACCGGAGTCAGTTGCCCCACCTACGACTGAAGGTGAAGAAACCCGAACCACTCCACCCAGGTGAGCACTCATAGTCATAGACTCATTGCTACCACCTTTATTGCAAAGTGTGTGATATGATAACGAGCACCCTCTGATCAAGATTTCTATTTGTATAACAGGGGTGCTAATGATAACATTACTAAGAATACAAAATCTGGTGACAGTGATGATGGAGACGAAGCTGGTCAAAGTAGTTCCATGACATGAACATACCGATTTCCATAGTTGTGCTTTGCCATTACATGTTGTCATGTTCCAGGTGGATATGGACTATGGAGTTGATTAATGGATGGATATATTTGCCCGATGCAGTTGTACTGGCATCTCGATTCTCCACTACATGACCCGGACCAGGGCTTGTAAACTGGAAGGTAATATCAACCAATAAAAAATTACTGTAGTTATATTTGAACAGGCTGACGAGATAAAATAATCCAAATGAAGAGATAAGCAGATTAGGAGATACGATGATTCAAAGGAGAAGTACATGATCTGCATGCAGGACGCAAACCAACCTGAGGCCTGAGCGAAAGGATCACGTCTCTGCTGTTTTGTTACGAAAGTGTGATAATAATTGTTTGAAGTTTCTGATTTTTTTTTCTTCTTTCAACTATGCTGAGAGAAAAAAAAAAATCATCTATTAAAACTGGGCAACGTGAATTGACTAGAAACTCCACAAAATCAGTTGAAGCTGAAGCCCAGTCTCAGCTAGCTAGCATGTTTTGTTTGGTCGGAGATCCTAAAGGTTCCCTCCCTTGAACTCAAGAGACTCTCCAAATACATAGAGACAGAATTTAGGAGAATTTAGAAAGTATATATATAAGAATAATTTTGGGGTGGAAAAAATGCGAACATTACCTATTCCCCCCCCCCCCCCCCCCCCCCCCCCCCCCCCCCCCCCCCCCCCCGCGAGCCCGCATCGCACTCGCACGATTGTACCTCGCCGCGAAACCTCGAGGGCAAGGCCAGCCATAGTGCCCGTGCTTCATTGACCCAATGACCCTAACACGGCCGACGCCCTCCCTATGCATCGTCTTCGCCGACGACGACCCTAATCTCTCTGGCTGTACAGCCCCTCTTCTTGTGCGCGCATTAGTTGTCGCTAGTCGCTACCGCTATGGATTCGCTCCAGCTGCGGTGCTTAGGGGAACACGCTGGGCCTGGCCCAAAGAATAGCCCAGACGTTCAACAAGCCCAATTTTTCTTGCAGGCCAGGTTAAAGGCCCAAATAATTGCTGGCTTTTCTCCTTAATAAAAAAAAAACAGAAATACCAAGAACCTTGAGATTCTCTCTCTTTTGATTTGCTAATGTTTGATGACAACGAGCTTGCTCATCATCAATTGCTTCCTCACTACTAGTTCCCGAGCGCTGCTGCCGCGACGGCTGACGGCCTGACCAAACAAAACATGCACGTGGATCGCTGGCTGTTGCCCGCCAAATTAAGGCAAAGCAAAGGCAGGCGGGGGGGCGAGGCGGGGTGGCCACACAAAAGCTCGGCCTCCGACCATCGCTCCCGCCGCTCGTCTCCGATCCCCGCCTATTCATTCGTCTCCCACAGCAGCTCACCGTGCCTCCTCCGTCGGCATCGATCCGGCCGAGAGCACACCGTGTACCGTCTCTCCCGGGCCGGCGTGCGCGCGCGTACGTGGTGGTCGGAGGCTGCCGTCGCTCGCGTCGGCCGCCCCCGGCCAGCGAGCGATCGAGGGACAAGGAAAACGGAGGAGCAGCTAGCTCGAGGTGAATGATCAGCCACATCCCGTTCCTGCGGAAAATGCATCGCTGGATCCTCCCTAGCTGCGGCGACATCCGCCAGCCGCGCCCGTCGTCCCGCCGTCGAGGTACGCCGTCGCCGTCGTCGTCAATGATCAATTCCTTCCGCCGTCGTCGTTCTGCATTATTTCATGACCTGCATGCGTGTTCCCCATCGATGACGTGCAGATGAGTCCCCGAGGCCGGCGACGGCGGCGGCGGCGGCCCCGTCCCCTGCGAAGCTGAGGAAGGTTGGGTCGGAGGGGTCTCTGGTGCTGGCCGTGCCCAAGGACGTGGAGGAGTTCCGGACCATGTCGGCGTACGGCCGCCTGACGCTCTTCACGTACGAGGAGCTCCGCAAGGCCACCGGCGACTTCAACCCGGGGCAGATCGTCGGCGAGGGCGGCTTCGGCGTCGTGTACCGTGGCGTCATCGACGGCGCCGTGCGCAAGGGGTACCCGCCCACGGAGGTCGCCGTCAAGGCGCTCAACCCGGAGGGACTCCAGGGCGACAGGGAGTGGCTGGTACGAATTGGATTGCATTGCAACTGCATCATCGTGCATCTCCAATTCTCCATTGAATTGCATTTGCAGACGGAGGTGAGCTACCTGGGGCAGTACAGCCACCCGAACCTGGTGGAGCTGATCGGCTACTGCTGCGAGGACGAGCACCGGGTGCTGGTGTACGAGTTCATGGCCAAGGGCAGCCTTGAGCACCACCTGTTCCGCCGCGCCTGCTCCCTGTCCTGGACCACCAGGCTCGCCATCGCGCTCCACGTCGCCAGGGGCCTCGCCTTCCTCCACGGGCCCCACCGCCCCATCATCTACAGGGACTTCAAGACCTCCAACATCTTGCTCGACGCCGTCAGTCCCTCTGTCTCTCTCTCGCTGGTCCGGCGCCGGCGGCCACACCATGCAATGCAATGAACTCACCCACCATTCTCTGCATCTGCCAGGAATTCAACGCCAAGCTGTCGGACTTCGGGCTTGCCAAGGAGGGGCCCATGGGCGGCGAGACGCACGTGTCCACCAGGGTCATGGGCACCTACGGCTACGCGGCGCCGGAGTACATAGCCACGGGCCACCTCACGGTGATGAGCGACGTGTACGGCTTCGGCGTGGTGCTGCTGGAGATGCTGGTGGGGCGGCGCGCGCTGGAGCCCAGCAGGGCAGGGGCCCGCGACGGAAGCCTGGTGGACTGGGCGCGGCCCATACTGATCCGACCCAAGAAGCTCGAGCGGATCCTGGACCGGCGGATGGGCGAAGTGGGCCCAGAGATGGGGCTGGAGCGCGTGGCCCGCCTCGCCTACGACTGCCTCAGCCAGAACCCCAAGGTCCGGCCCTCCATGCCCAGGGTCGTCGCCACGCTCGAGGCCGTCCTCGCCGCCGCCGACGCACCGCCGGCCGGCGTGTCGTGAGATTGGAATCCTAGGCAGGCAGTAGGGTCCGCATACGGCTTAATTTAATTAGGTGCGTACGTACGTACGGGTATATGCATTTGGCGAAGGAAGGAGGCATATGTTTGGTGTAATCACTTGATCGAACCCATATATTCATTCATGGAGTATAAAATTATGGTTTGATACATGTGTAAAAGAATATAAAACTATTGAGCAGCTTTTAGTTGACGCTATTGTATTGACAACGGAAGCAGTAGGACCGCACTGCAGGCTCCGCTGCGGACATGAGGTGCCGGAGAGATCATCGGCGTTGGCTGAGGAAAGACATGGAGAGGGTACAAAAAGTTTAATGTGGCTGCTGGGATTCGAGCCCAGGTCTCTACGGCCACAACGTAGAATTCTCACCACTAAACTACAGCCACTATGTTATTCACTAGTGATATGCATCTGAACTACACAGATAACACACAGCCACTTTGTTGTTTAGTGACCGCATACTTTTATAATTACAGGTGAAAGAGAGTGCGATGCGCACAATCACCTGCCTCCATGTGTGTTACTACTTTCCATGCAGTATGCTGACAAATTCCAGGCACAGGATCACTGAGGCCCTGTTTAGGTCCACTGTAAATTGCAATTATATAGTCACATCAACATTGTGGCATATGCATAGAGCATTAAATGTTGACGAAATGTTTACATGCTTGCGCTTTTTGCATGTATATCACGATACGAATCTTTTAAGTCCACTTGGATCATGAATAGACAAAATTTGTCAAATACAAACGAACGTGCTACATTGTAGAATTGCGGAGATGTAAACGGGGCCTGAGTTATGCCGCTGAGATGACAAGAACTGAGGCACATGCATGATGTCACTGATGTCCATGCGGGGACACTGATAGTAAAATATGGCACAGAGTTCAGAGTTTCAGACCTCACCGCTCCAAAATCTTGCCAAGATCAAGGCAAGCAGATAAGCAGACCACAAGAAGTGGATGCTTCAGGCCTATCCAATCAAAAACATAACAATTGTAATCTCCAGTTCAATATATGTTTACGACAATTAGTAATTATCCATGCTTTGGTAATTAGAGCCATCACTCTCAGCCGATAAAGGACAATCAACAAAACCTTCCCAATGTTAACAGACCCGGTGGCACAGCTTAACACTTTCGACTATAACCGACAAAAGTAACAAAAGAAAATAAATCAATGTTCAACTTCCCAGCAAAAAGGGGGAAAAAATTGGCTCATGGATTCACTGATTCTCTCGTGATAGCATTTGTGAATTCACATGTTATTCCAAACTCTTGAAGCCATTGCTGAAGATACAAGTGGATTAACTCATCCTATGCTATTGCTATGGCAGTGGCACTAATATATCACTCTACAAAGGATTTTTAAAGGTTTCTTGATGGTGAAAGTGAAACAATCCAGTAGATAAAATCCTTTAAGTGTCAAACTAAACACACATGAACAAACAACGCACACTAGTTTTGATGACTGAGGGCTGAGATCTCAGATGACGCAGTCGCAAGAATCAGCCCATTATCTAAGCTTCGGAGCCTCCAAGGCGGGAATAGGCCAGAGAGAGAGAGAGAGATCAGTATCATGCTACATTAAGCACAGTTGTATTTACATTTTCCACAACGTAGAATCTGGTCATCTGTCGAATTTCAAATGAGTTATAATGTTACATAGATCACGGCGTAAAGAACTACATCATAACCAGTGGCACTTGTTGGACAACAGCCAGAGGATTCGTCTGGACAGAGAACGCAAGCTGAAGTGCATCAAAGAATGCTCGTCGCAGAGATGAAGCTTGCTGCAACACAGTCCTGTTCAGAAGATTCATACACAAAAAGTTGACTTTTGACTGTTAAAGCACTAAAACAGACAAGGTGCCTTGGATAATACTGAAGTCAGCTGAGAAGTTCTTACCTCTTCAAACCAGCAGTTTTCCTTCGGAGCACGTACATGGTTGAGAACAGCAGCGTGAACAGAAACATTAACTTGCTGCTTGGTAGAACAATATGTATTTTCCCAAACTTTAGGCGAATCGAATAAAACCACCAGAACAATGGATCAAATTGATTTGCAACGTGCTGGGATGGTTGAGCAGACTTCACCAGGACCTTTTTGAGCCCATCGCACACAGGAGCTTTCTTTGGAGGATCCTCATGTGGCAATGATGTTGAGCCATTTGTAGAAGTAGAAAGGTTCCTCTCTGCTGTTTGTTTTACTCCTTCAACAGTGGACAACCTTTTATTTGCAGCTAATCGTACTGCATCAAGCTTTTTTAGTAGGACCTGTATAGAGAAAAAATAATAAGAAAGAGCTTGATTAAAAATGAATGCAGCAGTAAAACTTATTGAGAAAAGCAAGAATCATGGGAATTCAGAAACAAATGTTTTGGAAATATAAGGGAGTCCTAGTTTAGCATGAAAATTATTTGGAAGTGAGAAAAAGCATACTGTAGTGGGAATTCATTCAGAAAAGAAATAGTTTTGTAAATAGGAGTCCTAGTTTAGCATAAAAATTATCTGGAAACCTATAAGACCCCAAGCTGGTATAGACCTAAGTTTGTATAATGAAACATTTGGATTCAGTGTGCTGTAGTAGATTTATTAACCAATGTTTATAAGAAAAATACCTAATGTCTTTCCTCAGTTAGATCAGCTTTTTCTGCCCATGAGATAGCAGTTTCAGTATCTTGAGAGACAATACAGAGGAATGTTACTGTATACAATTCTGCCACCTCAAAATACTGCCCAGCTGACATAACAGATGTAACAGCAAAACCATTTGAAGCGCTGCCATGCCCTCATCCAAAACATAAAACCTCATCATTTGGAGGTCCTCCTCAAAGATTGGTGAGGAGAAAAAACAGACACCTTGATGACAGCTGTGTCTTCTACAATTAGGGTACATAAGAGACAGTTTTACACCTCTTCTTTGAATGTCCGTTCAGCCAGTCATGTTGCAGCACAGCTTCACACATTGGAACCTAATACTTCAGCCCATGCACACGAACCTTGAAGCTAGAAAACAATTCGGCAACCTAACCATCACGGAAGTGGTAATAACCTGCTGAATAATCTGGAAGGCCAGAAACAATATCATCGTAGATGATGAAAGCCTCTCGATCATAAGTTGAAAAGCACTGTTTAAAGAGGAGCTGGCATTGGTGTGCATCAAGGCCAAGCAAAAGGTCAAAGGTCCAATGTTTGTGTCTATAGAGTTACACCTCACGTACTTTTATTTTCTCTTTTTGGACCTACGGCCTTGGTCTCTCTATACATACTATACTCCCCTTAATACAAAGAAAGGTAGGAACCTTCCCTGCCAATGGCTTAAGAAAAAGATATTTCAAACAAGTTAAGGCATGCAGATTACTAGCTTTATTTAGACACCTTATGTTCTCCAACAACACCATTTTCTTCTTGGTGACAGGTTGATTCTCAAGTGTACCATGACAGTTATATTTTACATTCCCAAGTATGTGATAGGGCAGACTAGTGATAAAGGAATCAGTAGTCACATGAACATAACATTAATTGATCCCTATTTTTGAGGTAATAAACATGACTTGTTTTCCCTAACCGGTTGAGTTGAGAATAGGGACTAACCAAACTGTTGGAGATGCTCTTATGAGTAAAAAAGGGAAAGTATGAAAGGTGTTTACAGCTTTTCATGGACCAAATGATGCTGCAACCCTGAAGGACGGATTCCATTTCTAGCAGGGGACAATCAGGAGTATTTGCCAGTAATCAAGCCATGGAGGAGGCATAAATATATTAGAACCATATAGTTGAGCCAATTCTTCTTTCCTAGTGAAGTTTGAGGGCAGGATCAGGATCACCTCCTGCAATACAAAAAATCAACATACCTTATCATATGTTCTTGCCAAAATGATCCTCCTTACATAGAAAGTATACAAACTTTGGAAGCCCCAAGAACACTACAACAGATATTGGTGCTGCTGAACGACTTGTTTTTTTATGTTCTCCTCTTGCTATATATGGCTGAAAGGACAGATGAGCAAATCACTTCCAGCTATCATTGACCTTGAGCTTCGTCTAGAAAAAGGGTAGCCATTGATGTTGCTTAATGAAGCAAAACCTCCACCGTTGTTGTCCCATGTGAGATTGCCCCTAGCATCCAAGACAAAATACCATCAGATAGCAATAAAAGGGAAACAACCAGAACTTGTATAAAACAAGTGTCACTAGGACCATAGACCTAGCCATGGAATCCCCACGATTGCATTTACTGTACTAGTACTGGAGCAAAGCTATTTATCCATCTAAGCCAACACACATGCATTTTATACATTCAAGATGCTATGTTAACAAAGGAAAATATAGTTGACACAATTTTGTCTCTATTTTACCAAACACCAGATCAAACCGTAGTGAGCCGGTATGAATCTTGGCTTTCCAGATTGACAATTTGCCACACTGTCCAATTGGTTTCAAGTGAAATCGTGTGAACTTGTCACTGTAAAAACTTACAGCATTTTTAATCCCACTAAAGGTGGCCGCAGCCCACATGAGTAGTCGTCTGAGCATCCTCCCACACTAGAGTGGTGCCCCCTCCTTTTTTTTTGCAATTGCGAAGGATAAAATGAACAACTCACAATATATAAGGTACTAATAATATCCCGGGCCCCATGACGATTCATCACATTAAATGGTTATAAACAGAATCGGTGCTCGATCAACTAGGATATCCTCTTTGAATGTTATTCGTTCAGGTTGAAATCGAATCAAATCTGGCTCAGCAGGATCTCCCTCCAGCCCAACCTATCCGCAGAGACGCGAGCCATCGTGTGGACTCGTGGTCTGGGAGGTCACCAACTAACAAAACCGCCTAAAATCCCAACAGAAACGAGGGGATGAGGAAGGACGGGAGAAACAACAGTTGGAAACCTCTTGCCGGCGGCGAGCACAAGAACCGCTGCCACGACTTCATGCTTCGGTGCTCCCCGCGAAGGCAGACCCGACGGCGCGGACGGTGGCGGCGAGTAAAGCGCGGTAGGCATGGACCGCTGGAAGAGACGGAATTTCAGGGACAAATTTCACATCCAATTCGCGTCTCGCAATATTTAACATCAAATTCGTTTATCTTTCAAAATTTGACATCGGGCATGCGAATTATTTCGATTTAGCGGATTTCAGCCATTTTCCCATCTTTTCTTTTTTTCTTTAATCTTTTCACCTCTTCCCATACCTGAAAGGACAAAAATACCCATAGCATTTTTAACACATCGATTGGAGTATGTTCGCTCGGTCTCCTTCTCGCGTGACTCGCGACGAGCCACGTCCGCGGAAGGCGAGCGCCGCCGCGACTTCGCCGCCTCCCACTCCACAGCCTGTTCGCCACCAGGGGCGGTGCGCGTGGCTAGGTCGAGCAACGGCGGCGGCGGCGCGAGGCAGCGGCGGCGGCGGCGGCATGCGGCAGGAGCGACGGCGGCGGCGCACGGCAGCAGCGGCGGCACGGCTTGGGCAGCTAGGGAGCGGTGGTGGTGCCGGCGTGAGGCGCTGCAGTGCGCGTCCTCCGTGAGCGCAGGTGACCGGAGAGTAGTGGCCAGTAGGAGCAGCACGAGGAAGAAGAAGCTGTCATGCGGGTCTGAAAGCCCTTAATTGATGAAACCTAATTTGTTAATGGTTTGCTAAGTGTTTCATGAGAATGATTAAGCAAATTACAAGATGAAGTAAATGACCGGGTCGGTAGAGGTCACAAGTGAAGGACAATGACGGCGTCCATGCAAATAGTGTAAGCCCATCAACAATCGGAGAAAGCCCTAATGACGGCATCCAAGTAATTAGTATAAGTTCATCATCAATTGGAGTCCACAAGCTTCATCGAGAGAAGAAAAGAAAAGTGGAGAAAGGCGGGAGCTCAAGACAAAGGTATAAATCATAAGAGTTCTTTGCTTTTGGTGATCAAGACTCCATAGAAAAATTGATCACGTTTAGAATAGATAGCCGTACTATCAAGAGAGCCGAAATCGTTGATGAAATGCGGTTATCAAGTGCCACTAGGGATCATGATCATTGCATTGCATGTAGATGCTAGCGACACTAACAAACCCTTTGGAAAACTGTTTTGAAAAGACTAACACACGTGCACAAGGTGTTGAACACTTGGTGTTAGCACTTGGGAACAAGGGGCGCGAGAATCCGAGTTGATCTTCTCTGAAAATCTAGCGTCGGACGCTAACTCGGCAGAGCATTGGACCATTTGCTCGGTTCGACGGCTAACCCTAAGTGCGCGTTAACTGCGAGCGTCGGACGCTGGCTCGGAGGGCGTCGGACTATTGTCTCTGTCCGACGGTGCCTCGTGCCAGAGCGTCGGACGCAGTTTCTCGGGGCGTCGGACAGTCGCCTGACTTGTCCGACGCGCGGCATGCGCTGGAGCGCGCCGTGGCGCAGTGAGTGGCGTGGCCAGAGTGCGACGTGGCGTGGCGTGGCACGGCAAGGCGTCGGACGCCAGTTTTGGTCCGAGGCCTGGCGTCGGACTAATCCTTCGCGCACGTCCGACGGTCTGGAACTCTCTGTCTCTTGCGCGCGGTTTTGTTCGAGAGCGTCGGACGGGGCGGTTTAGTCCGACGGTGGCAAGCCACCGTCCGACCGTCCGACGAGCTGTGTTTCGCGCAGGAACGAGATAGCCGTTGGGATCGGACGATCGACGTTAAACGGCAGAGGACGCGTGGCAGCGATCCAGTGCGTCGGACCGTGGTGATGGTCCGACGATGGCGAGCGTCGGACCATCCCGGACTGTCCGACGGTGCGCATTTTGCCCCTAACGGCTAGCTCCTTGTGTGTGGCTTATTTATAGGGGCTTGGCCGGCTGTGGGAGGCTCTCTTGGCACTTTTGATCATTGCTAAACACTCTTGAGCCTTCCCACTCCATTCTCACTCATCCTACTTGCTTGATTGCATTCTTTGGTGAGTTTGGAGAGCATCAAGTGCATTGCTTGATTGAGATCATCTAGAGGCACTTGGTAGCGGTGATTCGCAGCGGTTTCTCTCGTTACTCTTGGAGTTTGCCGACTCCTAAACGGCTTGGAGCTGCGAGGATCGTTGAGGGGAGTTGGTGATTGTCTCCGCCTCCGATCGAAGGTATTGTGAGGGGTTCTTGAGCCTGTCCCCGCGGGAGATCGCGAAAGGCATCTTTAGTGGATTGCTCGTAGCTTGGTGGATCCCCGTCTTGTGTTGGTTGTGCGGCACACTTGAGAAGGGTTTGGCATGTGATGCCAATTAGCGCGTGAACCTCCAAGCAGGTGTATCGCTACAACGAGGACTAGCTTGCCGGCAAGCAAGTGAACCTCGATAAAAAATCTTGTGTCATCTCTCTACCGAGGACTTCTATTGTGATTGATTGATTAATTATATTGGATATCATCTCTTATCTACACCGGCGGTATTGAAATCACCTCTACTCTTTACATTTGTGTACTTACTCTCTTGTGTAGCTTGTTAGTTAGTTGTTCTCTTAGGAGTAGTGTAAAAGTAGTGACATAGCCTTTGAGTGTGAACTAGAGATCATAGTGTAGTATACTTGTCTAGGTGGCTTGCATAGTGTAGTTTAGAGCTAATGCTTTGCAAAAGCTTGCTAATATACTAATCGACTTGTTAAGTGTTGTTTGTAGATTTTTATAGGCTATTCACCCCCCCTCTAGCCATTTAGGACTTTTCAGGGTCCCACCCATAAGTGACTCGTTTTACTCAGACAAATGTTGTACAATGGTATGTTCTACTTAAGGCGGGGGTAGTTTCGTCCTTTCCGGTGGGTGAAGAGAGGTGAAAAGATTAAAGAAAAAGAAAAGGATGGGAAAATGGCTAGAATCCCCCAAATCGAAATAATTCGCATGCTCGATATCAAATTTTGAAAGACAGACGAATTAGATGTTAAATATTGTGAGACACACGAATTGATTGTCAAATATTGAAATTTCTCCATTTCAGGTGATGTTTGCCTGGGGATGCCGGGATGGGGACATGATTTTTTACATCTTATTACATACATCTCCAGTCGTTCAAACAATCAAAAGACAAAGCTGTTTAGTTGCTCAACTTCCCAAAAAGTTTCTCAATTAATTTTCGGTATATACATGGAGCATTAAATATATATAAAAAATAACTAATTATACAGTTTGTCTATACATGTCGAGACGAATTTTTTAATTTAAGTCTACTTTGTTCATGATTAGACAAAAGTTATCAAATATAAACGAAAGTAATACGGTACTACCTCTATCCCAGAAAACATACAACTATGGGTTACGTGCCAGAAAAAATAGATCACGTTTGACCAAGTTTTTAGGAAATAGTATTCATATTTATGACTCCAAATTAATATATTATGAAAATATATTTCGTAATAAATTTAATGGTGTTTATTTGGCATTATAATATTTATAATTTTTAATCTTTAATTCATCAAAGTGGATACACTAAAACATAGTACTATTCTAAAGTTGTATGTTTTTTGGGGCGGATGAAGTACCAAACACCCAAACTTCCTAAAAATTTTGGGAACTAAAGGCAGCCCTATTTCATGATCATTATTCCTGTTCCGTCCCTAATTTACTGGTACCAAATAAGGGAATAGAAGAGAATGACCGGTGGGGCCACGAGTCAGGAGAGCTCTGCCCAGCCCAAAATGCCCAATTGCCAATTCGGATCTCGGTTGCCAGGTGGTGGATGGGATCCGCATCCGCATCAGTCAAAACGCATTTGTGAGATGCGGAACGGATCGGAGTCGGAAGGCAGAGTTCAGCACCGAGACGGAAAGGACCCGATAGCGGGGGCTATATGTAGCGCCTTGTCCCGTCCGCCCTCTGGAACAACACAGACCGCAGCCGCCGCGAATCAGCAATCCAGATCTAGCGACTTCAGGACCTGCCGTACCAACCTGGCGGGGAACAAGCCCGCAGCCAAGGCGGAGGGTAAGCCCGAGCCGGCGGCCAAGGCGGAGGCCAAGCGTGAGGCGGCGGCCAAGGCGGAAGGCAAGCGTGAGGCGGTGGCAAATGGCGACGGCAAGCGCGTGCCGGCAGCAAAGGAGGAGGTCAAGGTGGCCATGGTGACCGAGAGGGTGCCGGATTCTTTCATCCGCAGGGTGCGGGAACGTCCCACGCCGAGGCCCCGTCCTATCACCGAACCCATCTTCTTGAGCAGGCCCGAGGTCGTAAAGAAGCTCGAAACTCTTCATTTCTATATCAATTGTCTCGTGGACATGGAAGAGAACATCCTGAAGCAGGTCGATGCCAAGGGGCATGCCGATTTGGTGGTGGATTACTCGGAAGGTGTCAAGAAGCTTTATCCTCTTCCTGGCTATTAGGCTTCGTGAGTAAAATCTAGGTCCGTGCAGCCTAGTAGTCTGTCAGTCGGTGTTATCTATCTATCGTTCTGTTTTATGTTAGTCTGTGTTATGTTAGTCTGTGTTATCTATCTATCGTTCGGTGTTATGTTAGTCGGTGTTATATAAGTGGGTGTTATCTATCGTTTCGTGTTATGTTAGTCGGTGCTATCTATCAATCGGTGTTATCTATCAATCATAGAGTTGCAATCTGCTGGCTGCTGATCTACATCTAGTCATTCTTGCAATGCAACAACAGGAACAGCCTGTGCGGCTGTGCCTGTACCATCTGTAAGGATTACGATGTCATAATATAATAATTAAGTACATAAGTAAAATGTCCGCTGAGATTTGTGTTGATTCTTTATGTCATTGTTGACCCATGCCTGGCCTTTTAGCTGCTGACCTGAAGGCTGTCTGTGATTTCTGAAATAAGATCTTCTTTTTTTGAAATTGGATAGCTTCTCATTGCACCCGGGTCGACAAATCGCCGACAACAATTACATTGACACTATCTGGGACATGGCATGTCATGTGCACCATCCCTTCTGTGCTAACCACACCAAGAGCAGCAAGAGCATGAGCTGCCTTGTTACATTCTCTCGGAACATAAACACAATTCCAACTAATAAAATTTGCAGCGGAAAAAGACTTTAATTCCTCGATCAAGCATCCCGTCTCTGACATGTCTGGCATCTCCGACATCCAAGCCTGCTTAATTTTCAGCGCATCGGTGACCTATTCCCAAACTAGCTGCTGCTTGCACTCCTTGCAGACATGCAATGGCCTCCGCTTGGACATGCAATGGCCTCCGCTTGGAAAGCTTTTAACAGGTGGTCTACTCGTCCCCAGCCGGATAACACAACATCCCCATCACTAATGAGGCATCACAGTTTAATTTCAGTACACCTTCCGGAGGTCTCACCCATCTCTAAGCTCTTACAGTCGGGACTCGTTGCTTTGGTTGTTTCATGGCTTCCAGTTCCCCAGAATATAGTTTAATTGCCCTAGCAATTTGCTCGGGTGATCTTCTACGCCCTTCTCTGATTGTATTTCTCTCATTCCATATAAACCAAAGCGTGATGAACATAATCCTGCGTTTTCCTTCTTTTTCATGCAAAATTTGGTTGACTACCTCCCGAGCTGAACCCAGGGCCTGTAGCCCACAACATTCGATTCAATTCTCTCCAAATGCTCCTGGCCAGCTTGCACTTCAAAAATAGATGACCACCATCTTCATCAAACCTACTACAGACAGGACAAACGGTATCTATCCTCATACCTCGCCTCACAAGATTTCTTCTCAGCGGGTGACTGTTATGAGCTAGCCTCCAGATAAAATGATTCACTTTATTTGGACATTTGGATTTCCAAATCTTCTCCCACATTGATTCAGATCCTCCATGGCTGCCTCCCTGCAAACTGCCTTTGACTCTCGCACGAATCAAAGTGTCCCGACAAACCTTATAGGCACTTTTGACACTGAAAACACCACTATCATTATAATGCCATGCCAAGACATTTTGTCTCCCCTCATTTACTGGCATAGCAAGGATCATGCTTGCATCTTCTTCCCAAAACACATCGCGGACTAATTCTACATCCCAAGAGCCAGTAACAGGATCAATTAGATCATCCACATTTGTAAGAATATTTCTCCCTCGGCGTGATAGGACGCCTAGACGGTTCTTTCGGAATCCATGGATCATCCCAAATTTTCAGATTCCTGCCATCCCCTAACCCTCCAGATCATACCCATCTTCGTAACCTCGAGACAACGCCACAGACAAAGGGAGCGAGGACGGACCGCTTGCATAGCACGATGGTAGCGTTCCCTAGTGCAGCGTTTTTTGCGCTATATGCATACTGGAGGAACGTATACCGTTCCCCCGTGCAGATAGCCTAAACTAGACAACTAGTTAACCATACAGGCCTTGGTCGGTCCATCACTGGTTCCATCACTGCTGATCCCGAATTTTGGGAAACTTCTGACCTGGTAATGTGCTTACAGCCCCCTTCCATTACTTCCTTCACATACGCAACACTGAACTAATTGCATTTCCTTGAATACTCCAATTTCAGACTGGTTCTTCTCGCCGCAGAGGGCGTGGTGAGCCTCCAAAGTATCTTGCACGGCTGCATGGCCTGTTTGGAGACTCCCAAGAAGAGACTGGAAATCTGTTGTACGCCGGTGGAGTCCGTCCACACTCACCTAGCGATGCCAGTGATCAAACCCCTCCCCCAACAGATGCTTCCGATAATACCAGGGTAGGGTGCTCTGCTGTCCGCCTAGGTAAGCGTCCCATGATGGAGCGGGTAGATGAAAGCCCAGCCAAGAAGAGGAGCTCAGGGATGGCTGCATCCTTTGAGGCACTGTCTGACAGCATCAGGTCCAAGCTAGAAGAGGATGACCCCGTCAAGGCTGAACAAGCACAGGTGAAGCTCTGCATGCAGATGGTGAAGGCTGATGGAATCCCCGAAGGGACTGAGCTTTACAACAAAGCCATCTACCTATTCAGGAATCCTTGCAACCGGGCCGGCTTCTTGGGCATGGAAACTGCAGATGGACGGCGCTCCTTGGAATGGACTCCAATGAATTGATTGACCTAAGTTTTCTGAAAAATGTGAGTTTGCGTGTGCTACATTTGTTGTAATTTTTTTTGACGGTGTTAAATTTGTTTGCCTGTAATGTTGAGTTATTGTTTTTGTACTCCGATGGACACAACTTTTCGGTAATAATCCCTGTGTAATAATGTGCTCATTTTGTGCAACCCTTTGTGCCCGTTTTTTCGTCTGAACTACAGTTGTGTAGTTACAATGTGCAGCAACTCATGTATCTTTGTGGCCTGTCTGTCCCAGGAGCTGAGGCGCGGTGCCCATGGAGTGGGCGACCACTCCGGGAGAAGCACACGGGCTGCTGCACAGCGACGTCGCACACTGCTTGAAGCAGCGGCCAGGGTGGCGGGCCTGGGTGCTCATGTAGCTAGATATGAGCAGGACAATGAACCAGGTATTCCTCGAGCGCTGCAGTTAGAACATTTAGGTGGCAGACAGTGGCTGAAAATAATTTTGAATAATCGGAATTAGTGCTACAAGAACTTGCGAGTGGAGCCAGCTGATTTGCATGACTCACTAGTCAGGTGCCATGGGCTGCAGATAAAGATGGCAATAGGTACCCGTGACCCGAAACTCGATGGGTTTTTGCCCTATTAGGGTATGGGTATGACCGTATGAGTCAATTTCTATACCTGTGGGTTTATTAATGGGCAAAAAACCAAACCCAGTGGGTTTGTGGGCGTGGGTCTTGGCATGTATTACCCAAACCCACAAACCCATGGGTTTTTAAACCCGACCTATCATAAAATAGTAGCTCATATCATCCTACAATACCCTAAATTTCATGGCTAGATTGATGCATATAAGATGGCTTTCTCATCTCAAATGGTTTGATGAAGTTATCCGTAACCGTATGTAAATAAATCCTTTAGTTTTTAGATCTTGTATTAGCAAGTAATTTTATATGGTCAATAAATATATTTAGAAATTTTCTCAACCCTCATCTTGTAAATAATTTTATATATTCAATAATGTAGTAAAACCAAATACAAATTTGCAAGACAAAAAGAACGTGGTTTCTCTCTTCATTTGGCGTGGAGGGTGCCTAATGCTTGCTGGGCACGGTATGGGCAAATATTTGTACCCATCTTAGTTCGTGGGTTTTTTTAACGGGCGCATTTTTTCTTCGCGGGCACAGGTATAGGTATGCTGTACCCAGCGGTACGTACCCGTTGCCATCCCTAGCTACAGAGCACAACCCAGTGTAGTTCAATAGAGGCATTGGGACTGTTTGTGTGGGCCTGTGCACATGGGGAGTCCTGTAGGGACATGGAACCCCGGTTCCATTGGTCTGTAGACACAGTGCACCGCAAGTTCCATCATGTTGTAGATTGCATGTTCTAGTTTGCCCAAGTAGTTCTGAGGCCTAGAAGTGCAAGTGCCCGGGCACGCCACCCACGACTGACACCATACTCCCTCCGTCCCACTGCTTTCGTCGTTTGAAATGTGTGCCCTCCTCATGGTCACGAAAATCGAGCGACAATCCTAAACGGACAGAGGGAGTATGCACCATGGTTTGATAGGAATCTCACAGTCACAAAAGTTCCCGGTACGTTCAAGGAACGTGGTACGTGGAACGATAATTTTAAGTTCTCGGTTCGTAAGGGGGTATACCTCTTCGGTACATTTGGATCGAAGATAGGATCATGATCCCTAGACAATTAAGACGATCTACCCAGAGTGTACCAAGAAAAATTGGCTCCTTATCGTAATCTGTACGAGGTCAAAATGTCGAATAGGCTATTTGT
This sequence comes from Eremochloa ophiuroides, assembly GCA_038502445.1. Classification (NCBI taxonomy): domain Eukaryota; kingdom Viridiplantae; phylum Streptophyta; class Magnoliopsida; order Poales; family Poaceae; genus Eremochloa; species Eremochloa ophiuroides. The sequence continues at coordinate 105,516,475 of JAHLJS010000003.1, forward strand.
CATTTTCTCCTGATTGTTTTTGTCATTTTTCTCTAATTCTTAAAAAAAAGGGTAACTCACACCCCCGGACGTCCTAAGAATTTCGATTCTTAGGACGGCCAATGTTACAACCCAACCCTGTCTATTGTTACGACTCGATATCGACAATTGTTACAACCTAACCCTGTCGATTGTTACGACTCGATATCGGCAATTGTTACAACCTAACCTTGTCAATGTTACAACCCAGCCCTGTCGATTGTTACGACTTGATATCGACAATTGTTATAACCTAACCTGTCAATGTGGGGTCCATACGTTAGCTTCATCTTCTACCTCCAGATCAGAGCAGCAGCAGGACGTATCCTTGTCAGTCTGGCAGAGCAGCAGCAGTTCGTGGCTTGCCCTGGTAGGCAGCAGCAGCAGGACATGGGCAAGCGGCCAGCACGGAGCTCGCAGCCGTCGCGAAGCTTGCTGCCGGCGCGGAGATCTCGTCCTGGGCGCGCGCGCCGCGTGGAGTTCGCAGCCGAGCTTACCTCCTGGGCGCGCGCGGAGCTCGCAGACGAACTTGCTTCCTGGGCGCGCGCGAAGCTCGCAGCCGGCGCGGAGCTCCTGACCTGAATGCGCGCAGAGCTCGCAGCCGATGAGCGGACAGGCGGCGGCGTCCGCACAACCGTCCTAAGATAGGACGCCCGGCTCCCAGCGTTACCGTAAAAAAAAAATTGTGCGTTATTTCACTCATGGGCTGGAGGCCCATCTACGTTACCTGTGGATGTGGATGTACTCTTCGTCGTCGAACTAAGACGCGGCTCCCAGGTCCACTACCTCTTCGTCGCGGCTCCCAGGTCCCAGCGCCGCCACCGTTCGACGCGATCCTAGCAGACGCCGCTACCAGCTGACGCGGAGCCTCATCCGACGTGAGGGAAGTCGCGCCGCTCGACCCCAGCGTCCCCGCCACGGTCCGCTGGCCGCTCGACCCAGCGCCGCCGCCGCCGCCGCTAGGCGCCGCGGAGAGGACTCGACGCCTCCTGATCCGCCGCCGCTAGCCGCCGCGGAGATCTACATTATACCTAATTAAATACACTAAAAGAAGGATATTTTAAGTTTAATGCATAGATCTATTCATAATAAATCCAACAAAATTGGTTTCGTAATTTTATAATTTTTTCTGATTTTATGTGAATTTTGAGAGGTCTTTAGCTTTGAAAAAAGATTAAAATATAAAAAAAGAGAAGAGGATCACGGGCCATTTTTGGCCCATTGAGGTAGGTTGGCCCATTAAGAAGTTGGTTTTTGCAGAGTAGTTATTACATCGTCCGTGAAACTACTGGTTCACTAACCCCTGAAACCGACGAAAAAGACCAGTACGAAACTCGTGAGTCCGCCCATTTTGCCTAGGAAGCCGGGCCTCATGGATGAGCGCCGCCGTCCTCCGCAGCGTGTCCTGCACCCTCATTGGCGTGCCCACCGGTACTCCCAACATCATTGGTGTGCCCGGCGGTACTCACGTCCACCTTGGGATCCTCATGAATGTGTCCGGCTCCGGCAGTACTCAGGTCCACCTTGGGATCATCCACCTAAGTATCATCTTTTTTAGATCCACTGCAAATTGCAATTACAACTAGTCACATCAACGTTACGGCATATGCATAGATCATTAAATGTAGACGAAATGTTTGCATGTTTATACTTTTTGCATGTACATCACGAGACGAATCTTTTAAGTCTACTTAAGTTATGATTGGACAAAAGTAGTCAAATACAAACGAAACTGCAACTGGGATCTAAACACAGCCTGTATCGGTGGCCATTTGATAGAGTGATAGGCAAGTGAATCTGCTAGGTCGGTGGGCAGCTGAAAAACGTCTTCACCATCCTCCACTGCAGGTAGCTCAAGGATCTCATCCCGAATCCTCTCGACAGACTCTTTCGCGTCTGAAATAAAAAACAACAGACATTAGGCTGACGAAGCTAGAAATAAATTAGGAGGGGCCAAAAAAAAAATCTTACAATTAATTAGGTCTACTATAACCCCTTACAATGGTCAATCCCTCCCATTGATTATGCAATTCAGTACATTAGCATGTTTTAGTGTACCAACTTTGATCAATTATAAATAAAAAACTATAAATACTTCTAATGTCAAATAAACACTCATAGATTAATTATAAAATATATTTTCATAATATATTAATTTAAAGTTATAAATATAAATACTAATAATAGAAACTTGGTCAAACATAAACTACTTTATCTGGCACACAATACGGAGTTACGTATTCGAGTACTTTACAATTTATAGGACACTATTAAAAAAATACAGCACATAAGGGCAGTCCCAATAAACAGTTTCTGGTAGTAGTTTCCAAGAGATAAAGAGAGTGATTAGATTAGGCCTTCCGCAGTGTGCTCTTGGAGTGGAGCTAAAATTTTCTCTTTCCACTTGAAGCACCACCATGCACACTGTAAGTGACTCCCAACACTGATGCCTGAATCGAAAGATTCTGGAGCGATGAATGTTGAAGCACCGGTGCCCATTGATTAAACAAGTATTTTGTTTCCTTTTGAGCCATGCACATGTGAGATAGAGATGGTACATGAGCTTCTGCACTGGTTTATTGTTCTTTATAGGTTTACTGGCACTAGGAATCAAACACTCACACCGCAACATGTGGGGCCTAGTATATTTTTAGGCATCACTCCCACGCTGTGGAAGGCCTACTAGAAACTATCCTTCCCAACCATGGTTTTTATAGTGATGTCTATACCCAGGATAACTCAAATGCAACATGAAAAAGAGGTAGATGGTAGATCAAGTATGGCCGCTATTTCTGCAGTCCACAACATCACGGTGCCATATTTCTATAGTCTATAAGTATGACCAGAATAAACGCCAGTAAGAAACGGCAACCAATACAATACTCTCCGGCACAATAGCGGTTTGAGCACTAGCTGCACGATCTCGGCAGCTGGAGCACCAGGGCCTTGAATAAGACTAGCAGTCAGGCGCAGACGGCAGCACCTAAGGAGTCGCAGCCTTGCTTGAGCCATCGCAGCGTTGGCAGGGAGTAGGGAATCCGGAGGAATACGCATGGAAACTAGCGAAGACATAGTACTGAGTACTTACCATCGACGGCCCAGTCGAGATTGGGCGCGAAGTAGAAGGAGTCGATGAACCCTTCTTCCACCCGCGCCAGCGCAATGTTCACATATTCACCCATCCTGTTGTAGATGTCCACCAGCTGGATGTTGCGAGGCGTAGAAGGCTTGTTTGTGGGGAGTTCGATCTGCATACGTCGAGAGAAAACATTGAATTCGATTCGACGCAGCAGAATAGAGAAAAACTCGCAACACGAGACACTGGATTGGAGAAACAACCGGCAGGCGAACATTTTTGGGGATCTCAAGCGGGAGGTCGCCGTCGACGTCGAGGTCGAGATCCATCGGACACCAGGGGGAAGGGCGCTAGAAGGGGTTGGTGTCGGCGCTGTGAGGCGGCGTGTCGGCGCTGTGGGGGTGGAGGATTTAGGTTTGAGTGCATTTAAGGGCCCGACAAACGGGAGAGGAATTGGCGGCCCACTAGGAATTGGCTGAGGACGAGGGCGAGTGGGGATTAGAGGAGGATTTTGACTTATACGGGCTTTAATCCCTGTCAATCTCTTCCAACCACCTTGGGTTGAATGCAAAACGAACAGGCCCAGAGATTTACCCCCTCACCCTCAAAAATTAGACTTTCTAGAGATTTACCATAGCATAAATAAATCTTCCATGGCAGGGTTGAATGCAAAACGAACAGGCCCAGAGATTTACCCCCTCACCCTCAAAAATTAGACTTTCTAGAGATTTACCATAGCATAAATAAATCTTCCATGGCAGAACCTGAAAATTGAGAGTTCGCAGGGAGATTAACCATACCATAGATTTATGGGTTCCAAGGCAGGAGCCTCGTTCAAGGCCCCTGATAGCAGTCCTGCCCCGGTGTAGACGCACAAACAAGAAACCTTCATGTTCGGTCGATAATGAAAGTGAGCAGAGTTGCTCTTGTCGAGGCTGAAAGGTCCTCTTGTTCCTGTCAAGGATTAGCAGGAAGAAGAGTCTCTTGGGAGAACCTTCTTCTAGCTCTTGGGGTGGGGAAAGGCCTCCTTCTTGCTCTCGTCGAGTTCCTTGTTGCTCTCTTCGAGTTTCTTGTTGGAAGCAGAGGGTAGGAGGTGGAGTTGTTCATCAGGATGGGAGGCAAGATATGAGGAGCAATTTCCCACTCTAAATAGAGAGGGAGAAGAGAGAGAAGGGGAGAAGCCGTCCATATATAAAACTACAGGCATCGCGTCGGTTTCCAATTTTTTTTATATAAATATAATAATACTTCCAAATTAAAATAGTCAGGCATCAAATGCGCACTTAACCGACAACTGGTGGTGGTAATCAATACCGTCCGTCCCGAGCGGTCCAGTAGTAGTGCTAAAGAAGCGCCAGCCCACCGCCCACCACCCCGGATTTTCTGCTCGCCTTTGCAGGTGCATGCAGTTGAGCTGTCGTGGTCACGCACGCATAAGAGCAAGTATAATAAAAAGCTGTAAGACGACTAAATACTGACGTGGAGGAAAGAATGGAGGAGAAAGAGGAGAAGCGGGCTGTAAGCTTACAGCCAGCTTAAGCACAGAAACCAAAAAACTATGTGAGAGAGACAAATGGACCATATACTGACTATAAAAGACTAACTACTATACGAGTGGGCTGAGAAAAGGCTATAAAAAATTTTACAGCCGGCTTGCTGACTGTATTATTAGCCTTGCTCTAACGGATTCACGGTGTCACACTCACATGCTAGAATGCCAGAATTTATGCTCTCCACAATCCACATGCATCCATCCCCGCGTCGATTTTTGGGTCGATTTTTGAACGAGAAGCCAGCATTCATTTGTGCGGCAGGCAATAAATCAGGCAATAAAAGCTTGACTCATGCGCAAACGCCAAGCTAACCTGGGTATAGCTGTAAGAGCAAGTCCAATAATAGACCTAAATAGTACTTGGCTATAAGATAAGTTATAACAACCAAACTACTGGATATCTCTACTAGGTGACGTGTCCGTATGTTGCTACATGATAGCAAAACTTTTTTACTAAAATGTAAAGATCACACGATAAGATAACAATACTATAAAATTAAATATGTTAGACCAAAATCGGTTGATTGATTAGCTAAAAAATATTTGGTACATAATTAAATCCTAGGCCTTTATATGGCCAACTGGACACAAAAACTAAAGGCACTTATCAAAGAAGGTTGAACATTCTGATGTGAACCGTTTTTTTTTTTTTTTTTGACGAGGTGAACCGATTTAAAAGGAAACATACTTTACAAATTCTTTCCGAGTTGACAACATCTAGACCTGAACTGGTGCAGGTCTGCATTATCATGTCATTACATTGCAATTAATAAGCACTGGAGATCATCTTACATGTAAAGGCAAAGAGAATTGTCTTCACAGGTAAATGAAGAGAATGAGGGAGCGAGATCATAGATGAACCTGTAGCTAGGAATTTCATAGTATATCAGCTTCTATTTCATGAGAGATCCTGAGCAAAAACCAGAAAGAATGAAACAAAAAATGTCGAGCCAAAAGAAAAATAACAGACAGTGTATCCCTTCTCTAGTGAAAAATTTACATATCCATGTGCAAGTAAGTGTAACAACCCTAAAAACCCACACAGCCTAAAAATCCCAACCAATTAAAATTTTTCATTTATTTATTATCAAGACCCATTTTTCTTGTGCAAGCATATATGTTTCATTATAAAATTGGTAAATAAAGGAGTGTAGTTTGCATTTTAATTCCATTCACATAGAATAATAACTTATGCATCACATTTGGGATTTATTGTAATTTATGTTTGTATTTACACAATATTTAAAATGGGCAATATATGTATATATACACTAAATTGAAAATAGAAAAGGAGAAAAAGAGTTAGGCCAGCCATTCGGCCAGCCGGATCGCTAAGCCAGCCCAAGCCAGCCCGACCTTCCTCTCCTCACCTCACCCGCGCGCGGCCCACGTTGCGGCTCGGCAGCGCGCGCGCGACCGGCACACACACGCTCGCGCTCGCTGCCAACCCAGCCCCGCCTGTCAGCCGCTCTCGCCCCCCCACTGTTCTTCTTCCTCACGAAGGCGACGCGCCTGCCGGGGGTGTCGCGCGAATGGCGTGACCCCGGTCCCACAGCCGACAGCATGGCAGAGCCCTGACCCCGCTGTCCCCCTCCTGTCCCCTCCTTTCTTGGTCGCCAAGCGAGCCCGCGTGCACCCTGAAGCCCTAGCGTCGAGCGGCCGAAGCCCTCTGATCTACCGAGATCAATCGCGGCCGTCCGCCATGGGAACCTGCCAAGCTCGCCTATAAATTGGAACACCCGAGGAGCCCTAGCCCATTCCCACTCGCAGCCGCCACGCTGCGGCTCCACAAGCCACCGCACCCCACCGCATAGCCGAGAGAGAGGGAGAAGGGCGGAGCAGAGGAGGAGGAGCTGCCGGAGCGTTGCCGCCGCGAAGCACGCCGGAGCCGGACACGGAGGAGAAGTCCGAGCTGCGGACGAGGAGCGGCACGGCACTGCGATCGCTCTGCACGGCTCCGACTTGCCACTGCACCGCCATCCTAGCTTCACCGACACCACGGTGAGCCATCGCACGCCATGTCCGAACCTTGCCCTGCTTTTGCCATGGCGTTCCACCCTCGGGACGCGCAGGCACGAGCCTTTACCGGCTCGGGAAGATCACCTGCACCATGCACTCATTCGACCGGCCGAAACCCCCGGACTACAAGCTTGCTAGACCGAGAACGTAGCACGACGCGTTCTCGGCGGAGCGCGTTCACCACCGACGCGTTCCGACGCCGAATCACCCGTTCCGAGCAATCCGACTAGCACCCGTATAGGTTAGAGCGTCGTGGAGCACCGCCACGACCCCCTCGAGCTAGCTACGCGGATCTAAGCGCTAGAGGAAGCCTGAATCGCCTTGGCCGCGAGCGCCGCGACCTTACCGGAGCGTCGCCGCGAGCCGTCGCCAAAAGAAGGTCATGCCATGGCTAAAGTTCGCCACCAGAGTGTTGTATGCTTCTCTGGCCTCACCAATTTGACAAGACCGCATTCGATTGAACCAATACTTGGTCGTAGCCGCGATGCCGTCTTCCGCCGTCGTCGGCGACACGCCGCCGCCACAACCGAGCACCTTGGAAAGCTCGGTAGCCAAAATTGGTAGTTGGTATACCACCGCCATAAACCCTGGACGCGTATACATCTCCTAGAAGACCCCCTTAGCCCCGCCGGAACCTCACAGTCGCGGCAACATCGCCGCCGACACGTTCCGCCTCGCCTAAAATCCGTTCCGAGTACCCCCGGTCGCCTCACGCTGCGGAGAAAGGCCGCCGAGGTTCGCCAAGTCTGCCTCGGCACCGCCGCTAGATAGCCGAGCCCCGAATCATGTCTGTCGCCTTAGCTACGTGCGCCTCCACCTCGTCGGAGAACCGCCGTATGCCGAGGGAGAAAAGGAGGCCGTACCACGACTCTAACCCGCCACCATCTGGTCGGACGACTGCCTGAGCACGCCAATTGGGGAAAGCCGAGCCCTGTCTTACCGAAATATGGTCATCGCCGCCCTGTCATCGTCCGCCGCACCGGAGAGACACCGCCGCCTTGAACAGACGCCCTGGAACCCTGCTAACACCAAATATCCGATTCGCCCGAGCCTCCCCAGGAGAGCTCGGGAGAGCAGCACCCTCGGGCGCCCAAATTTCCGATTCGCCCGAGCCTCACCGGGAGAGCTCGGGAGAGCAGCCCCTTCGGCGCCCAAATTTCTGATTCGCCCGAGCCTCCGCGGGAGACCTCGGGAGAGCGGCACCCTCGGGCGCCCAAATGTCCGATTCGCCCGAACCTCCGCGGGAGACGTCGGGAGAACGGCACCCTCGGCGCCCCGAATCTCCGATTCGCCCGAGCCCCGCCGAGCTAAGCCAAGCCCCGCCGAACTATGCCGAGCTCCGCCGAACTACCCCCGACCACCGCCGAGCTCCGCCGAGCTACCCCCGACCACCGCCGAGCTACCGCCGAGCCACGCCGAGCTACGCCAACGCCGGCAACTCTCTGGGAACCAGCATCGAACACCTGGTGAGCGACCATCGGGTTTGTGTTCTGATGAGGCGCCACTTGCCGCACTACTAGACCCGCGCGCCACGTGGATCAATCCCGAGCTGCCCCTGATTAATCGACCATTTTCCATTTTCAGAAAATAGGATAATCTTCGGAAATTCATAACTTATTCATACGATATCTAAAAATTGCGCACCATATATCAAAATTCTCAGAATAATGAGATCTACAATCTAAGACTATGTTTGTGTGCATTTGGCTCTTTATTTTATTGGATTTTTCTGAAATACTCTATAGGAGTCGCTGACGCGACTATTTCGTGTTCGATTTCAGAGCCGGAGGAGGATCTGACTAAGGAAGACGACCACGAGTACTTTCAGGAGCTAGGAGACGACTACGAAGGTGCCACGTCCCACCAAATCCTTAGATCCTATTTAGGCATTGCAAATGACATTGTTGCTATTGCTTTATGATTATGTATGGATTGGTTGCATGGTAGTATATTTGAATTCCCTGCCTTGATAAGACTTTACCCTGCTGTCCGCTGCTAGGTTAGCTGCTGCTTAATTTACTGTTACTCTTCCACTACTTACTACTTGCTATATGCTATGTGGTGGATTGGGACGGTGTATAACTGATTATAACCACTGGGAGAGAGTGCTGCGTGCGTCTTGGGTGCGTGGTAAGGGTTGATGTCGACCAAGTGGGATGAGAGACAAGCCCATGGGGCAAGTCGTGCCGGGGGTGCAACCTGGGCATCCCCAAGCGAGATACCTGTGGCGGGTAAAGTTGTTGAAAAGGTTCCGGGTGGGATAGCCTTGGTGGTTTGAAGCCCGTGGACGGAGGTGCTGTGATAGCACGGGGAGAGTATCCCCTAAGTGGAGATGCCTGCTTGGTCAAACCTAGGATGGACTAGTTTCAGGTTCATGGGAATCCTTTTCTACTCACTCGCTTCTGATGGGCGGGAGACGGCTGGACTACTTGGTAGGACGGTGCCACTACTGCTAGGTTGAAAGGTGATAAGGGTGGGCTGAGACGGTCGATGGGTTCCCGTTCCGTTCTAGATGCACAGTACCACTGGATGGGCCCGGTACTGTGTCTCACAGTCTCAGCATAACGGTGTAGGATCTGGAATATCCCAGGGCTGAGTGGTAGGGTGGCATCGACCTAGGCAAGCAAGCACCCGGAATTCTGCCTAGGTGTTTGCGCAACACCTATGATGGCTAATCTTGTGGGTAGTGAAACCTCTGCAGAGTGTACGGTTGATCGATCGATACATATGCCAACCTGTTAGCTATGGACCTTTCCTGTGAAGCTTCTACTAGTGTAGTGAGTGTTCTCTTCTCCCCCTGGATGACATTTTTCCGGCAGTGTACCCGTTGTGGTAGTGTGCCGCTGAGATAGGCCCGAGAGGGAGTTGGGCCTGTCGAATGAGAGTGAGGTGTGGGTATGTGAGGTGTGGTGATGGGAAAAGGGATGATGGTGTTAACTGGTGATAAAACTTGACTAATTAAACATTGATTACAGCTGCATAGGAAAACCTCAGCCTATAGGTCTGCTTGTATAGCCCTGCATCCACTTTCCACAAAGCAAATGCTGCATAGGTGGGCTCCGTGGCCAGTACAAATCGTACTGATAAATTTGCTGTCAGGTGACGAGAATGAGTACGACTTCGAGGGAGATGATGACGAGGAATAGGGTCACGTGCTACACTCAAGTTGGCCGTGAAGAATGAATCGCTTCCGCATCTTCTAAAGTTTCTCTGAATGTTGATTCCGCCAATGTGGCGATGTAATAAGTGTTTATGTAAGACTTAATTACCGTTGTATGGATCCTGGTGTCAACTGAGATATGGGTAATTTCATGGATTGTCCCAAGCAATCTGTTGAATTACAATTCGAGCCTGTGGATTTTCCTTCGTGGAAATCGAGGTCGTTTCAGTAAGGCAATACAAATCTGAACGTGAGTTAACCAGCAACCGCATAGGAGTCAAAAAAAACAACCAAAATGGTCTGACTAACTTACCACTATATGATTGACTTATATTGCTACATTGTTCAAGAAATCAATTGATCATAGCCTGCCTATTCTCTTCCCTTGGATGCTTTGTCTACACAGCATTGCAACTCTCTTCTTGTGAGAAGAGGCTTTCCATACAACAGAGAAAACTACAATGGTAACAAATTAATATGGGGGCTATGCTTTAGCAATCTCATATGGTATTTCAAGATAATGAACAATTTTATTTGGCAATACAGACAACAAAATCCAATATGCAAAGCACTATGTGACTTGAAACAAATATTGCTATGAAAGATAAACTGAGAAGAAAAGGATGGCAAAAAGTACTTCACCCAGAGCTTGCATTCAGATCGCTTTCAGGATTCCCAGATAAGCCTACAGGAAGACCTTTCCTATTTGTATGGCCTTGCATTTTATCATAACACGGTATTCTCAGCAAGCCAAGTCAAAATGTTGGTCACCGAAAGAACTGACCAGGATATTTTATGAGCAAAGCGTAACTTTCAAAAATGTAATTTTTTGACTGAGACATGAGTAGCTTTATGTGAAACCCATCTCTGATCATGTCAATATTCCATCCCTGACGGACAGTAAATCCTATATAATCATGCGCAACTAAGGGCTGAGCAATTCTGACTTTCTGAGTTAGTAACTATACAAATATGAATAAAGGCAAAAATAAAATGCCGGTTGTAATTTGTTGCACTTGTCACAAAAAAACTGACCAATGTATAGGCAACGCATAACAGGGATATGAGAAGCCTTATCTGAAACCCGTCTGTGACTGCGACTATGTCGAGCAGTCGGATGTAATTCCACGCCTGATGTTGTCACAGCTGCCCCTCTTGCAGAAGTGTCTTACTTCTCCGCACACCCAGGATAATTAATTTGAACTCACTGTTTAGTGGGGAACTAATTGAATTAGTGTGATACTAATGTAATGATGAAGTTTGTCACATGATATAATCCATTTAAATATGCAGCAAAGAGAAGGAATGGGCTGTAACATCTAAGAAGGGAGAAGAGAATGATATGAGAACTCACTTTGGCTTTAGTACTGTCGGAGAATAAGATGGCCCATATTTGTATAATGAATTACAGTACTGCAAAACTTGTCGGCTTACTGCAGAGAGTGGACAATATAAGCGAGAGGTTTAATATATAGATGAATCGCAAGAACATTGCATACAATGGTTCATGCTAGAATTTGATAATGTGTAAAAAAACAATTCTGATATTGCAAAGAATGCTAAGTAGAATTTTTGGTTACCATAATCTGTGGAGAATATGAAATCTTGTTTCTCTTTATTTGGACAATGTCTGGCCAAGCGGGTAACTTGTCCACATAACTCACAAGAACCACCCTGAAAATAGTATAGAGTTGAAATTGACATGCAAGGATGCTCAAATTAATTGGAAAAAAAATCAGTTAGAAGCAGTCTCAACAATGATTATGATTTTCATCAGATAGGTATGTGCAGGACCACCCAGGGAATGGACTTGGAAGATTATTCGAGGGACTTCAAATCCAATCAAGAAGTTTATATAAAACTGTTCATATCTGCATTCTAAGTAAGGATAACTATTGTAGAGAATTGTATAGATAAGTTCAAGCTGAATTTGGAGGCAGATCATGTAGAATTTAAAGGGAAAAAACAAAAATTGCTCTATGTAGCATCATATCAATCTATACCATGTATTTAAAAACTTTCCAGTCCATTTGTTTGCAATCCATACACTTGAAACGTAGCTATCAGTTGTGGAACCAACAGACAGAAAAAATAAACATTTACAATCACCATATCTCCGCAATCTTGTTTCTCCTGTTAACTGCTGGAGAGGGGATGTTTTGCAACGTCTAAGGAGCTGTCCCATGCCTGCGGTCACTAAAGCTAACAATTGTAAGACGGGTTCCAGCATATCCACAGCGAAGAAGATATACAAATAAATAAACTGTATGTCTTCTTCTATGAACCTATGTATGCCAGGACTCTACTAACCCCCGCGCGCGAGGGAGCAAGGGAGCCCCATTAGGTGGACATATGGAGAATAATCAGCAACTGAATATGTAAACAATAAACACATAGTATTTGCTATCTGATCAAACTTTGAAGCAGACTTAGGTTCATACAGATCATATGTCACTGATTCTATACTGAAAAACGTTATTATGAATTTGAGGTGCCGTATATACTATCATGTACCAGATTGACATAACATTTTAGGCAAGCACAACACCGAAGCATTCCACACTGCAATAAGAATTTGCCATGTTATGCATTCCTGAAAACCTGAGAATGAAAATATGAGAACTGGTAGCTCTGTATAGTAAGACTTCAGAAACCTTAGTAGGGCTTCAAAAACCTAGAAAGTGCAAATAAGCAAGCATAGTAGTCAAAACGAAAGACTAAAATGCTATCATAGTCAAATCTGTTGGTCAAGATGATAATGTAATCTTAGATTAGCAATCATAGTAACTAAGACTCAGTTCCGATTCCATCGTATGTTTGGCAGATTCTGATATGCTCCAGCTAAAGAATCAAAGTTTGAACTTTTCTTTTGTTATAGGAACAGCTTTGAAGCTAATTGTTGTCCATCAAGACTAATACCTTCCATTTGGCAACAGAACCCTGAAATATAAAGCTTTAAGGAAACCATGAAACGCATTCTTCTTTGAACATAAAAGGTCCTTGACATTTTTAACTGCATAACGCACAAGGATACATCGCATGAATAAATCAATCGATGCTCTGTAATAACATGGAAAGTCAAATATGTTGCAATAAATCATTTGATAGTCTGTAATAACATCCTGAAGAGCGAAAAACAGCAGCCCATGCAATCAATTTCTGAGATAGAATGCAGTGAAGTATGAGGAAAAAGAAAAATCTATGGAAGAGAAGATATTTAGGCAACATTAAAATCATTTGGAGAAGAGAAGGTCAGTCTAAAAGAGCAACGTTCACAGCAGCAAGTGTCAATGCACATTATATAAGCGCAGACTATCAAACTTTTCATTTCATTTTAAATTGAAATTGATCCTCAGATATTATCGGCAAGTGGGGGCCCTTACCCGCGTGGAGGCTGCCCGAGCCAGGGCTCGTCATCGGGGCCTGGTCGATCCGGGACAGACAGGGGGCTGCCGACGGCAGTGCGCTGCTCCCGCAGGGCCCGACGTCGCATCGAGGGGGGTGTGGGACCGCGCCGGCGAGCACCAAAAGGCCCCGGTCGGCCGCGTCGTGGCCGGGACGGCGACCGCGGGGGCCCCACGGTCGGGGGCGGTCACTCGCTGCACCGGCACAGCACCCGCCAGGCGAGGGGGGCGTGCCCGCGCGACGCACGCTGCCGCATCTGGACAAAAGGGGAGGGAGAGAGAGAGAGAGAGAGAGAGAGGGAGGGAGGGAGGGAGGGAGGGGAAGGGGAGGGAGAAACGGAGGAAGAGACATACGAGGGAGGGTGGAGGAAGACGAGGAGACGGAGGAGGAGGGCGAGCGCCGCCGCGGCGCCCAGCTGACGACCGGCACCGTCGCCGCTCTCCACCCGCTTCGGGAGAAGGTGTGGGAGGCGGAGAGGAGAAACGAGAAAGGAGGGGAAGCCAGAAGAGTGTGGAAGGTTCAGAGAAATGGGAGTCCAAGATTTGGACGTACTAGCCAGATCCCCCGCGCTTCGCGCGGGTAGGTATTATCAATTATGAGAGTGATAAGTCTGTTTGGATTTCTGTATTTCAATGTAGTCATATGAAAGCATAGAAGTTTGATATACAACCATTCAATAACGGTTCTAAAAGTGTAAAGGAAGATGAATGATATACGTGCACTCATCAGTCATAACAATGAGTATCTGTAAGTAGTAGAGCTGTTGTTGGTTCCACATGTGCAGCACAATGAGTATCTGTAAGTAGTACAGTTGTTGGTTCTACATGTGCGCTTATCTGTCTTGGTCTCTTGAGTCCCCGACAGTTGCTTGCGATGTAGATATTGAAAAGTAGCTCCAAGACCTATGTGAGAAATATCTAAGGTTAAAAACAGCTTGTACTCATAATGGATCATGTTGTGAACAATTTGGTAGGGAAAATTTACTTGTTCAAATGGGTTGTATAGACTATAGGACGGAAAGCGGTTAGTAAAAGGCGAACAGACTTTGCGATGCTTGCATGGATGTTGGTATACAGGGCAATCAAATCTGAAGTACCAAGAGGTATATTAGAGAACCAAAAATGAGAACCGGCTACTGCTATGAAGCGGGAGATAATTCTCTGCACGCAAGGTGAGGAGAACAGTGAAGTAGGTGAGTAGGCGGTATAAGAGGCAAAGGAATGCCCCCCCAGCCAGTATGAAACCAAGGCAACTGGCATCTCAGAGGCCTCAGGTTGAGTCAGCTTCTTCATGATGAGGTAGGAAACGCAGCAAATGTGAGCATATGTTCAGATTGGTGTGTAAACCTAACCCAGTGCGCTTGTTGTATGAGTTTTGTAAACTTCTATTGACATATACTAAAACGAAAGGGCACACTTAATTCTGTCATTGGCATCACATACGTTCAGGACAGGCAGATCCATGTTCAGCCCAAAATGTGATGCATTAGTGTACGGGCAGGACAGGCAGATTCATCTTCAGCCCATAATGTTAGGCATTAGTGTGGAAGGAGCCTGGCAGCTTGTATCTGGATCACGTGGCTGTGGGTGCTCATATTTTGAGGTAGGTGTCACACAAACTAGAAAACTACTATTCTGCCAACTCCTAGTGAAATGTTTGATGCTGTGTGGTTTAGCTGTATTGCCGATTGGGTGAAATGTAATCAAAGCTCAGATAGAAGAAGTTATATTAGTGAATAAATAATTAGACATGGGTGCGAAGTGTATTGAATTAGTCTAGTAATTTATGATGGTGTTAGATATTATATGTACCAAAAATGAACGAAACAGGATATGATGAAGGATCAGATTGTGCAAATTAATTTCATACTTTCTAAACTCGGAAGGTGACCAGGACGGAAACATAACACTATTAGGTAAATAGAAGCAACACAGAGTATAAGGTAATGGATAAATGCAATGTTTGAGATTTGTTTCATGAGCACTCAAATGGATGAGTTTTTTTTATGGGATTAGTCTATAAAAGTGGCCTCATTTTTTTGTAGACTCGGATAGCATTTTTACAATGTATAAGGTAAAAAGAACTATAGGCAAATTATCGGCTTAAGCAGAATCAGCATTGTGACTAACTGGGAAAAGAAGGATCACAATTTGTAAGAACAAGGATTGTACCTGTTATTGTCGTAGGAATTGCTTAAAAAATAAGGTTTCATGTTATCTCAAGACAGTGCCAACGGTATATAAGGCCATGCAAGCTGTAATTAGACAATGATGGGGTCAATTAATAAAGAATCATAGATTCCAAAAGATATTAGGGAAAGAATGTGTACCTATATTTTATTTCAGCTTAGCGAATCAACAATTGTCCAGCATGGCCATGACCGTGGCAAAAGTCGTTAGTGTAAGTGGATAAGGACCTGCATAATAATAACAAATGTAATTAATGTGTATCATGGAAAATGAAATGGGTTGAGGAAACATCTAGTTTGGTAACACAAAACAATCATTGTGGGCATCGTTGGGGTACAACTTAAGTCAAAAGCAGTAAAACACATTGCTTTATTCTGATGCAGGAATAATAATTTTATAAACCTCTGAGTCAGCCTATCCCATTAACCGTTAAGTGGTGACTAATCTTGGCCTGAACCATACAAACTGCTTTTGTGGTAGTCCATAATATCGTTCAGAGGTTTAAAGGATTTCTGTGGTTAATCCATTGGTGGGTGTTTGTGCACATAAAAAACTGAGCCAAGTACAGTAAGGAAACCAAAATATGTCCAAATCTGAGCCTAGTGATCCTTTGGTCTTCCATTCCATGCATCAGATTGGGCACTCACTATGGAACTAATGGGCTACGCTTGGTCCTACACATGGAATTTGCCCAGGTGTACGAAGGAGCAAATACTGTGGTACCTCAAGATGCCTGAGCAGGTCTTGCACATGGAACTTGCCCATAGGTTCGTCTGGCACAACCAAATTTACAAACTTGCTGTGCTGTTTATTATTAGGCATTGAAACATCTCGGACAAAAACGGAGAGTTGAGCGAGCAGCAATTGAGACATCCGACAGCAACATGTACATATATAAAGGAAATGCCATGAACCTGTATTCAGGTGGAAGAAAGCAATATTTAGAGGTAGAGGGTAGGTAAATAGGAAAATCAAATATAGCTCGCCAAGTAGGAGAAGGAAAAGGAAATTTTATTAAGATAACCTGTGCACTGGTGTTTGAAGAAGCTCTCGTGCGCTGATCCAAATGCAATAACCTATGGCCATCCACCAAAAAAGGCCTGTGACGACATAGGACTAACAGTTGTTGATTGAGATAATAAGCGCCCTAATACAATACCTTTATACCTGTTGTGAATTAACCTGTTAGGATAGAGTCCGGATCAGCAGTGGAATGAGTCTGGGGAAGGGGCTGGTACTGTTGAACTACAGGAGCTGTCTCCAATCATTGACGCACAGAATTGCTGACGACCTTACCAAAATCCAATCACACGGTAGACTGGTAGTCAATGTACAATGTTGTATTACATGAAGTGGGAAATTGAGAACTAACTGGAAGCAAACATTTCAATGAGATGCATAATGAAGAAATAGAACTCACATGAACCTATAATGTCTATATGTATGATCTCCTGATATACAAAGGTAGGGATTTATTAGCAGCAGCATCTTTTTCTTGCTGCACTTGCTGACACGGGAGAAGCTGCACACACAGGGGAGCGAGGATTCTGAACCTTTGCATCTCGTTGCCGAGGTTAGCCTCCACGTCACGGAGCGTGCCGCATCGTCTTCCATCTCTTTGAGCCGGCGCTTTATCTCGTGGAGGCCCTGTAGCTGCACACGCGTGAGGTCAGTGCCGCCGCTGATGAAGAAGCGAGGGAGGACGGCAGGAGGTGAGCAGGACCTTGGCGGCGGTGTCGCTGGAGGCCATGCGGAGGGGAACCGGCACTGGGGAGGGGCTGCGCCGCAGGCCGGTGGCGCTGCCGATGCAGGTCGCGGGTTCGGCGTGAGGGACGCCGCGATGGCGCTGGCAGGCAGGCGTGCCGGCGGCGGCGGCGAAGACGGCGGAGGGCCGCGCCGCAAGGCCGGGGGAGGAAGGATGCGGGAAGCGCGCCGGCGGGGTGTCGTCGGAGCTGGCCGGAGGCGGGGCGGAGCGCCGCGGCGTCCTGCGGGTCGCGCAGAGAGGAAGAGTAGGCGGAGTCTGCGAGGCCTGGCGAGCATCCGGCCCTCGCGGATAGGATCGAACGGCCAGCGGTAGAGAACTGCAGGTGAACAGGAAGATGTGAGGAGAAAGGTTACTGTAGCCACTCTAGCTGATCCGGACGAAAAGCGAGGAAAGACCGTTTGAAGATCCAAGGAATCGAACGGAAGTTGTTGAAATCGAGTAGAATCAACTTCTAAACAACTGTTTATGTAGGTAATTTGAGCCGTTTATAAAGGCAATCAAACGATAGAACTAATTTTAGTAGACGTGGCCACGGTTCCTCTTCAAGGAGCTGACGCTCCTTATCAGGTTTAAATAAATAAATGAGTTGACCCACTTATCAAATAACACTATTTTTACGATTTCTAAAATAGGTCACGAATTACTATGTTCTTGCCTTGATTTCTCATTAACAACTTGTTAGCAGCTTGATAGTTACACATGCTATGTGGGGACTGTTCTGCTCCATATGTTTTCAGCTATATGTTTCAAGTTTTTTTACCAGACAGTTATAAGAACACTTAAGGGCCTGTTTGGAACGCAGTAATTTTACAGTAATTTCACAGGAATTTCGCAGGAATCTATTCAATTCCCACAGGAAGTGGAGGAAAATCCTCCATTCCAAACGGGGCCTAAATGGGTGCAGTGCAAACTTCATATTTTTTAGCAGCTCCATGATGAAGTTTGTAAAGCAGAATTGATAGAGCAGTCATAAACACATCCTATATATTGTCTCTGATTTTATGGCACGCATGTCAAAGATCCATACCATTATGTGGACTGCACTGTCTGAAGCTATAAGTGAATTCAGCGGGCTAAGCAAGGGGTGCCCACGCTGTAATTTGTAGTAAAACGTGCATATCTCACATTCGGTCTTTATTTTCTACACATTTCAGTACTCTGCATTTTAGCTAAGTGTGTTAGCTGGAACATCCACATCGACTAAAGTTTATCTAGAAAAATTTTTAGCTACTACAATTTAGTTGGGTGTAACTAAATATGTCCTTAAAGAAAGATAGAGGTGAAATTGTCCTTGATGATGGGAAGCGAAAGGATGGTGGCCCCACCAATCCCCGAGCCCGTCCCTCCCGACACTACCAAGGAGTACCAGTGTCCGCTAGGTTGAATTGGAGCATCATTTTGACCACTTCTACGCTATATGATCTCTTTCCGGTACTTTTCAAAATTACTGTCATCATCAAAATTACTTTCATCATCGTATATTCCATTAATTTTAAGTAAAAAAATCATATATCATAATGAAGTATTAAAATTAAAATATAATTAAACCACTATGTTCCTTATATTAAACTCTTCAAAATAAGATATTACATAAATATATTTCGATAAATTTTTGACAAATATTTATCTCATAATGAAATTGGCGGATTGAAATCGGAACAGACATCATCATGTGCCTGTCTGCCGGCCGCATCTAAATGGATCGACCGACTACGGTGAGAGGCAGATACCGAGGGAGCCCGACTGAGTCCGACGGAGAAAAGAACCCAATCGATGGAGCTCATACATGTACCGCAGTATGTAGGCTCTGTTTAGATCCACTGCAAATTGCAATTGTAACTAATCACATCAACGTTGCGATATATGCATGGAACATTAAATATAGACAAAATATTTTCATGTTTATACTTTTTGTATGTACGAGAAGAATTTTTTAAACTTACTTAGGCTATGATTAGATAAAAGTTGTCAAATACAAACGAACATGTTACAGCGTAGAATTGCTACACACACAGCCGTAGTCGATCAAGCCTACAGAAACCTCGTTTATGCTAATCCACAATGCGGAACAAAATCAACACTACGACTTTATCGAAGTTTCACGTCGTTTTAAAAAGGCAAAGTTTGGGTGACGTCGCTTTCGTTTCCCCGTCCGCCGTAGCTCTCTGATGCGATGACGCAACAGTGCCGTGTGCTGAGATGGGAGATGCTCTCTCTGCCTACGTCACTTCCACCAGTAGATGAGCACTACTATTCCGGCAAGTTGCCTATATATGAGTAATATGCTTATTGCTTTTGCCTAGAGCATCTCCAGTGTATGAAAAAAGTCGAACCATGACGTAGCAAAATTGAACCAACAACATTGTGGTCGAACCATGCGTGTCAGAACACAAAACGGATGTTATAGACGGTTCGAACCAAGACATCAATCGCACAGAAAAGTCTACAGCCGAAAGAGCAAAACATGGGCAAAGATGAGTATTTTAATATTTTACGAGGTGAGTGGCGGGCCCTACCAATCGATGCTCACACTGGAGACATCGAACCATCTGACCCACAGCAGAATTTGTATGTTCAGTTCGCTGCTCACACTGGAGTTGCCCCTTGCAAGTTCAGTTTTAACATGCTACGGACATTTTTTTTCTTGCAGCCACCGGCTCAACATCAAGGGCCGCATTTACACGGCGATCCTGCCCGTTGAAAGCAAGATAGTTGCCGGGTCTGTTGTTGGCTACTGTTACATACTACGAGCGTTCGAGTGCGATCCTCGTTTGCTACTCTTTTTACTTTTTATTTACTACTGTAATTGGTTCTGCAGGTTATCACGGGTGTTACTGACGAAGAGTTCCAACTTCTGGATGGGTTTGAAGATGTGGAGTACACGAGGATAAGAGTTACACCATTTTTTCAGTACAAGTCAGATCCTTCATAGGGTATCAGCTATCAGATCGATTATGAGCACCGTGTTCTCTACAAATTTTCCACAAATAATCATGCTTTTCCTCTTGTTCATCCTTGGAATGCCACCATAATGAATTTCAACTCGAAAACCATTGTTCATTGTGTTTGGTTCTCATTTTACCCTGGAATAGTGGCAATACTTGCAGTATGTGATTTCTCACCTAGAGGAGCTTCGCAAACAGAAGGATGGTTTTGCATTGCAGTATATCAGTATCATGATACATTAAGCACAGTGGTATTTACATTTTCCACGACGCATAATCTGATCATCTGTCGAATTCCAAATGAGTTATAATGTTACATAGATCACGGCATAAAGAACTACATCATAACCAGCTTCCTCGAGGGGCATGTGGCACTTGTTGGACAGCAGCCAGAGGATTCATCTGGACAGATAACGCAAGCTGAAGTGCATCAAAGAATGCTCGTCGCAGAGACGAAGCTTGCTGCAACACAGTCCTGTTTAGAAGATCCATACACAAAAAGTTGACTTTTGACTGTTAAAGCACTAAAACAGACAAGGTGCCTTGGATAATACTGAAGTCAGCTGAGAGGTTCTTACCTCTTCAAACCGGCAGTTTTCCTTCGGAGCACGTACATGGTTGAGAACAGCAGTGAGAACAGAAACATTAACTTGCCGCTTGGTAGAACAATATGTATTTTCCCAAACTTTAGGCGAATCGAATGAAACCACCAGAACAACGGGTCAAATTGATTTGCGACGTGCTGGGATGGTTGAGCAGACTTCACCAGGACCTTTTTGAGCCCATCGCACACAGGAGCTTTCTTTGGAGGATCCTCATGTGGCAATGGTGTTGAGCCATTTGTAGAAGTAGAAAGGTTCCTCTCTGCTGTTTGTTTTACCCCTCCAACAGTGGACAACCTTTTATTTGCAGCTAATCGTACTGCATCAAGCTTTTTTAGTAGGACCTGTATAGAAAAAAATAATAAGAGCTTGATGAAAAATGAATGCAGCAGTAAAACTTACTGAGAAAAGCAAGAATAATGGGAATTCAGAAACAGATGTTTTGGAAATATAAGGGAGCCCTAGTTTAGCATGAAAATTATTTGGAAATGAGAAAAACAAGCATACTGTAGTGGGAATTCATTCAGAAAATAAATTGTTTTGTAAATACAAGGAGTCCTAGTTTAGCATAAAAAATTATCTGGAAAGCTATGAGACCCCAAGCTGGTATAGACCTAAGTTTGTCTAATGAAACATTCGGATTCAGTGTGCTGTAGTAGAATTATTAACCAATGTTTACAAGAAAAATACCTGTCGTCTTTCCTCAGTTAGATCAGCTTTTTCTGTCCATGAGATAGCAGTTTCAGTATCTTGAGAGACAATACAGAGGAATGTTACTGTATACAATTCTGCCACCTCAAAATACAGCCCAGCTGACATAACAGATGTAACAGCAAAACCATTTGAAGCGCTGCCATGCCCTTCATCCAAAACATAAACCTCATCATTTGCATATCTCCAATTGGCAAGGTACTCCTCAAAGATTGGTCTGAGATCAGATACAGATCCTGCTGCCATTTGAATGGTAGCTCTATGAGGAGAAATATAGCAGTCATTGATACAGAAAAATGAAGGATACATTAAATGTAATAACAAGTATAAGACACTTCTGAGTAGCAATTACCCTGTAAGGAAAATTCTAGCAGGTACTGATGGCACTGAACCAAACATCGTCTTAAGCTGAACAAACATCTCAGGGGTCCTGGAATATTTAGCATAGTGTGTCAGGATAAAACAAAATATAGGCATAAGCTCTGTGTATGTTCAGCACAGAGAATCTCTACATCATCAGTAAGTAGGTACGTGATGCTTTCCATTTGGCAAATCTAGGCATTAATTTCATTATCAGCAGTTTGTCTCATTACAGCACATGACAATATACCAAATTTGGTCCTGACAGGAGGTATATACGTACAAAAATAAATAGAAATTGAGAAGGATTTACCTCCTGAGTTCTTTTAGTGCCTGCACAAGTACCATCCCAGTTGATTCAAGCATCTCCAGGAGCTCATCCTGGTAGCATGCGTTCTCCAAAGAAGCCGCACGTATTTGATCAGCGACAGATAAAGCAGACAACATCGCCTGCTCGAACGATCCACTGACTAGGTAGCTGAGACATGAGGATGATAGAAGGGTAAGGAAACAGCTGGCCATACTTCTCAGTTTTCATATAAAACATGACCTTGCAAATTCAGGTATGCAATGAAAAACACTGTACATAAGGTGTAAGCATTTGCAGCTCCACGATAATCAGCAAGCAGGAAAGAAGAGGTTCTAAGAAATTGACAATGATAACAACCATATGAAACAAGAGAAAATTGCTATAATGGGACTCCAAACAACGCAATTCTAAACTGAATTGCAATTTTATCTATCAAACAATGAGACCATGCTTTCGTGCTTCCCCTCCCCTTGCAGTTCTAAACTGAATGAAGCAAGATGTTCATAACAGATTTCTACTCAGGACAACACAATTCGGTTACACAGCCAGTACTCATCAATTAGTAATAAGCAAGCGCAGGAAACTAGCGACCCTAAGTAAAGGACGGAGTAGAAGGGAAGAGGAGAATCTTACTACTCGGCGTCGTCGATTTGCTTCCAGAGAGGCGATTCCTGGGCAGAGGTCCCCATGGTTCCAGAGATCATGGTCGAACCTATCACCTATGGTTCGGCGGCTCCCCTGCCGCCCTGCCTGCTGCGGCGCTGCGCCTCCTCGCCTCCGTTCCCGGCGACCCGGCTCGGCGCGGCTGCGGCTCGCTGGTCGCCGTCGCCGTCGCCGTCGCCCCTCGGTGGCTCGGGTAGGGATTGAGGATTTGAGATTGCGGATTGGGGAAGGTCTAGAGCCGAGACCGCGTGCGCGTGAGCACGGGGGGATTCAGGGGGTGAGTTGGGTGGGCCGCGTTGCTAGACCTTGGCCTTTGCGCATTGCTGGGCCTTGCGCCTTTCCTGCTCGGCCTATATATATAGGGCCTTGTGTGTGTGTGTGTGTGTATATATATATATATATATATATATATATATATATATATATATATATATATATATATATATATATATATATATATACTTGTTTTGCAAAAAAAAAAAAAAAAAGTTGGTAAAGCACAATTTCTTTTCGTAAAGCTTTATTATCATGTCTTTCTTCACCTCCATATACGAATTCATGATCTCATCAGAGGGGGAAAAAACAAGTATTAACGAGTAATTTCAGTTTAACTTGCTGCCATTAATTGATTTCCTGAAAAACAAACTATGCCACCGTACATGTATGCACAAATGTGCTTGATTTTCACACCTCTAAGCTATTTTTAGCACAAATTGTCTTGCTTTGTTCGGAGCGGTCAATTGCTTACTATGCTCGTTGCTAAATCATTTGAATGACCGGGCTGGTACTGCTAGTTGCTTTGTTCCATTTTAACTTTTAAATGTTGTGGCTTTTCTAGATGTATAGATTTTGTTATACGCTATGTCTAATTATATAGTTAAAACAATGTATTTAGAAGATTTAGAACACTTTGTAATTTATAATGAAGAGATCGAGTAGGTAGGTTTGGCTATACGTGCATTCTTGTCACTCAAATTGATTCTATCTATAAAAGCTCAATCCAATATATCTTTCCACGTTCTCCAACTTCATCCATATAACGATCATCGCCAAGGATACCTCAACCAGACCCAATCAATTTCAACATCAAGTCATTCTCAGACTTATACTGCTTTCCGAGAAACTCACAAAGTCTATCCTGAACCGACTTCACATACTTCTCATCATTGTCAAACTTCATGGGATGAACAATCTCAAAATCTGGAAACCAATACTTCTTTCCATTGATAATTCTATCAGAAAAACGTTGCCCCTGCCACCCTTTGCGAAGAGGCCAGATCCGAGCAGCAATAAATTCTTCACAAAGATCCCGTGCACACTGAATCGAAGCCACCGTTTTATAAGCTTTTTCACAAATTTTCGAGTTCTTCAAAGAATCAAAAATAGGTTTACACTCAAGCGGATCACGGCTCAACTTGGAATCAAGAGGATACTTCTTGACCATCTTACCAGTCTTATCTTTTTCCTCAACCATCGGAACCTTATGGTAAAACCAGTACTTAGACCAACTCTTCGGCCACTTGTTGCACGAAGCCGATGAAATTTGAACAGCACCACGTGCAGTCTTGAAACTACTGCACGCGAAGAAAGAAATTACCTTCTTATCATTCACTGTCCGACTCTTAAACTGCATATGCATCATATGAATATTGCAAAAGGCAACGACATCACGATTCACTTTCTGAGTTTTCACAGCCCAAAGAATTTGGGGAATCTTACAAATCCCATTGGGCGTCAAGTGATGCATTCCAATATTATAAGCATAGAAGATATCTTCCAAAAATTCATCAACATGGACCCTCAATCCCGCCGTAAACAGATCTTTAAAGAAAATTACATTCATCTGCTTCTAGGCGCGGAGTCACCTCATCCTTAGGAAACCTCGGCAACTTTTTGTCCAAAAGTCTCCTATTATAGAAACCCTTCAAAGATTCCTCGGTAATCAAACTTCGCCCAAAGTGAAAAGACTTTGTGTCATCCCCGAAAGCTCAGATTCGGAAGCAGAAACTGAGCCAATAGAGTCACCATCTGAGCCAGAGGCTTCGGGGGAAGAAGGGCGAAGAGGCTACTCTTCATAAAAATATTCCTGCTCACCAGACATCTAAAGATAAAACTTATATATGAGCAACCTTTTCCCAGACTTCTCAAAACACAAAAACCAGAAAAGGAAAAAAATAATTTATTTCAGCTCTGGAATGACTTCACAGGAAAACTCTAGCTTCGCACCAAAATTCTATCTTCAAAGAACTTCGCAGCAAATCTTGACTTCGCAACAAGTCTTTTCAGCGAGAAAAAAGAGCACAACACCTCCCCCCCTCTTCGCCCTTATATAGGTAACTCCGGTCAAATAGTAACGGCTCAAATTCTGGCAGTCAAACTTTACCGTTAGAGCCAACTCCGAAGTTCATGAACGGTGCTTCGGATCTCTGTTTCAAATCAAACTTCGTGGGATTCAGACCTTCGGAGTAAGCCTTCGACCACGAGGGGGTACTGTTGGGGATTTGGCTTCGTCCCAAAACTTGGCCCCTGGACTTCGGAGTTATATTTTCACTTACGAAGTTTGCCCAAGAGTTGTTTTCGCAGGGAATCAGGACAAAGTCCAAGAACTGTGGCTCCGCTTCATGCGAAGTCAGGAATGTGACTTCGCAAGAGTCAAGACAAAGTTTGTACGTGGAGTGTACACGTGGAGTCAAGTTGGTGACTCCACGACAGAGCCATGCGCGAAGATGATCTAGGCTCGGAAATGACTAAGTCTGGAAAAGGAACTAGATTTGGCGCTTGTAACTAGGGAATACGAAAGCGAAGGTGGAAAAGACCCTTGCGCCCTTGTAAAAAGATAGAATAGTACTCCGTCAACTAGGGGGAAAATGTCAGTTGTACAGAGTTGCGAAGATTGAGTACCCTATAAATACCCCCTTGTGACGTGTATTGTATGATCAAGTAATGAACGACGATTCCACATTAATTTCGTTCATTCGACATCTAGTGTGAAGTTAGCTTCAGATAGGAAAGTGCATGAGCAAGGTCAAGGGCCAGCTCGAAAACATCTTCGTCCACATCTTTCTCTCTTGTGAACTCGAAGATTTCATCACGAATCCCGTCAATTGAATTCTTCACGTCTAAAATAAAGAATATTAGACATTAGGGCCATAACCATATCGAACTAGCAAAGACGCTAATAGTTTCACCAAATGCAGATTGTATAACCTTCGCACAAGTATTGTTCTCCAATTTTATCTATTTTTCAGTACTACTAAGAAACAAATATCAAATTATTAGTTACAAAGTTTATCAAATTACTATCCAAAAACAATAATGACTGACATGTAACTGATAGAAATGGTACAGCTCAATTCAAAGTCAAAAAAGTAAGGCCATTAATTTTTGGGACTAAAATGTAACTGATAAAAATTTTAGAGTTCAAAACCAAAAGAAAATGTACAGTCTAATAATACAGCTCAATCCATTTGACAAAATCAATTGCAAAACCAAACTTGATGCCACAGCAGCATGCCATGTGGCGCACTTCCATTCAACATTTAATAGGTACTCTCTCCGTCCCTTTAATACTGTCGTTTGGGAAGATGGCACTTGTACCAAGGCCGTGAGCAAAGAATGTATACCCCTACTGATAATGATAGAAATGTAGTACTAGTACAAAGTAAAGCCACGCTGCCGGATCGAGCTCCTCTGCTTGGAGGAGGCGGCGCGCGGGCGGATGGAGTAGCTCCGCGGGGGGTCGAGCCACGCTGCCGCCGGATGCTGCCGGAGGTGGTCTGGCAGATGCCGGGTCCGACGCTGCGCGGGTGGATGGAGCACCTCCGCGGGTGGATCAAGCCGCGCCGCCGGCGGATGCAGCCGGAGCTGGCGACGCCGGGTTCGACGCCGCGCTCGGAGGAGACGGCGCGCAGGCGGATCGAGCCGCGCCGCCGCCGGATGCGGCCGAAGGTGGCCGGCAGACGCCAGGTCGGACGCCAAGCTCGGATGAGACGAGGAAGCTGCGCCGCAGGTGAAGGGAGCCATGTCGCGTGCGGAGGAGGAAGTGCTTCGGTAGCCGCCTCAGCTGCCGCAGCCGACGTTGGTGTGGAGGTACCGGCGCTGATGGTCCGGCACAAGGCGCCCCATCCGTTTGCCGGCGGCGGCGGAGGAACAGAGCGTGGGGCGATGGGTGTGGGTGGGATGCGTTTGTTTTTAGTTGTTTTATGAGGCCAACCGGATTGGACTGGGCTATGAGGATGCTGTGATAGGTACGACCACCAGAGGACGACACTTTCAAAGGGACAAGTATTCAGGTCTAAAACGACAATATTAAAGGGACGGAGGGAGTAAGCCTATAAGAGGATGAGAAAACTGAAACAAATTCACATTTAAGAGGTAAGCCTCTAAAAGCCAAAAGAACTATTGATTACTGGCGCAGTGGCTCCATTGCCATTGTCCATAGCGATCAAGTACGGTGGGGCCAGGTTTGTAGGGAGGGACGAGGCGAGTTGGTGGATTGGAATGGTTGGAGACATTATCCTTGTTGACGGTGGATATACCATGAAAATCCACATTTAAACACCGTCAACATGCCTCGGATTCAAGGGAGAATAACCATGACATAAACATATTTTATCAATAATTAATTCCACTTGTACTCTTAGCTTGTGAATGTAGGGGAGATCAAAACAGAGTAGAAATGAACACTTGAAGCTCAATTAAGTGGGTCGGCCGAACCACTTGTATGGGCACCAAGCCATCATAATTCAACAAAGGACTCAAGACATCACGTAGACGAGAGGAGAGCTCAGGGTGGGCCCATGTGTGGGTCGGCCAACCCTACCATGGGGCCCACCTGGCTCTGGTGATGTAGCATGATCCGTGTGACATTCCACCCAGCTCATTTCAACCATCAGATCAACATGTGTTTCCATTCAACGGTGGAGAATCAAAACACAAGGATCAAGACGTGAAACAACACAATCAAGACAGAACCAGCACAAGGGGACACTCTATGACTAGTGGGGACCACACCTGGCCGAGCCCACCTGTCATAGGGGGTCAGCCGACCCCCCATGGTGCCCAGCCAGGTCGGTTGACCTCCACCGCCTTCCTGCATGTTTCCCACGTGATGGTATTGCCACTACCGTCCATTTAAGGCGGTTTCAATGATGGTTTATCCAAGGGATGAGAATGAAGGAGCACGCGGATCGTTGGCGTGGCACCTCTCCACCTTCCCCTATATATAGAGCCTGTCTCCACCCTCTCAAGACATGATTCATTCAAGATACAGGTGAAGAGTAGTGTAGTTCCACCTTTAGTAGTAGTTGTAGTCTACTGTAGGAGTTAGAATTGAGTCGAGCTGTGCTCGGGGTCTCCGGAGTCGTCTGCTGGAGAGTCTGGTATACCTCTTGTATCTTTCTCTTTCTGTAAGACTTATCTACTTTAATATATTATTCCTGCTTTACTTTACTAAATCTTTACTTAGTGCATTACTTTAATAGTATTGTTGTGAGTTATCATATTACTTGGTTGGTTTGCTTTAGATTGTGATCCTGTAACCAGCTCACGTGTGTAGTTCATCGCCTGTCATAGGGTGCTCTAGTTGCCTTGATCACAGGTAGAGTAGTAAGGCTTAGTGTAAGTATGGTGCTTAGACTAGATCTTGCCTTTGAATGCCGCTTGTCGCATAGATTGTTTGTGGGTGCTAGCAGGTGGTGACAGCCATGTCTAGTCTTAGTATCTCTCCACGTGTTTTAGGCAAGTTCTTAAAAGGTAGACTCTCATAAGAGAATAGACGCTTCGGGTAGAGGCTATATCCTCTATTGTCTCGCACTATCCCCTGCACATCGGAAGTAAGGTAGCAGTCTTAGTGTACTTCGTCCATTTGATAGGATAGATCACAGGAGTAGAGTTTGAATCACAGGAACCTTTCTCACTCGTTGTCCTCCCACTTAGCTACGCTGCACTAGTTATCTTTTAGCATTTCATTTATTATCTTTGAATCATCACCTTCCTATCGTACTTCGATTACCCCATCTGTACTAGTTGTGCTAAGTTGAGATAAAATTAAGGATATCCTTCTATTAACATTTCTAGCAATCGTTTTCCCTTGAGATAAAATAAATAATAATATCTTGGAATACTCCCGGATAAAGTGCTACAGTGGTATATTCTGTGCGCTCGCGGAATTATCCAATAGACATAAGAAATACCCTCAGGACACTTCTAGCGCCATTATCAGAGATAACCTAACACCATATCTCTGATGGTTGCGCTAAAAAGTGTCAACAATCCTCTGCCTACCAGCCGGCCGATCGATCGGCTACGGTGAGAGGTACGGAGCGAGCCCGAGTCGAACGACCCAATCCATGGAGATCATACATGTACCGTAGTCCGTAGTATGTAGTGGATCCACAGCTACAGAAACCTCGTTTATGCGAATTCACAATGCGCAACAAAAAGAAACACTACAACTTCTTTATTTCTAAGGAGCTTTTTTTTATATAACAAAACAAAACAAGAAGTTGTTTTTACAAAAACAAAACTCTAGGAAATGATAGTCTAATTGAAGACATAAATATTGCTATCTTTCCCTATTAACTCGATCATCCTTAGAGAAAACTGACTTATCTGAATTCTAGAACTGCATTTGTTTTAAAATCTAAAGGAGTCAAACGATCACCTTATCCAGCTCAGTTCGGCTACTTAAAACTTGAGTTGGCTCGTTAGGCTCGCGATCCAGATACAAAAAATACATACAAAATAATATTTACATTTATCTAAAGCTTAAGAATATATAATACAAAATTAATACATCCAACTGTCTTAAATCAAATAAAAATTAATTTGTGCTAACATGTATATATATATACAAGTATAATAATATATTATAGTATTACACTATATCTCCATGGTCTATTCTTCAAATCATACATAGGTAGCGTGCCCGTGCGTTGCTACGAAACAACTAAACTTTTACGAAAAACACATGTATCGCACGATTAGATAACAATATTGTAAAACTAAGCATGATAAGATAATAATATTGTGAAATTAAATACCGAATATTGCTCGTGAGCTGCAACAGAAAAATGAAAAAATTATCTGCTAGCCAAGCCAAAATCATCATGATACCTCAATTTTGCATGTGAGAGAGTTTGAACATATGGGTTGAGCCAAAATGTGTTTCTACAACAATGAGTACATGCTTACGCCGTAGCCCCCACAGATTTATTATTATATTATTATTATACTACCAGCTTGTCAGATTTAATGAAATTCAGTTAAATTCATTCTGTTGCATAGCCTTAAACATCCTCCACTAACTTGATTAAACTTATTTAGGTAAATTGGACATCAGAAGATCATTTTATTTCTTCTTCAAAGTAAATCATTCATCAAACTAAATCGTTCAAATCAAATGGAAAGTTTGAAGCCAAATCAAAATGAGTACATTTTCTAGCAAACATGTTAGGCAAACTCCGTCTAGTGGTTCATGGTAGGTTGATAGAAACTGTCAGAATCTTGAAGCACTGCAAGCCAACAAAAAGACAAATTTAGTGACAATAATAACCCCTAGATAGTATATATATGCTCCGAAGTAAACACAGATGAAACACACAATTTTAATTTATCTGCTCCTCAAATGTTGAACAAGTAACATTTATGAGATTCTTATTTTTGGGAAATAGCCAATAGTCCTCATGATTTTGTTTTAAAATTACTCTGCGATTTCAAGTTTGACTTCCTTAGACTTTCAGGTTAGCGAGTGATAGAGGAACCATATTTGTTTTTAGTTGAACCAATGCAAAATGCTTCATCTTAAAAGTCTGTTTCCTTTGAAGATAAGATGCATCGTTTGCAGCTATTTGCCTGGCTTGGGCAGACTGCTGCTCGTTGGGGGATCTCATTACTCATATTAGCTTGGACCTCGCTGTTCATACCTGTGAAGGAAGACAAAGACTACGCTCAGAATATGAATTGCCCACTCGTACAGTGAAGCCTGTGCAAAGCCGTCTTCATCATGTAGATAGTCACAAAGGAATTGGCAAATACACTACCCCACCCATACCAGATGGTCAAGTTTTGTCTTCATATCAGCATTGAAAAGAGTTTGGTAACACTCTGTTGATCTGCTCCACCCCAGAACACAGCTCTCACCACCTAGGTAGTAAGTGACCTGTAAGAAGATAAAGTCAAAACAGGTGACGTGGATGCCTAAAGAGCTGTGCGGTACCCCACAATGGCTTTGTATTAGTCTGACCCCACAATGGATAAGCTCATAATTCCAAGTTCTTTACTTGGCTCAAGTTTTCCCCTGTATAAACAATTACAGGATAGCTTGGAGTGATGGCTCTTCTACAATATAGTGAAGGTGATTCCTTACACAATCTGAAATAGCCTATCCCGAGTAAAAATGACTAATATTTCTTATATGCCTTATAAGGAGAAAGATTGAGCTGCACAGTCACGATGCAACTTGACCGGATTATATCTTATATATTTCTTATATGTCTGGAGTGTTACAGGTTTTATCAGCATGCAGTGGTGTCCTGATGTGCATAGGCAACATCAATAATTACTAATTAGTCAAACATTCTTTGCATTAGAAAAGTTATTCATACAATTGCTGGTGTGCAATTGATTATTGTAAGGTGGAGATTCTTACTCAAGTGATAGCCAACTCGCTGAAAGTCAATTTGTATTTGAGATCAGAAAAAGAAGAATTCACTGCACAGGCATAAACCTTATGAAAACAGTGAGATATAGGAACTTAGTATAAGCTAACTGCTAATTTTAGTGCTTGAGAAAGACAGGATAACAGAACACAAGAGGATAACACATGAGAGAAACTACGGAAGTCAGGCATCAACTTGAAAAAAGAGCTGATACTGATAGTCAAGAATATATAGCCTCACACTACTTAGGATAGATATTGTTGATCATCCTGACAGCATGATTATGTTCAGGTCAGTTTAACCAGTGTTACTAAAGAAATCTTAGTTGTCCTTCGCATGACAATTGCTTTAATACCTAGAACGACAAAGAGTGACATAATCAATTCAATCCAAGAATGGGGAGCCTACTACACTTATATGGCCTCATCGAGGGACATCACCTACGGAATACAAATTATATGATTTCACATAAGTCTTTACGTAGCACGCATGTGAATAAATAAATATATTAAATTTCAATTTGTGTGCATATGAGAGCAGAGCAATAAGATATACTTCTTTTGCACATCTGCTGGACATAAGTTAAGACTCTCATAATCCAAACCACATTCGCAAATGGCAGCAACCTGCAGAAATTGGAACACTTGTAAGATTGCAGGTGTTTTTCCCCAAGGGGAGGGCAGCGGGTGGAGACCAAAATAATCAATGAGTGGCTCCACTACACAACAAGTCAGATTTTCATGCTTCAAAAGTTAAAGATCAGTTCAAATATTTGTGCATGTAAACAACGGGAGATGAACTGTGGATTAACAAGTACATCATTGCACACTACACTTTGCAAGCACGGGAGATGAACTGTGGATAAAGGCATGTTTGCACCTGACCATCTTGACCTATACTATCATTCCTATTTTCTTTTTGTCAAATTTACAGGAGAACTATTCGCCATTTGCATTAAGAAGAAAACTGGGTGAATCATAAATACACCCAACACCAGCACTTCGTGCTTACAGAATTACAGTTCTTATTTACTACCACACAAGTGCTTACAGAACTATCCTCGAACCCATAACCATACAAAATAAACCGCATCTGGAAACAATAGAACCACTAAAGATTAAAGAACAATAGAGAATACCATAAAAAAAATCCAGCTACCCCGCATCTTGTTGGTTGCATGCCCATAGTGTAGAATAGCCTCCCTGCATTGCACACAGACAAGACAGCTTCTCAGGTGCATTTCACCGAACACGTTACAAGCACCATCAAGCACAGCAGTTAAAGAACCACAACAAGCAGAATAGCTCACCGGTGATCTCCACGACCTCCAATGCCTCCTTTGGACTCTTTCAGGGAGCATCTGGTGACCAACCACCCCACCAAAACCAAGAAGGCAACATATTACATGGAAGGAAATTACCAGGAAACATGGGCATGGAGATGGAGTCTACTCGGTGGCCTGCATTGCCATGGGGCACTGGCCTGCAGGCAGCCGCTCACCTAGCTACTGCCTGCTCAAGGTGGCGTTGGCAGCTGAGCCCCTCCATGACGGCCTCTCCTCCTCCATGGCGGTGCGGCGGCGCAAGGGCAGGGAGGGAGAGTACACGTCGGCATGGACGAGCGTGGGGGATCAAGCAGCAGCGCGAGGTTAGGGAGAGAGGCGGCATGCGCGAGCGCTGAGATGGAGCGGAGGCGCAATGCGAGACGGAAAGGCCTGATTGGATGCGGGATCTCGCGCGGGGGGAAGGAGAGTGATTGAAGCCGGGGACAAGCGAAGCGCCGGTTGGGCGTGCGAGCGAGTCTTCGCATGCCTGTGAACGACAAAGATAGAGATTTAAACTTGATGCTCGTGGGATTGGATCTCTGGCCGCAAGTCCTGGCGTGCGAGGGGGCGATGGTGGGATCGCACCGCGGCACCGTACCAAAATACTGCCTCCTTATTAGTTGTAGAGATAATATGGTCTACGAGTATCCATACATCCATTAAAAATAATATAGTGAAAGTAATAATAATCCCAAATTTATAGAGTCTAGATCGGTTATCAACCAATTATGAAGTATAAGATATAAAGTAGTACAATACGAATATATGTTCTATTATTTTTCTTATAAGCATGGCTTGCGAGCTTGTTCGAGTTGGCTAACGAGCTTCGAGTTTTTTTTTTCAGCCTTAAACATATCGGTTGGAATCTACTTTTTACTGCACAAGATGCTAAAATAGCATCCACAATAAGAACAAGCTGGTAGAGTTGCTCTAACAAATTATTCGCACTGGCAGAAAATTAGTACTCCCTCTATCCTAATCTATAAGTCGTTTGACTTTTTCAACTCAAAGTTTGACCATTCATCTTATTAAAAAATTTATGCAAAATATTGTTTCTTTTGTTAAGATTGTTTTATTAATAAAAGTTCTTTGAAAATAATTTAATCTTAATTTTTTTACATAAATGTTCTGAGTAAGACGAGTGATCAAATTTTAGATTGAAAAAAATCAAATGACTTATAAATTATAAATTAGGATGGAGGTAATAGCATGCGTGCCGGTCGGCCGTGTTCACATCTCGCGTTGGCCTGTGCGAAACGGCTGGGCCGGGGCCAGCCCGACTCCGGCTCTGACCCCGACCCACATATCCCCTAGTCTGACTGGGCCATGGCAGCCATGAAGATATATACGGGGAGCTAGCGCGACGGCCCGGGTTCCTTCTGCTTCTGCTGCATCTACACGGAATACGGAACGGACGCGCGTGTGACCTTGCGAGGCTTACCCCACGACGACCTTGAATCGTCGGTGGCCGCCGTCGACATCGATCGTCGAGGCGCAGATGTCGTCAGCGATCGAGGCTGCGGGCAGGATGATGGACGGGAGCAGCGTCGCCGAGCCGGCGGCGGCGTCGGTGGCCATGGTGACAGAGAGGGTACCGGATTCTTACATCCACAGGGTGCGGGATCGTCGCACGCCGAGGCCCCGTCCTATCACCGAACCCTTCTTTTTGAGCAGGCCCAAGCTCTTAGAGAAGCTCGAAACTCTTCATTTCAAAATCAATTGTCTCGTCGACATGGAAGAGAACCTCCTGAGGCAGGCCGATGCGAAGGGGTATGCTGAGCTGGTGGTGGATTACTTGGAAGGTGTCAAGAAGCTTTATCCTCATCCTGGACATTAGGGCATTTCCAGTGAT
Source organism: Eremochloa ophiuroides (assembly GCA_038502445.1). Lineage (NCBI taxonomy): Eukaryota > Viridiplantae > Streptophyta > Magnoliopsida > Poales > Poaceae > Eremochloa > Eremochloa ophiuroides. The sequence goes on from JAHLJS010000003.1 coordinate 105,551,086, forward strand.
AATAAATACTCCGTAAGCAGTTTCTATCCCTATTAAATGAGATGCCACCTCAGCAAAATGTTGGCATAGCACCCTAATCAATGAAGAAAGTGAACACAAATACAAGAAACCGTTTCTTGTTCACGAAACGATTTCTACACTTGAACCGAGATGCATGGACACCACCATTTCACGGTTGGGAAGAAACTGGTGGTTTCTACGGTGATGCTCCTCCGCGCTCGCCCGTCTGACGCCGCGCTTGCCCGTCGGCGAGTCTGCCCACGCTCGCTGGCTGCCGTAGTTGCGCTCGTGGACCGCCGTAGTCGCGCGACGAAGCTCGCCTACCGCAGACGTGCGCCGGAGCCGCGCGCCGGAACTCGACCGCCGGAGCTTGCTCGCCGGAGACGCGCGCCGGAGCTCGCCCGCCGGAGCCGCGCGCTCGAATGCCGGAACCGCCGGAGCCGCGCTCGCCCGCCCGCCGGAGTTGCCGGAGCGCTGCGCTCATCTGAGGCTCCCGTCCCACTCCGTCATGCGCCGTGCTCGCCTGCTCGTCGCGTCGGCCCGCCCCGAGCAGGAGGAGCCGCCGCGGGATGCGTCGTCACGCGCAAGCCATCACCTGCTTTGCTCGTTGGCACCGTCGCTTGCGCGAATTTTTTTTAAATGATAATTTTTTAATGATTAATTGCAAATCTAGTATTTGGATTCGAAAAATTACAAAAATAGTATCCTGTCGGCCGCTGGAGAGCCGATTAGGGACCTGTCGACCGTTGAGTAGCCGAGGGTTTAGGGTTTAGGGCCCCCCGCCGTCGCCCTCCACCCTCCCCGCGCGGGCGCGGAGGCCCTGGACGGCGCCCCCCACCGCGCGTCTGCGAGTGTGTCTGCTCGGTAAGTTTTTTTTTTCTTTATAAATTTCATTAGTTTAGTAGATTTGTTAGTCATGTAGATTTGTTTTAGGGTTAGTTAGTATATTTAGTTTTAGGGTTAGGGTTAGATTTAGTTTAATTAGTTTAATTAGTATATTTAGTTTGTTTTAGTTTTAGTTTTAGGGTTAGTAGTACTTGTTTAGTAGTATTTGTTTCTTTAGTAGGGTTAGTTTATTATTTTTTATTTTGATTAGTACTACTTGTTTATTTGTTTATTTGATTTAGGATTAGGGTTAGATTTAGTTAGATTTTGTTTAATTAGTTTAATTAGTATATTTAGTTTGTTTTAGGGTTAGGGTTAGTTAAATTAGTTTACAGTAAGTTTTAGCCGTAGATTAGTTTAGGGTTAGTTTCAGATGTAGATTTGTTTAGGGTTATTTTTAGTTGTAGATTAGTTTAGAATTCGTTTTAGTTGTAGATTAGTTTAGAGTTATTTATAGTTGTAGATTCTTTTAGGGTAACTTTTAGTTGTAGATTATTGTACCGTATATGGTTTTAGGGTTATTTAGTTTTTTATTAGGGTTAGTTAGGGTTAGGTTAGTTTCTTTAGTTTTTTTATTAGGGTTAGTTTAGTTTATTTAGTTAGTTAGGGTTAGTTTTTGTTTATTTAGGTTAGTTTATTTAGTTAGTCAGGGTTAGGTTAGTTGATTTAGTTAGTTAGGGTTAGTTTATTTAGTATTTCGGATTAGTGTATTTATTAGGATTATTTATTAGTATTTCAGGAATAGGTACTGTTAGTTTATTTATGTAGTTAGTGTTAGTTTATTTACGTAGTTAGTGTTAGTTTATTTATATAGTTAGTATTAGTTTATTTTTAGGATTATTTTTTATTTTGTTTAGTAGTACTTGTTTATTTGATTTAGGGTTATTTGAGTTAGGAATTTTTTTCTCTAGGTGTATTAGTTTTCGTAATTAGTTTCTTGTTAGGGTTTAGGGGTTACGACGATATTCAACTGACAGTGTAATTTTAACGATGGGAGTAGGAATGTCGTCCGATCTAATTCGTTTTAGAGTTTACTATGGTAAGGTGAAATCAGAACTCGGGATAGCGGTGTAGACCTTAGTCAGTTCCAGTTCTTTGACACACAACTGAACTCACCGCTGGATCATAGCCGGAGACAAGTATTAGCCTGGTTGCATGAATGGTTTGATTTTCCGCCGTCGCAGCAACGTTTGAAGATTAGTATGTTGGTGCCCAGGTTAAGGGACAATGAATGGAGATGGGAGCTATACGAGGCAAGTAATACGAACAAATGGAAGTTTCTTGTCAGTAAGGCTTTGGAACGTGGGTATGACAACATCATGCTTGTTTAGTTCATCGATGGTACCATGCAAGGAGAGAGTAGCAGCACAGTTCGAGAAGTAGAGGACTTAGAGGCCACAAACGAAGAGCGGACCTATGTTCACGATTCTGACGGTGTTCAGTTGGGGGACAGAGGATGCAGGACAACAAGAATATGCAACAAATGCTGAGCAGACCTTGGTTTCCAATTCTCGAGGGGTTGAGCATTGGACAGATGATGTGGAAGAACAAGGTTTCAGTACAAATATGGAAGCTGACGAGGGCGAGGAGGATGAAAGAATCGTGGAACAGATGGAACTTGACAATGCAGAGCACCTGGCATTTGTGGATGAGCACGCTGGCAGGAGGTTCGAAGACGAGACCGACATCCCCGCGGAATGGACTAACTTCTCACCAGATGCCATGACGGTGGACGATAGTCATCACTCGGCGTGGGAGTATTCAAGGACGGAGGTGATGCAGGGGCAGATGTTTCATGATATGGTTCATCTGCAGCACACCGTCAGGCGGTGGGCTTATTGTAATAAGAGGCAGTTTAGGGTTGTTATTTCCAACCCCAAGACGTCGGACGTTAAGTGCGTCAGCCCAGGGTGCACTTGGCGTGTTCATGGTCATATGCCACGTACGGAGAGCAACTTCATAGCTACTATTGTGCAACCACATAGTTGCTTGCTGGAGGCGACACTGACCAAGCATTGAAACATGACAACACAGTTCGTGGCAAATGAGATGCATGGGGAGATTGTTGAAAAACTTGCCATTTCTCCTTTCCGGATAATGCTGGCCATATGGAACAGATATGGCTATGACATATCTTACGACATGGATTGGAGAGCAAAACAGTTAGCTTTGAAAAAGAGATTTGGAACGTACAAGGATTCATATCACCACCTTCCAACACTCTTACAAATCCTACAAGCTAGAAACCCTGACACCATAATTGATTATGAGGACTATATCAACGTCGACGGAGACCGTGTCCTTAAGAGAGCCTTTTGGTGCTTCGGGTCCATGAGACGGGGCTTCAAGTATTGCCGACCTGTGCTATGCGTGGATGGTACATTCCTGACTGGGTAATACAAAGGTACTTTGCTAACAGCTATTGGGGTTGATGGTAATAGTCAGATTGTTCCCATTGCTTTTGCCTTGGTTGAATCGGAGAACAATGAGAGTTGGTTGTGGTTCCTTAAGTGGCCGAAACGAGCTTTAGTGGAAGAAAGGAAGAATATTTGTGTGTTACATGATCGGAATGCAGATTTATTGAATGCGGTGCAGAAGTTGAAGAATGGTGAGGACGCAGAGGTTCAATGGCCCAATATACAAAGTCATTGGTGCATGAGGCATTTAGCTGTAAATTTTTATAAACAGTTCAAGAGTAAGTGTTTGCAGGACCTGTTCAAGCGGCTATGTAAGCAGAACCAGAAAAAAATTTGACTTCATCTGAGAACGGCTAGACGAGCTTACCTGGAGCCACATGAAAGATGTGCGCAGGTGACCTGTTGTGGCAACAAAGGAGGAGCCACAAGGCCTTCCACCACTACCAAGCGAGCCTAGAAGCAAGACTAGTCGACATAAGGGGGCAGGTCATTAACTTGTTTCTTAGAATGGATTAAAGAGGAGGACCGGGAGAAGTGGTCTTTGTTACATGACACGCACGGTGCACGTTATGGCATAATGACCACGAATCTCGCAGAGGTTTACAACTGGGTGCTGAAAGGTACACGATCCCTTCCTTTGGTTGCACTTTTGGAGGGTATCCTGAGAGGTACAATGGTTTATTTGCGAGAACGTTATGCAGTAGCGACCTTAGTAGCCCAGAATTCATCTGTGACATATGCATTCAAGATTTCTGCATACCTCGATGAAAAAAGTGCGAAAGGGGTCATGCATAACGCCTTTTACGTTGGCAATCGGGACCTCGTTTTCGAAGTTAGGGTGCGTGATAAGGGTGGACTCAGCACTGGTCCGAGCGAATTAACTATGGAGTGTTAGCTGTGGCCAGAACAGAACAAGTGCGAGTGCACATGCAACAAGCCGAAGTACTACCATTATCCGTGCTCCCATGTGCTTGCTGCTTGCGAGAAATGTAACATTCCGATGACATTTGTGTCCCCTTACTTCAGAAAGGAGAATGTGCTCAACACATGGTCTGGCGAGCTTCGAGGGTGGCGGGCCATTGCTGATTTTACAAGGCGAGTTACAGATTGCGATCGTTATTGGTCGCCGGAACCCAAAAAGGGTTGACACAAAGGGACGTCGCAAGAGTCGTCGTATTAGGAATGATATGGACACTTCTGAAGCTGGTGACAAGCGTCCATACTGCCTTGCTTGCGGTGAAAATCATTTGAGGAAAAATTATGATATGTATCCGATAGAAAGGCTTCCTGATGGTACGGAAGTGCGTCTTAGTCCACATCGATCATATCAAAAGGGCAGTCGAGACGACCCTTCCGCATAGCAATGCTTGGAAAGTGTTATAGTTTTTTAGTATGTACTACTTATATTGTGCAAGTGTTGTAATATAAGACTTGTAGTGTTGTAATTTTTTAGTATGTACTACTTACATTGCGCAAAGTGCTGTAATATAAGACTTGTAGTGTTGTAATTTTTTAGTATGTACTACTTATATTGTGAAAGTGCTGTAATATAAGACTTGTGGTGTTGTAATTTGTTTAGTATGTACTACTTGTATTACGTAACAGTTCTGTAATATTATGATTTCAGTTTTCTACAATTTCGATACGGTTTTAATTTTATTGTTCTGAATAATGGCAGGTATGGAGCTGATCAACCCCGTTGTCGACCAGAGGCACCGCTCGAACTTGGTGGATGGGTAGCTTCCACCAGGCCTCCGCCTACGTACCCACGACGAGCTGTGGCTGCTTGACCCGCGCTGGGTAACTATTGTATTTACCTTGTACGAAGTTTTGTGACACATTGCATTGTAGTAATCTGTATAATATTATTGCTTACAGGCTACGTGCAGCTGGTCTTCTCCCGTTCGCTCGTCTTGTAGAGCGACACCGAGAGCGGTGCGCACGTTTCCCGGTGGACCGGACCCTCCTCTCCGCTTGGGTGGACCGTTGGCGACCGGAGACGCACACGTTCCACCTTCCTGTTGGCGAGGTCACCATCTCTTTGGAGGATGTGGCCATGCTCTTCGGCCTACCCTCGCCGGTGCTCCTGTAGGCCCGGTTGTCTTGCCCGGGGACTGAGAGGACCAGGTACTGCAGCGGTTCTAGGGTGCGCTCAACCCTCAGGCCGGACAGGAGCAGTTCGGCTTCCACGACCGCCACGGCCCGCCCAAGGCGTGGTTGTCTCAGTTCCGTGCGGAGAGGCTCACGGAGGGCGACCCCGAGTGGAGGGTGCAGTGACACCTAGAGGCGTACTTGTTGTGCCTGTTCGGTAGGGTACTCTTCACCAGCTCCCACCACGATAACGTCGACAAGCACTTCGTCCATTACGCGGTGCAGATAGCGTACGCACCACTTGACGTTATCCCCCAGTACAATTGGGGCTCGGCGGTGCTGGCAGGTACGTACCGAGCACTGTGTGACGCGTGCACTCAGAGGACGGCGACAGGTACGTTGGCTGGTTGTCCGCTGCTGCTGATGCTCTGGTCCTTTGAGCGGTTCGACATCAGGAGGCGGACCCTGTCGTCGTACGAGGAGTACGACGATGGGATGTACATGTTCGACGAGTTTGGTGTGCCTGACGAGATCGACGCGCCGATGATGGGCACACTTTAGTTGTGTCGTGACGTACGTATCCTCCTTTCAGCTTAGTTTTTTCTACTATGACGACGAGTCCTAATGGTTGTTGTTTTGCAGCCGAGGTGAGCAACAGGTATGGCTAGAGGCACGTACACGGCATACGTCGCCGCAATGGACCAGCTTACACCTGACAGGGTTCGGTGGACTCCCTACGCAGCACACGACGTACAGGCTAGGGCTCCACACGGCGTGTCCGAGTTGTGCTACCGCGACCAGGACTTCTGGTTCACGAGGAAACGACTGGTGTTCGACGTTTGCGTCGAGCCGTACAGTCCGGACCGTGTGGCTCATCAGTTTGGCCGCGCGCAGGTGTTCCCCCTTCCTCGGCTTCAGCTTGACGCGTCCCACGGGTATGTGTTCAGTTAATGCCATCCATTCATTTTGGTTTGACAACTTTATTTATTATTTCTTGTTTTGCAGGTGGAGTGGGAAAGGCCAAGGGATAGCGTTCGAGCAGTCTTGGGTGGACAGGGTGGCGCCCTCGGTGGCCGCGTGGGCAGAGGCGGTGACCGACGTGCACGACCTAGGTGGGCCTTTCGAGGAGGCCGGCTACCCCAGTACTTGTGTTGGTTGCATGAAGCTATGCGCGTTCATTGCTTCCCAGTGCCAGTGGAGGCCGAGCCACACGAAGCAGAGATTACGGACACCTTCGCGATGGAGCCACCAGCTGCGTTCCATGCGTTGGTAACGATAATTTTTTTAATTAATTTCATTGTTATTATGACTTTGGTAATGACTAACAATAATATCTCAAACGATATATGACTGGTTTGCAGACAGATATATGCATGGACATTGGCCACGAGCTTCTGTCGTACGCGCAGCGGTACGAACAGAACCCTCCACAGGTTGGTAGGCTAGAGTTTGTGGCCGCCCTTCGACGACTGGGCAACGGTGCTTGGCGGGCATACGTCGAGCATCGTGCCGGTACACCACGGATGTCGTTGGGCACGACGACCAGGGCCTGCCTGCAACTAGGCCCGTGCCTCCCGGAGCGGGCTCCGTACGACGTTCTCGTCCCACGCACGTAGGTACCTCTTCGATGGCCATTTATTTAATAGATTTATATATTACGTGGACCGCTTGCGTGGCATGACCACACTTTGGTTTGTGCAGGGACACTTGCTTCTGCAAGCGAGTACACAGAGGGGACGAGCAGCTTCAGGAGCTTTGACATAGGCGGTACTCCGCCTAGTCGTCCGGATGAGGCCGGCCCCTCACAGCTTTTTGGTGCACCGCTGCCGACCCAGCCGACGCAGCCGTCTCAGCCTGTAGACCCGACCCTGCCACCACGCTAGTGTCGCCCTCCACAGCAGTTCACTTTTCCTACGGAGCAGCTTCGTCGCCAGAGCCCTAAGCGTGGGCGTCGTGTAGATTAAGGGCGCATGCATGTATGATCACAAGTTTTCATGGATGTTGCGTACTAATGCATTACTGTTCTGTCCAATCGTATTTGTGGTTTCCATTGCATTAAACGGAGGCAGCGCTCCAGTATGCTGGAATTACAAACATTTCTTGTCTTCTCAAACTTATTACGAAATGATACGAACAAGCACAACACATGAAAAGGCATGTGTGGACCCTAACATGCCATTGCAAATTAAAACATACAACGAATACATGAAATGGCATTTGAGAATCTGAACCAAACAAGAGTTAAGACTCTCTGCACTAGACCTAACATGCCTTAACTAATTGAAACATGCACCACACACATAGACAGACAATCGGACAGCCTACTAGTAGTGCTGTCACATATTGAGCTAAGTAGCACCTTTCCCATAGTAACCGCCCATTGGCGGAGGTGGTGGCGGTGGCGATTTCGGCGGAGTGCCACTGTTCTTGTGATGAGGGCAGCGGCAGTATAGGTCTGTGCATATTGGCTCCTGCGATGTGGCCCCACTGTTGCCTCCTTCCTCATCTTCCTTCTTGTTGTGGCTCGAGCTGTAACTTGGGCCGAGCGAGCCGATGCGGTCCTGCAGGTACCAGATGTACTCCAAATGTGGGGTAATAGGTAGAGGGTCCACCCACTTAGTGAACCCGCAACTGTCTTCTGCCCACGAGGTCTGCGATGAATAGATTTGTTAACATTCTTTTATGTTGCGAAATACATTACTGAAAAAAGACAATAAAACACTACATATGCATAGGGACACTTGAAGAATCGCTGGCCCCTGTGTATCCCATCCTCGGTGTACATCTGCATAAGGCAGTCCTCACCATGCCTGTATTTCGGTCACACTTTTTTATCCTTCTTCACATACTCCCTTAGAGGTCTTTGTGGACCATAATCACTCTTGCTCTCTTCTGGAAACCTGTCGATGGGTTCGTCGAACTCATCGGGACTAAGACTACCCCCATCATCCCATATTATTGGCGAGCCCTTACTCTCCACTGTGCCCTTGAGCTTCCTAACTCCAAACCCCCATTTCTTTGGTCCAGACATCTTGTATTGCTGGTGATGTTCCCCCAGCACCGTCCCATATTTATAAAGGCAGCCGAGGGGTGACATTGCGTTTGAATAGAACTGAATTAATGCAGGGTTAATTGAGTACTCTGAAAAGGCTAGATTCTCAGTCCGCCAAAGTCACTAAAAAGGCTAGTCACTGTGCAGGCGCAATCACTGAAGAGGGCATGAATTGAATTAACAACTCCCTGAAAAGGCTATGCACTGAAAAGCTTATTCGCAAGCCCTCTGAATCACTGAAAAGGCTAGATTCTCGGTCTGCCAAAGTCACTGAAAAGGCTAGTCACTGTGCAGTCGCAATCACTGAAGAGGCCATGAATTGAATTGATAACTCACTGAAAAGGCTATGCACTAAAAAGCCTATTCGCAAGCCCTCTGAATCACTGAAAAGGCTAGTCGCTGTTAATTCTGACTGATTGAACAAGCTACTCTTGATTTGCCAACACACTGAAAAGGCTACTCGCTGTGTAATCTGAGGTGAGGAACAGGCTACTTGCACTTATTTGTGTTCTACCAAGCACTTAAAAAGGTAGGGCATATGCACTTATTGCGAAAAACAAACTCTGTAAAGCCTATAAAGGACTAAGTCTGAAAAGGCTGGGGTCAATGAAATCACTGTTTTACTCCATGCCTGACCTATTTAAAGAAATCCGACGAGTTAGCATACCACACATTTCTTCTTGAAACTCTCCTCATTCAACTACAATGTCATCATGGACAACTGACCTAACTCAGTTACCGTCGTGGCGTGAGCGGCCAAAGTATCGTTGTGGGTTTATCACTAGGTTGTGCGTGTGGATGGAGTTGGACCGACACTATGGGTGTAGGTACTTCGGGTGCCCAGATCTAGATGATGACTTCATGGTACTATCAACTTCTTCTTTCGTTTCTTGTAAACTATACACAATTTGATCATTTACATCCACACATATAGCTTTGCAAGTGGATCCAATGGGTGGATCGGGAGATGCCCACATGGCCACAGAGGCGCCCGAATGAGCTTGAAGACAAAGCTCAATATCTTCTGAGGATGAATGAGGCTTGTGAGGTTGACCGCAAAATCAGGGAGGATAAAGAGCGACGGATCAGGGCCGATCAGATCCGTCTCAAAGCTAAGGAGAAAGATCTTACCAGGAGAAGGGAGGAGTTAAGTTTGCGTGAAGTAGTCATCAAGCGTAAAGAGGAAGAGTTTAAAACTCGAGAGGCAACACTCAAGAACAAGAGGGATGCAACGGAACCGTCTTCACGACGCGACAACAAGGGCAAACAACCGCGCTGCACCCAGTAGAACAATGTAATAGACCCAGCAAGTTAAATTCCCTAAGTCATGTTTACAATAGTCTGTGGCCTCTTACCAGAGTCACACACACATGCCGTTGCAAACCACCGTTCTGTTCACTTTCCCCAAGGCATGTTAGGATTAGGTTTGGTACAACCTAGAGTACCACACATGCCGCGCACCACTCATTTCATGTATCACTGGGTTACTCTTTCAAATTGAACATGTGTTGTTTTAATTCTATTTCTCGTAGTTTACAACACACTTCATTTATAGAACAGTCTTGAAAGATGCGATTAAGTTTTCGGATCAAACCGTGTAACGAATATGAAAAAAACGTGAAAATGAACATCAAAATAAAAAACCACATGGAACTTGTTGGTGGCGTGTCGGCTTACAGTAAGCCGACAGGCCTATCGGCCGCCCGCCAGCCGACTGGACCTATCGGCCTACTAGTAGCCGACAGGCCTGCTGTCGGCGCCGACACCCGCTGCCGACGGTTGTCGGTGCCTGACAGCTGACACGTAAGCCTATCGGCTTCTGGACGGCCGACAGATCCCCTGTTGGCCTCTGGCTGGCCGACATGATGCTATTTTTGCAATTTTTCGAATCCAAATATTAGATTTGCAATTAATCATTAAAAAATATTATTTTAAAAAAATTCACATACGCATGCCCGCTCGGTCGCTAGAAGTGCCGTGGTAGCAGCCTTCCTGTCCATGCTCAAGTGTCGTGGTAGCGGCCCTCCCGTCCATGCTCGCGCCATGGTAGCAAAAAGATAAGACCGGAGAAAGAAAGGATGAGGAGAGAGAAGATGGGAGAGGAATAGCTGGAGGAGATAAATTAATTGCTAGAGAAATTATGCGTTGGATAGCGTGGTTTCTACGAGTAGTTTCTAGTGGCATAGAAACTGTGCCTAATTTCTATCATTGGGATTGCCCTTAGGCTTCCTGAGTAAAATCTAGGTCCGTGTAGGTTTTAGTAGTCTGTCAGTCGGTGTTATCTATCAATCGGTGTTATGTTATTATATCGTGGTGCTGAGCTTTTATTGCTTCCCCTAGTTTTGGTTTTATATTTTTTTTAAAGAGCCACATCAGAATAAGATTACCATTAGAGGTTTGATTACTTTTTTCCAAAAAAAGAGGATTGGGTTAAAAAACTATATTCTAGTCAGATTACTTCTTGATGACTAGAACATAGATATCTATGTGCAGGGACTTGCTGTTACTTCTTGATGAGGCAAGATCGATTTTATTGTCGAGGGGTCCTTCATAAAATTAATCTCATCTGAGATCTGAATCCACTGCATCGCATATGCATGTGTGTTAGATCTAATTACAAGGTATTCAAAAACAAGAAAGACACCTCAAACATGTCCCAACACAGGATATGTGGGCCACCCGTTAAAGGCCTGCTTGGACTGCGACCAAAATTTTCCCTGCCAAAGATTTAGCAAGCCAAAGTTAGTTAAAAAAATTTACTATGAATTTGGCAAACCAAATGTGAGGAGTTGGTAAGATTTTTTTAGCAAGCCAAACGGAAGCCAAAAATCATAACTTGCCAAATCTTTAGTAAGACAAATTTTAGAGTTCAACCAAGCAGGTCCTATATATTTGCATGGCCCAACGTTGATCTGTGGACTGGGTTGTCTTTTTTCTTGGCACGCCTCGATGTTGGACGTAAATGTCTGGTGTCTACTCCTTGTGAGATCTAGCTTACCTCTCCACCTATTTTCTTATCTCACATGCATCTCTTCTCTCCTAACTAACAACTAATAAGACTAAAAGAATGGACAAAATTTCGTGCCACATTCCTTTCACTCCATCGCTCTGGCACCATGTGACGCTCAGGCATTGTGAATTCGCAACTCCCTCCCCTTCCCCCTCTTCCGCCGCCTCCCTCAGCTCCCCCAAGGCACCACACCTCCCTCTCTCCCTCCCAGTCTCTCCTCTGTCTCCCACTCTCTTGCACGGGCAAGGGCGAGCCGTGGCAGCGCCAGCCATCCACCACCATGCCATGGTCGGCACGGGCGCCACGACACGCCACCTCGGCGGCCCGGCTCTGCTGCGCAAGCCCCCAAAGCCCCAGTGTGGCGGCAACCCAGCACGGCCCCAGCCCCTGCCCCAGGCAATCCGGCGCAGCGGCAACCGTGACACGACATGAGTTTCGAGATGATATTTGATAACTTCTTTACTTTTAAGGAGCTTTGTCATGGTTGTTGTTGTTATTTTGCTAAGAAAAACAAATCAGGAAATTGTTTTACAAAATCCTGGGAGATGCTTTAAGTCTCATTGAAGACGTAAATATTGCTAACTTTCCCTATTAGCTCGATCGACCTTAGAGAAAATTGACTTATCTAAATTCTAGAACTGCGTTTTTTAAAATCTAAAGGAGTCAAACGATCACCTTATCAGATCCTCTTTATTAGAACACGAAAAAAGATTCTTTTACCTCGTGTTTTCTCTAAAATAAAAACCAACCTACTTTTATAAAATTATGTACAATTTTCTTGAATTTCTTGTGAAGAACCCTCGATCTGATCGTGATCCAACGAGGTCAGGTTGTCAATAACCAGACTTAACCCTCGATCTGATCTGATCGTGATACAATTTTCTATCGAATCTCTACAAGTCCACAGGGCGTGCGCTATCGAATCTCCACAGGGCACCAATCTTGACGCACGCTCCACCTTCTACACCTCCCCCTCCACCTAAGACTAACTCCAACAAGGAGACTCAAACCGATAATGGGTAGCCCACAGTGTTTTTGCATCTCGTAAACAGGCTCCAACAGCATAGCCATTACCGTGACCCAATTTGGGTGCGAGCGCACACGAGACCCAGATATGGGTGTCTCTCGGTGTGTTTGCATCTCCACGCGGGCCTACCATCGATGTGCTCGTCGTCCGCCTCCTCGGACCCCTTGCGCTCCACCTCCTCTCCTCGCCGGAGCTGGACGTCTCGGCGGCCGGAGCTAGGCGCGACGGAGTGCCACCGGGACTGAACACCGCCTCGTGTCCGCGCGCCGCCGTGGAGCAGCATCCGCGAGCCGGCGGTGGAGCCGCCTCTGCGCGCCGCCGTGGAGCCGCGTCCGCGCGCCGCCATGGATCCGCCTCCATGCGCCGCCATGGAGCCGCGTCGGGGTCGCCGGTGGAGCCACGTCCGGATCTCGGGGTCGTCGGTGGAGCCGCGTCGGGGTCGCCCGTGGAGCCGCGTCGGGTCACCGGTGGCGGCGGATGCTCGGGAGGGATTTGGGTCTCGGAGTAGTATATGCTGTTAGAGAAGCTCGGTTTATAGGTCACGGATGCTTTTCTGTGCACTACCTAATACTTGTGAATGCATCTCGTTTTTGTCTCTCCTTGTTGGAGACAGGCTAAGAAAATAAGAAATCAGAATCACACCGAGCAGACAGCACGCGCCGAAACAGAATAGAACAGCGCTCGCCAAGCGGCGCGGCGCGGAGCCAGCCAGCGGGCACCCGAATCGAACCAGACGCCTCCCAAGTCCCCAACTCGATCGCCATGGCGACGTCGCCACCTACGCCTGCTCCGGCCGCCGCGCACAGCGTCTTCGTCTACGGGAGCCTGATGGCGGACGAGGTGGTCCGCACCATCCTCAAGCGCGTCCCGCCCGCCGCCCCGGCGCTCCTCTCAAACTAGTACGCCCGCCCGCTCTTCCTTCGAACCTCCTCCCCACTCGCCCTCCCTCCGCCTCCCCCGTCTTGGTGGTGGACCTCGCCCCTCGGTTCCCTGTGGTGGCATCGCTTTCGTTCCCCGTCGGCCGTCGTCGTAGCTCTCTGATGCGATGACGCAGTGCCGTGTGCGGATCAAAACACTGCCTTTCTTCTTCTTCTTCTTCTTTTTAGCGGGGCCAACGTGACGAAATGGGAGATGCTCTCTCTCTCTCTCTCTCTCTCTCTCTCCGTCACTCCGCCAGTTGGACCAGTAGATGAGCACTACTATTCCTGCAATTTGCCGATTCCTGGAGTAGATATTATATAATGCACCCACGCGCTACGCACGCCAACAGCGAGAGAGATTCATAATGTCGATAGGAGTATAATATGCATATTGCTTTTGCTTGTAACTTGCAAGTTCAGTTCTAACATGCCATGCTACGGGCATTTTTTTTTTCTTGCAGCCACCGGTTCAACATCAAGGGCCGCATTTACCCGGCGATCCTGCCCGTTGAGAGCAAGAGAGTTGCTGGGAGGGTCTGTTCTTGGTTACCGTCACATACTACGAGTGTTCGACTGCGATCCTCATTTGCTCCTCTGTTTACTTTTTTATTTACTACTGTAATTGGTTGGTTCTGCAGGTTATCACGGGTGTTACTGACGAAGAGCTCCAACTTCTGGATGCGTTTGAAGATGTGGAGTACACGAGGACAAGAGTTGAGATATCATTGACTGTAAGTGCATCTGGCATCTGAGCACACAGGCAAATATAGGCACATTAGTGGAACAATGAAACTAAATCTAGTGGTAATTTAATCGTTTCTATACTGCCTAACCGATAAGGTACAGTATGACCAGTGTGACAGTGCCCCTGTTTCGGCTTAAGTCTTGCCTGGAGCAGCAACTACATTATCATCTATTCATCTCTCTTAAGGCACCATTTTTTTTTCAGTACAAATCAGATCCCGAAAGCCATCGTTCATTATGTTTGGTTCTTATTTAACCCTGGAATAGTGGCACTACTTGCAGTCTGATTTCTCGTCTAGAGATGTTTCACTAAATGAAAGGTGGTTTTGCATTTTAGGACACTTCAGAGAAAATGCTGGCTGACGCTTATGTATGGAGTGATGCAGAGGACCCCAATCTTTATGGCGAATGGGATTTTGAGGTGAGGAGACTTATTTCCCTGCAGTCCAGGGATGTTAACGCGATTATTCTGGTTCTTGAATCCACACATTTTATCCTTGTCAGTTCTATCTATAATATATCATCACGCTATGGCAATAGGAGAACTGCAGCAATCTTAAATGATGAACTCTATCAGCTATTGCCATCCTCAGGATCTAAAATCCCTCTGCAGCCACACTCTGTGAAAGCTTTGCGATTTGTTCACGTATAATATTGAAAACAGAGGCCTAATTCTGGCAACCACTTTTTATCAAATATGTCTTTGAGGTCCTTATCTATCTGTTTCCAGTACACCCATAGCCCAAAATTTGGTATGCACACATGTATGTGGCTTTGTGCTTTCTAACTACAAAGATTTACCTCTTGTCCACAGGAGTGGAAGAAACTGCATATGAAGGATTTCCTTGCAATGACGAATGGTTTCATTCATGAGCTCGAACAGCCTGAATCGAAGACCCGGGTGGAGACCTACGAGTCATTCATGCAACAACAGGAACAGCCTGTGCCGGGGACACAGGTTGAGGGTTGAGAGTTGCAATCTGCTGGTTGCTGATCTACATCTAGTCATTCATGCAATGCAACAACAGGAACAGCCTGTGCGGCTGTGCCTGTACCATCTGTAATAGGTTGCCTCGATGATTTGTTAAATAAGATCATGATTACCATACAATAATATAATAATTAAGTGCATAAATGAAATGTCCACCGAGATTTCTGTTGATTCTTTATGTCACTGTTGACCCCATGCCTGGTCTTCAACTGCTGAACCGAGGTGTCTCTGTGATTTCTGAAATAAGATCTTGATTATTATCCTATATAATGCAACAGTTAAGTGTGTGTGTGTGTGTGTGTGTGTGTGTGTGTGTCTCTGTGATTTCTGAAATAAGATCTTGATTATATATATATCAAAAAGCTTTTTTTTTAGATTTCTGATGATTCTCCTGTCATTGTTGATCCCATGGCTGTTTTTGAAATAAGTCTGGATTATAGAATAGTTAAGTACAATTACAGCAATAAAAAATTCCACTGACTGTTGATGAGCCATGGCTTGTGCCTGGTGCTGAACCATTAATGCACGGTCTTCAGCAACAACAGACTAACAGGAATTCAGAAGCAACTGAAATCTTACTAAATTGCTTCTGGGAATGTCGGATTCCTTTTAATTCGGCTGTATTCGTTCTATAAGTTGTGGCTGCAAAGACTAGGTAGACTGTTATCCTGCTACCATCAACAATCTAAAATTTTCAGTGAGACTGTTGATGAACCACCCATGGTTGGTTCCTGGTGCTGAACTGTTGAAGCATGTTCTTTAGCTATAACAGACTAACAGAAATTCAGAAGCAACTAAAATACTACTAGATTGCTTCTGGGAATGTCAGATTCTTTTTAATCAGCTGTATTCAGTCTATATTGTGGCTGCAAAGACTAGGCAGAATGTTAACCTACTAGTATCTCCAAAACTTTATTGATCAACTCTGACAGAGCATGAGCGAACTGCAACCTGGGCCAGACTGAAGTTGAACAAGGAACAAAAATTAGGGAGAAAATGATCTCAATTCCTCAGAATATGTTGGATTTGGGTCATCTGTTTAAACAGGCACAAATCGGCTCAAGCAAAGCATAACTATCATGATTTTTTTAAAAACGATTGCTATCATAATTTAGATCCCTTGGTGTTTCTTGATTAGTAAATTGATGATCAATTTTCAAAGCCCGATAGTTCCTCCCGGTGCTCGAGCGCACGGGCCAGCCACACGGCGTCTTCCAGGGTCGCCGGTTGCCGCAGCTCCACCTCCACGTCGGCGCGCAGTGGATCGCGGAGGCAGGCGGTGAAGAAGGCGATCTGCTGGGACTCCGTCACGCCGTCACATCTGTCCAGCAGCCCCAGGAACCGGTCCCGGTACTTCGCGACAGAGCCGGTGTGCCGCAGCCGGATGAGCTCGCCGAACGCTTTGTTGCCGAGCGTCATCAGGGCGCCGAAGCGGCGGCGCACCGACTCGGCGAACTGCGGCCAGGTAGGGACGCTGCTGATCTGCGCCGCCGCTGGTCATGTGGAAGGCCGCGAGGCACACCTTCTTGTCTTCCTCGGTCTGCTTCAGGTCGAAGTAACAGCTCGAAGCGGTGAAGCCATATGTCGGGGGTCCTCCTTGCGATCTTGCCGTCGTACTCCGGTAAACGCAGCTCGCGTACTCCGGGGAACGCGGCCTGCTTCCCAGCCTCGCTGTTCTTCACTATTGGCCTGTTTGGCTGCCTTCTCAGAAGAGCCAGGCTATACCTGGGCAGCCAAGCTGCAGGTAGCCAGGCCGAGCGCATGCACATGGCTGGTGTTTGGTTATCGTACTCACAGAGCCTTGCTGTTCAGAGATTTCGTTTGGTTCACTGCATGCTAGCATCGGCTGTCTCACTGGCATGTCCCATATGCATGCTTGCTGCGCTCGCGCGAGCCTGGCTGCAGAAGAACGAGGATTTTGGGTGTATGAGTTAAGCCTGGCTCATGAGGGAATCTTGCATTGCATGGGGCAGGCCCTAACCTCCAACAAACCAACCAAATGCCCCGGAGCTGCATCCGCAGAGCCTGGCTGCGACATGTGTTTCCCAATCTGTGACAAGCGACTCTGTTGTAAAAAAAAAAAAAGTTTCGCTCACAGAAGTCATCAAGGAGCGACATCCGACATGTGGAGGCATGGTTCGGCTCATAGATGAGCATGCAGCATGTAACCCGCTGGCAGGGCACGAAGCACGGGATTTTGGTCCGGCCCAAGCACGGCACGGCACGGTCCAGTCATGTACGGGATCGGACGAGCCCGGCTTGATGTACAGGGTCATGCTTGGACCGCTACTCTGGCACGACGGGCGGCACGGTAAATAGGAAAAGGCCCGGTGCTGGTCCGGTGCATTTTCAAAACCTTCTAAACTGCTAAAGGACCATTCTATTCTCTCATATTAAAATCCTATCCACTCCCCTCGCCCCGACCCCACCAGCCCTGCACCTCCTTTACCCACAGACACGACGCGAGCTGACGACGTCCTTGGCTCCTCCACTCCTCGCCATCACCCGTAGCATCGACCGACTCCTCTTCCTCATGCACCACGTGGCTACTGCTCCGGCCCCGTCCCCGTGCGGCTGCTGCTTAGGCCCGTCCTCGCGCGGCTGCTGCTCCGGCGACCCTCCCTGCGCGGCTACTACTCTAGCCCCGTCCCCCGCGCGGCTGCTGCTCCGGTGACCCGTCCCTTCGTGGCTACTGCTCTGGCCCTGTCCCCGCACGGCTGCTGCTCCGGCGATCCGCCCCTTCGTGGCTACTGCTCTGGCCTCTCCCCGTGCGGCTGGTGCTCCGCCCGCTCCCCCCACGGTTGCTGCTCCGGCCTCGTGGACGCCGAACGCGAGCACACCACGCGGCTGCGACGCGTGGGCTCATCCGCTCCTACCTCGCAGACGCCGAACGGGGGCGCCGCCGATCTCCACCTAGCTCGAGCGGCGGCAGTCCCCTGCTACGTCAAGCCGCCGGATCCCGCCCTACCCCTTTGTCGGCGGTGAGCGCGGGGCAGCCGAAGGATGCCAGGATATACAACGAGCGACGACGGGCGACCTCGTCATGCTCTGCTTCTCATCCGTCTCCCCCTTCTCCTAGCAAGCCGGCCTCGGGCCGGCCCAATAGACTTTTTAGACTGGCCCGGCATGGAAAATGGCTTGAAAGGCCATGCCCTGGGCTGCTGGTCAGGCACGGTGGACTGAGGCGGTACGACCCGATAAGCATGCGGGTCATCCCATGTCGTGCCCTATCGGACCGTGCCTGACCCGGGCTGGGGCCGTGCCAGACCGGGCGGCCTGTTTGATCATCTATAGTTCGGCTGTACACATCAAGTCAACGCAGGTTGAAAATATTCGGTGGTGACGGTGGCATGGAGTAGCTATGGACAATAATTATCTATATCTATATTTTTTATTATATATCTATACCTATTAATAAAAGATAAAATTTCAGTCTCGTTTTTTCGTCCACCCTTCCTAACTACCCATCACTACCTGTCACTACTATCTTTAATGAGCCATGTTTAAATCTTATCTATAATGAGCCATGTTTAAATCTTATGTTAATAAGACGTGTAATTAGTCCGGTTTAGTTTTGTGTGTCCGATTGACATTAGTACCATATGGTAAAGTGAGGGAGGGCAACCAGGTGAGATGCAAATAAAATAAGAGGCATTCTGCTAAGAAAACTCATATCTTTCTTGGCTTTTTTGGCAAAGAGAAAAGAGATATTGATATGCAAGTCAAACATGTATAATAATTACCTTTTTTATATTGGTTATGAAACCAATTGAGTTAACGAAAATTTATTTTGACACTCTCCAACTGTAACGCACGGTAACTAACAATTGAGTTGACGAAAATTTATTTTGATACTCTTCCGTTACAACGCACGGACACTTTTGCTAGTGTGTATATATCTATATATCTATCTATAAATAAAGACCTTTAAGTTTGGTGAAAGCAACTGTTCATCTACAGTACCGAGCAATTCACAGACACATTTCACGGCTCATCTACAGCCAACCGTTACTGTTCACAAAACCCGTCTGTGTAAAGTACCACCCGTTACTGTTTATTCACCCCGTTACTGTTCATACTTGTTACTGTTCATTCGATCTGTTATTGTGTATAACCTGTTACTGTTCATACGCCCGTTGCTGTTTATCCGAACCCGTTTCCCCTTCCCCCCTGCCCACGCGCAGCGTGGGGGTGCACTCTTTGTATCTAACCTTTACCTTATTTCTGTATACGGGCGCCCTCTCTCAATCTACTGTAGATAAACAGTACCTTCTTATAAAACACTGTTCTGGGAACAGTACGGGTCTATGAACAGTACCGGGGTAACCTGATATGAACAGAAACGGTTCTCTGTGAACAGTGAACCGAACCCGGTATGAACAGTATATTAACACGTTACGAACAGTAACTAACCGTGAGCCGACCGTTATGAACAGTGTTTCAACCCGTTATGAAATAGTAGCCTACCCGTTGCAAACTGCAGCCCCGTTATGCACTTACAGTCATCAATTCCTACTATATTCTCGCTCTTGCCCTCGCGCGGGGCAACCGACTAGTGTGTGTGTATATATATATATACACACGACTCCTCTCTAACATTACTGTAGATCAACAGTTTCTCCTCACAGACCACTGTACCCACAACAGTTCCTACTCCTTCGCCGTTCACCAGGACCGCGAAACATCCAGCCCATCACCAGGCATCCGATGGTCGCCACACCCAACATCGAGACCCTTCTTCGTCGTTCCCGTTCTTTCGGTCCTCGCCTTCCTCGCGCCGCTCGCACTCTGCCTTCCCTCCCCCACGGCGTCCTGCCCCCAACGTTTCCCTGCCTACCATGCCGCCGCTCACGCTCCACGGCGACGGGAACGGCGCACCGGCGCGGGCCGCTCCGGACCTGCGACATCCCCCGGATCAGCGCACCGACGCGGCCAACCCCGTTGTGCCGGCCTGGGCGCACGCACCGTGCAGTGCAGCCCCATGAGCGCGCGCCGGCGGTGGCCGCCACCCGGCACAGCGGGGGGCCCGAGGCACGCAGGTGGCCGCGGACACGGCGCGGCGCAGCCGCACGAATAGGCCCCGACGGTGGCCGCCGCCCGCCATCGCCTCTCTCCTTCCCTTTGCTTGCGCACGTGGATGGTCGCGTTTATCTGCACCGCCTCTTCGACCTGCCGCCGGTCTCCATAGCAACCACCCAAAAGCCCTCACGGAGAATGCAGCTGCCAGTGACGCCCTTGGCGTGCGCGGTGCCCCCACTGCTCGCGCCAGCGTAGGGCTCGAATCAAGCATGGATGATGAGGTACACTCCTATCTCCTCTTCCTCTTGCCCTCACTCTCTCTAGCTCTGGTGTGCCTCAGATCACCCACGATTGGCGGTACTGGACACAGGGGACGAACGGACAGGGGTACCTGCGTCGGCGGGGCGCCCACCTCGACCTGGCGGGAGCAAAGGCGGAGGGAAAGGTGCTCACCAATGTAGTCTGCCAATGTTTGAGATTGCCGTACTGTATTGATTTTGATTTTTTTAATAGCCCTGCAACTGATGGAGGGAACCTGCCAGGAGCATTGCTCAAATTATTTTCGTTCCCATTTTTCCTTTATTTAGTTTCCTTGACTTCTCTCCTTTCAATTTCGATTTGTATTCTGTGTCTCATCAGGAATATTCATAGGTTGTGCCGGCGTCGTCCCCCTCCAGCCTCAAGCCATCCACGGGAGTTCTGCTCTGTGTTTACCCTACGCAGGTCCTCCTTCGATGTTTGGTACATTTTTTTGCCTCTTATTGTTAGAATTAGAAACCTATAATTCTTTGATACCTAAACTTGGAAGCACTCAATGTGCAGGTCAATTCCAGATTTCCTCCTTTCCCATTTTAGTTCATTTTTATATACGTTCTATTCGGGAATGTTTACTGTGATTAGTTTGTACATACATACTGGTGTGTCACAGAGATGCTTATCTTCCACATTTCATTTTACATCTCCGTTATTCACTAGCAACCTACATAACTTAATTTGTTAAGATACACTTTAGGCACATCTGGTACCAAAGGACGACACAACAGACCTAAATAACTTAATTTCTTAAGATACACTTTAGGCACATCTGCTATCAAAGGATGAGACAACAGTGGTCAAAAAACTGTATTTTCTGTAATTAACATCTGCAGTCTGTAATTAACTTCGCAAACATGGGCCACACATGATTCTCCGCAATGAACGCTACTTAATTTAAATGTCAGGAACATGATACACCTAATTGTTCGGTTCCTTAATGCATACATTGAAAAAAAAAATCAGGTATAATATGTTTCTTTTTCATATTTGTCTTGCAGAAATTAGTGGTCCTACTGAAGATTCCTACCTTCCGGATCTGCGTCCACTGACTATCACTAACGAATCATGTGTTGTTCCAATGTTATCCTCTTGAAGACATACCCGTCGGCCGACTTCCCTTCCTCATTCCTTAAGCAAATGCCGCAAGGAGTCCTATTTTTGATGCTTCAATCGACACAAACGTGAGTCTCTTCTCACAATATTATCTTTCCCAGCTCAATCATGCTTCATGTCAAAATTCCGTCTGTCATGACTCCGATGAAGGATGGCCCTTTCAGATAACATCTTGCACAAACAATTTTACACAATGGAGGCCAAATTTGGTGCTGTATATAAAGAGCAGAAGAGGCAAAATCCAGTGCTACATACTCAGGATATGGTCGTTGGTATGTAACAATGCTAATCTTTTGCTTCAGACCATTGTCAATACTGAAGAGATCATTGCCAAAATCAATTCTTTATAACTATTGCTCATGCAGCTCCACACAAACAGACAAGCGTGTAAATTTAGGCCCCTCATATTAACTATCAGTTTATTTATTTTTCTGTTCCAAGAATTGTAGGTACAGTTTCCTCAGATCTTTATTTGGGACTGTATATTGCAGGTGCGAGGAAACATTGCCTACAATTTTGGAGGAGACAGAATCGGTAATGTTGTCAATGCTGAAACTTTTTAGGAGATATGCAATTGATGTGCTCAGATTGCCCAACTATTCAGAGCTGCTTCTCAAGCAGTCAACCTGAGTCCAAAGAACAAGATAGATTCATCCGCCTTTTGGTCAACTAACATGTAATATTACCTACTATTATTATAGTGCTGTCCCTATGTGTAAAAAACATACTTCTACTGCAATATATGTATACATACATGGTTCGTGGGCCTTCACGTTTGAAGAACCAATACTAAATGGTCCAATATCAAACTTTTATATTCTATATATAACTGCATCCAACCACAAATAATTCAATACTTATTATTCTCACTGTATTTTTGCGCGGGGGTTCTGGCTATATATATATATATATATATATATATATATATATATATATATATATATATATATATATATATATATATATATATATGGAAATTATTTTCTACTCCCAGGGAGTAGTTACTCCCATGTCTATATCTCTAGATTTAGATCATCTATAGTCCAAAAAAAAAAAAAATATGTAGACGAGGTATATGATCATACTAAATTATCTAGAGTAAAATATGGTTATACTTTTCTGTTATCCATTTAGTATATGGTTGTACTTTTTAATATACTACTGCAGTGGTATTTTAGTAATATATTTAAAAATATGGGCTCTGTTGAAAAAATTTCGCATACTACGATTTGAAGTATCTTAAATTGAGTATCTAAACATACTCAAACTGACAAATTAGTATATACGCATACACAATGTGGTTTAGTGAAGGTAGGAGTAACTACTCCTCGGAGTATATAAAATGCGCTGGTGAGGAGAGTACTCTAACAATGTATAAAATTATGCGGCAGTGCACAGGTCATCAAGACGCCGTCATCCGAGTAACTAGCTCTTCATTTCCTGTAGTACAAACCTGCAACGAAATCAGTAAAAAAACATCATGGAACAACAATTTAGTCGTGTATAAAACTCTATTTTTACTGGCATAAAAAGCAACGATTTCTACAGCCAATGAATTTTGCTAGAAAATTTGAGCTTTGAATCATACGGGCATTGTGCATATAAGCATATATTTCACAACATGCGCATACAAACATACGTTTCCAGAGCATAAAATCTATTATTTTTCGTTTGAAATTTGAATCCAATTTCACATAAACCTAATTTATACCAACTTCGACCAAGACAAACAGATCGATCTGGGGAAGAAGCATGGCAATGAGCATAGAAACCCATGTAAGCAAGGCATAAAAGCTGTGAACTTGTGCACATAGAGATCTTACTCAATTCACCATACTGGGAAAAGCATTAGAGCACTCAGCCACACCCACACACATGAATTCTGCAGCATCAGAAAGAGAAAACAGGGTAGGTTCACCAGTGACAGATTACTTCATTGTCGGGATGCTTTAAACTGAAAGAGAGTTTGATATTCAGCAACATGCAAGGATGGCAGTAAGAGTTTGCCGCCCTTGCTGTCAAAATCCAGTTAGGAAATATTCCAATATTCCAATTAGGAGTAGTGGCTAGGACAGAAACCAAGACGGGCACTTGATGTTCAGAAAAATTGCATTCAGCTAATTTCGCACAACTAACTGATGAGCAGATCATCTTTAATTTGTTATTGTTCTCACATGAATATAATGCATTTAGACACCAACACCTGGCCCAAGCATGCTGTCCTGAACATATGTTCCTGAATCTTTCATCTCTCAGCAATCTTGCTAACCTATCAGTAATCCTGTAGTAGCTTGACTATAGACGGTACAAAGCATAGAAACATCTCCTAAAACATATTAATTTCAAGAAGCGTAGAAACATCTCCTATAAAGCATAGAAACATCTCCTAAAAGCATTTTATATGTTTGCTGTGAAACCAAACTTTGTACATATGCATAGATACATCTGCTAAAGCAAAATACAAGTGTTGCTTGCTTACACGGGTGGTTCAAGATGCATAGAAATAAAAAATGAAATGCATATAAACCTCAGCAGCACGATGACAGATGGGTGAAGGTAGTCGGGAACGAGCCGCTGTCACAGCTACTCCGTCCGGCTCCACACCCAGCTCCTCCATTGGATGAGGGACGAGCACGCTGCTAGCCTGCGACGCCACCGGGGAGAGGTAGAACCACCGTCGGCCAAAGCTGTGCGCGTGGGGGAGCCTCTGCCTGCACGCCAGTGCCGCCGCATGCCCCGCGGATGGGCGCCGGCGTCGAGCCTTGCCCCTGCGCCACAGTCGCTGGAGAGGAAGCCGCCGCTGCTGTATAGGGCCGTCTCCCTCATGGTGCGCCCCGCTGCCGCTGCGGACCTGATCCATCGACGGTGGGGTGGCAGAGACCACACCGCGGTGGAGAGGAAACCGCTCGCCACCGGCCGCGAAAGGAGAGGGGCTGCACCACCGCGGGTCGCCGAAGAAGCCAGGACGGGGAGGGACGGGACGGCACCGCGCGAGTGGCCAGGGCGGGCCGCGCTGCCGCCGGTCGAGGGAGGGGGCGCCGCCGTCCACGCGGCCGCAGGTCGGGGAGGGGTCGCGCCGCCGCCGGTTAGGAGAGGGCGCGGGGCAGCGCGCCGGTCCTGTAGGGGAGGGCGAGGTTGTGCCGGTCGCCGAGGAGGGCGCGGGGTCGCGCTGCTGCAGGTCGGGGAAGGGTAGGGCGACGATGCGGCGCGGATGCTCCAGGGCGCGGCGAGGGGCAGGGAGTGGCCACCGGGAGAGGAAGCTCCGTCGCGGCCAGCCGCCGGTAGAGGGAGCGCGACCGGCCACCGGGGGCGCGGAGCGCCGCCTCCGCCGCGGGACGGAGCGTCATCGTGAGCCGGTGCTCCAGGGTGGCGGCCAGGGGTGGGGTGGATGGGTAGGGATTAGGGTTTGGGGGCATATTTATATGGCCCGGGAAAGTAGGCCTGATGGGCTGGTGGATGGGCCGGTGGCTGGTTCGGTTGGGCTCTTGGTGACCTGGTTCGGTTGTGTGGAACCAGGAAACACTAGTTTGGGCTGGGGCTTGCAATAGTTATTGGGAGCCCTAAGCTCCCAATAGTGCATATATATATATATATATATATATATATATATATATATATATATATATATATATATATATATATATATATATATATATATACACACACACACGCAAAAGTGTTCGTGCGTTGCAATGTGAGAGTATCAAAATAAATTTTCGTCAATTCAATTGTTAGTGACCATGTGTTACAGCTGGAGAGTGTCAAAATAAATTTTCGTTAACTCAATTTGTTTCGTAACCAATCTAGAAAAAAGTAATTATTATACGTGTTTAACTTACGTATCAACATCTCTTTGCCAAAAAAGCCAAAAAATATATGAGTTTTCTTAGCAGAATGTCTCTTATTTTATTTGCATCTCACCTGATTGTCCTCCCTCACTTTACCATATGGTACTAATATCAACCGGGCACACAAAACTAAACCGGACTAAGTACATGTCTTATTAAGATTTAAACATGGCCCATTAAAGATAATAATGACAGGTAGTTTGGCCCATTAAAGATAATAGTGACAGGTAGTGACGAGTAGTTAGAAAGGGTGGACGAAAAAAAAGACTAAAATTTTAGTAAAATATGCCCGTGCGTTGCATCGGGACGTTACATGGATGACTTGCGATTTATAGAGATTTATGTAATGGTCGTTTTATCTGTCTAATATGTCGTGGAGTCGAATTTCGTATTGCGTAAAAATTTATTATTGCATAAATTCACAACTAAAGAAAATGAATGGCACAGAAACAAAAAAAAAAAGCTTGATGATCCATGATACTATCATATCTAATATAGACATAATTCCTCCTTGTCCTCAAGTCTGTAATTCTCTCTCCATCTTAGGGTCTGTTTAGCGTGCAAAACTTTTTTAAAAAGTATTATAGCAAGCGTGTTAATTTTATTTATATTTAATACTTTAATTATGTGTCTAAACATTTGATGTTACAGTAGTTTTGGAACTTAGAAGTGTATCTATGCCATGCCCCTCTGCCGATGGCAGCAGCCGCTCACGCCGGTCCTGCGCCACCTCGTTTCCCGTACCAGAATTGGGAGCCGTGCTGTTGCCCCAGATCGCTAACGTGGAGCCTTCAACGGTCGGATCTAGGCCATAGGGCTCCATCTGCACCGTGCACAGGTTCTGTGTTTTTTCTATGCCAATGACGATGCAAACCCACGTGACGTCGCACGCACTGGCCGCGTTGCTGTTCCCAATCACGGACGTCCACCCCCTATCCATGACGTGTGGGCTCTTCCAACTTATAGTGCCGCAAGGAGTTTGAACCTTCCGCTGAAGCATGGGCCCCACCCAAACAAACCAGGTTCAAGAACTCCGATTCGATTCTTGCCGAAGTGAGACCGGACTCCATGCGAGTGTCCGGAGGGGAAGGGAGAAACGGAATAAAAAAAAGGGCGGACGAAGAAAGAGAGAAGAAATCTTTCCTCTTTATTAATCTATATATATATATATATTAGCAAAACATGCTCATGTGTTGTATCGGGGTATATAATTTTTTGTCTGTTACTCATGATTTGTCTGGATTATTAAAAGTATATACAACGCCCTAGACATTGGACAAAGCAATTTCTCAGCTCCATTCTACACCATCCTATCCTACCCACACTCGGCGACCAACCCTATTAAACTACCACCATCTGCGCTTAGCGCCTCTCCCCTCCCAAACGGCCTCCCAGCGTCCTTCGCCGCTACACCGAGGACCAATGCCGCCTCCGCTCCCAAACTGTCTTTCGGCGAGCCGCAACACAACCCGCTGCCCGACGGTAGCGTTTCTTGCTTCTCAATCTCTGTCCCGTGACCCCAACCCAAGCCGTAGAGAGGACCAAGTTGCCGCACTAGCTCTCAGGAGAGACCTATCGCGGCGTTGCCACCTCGTGCCCTCTTTGAATTTCTATGACGAGTCGCCTCCTTGAGCCATCCTGACACCTAATTTTCCGGTTGCCTCATGCCCTATTCTTCGTGCCACGCCGTGGAACCCGAGTTCTCCAGCTGCCTTGCACTTGTTCTTGATGTCACGCCATGAGTTTCTGCGCGACCCTTCTTCGAGCAATTGCATGGCACCACGTCGTCTCCTCTTCCACGGGGCCAAATAGCTCCCAAGCCTTGTCGAGGCCCAAATTATATCGACCAATGTTTGATTTTGTACTCGGAATCTTTTTTTATATAGATAATGGTTGGTTGCCTCTAGCTGGTACTTCCGCGTGATTTGGTGTTTGATTTTGCCTTGGAGTCCATCTAATCTATATTTGCGTCGGTATCGTCCTCGTGTGCAGGCTACAGTATTGATTTGGTATTTGATTTTGTCTTGGACTCCATCTGCGTTGGTACAGTATGCAGTCTGGAGTCTGGACAGGGCTAGAGTTGTATAGTCGTATGCAGTCTGGACTGGACGAATACATGGGCTTTACTTTTTTTATTTCTTTTACTGGCCGCATGTGACTTCATTATACCGAAAATACGGAAAGCCGGACAACCTAGGTGAACCCCGGTCTGTTCTATTTGGAATTCATCTTTGCCTCTTTTGTTTGGGTCTCGATTTGTTGTATGCTTGTGAGTTTGGTTTGGCTTTGATTTGATGTGTTGCAAACAAATACGTGTTACATCTGGTCTTGTTGCCATGAACGAATAGGTGTTGTATCTGATCTTGTCTTCACTGGATGTGCGCAGGATTAGTGCACCTGCCTGTTCGTTATTTTTCCTAACGCGGACTCTATTGGAGGAGCAGGACCATCCGAGTGAGTGGGCCGGTAGTTGAGAAGGGTAGACGAAAAAAAAAGTAGAGAAACTTTACCTCTTTAGCATTAGGTATAGATATACCTATACCTACTAATAAAACGAGAAGTTTTCCGGCTCGTTTTTTCGTCCAGCCTTCTATCTAGCGCACAGTCCGTGAAACCTGCTGAGTACTCCGGGTGACCACGAGGGAAACGATACAAGAAATAAGGAAGGCAGAGACCACGAGAGAAACGATACAAGAAATTTCAAGATGGAAAAGAACTCTAAAAAGTTACGATAAGATAGAAACTGAAAGTCCACGAGATCCATATATAAATAACAATTGGAGAAACCCCTACAAAGCATGTCACGACCATCCAACCATCCATTGTTACATTAAACTGCGGCATCAAGACATCTCGACCTCAGCTGGAGCAACTTCTCGCCTCGAAAAAGAAGAGAAGCATGGCCGCAAGGAGACTTTGATCTGGCTATCTGGTTGTCGATCCACGCACCTGGCTTGATGAAGGAACGGATATGGTTTGATCCGGCTAACTGGCCGTCGATCCACGCACCTGGCTTGATGAAGGAGCGGATCTGGGTGCGGCAAACTTTGATTCATCCACCTTGCTAGGAGGAAAGGGCATCTCCATCCAGCACGAACGGTTGGCCGCGGGAAGCGCCGCAGGGCGCTGGCTGGGCTCGCAAAGCCGCAGCTGCTCGCCTCAGCAGTCGCCTGGCTGTGCAGCGTCTCGACCATGCCAAGCCATGGATCCGTGGCCACTAGCGACGCGGGCATCTACTAACTGCTACTGCAATTCTGCAACAAATGTCAAAAATCGAAGGAAGGGAACTTCTTAGATTTTCCTTTTCAAGCAAACAGGGAAAATCGAGTAGCACTGTAAGCTAATTTGTCCACCATATAGGAACCAACATGCAGTCATGCACACGGATGTGAAGGAAGCCGCCATCCCATTTGCTCGCGGAGTAACAGAGTATGGCTACTGTTTGTCACATTGCCTGCTTGCGCGGCCACACTACATCACTGAATTCGCTGCTGCTCATTAACACGGCCAACAGATGGAAGAAGCTGACGCTCCAATGCTAATGCTTGGCGGCGCCTACCTGGTTGTGTTGGAGAGGATAACGTTTAGGGTTCGGATGGATCGACGGCAATGGACGGTCAGATGTTTTTCCTTTTTTGAGTGGAAGCAATGGACGGTGAGATGAGGAGGTAGCGGGCATAAATGGGCCGGTTGGGCCAACATTTAATTACATTTTGTGCCTGTTAGACAGGGCTATGGTCTATGGAGGACTGGAGGTGCAGTCTCTCGTGCATACAATTTATACATGAGGGCTATGAGGTGCAGTCTCTCCTGAATACAAATTTATACATGAATTTTAGCCCAGACAATATATATAAAGCGATCACCGCTATAGGAAAAAATACCCAACGAGGACAAGTTTTCTCCGTTAAGCTTGGAACAGACTCCGTCGCGTCTTCTAATAGAGCAATTTTCCATAGCAAATTGGGGATCAGGTCCCATTGTCATATCTAAATTGTCATATCTAAACGTAACAGAAGACGGAACGATATAGTCGTCAAACAAAAGTATACCTCTCAAATTTTATAAGAGCAGAACAAAAGTAAATTGTTATATGTAGCACTTTTCATGTATCTATGTTTTTCATAAGCATTAGATAGTTATTTTCCGTTGTAAGGTACGGGTATATTTGCTAGTAGGTAATAGATATATATATATATATATAACTAATAAGATCAAAGATGAGACATTTTCTTGGTGCGACTTTAGTTTAGTTTTCCGTCTGCCTGCCCCGTGCGATCTCTTCTCGCCACCCCTCCTTCCCAGCGCGCTCCTTCCTCTCCACGCCGTCAATCACGGCGTGCGATCGATCTCCGCGCCATCAATCACGCAGCCACCCCACTCCCCAATCACCGCTGCCTCCCCACTCCCGCCTCCCACCTGCGAACATCGTGCTTGTGCCGTCGCTTGTCCCCTCCTGCAATCACGGACCCGCGTGAGCCCCGACGACACCGCTCGAGCACACCCGGTGCCGGTAGACGCCCGCCCAGGTCGCTGCCCATCGGCCGCCGTGAGGTGGCAGAGGGCGCGCCCTCGCCGGCACCGCGTCAGGCCGACGCCGCCGCCTGCGAACGCCTGCCCAGGTCGCGTCCTCCACCGGACAAGCCTCGACGTCGGCGCGAGCAAGCTGCGGGGACGACGCTGGTCGCACGCACGGGGCGAGCCTGGCGAGCTGCTGCGGCGGCACTAGCGGCACGCGCGGTTGCAAGCCCGGCGAGATGAGGCAGCGGTGGTGCGGGGTGAGCTGCGACGCCGCGGCCGCCCGAAGCCAGTTCACCGCGGCAGCCTGACGGTAGCCATGTCCGAGTGGATACGGAGAGACGGCACCTGCTGGGATGAAGGACGAACTAGCCGACGTGCCCATGCAGGAGCAGCCGCTGCAGGCTATGGCTGGGGCGTTGACGCGCCAGGGTGCCGCTGGCGCCGCAGCCGCGGGCGTGAACCGCCGAAGGCCATCTTCGACCTCGAGAAGTGCAAGCACGCCACCTCGAGAAGGCCATCTTCGACTTGCGTGGCGGCAGCAGGGGCCAAGACCTCAATAAGTCAGCGACCATGGTGAAGAGTGTGAAGCCTAGCAGGTGTTTGACAAAATGCTTCTGCGCTTTGGTTTTAGTTCGTACATTGACCATATTAAGGAGTTGTGATGATGGGTTGGTACTGCTGTGGCTGGGATTACCACGCCCAGGAGAGGTGTCGGATGGTGCGGAGGCGGATACTAGGACGCGGTGGTTGTCAATGGGCGTGGAGAAGGGGAGGATGCAATCATGGTGGTCGGGGAGCTGCGTGCCATTGGCTCGTCCATCCCCTGTTCCAGTGATCGTGAGGACCTCCTGTCTCTTTCTTGATCTATCTTTGCTGCCTTACACGAATTGAGAATCTGAAATACACTGATGCATTAACACGGGAGCTGACAAATATTTTTGATAATGTTATTAGTAGCTCGTATTGGCATATCGCTAATACCTAATTTTACTGAATGCTTTGTTTTTTTAGTAACTGGAGATTGAGGAACCAGGGCAGTGAGCACCACCTGCGCTTTTCTTGGATTATACTTTTAACATGTCAGTGATTTGATAACAAAGGTATGCGGTGTTGCTCGAGGACTTATTGTGTAATCCGGGAAATTCGAGCAACAATTAGGTAGCAAGCCTGTAATTTTGTTCTTGCAGGTAAACTTGTATTGACCCTGTACTAAGATTGATTTATGTCTACTCTCTAGCTAACGGTTGATTTATATCTACTCTCTAGCTAGCTCCAGGCAGTTGGCACTAATTTTTATTTGTACAATAATGGTGAGCCTTCCAAACCAATAGAACTGAGAAATGTCAGCCATATGAGGCATCTCTCCCTCTGCATTTAAATCTTTTTAATGTTTAGAATACATACAAAAGTTGTGATATTTTAGGCATATGCTTATGTAATTAAAAAAAACTACATTTTATCACTCTTTTAGGATTAATTTTAAATCTTTCTAATTCTATGCTTGATTACCAATACACATAATCACCATTTTCATTTGATTTGCATTACTCGATTCTATGTTTGAGCATATCAGCCGAGGGTGGCCTTAGCATTGCTTCACTTATCGTGACAATATATTTTTTCTTTTGCAATGGACAACTATGTTATCTTTGTTGGTATGCATCACTTCAACTTAATTTAGTAGCTTGAAAGAAAATTATAAACACATGGTACTGCTTCCTATCTTTGCTTTTATGCATCACTTCAAGTTAATTGAATAGCCTGAAAGGAAATTATAAAAACTTGATACCATTGCTGAACAAAAAACCTGCATGCATTGCCGAAGGTATGTCCATGAATCTCCAAGTGGAGATCGCTTCTGTCCTCACCATCACATTTACTTTTTATTAAGTTGACCATAGGAACTTCTAGCTGAGTCACCATTGAAGACATGTATAGTGATGTTCGTACTTTAAAATGTGTTAATTAATTTACTGTGTTAGTTTTATCAATTTTTATATCTTCCTAATTTGGGAACATTGAATTCCCTGCGGTTCTAACCTTATGGAACTGGCAATGGCTGAAGTTGCAGAACAACTGTAACAACTAATATGTGTGCTTTGACGGAACTAATTAATATAGATGCTGCCATGCTTCAATGTTTTTCTGTCTCTCAGTCAAACTCATCCTGAACGACTACCGGCCTACCATCTTGGAGCAACTGCCTCTCAGTCCGTAGAGGTGCTGGTAGCTCATCTTCTCGAGGTATTGTGGTTGCTGGCTGCTGGCTGCTGTAGCTAATGCACTAATGATGCTATGTACAAAGGCGTATCTTATCACATACGAGCTATGTTATCTTATCATGTGATCCATGTATGTTTACTGAGTTTAGGTATTTCGTAGTAACGCACGAGCACGCTACCTAGTATATATTATAAAGGCAAAATTTCAGTTCGTTGTTTTCGTCCAGCCCATTCAAACTACGTCTAACCGTCAGCCCGCTACTTTCCGCTCAGCTCAGCTCTATTCCGTTGTTCTTTCGGGAGAAAAAACTGTGCCGCCGTCCTCTCTTTCCTCCCTCCGCAACGCATCTGTTCTCTCCTTTTTCTTCCTCCGTCAAATCGTTCCGGTGGGCGGCGCGCTTCGGGCCATGGACGTCAGCAAGGGCGCCAGCCGGAGGAACGACGGCCACCAAGACAAGCCGCGCTGGCAACCCAGGGGCGTCCAGGACTTGGCAAGGGCGCCGGCCATAGGAATGACGGCCACCGCGACCACCCGACACCGGCAACCCAGGAGGCGTCCAGGCCTCCCAGCGCGGACACAGCCGGCCGCCCGGCCTCCCGTCATGGCCGTAGCAGGCACTCCGGCCAGACCACACGACCACCAGCCATCGCATGCACCTTGGCCGGATCCCACGGGAACCTAGGCTGAAGGGCGCGGTCACATCCGGCCTCCCGCCTCCCATCTAGGCCGCCCAGTTTGGTGCCACCGCACGGATTGGAATTGGATTGGCCGAGGTAGTTAGAATCGGATCCTAATTGCATTGCATTGCAATCAAATCGAATCAAGACTCAAGCTCCAGGTATGTTATGACTTACGAAGTCCCATTTGATTCAAAATTTTTCGGCTTTCTTTTTCCCTTTCTTCTTACTTATAAATTACTGGTGCCATTGAGATATTCTCACGAGAAAAACAAGCACCTAATTTGCCGAGCAGAGAAGCGTCTCTACGAGCACCTGATTTCGTTGAGCTGTCTCGTCAAGTACCTGATTTCGCCGAGCAAGAGAAGCACCTTGCCATACAAACCTCACCTTCGAATTCTTATCTGGCCGAGCTAAGCAATAACCAAATCTTCTGATATCGCTATACACATGATCCACAAGGTTAGCCTCCTCACTGATTGTTTTTATATCTACTACTGATATGTTTCGTGCTCTGATTTCATCGTAATTTGTGATTAAAAAACTCATATTTTCTGGTTTGGTTGTTGATGCAACTCATTGCAAGTACTATGTACTACACTTTAACTAGAAGTTTAATGCATATTTCTCTGCTCTTAACGAACTGACATGTATTTTATTATTTGCCACAGTTAGTGCAAATGGATCTAGCAAATCAAATTTCTCTCATGGTAATTTTAAACATGTGGTACTACTATGCTATTATCTTTCTGCTCTTATTAGAGAATATTCTCCTGATTTGTTTATGCCTAATACTCCAAGTAAACAATTTGTCTTGAGCGACATGTTTCAGAACCTGAAAAGTGAAGATAGGGGGTGCCCTTCTCCATGTATGCCTACTCTTTCTTTAAGAAATCTAGATAGTTGGAATTGGTGGCGGTGTTTGATATACCCTACTAATAACCATTGCCAGAAAGGTACTGGACACTTTGATCTGTTTTTGTTGAAATGGTGTTTGACAATTCAGACAATCATATTTCAGTAAGTCCTATGTATTTAGATTTTAATGCTGACTTGGAAATTACAAGTGTAAAATGACCCCGTTGCAACACACGAGCACGTTTGCCAGTAGATTGAGTAAAGTCAGACTCAGATGTAGTCGCTGATTTTAAAACAACTCTTCGAACTACCATATATTGAATAACAAGGGGGTGAAATATCATGGCTGCTTTAGGCCAAAAACTATTTTTAATCTAGTACAAAATTTAAAGCATCTCCCTTGATTTTAAGCTGTTTTTGAGATAAAAAATTATCCAATTGCCACTAGTTATGAAAGCTAACGGTTGGTTTTGTTTTTCTTTGGCGACTCCCTCCGCATCTTCCCATGCGCATCTAGGCAGCAGGGGCGAAGCTGCATACATCATGGGGGTGCAAAGGCAACCCCAAAAAACATAAAATCTGTGATTATGTGTATTTTTTCATCATATATATATATATATCCCTAAAATCACATGTATATGACACCCTCTCCAATTTACTGTAGCTTCGCCACTGCTGGGCAGCGCCACTCCTTCCTCTCCGGTCCAGCTCCGGTGAGGTCCGGTCCCTGACTCCGGCGAGCGCCTTAGCGCTGCAGGCCCCGGCGGTGTGCGCGGCTGCTCGCAGGCCTGCCCCACTGGTCGGCGCAGGTGCTGGAGCCCCGGTGGCCCCGCCCGGTCCGTGCCCCATCGCGAGCTTGCCCTGGCGACGAGCACAAGCGCGCGCGGGAGTAGGAGGCTAGGAGCGGTCGTGGTGAAGCTCCTGTCCGACGTACTCCGTACGTACTCACAGTCACAGAAGTCATCAAGGAGCGACATCCGACATGTTTTTTTTTTTATTTAAGGAATGGCACCCGACATGTGGAGGCATGGTTCGGCTGTCCAACGTTGGACACGTCGGGAATATTCGGTGGTGACGGTGGCATGGAGTAGCTAGGGACAGGGGATTATATAGATTGAGTCCCGTTTAGATACAAAATCTGTTAGAATTTTGAGTGGAGAATCTTTTGTAATAAGTATTTAATTATAATCTAAATAGACTTAAAAGATTTGACTCGTGATTTACATGTAAATTTTGTAAAAATACAAAAATTTTATCTATATTTAATGCTTCATGCATATGTCAACATATTCGATGTGACGAGAATCTTAAAATTTTAAAAAGCATCTAAGCAGGACTGAGTAAAGTCAGATTCAGACGTAGTCGCTGATTTTAAAAGACGTCTTCCAACTACCATGTCAAATAACATACTACTCCCTCCGTCCTCAAAAGGATGCAATTCTTTGACTTCTACGATCTCTGTTTGACCGTTCGTCTTATTCAAAAATTTATAATAAATATTATTTATTTTGTTATGACTTATTTTATTGTTAGATATATTTTCATAATAATTTATTTAATTTATTATTTGTATAAAAAAATTAAATAAGACGAATGGTCAAAGAGAAATCGTAGAAGTCAAAGAATTACGTTCTTTTGCGGACGGAGGTAGTACTACTTCTTAACTTTTGAAACCAGGCAACAGCCCCCTTTGACTTAGGGGGCGTTTAGTTGGGGAAAAATTTTAGATTTTGGTACTATAGCACTTTCGTTTGTATTTGATAATTTTTGTCTAATCATGGACTAACTAGACTCAAAAAATTTGTCTTGATATGTACAGACAAACTGTACAATTAATTATTTTTTTACCTATATTTAATGCTCCATGTATATGTCTAAAGATTCGATGTGACGAAAAATCTGAAAAAAACTGGAAAACTAAACCGGGCCTAAGGCCCCCTTTAGTTGGGCTCTTGAACCAAAGAGGACGAAATATTTTAATCTAATTCAAAACTCAAAGCATCTCTCCTCCTAATTTAAGCTGTTTTGGGGTAAAAAAAAAAGCTACTATGCAGCTACCACTGGTTATGAAAGGATAACGGCTCGTTTTGTTTTCTTTCACGACTTCTTCCCCTCCACATCTTTCCACGCATCACAGATCACTGTCGGGTTAACTAAAAATACGACAGCGATGTTTAAAGTCTCTGTCAGGTGCAACCACTACCTGCTAGTTAAATATCATTGTCGGGTGGTAAATGGAGCCTGCGGTGGTATCTCACTTGTTGCTAGTTAGTGGCTCAAGCCGACGACAATGATATCACTCGGTTGTTGTCAAAAAAAAAAATGATATCACTCGGTTTGTAGCTTCAACCAACAGTTCATTGCTAGTTTAAAAGGGTCCTCAATCATTGTTCATCTGAGTATAATATAATTGTGTGTGTTCTGTAGCAGTGAGTTGATAGGCCCCGTTTAGATCCCGGTTGCAGTTGCAATTCTGCACTGTAGCACGTTCGTTTGTATTTGACAACTTTTGTCTAATCATGGCCTAAGTAGGCTTAAAAGATTCGTCTCGTGATGTACATGCAAAAAGTACAAACATGCAAACATTTCGTCTACATTTAATGCTCTATACATGTGCCGCAACGTTGATATGACTAGTTGCAGTTGCAATTTGCACTGGATCTAAACAGGGCCTATGTCATGCATTATGTGGCCTTCTTTCTTGTTAAGCATGCATACATAAATCTATATAAGCAGGGCCTCACACCCTAGCTCGCTCACTCCAGGGTCCACACAGCTCTAGCTGCATAAGGTCGATCGATCGATCTGCTACCTGCAGGCCGGTCCAGGTGGCATTTGAGCTTCTTCTCTATCTTCTTGCTTTGCTGATAAATCGTCGAGGAAGCCGCATCCCATCCCTCAATCGATCTGCTACCTACAGACCGGGGTCACCTGGCACTTGAGCTTCTTCTCTGTCTTCTTGCTTGCTGATCGAGATCGAGGAAGCCGCATCCTCGATCATCATGTGGAGGCTGAAGGTGAGTGAAGGCGGCGGGCCGTGGCTGCAGTCGACGAACGGCTTCCTCGGCAGGCACGTCTGGGAGTTCAACGCCGACGCCGGCACGCCGGAGGAGCGCGCCGAGGTGGAGAGGCTGCGCCAGGAGTTCACCCGCCACCGCTTTCAGAGGAAAGAGTCCCAAGACTTACTTCTGCGCATGCAGGTATTATTAATTGATAATCCCTCAGTCCCAAAATAACGTCGTTTTTAACTTTCAGACATCGTGTTTAACTATTTATTTTATTAAAAATTTTATGCAAATTATAAAACAAATAATGCAATATTAAAGTATCTCTAATGATAAAATAAGTCATAATAAGGTAAATAATACTTATAATTTTGTTAATAAAATGATGGTCAAACAACATGTGGAAGTACAATAACGATTCACTTCACCGTTTCGAAATTAATTGTAATGTACTTCACTGTTCTTCTTTCATCATTTAGAATTTGTTCTCCCTGTCCAAATATAATAACAAGCATATGTTAAACTTTGAAAGGACATGACAAAAATTAAATGCATACAGTATATGAAAATGTCTAATATATAAAAATTAAAATGGCTCTAATTTTTTTTAAAAAACATTTGCTACATGTGAGGAGTCAGAGATGTCTTAATAGATGTCCGAGCTGAGTATTATGTTGTATCTCGCCCGACCTTCATAAAAACCCGGGCTCCACCACAACGGAAATATACGTTTATGTTTTCTTCTTTGTATAGTAATTTACTAATAGATGCCCAACAAAATAAAATACGTATTTTAAAATTATGTAAGAAGGAAAAAGCAAGTGCCTCCGATCCATCAGCAATTTGTATAACGCAAAGTTTGCTCGGGGACACCATTCAATCGTAGAAACCCTCCAAGGTTGTTTACCGCTAATCAACGCATCCATTAAAATATTTACTTTCATGGTTCAGGAGAGAGAAAGACGCGTTGTCCACCCCTAGACTCCATGGATACTAAAATAGTTTTAAGACAGAGGAGGGGGATTTTTGCAATTCGGCCATCTCCCACCTCTGTCCGCGTCCACCATGGCTGAGGGGCTATGCGCGTTGCGGGGTTGGGGCGGCTCCGGTCGGGCTAATCCCGCAGCACTACGGCGTCAGGCGCTCGCTGGCACGCTGCAGGGGATGGAGCGGCGGCAATGGTGATGTTGCTGGGCAGGGTGGCGCGGTTGCGCGGGCTCAGGGGGCGGATTACCCGCGGCGGTGGGGGCGGGACAGGAAGCGCGTGGGGGCGGTGATGGCACCGTGGCGGCGGCTGGTAGCGATACTGGGAAGGTGGTGGCGCGGCAGCCGGCAGGAACGAAGGTGGCAGCTTGATGGCACCATAGCCTTTGTTGCTGGGAACGGAGTGACGACGGGATGCACGACCAAGAGCTCTGAAAAAAAATAGCCAGCGCATGGAATACCTCAAGCTGCTCGGCGTCAAAGGTGGAAGAAGACCACAAAGGCCATGGTCTATTCACCGTCCTCTCCCTTTCCCAAACCATAAAAATAAACATTTCATAGGTTGTGTCCAATGGCAAAGGGCTGCGATTTTATAATGGTTATTTCAGAGTTTTTTTTTTTTTTGACAATAGGTTATTTCAGAGTTGACTGTGTCTATCGTTGTCTTTGAGTAAAATACTAAAGTTTGCCTTTTTCATAACTTCCTTTCTTAAAGCTCACTCACTCAAATATGGATTTTACTCCGGGTACAAGAGTAGAGCAATTGAATTTCGTGGTAACCACGATTTCTCTTTGGGCGTTTTGCGCTATCAATCTAGTATAGTAGTATTATGTGAACAATATATATATTCTTAACATGAAAACTACTGAAAGTGTTCATCTATCTTGCCAAGGCAGCCGCACTAATATGAGTACATATCGGCGATCAGGTTTTAAGTTGGACAGCATGTATTTCCAACATCTGTAGCAGAAAAAGATAATATGCTAATGCAACCAGCTTGCAGTTTTTTTATCTCCAGATAAAAATTTTCCTGAATAAAAATACTCGCTCCATTCTAGATTATAAGTTGTTTTGGCTTTTCCAGATAAATAGTTTTTACTATACATATAACACTTCTATGTACTCCCTCAATTTCAAATTGTAAGTCATTTCAAAAAAATCTTGGAGAGTCAAATTATCGCAACTTTAATTAAGTTTATATAATAAGATAATAATATCTATAACATTAACTAAGTATCATTAGATTCTTCATCAAATATATTCTCATAGTATACTTATTTGGTATCATAAATCTTCGTAGTTCTCTTTGTAATTTTAGTCAAACTTTAGATGCTTTGGGTCTCCAAAATTTTTAAAATGACTTACAATTTAAAATGGAGGGAGTATATAAAAAAAACCTATAAATTTAGAAAAGTCAAAGCGACTTGGATTTGAAACGAATGGAGTTCCGTGTCAGGGTCTTTTTATTAGTCCATGCTTGGGCCTGCAGATAAAGGTCATACTTACAAGTCTATTTGACAGTGTACATGTTGACTGAGAAGTGGAATCTCCCTTTTTTCATCATCCATTGTAAATTCTTATCAAAAGTGCCATCTACTGCATGCAGTATGCAAAACAAAAACACGCTGTAGAAAATATTCCTCCCGTGAAGCTTGAAAAGGGTGCAGAAGTTACAGAGGGGATTGTACTAACTTCATTGAAGCGAGCTATGAATCAATATTCTTCTCTACA
Organism: Eremochloa ophiuroides; assembly: GCA_038502445.1. Lineage (NCBI taxonomy): Eukaryota > Viridiplantae > Streptophyta > Magnoliopsida > Poales > Poaceae > Eremochloa > Eremochloa ophiuroides. The sequence goes on from JAHLJS010000003.1 coordinate 105,590,518, forward strand.
AGCACATGATGGACATTGGCCCGGTGATTACAGTGGAATTTTGTTCATTATGCCAATATTTGTAAGCATTTCCAACTTCCTGTCCTAATATCATCATGCCACCCGAACATCTGTTGCTACAAGTTACTTTTCCAACTCAGCATTTGTTCCTCTTTCAGATATTTGCTCTGCATGTTACTGGGTCCATTAACACTGTGATATCATCAGAGCATCGACGTGAGATACTACGCTATATTTACAACCATCAGGCATGAAATACTTTCATACAATTCTCACTCAAAAATTAAAAAAAAATGCATTTTGGCTGTCATCATAAAAGATAAAACGTAATTCATATGGAACTATATATAATACTTGCAGAATGAAGATGGCGGTTGGGGCACACAAGTTCTAGGGCCAAGTACCATGTTTGGGTCATGCTTGAACTATGCTACATTGAGGCTTCTCGATGAGGTGCCAAATGGCAAGAATGATGCATTGGCCAAAGGACGTGCTTGGATTTTATCCCACGGAAGTGCAACTGCTATACCACAATGGGGAAAGATATGGCTCTCTGTAAGAAAAAAGTAGAGAGAATATGTTACTTTAAAGAGTACGAAATATCATTAGTGAACATACACACAAACTTTTAATCTTCTATGTCGGCTCTAATCTACATGCCTATGCATGTAAGAGGTGAAAATCGCTTTTTTAGGGAGGGGGGGGGGGCTCCCCTACTGTGCTTTTATTGAAAATAAACAAGTTCTCTGTAAAAAAATTGAGAAACAAAAAAGGTTACAAAGAAAATAAAAAGAATTACACATAAGCTTCTAGCCATGTTTCTATCTGGGGGAGATATTTTGATTTTGCTCTTAGGTGAAAATCACATTAACATGTCCACCTTTTAATCAAGCTAGTTCCAACTGAGCCTAAGTCAGCCCAAGAGGGATGAGAGAACTCCCATCTCCTCCCCTACCCTACGGGCATCTAATTGTGCATATATTCACCAGTACTCTGGTGTACCTAATATTCACCTTTCTTTAATATAATATTAAACAGAGAAATTTTGAAATAACGTTGAAATTGAAATGAACTATGACAACAGAGAATCTTGCTACTTACAGGATTGCTTTTCCTCCTGATATTAGTTACTATGACAATTTTTCACATATCTAAAAGCACAACACGGAAAATAATCGTAAGCTTTCAGAGCACAGTTAAATTCTCGTCTATGTTGAGACTAATGTATGGTAATATTTTCAATCACAGATAATTGGTGCTTATGAATGGTCAGGAAATAATCCAGTAATTCCTGAATTGTGGATGGTTCCATATTTTCTTCCAATCCATCCAGGTAACTGTACCATTTAGACAAACAACTCAAAAAGTTTAAATTGAATCTCAGAATATAAAATGGTTCTGACACTGACCTTGAATATTCATTGGCATGATTTTTGTTGCGAGTCCATTCTTTTTTTTTAGCTTAAAATCATTTGTAAATAGGTTGAAATGAATCTAAAACTGTATTCTAAACAGTTCAAATGTGCAAGTCGAACCAGTCTTATCATAAAAATACATAAAGTAAAACAATGTGGGAAGCACAATATTAGCTGAGGCCACTGACTTACAAAGAACAATAGAACACTCCTAATAAATATTACAGGCCTAGTACATGCTATTGAAAATAGGAGTAAATATGGTTCACAAGCCTTCATCTAATCTCCCTACAAGATAACAGTACATTTTTTAACATTTTCTAATTCAAGCATACTATATCCTTCATAGGACGATTTTGGTGCTTTTGCCGTTTGGTGTATCTGCCCATGGCTTACCTTTACGGGAAGAAATTTGTTGGGCGCATCACGGAAACTATACTGGAATTACGAGAGGAGCTCTATAGTATACCATATGACACTATTGACTGGAACAAGGCTCGTCATTCTTGTGCCAAGGTTTGTCACTGTCCAAATTCTAAAACTTTGGGTATTCAACTCAATAACTTTAGCTAAGATATGTGCATTGTTGGTACTCCAATTAGCTTCTAAGAGTATCTCCAATAGTTTTACAAATGGCTTTGCTATTCTTATTTTTTTTTGAAAAAACTAAAAAAAACTTCTCTCCAACAGTTTGACGTATGGGTTTTCAATTTTTAGCAATTCGCAAAAAGCACTAGTAATGCGCGCATATGCGCGCGTGGAGAGCGGCCCATCCGTGGTATCTTCTCTTCCCACGCGTAGCACAGGTGCCGTGAAAGAGTTGATTCTGCACTATCCTACTGCTCCTGCTGTCTGCATGGCCGGATAATAAGGCCCTGTTTAAATCCGCTGTAAATTGCAATTACAATTAGTTACATTAACGTTGCGATACATGTATAGAGTATTAAATATAGACGAAATGTTTGCATGTTTATACTTTTTGCATGTACATCACGAGACGAATCTTTTAAGCCTACTTAGATCATGATTGATAAAAGTTATCAAATACAAATGAACGTGCTACAGTATAAGATTACAACTGCAATTGGAATCTAAACACAGCCTAATAAGCTGCTGCTCCTGCTGTCTGCACTGTCTTGCTCCTGCTGTTTGCATGCCCGGCAAACCTTGGCTTGCTCTGTTTTTTTTAAGGGGGTGTTTTCCTCCCAAAATCTTAAAACTTTCGTCACATCAATTTTACGGCATATGTATAGAACATTAAATTTAGACAAAACTTTTGTATGTTTACACAGTTTGCCTGTAAATCGCGAGACAAATCTTTTGAATCTACTTGGACTATAATTAGACACTTATTAAAAAAATTCCTCGCTGCTACAGTGTCAAAATCCCAAAAATAATTTGGATCTAAACACCCCCTAAGTCAACAAAATTTATTGGCCTATGGCTTCATGTCCGGCGACGGCGTACGAACAGCCGCGACCTGGCCTATGGCTCCATGTCTCGCATATCCTCACGCCATGCATGCGAGCCCACGGCAGGTACAGAGGGGTGTGGGCCTTGGTGTCCATTCCTGGCCCTACGACTAATGTTTGAATTTTAGGAAATTTTAGTACCAATTAAATCCAAAAATAGATTAACAACATGTTTGTGACATCAGATAAGTGCACGTGTGATCTAAGCACAACAAACATATACATGATACTAATCATCATGATTTTAATCATAGAAAACAAAGAACAGGTTGCTACAGCATACCCCGCGGCAGCAGAGCCAACGCTAGTTGACGTAGCGGTTGTCGATGTAGTCATCCTGCTCGATGTCGTGCAATAGGGTTATAGTGCCGATCACCCCAAGTGGTTAGGAAGTGGTAGGAAGAAGAACGAATGATCAAGTAGTCACGTGAAGACACTCCCCAAAAGTCTGTTTGTCGATCTTCGCCTAAGCAGATGAACTCGCGATCGGTGCCGGTTTTGGATGCCTATTCTCCGTATTCCTGTGTGCACAGAAACCAGAGAAGGAATGGCAGAGAGCAGCACAACAGCAGTGTGGTAGTGTTCTTTGTTGTCTCTTCTCACTCGGGAACAAGAGAATGAGTGCCCCTTTCATGCAGCAACCGAGAAAGACGATGAGACGGGCGCATGAAAAGAGAGGTCATTATGTCATTGTCCGTTACCAGTAACATATAAAACTGACAAATGAATTATTTGTTATGATGGACACCACTAAGGCAACATATAAATTACTAAATCATGATCCGCTAACACATAATGGTCATCATACACTTAATCCTCATCAAACCATAAGTTACATGATATAAAGGACCAAACAAAATACACCTATCATTAACTTTGATCATGGAATTTCCTTCAATTTAATTGACAAATAAAAATTGGATAAACCCAACAATGAACACACACGCACAAACATATTGCCACAATTTTACACATACGTGAGTCAAAGAAGATCAAGTTAGTTTGTCACGTTATAACTTATTGGATACGTTAGTTTGCAATATTTTTCTATTTTACAAGATATTTTGCTTATTTGTCAAGATAAAAAAGTATTTCCCTTAGGTGACAATAGTAATCTAGATCTGAAACTGTCCATAGTCACTTCCGAGTACTGTAGCAAATCCTATTATAGTTATGTATACATTCCATATGACAATTGCCGGATTGTAAGAAAGCAATTTTGGGCAGAGCTAAACTCAGCAAGAAAAATATATGGCACCCTCTTTATCTAAAATATCATGTTGCAATGTTTCAAAACAATCATAAAAAATCATGTATAACACCTAAAACCATAGCTATTAGGACCGGACAAGACATCAAACCAGTAAGCTCATCGGTTCACCGTTTCATTGGTCCAACCGAACACCGGTTCGATTTTGAGCCGGTTGAATTGAACTGCCCACAAATACATCAAATCGATGTAATATAATGATATGTAATAGATACCTAGTGACATATAGTTAATCATATATACAGATAAGTTAATAAAGAATACAAGTATAGAACCATCTTCCCACTAATCTAGCTACAAATCCACAACAGGTCCAAAATCAAAGTGTGTCTCTTGGCTGTTCTTTAACTTGAAAATCCTACTTAGCGGTTCTTTAACTTAGAAAGTCATACTGCCAAAAGATAATAAAATGAGAACATTTTATAATGCATCATTGCAAGGTAGATCTTAATTTAATATGTTCCATAAGTTTGGTGTTGTAGAATTATTTTAAAGCATATACTGAAAATGCGCATGAAAAGATAATATATGAAGCACCTCCGAGTTGATAAAAAAGGACTTAAATAGTAATTAAATATTCACTATTGCAAAAACTATCTCAGATGCTGAAATAGAGTATACTGTTGCAAAGAGCTCGTTAAAAGGATCAAGATGGGTATATCATTATTTCCTTAATTTAGAGCTCTTATAAAAAAGTAATTAAATTTCAAAATTTAAAATGCAACTTCAAAAGTCAACAACAGAAACATGCACATCACTCTCCAAAGCGGTGTGGGCCAGCAGTAGCAGCCAGGCCAGCCCAGCCACAGTTGTACATGCACGTTACGTACCGGACAGAAAAGCACGCTTACCAGAGACAGCATGCATGCACACCACCAGAGACAGGAGCACCAGACCGGGACGGTTCAGACAGAACTGGATGCTTCACCGGTTTTCTAAAAACCACCGGTTCATTCAGTTTTGAGCGGTTCAATTGCATAGATGGTCTCTTAAGTCAACCGAACTATTATAGTCTCTGGTTAGGTATTTTACCTATATCACCATCGATACTAATACTTAATTATGCTTAAAACTACAATTCTAGAAAGCATGGTACACATACGGTTATGGACGCAGTTGAGATCGAGAAGAGGGAGTTGAGGGAGTGGTGCCTGCGCTGCTACAGTACCGTGCTACAGTTCCCTCGGTACTGTACCAGCGGCTAGGGCTTCTGTGAGGACAAGAGAGAGTGAGAGAGAGGCAGGCGGCTAGGGTTTGGGCCGCTGGGAAGGCCGACCGCGGGGCTTTACCCACGGCCGGCAAGAGAGAAGAGATTTCCTTCTAATCTCTTGCTTGATTAGATTGATACTTCTCCTCTCCTTATATAGAGAGGTTTACTTGACTTACAAGCAAGCGACTAATTAACTCTAATGGGCTAAGGCACAATAGGCCCTTGACTCTCCTAACACTACACCCCACCTGGACATGTAGCTCGTCCTCGAGCTGTCACGGAACGACGACTCGACGAAGCCTAAACCTAACACCTAAAAATAAGCCTTTTACATTTCGGCTTATTTTATTGACCGAAAATAGACTGTGACTCTTTATTTGTGACTCCTAAAGATATGGCAGACACACGCCGCGTGATGGACCAGCACATGTGTCGCCACCTGGATCCCATGGAGCTCACCGAAACGAGGCGGTGACGAGGAGGGGAGCTTCTCCCCTACCGCCGCTGCCGCAGAGTTGGAGGTCGCCGCTCGCGGGAAAAGCACCATGCTCGCGCCTGAAGACAGCAGCAGGTCGGCGCGATTGCTGGAGGCTATCCCACGAGGTGAGATCGTGGTCCACTGAGCTGAGGTCAACCGCCGCCAAGGTCGCCTTGTGCATAAGCTGACGCATCTCCTGAAGCCGCCAGCGCACTAGGAGGCCGCACGCAGCAGCCTGTAGCCGCACCGCCGCAGACACCTTGCAGGCACCCGCCTGCGCAATCGCCTTCCTCTCTGCGAACTGCTGCCTGCAGACTACCGTTGTAGGGACGATTGGGCGCCGCCGCTTGAAAGATGGGGCGCTGTCCCTTTCGGCGCACCAAGAGGAAGCGCGCCGCCTGTAGCTGCGCCACTATTGCCTGGAGGTCATCCATGCCCCCATAGAAGGCGGTATCGCAGTGCTGCTGTGGCGGCACGGGGCTTGGGGTGATGAACGGCGAGATTGGTGCTGGAGTGTCCGCGGCGAACAGCGTGGGCGACGTTACTGCAGTGTGGACCGGCGTGGTTGTTAAACCCAACTCCCGCGACGGGATGGGGGACGGAGAGGCCGGCCACTGCAGCAGATGGAGAGGCACCCCCCTCTTGCTATCCTGCGGCATGCCGTAGGGAAAGATCGCCTGCAGCGTTGACGGCGACGCGGAGGGCAGTGGTGGTGTAGAGTGTTGGGGTAGGAGAGGCGGGATGAGGCCGGCCAAGGTCGCCTGCATGGCAACCATGTTGCGACCGACCTGATCTATGTTGCGGCCGATCTGAGCGACCACACTGGCCAAGGACTCCAGCGTGAGCGTCCCGCAGGAGGACGCGGACGACCACCCCGATGCAGCGGACGTCGCCGGCGACGACAACCCAGGCAGGGACGCCGAGGCGGATGGTGGAATCGTGTAGATCTGCGGAGGATCGGACATCTCTGATACCAGATGTTATGGATGCAGTTGGGATCGAGAGGAGAGAGTTGAGGGAGCGGCGCCTGTGCTGCTACAGTACCCTGCTACAGTACTCTCGGGTACTGTAGCAGCAGCTAGGGCTGCTGTGAGGCCGAGAGAGAGAGAGAGGGGGGGGGGGTTCAGCTAGGGTTTGGGTCACTCGGAGGGCCGGCCGCGGGGCTTTGCTTTGCCCACGGCCGGCAAGATACTTTTCCTCTCCTTATATAGAGAGGTTTACTTGACTTACAAGCAAGCGACTAATTAACTCTAATGGGCTAAGGCCCAATAGGCCCTTGACTCTCCTAACACATATACTTAGTATTGATTAGGACATTGAAGTTGCCCCTAAAATAATCACTGTTACAGTTAATTTTGATTGAGTTTGATTCTATATACTTCCTCTATTCCAAACTATTTTGATATTTTTAGATACATGACTTTTATTTTGCACTTAGATATACACTGTTTAGATACATAGTAAAAGAAATGTATCTTGAAATGCCAATAATTTGGAACAGAGGGAGTAGGACACAAAATAGCAAGAAAGAAAACTGAAACAGACCTTTCGTAAGCTCCATGGGAGGTCGAGTTTGCAACCTAAAAAAATGCATTAGCACCAGTTTCATAGACATTATTGTTTTAGTACTTTTGGAACTAAGCTTCTATTGCGGTAAAATCAAAAGATCTTCATCTACAAAAAGAAGCAAAAGCTTCTTGTAATTTGTATAATATATACTCCACGTACACAGTTTTGGAGGGCAATACTTCTCTACCAGGCATCCAGATTTCCAATGCTTAATATGCTCTTGTTTTGTTACAGGACGACCTTCGCTATCCTCGCTCACAGTTGCAAAATATTATTTTCAGCTGTCTCAACAAGTTCGTGGAGCCAATGTTAAATTGCTGGCCAGTTAACAAGCTGCGAGGGAAAGCTCTGCACAACCTCATGGAACACATCCACTATCAAGACGAAAGTACCAAATACATCTCTATTTGTCCTATTGATAAGGTAATAATGCATATACCTTTTCAATTTATAACTATCACGAAGTCAGTAACGTCGAAGTCGTACTCGTTTAACTCACTCCCTTTTGGCAGTTCGTTGTTTATTCTAAACTTTGTATCTCGGCAGTAATCATTGGAGATTAAAAACCATGGCATGAAAAGAACTTGCCTTTTCTTGCTAAAATGTCAGCTATCGTCTCTTGTATTTCAGCGATATTTTTCTGAGAATAATTGGCAACTTTTTTGTTCTTAGGCGCTAAACATGATTTGCTGCTGGGTAGAAAATCCAAATTCAGATGCATTCAAGAAGCATCTTCCAAGGATTTACGATTACTTGTGGCTCGCAGAAGATGGCATGAAGGCACAGGTAGTGTTTTCTTATGTCCCATGGAATTATCAGACCTGAATTTGTTCTTACAACAAATTAGGAATAGTTCACTACCAGAATTTTGAATTACCTTGAGTGCCAAAAACTGCCAAACATCCTGTGATTTACATCCAAGCCTTTCTTGAATGTGTGAAAAGTTGGACCTATATGTGCAAAAAGGAATGGTCAAAGAGCCAGACATTTTCCTTGCAGCGGGATATAGAAATAAATGCCCCCTATATTGAAGCACACGATCGAAATAGGCACTCCTTTTAGCCTTCTTTAGATTTCTATGACGGCATGCCAATTTGCATGTTACATAAAGGAAAAAAGTTGCTGATTTCAAAGTAGAAGATTCCTTTTAAAAGAGAGTAATTTTTCCCAGACATACAACTGGATGAGAATTTAATGTTATTCTATCGAAAATAGGTTTATGATGGCTGCCAGAGCTGGGAGACAGCATTCATAGTTCAAGCCTTTTGCTCAACAGATCTTGCCAATGAATTTAGTCAAACTCTAGAAAGAGCACACGATTTTATCAAAAAATCACAGGTAATTCTCTTATATTAATTTAAAATAGAACTTCTTCAGAACAAATTGAAACACCATTTTTTTCATTTGCTTCAAGGTTCTTGAAAATCATATAAATTATGAAAGCTATTATCGTCATCAATCAAAGGGTTCATGGACTCTTTCAACAGCAGACAATGGATGGTCTGTATCAGATTGTACGGCAGAAGCTCTCAAGGTTAACTTCAGCTTATAAAAGTTGAATTGGTTTTCATAGAATGTATGATGAAAAGCTTTGGTTTTGTGGATTCTAAATTTGCATATTCATTTCCTTCAGGCATTACTATTATTGTCAAAGATTTCTCCGAACGTTGTTGGCCAACCGATAGAACAGGAAAGGTTATATGATGCCATTGACATCATCCTTTCTTTTATGGTATGACCCTCCAAGCAAATCATTTAACAGGACAATACTTTGACTAATATTTATCTATGCCTATGAAAATTGTACATCTATGGTGTACCATGAAACTGTAATGCAAGGTTTATCAATTGACTGACATTTTTCCTTTTCTTTTTTGACCTTCGAAGAACAAGGATGGAACCTTTTCAACGTATGAATGTAAAAGAACATTCTCTTGGCTAGAGGTAAAAGTATCCATCATTATATTTTTACCAGATAAATTGAGGCAAAGTATATAAATATTTTAAATTTTGTGTGGAAACCTAGATTCTCAATCCTTCTGAGAGTTTTCTAAACATCATTGTGGATTATCCGTAAGTGATCTAAACACTCCATGAAAACTATAACTGATTCAAACTCAAAGTGACATGGAGAACTAATAACAGTGTGTGATCAATTGTTAGATCTGTTGAATGCACATCATCGGTTCTCGAAGCTTTGACAATGTTCAAAGAGCTCTATCCACCATACCGTGCCAAAGAGGTAGAAAAATGTATTAAGGATGGTGCTAGGTTTATTGAGAACAAACAACGAAATGACGGTTCATGGTAAGTGAGATTTTTTTCATTTTATTATATCATTAATAAATCATCTTTTACTTCAAATTACACTATTCCCAATAATGTTACTTAATTATCTAATAGGCTTGGAACATGGAGTATATGTTTCACTTATGGAACCTTGTTTGCCACAAAAGGATTAATTGCTGCTGGAAGAACATATGATACTAGTTCTTGCATCAGGAAAGCATGCAACTTTCTGTTGTCAAAGCAACAAATTACAGGTGGATGGGGGGAAAGTTACCTATCTTGTGAAACAGAGGTAAATTTCTTGTTTTCTACCCAGATTTCTTTGGTTTGGTTTTGAAAAGGGGATCTACCCATCTTGTTCATTTGTAGAACAACGCCAACCTAGAAGGAAATATGTTGGATTGTAACAAGAGGAAGGCACCCAGATTAGAGTCAAACAAAATTTGAACCTGGCTCGTGGGGCGGCTATGCCTCCCACCAGCTGAGCTAGGCTCAGTTCTAGTACCACTATTAAGTGTTGATTTTCCCTCCAATCCAGAGTTCTTTGCTTAAATGAAGACTTCATTAACTGCCTTGCCAATGTGAACTTGCATATTTGTTGGAAGTCAATGTAATACCTGTCGTACTATACCTATACATTTAGCCCAACTAGTAATGCTCCTCTACTTTGTAGCGTATTAGTTCCACTATTTACAAATACATTTTGTTTCAAATATACAACGGCTCCATGGTATAACCACACCAACCAAAACAACATCAGTTATGGCTTCTCTAATAATAAAAATAACCTTTTCTGGCTCCAGCTTCACTGGTTAATTAGAAAAATGTTGGTTAAGCTTCTCATGTAAGATTCAATTGCATGAAATGTCCATAATACTCTTTTATTTTTCATAATACATTTCCCCTTTTATCTTCCTTTATTTACTATGCATTTGGCAAAAAAAAATGTTCTTTTCTTTGGAGCATTTATCTCTTCCTCTTTCACAGTCTCAACCTCACTCATCTTATCTCTCATCCACCGATCCACCACCCATTTCGCTTCAGCCTTCAGCTACTTTCATTTTGTTCAACCCTACTTTGCAGCTATGGAACGATATTTTTCTCTAACAACAAATCAACTGTAGCCAAAATAAGCATTACCAAATAGGGTGCACGATGGCACCACCGCCGCCTACCCAACCATGACTCGCACTCGCCGACGCGCCACCCCCCACTACCACGCTCTCATTTGCGCTCTCCCAAACCGACTCCCCCTCCCCCCCCCCCCCACACACATCTTCATCCAAACCACGGCCGGCCACTCGCGTCTTTGCTTCAACCGGCGCCATCAAAAGTCGTCGTCCTTGTAGATTGGTGGGCCATTGCTCTCCACGGATGGAGATCGGAGATGGGTGGAGCTGGTTTTTCTAGCTCCCTTTCCTCCATTCCGCTCTAGTCAGCGCAAATCAAGGAGCTTCATGCCCGAAGCTATTTTTCCACACTGTGTTTAGTTGAAAACTTGTTGAAGCTTTTAGCGGAGCTTGCGGCAAAACTCCACCATTTATAGTGCACTATAATATAAGGGGCCATTTGGTGGTCCACCAAACGGTCCCTTATATTATAGTGCACTATAGACTACATAGAAAACTTAAAATGGTTTTGATGAAGAACCTACTAGTATCCTTGTTGTGTTCATTTAGATCATTTCATGCATTTCCTGTTTCATATTAGTGGCCCCTACTGAATGTTTACCTACAAGGTTGAAAACATACCACAATGATAAGTACTCCCTCCATCTCAAAATAGATGTCATTCTCGCTTCCCGAGAAGTCAGCTTTTTTCAACTTTGACTAATTTTATATTAAAAAATATTCATATCGAACGTACACAACTAGTATCGTTAGAAAGATCTTAAAATCTAGTTTTTTTAACAAATTTATTTGAAAATAAAAATGTTGCGCATATTTTCTATAAATCTAGTTAAAATTGAGAAAGTTTGACCCGCACGCTTCCCATAGCGTCATCTAATATGGAATGGAGGGAGTATATATTACCAGTAGGGTAAGTTCCTCCTGTTTCTTTAAAAAGAAGTAATAAGTATATTTACTGTTGAATTAATTGGGCTAGGCCCATAGTTAGTGTAGCAATTAATCACTAGAATTCTGAAGGCCCACAATTAAGTGTTAAGTGGAAATGGGAATAGTATTACATGGTAGACTCACTGAGAGTAGCCTAACTTAAAAAGGATGTTAGTTGACTCTCCTATGTTCAAGAAAAGAGGGAAAGCGGGGAGACCACGCGCGCGCCGCCGTGCCGAGGGCCGGGGCCATGGCCTTGGCCTTGGCCGGACGTGATGTGCTGGGCCATGTTTTGCCGCTCAGCACAACGGTCACATGGGCCAACAGTCCTGTGCAACGGTCATATGTGGCAGTGACATGGAACGCAATAACGCCGAAGGGCAAAGGGGTAAAACCGCCTGTGCCTGGGCGGCTAGAGCTCCCATCACTGGCCACTATAAATACGGCCGCTCCCCTGGTCACTCCCATCCTCAGCCGTCACTGTCTTCTTCTCCACTGCTTACTGTTCTTGAGTTGAGCTGCTCTCTGCCATCTCCGGCCGAGCTCCTTGCGCGCACAAGGGGCCTCGGTGAGCAGGCCACCGGAACTCCGTCCGTCAAGCATACCTGCACGGGTAGGCGGGCGATATAGTTTTTGGGAAGTGCATCCGCACGACTGCTCGCTGTTCGTCTTCGAGCCTTCGTTCTTCTCCGAGCGTTCGCGTGTCGGCACTGCGTACTCCTGCCGTCATCGACTGATGCTCCGACTCCATCATCATGACACAGACGAGGACCGGCGCCGGAAACAACGGCAATGATGCTGCCCAGAGTTCTAACTCGGGTTTCACCCAAGGGTATAATCTAATCTCATTCCTAGTAATATTTCCTATGTGCATAATGATGTTGTGCGTAGGATTTGGTGGAATCTGTCATAGTAGCGGATATGCATATGCGATGCCTATTTTGATTCCGTTATTATTATTGCCGTTGTCAGATTTATGAATTAAAACATGCCGTCAAATAACTAAAAACTTAACAATCCAAAAACTTAACTCCTCATATATGCGCACTTGGGGATGCTTGGCCAAGGTAAACGTGCCAATCATCAAAAAGCGCAAGCTTGGGCCAAAGACTGTAGATTGTGTCTTCCTCAGCTATGCCTTACACAGTGTGGGCTACAGATTTTTAGTAATAGAATCTGGAGTGCCTGACATGAGAGTCGGTGCAGTGACTGAATCTAAAGATGCTACATTCTTCGGGAATGAATTTTTTATGAGAAGGAATGTACCTAGCATATCTAGTCATAGATCTCATGATGCTCCTGACACTTTCATGCCAACAGAAAATATTGAACAAATATCTGTTGAAAGTCCTGAAGAGGACAATGGTGGGGTCACTCAAAAGAGTAAGAGACTTAGGGTTGCAAAATCCTTTGGTGATGACTTCACCATATACCTCGTGGATGATACTCCAACGACCATTAAGGAGGCATATTCCTCTCCCGACGCTGACTATTGGAAGAAACCGATGTGGAGTGAGATGGATTCAATTATGTCCAATGGAACGGAACTTGTTGACTAACCTTATGGGTGCAAACCTGTAGGGTGCAAATGGGTGTTTTAAAAAAAGCTTAGACCTGATGGTACTATTGAAAATTACAAGGCAAGGCTTGTGGTTAAGGGTTATACCCAGAAAGAAGGCGAGGACTTCTTCGATACTTATTCACCAGTGGTCCGATTGACTACTATTCAAGTACTACTTGCCCTGGCTTCATACTCGTTCATCAGATGGACGTTAAAACGGCTTTCCTAAATGGAGAGTTAGATGAGGAAATCTACATGGATCAGCCTGATGGTTTTGAGTAGAAGGTCAAGAGGGAAAGGTGTGCAAATTGTTGAAGTCTTTGTACGGCCTAAAGCAAGCACCTAAACAATGGCACGAGAAGTTTGACAAAACCATAACATCCGCTGGCTTTACCGTAAACGAAGCGGACAAATGTGTATACTACCGCTATGGTGGGGGAAAAGGAGTAATCCTATGCCTGTATGTGGATGACATACTCATCTTCGGCACAAATTTCAATGTGATTGAGGAAGTCAAAGTCTTTCTATCTAAAAATTTTGACATGAAAGATTTGGGAGTGGCTGATGTCATTCTAAACATTAAACTTCTGAGAGAAGAAAATGGTGGGGTTACTCTTGTGCAGTCCCACTATGTAGAAAAGGTTCTAAATCACTTTGGCTATAGTAATTGCAAACCTATGTCCACTCCATATGATCCAAGTCTAGTTCTGAGGAAGAACTGAAGGCTAATGAAGGATCAATTGAGATACTCCCAAATCATTGGCTCGCTAATGTACCTATCTAGTGCAACAAGGCCTGACATCTCGTATGCTGTGAGCAAACTTAGCCGTTTTACTTCAAAATCGAAAGATGATCATTGGCGTGCTTTTGAAAGAGTGATGCGCTATCTAAAAGCAACAGCAACCTACGGAATTCACTATGCCGGGTACCCAAAAGTACTTGAGGGCTACAATGACGCTAATGGGATATCTGATGCTGATGAGCTAAATGCCACTAGTGGATATACTTTCACACTTGGGGGTGACGCTGTTTCTTGTAAGTCTTGCAAGCAGACTATCTTAACGAAGTCAACCGTGGAAGCAGAACTAGCAGCACTTGATACCGCCACTGTTGAGGCTGAATGGCTTCGAGAACTCCTGATGGATCTGGCGGTGGTTGAAAAACCTGTACCTACAATTTTTATGAACTGTGATAACCAGACTGTTATAATCATGATAAACAGTTCTAAGGACAATCTTAAAACCACTAGGCATGTAAAGCGGTGGTTAAAATCTGTCACAAAATTGAGAAACTCTGGAATGATAGCATTGGACTATGTCCATACGTCTAAGAATCTGGCAGATCAATTCATAAATAGATTATCACATAATATGATAGACAGTGCATCGAGTGAGATGGGACTGAGACCCACGTGAAGTTTACTATAGTGGTAACCTGCTCTATATGATCGGAGATCCCGTGAGTTAGAGTGGCGAAACAAGCTATGAGTAGACTGAGAAAAGAGATCCTTTACTATGTCCCTCTCTTGAGAATGCACTTCTCTTCCGTACTGTGTGGCAGGTTGGTGAAATACCTTAATGTGATCCGTGTGGCTTATAGAGAAGCAAAGATGTCGGCCTACAGGGCATCTTCAAAGGAACACACCTATATAGGTTCGACTGCTAGTCACAGTCTATGAGATTCGGGTGATCTCTAGATACTCATGAAAAGGCCCGGAGTGTGACTAATATGCTCCAACCAGAGATGATGCTTTAGGCAGCCTAGTATCAGTAAAGGCGCTGGACAAAACTTACGTTGCGCAAAAACTGACAATTCAAGGCATAGTCCATTGTACAGTTGTGACCAAGTGGAATCCCGTTCCTAGATGGATGTTCAACTTAACAGTCTCCATCGAAACACTGATATATCAAACAACTCATGAACTGAGAACATTAACTGTGTGCCCTAGAAATTCGGTGGGGATTGTTGGATTAATTGGGCTAGGCCCATAGTTAGTTCAGCAATTAATCACTAGAATTTCAAAGGCCCACAATTAAGTGTTAAGTGGAAATAGGAATAGTACCACATGGTAGACTCACTGAGAGTGAGCCTAACTTAAAAAGGATGTTGGTTGACTCTCCTATGTGTAAGGAAAGAGGGAAAGCGGGGAGACCACGCGCGCGCCGCCGTGCCGTGCCGAGCCGCGCACGCGCCCGGGCCGTGGCCTTGGCCTTGGTCGGACGTGATATGCTGGGCCATGTTTTGCCGTTCAGGGCAACGGTCACATGTGGCAGTGACGTGGAACGCACTAGCGCCGAAGGACAAAGGGGTAAAACCGCATGCGCCTGGGCGGCTAGGGCTCCTATCCCTGGCCACTATAAATACGGCCGCTCCCCTGGTCACTCCCATCCTCAGCCGCCACTGTCTTCTTCTCCACTGCTTACTAGTCTTGAGTTGAGCAACTCTCTGCCATCTCCGGCCGAGCTCCTTGCGCGCACAAGGGGTTTTGGTGGGCAGGCCTCTGAAACTCCGTCCGTCAAGCGTACCTGCACGGGTAGGCGGGCGATATAATTTTTGGGAGCGCATCCGCGCGACTGCTCGCTGTTCGTCTTCGAGCCTTCGTTCTTCTCCGAGTGTTCGCGTGTCAGCACTACGTACTCCTGCCGTCATCGATTGCTGCTCCGACTCCGTCATCATGACGCAGACGAGGACCAGCGCTGGGAACAACGGCAGTGGTGCTGACCAGAGTTCTAACTCGGGTTTCGCTCAAGAGTATAATCTAATCTCATCCTTAGTAATATTTTCTATGTGCATAGTGATGTTGTGCGTAGGATTTGATGGAATCTGTCATAGTAGCGGATATGCATATGCGATGGCTATTTTGATTCCGTTATTATTATTGTTGCTGTCAGATTTATGGATTAAAGCATGCCGTCAAATGACTAAAAACTTAACATATGGTGCAAATCACTTAAGATTTGGAACACTCTCTTCAGAATACAAGCAACCAGTTTACAGACTCGGATAACCTACCTGCCAATAATGCTCTAGCAACTGACATAAATGTTCAACTTCATTTCATGAAAACCTTGAGCAGAATTATGTTGATGGAGGTACTCCTCATGCAGTAAACACGGCTTGGGCAATGTTAGCTTTGATTTATGCTGGGCAGGTCTGTTCATTTTTCTTTGGAAGGCATACTAATGTGCTTCTTTATATGAGAGAATTTTCATCAGTGTTACTATTTTGGAACAATCGCATTATCTGATATTTGGTGCCCATGCAAGGTTGAGCGAGATCCAATACCATTATATCATGCTTCAAGAGAGTTGATCAACATGCAGCTAGAGACAGGCGATTTCCCCCAACAGGTGAGTTTTTACTTTTTAGTTAATCCTGAGTTCTTCACAGAACAGTAATGTTTTGGCAGATTTGTAGTCAAATTTGAGGTGCTAATAAATGACAATAGTAAATAGCTATTTTTAAGCAGAAAATATATACTAACAGTCTAGCAAATAATGAAAATGTATACATCGTTAAGTATAAATTGGAAGTATCATTGTTTTACAGCTAGTAAGATGTTTGAAGTGTCATCTAAAGTAGCAAAAAGTGATATATTATTGACAGATGACGATTAGCAATTTAAGCAAGCAAGCATCATGCTTTAACCCTTTTTTTTTCCTCCATGCTAGGAACACATTGGCTGCTTTAACTCGTCCTTCTACTACAACTACTCCAACTATAGCAACTTATTCCCCATTTGGGCCCTTGGAGAATTTCGTCGTCGGCTTCTTGCAAACAAGTGCCAATGTCAGTGCATATGAGTACCGCATCATACTACGCATGCCCAAGATGTGTTGTGAACAATTGCTTTCCCTTAAAATAGAAAATCAAAGACCTGTTTGATGAATCAGATAATTAGATGTGTCACTAAATTTGACTGGTAGTGTCATCCAGATCCATGGATATAGGTCTCATGTGTCAAAGATGAGAAATACAACGAAAAGGTGAACCTCACATAGTCACATGCTAGGTTCAGGTCAAACGCATAGTCAGCATACGACGTGGGTTTATGAAGTGGTTTAATTCTCGTTTGGATCTACGTGAGACTCAAAACCAAGTTATGGGGTCTAGAATGAAATCACCGGCCAAGTTTAAAGGACCGACAATGATCACTTTGGAAGTATATGGACGACTGAGATATCAAGTCTCATAAATGATATATGTCACTTTAGAAGATCTCAGTGACTAGGATAACACCACCATCTTAAAATTAGGAACCAAAGATGAAATGACCGAAATAATACCGTCAGTTCACCAACGATGAATTTTACTCCTTATAAATAAACTAGAGACGATCAATCACCCTCCGTGGCCTTCACGTGAAAGTTTCCGGGTTTCTTTTTTTCTGGGGAAAAAATAGCTGTTTTGGCATGGGATTTGTAGACGGCTCTCATGAAATTTAGTTCCCGAGTTTCAATCAAATGAGCTCAGGCCAGTGCTAGTGTGCTATTATTATATCCAAAAGCGCACGCCCGACGCAGACGCACCCCTGTTGAGAAATCAGAATCAAACAAAACCAAGCAGAAGCAGAGCACGCGCCCGCTCTACCATCTACTAGCGCCGCGGCGCGGAGGCACCCGAACCAGACGCCTCCCCAGTCCCCACCTCGATCGCCATCGCCATGGCGACGTCGCCTGCTCCGGTCCTCCTCCTTCCCCGTCTTGGACTCTTGGTAGTGGCCCTCGCCCCTCGGTCCCCTGTATAATATGCTTATCGCTGTTGTTTGTAACGTGCAAGTTCAGTCTTAACATGCTCCACTCTGTTCGCTGGCTGGTACGGTACGGCTGGCTGGCTGATTATTCTGAGAGAAAAACACTGCTGAATGACTGGCTGGTGCTGGCTGGACCATCCAGCCGAACAGAGCCTCTATTCTACGGGCATTTTTTTTTTCTTCTTGGAGCCACCGGTTCAACATCAGGGGCCGCATTTACCCGGCGATCCTGCCCGTTGAAAGCAAGAGAGTTGCTGGGAGGGTCTGTTGTTGGTTACTGTCACATACTACGAGCGTTCGAGTGCGATCCTCATTCTCTGTTATTTTCTTATTTACTACTCTAATTGGTTGGTTCTGCAGGTTATCACGGGTGTTACTGACGAAGAACTCCAACTTCTGGATGCGTTTGAAGACGTGGAGTACACGAGGACAAGAGTTGAGATATCATTGACTGTAGCTGCATCTGGCATCTGAGCACACAGGCAAATATAGGCACATTAGTCGAACAATGAAACTAAATCTAGTGGTAATTAATTCAATTGTTTCTATACTGCCTAACCGATAAGGTACAGTATGACCAGTGTGACAGTGCCCCTGTTTCGGCTTAAGTATTGCCTGGAGCAGTAAATACATCATCATCTATTCATCTCTCTTAAGGCACCATTTTTTTTTCAGTACAATTCAGATCTCGAAAGCCATCGTTCATTGTGTTTGGTTTATTTAACCCTGGAATAGTGGCACTACTTGCAGTGTGATTTCTCATCTAGAGATGTTTCACTAATTATTTTTTTTCTAGAACACGCCTAGACATGAGATGTTTCACTAAATGAAAGGTGGTTTTGCATTGTAGGACTCTTCAGAGAAAATGCTGGCTGACGCTTATGTATGGAGTGATGCAGAGGACCCCAATCTTTATGGCGAATGGGATTTTGAGGTGAGGAGACTTATTTCCCTGCTGTGCAGGGATGTTAACGCGATTATTCTGGTTCTTTAATCCCCACATTTGATCCTTGTCATTTCTATCTATAATGTATCGTCACGCTATGGCAATAGGAGAACTGCAGCAATCTTAAATGATGAACTCTACCAGCTATTGCCATCCTCAGGATCTAAAATCCCCCTGCAGCCACATTCTGTGAAAGCTACGCGATTTGTTCACGTATAATATTGAATTGAAAACAGAGGCCTAATTCCAGCAACTACTTTTTTATCAAAACGTCTTTGACGTCCTCATCTATCTATTTCCAGTACACCCATAGCCCAAAATGCTGTATGCACATATTTATGTGGCTTTGTGCTTTCTAACTACAAAGATTTACCTCTTGTCCACAGCAGTGGAAGAAACTGCATATGAAGGATTTCCTTGCGATGACGAATGGTTTCATGCATGAGCTCGAACAGCCTGAATCGAAGACCCGGGTGGAGACCTACGAGTCATTCATGCAACAACAGGAACAGCCTGTGCCAGGGACCCAGGTTGAGGGTCGAGAGTTGCAATCTGCTGGCTGCTGATCTACATCTAGTCATTCATGCAATGCAACAACAGGAACAGCCTGTGCGCCTGTGCCTGTACCATCTGTAATAGGTTGCCTCTATGATTTGTTAAATAAGATCATGATTACCATACAATAATATAATAATTAAGTACATAAATGAAATGTTCAGCGAGATTTCTGTTGATTCTTTATGTCATTGTTGACCCCATGCTTGGTCTTCAACTGCTGACCCGAGGTGTCTCTGTGATTTCTGAAATAAGATCTTGATTATCCTATATAATGCAACAGTTAAGTATATATACATATATATCAAAAAGCTTTTTCTTGAGATTTCTGATGATTCTCCTGTCACTGTTGATCCCATGGATGTTTTTGAAATAAGATCTGGATTATAAATTAGTTGAGTACAAATACAGCAATAAAAATTTTCACTGAGACTGTTGATGAACTCATGGCTTGTGCCTGGTGCGGAACCGTTAATGCACGGTCTTTAGCAATAACTGACTAACAGGAATTCAGAAGCAACTAAAATCTTAATAACTTGCTTCTAGGAATGTCGGATTCCTTTTGATTCTGCTGTATTCGTTCTATATAAGTTGTGGCTGCAAAGACTAGGCAGACTGTTAACTTGCTAACATCAACAATCTAACTCTGACAGAGCATGAGCGAACTGAAACCTGGGCCAGACTGAAATTGAATAAGGAACAAAAATTAGGGAGAAAATGATCTCAATTCCTCGGATTTGGGTCATCTGTTTAAACAAGCACAAATCGGTTCGAGCAAAGCATAACTATCATAATTAAGTTTTTTTTAAAACGATAGCTATCATAATTTAGATCCATTGGTGTTTCCTGATTAGTAAATGGGTGTCTCTCCTCCCTAGGAGACTGATGGATAGCTTATCCATCAGTCGCCTTCTTCCTCCCGCCCGTTCTCCCGCGCTCCTCTCGCCGCTGCCCATTGCCGCCGCATCTCATGCTCCACCTCCTCTGTGTGACCACACCAGCAGCGCCGCCGCCGCTCACCTCCTCCTCCTCCTCGCGCCTCGTCCTCGCCCCCGCCGCTACCACCGCCCCACCGCGGCGCGCTAGGGTTCACCGGAGCTCCGGCGAGCTAGGGCCGAACCCTAACGCGCCGCGGCGCCCCCCACCACCCCTACCCCTTCTTCTGCCGCGCCACCCCTTCCCTCGCCCGCTCCTTCTTCTCCGGCGACGGCGGCCATGGAGCTCCCCTGCCCCTCCCTGGCCCGGCCGCCTCCACCACCGCCAGGGCCCCAAACCGCCGGCCACCATCCCCACCACCTAGCCGGCCTGCCTCCCCGGGACCCCCGTCCTTCTAGACCCGCCGGAGTTGGGTTGGGGAGTTGCCGCCGCCGCCGCCGTCGCCACTGCTTCTCCTCTCCACCTCTCCTCTTCTTCTGCGGATCTGACGGGAGGAGGCCGAGCGGGCGCCGATCAGATGGTGGAGGACGTCGCCTGATGGTTTTGCAAACCATCAAGCGACTATAGAGGAGTAAATCTCTTAGTAAATTGATCAATTTTCAAAGCCCGATAGTTCCTCCAGGTGCTCGAGCCAACAGGCCAGCCACATTGCGTCTGCCAGGGTGGCCGGTAGCAGCAGCTCCACGTCGGCGCGCAGTGGATCACGGAGCCCGGCAGTGAAGGCGACCTGCAGCGGCTCCGTCACGCCGTCACATCTGTCCACCAGACTCAGGAACTCGTCCCGGTACTCCGCGACGGAGGTGGTGTGCCGCAGCCGGATGAGCTTGCGGAACGCCTTGTCGCCGTGCGTCATCAGGGCGGCGAAGCGGCGGCGCACCGACTCGGCGAACTGCAGCCAGGTAGGGACGCCGCGGTTGCGCTCGTGCCCGTAGTACCAGATCTGCGCCGCACTGGTCATGTGGAAGGCCGCGAGGCACAACTTCTTGTCTTCCTGAAACGACCTCGATTTCCACGAAGGGAAATCCACAGGCTCGAATTGTAATTCAACAGATTGCTTGGGACAATCCATGAAATTACCCATATCTCAGTTGACACCAGGATCCATACAACGATAATTAAGTCTTACATAAACATTTATTACATCGCCACACTGGCGGAATCAACATTCAGAGAAGCTTTAGAAGATGCGGAAGCGATTCATCCTTCACGGCCAACTTGAGTGTAGCACGTGACCCTATTCCTCGTCATCATCTCCCTCGAAGTCGTACTCATTCTCGTCACCTGACAGCAAATTTATCAGTACGATTTGTACTGGCCACGGAGCCCACCTGTGCAGCATTTGCTTTGTGGAAAGTGGATGCAAGGCTATACAAGCAGACCTATAGGCTGAGGTTTTCCTATGCAGCTGTAATCAATGTTTAATTAGTCAAGTTTTATCACCAGTTAACACCATCATCCCCTTTCCCATCACCACACCTCACATACCCACACCTCACTCTCATTCGACAGGCCCAACTCCCTCTCGGGCCTATCTCAGCGGCACACTACCACAACGGGTACACTGACGGAAAAATGTCATCCAGGGGGAGAAGAGAACACTCACTACACTAGTAGAAGCTTCACAGGAAAGGTCCATAGCCAACAGGTTGGCATATGTATCGATCGATCAACCGTACACTCTGCAGAGGTTTCACTACCCACAAGATTAGCCATCATAGGTGTTGCGCAAACACCTAGGCAGAATTTCGGGTGCTTGCTTGCCTAGGTCGATGCCACCCTACCACTCAGCCCTGGGATATTCCGGATCCTACACCGTTATGCTGAGACTGGGAGACACAGTACCGGGCCCATCCAGTGGTACTGTGCATCTAGAACGGAACGGGAACCCATCGACCGTCTCCGCCCACCCTTATCACCTTTCAACCTAGCAGTAGTGGCACCGTCCTACCAAGTAGTCCAGCCGTCTCCCGCCCATCAGAAGCGAGTGAGTAGAAAAGGATTCCCATGAACCTGAAACTAGTCCATCCTAAGTTTGACCAAGCAGGCATCTCCACTTAGGGGATACTCTACCCGTGCCATCACAGCACCTCCGTCCACGGGCTTCAAACCACCAAGGCTATCCCACCCGGAATCTCCTCAACAACTTTACCCGCCACAGGTATCTCGCTTGGGGATGCCCAGGTTGCACCCCCGGCACGACTTGCCCCATGGGCTCGTCTCACATCCCACTTGGTCGACATCAACCCTTACCACGCACCCAAGACGCACGCAGCACTCTCTCCCAGTAGTTATAATCAGTTATACACCGTCCCAATTCCACCACATAGCATATAGCAAGTAAAAAGTAGTGGAGGAGTAACAGTAATTTAAGCAGCAGCTAACCTAACAGCGGATAGCAGGGTAAAGTCTTATCAAGGCAGGGAATTCAAATATACTACCATGCAACCAATCCATACATAATCATAAAGCAATAGCAACAATGTCATTTGCAATGCGTAATAGGATCTAAGGATTTGGTGGGACGTGGCACCTTCGTAGTCGTCTCCTAGCTCTTGGAAGTACTCGTGGTCGTCTTCCTTAGTCAGATCCTCCTCCGGCTCTGAAATCGAACACGAAATAGTCGCGTCAGCGACTCCTATAGAGTATTTCAGAAAAATCCAATAAAAAAAAGAGCCAAATGCACTCAAACATAGTCTTAGATTGTAGATCTCATTTTCCTGAGAATTTTGATATATGGTGCGCAATTTTTGGTCATCGTATGAATAAGTTATGAATTTCCGAAGATTATCCTATTTTCTGAAAATGGGAAAACTGGTCGGTTAATCAGGGGCAGCTCGGGATGTGGCGCGCGGGTCCAGTAGTGCGGCATGTGGCGCCTCAACAGAACACAGACCCGATGGTCGTCCAGGTGTTCGATGCTGGTTCCCAGAGAGTTGCCGGAGTTGGCGTAGCTCGGCGTGGCTCGGCGGTGGTCGGTGGTAGCTCGGCTGTGGTTGGGGGTATCTCGGCGGAGCTCGGCGGTGGTCGGGGGTAGCTCGGTTTAGCTCGGCGGGGCTCGGGCGAATCGGAGATTCGGGGCGCCGAGGGTGCCGCTTTCCCGAGCTCTCCCGGGGAGGCTCGGGCGAATCGGAGATTTGGTGCGCCCGAGGGTGCCGTTCTCCCGAGGTCTCCCGCGGAGGCTCGGGCGAATCGGAAATTTGGGTGCCCGAGGGTGCCGTTCTCCCGAGGTCTCCTGCGGAGGCTCGGGCGAATCAGACATTTGGGTGCCGAGGGTGCCGTTCTCCCGAGGTCTCCCACGGAGGCTCGGGCGAATCGGAAATTCGGTGCTAGCAGGGTTCCAGGGCGTCTGTTCAAGGCGGCGGTGTCTCTCCGGTGTGGCGGTCGGTGACAGGGCGGCGATGGCCATATTTCGGCAAGACAGGGCTCGGCTATCTAGCGGCGGTGCCGAGGCAGACTTGGCGAACCTCGGCGGCCTTTCTCCGCAGCGCGAGGCGACCGGGGTACTCGGAACGGATTTTAGGCGAGGCGGAACCTGTCGGCGGCGATGTCGTCGCGACGGTGAGGTTCCGGCGGGGCTAAGGAGGTCTTCTAGGAGATGTATACGCGTCCAGGGTCCAAGGCGATGGTATACCAACTACCAATTTTGGCTACCGAGCTTTCCAAGGTGCTCGGTCGTGGCGGCGGCGTGTCGCCGACGACGGCGGAAAGCGGCATCGCGGCTACGACCAAGTATTGGTTCAATCGAATGCGGTCTTGTCAAATTGGTGAGGCCAGAGAGGCATACAACACTCTGGTGGCGAACTTAGCCATGGCATGACCTTCTTTTGGCTACGGCTCGCGGCGGCGCTCCGGTAAGGTCGCGGCGCACGCGGCCAAGGCGATTCAGGCTTCCTCTAGCGCTTAGATCCGCGTAGCTAGCTCATGGGGGTCGTGGCGGTGCTCCACGATGTTCTAACCTGTACGGGTGCTAGTCGGATTGCTCGGAACGGGTGATTCGGCGTCGGAACGCGTCGGTGGTGAGCGCACTCCGCCGAGAACGCGTCGTGCTGCGTTCTCGGTTTAGCAAGCTTGTAATCCGGGGGTTTTGGCTGGTCGAGTGAGTGCATGGTGCAGGTGATCTTCCCGAGCCGGTATAGGCTCGTGCCTGCGCGTCCCGAGGGTGGAACGCCATGGCAAAAGCAGGGCAAGGTTCGGACATGGCGTGCGGTGGCTCACCGTGGTGTCGGTGAAGCTAGGATGGCGGTGCAGTGGCGAGTCGGAGCCGTGCAGAGCGATCGCAGTGCCGTGCCGCTCCTCGTCCGCAGCTCGGCTCCTCCTCCGTGCCCGGCTCCGGCGTGCTCCGCGGCGGCGGCGCTCCGGCAGCTTCTCCTCCTCTGCTCCGCCCTTCTCCTGCGCTCTCTCTCTCGGCTTGGTGCGGTGTGCCGGTCTGTGCTGCGGTGGCGGCAAGGGGAAATGAGGGTAGGGCTTCGGGGTGCTCCAATTTATAGGCGAGCTTGGCCAGCTCCAATGGCGAACGGTCTCGATTGCGCTCGGCCGATCGAAGGGCCGTGGCTCGAGTGGATCTAGGGCTCCTGATGGCGCGGGTTCGCTTGGCGGCCAAGAAAGGAGGGAACAGGAGGGGAACAGCGGGGTCCAGGGCTCTGCCATGCTGTCGGCTGTGGGACCGGGGTCACGCCATTCGCGCGACACCCCCGGCAGGCGCGTCGCCTTCGTGAGGAAGAAGAACAGTGGGGGCGAGAGTGGCTGACAGGCGGGGCCGGGTTGGCAGCGAGCGCGAGCGCGAGCGCGTGTGTGCCGGTCGCGCGCGTGCGCTGCCGAGCCGCGACGTGGGCCGCGCGCGGTGAGATGAGGAGAGGAAGGTCGGGCTGGCTCGGGCTGGCTGGCTGGCCGAACTCTCTTTCTCCTTTTCTGTTTTCAGTTTAGTGTATATATACATATATTGCCCATTTAACATATTGAGTAAATACAAACATAAATTGTAATAAATCCCAAATGTGATGCATAAGTTATTATTCTATGTGAATGGAATTAAAATGCAAACTACACACCTTTATTTACCAATTTCATAATGAAACCTATATGCTTGCACAAGAAAAATGGGTTTTCACAATAAATAAATGAAAAATTTTAATTGGTTGGGATTTTTAGATTGTGTGGATTTTTAGGGTTGTTACACTTCCTCGGTCCGCTGCAGGTCGAAGAACAGCTCGAGGCGGTGGAGCCACATGTCGGGGGTCCTCCTTGCCGTCGTACTCCGGTAAACGCAGCTCGAGTACTCCGGGGAACGCGGCTATCGGTGCTAGTTTTGGCGGGGCTAACACCGCCTAGTAAATATGTGTTTTGCGGTTGAGGCTACGGATGGTGTGCAAGGGGGAATACAGAGATTGTACTGGTTCAGGCCAAGCAAGCCCTACGTCCAGTGGAGAGGAGAGTCGTGTTGCCTTGCATCGGGGTGCTTGTAGTAGGGGGTTACAAGCTAGGCGAGAGAGGGAAGCGCTCCCAGGTCTCTTGTGTGTGTCTAAATATTTACAAGTCGTTTGCTATGGGAACATTTGTGTGGGTGAGAACTTAGAACTTCTCCCCCCTCCTAAAACTGGCATCTGCTCTCCCTTTTATAGTCACAAGGGAGAGGCAAGGGCGGCTACGTATTTTACAGTGAGGAGTTGCTGTTCCCCGTTTGACTGGCTACTGCCTTTTCTCCGCGTCTCCGGGGTATGCCTGTCTTGGTTCGCACGATCTTGGTGAGTTCCAAGGTGGGAACAGTCGTCTGGCTACGTCATGTCGTCAGCTCTCTGGGTCTCCAGGATATGGCCGTCGTGGTTCGCACGACCTTGGTGAGTTCCAAGGCGGCAGCAGTCGTTGGATTACGACGTGCCATAGGGTCACACCTACCGGCTATCCTTCCGTACGATGTGACAAGAGGGTGAGTCACCTTAGGGCGTTGTCTCCCGAGGCTCGGGACTTTGAAGGCGTGATGGGATGGAGCGGGGGATATCTCCCCTGGTCATATTTCCGGTCTTTGAACAGCTCTTCCCGAGGGTCAGGCGGGCCCGGATGGAAGGCGTGCTCGTCCTTTCGAGTGGACAGCGCAGTAGGCACCTTTCCTGTTCTTGCGTAGCCCGTCGTCAGGCGCTTGGACTGTCACAGTCGAAGTTGATAGATCCCGGCGGAAAACGGGGCGGCGCACCGTAGACCATACCGTGGAGGACGGCCGTAGTGGGCCTATCAAATCCGCTGCCAGGGAAATCCTGACAGGTGATATGGCCGTCAGGGGCGTGCGAAGCACAGTCGCGTCGAGAGTCTCGCCTGACGGGACAGTGCTTGTAAAGTGGTCAGAGAGATCTCTTGTGGTCCAAGATTGCTCCGCTGACATCACCTGTGCCTTGGATGCCTTTGCGAGATTGCGCTCGAGGGGGATAGGGAAGCTCGGGCGAATCGGAGATTTGGCGCGACGAGGGTGCTGCTCTCCCGAGCTCTCCGGGGAGGCTCGGGCGCTCGGGCGAATCGGAGGTTTGGGCGCCGAGGAAGCTGCTCTCCCGAGCTCTCCCAAGGAGGCTCGGGCGAATCGGAGGTTTGGGCGCCGAGGATGCCGCTCGCCCGAGCTCTCCAGAGGAGGCTCGGGCGAATCGGAGGTTTGGGCGCCGAGGATGCCGCTCTCCCGAGCTCTCCCGGGGAGGCTCGGGCGCTCGGGCGAATCGGAGGTTTGGGCACCGAGGAAGCCGCTCTCTCGAGCTCTCCCGAGGAGGCTCGGGCGAATCGGAGGTTTGGGCGCCGAGGGGCGCTATCCCGAGCTCTCCCGGGGAGGCTTGGGCGAATCGGAGGTTTGGGCGCCGAGGACGCCGCTCTCCCGAGCTCTCCCGAGGAGGCTCGGGCGAATCGGAGATTTGGGCGCCGAGGATGCCGCTCACCCGAGCTCTCCTGAGGAGGCTCGGGCGAATCGGAGGTTTGGGCGCCGAGGATGCCGCTCTCCCGAGGAGGCTCGGGCGAATCGGAGGTTTGGGCGCCGAGGACGCCGCTCTCCGAGCTCCCGCGCTCTCCCGGGGAGGCTTGGGCGCTCGGGTGCTGCTCTCCCGAGCTCTCCCGGGGAGGCTCGGGCGCTCGGGTGCTCGGGCGAATCGGAGTCGTGGGCCTCTGTAGACGCGGCCTTCGTGGGCTTCCACTGGCCTTACTTGGGTCAGGCCATGTTGGGAATGAGCGTTTTTGCATCGAAGTTGGGTACCCCTAACTTTGGTACCCGACAGCGGCCTTCACGGCGTCGTGGAGGTGCCGTTGATCGAGCTTGACGGCGGAGAGCTCGCGATCAACCGTCGTCAGCTTGGTCTCGAGCGATGTCAGCTTGTCGAGGACGTCGCCGAGCAGCTTCTTGAGATCGCTGACGCCGGAGTCCGCCATTGTCGTACGCGGAGCAGGAAACACAAGGGTTCGAGTCCGATTAGCGGCCCCAAGGGAGAAAATATTCTAGGGTTTTAGCAAGGGTTTTCAGGAAAAACCAGTTTTGGGAGGATGTTTAGGAAAAATTAGTTTTCCCTCTCTGTTGATATTTGTAACCCTTCAGGCGACGTTCATGCTGACAAGGGGGCCCACAGATGCGTCTACAACAATATATGGGCCAACAGTAGTGGCCCATATATGCTTAATTGCTTATACTTATTTTTTACGGCAATAATTGCTTATACTTTTCGCTTTCAACCTGCAAGTTCAGTTTTAACACGCTACGGCCTTTTTTTTTTCAGCACCGGTTCAACATCAAGGACCACATTTACCCGGCGATCCTCCCCGTCGAAAGGGTCTGTTGTTGTTTGCTATCACATACTACGAGTGTTCGAGTTCGATCCTCATTTGCTCCTCTATTTACTTTTTATTTACTACTGTAATTGGTTGGTTCTGCAGGTTATTATGGGTGTCACTGATGAAGAGCTTCGACTTCTGGATGCGTTTGAAGATGTGGAGTACAGGAGCACAAGAGTTGAGATATCATTGACAGTAAGTACGCCTGCCATATGATCTGAGCCATTATTATTATTACCTATACAGGCAATGAAACGAAACTCTAGCAGTAAGCCAGTTGCTTCCAAACAGCCTAACTGACCTGATACTCAGATACTTGATGATCAATGTCGTTGTTTGTCTTAGTCTTCCTTATTAGAGCAGTAACTAACTACATTATCATCTCTCTTAAGTTAACATTACGATATCGGATCCTCCATAGGGTATCAGCTATCAGGTCGATTTTGAACACCTTGCTCTCTACAAATTTTGCATGAATAATTATGCTCCCCCCATCTTTTCATCCTTGGAATGGCATCATAGTGAATTTTCAGATGGAAAATCATAGTTCATTGTGTTTTATGCTTATTTTACCCTGGAATAGCAGCACTACTTGCAGTCTGTGATTTCTCATCTAGAGGTGTTTTCTTCTAAAACAAACTTGGTTTTGCATTGTAGGACTATTCGGAGAAAATGCTGGCTGACATTTATGTATGGAGTAATGCAGAGGATAATAATCTTTATGGCGAATGGGATTTTGAGTGAGGAGACTTGTTTCCTGCAGTCCTGGGATGTTAACACTATCTGATTCTTTCACCCCCACACTTGATCCTTGTCAGTTCTAGCTATAATGTATCGCCACACTACGGCAATAGTAGAACTGGAACAACCTTAAGATCATATCAGCTATTGCCATCCTCAGGATCTAAAATCCCATTCGCATGTAATGTGGGCGGCTATACCATCTGTATCAGGTCACCTATATGATTTGTGAAATAAGATTGGGATTATCCTATAACAATGATTAAGTGTATAAATAAAATTTCCTATAGGATTCCTGTTGATTCTTGAAGTCATTGTTGACCCCATGGCTAGTCCTCAATTGCTGATGCACGGTCTCTTTATGATTTGTGGGATATATATAAAATCGTGATTATCTTATATAATATAATAGTTAAGTATATCAAATAAAGTTTCCTTGAGATTTCTGTTTATTCTTCAGTCATTGCTGATCCCATGGCCGTTTGTAAAATAAGATCAGGATTAGTTAAGTACAGCAATAAAAAATTTCAATGAGACTACCTATGGCTAGCGCCATAAAAAAATTTCACTGAAAGTATTGGGGCTAGTGCCTTGTGTTGAACTGTAGATGCACGGTCTTAAACAGTTAAGAGACTACGGGAATTCATAAGACTAGCTTAACAGACGTCGGATTCTTTTTAATTCAGCTGTATTCATTCTAAACAACTTGTGGCTACAAAGACTAGGCAGAGTGTTGACTTAATAAGTTAATAGTGTCTCCAAAACTTTATTAATCAACTATGACAAAGACCATGAGCGAACTGCAATCTGAGCCAGACTGGAATTGAACAGGAAAAAAATTGGGAGAAAATGCTCGCGATTCCTCAGAAGATGCTTGACTTGGGTTATCTGTTTATACAAGCACAAATCGACGAAAGCATAACGATCACAAATTCACAATTTATCACTTATATGTATGTTTATTGATCAGTACATCGATCAATTTTCAAAGCTCTAATTATATCAGGTGCTCGAAAGCAAGGGCCAGCTGCCCGGCCTCTTCCAGGGTCGTCGGTCGCCGCAGCTCCACTTCGGCGCGCAGTAGCGGATCTCTAAGGCCGGCGGTGAACTTGGCGGCCAGCTGCTGCTCCGTGAAGGGGAACTCGCAGAGGGCGTTGTTGCCGTGCGTAAGCGGCGGCGCACGGACTCGGCGAGCTGCGACCAGGTAGGGAGGCCGCGGCTGCGCTCGAGCCTGCAGTACCAGATCTGCGCCGCGCCGGTCATGTGGAAGGCCGCGAGGCTTACCTTGTCGTCGTCCTCGGTCCGCTGCAGGCGGAAGAAGATCTCGCAGCGGTGCAGCCACATGGCGGGGTGGTCCGTGCCGTCGTACTCCGGGAAAGGCAGCTCGAGTACTCCGCCCTTCTTCTCAGCCTTGACGGCGTCGTGGAGGCGCCGTTGATCGAGCTTGACGGTGGAGAGCTCGCGCTCGAGCGATGCCAGCTTGCGGAGGACGTCGCCGAGCAGCTTCTTGGTATCGCTGAGGCCGGCGTCCGCCATTGTCGGAGGAGCCGTAATAGGGTTCTAGTCGATGGCCGCGGGCCGTAACAGGGTTCTAGTCGCTGAGGAAAACTAGTTTATATATATATATATATATATATATATATATATATATATATATAGATATATATATATAGATAGTATAGATATATATAGAGATATATATATATATAGATATATCTATATATATATTATATATATATAGATATATATATATATATATATATATATATATATATATATATATATATCTATATATATATATTATATCTATAGACACACACACACACACACTAAAAATCCTCGTTATTACGTCGCCAGAACGGACCGGTTCACATTCTTGCATGAGAGACACAGCCTTATTACCTTTACAATTCGGTAACCGAATCCCGCGATACTAGCAAATTCCTTTTAGTAAATCGAGTATAAGAAGGATTTTTCGGAGAAACCAGTTATAGTAAATCAGAGTTTTAGTAGGATTTTTAGGGGGGAAAAAACTAGTTTTCCTTGTATGTTGATTTGTTGCCTTGTGTTGTGTTCCCTTCTGGCGACGTTGCTGCTGATATGCGGGGCCCACAGCCACAGATGCATATACAGCAGTAGTGGCAGGAAAAAAAATTCGACTTAAATTCCTCAGCACAAGAATTCTTGAGTTCAGTTCCTGAAGAATGCATGAACAGGACATCAATTGTAAACATCACTTGGTCAGAGAAGAAATTTGAGATCCGTGGACTGGAGCAGCAGTGTTTACTACTACAAGAATGTTTTTTTCCCTCATAATACAACATCATCTTTCACCTACGGTAAGCTTCATCTCCCATCCTCTATACTACTACATTCCTTCCATGTGAGAAAACCTACACATATGAACAAAAACACTACCAATCCATGGAGCCATTTGCTCTCCCGGATGTAAAACTGGCGACAATCTACAAATATTCTGCACCTGCCATCCCTCAGGAGACGCCTACTTGTGATCCGGCATGTATGGACCGGCAAGTTAGGTCATTCAAACTGCTCATATGAACCAGTAGATGGGTTACCGGAGTTCTGATCGCAGCGAGCCCTCCAGGCGTTCCCACCGTCCGAGCTGCTGCAGGCCTGGTTGGGGAGAATGTTGTTCCCCAGATCCCCATCCAAGCTCATCTGCTGCACTTCGTGAGGTGACAGGATCCTAATGCACTTCACACAGTTGACAAATTCCCTGCATTATAGGCGATAGCATTTCTTAATAGCAAAGCAAGGGTAAGACCAAATCAGAGCACATTTAGGGTTGTTCATGTTTTGTTCATAACTCATCATCGAATTATTGAGCATATATCTCATATTGTCAGGACCAGTTTCAAGAACATATATATCCAGCAGTTTTACAAATTGTTCATCATTACCAATTTTGTTGGAATTCCTATCTTAGAGAACCCCCCAGAGCAAATAATTTCAAAAATATAATATTAAAGTGCGAGACAGCTGAACTTACTCCCAAGGGTCATCACCAAGAAGTAGGATGTCATCCTCATGATCCTTGTAGACAAGTTTCCAGCCAATTCTCTGGCGTTCCTCGAGTTGGCCCTCCATACTAAACATGCGAGCCAGAGCATGCTTCAACTCATCGTATCCATTGAACTGACTAATGTCAATGGACCGACCTACAGCTCCACGTTTATAGACCTACAAGAAATTATAGGTTAAGCAGAAGAAACAATATGAAACTGAAAGCAGCATATGCTTCGTTTCATAACAGTTAAAGCACAAATACTATTATGTTTACCCAAAGTGAAAGATTAGCTGTAGGTTAAAGAAAAAGAAAAGTGCCAACCTTGGTAAATGTCCTCATCCTCTTTAGGGGAGGAGCAGGAGGCCAAGAAGTTCTGTTCACGAAACCACCATCGTTCATACCAGAGTCAATTGAATTGAA
Source organism: Eremochloa ophiuroides (assembly GCA_038502445.1). Taxonomy (NCBI): domain Eukaryota; kingdom Viridiplantae; phylum Streptophyta; class Magnoliopsida; order Poales; family Poaceae; genus Eremochloa; species Eremochloa ophiuroides. The sequence continues at coordinate 105,623,009 of JAHLJS010000003.1, forward strand.
TGCCATATCTGATGCGCCAAATGACTGTGAAACCATGGATGACGATATTTCTTGCTGACCATCCTTTGGGATCCTGTAGTTACCATCAATATCTGTTGAAATGTGATTCTGATACTTGGAGGCATCAATTCCATTCGATAAGAAGCCATCCGCTCCCATGGGAAAGCCCAGCTGACCATCACCATTTATTCCAAAGAGTGTGTTATTATTGGGATTTGCACCCTGAATATCAGTCTCAGGAGCCACATCTTTGAACATCTGCTGCTGATTGAAATTAGACATGGGGAAACCATGATGTAGAAGTCCATCCGCTTGGGAAAGCCATACTGAAGTTGCTGATGAAGCTGTTTCTAGATAGTCCGTAGGGGGTGCATTGTTAGCCAAATTTTGAGGTATAGGCCCTGTGTTTGGTAGCTTTGAAACCATTACACTTTGCTTGACATTAGAATTCAACTTTGGCAATTCCTTAGTTGATCTTGGTGTCGCCGTGACAGCTTCCAGGGAGCTTGGGATTGACATAGGAGCAGTAGACTGAGGCACCTTCTCATAGTTGATCATGCTGCATTGTTGGTTTCTTCCAAGGACTGGTTGCACAAGATGATTACCATTAGCTGTTGAAGGTGATGTTGAGCAGGAAGGGATTTCATCAGTAAGTACAGAATGTGTGGCAGCAGTTGCCATCAGAGGACTTCCCACAACTGAAATGGCGTTGACTGATGTAGTTGGATGAATGGCAGTATGTGATCTGTCAGTGAACCCAGCATGCTTCTGAGGAAGCTTCTGCGGTGACTCTTGTTGCACGGTTGGTGGTGGTGGTGTTGCCTGTGATGGAACTTTGGTACTTTGTTGAGGCATTATTTGTTGCTGGGAAAGTGATTGAGAATTTGACAGCTGCTGCTGCATATCAATAATCAACTTTTGCTGCTCTTGAATTAGAGGTAATTGTGCAAGAGTAACAGCTGGTTGTGATAGCAACGACTGCTGCTGCTGCTGCAATTTTTGTAGCAGTTGCAGTTGAAGCTGCTGATCAGACAGTTGCAGCTGATGTGGCACCAGATTTGGCACTTGTGCAGCCATCTTATTTAACTGTTGCTGATTTTGCTGCTGTTGCTGCAATTGTTGTTGCTGAAGTAAAAGCTGCTGTTGTTGATGTACCAACTTTTGTTGTTGATGTTGCTGTTGCTGCTGATGGGGCAGGAGCAGCGACTGGTTGGCAGCTGGCTGCTGATTTTGAGTCATGGATGGTGCTTGCTGCTGCTGCTGCATTTGATTCTGTATAAGAACCTGAGCCTGGACAAGATTGGTTTGAGATTGGCTCAATGGAAGTAGTTGATTTGTGGACTGTTGTTGCCTCTGCAGATTGCTTGGGTCTTGAGATTGTTCTTGCGGTTTGGCGCCCACACCAAGCTGATTCAGTGGAAGTGATGCCTTTGACAACTCATTGACTGGCTGCATTTGCTGAGGAAGTTTGGGAGAACTAAACTGAATGCTGTTCTGTTGCAGAATCTGGTTCTGCAGGTTTAACTGCCTTGAGAGATCAGCCGCGCCAAGATTTTGCATGTTGGGGTTGCTTAGTGATCGTAGGTACTCAGATTGCATCGCAGAGTTTGCAAACGAGGAGTTCTGCTGCATATTCATGTTCATCCACTGAACCAAGCTCAGACCAGGCATTATGGTGTCCTGTGTCTGTGGATCCTTTATGCATATCTCTTCACCAAGCCATGGCATTGCCCTCTTTAAGAGATTCTCCATTTCTGAGGACTCATCATCTGCAAGGACATAGCAGAGATCATTTATAGTACATCCATGCTATAAATTAAAAAAAAAAATATATACCAGGGCTCAAAACTACTCTTAAATCTTAAACTCTCAAAATATATACAGAATTCATTAATTGGTTACCTATAATTGAAAGAAGATTACCAAGCATCTTCACTAGTTTGAGGAATAGCATCCCTGACCTACCAAACTATCTAGAAAAAGAAGTCCTGCCATGTAACTAGGGCTAATGTAAACACCAAAGCATACCTAATTGTCTGGGACGTTTTGAACCAAAAAATGGTGGAGGGCATATGAAAAATGGTGCAGCAACTGGTTCGATTTCCCAGATTGAAACCCTGTTTCGCCTTTCTCCTGCTGCAGACTCATCCCAGCCAACCTATTGAAAAAATACAATCTCCTTAGATCACAAAAGAATAACCATATCAGCAACAGAAAAGGGGAAAAGGGCAGTGCACGGGATGCAACGAAAATAACTAGAATATTAACCTGTAAGTTGCGCCATTGTGAGTTTTTCCATCTTACTGGATCAAGATCACTTATGCCAGTTATTGTACCCATGTACCTGCAAAATAACAGCAGAGGAATATTAAAAAAATGGAGATATGAAAGACTATTCAGAACAAGGTATTTTTGTCAAAACAACTTAATTCGGTTTTGTAGTTATAGTATGGATTTACCAGCAAAACCCATTATGCTTGCTAGAAAGAGAAATGCAAAACAATAATCAAGACACTTGAAGCAGGGAAAATGTAAAGTGAGATACATTATACCTTCTTGTGCCTAATTCTTCAGTTTCAAACATCATGCGAAAGCGCATTCCTAAAGATATTTGATTACCATAGAGTGCCTTCTGGTACTTAGCAAACGGTACGACAAACTCTGTAGGACTAGCCCTGAAAATAAAAGCTTTCAATTTGAGATTTTGTTGGCTGTTATCATTGACTAGAAGTAAACCCATGTACAGTAAATATTAGACATTAAGTCACAACTCAGTGCAGACCTAGGATTATAAAATATGGTGAATGGGCTATTGTTAGCAGCGGCATGGGCTGCAGCAGCAAGAATTCCAATATGCATGCTGTCACTTGAAAGGACAGATGATGATATGTTAGTTGGCTGCCTATTAGCACGCCTGATTCCAAGTAGAAGTTGCTGCTTTTCATCCCTAAAAACATATACAACAAAAATCACACAATGAGGAATAGTCAGTGTTGAATCAACCATGAAGACCAAAAAAAGTGAGCTAATTCAGAAGCTGTGATGTCAGCTGTACCTAACAAAAATGACAGAATCACCAGCAAATAATCTCTTTCCGCTCACAAAAAGACTCCAGCCAGTGGTAAGCAGATGTCTTTTTGGCTGACCTGTTCGTTCCAAAAGATAAGGATGATCAAACATCATACAAAGTTTGTATGTGCATGGAAAAGATAGAACCATGAATGTAAATATCCATTATTCCACTGATACTAATGTTTTCAGCTAAAAAGATTCCCATGATGCTGCATCTTTTACCTCGATATATGTGACGGAATGTCCATACATTATCATGTAAATCTCTGGCTTGGATCTCTTGCGCAGGTGGTTGCATGGAGAAATCCTACAAAGGATGTGCGTACATTTAATTGCAATAACAAATAAAATGCTCAAAATCATGTGGACTCAAATCTTCACATACAAGGGGTGGAAATATCTTCTCAGCTGCTCGACGAGGCACGGAGAAGCCTCCATGAGTGCTTGTGTCACTTGCAGTTAGTGTCTTACAGAAGAACTCTGTTTGAGGTCTTGGTTGTTTCAGAGCTAGTTCTGATAGTTGCAGCGCCTCCTTTCCATACTGATCACCATTAACAATCAATTTGAAATACAAAGACATGTTAAAATATCGGAATGAAGGAAAAACTTATGGCAAACCAGGAGTGACACTGGATACTTACTGAAGTAACTGGCAGGAGAGTCATTTGCGCATACACTTCATCTGTTTCTGGATCCGCCTATGAAAGCCCCAGAACAGATCCTCTTAGTGTAAATGAATAACTGATCAAACAGAAGCAATTAAAATGGGGGCACAGCAGAATATTACATGTAAAGTGACATTATGCAGAAGGCAAATCAACTTTGATGGAAGATTTGGGTAGCTTGGAACATGTCCATCAGCATCCTTTTGCATAGAAGCTGCAACCTACAGTAAGAGCAACCTTTAAATCTCATACTCCAACTCAAACACAACCTGAGAGAAAAACAGAATGAAAAAATCTTCTTACGAAGAATACAGATACAAACTCCCAAAGTATTGTGATCCATCAAGAATGAAACAAAGAAAAAATAAAATAAAGAGGCTACTAACAGAAGTAGTACAGTGTAAAACTAATATCTACTGTGTAAATCAGGTTGAAAAAATCCCTGAACACCAGTACAGTGTAAAACTAATATCTACTGTAGAAGCCACATGAGAAAGTTGCGATGGAAAGTCGTTGGGATTTGACAGCACATAACACAAGTGGATACATTGCATCAAAGAGCTATTATAGCCACCATGTGCGATGAAACCACCAGCCAATCATAACTGAAAAGGTTCCATTTTCTTTCATCGAGCAAAAAGGAAAGGAAAAACCAAAGTTGGGCACCTCCCAGTACTTGCATTCAGACAGAGAATCTCTTCCAAATCCGAACATGTGATCATCTCATCCCCTAAACTTGCTCAAAACAAGCCTCTTTGGTGCCAAATCCATGAAATTTGTGACAGAGGTTACCGAAAGCATCACCTATATAAAAGCTAAAATTCCATCGTACTTGGTTCCTTCATCCACCAAACGGCAAGCAAGGGAATGGTGCAGCACACCAGAAACCCATAAAAAGAGGGGGGGGTAGTAGGCCCATTACTCCCAACTGATTTGGCCATAAGCCAAAAATCGGCAGCAAACAAAAGTAAAAATATACTACCAACCAACTGATGAAATAATACTAGCACAACATATCTTCTCTTTTTTGCAGTAGCATGTCCATATTTCAACGAATTCCTATTTCGAATGTAACAATCTTATTTCTTTCATTTCAAAAAAAAGGACCAATGTACGCGACAAAAAGGAAATAGTCATCATATGATGGAATGAGGTGATGCTAAAGTACAGAACAGATATGTTTTTTTTAAAAAAAAAATATTAGTCATAAATGAAACATTCCAAAAAAAAAAACTAATGCAAAATGAAAAGTCATCATATTATATGATAAAAAATGTACTTTTTTGTTGTAAAAATTTAATACATTAAAAATAGCGATGAGCACTATAAACAGCGAAAGATCCCATCAACTTAACTGGCGGCACCACTCAACAACATGGAGAACAGCAAATCAAGTCACATCCCTGATACTTTCCGCAATTAAAATTCGACAGAAACCAATCTTGGCCTGTCATCTGTCAAGACCTCAGAGGGCCCGTCTTTTAGAATTAAATTATTCTTATGCATAGCATCAAAGCAAAAATTGCCAACCAGAAAGCAATTTTAAAAGCCGTTGCACATGAACAAGTAAGACCGTACGGGAAAAATTCATAAAAATATCGCAAAAATGGGGCAACCAAGGAGCAAGGAGCCATGTATGATGACTCCCAGCAAGGAGGGTATGCTAGAGAGAGGGGTTCACCTGCTCGCTGTGGCCTTGAGGGAAGTAGACGACTAGGCTGCCCGCCGGCGGCAGCGACACCAGAGGCCCCGCGCAGGCGTGCCAAAGCTCCGAGTTGATCGGCGGCGCCTTCTTCTCCCCTGCACACACTCACGGCCAACCAAACCAACCGCGTCATCAGTCAGTACTAGCTAACAAAAGAAAGAAGAGATACTTTTTCCCCTACTAATTCCGCCGGAGGCACCGAGACCACCATGGTTGCCGTTGAAGCTTGTGCTTGCAACGCGTCACAGATAAAAGGAAGAAGTACTACTACTCTGGCAGCTCGTCAGATGGGAGCGATTTTTGAGACATAAAATGTAGAACAATCGTGCACTTTTGTTCCACGGCGGTTGCCGGCGACGATCGCGACGGCGCGGCCAGCGGTGTTTGTTGTTTTTGCACAGAAAAAAAAAGGCCCGGATATCTCCAGAAATCACAAAACCCCACACGCCTAAGATCGCATTGGAAAAACCGCGCCTTTGCTACAGGCAGCAACGGCAGGCAGAAGTCCAGAGGGCGGGGGGAAACAAAAAAAAAAAAGGCGCTTTCCAATCCCACCAATAGCTCGGGAAAGCAACGACAAGATGGCACTAGCACTATTCCATTCCATTCACGGCAGGCCGCCATTAGGATTAGGAAGCGCTCCATACCTTCGCATCCGCTGGGCGCCGCTGCCGCCGCCACCGGGGCAGGCGCCGGTGGCGCGGCGGAGCTCGGCGGCATCCGCTGCGGCGGCGCCTGCTGTTGCTGCTGCTGCTTGATCATCTCCGCGACTCCGCGTCCCGGACCGCCGCCAAGCCAAGCAAGCAAGCGCTGGTTTCGTCGGCGAGAGGGAGCTGCTAGCTCGGTTAGGCTAGCGGGCCCCACGCATGGCCGGCGCCGGAGCAGGCCCGCCCGTCCCACACGGCCGCGCGTGCGCGTGTCCCCTCCGACACGGGAGGGACAGGGGAGCAGGCGAGCACAAGAAGGCAAGGCAGGGGGGCCGGGGGAGGCAGGCCAACACCGGCCAACACGATTAGTACACGCACGGAGACCGAAGGCTTGTTTGTCTAGGCCACCACCACGCCAGGGCTAGAAAAGAGAGGGAGAGGAAACGGAGGGAGGAGGGAGGGTGGCTTGGGCATGGGCATGCGTGTAGTAGTAGTACAGTACCCCTGGGTGCATGCTGCGGTGTGGCCTGCTTCCTCTGCTTCTGCGGGCCTCGCCTCGGGGAAGTAAAAGTTTTTCTTATTGTTTGTGTCCGAGGTGAAAGCAGAGAAGGAGACGCCGTCGCCGAGACGGCGTTAGGCATGGAGGTCGCACTCGCACAGGCCAGGCGGCTGGCTGCGTCGCTCTCTCCCTCTCCTCTGTTTCCTCCCGTTTTGGTCCTGGAGGGATGAAAATGTTACGGATATTTATTCGACTAAATTTGTTTAGAGGTGTTCAAATCTGTCCGTATTTGAGTTCGGATATTCAATATCCGATACCGTATCCATATTCGAATACTCAAATCGTATATTTATGATATCAACATGCAATCGTATTCTATTCGGTATGGCTGACACTATCCGTATTTAAATTCGAATCTGACCAAAAATATAAAAACAAATATGATATAAGTGGTACCCGTTCGTATCATCCCTACCTATGTGCCGATGTGCGCGTGTCGGCGCGTGTCGGCGTGTGGGCCCTCGCCGGGAGGTTCTCTGGGAACAGAGGAGTGTCAATGCGTGCGATCTTGTTTCATGGACCATCTTGAAGGACGTTTTGAATGTACTCCTTCCCTCCACGAATAAACGTTATTCTTTAACTTATTTAATTTATATTTAACTGTCTATCTTATTTAAAAAATTTTAATAAATATTATTTATTTTGTTATGAGTTATTTTATTGTTAGCTATATTTTCATAATGATTTATTTAATTTATTATTTGTATAAAAATTTTAAATAAAACGAATGGTCAAAAGGAACTAGTAAAAGTTAAAGAATTGTATCTATTTGTGGACGGAGATAGTAGCTTTTTTTTTAAGAAATTGTTCCTTGTACTTTTCGAAGGTCTATTATTTTTCATGGAAGACTATGCATGTTTGAAAACATCCAGCAACGCCTTCAAAAACTTGGTGGTACATTAGATGTAATGCAGCTTCACCTCTCCAGTGGGGGTTGATCAAGCACCAGAGCAAATGGCCATGTTCAGTTGTCTGAAAAAAGTGCTGATTTCTACTGACACTGATTTGTTATAAGAGAAAATCGAGACAAGTGAACAGGGCCAATGAGAGTAGCAGCGTTTTAATTTTTGCAATAAATGTTCAATCATGTCCCAAATAGGCTTGAAAGATTCGTGAGATAACATTTTGCCAAGTTATCAAATTAGTTTAAGTTTTTATCTATATTTAATGCTCTATGCACGTGTCTAAAAAATCATGTGACTAGTTTGAATGGAAGTTGAAATGAATCTAAACGGGGCCTAAAATAAAGGGTTATAAGTAGACGAATAGTTCGAGGAGAAAAAGCAACCAACTTTAAAATTATTCCTTCTGTTCGGCTGGCTGGATTATACAGCTGGCTGGCTGATTGTTCTGAGATAAAAACACTGCTGAATGACCGGCTGATGCTGTCTGGTAAGTTTAAGCGAACAGTGCAAATTGGCTTTGCTCTAAGGCAGTGGAAGAAAGGCGGTCAGCCAACAATGGATGACGGTATGATGAGATGTCTTCTAATCTGGAATGTCGAAACGTATGTGTTGACATGGACAACATATGAATCACGTGGTGGTACAATCTTACCATCTTCCATACACTGATACACACTCCCAAAAAATAGCGTTGTAGGACATCCAAGATAGGGGAGCTGGATGCTTTGAAAAAAAAATCAATTAATTTTTTTGTCGGAGCAAGATATAAAGATGTTTGTACGTAGTAGGATTGGATAAAAAGCTCATGGCTTGCTAGCTTGTGTTGGGTCACGCGAACTAAACAAGCCTAAGCATTTCATAGTCAAGCAATGTAAATAAAAATATAATGAGTTTTAAAGTAATTATATATCCATAAGATTTTGCGTTCAAATTGTTTTGTTTTTTTCATAATGTAGCTACTGATTTTTCTAATGGTCGAAATTGTTAACAAGCCAATTCGTTAAGCCAACGAGAAATGAGTCAGGCTAAGGGCCACTTTGGTAAAGCTTCACTTCTTGATTCTCTAAAGGAGTGATTCTTGTGGGATGTGAGGTGAGGAGGAGACGAGAATCAATTCTGAAGTGATTCCTGTGGCAAATGAATGGGGAACAGTGAGAAACGGTGGGGAGCAGATTTTTTTAGCTCTCGGCTCATAGTGTAAATGGAGAAGTGATTCTCATTAGGTCCCCACCAGAATCCAATTGCGTTTTAGGTGTTTGACAGAGCTCTGCAAAAAATAGGAGTCAAGCTAGGGCTGGAAGCGCTACCAAAGGGGGCCTAAGCTAGAGTTGTAGCTGCGTTTCACTAACAAACTAAGATAGCTAGCTCGTTATTCCAAAAAAGCCATAGCGAGGAGAATTGGGTCGTTATCCAGCACTAATTACTCTGCTATATTGCACTCTCATATGGTCATATTCATGCACTAGAATTAAGTTGTGCTTTGGACTTGTGTAATCCATGGCTATGTCTTTTATTGATTAATCCATTCAAGCGGGTGCTTTGCCCCATGAGTAAAAAAATAAAAATGTTAACCGCACAACCGATACTGTGTCCTAAAATGGCATTTCTAAAGAGCCGGAGCTTGAAAATGTAAAAGCGTGAGTAAACTAACAAAAATTAGACAGTTTTTCATTAGGGAGTATAAATAGACGCCCATGTGTTAAAAAAAGTAAAACGAACAAGAACGATCTGTATGATCGAGTTCATCATCTCCACGGGTGGTTGACTCCGAGGCTTAGGTTTATCGGTTCGTTTTCTCTTTCTCTTGCAGTTGGCAACACTATCATGGTGACACGTAGGACACACACAGTAGTAGACAAATATAAAAAAACACACCATACACTATCTGGACTCTAAAGTTACCATTTAGTCCTTCCAGAGTCTAGCCTATTATTATTCATCATATTGTCTTGAGCGTTTATTTTTAGTAATAGAATAATAATTTTCTCTCAAAATAAATCTTTATCGGTCAAATCAGTGTGTTATTTTCTGCTAGCCGAACAGGATAATTAATCCTGCGAGAGGTTAAAAGTGAGCTGAACTTTTACTTATATTTGATCGATCCACGCCAAACAAGCCCCTCCATATTAAAGGTGAAACTCACCCGTGCCGGTAGCCTAGGACTAGTTTTAGTATAATCACAGCCGCTAATATTGACCATGGCGGCGGAAGCTTCATCTCTCATCAACTGGTTGGACCAGATGAGTTGGCTGGTTAGGTGGGGAACCTGCCGTGATGCCATTATTTATACAATACTAACAAAGAAATAATAGTAGAGTAAAATTCGCTTACCGTAAGTACTCCAAGGTTTACTTTTGCTTCCTGCTATAGTAAATGTAATACTAGAAGTCAACTAGGAGACCCAAGGATCAAAGTAAACCTTTGCTTCCTGCGTACACGCAACGTAAAACCGAAGGATCAAATGAAAACAGTAAATTTGACAGATTGATAGCTGAGACACACACCGTATTATCTGCAGCTCCTTGTCGCAACGGTCTCTTTAGCAAACTTTGTCACAAGCGTCGATCAATTTTTAAATAAACACACTACTGCTACTGCTACTGCTACTGCTACTGCTACTGTACATTTACAAATTTAAAAACCGAGAATAGAGGCACACGCAACACAAAGGGTGTGGGCCTTGATATTAGGGAGAGCAAGCGAGCAAGCAACCAAAGCAAAGCCGGAAACCCCGGCATGCATCTATCTGTACTCAGACCAACTAATCCCCTATCCCCCTCTGTGGGGTATGTGTGTGGGTGGCCTCGCCTCACCAGCTCCATCATCATTGACGGACGCTAGTAAGCAACTAGCAGTACCCATGTGCTCGCCTCTTTAAACGAACCACCCACTTGGGAGTTGGGACTAAACTAGACTAGTCTATTTTGTTTTTTGGTTAAACATAAACAAATGGCATCTTGCAGCTGCAGGAGGAAAACATACTATAGCCGTGAATTATTATTAGGAGCATGATTCCACTGGCCGAGCTTTCCTAGCTAATGCATAGGCCAAATCACAGCATCCCTAGGTAGCCGCAGGATATATATTAGCGTCATCAGGTTGTTGGGTTAAAGGACCTAGTATCTGCCTAATCAGGTTGTTTAATTTGATTTGACCACGTAGTTTGCCACACGGACTGTTTTTTTTTTTCCCAAATACGTTACGGCGATGTACTTATACATTCACACTAGTACTCGCTTTCTACGTTTTAATTTTTCTACGTACATTGATTTTACTGTGTATCTCGATATAGTGTGTGTTGGTACATAACAAAAGGCCACGTATAAAAAAAATATCAAAATATCTTGTAATTTAGAGATACATACAAACCCTACTCACTCTATCCATTGAGGAGTAGCTTTATTAGCGGATACGTCATCTAGTACAGGAAATGTAGTATCGGTTTCTTTTTTCTCCAGATATACGGGAAAACATGAGGACCATGGTATATGGGGAAGATGAACTTATGTGGACTCATTGTACCACAACAGATTTAAATCGAATGTTACAACTCCGTTAATAGTGTTGTAATTGGTGGGACAAAGAAACAAACTCGTTCCGACCTCTTAACACCATTCGAACTTTTTTATACATTTAATAAAGAGTAAAGTGCACCAGCGGTCTCTAAACTTGCGCTGCTGTGTCATCCCGGTCCATAAACTCTCAAATCGATCGTTTAGCTCCTCAAACTTGTTCATTTGTGTCATCCCGATCTCTAAACTTATAAATCACCCATTTAGATCCTCGAACTTATTTAGTTGTGTCATCGTAGTCTCTAAATTTGTTTGGCTGTGTCATCTGGGTCTAAACGGCGCGATTTAAAAACTTGATATCAAAAAATAGTTCATAACTTTTTCATATGAACTCGAATGAAGACAAACTTTATATAAAAATTATAGCCCTCAACGCGGTCTACAACTTTGTAGTTGAAAATTTTTTTATTTGAAGTCGTTTAATATTCCAAAATATTATTGTAAGTTTACAGATTTTAAAATTTAAAATTTAAAACTAAATTTTGGGATAGTAAACGACTTCAAATAAAAATATTTTCAACTATAAGGTTGTTGATCATATTGATAACTATAACTTTTATATAGGCCATATCAATATCCAAGTTTGTTTGATAATTTAAAATTTCAAATTTTAAAATCTATAAACATACAAAAATATTTTGGGACCCTAAACAATTTTAATTCAAAAACTTTTCAACTACAAAGTTGTAGATCACATCGAGAGCTATAATTTTGATATAAAGTTTGTCTTTATTCGAGTTCATATGAAAAAATTATGAATTATTTTTTATATCAAGTTTTTAAATCGTCCTATTTGGACTCAGATGACAGAGCCGAACAAGTTTAGTGACTGGAATGACACAAGTGAACAAGTTTGAGGATCTAAACAGATGATTTGCAAGTTTAGGGACCGGAATGACACAGCCGAACAAGTTTAGGGACCGAGATGACACAGATGGACAAGTTTAATGACCTAAACGATCGATTTGAGAGTTTAAGGACCGGTATGACACAGCGACGCAAATTTAGGGACCGTTGGTGCACTTTACTCTTTAATAAACTTGGGCTTAGTTGAAAGCTGAAAACTGAGAGCTGAAACCTAATTTCTTGTGAGAGAAAAATATTATTCTAGGGCTGAAAAGGAGCTAAAATAGGTTAATTATAAGCTCAAGGGAACAAAGTCTAGATTAAAATTGTTTCATTTCCTCAAAGCACGTGTGATAATTACATTGTTTAGAAAGAGCGAGCATAGGTGTGGCGTGACCTGAAGTGTGGAGTGTGTGATTCTCGGTGGTCCATAAGGGCCTGTTTGGTTACCTGCATCTCCCAGCCTGCATCGCACCGGCCGAGCAAAGCCCTCTCTAGCCAGGTTGTCGTTGTACAAGTGCTCGTTATTTGGTTGCTAGGATGTATGCAGCATAGCCGAGCAGAGAAGTTGTTTGGTTGCCTGTACACATGAGCTGGCCTGCACCGCTGCTCTCTCATCTCATGCAGTTCGGGCACCGAGCTTGCATGAGTAGAGCTTGGCTCGGCAGAAACGCTCGGGGGTGTGTTTGGTTCTCGTTTGCTGTAGTCAAACTAGCATCTGTGTAGCCAGGCGCTTGAGGGCCTGGATCTCCGCGTGCAGCAACATCTTGTTTGGTTCCCGTTTCTGTGCATGCAAGTCTCATAGCAGAATATGATTGGTTGGTGTTTTCCTGGTTGCCTCGTGCATGCGGCAAGAGAGGAGCATACACGAGCGCGCACCCCACAAGCCAGGCTGCGGGAAAATGATTCTCATTTCCGTTATTTCGCCAGCCAGGCTCCGCGGCAGTTTTTGCATGCATCAGGCCTGGCTCAACCCATCGTGCAGGTAACCAATCGTTCCAAAACTGCATACCATCGGCCAGGTCAGGGCATATCTTGACAACCAAACAGGCCCTCGATTCCTACGTTTCTCCAGAGCCAGTCTGAGGGGGCTTGTCTGCATGAGTAGAGTCAGGCTCGACAGAGACATGAACCAAACAAACGTCCTATCTCGCACGAGCAGAGCCTGGCTGTGGGCGCGTGCAGCACCCTAAATGCAAGAACCCAAAGAAATTTTAGGAGAGAGAGAGAGAGGAAGACACGGGCACGGCCCACACCATGATCATGATCGGCCGCAGCCGCAGAGGCGCAGAGCATCCCGGCGGAACGTGTCGACCGCTGTACGGGCGGAGAGGGGAGCGCGCGAGGGTCTCTCCGATTGGGATCCCTTGCGATCAACCTGTCGTGCTGCCACTCGTGCGTGTGGTGTGCGTCGTCGCCGCGTCGCGTCGCGTGCGTTCGTCGGCGAGTATCGAGTGGCATGGCACGTACTACTCCACTCCACGGCAGCCGCCCGGAGACGGAGACGGAGAAAGGCCTGCCTCGGGTTTTCATTTGCTTTCCTTCGCGTTGCGTTGGTGGTGGAGCTGGAGCGGGAGAGAGAGACTCACGGGGAACTCGTTTTGCTCGTTTGGGGTTGGCCGGCAGCTTTGCTTTCTGATTCTGAGTGCGCTGCATATGCTCATGCCATTTTTCACTCCAATCTGTCTAAAAATACGTACTAGTCCACTTTATTTGTACAGTACGCGTGGCACTCCTATTTTCAGAGTACTAGCAGGGTTTGGTTTCGAAAATCCGTCATCATGTGTACTCCACCGTAGTCCTACTAATTTGAGCTGTATCTGTGTAGTGTAGCACCACGAATTCTCAACGACATGGTTTTTTTTTTTACAACAAACACAGATATATTATATTATCACAGCAGTCCGGTATAAAAAAGGTCTTCAAAAGAAGACCATTTTACATTAAAGTCCTGGATCTGAAGAAGACGAAGGCAGCGCTGTCCATGGCGTTGATGACGACCGCTCTGTTCGCTTGAACTCATTCAGCAGTGTTTTTTTTCTTACAACAATCAGTCAGTCAGCCGTACAATCTAGCCAGCCGAACAGAGTGGACGAAGCCACCGGCGGGGGGTCACAAAGGAGTCGAGGACGCGTGCACCGGGGTCGGAAAGACTGCACATAGCAACGGTTGAAGGCGGGCCGGTCGAGTCGACGGAGAAAGCACACGCAACGGCCAAAGGATTTGGTCGGAGCTGTCGCCGAAGGTAGAAGATAGGACACGAACCGAGATCCTAGGGGAGGCGGCGTCGAACAACATGGGCATTATTCAAACAGGCCCAACACTTCATAGCTCGCACCAAAATTAAGTTTTTTTTCCCCTATGATAACCGTTTTAGGAGTTACTGAGTTACTACTATTATTTTGTTCGTAATTTATCAATCCAGGATTGGAGTGTCTCGCTCTGTTCGGTGAAGCTGAAAAGTGCTGAAAGTGCTGTAGAAGTGCTGAAATTCTGTGAGAGAGAAATACTGTAAAAGTGCTGAAATTTCAGCACTTTTCTCTCCATCCGAACGCAGCCTCTGTGGCGGCAGGTCGGGAAGACGGGAGCACATTCCTCCAACTCTGGTGGGAGGGACGGACGGACGGACGTGCTCCGCCTTCCATAAAACGGCCCTTTGCTGACGTGGCTGCTGCCTAGTGCCTCGGACAGCGACGGCAGTCGCGGCATTCTCGCTTCTGGTCTCCTGCAGTTCCTGCTTCTGCTCGCTCGTGGTCGCGGTCCACGGGAATCAATCATGCTTGTACACGAACGACTGTAGTAGTACAAAAAGTGCGTGCGTGTGTGAATTCGTTGGAACGAACGAGCAACCAAAGCCTTTTTCTTTTACCAATCAGTGTTTATTTTCAGCCCACAAAACAATATTTTTGTCGTGAGGAATCAGCACGAACCCTTCGCCGTGTTGCGGGTGGGAGCACTGCACGCACGCGGCGTGTGGGCCCGGCGTGGTGGTGTCTTTTCGTGCTCCCCCGAAACGCGCGTTGGTGGGACCAGCTGGGTTGGGTTTGGGTTTGACCACGCGGGACCCGGGTTACGAGGCCAGCTGTCGGGAGCGACGAAAGGACAGAAGCCTTTCAGGCGCATGCTGCAAAACTTCTTTCGCTGCACCGGCCGTACGGTACCAAGAGAAATTACCATACGGATTGGAGTAGTTTTCGTTAACAAAAATACCGTAGTACTAGTGCTTCTCTCCACTCTCAAAATAAGTGTAACTTTTAACATATTTATAATTCATTATACTAGTACGTTCAGTAATTTTATATATGCAATTTGCGTAAAAAAACATTTTATATATGCAATTGGTACATGTATAGTACAAATCAAGGTAGAGTGGAAATTACGAAAATACCCTTCTAAATATCAGACACATCCATCACACATGTTCCAGACTTCTCCAGACTGAACTCTCCTCCAAATCGCCTTCGCCGTATCCCCTGTTTCTCGTCTCGCCTCCACACTGTCTGCATCGCGCCCCCCTCCTCCACCACGTCGGGGCCATGGCCGGGATTGGGGCAGGCAGGCCTGCGTGCAGGAGACTGGCGCAGGGACGATGGAGGTCTGAATCCAGATGCTACTAGGTCTCCCAGCCCTTCTACGCTGTTTCGACCGTGGTGGGGCATAAGGAGGAGCGCAAGATGGAGAAGGGGGAATGGGGGCGGAGCTCTGCTGCTGCCACTCAATGTGCTCTGATGTGGGTGACCGGGCACGCCGGGGCGAGGCAAGAGGCCGCTGCTTGGCATAAGCGGAGCACGATGCCTCCGCTAGCGCCATATGGTGGTCATGGCGGTGCTGCTCCAGGCTCTTGGCTGCTAGGCGCTGCTCCAGGTACATGGAGAATAAGATGCGGTGGAGAGGAAGAGGAGGAATGAGTGGACCAGAAAGTTACAGATTTGTTGCTTTTTTTTTGAGCGGACGGCGGCTTCTAGAGTTCTCGTGCGTACATAAAGGAAAGACTTGTTTTTTATAAGTGGATCCCACATTTCCAACTTTAGCATTCTTTCGTGGAAAAATTTTGAACCGCAGGATTGCGGTATTTCGTGGACGGAGGGAGTACTGTATTAGCCATCTTGCAGGTGTTTGTCCGTGTATGCAACTCGTAGCCCTGTATCATACATCCAGTATACGTACAATATACTCCGTACACGTATGTATGGTGCTGTACTGTACTTATGTGCCGACCGTACCCGGATAATGCATCGCCACCAGAGCATCCTGCATGCATGTGAAGCTGTCATGTGCCACCGCCCACCCAACAGAATCATGTGCACCCGCCTGACTTTTGTTCCGTTCCTGTTCTGTGCTTGCATGCATCATATGCATGCCGCCGCCAGTGCAACTTGCACCGTCGTGTAGCATTTGTGTAATCGAGTAGTACTACTAATTTGCCCTTGCAGGCAGAATACCTTTGTTCAGGAATAGGTATGGTCAGACCATCAACATTGACGATATGGTTTTCATTCAACATATTGTAGTAGTTACCTAATAATACTCCCTTCATCTTTAAATGAACTAAATGTGGTTTAAGTTTTGTCACTGACGAAGAAATGAAAAATTTTAAGAGGGGCCAAACAAAAGTACTACAATTAATTATGTAGGGGCCCCGTTAAAGCATGCCTAAAAAATCATGCAGGGGCTTCATGTACTTCTAATCGATTGGGAGGGGGGCGGGCTGGCTCAAGCCCCAGCCGCCCCAGTGCTGGCTCCGTGGCTACTTCTAGTACATCGAATTTCTTCAACTTTGATTAATTAGACCTATACAAAAGAACCAAAACAACATTTATAACAATAAATTATTTTTGTTATTAAATTAATTGTGAAATACTCTCCTTTGTTCCATATTATAAGCTGTTTTGGTTTTCTAGATATATAAACCTTTCGCTACACACGTAGGTATACACTTTATCAAGATACATACTAATAAAATGGATTACAATTTGAAATAAAGCAAGTATGCATTAGTGTTTCTATTTGGTTTTGCATATGTGAGTATATTTTTTCTACATATTTGATCAAAGTCAGAAAAGTCTAGCCTAAGACAAAGTTGAATGCAGTCATATGTTGTCTTATCTTTGTAATCAATCTCCACACCTTGGGCCCTTTCGAAAAATGAAGGAATTCAACATGATTAGAAAATTTCCATAAAAAATAACCCCTTCAAATTAAATAAAGGAATAGGGCTTGTTTGAGACATGGAAAATTTCCATGTTTTTTCAATGAATTTTAACTAAATCCTATAAAATTCTTACACAATTCCTGCGAAATTCGTACGTTCCAAATGGACCCTTAGGATTCTACAGTATGGAAAATGACTTGATTTAATAGATTTTATATAGAAATTCTACCTAGAGGTGAAAGTTTCCTTCGTTTCACTTTGTCTCATTGATTTGATTTCTTATGTTCTTCTCGCATCCAAACATCAAATCTTATAATTTCCTTTGTTTTTTCCAGTCCATAAGATTTAAGATGCTAGGTTATCTATTGATTCCTATTTTTGATTACCTTTTCTTGGTATTCTCTATCAACACAAAAAATGTGTTGTATAATCTGAACAAAACTTTAGTTTGTTGTGTGTCAAAGTATGAATATTCAAGTTTATGATCAAAGGAAGTATGTCTGATGGGAGTAAGCTAAAAGTGGGGTAGCAATACTAAATCTTACTAGAAGAATATCAAGAAGCAGCTTCCAAGAATGCTGCTGTGGGCTCCTCACACTAACGCTAGTAGTATTCCTACATTACCTAGCACTAATTAGATTACTGGGAATCAGGCTTTACGGCGCCGAATCGATAATACTATTCTGACGTCTTTTGGTTCATGTTCCGGCGCCTTTTTATTCCATTCCACTTGGCGCCATGAAGCATATGCAGGCGTGGAGTCGTTATGACGCATGGCCACGCCCATTTCGACCGCTTTTATATAATATAATATTCTCATTCCCATCATGGATTAGCGTTCCAAAAGCAAAGCTTTTTCTAGTGGATTTATATATGATATGAAAAGGATACAGTACACAGTACAGGTATAAACTGAGCAAAAATGGCATGGATTCCGGACCTGCCCCCGATATCCTAGCCTTATGTGCCTTTTGCTGGTCAGGGTACCACCCTTTCTTGAAATTTTTATTTGCTATATCCTCGTGAAGCCAGACTCAAAGGAAACAGTTGAATGCATGACAACAGATTTATTAGGTGCTCCAATTTGCTTTCTTTATTTTAAGTAGTAATGATCTTGTATACTGTACGCGTAGAGTATGTGGTTCTGTTGATTTTGTCTACTCTTTCCGTCCCTAAATAATCAATCTCTAGAGTTGTCTTAAATTAAAAATTTTATTATTAAGTTTGGTGAATTATAGGAGGAGAGAGAGAGAGAGAGAGAGAGAGAGAGAGAGAGGGAAGATTATTGACACCCTTGTGTCTTTGGTTTCCTTCGCAGCGCGCGGAGCCTAGCTCGCAGATACCCGCTAGCCTGTGCGGGAACATGATCAACATCTATGACCGCTTGTAGTTGTTTGGTTCACTGAATTCGAAGAACCAGGACGATGAGTGCATTTGTTTGGTTGGTCGCACCAAAATACATATATTGAAATTAAAAACAAACATTGACATAATATTTATCTGGTTTGAATTGATTGCATACTAGTTAATTTATCATTTCGAGCCTTGAGCTATTTAAAACATAATAATGTACCGTATTCTAATCGTATTTGCTTACTAATGCACTATTCTCTCCGTTTTATTATAAGTGTCGTTTTAGACGTGCCATCTTATTTGACTGTTCATCTCATTCAAAAGTTTTGTACAAATACAATTTATTTTTATAACTTATCAAATCATTAGAGATAGTTTAATAATCATTTAATAATTTTATTATTTGAAAAAAATTAAATGAAATGAATGGTCAAATACAAAGCTTAAAAATAAAAAAACGACACTTACATCGGAACGGAGGGAGTTCGTTATATCAGGAGAGTTTCGCTTCATAGAAATAGATTTTTATTTTTGTTCCTGAGAGCTAGGCTAAGGGACTGTTGGCGGGAAGTTGGGGATAGGTTATGGGCTTTATGAAGGCACTAGAACGCGCTGGATCTGTATTGTGAGAGCCTGACTAGGACGTTTGTGGCGTGGCCGCGTGGGTAACCAAACATGTCATAAATTACTAACTTTAGTCTAGTTTATTAGGATTCAAGGCTGGAATTCCATATTACAGAGTGCAACTTGTGTAGCAAGGCTAGGAAATTGTACTCCATTTTTTTAAAAAAAAATCAAACTAGACCATTATTTCTTGTTTCTGCTTTAGTGGTTCGAAAATGTGGGCACATTTTGGCAACAGGACGGCCGGGCTTTTTATGCTGTGTTTAGATCGCAGTTGCAGTTGTAATTCTGCACTGTAACACGTTCGTTTGTGTTTGACAACTTTTGTCCAATCATGATCCAAGTAGGTTTAAAAGATTCGTCTCGTGATGTACATGCAAAAAGTACAAACATGTAAACATTTCGTCTATATTTAATGCTCTATGTATGTGTCGCAACGTTGATATGATTAGTTACGACTACAAATTATAGTGGATGGGCCTTAGCGAGAGGCCTCCGTACTATAACGTCAACAGGACGCGACGAATCGGGCAGGTCCTAGCTGTACCGTGCGTACGGTGACCCGAATATATGACGTGGGCGTGGCAACGTGACATCACAGTGGGATCCGGAGCACAGGAGGCTGCACCAGGACGATGCGATTTGCGACGGATGTGCGTGACGCGCAAGAGGCCAAAAAGAGCAGAGCAGAGCAGGCAGGGCGACGACGGATGGCCTGGCCGTACCAGCTGCTGCGGCCCACCGGCACCGGCACCGGCACCGGCCGCCGGGGGTCAAGACACAAGGCAACCAACGGCGTTGGCACTTGGCAGCATGGCATCCAAACCGTTAACCGAGCCACAGCCACCGTGCGTCCGTGTGGCTTTCCTTCCGCTTCGCATTCCCATAGCCATAGGCAGCGACCGTCTCTTCCTCCTCTTTATTCCCATAGATACACCGTCTATTTCACCACTGGTCAAACTGTTCGCCTGCGAAGTTGGTCATGATTTTAGCTGGCGCTAATTCATTGAGACAAAAAATATAGTTTCAAAAGAAACGTCAATAAACACAAGCGATAAAAACACACACATCAGTCTGCACACCACACGATACAGCTAGCAACCTCCTCCAGTCCTCCGTTTCCGTGCTCCAGCTCGGCACCCAACGTTGCTTCGGCTGTTGTTTGTTCTCACATCAAGCGGTCAAGCCTGGTCGCCACGGCCTTGTTTCCTTGTCGTTTTTCTACTGTTGCTTGTCTTCTGGTGTGTGGCATGTGTGGCGGAGCATTCGGCCGCGGCAGGCCACACTGCGCCACATTATGGTGTGGCGATTGAAGGCCAGGAATCAAATATCCCCAAAGTACTGATACTCTCACCGTATTTAAAAGGAAACTCATTTAGAATATAATTATGATAAAAAATAATTAATTAGAAAGTATTTTTTTTCTTATTTGTTCTTATTAATGCTCAGTTCGGTTGAGCTAATAAGCGACTTATTTTGACTTCTTTTTAGTTCTGTAACAGTATTTTCCTCTCGTAAGAAATTAGTTTTTAGTTTTCAGGTTTCAGCAAACAGAGCCTAAATAGGGCCGTGTTAAGGTTTTGTTGCATCCAAAATAGATTCACTCGCCACGAGAGATTTGCCCATCCATCGGTCGAGAAATGTCTGTTTGGGACTTTGGGTCGTGCGTGGGCTACAATTGGCCACGCTACAACACCATACTAGTTCTTTAGTTAAGTTCATGCCAAAGCTATGACGTGATTATAAACTTTCGGAGCCATATGCCTCACATAACGCAGATTCATTTTGATGCCAAACTTTTTGCCGCAAGTGTGGTATCCAGCATGATTTTGTTGGCAACACTTTATATGACTGCAACACTTTGCCTAACTTTAACTACTGTAAGAAAGTTTTTAGGCATCAACCCAAAACAGCTCGTGTAGCTTCCACACTAGTTCATCCGCTGGTCTCCTTTGGACGTTTGCTGATGCCGGACTACATAAATGCTCCAGCCTCCATGCACATGCACCCATTCTGAAGAAGCAAGCTGGAGTAGAGTTTGTGGGGGCGATTCAGGCAGGCCGAAGCTTTCGAGGAACTGCCGGGTTGCACGGCCCCAAGCAGAAGTTGACACCAACGTAGGAGCATGTCGTTGTCATCGTGCCCTTTTTTTCGGTGGGCATGCAAGAGGACGTGCATGAAAGTTTTGAGATATGTTCTTCTGCACTACTGGCACCGGATCTTGATGGCTACAAGTGCATGTACGTGTGGCTGAGTTCGTTCTTCTTTGAACAAGGCCAAGGTGCATGACGATTATAGTGGTAGTATTACTACATAAATTGATGCATCCTCCGTGGCCATGACCATGACGGATGCGAGCAGGAGTGCCGGACAGCGCTGAGCGAGGTGACACACTAGGAGTAGTACACTACACCAGGGATGGGAGCGAACAGCAACAGCCCATCTCGCTCTCGCTTTCGCGCGCGAAGTGCATGCATGCAATGCAATGCAACAATCCAGCGCCGGCCGACATGGATGGACGGCCAACAACCCTAACCACGAAAGTTCAGCGTGCGCTAGCTGCCAATGCAACCGCATGTAGGAGTACTATGCATGCTCAGCCAGACATGCGCCGGCCGGCCTCCTCACACCAAGGCTACCAGGACCTGGGTAATATTTACCTGACAATACTGGGGGCATGTTGGTCACCCCCACGAAGATTGTGTATTTACCAAAATTGTGGCTTGCCACATTCTTCTATGATAAAATTGATCTGTTTGGTTCCTGGCTAACCGTGACAAAATTGTGTGGCTTTTGTTTTGGATGGTTGCCACGGAAATTTGACAAAACTTGCCACATACTATGGTTTATCACATGCATCATGTTCAAATCTGCTTCTAATGGACCAGGAATAAACATGAAAACTAAGACTTATGCATTGGTACAAAAATGTCATTCATAGTACGTTCTTAGAATTCGACTCCGTGCTCGAAGCACGCTAGATAAACCCATTAGGACTCTCATTTCTAGTTCATCATGCGCATGCGCTATACTCTTAGTTTTATCGTAACTAAAAAATCGTCTTATTTTAGACGATAGGGCTCCCTCGGCAGTGGCACACTCAATCGTCGCCTGTCGATCTCTGTCGGGGACGATTGAGTGTGCCACTGCCGATCTCGTTCGCTATGACAGGGCCTCGCGACACGAACGTCGTCAAAGTCGTCAGGCCCATGAGCCCATGTATGGCAAGGAGGCCCACTGTTCTACGTGGTACACTGGTTCTGCTGCACTCAAAACTTGTTCAGTTCTCAAAAAGGGGAAAAAAAACAATTTGTTGAGGTCGAAGAAACACTCGCACAAGCTTGCTAGCTTACCCGTTTTCCCTGTGTTTGAACTTACCGTGTTCTCCAGCTCTGTTCTGAGCAACATCAACCTCTCAGTCTCAGGTAATATCATGCACTCACTACACACACGACACGAGCTTTATCCGCTCCGAACTGACAAGTTAACCAACGACAGCCACAAACACACACTGGTCATCAAACGGGCAAGAAACCATACTCAACTTCATCACAGCACATCTACCTAGAGTTTGGTTACACGGCATCAACCACAAGGAGAGTAGGAGACCACTAGAAACTAGAGTCATGGGACGACTACATCTGATCAAAAAGAGTTCTTATTCCTCACAGTTTCCTCCAGTAGCTTCCTGAATTGGCACATTACCTGATAAATATTTTTTGTGTGTTAGAAAAATAAGACATTATACATCCACAGATCCACGAATCGTCGCAATTGGCAATACGCCTTTAGGTTCTACCAATGGCTTGGACTGAGGTTCTTAACAATTGAGTAATAGAAGTATCTGTCATTTGTAAAGCAACAACAAAGCTCAAATTCTTCATTTGCCAATTAGCCACTAGGGGCAACGGCGTCGGATCTTCAGGTAACCAAACTTCCCAGCTCCTGGAGACGACCCGTCGAAAAGAATGGGCAAATACCCGGTCTCAGCCTTGTATCTGCGCTGAATCTGAAGGTGCAAGGAAATATCGGTCTCTCATCATTCTATCGTGACAAAACTCAAAAAACCAAATGAAAAGGGTAGTCGGTGAAGCTACCTCTGCAATCTCTTCACCGCTCCTGGCGCAGTTCTTCCCAATAACACATACTGTGCCGCCGGAGCCTCCACCGGTGATCTTTGCGCCGAATAGACTAGGGCTACCGCCTTCGGATGTCTTCCTACGTTGCATTTCCCGTACCAGATTGACTAGTCTGTCAGTGGCATCTGAGCCAAGGCCACATGCGCTGTAGCTGTTGTGGCACTGACAGACATATGTGAAGAGAAACATGTCAAAGCTATGCGGTACAAGTATAAAGAGAAGAATATTACCAGCAAAGAACAATTTCCTCAACTTAATGTTTACACAGATGAGCAGAGACTCAAATTAATTCACCTGGTACATAAGTTCTCCTAGGGCTGACAGCTGTTCATCTGTATTACCTGCCTCTAATAATGTTTTGAAGGCCTGCAGACCAGAAATTAAAAGAATGTCAAGAGAGAAAACAATTAAATACTCCCTCTGTCCCAAGAAAGAAAGTATTAGCAAACATTTGTATCTCCAAATAAGTTTATTATGAAAATATATTCAATGATTTTAATTTAATGAAATGCCATAAATATCAATAGTTTCTTGTATATATTCGGTCAAAGTTCAAAATGTTTGACTTCTCAGTAAGTGAGAATGACACTCAAGTTTACAATGTTCTACCATTTTGGATGGCATTAAGACCGCACCAATCAACACTACTGCAGCATGTTTCAGGAAAGAACAAAACTTTGAAATGGTTCCCACCATAAATGCTATTCGTTTTCTGAAAATAGATTTGTACTGTAGAAACAAATAATCTCGTTGAGGGATTAAACCTGAACACGGAAGTTTTCATATATGGGATGTCTAGTAGGATCCTTCACACTGTAAGATCTTTCAGGATCAATAACTGTCACTGTGTCGTTGTGATCTCCATATTTCTCTGAAAATGCTTCTCCACTAATGACCTCTGGAATGTCTTTTGCATAAACAGCTTCATATCTGAAATTGGGATTTTATTACGATCCATGCAGCACCATAACCATAAATATATATGTTGAATTCACTAAATGTCACCTGTGAGGTGGTAGGTTGCACAAATACTCCAGTGCAGCTTCAGATTTCAGTACGCCCACACCATTTTCTTTATAACAATTAGACTGAACAGGTGGCCCTGAAGTCAAGGATTCTGAGACTAAATCTGATGCTGCACACTTGATCATCTTTCGTCCCATGTAAGTTCCTACCCTTACAGAACCGTAATCTCCCCCGCCGACACTAACATTTCAAGAGAAATTAGTTCTGCAGTTAGCTCCAATTTTTCCATTAAGATAAGTAGTGTCTACAATCTCCACAACAAGCTCAGTTAGGAAGGGCTTCGTACCTATGGCGTATCCCAGAATCTAGACCCCAGAACCGTATATGAGTAGGTATGCTAACCAATTCCTTCACTTCGGCAGGCTGCAGGAGAGTTGATTAAATAAATACTGAAGCAACATTGCTTTTTGACTGGAGGAAAGGTAGCTTCTGTATGCTGGAACTAATAAACAACACTAACCTGGCAAACCATCGCAAGGAGTTTGTTAGCTTCTCCACATGCAGATGCCATTTGATCCATTACCCCACAAGGAGCTCCAACTACATGATTCTCAACCTGAAAAATTATTAGAGCCATAAAAGACTTGTAGATATGTATTCTATCACCAGATTTCAGTTAAACATAATAATACCTTCTGACAAAGCAAAGCAAGATCCCTCGGTATGATGTTTAAACCTGTAGACAAGTAAAAAGCAAATAAAAAGCAAACCATCGACGATGCTATTTAGAGATGACATGTCTCAGGGTTCAGGATAAGCTACATAGCCAATATCAGTCTACGTACCATAGGCCGCGGCAATAGCAGACATTGTAGCAACCTCTACTGATGCAGAGGATGAAACACCTTTTCCTTCTGGCACGGCCGATGAAACCTGGAGTTTTAGAGCAGAAAGAAGATAAGGAACTGAGTGATTACAAGTTTTTACATACACAATTGCAGGATGATGAAAACTTGGGTGATTACCAGAATGCTAATGCTGTCAGTGAACTGGGCACCAAGTTCAGTCATCAAAACTAGAATTGTTCCAGCAATATAGGCAGCCCATCTGAGATAGGATAGTTGAGATCGCAAATATGCAAATAATAATTGAGTAATTGAAATTCTGTAGTGAAACAAAAGCTATTTTCATACTTTTGGGATGGATCCTGACAGAAAATCTCTCTGGCTTTCTCATAGGATATTGGTTTACCACCATCCATAAAATCTGACAGGTCCATATTGAAAGTTGGTGCACGGTTACTCAAATCAGAACCAAATGATACCTGTGTGATAACCATATTCATAATGGACGATAAGCATTGGCAAGTCATGGGAGTCCATACAAATGCTATGAATAGCCAGACCAAAAGAACAGCTAATTGGCAAAACTGGATTATACTAAAGTTTAAATAATCCAACAAAAGCACTATTATCATGCATATAATATGCAGCACCTACATGCCCTAGCCAATGGACAACTTAAAGGAAATGGAAGTGGCAAAAATTTTTAGAATAGATGACAAAGCATAAATTATTTGAACAATTTGAACATACAATTTGTACCACAGGTACCAAGCCTGCGTTCTCAAGCTGTCTTGCTTTTGTATGTTCCCAAAGCTTCTGCTTGCTGGGATGGTTTCTCTGAACAGCAACATGGCAAGCTTCCCGAAGGGGCATCTAGTAATTGCATCCAAAATATCAACCACAACTGCAAAATACATGATAAAGAAACTACAGCTATGTTTATTTCCAGCAGTTTATTTATTTATCTGTGCCATCCGAGGGAACTCCCACAAAGTAGTCAAGAATTCAGAAAATACAATAGACATCAGGATTCAATGAAAATCCAGGTTCTACATCATTATATATTGAACAGTACCAAACTGATTTCGCGAAAGATGGGAACGACATATAATCAAATATTTATGAGCAGAGTATCCAGCTATTAGCTAAACTTATAGCACTACTTGTATCAGAAACCTATTTGACCTGAGATTGAATATACCTGCAAAACAAGACTTCCTGAATAATCAGCAATGCCACCCATGACATCCAAACGTCCAGGTGCCCTTGCTACATATATTTCTGCCTACAAAGGAACAAAAAGGGAAATCATTATAGCATACTTTTCGAGTGACTTACATCAGTTATTCAAGTACATAGCAACAAGCTAACGAAACAAATCAAAGTAACCAGTAATCAGAACTGAAGTTACATGTATCCATGGAAAATACAAGGAAAAAAAGAGACGAATCAAGGAAAAGAGAGATTGGAAAACATGTTCATTGAAGACAAAATGGTTCTGAACTTTATACAATAGAATTTGTGATACAAGTTGAAACATGAAGATAAAAGGTTGAAGTCCAACATGGTACACTGTCTTGTGAATCGGAAAAGTCACATGTCCTGTGAAATTGTTATGAAATAGCTACGGATAGATGGATTAGAAATAGACCCCGGACAGCCGCCCATCCTCGGGAATTTTCTAAGTTCTTCTTGCTTGATTACAATCAACACTGGGTTCACTCTTTAGAGAGATGACTGACTTGACTCCTAAGGAAGTATCCTAACCGAACTAACCTATCTCTTTCCTAAGAAACCAAACCAATCTATTCTAATCTGCCCTGGTACTGTTCATGCGCTACAGTACCGTGTGGGGCCTCTGGGCCGGCTCCACTTGCCATAACAGAAATACAACAAAATGAGCTACCATATGTTTATTTTTACCCAAAAGGTATCATAGGATAAATAGATTAGCTGTTGGAAAATGAAACTTTGCAGCATAAGAGAGTTCGTCTACTTGCATATATTAAGGAATCATCTCACCATTGCAACTTATGAAACCTAGCTAACCTACATTCCAGATATGATGCATGAAGCATTAATGCTGCTGCATAGGGTCCTAGAGTTCACTAAAATGAATACAGAGGACTGCCAGATTAGTACCTCCCAGCCAAAAAGAATAGATGCAGCAGTTCTCTCAAGGTGTTGCTCCTGGGGGCTCTTCAAATCATTTCCATTAAGTTCAGATAAGCTCTTCAAAAAGTCCATCGTATCCGTTAATCCTTGAAGGTCCCCATGGAGTATCTCAAAGTCTTCAATAAATCTGTGAAATCAAATATGCAATTTCAGTTGCAAAATATTTCACTGCAACACTGGATATGTTTGACAATTACAAGGTACTCACGATGCTGCACTTTCCTTTGTAGCAACATTTTTTGTGGTCGGACCAACACCAGTTTCGGTTTCGGACAGAGAATACCAGTCAGGAATGCCTGCATCTCTCCGAGGAGCCCTTTGAAGTACATATCCTGAGACCATGGCATCTTGCAATCTTCTTGCACCACTCGACTATAATTAAAGATAGCCAGGTTGGCTCATATTACCATCTTAAGCAGGGTTTTAATAATATTGCTTTCATCTCTAACTTTTTATCGGCGTTCCATGTTTAACATATGCTGATTTTAGTTAGCACAAAGCATAAGAAATTTTCGAAGTGGTAATTTCCAAAAGAAGATAAAGATCTTTCATTAGCATTTCTTTTTTCATACCAGTGACAAAAGCTATAAAACTTCAGGACAAAGTTAAGTAGGCAGAAATGGTAGGTATGAAAATATGCTGACCACTCAACGGTCACGCAGAATCACTCACTTTATCAGAAATACATTTGTTTCCAATAGCAGTGTCCTGGAGAATCTGGGCAACAACCTGAATGGACAAAGTATTAGCCTATCGATTCACAAATAACATAACTTCCATATGATACAGATAACTTGGTTTGAATATATTAGTATTATGATGGAAGTCCAGTATTACAATTTTATCCCGATGTCAACTTAGGCCGCTGGTTTTGCATAAATGCAAATGTTATTATAATACAATTGAGTACAGAAATAGTTTGATTTCAAGCTAATTCGGACATAGTAATATCAATAATATATTGGTTATATGTTGACAAAATTACCTCACCCCCATTTATTGGGCCATTGTAGCATGGTTGAAGTTTGAGAGCATGAAGTAGGTATGGTTTCCAGTGTCCAGCAAGGAAATCACTTCTGATCATCTCAATGCTGTTTTGGTAGTACTGAAATAGAATGCGATGGGACAAAGCATGAAGGCATTTTTAACACATCTATATAAGTTACTTCTAGCAAAATACAATGGTACGGAATGTTTCAACCTCAAGCAAATTTCGCAAAAATGGCTCTTCGTTAAAGTAATCTCTGCGAACAAACACTAATGGCAGCTTGCAGGCCAAAACCTCACTAGCAGTTCCATATCCAATTTTTCCTATAAACAAGCGAGTAAGTACATGCATCTAGCAAGAAAAGCAAAAACCAAATAGCTCGTAAGTAGGCAAACATTAGTGCAACATTTAATATTCTGATGTACCAAGCATACAGTCAGATGCCGCCATAACATCAGGTGTGTAAGCATCTTTCGCAAGCTTAATGAAGTTCGGTGGAACATCTTCAGAATCAGAGGCACCACAGACCTACCATGAAGATGGAGCTAGGTTTAGTCAATCACACTAGTTAGTCACTTTTCAAGAGATATAATATAACTGCACTCTAAAATACACATACCAAACAGATCCAGCCATCAGGGAGCCATTCTTGCTTCAGTTTCCATCCTGCTGGCTGGGAACAATGGCGCACTGATTATTTCATTATGTTGGTGATAGGTTTTGTGCAATTCACATAAAATCTTAGAGCAATACAAGATACAAAAATGGATCACTAAGCTTTTGAAGAAGCATTATACATATAAAACTTAAGGATGATGAGTTCTGCTAAAAATTAGAAGGAAGTATAATGTTAATGATTCAAGTATTGAAGGGACTTCATTATAAAATGCTGTATCTGGGTGATCGCTTGTGACTACTGAAAGAATCAGAATCAACAGATATTGCTGCAGAAGATACGTAAGCACTTCAAAAGAGCCACATAACATTACCACAGGAGAAAATAGAAACATATGCCCTAAGCTTATCACCACCTATATGATAAGTGACCCACCTGTCCCCCAAAATTAAAAACAAGCACCTTAGCATTCTCCTCAATTCCAAGTTCTTTCCTCACCTAGTAGATCACAATTGAAACATGAGAATAAGGAACACAGAATTTTGTTGAGACAGAATATCATTCTCCAGCAGAATACAAACCTCAGATCTAGATTTGCGCAATCCTCTAACCACAAGGGGCACATCAATGACATTGCGAAAAGCTGGCACTATGGAATGAAATAATACTCTATTTTCATGACAGATGAGAAACAGGGAACACAATTTTTTGGGGGAAAAAAAGTAACCAAATATAGTTGAGCATACTTGGGCCATATCCGGGTAGTCGAAGTAATATGTCACAGTGGGAGTAATCCTCTGCTATCTGTATATATAAATATATTGATGCGTGATCATTGAAAAAAGTAAAAGTGTACATTGCCATAATATGCACAGTACTAAGGAAGACAGATTGTGGTGAGTCAGGGGCATACTTGCAAATGATCTATAGATAGCATTCAGGTACTTTCATAAAAGGGAAACTTATGATCCTGACATGGTAAACACTAAAAAATTACCTGCCAAACAATAGATCGGTGATGGTATCCAGCTTCCATGATGTATTCAGCATATATGAAGTCCCAACTGCAAAATGCAAACAGTCAGACAAAAGGTAAACTTCAGATAGAAAGTCCCAAATGCAAACAGTATAGGGAAGCACACCTAAAATTCCCAATACATACAGAGCGGACGCCCAGATCTGAAGCCACCCTGCACACAATAGGAACAACATCCGAGACCTGTCCCAAAAGCGCATCACAGCGCAGTTCACTTGAGAGTTCAGACATTGCCCACACACGACGCCTAGGCACTCCCTTTCTAACAGTATCGATGAAGTAGAGACTAGAGAGTGTTACCACGAGGTCTGCCTTGATGGAGCTCAGCCACTCCGCCTCGGTCCTGAGGATGGACTCGCGGGGCACCACTGCCGCCTCACGGTACTGCATTTCGGAACCGGAGCATCAGGCAGCAGCCAACACGGCACGGGAATGAGGAGGGGGTCAGGGGTCGCCAGGGCGAGGGTACCTTCTCTAGCGTGGCGAGGGGGTCGACGGTGAGGGCATCGGACTGGACAGCGCCGCAGTCGAGGATGGCCCTACGGATGCGGAGGCGCGGGGACCGCACCTCGGCGGTGAAGACGAACTCCGGCACAGCCGTCGCCACGTGCACCTCGTGCCCGGCCGCGATCAGGTGCCGCACCACCTACGGTCCGTGGAGCCACACCACACAAATGCAGGCAGAATTTCCGGAGCTGAGAATTGGAAGTTGGAAACGAACGAGCTACCGGCGGGAGGGGAGGGACAGGGTGACTGACCTCGATGGCGCGGGTGGCGTGGCCGAAGCCGTGGCCGGTGAGGTAGAAGGCGAAGACCAGGCTACGCGGCGGCGGGGAGTGGTCGGCGGCAGCGCCACCGGCGGATGCCATGGCTGTCGACGATGCGGTGGCGTGGGATCCAAATGAAATGGGATGACGTTGATGGCGTCGCGGCGGCGGTTGTGCCGTGACTTTTCGGGGGACCCACCTGGGCTCAGCTCAGCTGATCCAACTCGCAGGTCAACTACTCGCTCCGACTCCAGTGGACTGAACTGAATGACTAGAACATGATATAACTTTTTATTTATTAAAATAAACAACATACTCTTACTCTTACTCTTACTCATTTATTAGGGAGTTGCTGCCTGAAATATAATTTCATTTCACGCGACCTCCGTGAACCATTAGATATGAATTTGTGGACCGTCATCTGAATCCAACGACCAGATTTTGTTTCAGTTGTTTCTATAGACCGGAAGTCATAACAAGTCTGCGAAAAATAAACCCATTAGACACATTGGTGTTATCGGGCCCGCGAAGTCTTGTATTATGTATACGGGTAAGTGCTGAAATTTACCTAGAACTATAAGACATATTATGAACTAGTATGACTTTTTTTCAGGCGAAAACCTTAGAATGATGTGCAAAATGACAAAATGTGAAGTTATTTTTATACACAGAGAGTTAACGGGTCTTGAAAAAAAACCCAATACAGAGAATTTGGCCTTCTTTCGAGTTTCTCTCTGTATTCTTTGTATGTAATGATGAAAACTTGGAAAGTAGAATCTGTTGTGGGTGAATCACTATTTTCTTAATTTTTAAGTAGATTTGAAGCACTTTCCTAACATAAACATGGGATGTTGTTCTGTTTTTATACTTATATATCATAGAAGCAACAACTCTTCCGCTGCAGAGGTGTCGCCTAGGCATCCAGCCGGAGGCAACTTGTCTTGGAAAATAGTGGCGCCTTGTCGCCTAGGCATCGAGTCGGACCCAGCGCTCACCTAGACGCCTAGATACCTTTTAAACACTGGACCCAGTAAATTGCAACTGGGCAAAGAGATACATGGAAAATTGTATAAAAAATTTGGTAAAAAGGTGATAAATTCAGACAAAATTTGGTAAACACTTGAATTTAACGATGTTCAGAGTTTGTTGGGAGTAAATTGTTTTTGAAAGAAAATGTGGCAAGTGCTCTCCTTTGCATTAAAGGAGGATATAAGATAACATAAAAGGCATTAAAGGGAATATGTCTTGTGCCTTTTGCACAGATGTTGAAACTACGCATCATATGTTTTTTGATTGCATGGTGGTCAAATATATTTGGAGTTTACTGGCTTACTCAATGGGTGTGGATTGCAGACCCGAGAACATAGAGCAGTATTGGAGTTGGATTAACAAGGTCATATCTGCGGGGTCTCAGATGTACACAGTGGGTCTTGTAGCTGTGTGTTGGTCAATTTGGCGAACTCAGTTTGCTTTAATGACAAAAGAGTGATGTCTTCTACTGAAATTATCTATATGATGTGTGCATTTCTTACATATTGGACAGGTTGTTGAAGGAGGACCTCAAGCAACAGGTGCTTCAAGCTGTTGAAGTTGTGAAGATGACGATTCTTCACTTCCACAAGCAAGAGGAGCAGGCGAGAAACCAGGAAGATCGTCAGCTGATTCCGATTGCGGGATAAAGATGATCTGAGTTTTTTTTAGTGCAGTTTGTGAAAATAGTTGGTTATGCACCTTAAAACCGCTTATTTTTCAGCACTTCTACGGTACTTTCCTCTCACACTAAATCAGAATTTTCAGCACTTTCTGAAGTGCTAAAAATTCTGATTTGGTGTGAGAGGAAAGTACCGTAGAAGTGCTGAAAAATAAGCGAAGTGCTGAAAATTCTGATTTGGTGTGAGAGGAAAGTACCGTAGAAGTGCTTAAAAATAAGCCGTTTTAAAGTGAAAGGAACAGAGCACATCGGTTGATTTCACTTTCTAGTATTCGTGTAGTGGATCCTGCGTGATCACTGGCATGAATAAGGTGTTGGGTTGTTTGCTGGTCTTGCGGGAGCTTATCTGAATGTGGAACTTTCATATATTTCCGTTGCCTTGGTGATGAAATTGGATTTTACTGGTGTGAAAAAACAAAGATAACACTAAAGGCACAGTGCTAGAGAATGGACGAAAAATACAGCTTAGCTTTAAGCAGACAGACTACACAATTAGTATATGCTGATCTATAATGAATTACATGTAATAATAATAACTAACCCTTCACAAGCTCCTAGTGCCCCTGTTGCACCTTTAGGGGAACAAACCAGGAAGTCCAAAATGTAGAATCGATAGAAACAGTCATAATTTTGAAGCGGCCTTCACTAAAAGAAATAAAAAAAATAACGTGACTAAGTTTTCAGAAACATGTATTAACGAGACTAAATTTTAAAGAGGCCCTTACTAAGTCGAGCTACTTTAACTTTGACCAAATTTTCAGAAAAATGTATCAATATCTATAATTTCAAATAAGAGCACTATGGACTACGAAGACATGTATCATGGAGAACTTAATGAAATTAATTTGATGTTGTACATGCCGATGCATTTTTCTATAAACCTAGTCACAGTTGGAGAAGTTTGATTAGGATGAAACCGAAGGAGGTATACTTCGGACGAGCTGTAATCTGGAATGTACTGAGTACGTAATAGATAGTAGATGGACAGAAGATGCTTCTGGGATTACAATCAATAGCTGATTTCCAATAATCAAATATTCTGATGGTTAAATCTCTATGGCTGCCATGAACTATACAGAAGGTGACACATGTGCTCAAGTACTTTGATTTCAACATGCCCTGGCATAGTTTATACGAAATTAGGCAATAACTAATTGCTTCCAAGGCTTTGAAACAATCTAAAGGACAATGCTATATCAGTAGCAGTCTCCTTCAAATAATGAGGAAAAAATCAATTATGTAAAGCAAAGCATTCATCATGAGAAGGAACAAATGTGCCTTAGTGCCAAAACCATCATGCAGAGGAATGGAACTGCCATACTTTAACTGTGTTCACTTCACAGCACACAATGTCTGTACTGATAACAATAATTGACATCATCTGTTGAATCTTTGCAGCCTCCTACGCCGCATCTCATCAACTGAGGGTTCCACGTTACCTCTGGCTTGATGATGCTGTCTCCGCAAAAAAGCATGGTTCTCTCGTGCAGTGCTGCACATCTCACATATATCTGTGGAAACTGAATTGTCATAGGTGCAGGTTGGGCATCTCCAAAAACCTCGAGGGCTATCTCTTCCTGATGTGCGGCGCCCAACCCTGCCCTGACCTGTTACACGGCCCTGTGAACGGGCAGACCGTAGAAGATTCTGAGCAGACCGTAGAAGATTCTGAGCAAACCTCACCGGCCAGGTCACGACATTGGCAACGCTTGAAATCAGGAGAGTGATCGGATCTGGCCCGTTGAACGCACGCTTCAGCCAAATGTAAACCAGTCCAGCAAGAATCCCACCAAGATGGCCAAGAAAGGATGTCCCAGGAATGAAAACCTGGATGAGGATCAACTCCGCCCAGGCAGCATATTTCGCTGGAATAACCAACCCGTGCAGGTACACGAAATCGTCCGACCAGGTGTTCAGCACAACCTTCATGGCAAACAAAATACCAGAGAATCCAACGGCGTGCTGATCATAGTATGCTGTATCGTCACCGAGCAAGAGTAAGCCTTTGGACAGGAGCAGCGTGATACCCTGTGACAGGCCAAGTAGCACGGCGACCATGGAAGCAAACTCGGCGCTACCCATGGATGTCTCGAGCTGGATGCCCTTCCACAGCAGCGACGTCATGTTGTAGAAGAGGTGGCTTTCACTCAAGTGGTAGAACGGGGACAGGAAGAAGCGCGTCAGGTCGCCAAACTGAAAAAAATGTTCAAAGTAATCAGTATTGGAGCTAGGAACTGAATGCAGAGCTATATGTGACAATCAGTCTTGGAGCTGGGAACTGAATGCAGAGCTATATGCGATAATCAGTCCTGGAGCTAGGAACTTAATGCAAAGCAGTATGTGAGAATTAGTCTTGGAGCTGGGAACTGAATGCAGAGCTATATGTGTGGCTATAAGATTAGGTCGCCTGTTCATCATAATCAGTTTTGGGACATAGAACAGAATTCAGAGCTATCCGTGTGGCTGAAAGATTACTGTACTGGTGAGGACGTCCTAGCACAATTCGTGTGTGCTTGATCTGGAAGTCCGAATTTGCGTATGACTTTGCAGAGTAAATTTCGCAGCTAAAGAAAAAGAGAAACAATTTTCGTTATAATTGGTCGGCACTTGCAGAAAAAGGCCAGGCACCTCGACGATGAGCTGCGGGTTGAAGGAGACGCGCGAGAGCGAGGGCAGGACCCCGTCGAGCGCGCCGGGGCGGAGGTAGACGAGCGAGTTGGCGGCGAGCAGCGCAGCCGTGACGGGCGGCCGGGAGGCGCCCGCGCGGCCGTACTCGATGAGCACCTGCAGTGCCAGCAGGGGCAGCATCCCCCTGGACGCCTCGAGGCCGAAGCCCCGCCGCCGGGCGCTGCTCATGCCGGACCCCATCTCCCGAACGGCGGAATCGAAGCC
The DNA here is from genome assembly GCA_038502445.1 of Eremochloa ophiuroides. Lineage (NCBI taxonomy): Eukaryota > Viridiplantae > Streptophyta > Magnoliopsida > Poales > Poaceae > Eremochloa > Eremochloa ophiuroides. The sequence continues at coordinate 105,658,244 of JAHLJS010000003.1, forward strand.
TCTTTGGCACGCAAACCCTTGCGCTTGAAACCCCTCCGCCTTCCTATCGCCTTTGCGGCAAGGGAAGGGGTGGATGGCGGCGAGCCGGCGACGCAATAGAGAACCTTCCGGACTCTCTCCCTCTGGGCCACGGGCCACGGGCCACGGGCGCCACTTCCCCCAGTCTCGCCGCCGGACTAAAACTACATGGGCCTTGGCCCAAAAAGGAAGAAGCAGGAAACCAAAGAAAATTAACTTTCACTGCGGACTGGGAGTCTGGGCTTGAGTCCGCCCCGGGTCATCCTCGAACCGAAAGCCACTTTCATAATGGGCCGGGCTTGAATCCACACCGGGGTCTCGGCTAGATCAGGCCGCGATCCCGGCAAGGAATGGCGTAATAACAGGAATCGGAACATCAGAAGCTTCGGGGACCTCTCGGGTTCGGGAGATAACGTCATGGTCTGCTCCAACGTCTCTCGTACCAGCAGCATGAGGCCTTTATGCCATGGCCTTCATACATTGTCAACCTTACAGGATTCAATGCTCAGCGCATCAGCCACGTCCTATTCTTCCATCGTCATTCGTCAAGTTAGAGCCCATAAGCATAAGTAGACCCACAGAATAGCAGCTAAAATTTACTACTACTGTAGTACAGGCAGCACTACATGATCGGTTTTGAATGGGAATACATACACCACACATTCTGCAAACGCTTCTCATACCAACTGCCTACTTTGGTGGACGCCAAGGCCCTAACACATCTACACATTACATTACAAAATCGATGCTTAGTGCATCTGATGATCACCCGAATCCTGGACTCCTTTGGTTAATGCCTCCTTCCGGAACAGATGCAGAAACTCGATACCGAAACAAGAGCAGACCTACAGTAAGGAGGGCAGGAGGCTACTGCGCCTGGAGTTCACAGCGTCACATGCTCGATGTCTTTCGCGTGGCCACCTCACCTCGCTGCTGGAGTCCTTCGACGCTTCCTCGATGATGCTTGCTTTATGGTTCTCGTACAGCGCTGAGCTGATGGTTCAGGCACCTTGAGCTGGTGAAGACTGACCCTGCCTGTGCCTGATATCTCGGGCTGGTCAGTGTCAGCCGGACCCAAAGCTGAAATGCCAAGTTCACCGAGCAGTTCTCTGCGAGTAGGAGGCGCTGCCCAACACAGTGGATCGACTGCACAAGTAACGGCAGTGCACACACAATTATATCAGCAAAATTCATACAGATGCCCCAAGAACAGCTATATTTGACAGAAAATAGCAAAGTTACTAATAGGAAACGAAAAGATATCCAACAAATAAACAATACTAAATGACATATCATATGTTAGGAAGACCAAATTGGAAATGGAACCACAATATACTCTTATACTGTAATTCAAAATAGCATCATGGACCACTCATTTGAGTGTACTCCATGATGATGCTTATAATCCATTAAACAAGGCACGACTAGGGTCAGCTGTCCTCAGCTAAACTGTAATGCGAAGAACTTACAAGTTATTATTGTGGGTTCTTGCCAGGTTTAATTGCAAAGGGCTGCCCTAATATGTGGAGAGCAAATATTTTACAGTGAAATGCCAATGTCTTACACGAATTACCTATGAAATACTTAGTTTTTGCTTGCCAAAGTTTTAGGGAACACTATATCAAACAAATGTAGGGAATTATAAATTGCCGATATAGCCAAAAGGAAATCTTGGTCCAAGTTAACACACCTTGAGCTACCTCATGAAACTCTAGTAATTCATGATCATCTCCAAATGTACGCTTCCGAACATAGTCTTCATGCAGAGGTTTGGGAGTGGCAAATGAAAACTGGGATAAGTTAACCCCTTCTCTGATGTAGTGTGGGTTCTGTTCCAAGTACCTGGATATCAAGATAATGATGCATTACGTCATGGGGAAATTTCAGAATATGTCATAATTCTGCTTTGTTGCACTATATCAACTAGGGATGCAGGTGGGCTAGCCTGTGAACCCACATATTATAAGCTTAAATTTTGTTGGTTACCGCGAGCAACCCACAAAATTAAGCCTATATGCGGGTTTGCGGGCTAGCCAGTTTGCATCCCTACGATTAGTCAATTACCAACTAGGTAAGTCAGTGGCATAAATAATCCACTAGTTAGAAGAAAGTATCAATGGATGAACACACCTCCCAATCTCAACTAATGACCTCAACTTTTTCCCAGATGGAGAAGTGTAATACCTGAAAATAATCATAATACATGTTAGATATGTTAAAATAAAAGTATTCTTGCATGTGATATGTTGTAAACTGCATGTCCTACAAACATGTATTATTCACTGTATGGAATATAAAAATTAAAAAATTCCAGAGACTAAGTTTGATAACTAGTAGATGCCAATGAACATCTCAGCCAACTGATAATATTATAATTACAGTTATTTTTGTTCACTCTGACATATTATAAGAGACTAATATTCCTTAATCCTTAGGCCTAAGTGTTAAGTAGAAACTGTTAAAAAGTTTCATATAGGACAAACCAGCTAACTGCCATAAATAAATCATAAAAATCATGTCAATCCTTTAGTAAGTTTTGCTAAGCTAAGCAGCAGATCAAGATACAGGTAGGAAGTTTAAAAATACGGTTCCATGAATGTTACTTAGTACGTAGTGAAAGGAAAACATGAAAAAACAGTTTGATGATGGCAAACCACAAGTTTTACTTCCACTCAAGTTAAATAAAATAGAAAAGTGTGACATACACATCTGCAAACTTGGTGGAAGCCCCTCTGAGTCTGACCTCCCTGTCCCAGCCAGGAGGGGGTTGGACAATGTTCGGCTTATCAATCGCCCACATCCTACTTCCATCTTGTGAAATATCTTCTGGTTCATCACATGATAATTCACGGTCCCACTCACGAGCCCTTGAGCATACAAAAAGCTCCTGAGAAATACTCCCTCGTAGCTCTTGGTATTTTTCTTTTGTTGGAACGATCCTCCATTTGTAGCAGCTGGCACACTGTACAGTATAAGTACCAATAGAAGGTAAAATTGTGCCATATCCATATCTTGACTTCTTAGAACTTAGGTGCGGTGAAGCATAGTGATCTATGTCAGTTTGCTTGTCATGTGTGATCTCAGGATTGTAAATGGCAAGCTGCTTTGATGTGTCTTCCACTGAGTAATCCTTGCTGCTGTCGTCATTGTCATCATCAATTATATGCACTTCAACGGAGTCAGGCAGCTCACAAAACTTCCTTTTTGAAGTCCAAGGCTTGGAAGTATGGACTCTCCTATCCTCAGGGTTTTGACCTTCAAAAGTCCTCATGACGCGCTAGTATGTATCTGCATCATAACTAAAGAACATAAGAGTCAGCAAACACTAGCATGGTTCAATAGGGTTCTGCCCTATTATCCCCGTAAGAAATTACACAGCATGTTACCAATTCAAGTACACTTTGCGACTGAATGTTAAAATCTACAACTACTGAATGCACACAAACACACAACACAGACACATCTATCAATCAACATGGGCATAAGTTATGTACTGCACACAGTACCAACAAATTGTACTGCACACAATGCCAAAACCACAGAATCAAAGCAACTCCCAAAGCAGGGAGTTCGGTAGCAATAACTGCATAAAGTAAACATTACGTCTTGACTAGAGGCCAGCACCGATTTTAAGCTTAGGAGGTGGGTAATTCTTATCAAATCCCCTAATGTGTACAACAAATGGCCAAAAAAAGTGTCAGATTTGGACCAATTGGGTACCCTGATGCAGAAGCAGCCAACAAATCATCGTCCTACCTGCAAGCCCCACATGTAACCCACTAGACAAGATCAAAAGACAAGATAGTTCCCCACATAAACAATGCGCAGTCCCAGGCGACCAGACCCACCACCCATGAATCCAGACGGCCCCTCTCAAGTGGCTTATACACAAGTGGGCAGACCGGCAGAGGTAAACACATCACAAGTGGGCAGATGTAAACTAAACCAGAGCACAGGAATCCAAGCTTCTCCTGCTCCATCTACGGCAGTGCCATGCTAAAAAAAAAAAAAAAAAGAGCAGCTGTAACTGGGACCAGGCTGCCGAGGTCCGAGGATCCATGGTGGGAACAATCACGGCCAAAGTGCACTACACACCCGAAGGAACGATCTAGCCGCAAAAGGAGGAGCAGCGTCCCTCCCCCCACCCCAAAACCCACACTGCGAAAACCCCAACTTCGCAAACCGCAACACAACGGGGAGACAGGCTAACAAAACATTGCTAAAGACAGGAAACGCCAAGCGAATCTACAGCAACCACAAGCAGCGCGGACGCGCAGCGTAACACGGCCGTCAATCGGGCTCGAGCGCCGGGAGGGATGTTGGGGTCTCCCGCACCGCAGCAATGCTTGCCGCGATCGTGGACGAAGGACTGAAGGAGACCAAAGTAGTAAAAACACACACACACACACACACACACACACAGAGGGAGGATTAGTTCGAGCAGAGGAGGAGGGTGGTATGGAGGGGGGCCGACCGACGTGATCGTGTTGTGGCCGAGGACGGGCACCCTCCGGAGAGCGGAGACTCCGACGAGGTGAAAGCGGCGCGGGCGAAGCGGGTGGAGGAGAATGGTGCGCGCCTGCCGTCTCTGCAGCTTTGCAGGGTGCCTGCCAGTACAGTAATACCGTGTGGGCGCCAATTTTTCACCCTGACCCTCATCACTTTTTCTTTTCGCACCACCCGTCGCTCACTCTACTTTTTGGCGTTTCAATTAAACAGCACAAGTTTTTCAGCCTTAAAATAATATTTTTTTCTCACAACAAATCAAATTGAGCTTTTCAGCCGGAATAGAGCTTTTTTTTTTCTGCATCCGGGTAGGCAAGGGTTAAATCTGATTTGACCACTCATAAATTTTCAACTGTACCCATCCCGTAATAAATTCATCTCCTAGTTTCTGGGAGTTATTTTAAAAAAAATAACTAGAAATATAAAAAAATAATATCAATATTTATATTTCTCATTAAATTTCTAGGGCTCCGTTCGCTTCAACTAAAAAGCTGAACTGATTTTATCTGAAGGTGATTTATTATGAGAAGAAATACTGTTTTAGAACTGAAAAATATGTGCTATTTAGATAAAGTGAACACAGCCCATGATAAACACGATTATCAAAGAGGTGTACAGTGTACTACAGAGTTACAGAACGATCCAAATTGAAACTCCAAAAGTACACATTTTATTTCTCACGAGAAGACAACACATAATAACATGCATGATCGCGCAGTGACGTGGAGGTGCTACTGCACTGTTGCGTTGACCATGGACCTGAACCTCTCCTGGTTGGCGGCGAAGAAGGCGACGAGCTGGTCCCGGTCCGGCAGGAACCGCCTGACGACCTCGTGGGAGGTGTACTCCTGGGCCCACCGGCGCAGCGACGGGTACTCTCCCTCCGCCACGAGGCGCACCCCGGCGACCTCCTCCAGCACGGCGAGCCAGTGCGCCAGCGTGCAGGCGGCGAGGTCGACGAAGCCGAGGTGGTCGCCGCCGAAGAACCTCTTCCCGTGGCGGCGGAGCTCCGCGTCCAGCACCGCCAGGCTCGCCTTCGTCTCCGCAACCGACGCCGACCGCGCCTCGCCGTCCGCCGTCCACATCGACAGCCACAGCGGCTTCAGGCACTTGGTGGAGATGAAGTCGGCCCAGAAGCGGGCGGTGGCGCGGGCGTAGGGGTCGGTCGGCAGGATCTTCGTCCTGATGGCGGCGGCGTCGCCGTGGGAGTGGGAGGCGAAGGCCTCGTCGACGTACTCGACGATGAGGAGGGACTCGCAGACGGCGCGGCCGCCGTGGAGGAGGACGGGCACGGAGCGGTGGACGGGGTTGTGCGCCAGCAGGAGGTCGCTCTTGGCGGACAGGTCCTCCACGAGCAGCTCGTACGGCACCCCCTTGAGCGCCAGCGCCACCTCCACGCGGTGCGCGAACGGGCTGCCGAAAGCCGTGATCAGCTTCACCGGCTCCGGCGCCGGCTGCTGCTGCTGCTGCTGCGACATCCTGAGTCCTGATGGATGAACAGGTGGAAGAGGTGACTATATATTCAGCTTGCTACTGCGTTGATCGATCGCTTTGTGAGTGATGGTGGTGTATTTATAGGGACGGCGTCGGCGTGTTCGTGCGCACGGCGGGCCAGGCCACGAGGCAACAAGTTCAGAGAGCAGAGTAGCTCTGGCTTGCAGGTTGCAAAGTGCTGGTTGTGCTTTGCAGGGTGGTCACTGGTCAGAGATGGCGGACTGCTTCTTCTGCAAGGGAATGGAAGGACGAGGATATATATCTGATGATGATGATAATAGAGTATCTCTGTCGATCGGTATCGTTTGATTTCACACCAGTTACTCACTCATTGGTCTGGCTCTGCGGACATAAGCGTCGACGACAGTTCAAGCGTCCGGCATATCTGCAGCAAACAAGTTTTTACAACTAGAGAGTCAGACTCAGATCAGAGTAGATTAGATTAGCAGAATAAGCTAACTGATGAGACAGAGACTTGCTCGACGTAATTAATCTAGCTAGTAGGGTCGGTGCAGCCTCAGCTCAGATGGACTTAATATAGCATTTGATTTGCCTAGGAGATGGGATAATGGAATCAACAGATGACTAGATGAGCTGGTCAAGCAGATAATATATACAGTACTACAGTTGTATATATATATATAGTAAGAAGTTGATGAATGCGTATACACCCGTCATAAGCAATGACCTCACAGCATACATTTTTTCGAAATAAAGACCGGACAATATGACGCACTTGGCAATGGTTTTGACATTTGAGAATGGGCGAAGCTAGAATAAATTCAAGGATGGTGCACAAATTTCGCTTGGTAATCTGTGGGGTTCCCTTTTAACTCCTATGATATTATGATTTATGTTGTGAACCTGTGATCTGTGAACTTTTATGTAATGTGGCTATCTTTTGTTTGTGCTAATGAAGTGATGAGGTGCTATACCTGGCGGCAAGCTCGGTCAGCCATAGACCAAACTTGGCAAAAAAAAAAAAAAAAAAAGTGATGAGGTGCTATTGCTTTTATTAGAAATTTAATATGTATTCAAGACCACTAAAAATTGCGTTGAAACGGTTTTGAGAGTTTATGGCGTAAGATATTTGGCTTTCGCAATGTAAAATAGGATTTCAGAGGTGGGCAACACCTTGCCTCTAAATCAAGGTCACTATTAATCCGCTATTTTCTAAACGATAGCAATTCCCATCTTTGGAAATCATTCACAGAAAAATGCTCACTCGTAAGCCCACCAAGCCCGCCTCTCCCATGCTGTGCTCTGTGATGAGAGGAGATGAGGAAGGAACCCTTTACTTGCCGGTAAACATCTGGATTATTGCAAGAATAGCAATTTACAGGGAGGAAGGCGAGTAATTGGATCTGAGTCACAACAGACACACCGGCTGTAACACCCCAGTGTTAAGCATGCATTTCACTTGCATGGCATGAGCATGAGCATCATGATATCATTTGCATGTTTAAATTAATGTGGTCATTTGAATTGATCATATAATGTCCACATATATATATGAACTTGAATGGTAATTTGAAATGAGAACGTTTTTATATAAATTTTGGAGTGTTAATTCTTGCTTTAAATAATTAATCAAATCTATTTCATGTTGTGAAGGTAATTTGATTTGGTCTCTAATTAGGGTTTGATCTAGGGTTTCATAAGAGTGTTTCTGCTTGTTCATTTCAAAAGTGCAGTTTAAAATGTTTAAATGGTTTGGTACCTTAAATAAAGTTTGTAGAGAATTTTATTTGGGACAAAAGTTATTTGTGGGTCAAGTCATGAAAATGACTTTAACATGGTCAATTATGGCCCACAAGGCAGGTTAGGGTTAGGATTTCAGCTCTGAAATTTGTTTCAAGTCATTTGCAAATTTCAGTTCTATGTACCTGGCTTTGATCACCTGTAGTTCTCAAATCGTACCGAACCAGCTCAAAATGCCCTAATAACATTGCAGATCAACTGTATCTCTACAATTTTTATTAATGAAGTTTCCCCTGAAACTCAATAGATTAAGAGATAATTGGAGTCAAACTTTCGGTTTCAGTCGAATGGAACCGTTCTGAACTGAACTCGTTCCTGGCCGCAACGTGTCGTCGCCTTGCCGTGCCACCGGCTTGCCCCGTGTCAATGTCCACGTTCAACCGTCGTACTCCAAGCCTCCAGAAACGAAGTTGGACGGCGCTCTGACCTTTTCCCGTTCCTTCTCGTCGATTCCGTCGTCATCCTCTTCTTTCCGTTCTCTCTCTGTTTCTCCACCGCCGAGAGGGAGAAATGGTGTCGCCGGCCAAATTCGACGAAGCCACAGCACCATTGCCCAATTCACCACACCCGCAGCTTCACCACACATCCCTCTGTTTCCCCAAGCCATCTGCTTAACCGTCGTCGCCAAGAAAGGGACCCAGCGGGTTGAGCCGCCGCCATGCCCGCCATTAGAGCCGCCGTGAGCTCGGCTCACGTGGCCAGCCCTCTGCGCTGTCTCCCTGCCATCCCTTTTCCCCGTCTGAGCTTAGTAGTAGGACCTAGATGCTCACGCCTAAAGTCCGTTCAAACCCTACCGAACCAAGCTCGCCGGAACGGGGCACCTCGCCGCCGCGCTCTGAGCGCCACCGCGCGCAGCCCGTGTCCTCGACTAAACGTCGACGCTGTTAGGCTCTAACCGTTACCCACAGCTCCGCCTAGCCTCCTGCTTCCCTTGCACGCACTTACGGGCCACCTCGTCGCCGGGGATGGCGAGCCTGACGCTGTGCGCCATCGCGTCGCCATGCCATGGCTGCCCGAGCTCCTTGGCAGCTGCTTGCTGCTGCTCGTTGTTGGTGCTTGCTGTTCTCCTACAGTGGCCGCCCCTCCTCTGCTAGATGGCCGCTGGTTGGAGCTAGCCAGCCGGTCGGCAGAGCAGGCCCGACGGCGCCACTCCCTGTGTGCTCTGATCTGCTCTCAGTTCAACGAAGAAGAAAGAAGCTCTCTGTTCTCCTTTTCAGAGTATGACAAGTGGACCCCACCAGTGTCAATTCTACCCCAAATTTACAAGATTTGTGTTGATCTTTGAAAATTCATATTTTGAGCTATGGTTGTCCAAAAATAGTAAATCTGGTCTTGTTAGTTATGTTATGAAATGCTCTACATGATGGATCCATGAGATGTGATATTTCATTCAGATTTGTGTGCTGTATTAACTAATCTCTAAAAGTGGTTTAGAAAGTGTTATTAACTTGATTAGAGCCATATCTTCAGATATAGAAATCCAAAATTTGTGATTCTTGTTTTGTTAATCTTGTGATGAAATTCTCTAGCTAAAAAAATAACTTCCCCCATTAAAGGAGCTGACGTTAAGAAACCCTCCCTACCATAATGACCCGATTAGCTAGTTGTGTGATATAGGAATGTAATGCTATTTGAGTGATTGGTTCTTGTGTTGCCCCTTGTGTTTTATGTTTGAGTGTAGGATAGTATAAACTAATTTCTGTCTGTTTGTGTGAGACCTCATCCTTGTTAAACCAGATCTAACCCTTGCCTACCCTCTTGCCATCAGATGTCGATCCTTAGAAGGACATCTAGGTTGAAGAACTGGAAGCCTCGAGTCTGTCAGCCTAGCAGCCGTGACACTGACACGAGTCTGAAGAGTTCGATGGATGTCGACCCTGGTGTGAACTTTGAACACCCAGCATCTGACTAGAGTCCTAGACCTGAGAACACAGAGGCTCCTAGCTTGACCACTGCCTTAACACACCAGAACTAGATGTTGCAGAAGCTTGTCGATGCAGTGGTACCTGAACCATCTCGAACACCTCTCAGCAAGAAGCATAAGGAGTTCTTTAAGCTGAAACCTCCTACCTTTGACCATGCTGACAACCCAATCGAGGCAGATGACTAGATACGTGGAATCAAAAGAAGACTCGAGCTCATCGGAAGCACTGACAACGAAGGTGTGAACATTGCCACCTTTCAGCTCAGAGGAATTGCTAGCGCTTGGTGGGAATGCTTTTGCACTACCCACCCTGATCCCGCAAACATTGGTTGGGCAGAGTTTGCACAAGCATTTCACGAGCATCGCCTCATGGAACGAGCCATGGATGCCAAGGCCGAAGAATTTAGAAACTTGAAGATGGTACTATGACAGTTCGTGAGTACACCAACAAGTTCATTTAGCTGATGCGGTATGCACGAGTACACCAATACAGAGGAGCAGAGATGCTATTACTACATGAAGGGTTTGACCCAACCTATCAGGAGTAAGCTCGTGGGCCATAACTACCCAACTCTACCCAACTCTCAAACAGTTGACCAATATGGCTCACATCGTGGAGATGGATCTGAAAGAGATCGAACTGCAGAAAGAATTACTCCGCTATGAAAGGAAAAAGAGGATCGAACCAAACACCATGAGTTCAGGCACTTAGAGGCTCAAGCTTGTAGATAGGACGCTACTTGGACTCCTTCCACGACAAGCCCAGGGACAAGTATACTATCTACCACAGGAAGTTGAACGTCATTATCCTGTGGAGCCTATTTTTGAGCCAAGCACGGAAAGCCATGCCAAGTGCATCAGAAGCAAGAAGAAGAAGAAACAAGCTATTGTGGTTTGCCACACCTATCACAAAATTGGTCACAAGCCACACGTTTGTCCGCAGTACCAACCCTCAGCTCAGTTGGGACTACTTGAGCACCGATCATCGACCCAAAGCATGCAAGTGGTACCAACCAGAGATCATGGAAGACTCAATCATGTGACAACCAAGAAAGCAATGGAGTCACCTGAAGCTATGCTTGGAAAGCTAGATGTAGAAGGAGCCCCAGCTATAGTCCTTTTCGGCTCGGATGCTACCTACTCTTATGTCTCTTCAAAGTTTGTGCAGCAACAGCTTCTCCCTGCCGAACGAAGAAGTAGAACGTTGATCACTAGCTCTCCCCTTGGAGATGTCAGTTGCACCCTAGAGTGTAAGAATGTGAAGATCATGATAGCAGAACAAGAGTTTCTTGCAGATCTGATTGTGCTGAAGTCAGATGGCGACATTGATGTGATTTTAGGAATGGTTTGATTGACCAGACACAAGGGTGTGATATCTTGCTCACCTAGGTCAGTCAGTCTAGAGCACCCAAGTGGAGTGCGAGTGCAAATTGATATCGCGCTCAGCTTGGAAGATGAGAAGAAAGCCGAACTTCATGCTTTGATCGAGAGGAAACTGGAGAGTATGCCAGTAGTCTGTGAGTATCCAGATGTTTTTCCAGATGAGTTGCCAGGGATGCCACCTGATCGGGACATTGAGTTCATGATTGACTTAGTCCATGGAACTAGACCGATAGCCAAGCGTCCATACAGAATGGCAGCCAATGAACTAGCAGAGCTCAAGAAGCAGTTGCAGGAGTTACTAGATAAATGTTTTATCAGACCTAGTGCATCACCTTGGGGATCACTCGTTCTCTTTGTGAAGAAGGATGGCTCAATGCGTATGTGTGTTGATTACCGCAGCTTGAATGCCGTCACAATCAAGAACAAGTATCCCTTGCATTGCATTGATGACTTGCTTGATTAGTTGAGAAAGGCTAAGTACTTCTCCAAGATCGATTTGAGATCTGGCTACCATCAAATTAAGATCAAACTAGAGGATATTGCCAAGACTGCTTTTGTTACCAGATATGGTCAGTATAAATTCATGGTAGTTTCTTTCGGGTTGATCAATGCACCCGCCTACTTCATGAAAATGATGAATTAAGTCTTCATGTAAGAGTTGGACAAGTTTGTCATGGTATTCATTGATGACATCTTGATCTATTTAGAAACAACGGAAGAACATGAGCAGCACCTCAGAATTGTACTCGAGAAGTTGAGGCAGAATCAGTTGTATGCCAAGTTCGAGAAATGTGAATTCTAGCTTAAAAAGTTTGCTTTCCTTGGGCACGTGTTGACAGCAGATGGTGTTGCAGTAGGCCCTGCCAAGATTGAGGCAGTCTCAGAATGGAAGCAACATCAGAATGCCACCGATATCAGGAGTTTTCATGGATTAGCTGGATATTATCGTCGATTCATAGGGAACTTTTCCAAGATTGCAAAGCCAATGATAGAGCTGCTACAGAAGAATGCTCCATTTGTTTGGACTGAGGCACATGAGAAGATCATTCAAGAGCTTAAGACAAGACTCACAACCACTCTGATCCTTGCCTTTCCTGATATTCATTAGGACTTCGTGGTATATTGTGATGCTTCCAAGCAAGGTTTAGGATGTGTTCTCATGTAGAATGTGAAAGCCCATGTTTGGTTTTGGGTAATTGATAAAACCTAGTTTGCTAACGATTGCTCTAAGTGTTTCATGAGAATTGATTAGCAAATGGCAAGATGGAGCAAAGGACCGGGTCGGTGGAGGCCACAAGTGAAGGGCAATGACGACGTCCATGAAAATGGTGTAAGCCCATCAATAAAGGAGAAAGCCCTATTGACGGCATCCATGCAAATGGTATAAGTCCATCATCAAAAGGAGTCCACAAGCTTCATCAAGAGATGGTGTAAAAGCTAGGAGCTCAAGGCAAATGTATAATCCATAGGAGCTCTTTTGGTTTTGGTGATCAAGACTCCATAGAGGGAGTGATCACATTTAGGATGGATAGCCGTACTATCAAGAGGGGCGAAATCGTTGATGAAATACGGTTATCAAGTGCCACTAGGTGTTCATGATCATTGCATTGCATATAGATGCTAGTGACACTAACAAACCCTTGGAAAACTCTTTTGAAAAGGCTAACACACGTGCACAAGGTGTAGAACACTTGGTGTTAGCACATGGGAACAAAGGGTAAAAGGTTCGAGTGAAAATCCTAAGAAAATAGAGCGTCGGACCGTAGAGTCACAGAGTGTCGGACCATTAGCCTCGGTCCGACGGCTAACCCTGCGGAGGAGCGTCGGACGCTCAGTTTCGGAGCATCGAACTATTGTCCGAAGCGTCCGACGGTGCAGATCGTGCGAGAGCTGACACGTGGCGAGCTCTGAGAGCGTCGGACTCTTGGCGTTAGTCCGACGATGAGCGTCGGACCAACGTCCGACGGTTTTCAGGGCTCGGGGAGCTCTCTGGAAACGTCGGACCGTGGTTTCGTTTAGTCCGACGCGCCATGTATTTTCAGTCCGACGGTGCAGTGGCAGTGGGCGTCGGACCGCGGGTGTTGGTCCGACGTTCGTCCGTCCGACGGTTCGTTCAGCGCGGGAAGTTAGCCGTTGTGATCCAACGTTCGACTTCAAACGGCTAGTGACACGTGGCGTTTATCCGGGGCGTCGGACCGTGCAGATTAGTCCGACGGTCTGGCCGTCGGACAGTCCGACGGTACGCAGTAAAGTCTAAACGGCTAGTTCTTTGTGTGTGGCTTATAAATAGTCACTTGGCTGGTTTGGGGAGCAGCTCTTGGCACTCCTGAACATCATAGCATACTTGTGAGCCTTCCCACTCCACTCTCACTCATCCTACTTGATTGTGATCATCATTTGGTGAGTCTGGAGACCATCAAGTGCATTGCATTGATAGAGATCATCTAGAGGCACTTGGTAGCGGTGATTCGCAGCGGTTTCTCTCATTACTCTTGGAGTTTGCCGACTCCTAGACGGCTTGGAGCTGCGAGGATCGTTGAGGGGAGTTGGTGATTGTCTCCGCCTCCGATCAAGGTATTGTGAGGGGTTCTTGAGCCTATCCCCGCGGGAGATCGCGAAAGACATCTTTAGTGGATTGATCGTAGCTTGGTGGATCCCCGTCTTGTGTTGGTTGTGCGGTACCCTTGAGAAGGGTTTGGCGTGTGATGCCAATTAGCGCGTGAACCTCCAAGTGACTGTATCGCTACAACGGGGACTAGCTTGCCGGTAAGCAAGTGAACCTCGGTAAAAATCTTGTGTCATCTCTCTACCGAGGATTTCTCTTGTATTTGATTGATTGGTTATATTGGACTTCATCTCTTCTCTACACCGGGGGTATTGAAATCACCTTTACTTTTTACATTTGTGTACTTTCTCTCTTGTGCAGTTTGTTAGTTAGTTGCTCACTTAGGAGTAGTGTATAGTAGTGACATAGCCTTAGTGTGAACTAGTGATCATAGTGTAGTATACTTGTCTAGGTGGCTTGCATAGTGTAGCTTAGAGCTAGTGCTTTGCAAAGCTTGCTATTGTTACTAATCGGCTTGTTAAGTGTTATTCGTAGATTTTTATAGGCTATTCACCCTCCTGTAGCCATTTAGGATCTTTCAAGTGGTATCAGAGCAAGGCACCGTTGATTTGAGGCTTAACAACCTACGGTGTAAAAAATGGCTCAACTCAACATTCACATCAACAACACCAAGAAGCCACCTCAATTTGATGGCACAAATTATGCATATTGGAAGAGCAAGATGACCTCACACATCAAGTCAATCAATAGAGAGGTTTGGAAGGTTGTGGAAACAAAGATTGAGATTGCCAATGCGGCCAATCCCACAACCGCCGAAGAAAGATTGCTTCAACTAAATGACATTGCGGTTTGTGCTATTCATGAGGCCGTAAATGAAAAAGTGTTTGAGCAAATCAAGAACATTGAGAGTGCTCATGAAGCTTGGAAGAAGCTCGAGGAATCATATGAGGGCACCAAGGGTGTAAAGGCCGCCAAAGCATACATCTTGAAGGACAAGTTTACAAGCTTCAAGATAAAGAATGATGAAACCGTGCCGGAAATATTCCATAGATTGCAAGTCATTGTGAATGATCTCAAGGCCGTTGATGAGGAAGTGAAAGATAGTGACTTCTCCATGAAGTTCTTGAAGAGCTTGCCCAAGCGGTTTGCCACATTGATCACAGTCTTGGTGAAGACAACATTGAGTGAATTGACTCTAAATCAAGTGCTAACGGAGGTGATGACCGATGATGCTTATAGAGATGATGATGATAAAGAGGAGTTGATCAATAAGAAGAAGAAAGAAAAAGATGAAGACTCCAAAGATGAGAAGAAAAAGAGTGTGGCATTCAAAGCCACATCATCATCAAAGGACAAGGGCAAAGCAAAAGTTGAATCAAGTGAAGATCCATCAAGCACAAGTGAGAGTGATGAGGAGATGGCCCTTCTAGTGAGAAGATTTGGCAAGTTTATGAAGAAGAAAGGCTACCGGGCAAGAAGGAAGAAGAATGCAAGAAAATTTGATGGTCCAAAAAGATGCTTCAATTGTGGAAGCAAAGATCACTTGGTAGCCGATTGCCCACACTCAAGTGAAGATGATCACAAGGGCAAAAAGAAGAACAAGCATGAGAAGAAGGAGAAGAAAGAGAAGAAGGAATCCTCATACAAGAAGAAGAAGAACTATTCTCATGTGGTGACATGGGATAGTGATGCCTCTTCAAGTGATGAAGAGAGTGATGATGACAAAAAGAGCAAGAGGAAGGCACATGCAAGCATTGCCATTCATGACAAGCCTTCCATCTTCGACATTCCTTCTTGCTTCATGACCAAGGGCTCTAAGGTATCATCCGACACTGAATCTAGTGATGATGATAGTGATGATGACCTAACAAAAGAAGAATTAATTGAAATACTTGATGATGCACGTATTCATTTTGATAAACTTAAGGGCTTGCGCAAGAATAAACAATCCATTGAGCAAGAATTTGAGGAGCTTAGAGCATCTTATGAGAGTCTAAAGGAAGACCATAAGAAGCTCCAAAAGGCTCACACTAAGCTTGATGAAGCTCATTCCTCTCTAGTTGAGCAAAATGAAGACTTGCAACAACAAGTGCAAAAGAAAGAAACTAAAACTTGCAACATAGGTGTAACAGGTGATATATCTTGTGAACCTATTATTGTTGCTACTACTAACCCTTCTTGTAGCACCCCCACTACTACCTCACCCACTAGTGACCCTTCACTAGTAGTTGAGAACAAGAACCTAAAGGAAGAGGTTAAAAAGCTCAATCACTCCTTAGCTAAGGCTTATGGTGGTGAGAACCGCTTGCTTATGTGCTTGGGTAGCCAAAGGGCATCTCTCCACAAAGAGGGATTGGGCTATACCCCCAAGAAAGGCAAAAACGCCTTTGCTCCTCACAAGACTTGTTTTGTGAAGAGAAATGGCCGGTATTGCACAAAATGCAAGCAAGTTGGTCACTTAGAGCAAGATTACAAAATCAAGAAATCCAATGCTTATGTATCCTTAATTAAGTTTGATTCTTGCTACATTCTCACAAAGGGCTCAAACGGTGTGAAGGCTAAGTTTGTTGGTACATTCATGTTGGGTTCAAAGAAGAAGACCATTTGGGTACCAAAGAGCTTAGTCACTAACCTTCATGGACCCAAGCAAGTTTGGGTACCTAAAAGGAATTGATCTCTTTTTGTAGGTCAATTACAAAGCCGGAGGGAGGCATTGGGTGCTTGATAGTGGATGCACTCAACATATGACGGGTGATTCTAGTATATTTGGCTCTCTCAACACAAGTGCAAATAGTGGCTATGATGCACTCACATTTGGTGATAACAAGAAAGGGAAAGTGAGAGGACTTGGTAAAATTGCTATCTCCAATGATATGTCCATCTCAAATGTGTTGCTAGTTGAAAGCTTGAACTTCAATTTGCTCTCGGTCGCACAACTTTGTGATCTCGGTTTCAAGTGCATATTTGGGGTTGATGATGTTGAAATTGTTAGTGTTGATGGGTCAAATTTGATATTCAAAGGGTTTAGATATGACAACCTATATCTTGTGGATTTCAATGCTAGTGAAACTCAATTGTCAACTTGTTTGATCACTAAGTCAAGTTTGGGTTGGTTATGGCATAGAAGGCTTGGTCATGTTAGAATGAAACAATTGAACAAACTAGTGAAGCATGATCTAGTTAGAGGCTTGAAAGATGTCACTTTTGAGAAAGATAAGCTTTGTAGTTCATGTCAAGCCGGCAAACAAGTTGGAAATACACATCCTAAAAAGAGCATGATAAGTACTAGTAAAGCTTTTGAGCTCTTGCATATGGACTTGTTTGGACCAACCACATATACTAGCATTGGTGGGAGCAAGTATGGATTTGTGATTGTGGATGACTATACTAGATATACATGGGTATTCTTTCTAGTTAACAAGAGTGAAGTGTATGATATATTCAAGTCTTTTGTTAAGAGAAGCCAAAATGAGTTTGAAACAACCATCAAGAAGGTTAGAAGTGACAATGGTATTGAATTCAAGAACACCAAGATTGATGAATTGTGTGATGAGTATGGTATTGGACATCAATTCTCACCCAAGTATACACCACAATCAAATGGCATTGTTGAAAGAAAGAATAGAACCTTGATAGATATGGCAAGATCAATGCTAAGTGAATACAATGTTAGTCATTCTTTTTGGGCCGAAGCAATCAACATCGTTTGCTACTACATCAACTGCTTATATTGCCATGGTATGCTTGCAAAGACTCCTTATGAGCTATTGAATGGTAGAAAGCTCAACATTGCATATTTTCGGGTTTTTGGTTGCAAATGCTACATTCTTAAGAAAGGCACAAGATTGAGCAAGTTTGAAAAGAAATGTGATTTAAGGTTTCTTACTTGGCTATTCAACCACAAGCAAGGCATATAGAGTTTGGAATTTGGCTAGTGGTACTCTTGAGGAGGTACATGATGTTGAATTTGATGAAACCCAAGGCTCTCAAGATGAAGTTGAAAATCTTAGTGACGTGAGAGGTAATGACTTGGCAAATGCAATGAAAGATATGGATATTGGTGATATTAGGCCAAGGTAAGTCAATGATGATGAAGATGAAGGTGCAATTCATACTAGTATGCAAGTTGAAAATGAAGCAAGTGCAAGTGACTCACAAGATCAATCTCAAGTGTAAGATCAACAAGCTAGTTCATCTCAATCCAATGATCAAGTTCCTATTCTCCAACCGGTCTCTATCGCAAGGGATCATCCTTTAGATCAAATCATTGATGGTATTCAAAGTGGAGTTCAAACTAGAGCAAGACTAGCTCAAATTTGTGAGCATTTCTCATTTGTGTCAACCATAGAGCCAACCAAGATTGAGGAAGCATTGAAAGATGTTGATTGGGTCAATGCCATGCATGAAGAGCTCAACAATTTCACAAGAAATCAAGTTTGAGAGCTAGTGGAAAGACCAAAGAAACACAGTGTGATAGGAACAAAATGGGTCTTTAGAAACAAGCAAGATCAAGATGGCATAGTAATGAGGAACAAAGCTAGATTGGTTGCACAAGATTACACTCTAGTAGAAGGTCTTGATTTTGGAGAAACCTATGCACCGGTTGCTAGATTGGAGGCCATTAGAATCTTATTAGTCTATGCTTGTGCCCACAACATCAAGTTATATCAAATGGATGTCAAGAGTGCATTTCTCATGGGTACATCAATGAGTTGGTTTATGTGGAACAACCTCCCGAATTTGAAGATGTGAAGAAGCCCAACCTTGTGTACAAGCTAAAAAAGGCATTGTATGGTTTGAAGCAAGCACCTAGAGCATGGTATGAGAGATTGAGAGATTTCTTGCTCTCTAAAGGGTTTAAAATGGGAAAGGTTGATACAACTCTCTTCACTAAGAAGCTTGGCAAAGATTTGTTTGTGTTACAAATTTACGTGGATGATACCATCTTTGGATCAACAAATCAAGATTTTTGTGAAGAATTTGGAAATATGATGGCAAGTGAGTTCGAAGTGTCCATGATTGGTGAGCTTAGCTACTTCCTTCATCTTCAAGTTAAGCAAATGAAGAATGGTACATTTGTAAGTCAAGGCAAGTACATAAGGGACATGGTGAAGAAATTTGGATTGGAACATGCAAAGCCCATGAATACTCCTATGGCAACTAATGGGTATTTGGACCTGGATGATAGTGGCAAAATGGTAGATCAAAAGCTATACAGATCAATGATTGGAAGTCTCCTTTATGTGACCGCATCTCGACCGGATGTCATGTTTAGTGTGTGCATGTGTGCAAGATTTCAAGCCTCACCAAGAGAAAGTCATTTTAAAGCCGCAAAGAGAATATTGAGGTATTTGAAGGGCACACAAGATGTTGGGTTGTGGTATCCTAAGGGGTCCAACTTTGAGGTTATTGGATATTCGGACTCCGACTATGCCGGTTGCAAGGTGGATAGAAAGAGCACTAGTGGAACTTGTCAATTGCTTGGAAAGTCACTTGTATCATGGTCTTCAAAGAAGGAAAATAGTGTTGCTCTCTCAATGACCGAAGCAGAGTACATTAGTGCCGGAAGTTGTTGTGCACAATTGCTTTGGATGAAGGCAACCTTGAATGATTTTGGATTGAAATACAAGAAATTGCCTTTGCTATGTGACAATGAGAGTGCTATCAAACTAACCAACAACCCCGTGCAACATTCAAGAACAAAGCACATTGACATAAGGCATCACTTCATTGGAGATCACCAAATCAAAGGGGACATTGCAATTGAAAGTGTTGGCACCAAAGATCAATTAGCGGATATCTTTACCAAGCCACTTGATGAGTCAAGATTTTGCAAGTTGAGAAATGAGCTAAACATACTAGACTACTCCAACATGAAGTGAAAAGCATTCCACATTATATGACATACCTCTTCTTCGATTAAAGTAAGGTAAAATTAGTTGACATGGCATTCATACTTTGATAAGGATTTGTCTAGTTCATGTAGACATGAAATGCATCTTATAGGCTCATTCATGAAAAATCAAATGCTTTCATGTATATATGGTACCACTTTTGTTCTTTATGCTTGTATGATCAAGTGGTAGCATATGACATATTGATGGGCTTGCAAACCTAGTGTTGAATCTAGAACATGAGCTCATGATGTGTAACTTAACATGGTCAAGATAACCCTACTAGTGAGGTGTGAAGAAGCTTGTCCTTGGCTCAAATTTAGTTACATATTCTAGGCAAGTGATCTAGATTGAACCAATATGAACATGAACTAAACCCCATTTATTGACTTGATACTCCCATAATTTGCACCATTTTTGGTGATTGTTGACAAAGGGGGAGAAGAAAGTCACAAAGATAAGAAAGGAAAGGGGTCAATTAAAAATTTAAAAGCACACAAGTAGGGGGAGCAAGCTCATGAATAAGTTGTTGCATTTGTGTATGCATTAACATATGAATTGTTGCATTGTCAAAACTTCAATTCCTATACTTATTTGAATTGGTGAAATGCTTAGAAATAGGGTTTGAATGGTAACTTGACAAACTAGCATGCATAGGACTTACATGTCATACAAAGTACCTCTTTTATTTAGATGTTGATCTCACGAGGTATTTTGAGTTTGTGATGCATGACTAGTAAACAATGGTGCTAAGGATGGTATATTTCCGCAACTCCGATGGTATCACGCTTCAAAGGTCCATTCTATATACCTTAGCATCATTTGATAGTAGTAGCTCACCCAAACTTTCAAATTCATGCATATGTGAAATTGAACCAAACATAAGGAATCACATATGGAGGGAGAGCTAATACTACCAAAGTGCAAACTTGGTTTTCATTTCATATCTTTGTGAAGGTTGTCATCAATTACCAAAAAGGGGGAGATTGAAAGCCCATGTTTGGTTTTGGGTAATTGATGAAACCTAGTTTGCTAACGATTGCTCTAAGTGTTTCATGAGAATTGATTAGCAAATGGCAAGATGGAGCAAAGGACCGGGTCGGTGGAGGCCACAAGTGAAGGGCAATGACGGCGTCCATGAAAATGGTGTAAGCCCATCAATAAAGGAGAAAGCCCTATTGACGGCATCCATGCAAATGGTATAAGTCCATCATCAAAAGGAGTCCACAAGCTTCATCAAGAGATGGTGAAAAAGTTAGGAGCTCAAGGCAAAGGTATAATCCATATGAGCTCTTTTGCTTTTGGTGATCAAGACTCCATAGAGGGAGTGATCACATTTAGGATGGATAGCCGTACTATCAAGAGGGGCGAAATCGTTGATGAAATACGGTTATCAAGTGCCACTAGGTGTTCATGATCATTGCATTGCATATAGATGCTAGTGACACTAACAAACCCTTGGAAAACTCTTTTGAAAAGGCTAACACACGTGCACAAGGTGTAGAACACTTGGTGTTAGCACATGGGAACAAAGGGTGAAAGGTTTGAGTGAAAATCCTAAGAAAATAGAGTGTCGGACCGTAGAGTCACAGTGCGTCGGACGATTAGCCTCGGTCCGACGGCTAACCCTGCAGAGGAGCGTCGGACGCTCAGTTTCGGAGCGTCAGACTATTGTCCGAAGCGTCCGACAGTGCAGATCGTGCGAGAGCTGACACGTGGCAAGCTCTGAGAGCGTCGGACTCTCGGCGTTAGTCCGACGGTGAGCGTCGGACCAACGTCTGACGGTTTTCAGGGCTCGGGGAGCTCTCTGGAAACGTCGGACCGTGGTTTCGTTTGGTCCGACGCGCCGTGTATTTTCAGTCCGACGGTGCAGTGGCAGTGGGCGTCGGACCGCGGGTGTTGGTCCGACGTTCGTCCGTCCGACGGTTCGTTCAGCGCGGGAAGTTAGCCATTGTGATCCAACGTTCGACTTCAAACGGCTAGTGACACGTGGCGTTCATCCGGGGCGTCGGACCGTGCAGATTAGTCCGACGGTCTGGCCATCGGACAGTCCGACGGTACGCAGTAAAGTCTAAACGGCTAGTTCTTTGTGTGTGGCTTATAAATAGTCACTTGGCTGGTTTGGAGAGCAGCTCTTGGGACTCCTGAACATCATAGCATACTTGTGAGCCTTCCCACTCCACTCTCACTCATTCTATTTGATTGCGATCATCATTTGGTGAGTCTGGAGAGCATCAAGTGCATTGCATTGATAGAGATCATCTAGAGGCACTTGGTAGCGGTGATTCGCAGCGGTTTCTCTCATTACTCTTGGAGTTTGCCGACTCCTAGACGGCTTGGAGCTACGAGGATCGTTGAGGGGAGTTGGTGATTGTCTCCGCCTCCGATCAAGGTATTGTGAGGGGTTCTTGAGCCTATCCCCGCGGGAGATCGCGAAAGGCATCTTTAGTGGATTGCTCGTAGCTTGGTGGATCCCCGTCTTGTGTTGGTTGTGCGGCACCCTTGAGAAGGGTTTGGCGTGTGATGCCAATTAGCGCGTGAACCTCCAAGTGGGTGTATCGCTACAACGAGGACTAGCTTGCCGGCAAGCAAGTGAATCTCGGTAAAAATCTTGTGTCATCTCTCTACCGAGGATTTCTCTTGTATTTGATTGATTGGTTATATTGGACTTCATCTCTTCTCTACACCGGGGGTATTGAAATCACCTTTACTCTTTACATTTGTGTACTTTCTCTCTTGTGTAGTTTGTTAGTTACTTGCTCACTTAGGAGTAGTGTATAATAGTGACATAGCCTTTGAGTGTGAACTAGTGATCATAGTGTAGTATACTTGTCTAGGTGGCTTGCATAGTGTAGCTTAGAGCTAGTGCTTTGCAAAGCTTGCTATTATTACTAATCGGCTTGTTAAGTGTTGTTCGTAGATTTTTATAGGCTATTCACCCCCCTCTAACCATTTGGGACCTTTCAGAATGATAGAGTGGTGATTGCTTATGCCTCACGACAGCTCAGAGACCATGAGAAGAACTACCCCACACATGACCTGGAGTTAGCTGCAGTTTGTTCATGCCCTTAAGTTTTGGGGGCGCTACCTGATGTAACACCCTGGCCCAGGGCTTAATAGGATTGATAGGATACTCATACCAACAAGTTGCAACTTCTTTTCTGGAAGCCCATCTGCAAAGAACTCCGAGGTTAAGCGAGCTTGGCCCTGGAGCGATGGGTGACCGACCTGGAAGTTCTTCCCGGGTGCGCATGAGTGAGGACAAAGTGCGCAGAAAAGACTGGTGTTGGTCTGTGAGGGCAGTCTATATCCTAGTTAAGCTGCCAGATGTAAGCGGGCCCGGCCTCGGGGAGGCGGGACGTTACAGAATGGTATCGGAGCCGACTCTCGTGGTTTCACGGGCGCATGTGTCGCAGTTGTGCAGGCATAGTGCGCATGGCTGGTGTGGATCCGGCGTGGTCACACAGCATGGCACATGCGCTGGCACTGGACACACGGACGTGGCCAAGAGGGGACGTTCCTGGCTTGGGATTGATCGACGAGGACGTCGATCTCTTAAGGGGGTGAGGATGTAACACCCTGGCCCAGGGCTTAATAGGATTGATAGGATACTCATACCAACAAGTTGCAACTTCTTTTCTGGAAGCCCATCTGCAAAGAACTCTGAGGTTAAGCGAGCTTGGCTCTGGAGCGATGGGTGACCGACCTGGAAGTTCTTCCCGGGTGCGCATGAGTGAGGACAAAGTGCGCAGAAAAGACTGGTGTTGGTCTGTGAGGGCAGTCTATATCCTAGTTAAGCTGCCAGATGTAAGCGGGCCTGGCCTCGGGGAGGCGGGACGTTACACCTGATCAGCAACAACTGTGATATATACACCGATCACAGGAGTCTCAAGTATTTATTCACGCAGAATGAGCTGAAGATGAGACAACGTAGATGGTTAGAAATGATCAAGGACTATGATCTGGAGATTCATTACCATCCTAGTAAGGCAAATGTTGTGGCTGATGCTTTGAGCAGAAAGAGCTATTGCAACAACTTGGTTGCTAGAGAGCAATTTCCTGAGTTGCATGAAGATTTTCAGAAGCTAAGAATCGAAGCTTGTGATAGCAGATATCTTCATACACTTCGAGTCACCTATACTCTGGAAGATCATATTCAAAAAGCTCAGAAGGAATGCCCTGAAATCAAGATGATCAAGGCTTCTATGAAGAGGGGACATCACCAGGACTACAGAATTGACGATCAAGGAACCTTGTGGCTAAAACAACGGATATGCGTTCCTCAAGATCAGCAGATTTGAGATGCTATCTTATCAGAGTCACATAACTCAATGTACTCAATCCACCCTGGATGTACCAAGATGTATTGTGACCTCAGAGGCAGATTCTGGTGGAAGTCTATGAAGGCTGACATAGCTTCTTATTAGCACATTGCGATACCTACCAAAGAGTGAAAGCCGAGCATCAGAAACCCACTGGATTACTCCAATCATACATTACCCTGCATAAGATACATAAATAAACAACGACAGGGTGAGCCTGTTTGAGTAAAGATTTATATGGTTTCTCGATCATATTGGTGTGGTGCAACCAGCTATCTATTTTCCATTTAATGCCATCAACCTTCCCCGGCAACGGCGCCAAAAATTCTTGTTGGCACTTCTAACGTCATTACCAAGAATAGAGTTATCCCCGGCAACGGCGCCAAAAATGCTTGATGACATAAATTAACTTGCCACTTGATTGAGCTAATAGATCACTTGAATTCTTAACCTCTATCTCTCAGAATAACTAGGTTCTGATCCCTAACATGAATCTAAAAGATGTCATGGAATTCTTCTAGCAAGTGACTGAAATAATAATAATCTTGTATCCACAAATGCACAGATAATATATATCATTGCAGCATTTTACCCAAGAGTATCATGGGTTGTCGATTTATATTTTACCACTGGGAAGGGACTTGGCTATTGGAAATAGATAGATGATTCTCATATGCACATGCAATATGGAGATAACCATGTATGATCTAATTACTCAGAACAGGGGTTATGTCACAAGATAAATGATATGAATAATAAGTATCGATGATCAATTCATAAATAATAATGTAGTTCACTTAGAGCACTCCCTATCTAGGCACTAGCATGGATTAGGCAGAAGCATAAGAATATTCCTAAGTCATTGTAACTATACTATCACAGTCATATCAGATTGGTGCAATTATACTAGCAATCATGACAAAGATACCTTATATCTACACATAAGGGAATATTACTAAGGAAGATCAAGAACATAGCAAGTCTTCTATAGTAACAATAACTTCCTACTATCCCAATATTCGAGGAGTGGACTACAAAGGACTCAACGGGAGTATCACATCCGCGATGTACCACAGGACCCAGAATATAGGGTGCAATTGCAGACAAACCACATCTAAGCACCATGCTTACATGTTGTTGATCACTCACCCATGACGTCAATAAATGAGAGCTATGCAATCTTATGTATGATTATGAATGCATTCTAACTATGCAAACTATACAATCTAAATAAGCAATGAATAGCATAATTGAGAACATAATCAATTAGTAGAACAATGTCAATCTATTATATCTAAAGTACTCAAAAAAGGAATTAGATACAAGAGAGCTCTTACAATGGCTTCGAGAAGCCTCGCTCCAGACAGGATCTGGAATCCAAGTAGAACTTGCCTCTTTCTACTTCTAAACCTATGTAGCTATGCTCTAGATGGTAAAGCTCTAATGATCTAGGGTTTCTTGCTCTGGTTGATTTATCTCTTGATCTTGAGATATGAATTGATATGAAACCCTGGGGGTCTGGGGCTGTATATATAGGCCGGAGCGATGAATATCAGCCCTTGGATCAAACCGACTTAAGGGGTGGCTCAGATTAATCCTCAGAGGCAATGGAGAACCGATGTTGAAGCGGAGAGGCTGACGAGGTAGGGCCAGATCGGCCGATCTGGTGGGCCCACCAGCTGATCCACCCTCTCTGCCAATCGGGCCCCGCTTTTGCAGGTGAGTCTCTGGTGTTCTCTAGAATATTCTTGACACGCTTTTGTCGCGTAATTCGATGTATTAGTCCGACATGTGGGTCTCCTTTGGTTCTTTTCTGGATAACACCCTGCAAAACACTGAATCACCAAAACCTGTGAAATTCTGTCAGTTTAAACCCTATCCTATGGTGGTGTTTGCATTTATACCCTTATTTCATGTTTGGTTGACGGTTGAAATCATACAATAATTACCGTCAACAAGCTCCCCCAAGCTTAACCTTCGCTAGTCCCTTAGCAAAGCCAAACTTCAGCAGATATCACAAGTTGTAGTTACTCCCTCACAAGTATTTAGTTTTAAACCAAGAGTACCTCAAGGATTAGAGTAAACTATGCTAACTTTCAAACTTACCTTTATTACCTTCAACCATGGAGCTTATAGCTTTCTCTTGGTCTTGGGTAATTGAAGGACAGAATGTTTAAGTTAAGCACTATATCTTAAAGTCTGTCGTTCAACTCTTATCCTGGAGTTTTTGCAAGTTTTTAAAATAAAACTCAGAGATTCCTTTGTATGACCTTCTCATGCCTCTCAATATGTGGTATTTGTGGATCCTTACTAAGGCAATAGTGAGGTATGCCTTCTCTCTCTCACCCTGTAACTAATGGCTTATGTGGAGCTCATGGTTAAGGAGTCAGCTCATACATACTTACAGTGCATATATTCTAAAGTCAAACAATGGATCCAGAGGAACGAGTCATACAATCAAATCAAGATGTGCATGTGTGGATGTGAGGTGGTAGGTGGATATATGGTGGCTAATCCTAATTCTACTCTTGCTCCTTGAAAACATTTCTCTCTTGTTTTTAAATACTAGGGAGTGGTGCTGCAGGACAACATGGGCTATTTTTCTTTTCTTTTCTTTTTTCTTTTTTTTTCAGGCGGGCATCGGTGTACCATTTGTTTTGATAATTCGGACACTTGTCCATGTTTACCTCTCAGGTGGGCATCTTTGTACCCATTGTTTTCTCCCATCTCACTCTTTTGCATAACCACATGCCTCTTCTCTGCAATAATACTTCCCTTTTCTTTTTCTTTTTGAGAGATAGCAACAAGAACTTTGGAGCATTGATCTGGGGTAACCTATGGGGTATATTTTTGGGTGTTTCCTCTTAGTGTAGGAGTAAAACATTTTGGGTGGAATGGATGGAATGTGGATGCGCCTACTCAGATATAAGTAGTGCATTGTGGATGGTGTGCATGTGATCTTGATTGTAAAAGCATGACATGTTCCTAAGGTATCAACAAAGCTTGACAAAACTCAATGCAAAGCAAGTAGTATAAAATGTATATGTTTTCCTAATCTACCATGTGTGGCTGTAGTAGGGATGTAAAGCTCTCGTCATACAGGAACTCATCATGGGGTTTTAAAGTTTTTCAAAGTAAATCTCCAGAACTCAAGTATCACTAGGAACAAGATAAATAGCAGCTCAAACTTTGCATATCATATCCCTCAATCACTTAGACTTAGATCAAGCATTGCTACCCACAAATTTCAGGCTCAAAGTAAGTCTTCAAGTCAAAATAGTTGTGTCTAAAACTTGGGATGATTCAAGGTTGAAAACTAAGTATTACGAGGAATCATGGTGAAGTGCTACTTATCAATCCTATGCATGGTTTCCATCTATCTGAGCAAAATTATTGTAAGCACTCTCCTTTTGTTTTATTTTATTCAAACCTAAGAACAAACTAACTAACTAAGCAAATCTTTATTTGGTTTCAAATTTTATTTCACTAGCTAACACACTCAAAGAGTAATATAATAGTGCGGTAGGATGGGAGACTTATACTTTGCTGGATTGAGTGGAGGACGCTTGTTGGCGCTTCTTAGCGTCAGCAGAAAAGTCCGCAAGCGCACGGAAGTACCATTGTAGCCTTCACCCGGAAGTATTCAGGGTATCGTAATTTCCCAGAGGAACGGTCTTTGTACTTAGTCTCTTAAACTAGTTTACTCAGAAGAGACGGAAGGGATAACTTGGGTAGAGAGGTTTTTCTAAGGTCAAACGCAAATAAGCGATGGTAACTTCCCCACTACTTATCTGCTTCAGGCCCACTGACGCAGCTGGTCTGCCAGCCGATACCAGTATCAGCGCTACTCCGCGGCCGAACGTGGGGGAATTCAGATACGAGTGGACAGGGCTGTCACCACCTGCCACCTATCCCTCTGCCCGTGGGCGCGCGCAACATACGAAGGTAGACTCTGACCTAGACACCACGTCTACGAAGGCGACTACTACTCTAGCGGCGTACAGGAACATCCGTCTCTATCAGGAGTCCTCTTACTAGAGCATTTGTCCAAAGGACGAACGACGATCCCACAAACAAGTAGCTGTATGAAAGTAACATGCTTAATGAATCAAACCAAAGTTGAACACGAACTTCTTACTTCAAGTAGCAAGACGATCGTAGAGGTATAAGTTGGATCGAGAGCCGACAAGTCCGGCACTTCGTCCACCCGGAGGCAGAACTACTTCGACTCCGCTCTTTCTCCAGATCTTGCCCTCTCACTCCCTATACTAAATCAGCTAGAAGCTAATGGAATGGAGCTTGCTCTTCCTCTCTACATTGTGACCTCTTGTGTTGGTGAATGAATTGATCCCTTTATTCTGAATAGGTGTAGAGAGGAGGCCTCCTTTTATAGCTTGAGAGGAGGGGGTTCTATGCAAAAGGTTCATCCCCACATGGAAAGACCCAAACCGACCTCCAAAGGGCGGTTTCCACTTTCCATCTGTGTTGATCGTAGGTGGGACCGACCTTGGGGAACCGCCCTACAACCGCCAGAGAAAACTAGGCCCGAGAGGCCCCACCAGGGGGCGGCCGCCCCCAGGACCCGTCGGTCCCCTGGTGGACCCGTTTGGCCACCGTCTTCGCGTGATTGGTTCTCCTCTGGGCCTAGACCTCTTCTATGGTTACGAATGGGCCCAGATTTGTAATAAAGATGGGCTTCTTTGTTATTTTTGGTTGCGCATTCTCTGAATTCACATTTCTCCTTTACGCTTTCCAATTGGTGTTGTGCACTTCCACTTGTTTCACCATAAATCCTTCAAAAACATAAACACTAGGGGTACAAGTGGAACTCTGTTAATAGCATATGTCTATGTGTTAAAGCGTGATAGTTTCTCTCCCTTTAGGCATAAGTTGGCGGTTAAAAATGATCTATAAGGACCGCCAACAATGCTCTTCCTCAAGCTAGATGTTGACGTAGTCTTGATGTTGCAGTTGAGTGATCCTTATTGGAGCAGGTGTACCGGCAGCGTGCAGGCACCGGATTGACTAGCTCTTGATCATTTATTATCCTGCAAAATTTAATTGCCAACAAGAATACCAATTCTCATGGAGAGGGGTTAGGTTAATACCACTCCATGGTTAGTGATTGATGCCGGTTTATAATTCTAGCAGAAAGCTCCCTAAGTGGGTGGACCTGCATGTGCCCACATATTTTTGGATTTTTCGTAAAAGTGTAGACCTTCATGTGCCCACGTATTTTTGGATTTTTTATTTATAAATGCTAAAAGTAGATATGATGCAATAACCTATGCAAATTTATTTTTTGTGCCACCACAGTGAATATTCTTGTGAGCTATGCCACATGAGCATTCACATGGGACTTAGAGTTTTTCAATGCAATGCAATAAGTAAATATTTTTATTTTCTTTTCTAATGCAATAAAGTAAATATCCAACTGCTTATGCTAAAGGAAAATTATGCAATGCTGAAAAGGAAATGCAGATAAGTACCAAGTTTACCTTTTGGCGAAGGGTCGGTGATTTAGAGTCCTCCGAACAGGACTTCTTGTCTTGTCCATTACTTTCTTGGTGAATCGTTGGGTTGCGATGGTGACCCTGGCTACACCTCTGATGATGAGCTGGAAGGTGACTCCTTCTTTCTCCATTCTTTTCTGGTTGGTGAAGTCAATGTTGATGTTGATGTTAGGGACTCATCCTTCACAGTCTCTCCATGCTCACTCTTCTTCTTTTCTGGTGTAGGGGTTTCATCGCTCCTTACAACTTCTCCTTCATAGTCTGCCAGCCATCCTTGGGTGGTTGGTTCTTTTGGCGTTGGGATGAACGGCGTCTCCTCCTTGATCTGTTCTTCTTTGGTTACTCATAGGTCGTGTAACTGTTGAAGTAGCAGCGTACCTTCTCTATGTGGAACTGGAAGTGGACCTCTCCTGACCTCATATAGATAATCGCTCTTGTAGTGTTGAGGAATGGTCTTCCAAGTACAATTTGGGGATCGTACTCTTCCTCTCCCCTGTCCATGGCCAAGAAATCAGTGGGGACGTAGTGATCTTGTATTCTGACCATGACATCTTTAGCAATCCCATCTGGAAATTTGAACGTCTGGTCCGCCATCTGCAGCTGCGTGTAGGTGGGATGCAAGGGTGTTTTGCCGAATATGAACTCCTAAGTTACCTTGGCCATTATGTTGACGCTTGATCCGGTATCGTAGAAGGTCTTATGAAAGATTCTTTGGTTGATTGTGCACTCAATTGTCGGTACGCCTGGATCTTCTAGCTTCGGCAGGTGTGGTGATGCAAGGAGGTGATCATACTCAGCTCGAACCGAGTTGATCATCCCCATAGCTTCAGTGTTAGTTTGCCTAGCCTTGTTCTTCCTTCTGGTTGTCTTCTTTTGTGCTGGCTTGTCCTCGTAGATGTACGGTTTCTGTGGATGGGCAGGAGTCTATAGCGTCTTGTTCTTGAAGGTGAATCACTCCTTATTACCCTTGATAGTGAAACAAATCTTGGCACTGTCGGCATAGACGATAGCCTTGGTGGTACTCAGGAATGGTCGCTCTAAAATGATCAGCGACTTCTCATCTCCTCCTGTCTCAACTACCACAAAATCTGTAGGTACATATGAGTGTCCAACTCGTACACAGATATCTTCAAGGATGCCCTTCGGGTAGCAGAGTGACTGGTTTGCAAGCTGTAGACACATGGTTGTGTGTGCTAGTGCATCACCATGGATTTTCTCATAGATCACGTTAGGCATGATGTTAACACTTGCACCGAAGTCACATATCGCTTCTTCAAAGACGTCTTGACCAATGGCTATTGGTATGATGGGTCTTCCTGGATCTCCTTTCTTCTCTGGCATAGAATCATCGTTCCATCCCTTTGTCTGATGGTCTATGTGGTACCATCTTGCATTGAATATGTCCACAAGATTTGCAGTTTCTAATTCTTCCGGCTGGCCTGGGATCTTTCCTTCATTGGCCGATGGAATAGAAGATGCCAGCTGAGCTATCTAAGATTCTAGCATTTTATTGAACCTGAGCTGGTTCTTGATAGCAGAGGCAAAACCATCCATCCTATTGTTGATGATTTCTAGCAACTTGTCATTGGATACTAGCTTCTTGGATATCTGATCTAGTAGTTTGGTTTGACCAGAAACTAAATCTCTCAAAGGTGTGTTGAAGTTGTTACCTTGGTAAATACCTAAGTAATTACCTTGGTAATTAGGCCTCTGTTGCTGATTCCAACCTTGGTTCTGATTCCAATTATGATTCTGAGGACGGTAGTTGTTGTTGTTGCTGACGTAGTTCACATCCTCCTGAATCTCAGGACAGTTGTGGCCTGAGTGGCCAGTACCTCCACATTCTTCACATGTCATGTATGTATCATGAATGTGCTTGACCTCTCTCTTATCACTTGCTCGGTGATCAATCTTCTTCGTCAGCAAGTCCATCTTGGCAGATATCATGTCAATCACCTTGAGCTGGTGCATTCCTCCTCTCTTGTGAGGCGGAGCTCGTTCTTCATTTCAACTCTGGTTAGATGCCATCTTCTCAACAAGAGTAGTAGCTTGCTCAATGGTGAGTGATAGAAAAGCGCTTCCAGCAGCAGCATCCATTGTCTCACTGGTGCTGGTAGTCAACCCATGGTAGAAGGTCTGCATAAGCAAACAATTCTCCATCCCATGGTGAGGACATTCTGAAATATAGTCTTGAAAGCGTTCTCATGCTTCCGGGATAAATTCATCATGCTGTTGCTGAAAACTTGTGATCTTTTCCCTTAGAGCATTCGTCTTGCACACAGGGAAGAACTTTGCTAGGAAAATAGTGAAGCAGATATCCCATGTAGTGTTCTTGTCTTTGCTTGCATAGAAACACTGTTTTGCTCTTCCCAACAATGAGAATGGAAACATGCGAAGCAGAATAGCATCTCTTCCTACTCCCTTAATGGTGGAAGTACTGCAAATCTCTAGAAAATGTTGGAGGTGTGCACTCGCATCCTCATGTGCCTTTCCACAAAACTGATTAGCTTGCACTATGTTGATAAGCGCAGGCTTGAGCTCGAGTCTTTCATCCCCAACATTGGTGGCCGGTCCAGTACGGATGTTCGCAGTGGTTAGAGCAGAGAATTCGCGAAGACTTTTGTTGGCCATGGCCTCAAACTCTGGTGTCAAACTTCTTCTTGTTCGGTTGTCTTCCGGCGAAGGATCTGGAGTCTTTCTGAGCTTGGCTCGGGTTTTCCTGATCAAAGCTTCTAGATTTTCAATGAAGTTCTTCGGAAGATCAAATCCAATCATACATTACCCTGCATAAGATACATAAATAAACAACGACAGGGTGAGCCTGTTTGAGTAAATATTTATATGTTTTCTCGATCATATTGGTGTGGTGCAATGAGCTATCTATTTTACATTTAATGCCATCAACCTTCCCCAGCAACGGTGCTAAAAATGCTTGCTAGCACTTCTAACGTCATTACCAAGAATAGAGTTATCCCCGGTAACGGCGCCAAAAATGCTTGATAACATAAATTAACTTGCCACTTGATTGAGCTAACAGATCACTTGAACTCTTAACCTCTATCTCTCAGAATAACTAGGTTGTCATCCCTAGCATGAATCTAAAAGATCTCATAGAATTCTTCTAGCAAGTGACTGAAATAATAATAATCTTGTATCCGCAAGCACACAGATAATATATATCATTGCAGCATTTTACCCAAGAGTATCACGGGTTGTCGATTTACCGTCAACACTATGCTGACAAGAGAAGAAGGGATCTTGCCTTCCAAGTTGCGGATTACGTGTATCTCAAGGTGTCACCTCTCCGAGGCACCGTGAGGTTTCACGTTAAGGGGAAGCTAGCACCTCGCTTTGTAGGCCCCTTCAGGATAGTGAAGAGAATCAGAAAGCTTGCTTATAAGCTGGAGCTGCCAGATAATCTAGCTGGTGTGCAACCCGTGTTCCATGTCTCACAGCTAAAGAAATGCCTGCGAGTACCAGAAGAACAGGTTCAGACAGAAGCCCCTAGATTTGCAAGACACACACGAGTACCTTGAGCACCCCGTGAAGATCCTAGATCGAGCTGTCAAGGAGACCAGAAGAAGTTCCACTCACTGCTGCATGGTTCTTTGGAGCAACCACACTGAAAGAGAAGCAACTTGGGAGAAGGAAGAAGACCATCGGAAGCAGCACCCCCACCTCTTCACCGACTGAGTAGCACCTTAATCTCGAGGATGAGATTCCTATAAGTGGGGAAGACTGTAATATCCCATGGATTTGTGTAATATAAAAATCCTGACTTTTCAAATTTTTTGTTTGATTGTGTGTTGCATGTAGATTTCGACGGATGTTTTTACAAAATATCCTCTCTTTCCCTAAATTCAAACCTCATCTTATAAAAAATTAAATAAAATATGATTACCATAATTTGACCAACCCAAATTTTGAAAAGAAATAAAAGTCAATTTCTATTTATAAGAAGATTAAAATGAGATTGGGTTCGAGCTACCGCTCGAATCCAGTTGAAACTAATTGCGCCACTCTTTAAAAATCCCAAATACAATCTTTTCTTCTTTCCTTCACACGTCCAAAGTTTTCTAAATATAAAATCGCGCATTTCATATAGCTTAGTCACATGGTGGTGTTTTGATTTTTGTTGGAATTTTTGTTCGGTGCTTAAAGTCATAGAGTAATTTGAGATAAAAATAGGAAAAGCCCCCTTTCTTCCTTGGGCCCAAAGACCACTTGCCGGCCCAATCCCCTCTTCCCTGCTCACCCCCTCTTGCTCCGGCGCCCGCGGCACACTTCCCGTGCGCCCCTCGGCCCAGTTGGCCCTGCACCTCCAGCCCTAGCCGCCATCGTACCCTGGCCTAGCTCGCCCTAGCGGCCCGCATGCGCGTGAGCGGCCTGCTTGGCCCAGCCCCTCGGCCCACCTAGCCGCTCGACCGCCCCGCACCCAGAACACTAGTGCGAGGGGGCGCTCTCAGCCGCTGCCGCTGCCGCCGCCAGCTTGCGCAACCCGCGCCCACGCTCTCGCGATGAGCGCCACGAGCCCCTCCCTTGGCGCGGATGACAAAGATCGACGCCATACACGGCAACCCTAGTGCCATGCCCCTTAAAAGGCTGAAGATGCCACTCTCCCTGCTTATCCTCTCCTGTCACCGCTGCCATGTTTCTCTTCTCCAAGCTGCCCTTACTCTTGTCTGCGACCATCGCCCGACTCTTCCTGCCCTGCGCCACCTTCAGCTGCTGCCCGGACTACAACGGCCGAGCTCGACCGGTCATGGCCACCCCGAAGCACCGCCGAGCCACCGTTTCCATAGCCGACCGTGGCCGCGTTCGCCCACCGCGGACGCCTCGCCGAGCCGCCGCGGCCGATAAGCCAGCCTCGTCCCGACGCCGCCTGGCGCCCTCTGCGTCACCTGAGACGCGAGCCCGGCCACCGTCTGCACATTCGGCCTTTTGTTCTTCGCCGATGTCCTCGTCCTTGCGCTACCGTGGGAACGCGACGAACGCCGGTGACCCCCGCGGCCTCGCCACACTGTGGCACGCCCCCAGCCAGCCAAGGAAGGTCACTGCCCCTCACAGGCCACCCTTAGCTCCACCTCGGTCGAGCTTCACCGGACCACGGCCGCCTCCTGCCTCGTCCCCGTCTGCACAGCCACCTCCGGCCAAGCCGCAGCTGTTGCCCGCCAGCCACAGCTGGCCATGGCCAGCCAAAGCTAGCTGCCGCTGGCTGGCTCTAGCCAGCATGAGCCACAACTGGCCACAATGCCCTGGAGCAAGCCACGAGTGGCCACGGACCTCCCCGGCGAGCCCCGACCCTCTCCGACCTTCGTCACTGCGTCGTAAGCCCCGTCGCCACCCAGAGCTTCTACCTTTCCCTCTTCTGTCTTTGACCTCACCTAAGGATTGGCCTTCATGCCTCGTGTTGTTCACTGCAGGGAAGCCTCAGCCCCACCTTGGTGCCACGAGTCACGATGTTGAACCATCTCGGCCCCACGTCAAGACGCAACCCGCCGGAGCCGCTGCCCCGGACGTGAACCGAGTGCGAGGGCATCCACAACCACACCTTGACGCCGCTACGGCTATGGCCTCGACACCCCATGCCGATGTGACCGCTCTACCTGCGTCAAGCCCTGCCTGCTCCGGACTCGGCCTGCACGATACGATCTGCCAACCGCAAGCCCTCGGTGAGGTGGCCAAGACCCAACCTTCCCAACCCCTGCTGACAGCAAGATGCCGATGAACCTTCCACCTTCACCCCTACTTACCTGCTCCCAGCCCAAGGCCGAAGACCCCTCTATGTGTCTGGCCTTTGAGCCATGTTTTCTGTAGGGACCTCATCGCCCGCTTGTTGCCGATGCTCGTAGACACGTCACACGTACACACGCACTCGTCGTGTCCTTCCGCGGCACTCACGCCTTGGATGACACCGGCATGAACCTGCTCTCGCCACTCAGTCAAGTACCTTGGCATGATCCTCAATGCCCTAGCCTTGGGGAGGTGATGTCCCACTTGTGCGAGGCCGAGCCCCGTACCACCAAAACCAACACATACACGCACACGCACCGAGAATGGCACGGCCTAGCCATGGTCATGATCGAACTCTCGGAGGCCGTCCAAGACCCCTAGGACTCCCGCTAAACTGCTGCCAAGCCATCCCTCGCCTTCCCACTTGGAAGACTCAAGGGCACGTCTCGACCCTCTTGAACCCTATGTGCACCCCCGTCCGCATGTTGCCAACTAAAGGCCTCGCCTTTCCCTGCTGTTAGTGGATCATAGCCATGGCTGAAACCACGGGGCCATCACCGTCCATGACCAATCCAACTCGGTGGTGTCGCGTCACTTGCGGCCACCGTAGCATGTGCACAAGCCCTTGCATGAACACAAACCCTCGCCTTGACCTTCATTGCCAATGTTTTGATGGCCGAGGCCACCACTCGCACACACCAGAACACGGAGCACTCACGCACAGCTGAGCCACCATGGCAACACGGCCCTGCCCACAGCGGTCCATGCTCGTGCTCATGTTCGTCACAAAACACGCACGATGATGAGTGAAATCTCGGGTTTGGCACGCTGCATGCACACGGATTGTTTGCCCCTTTCACAGCCCCGCATAGGACTTCGCACGAGCGCAAGCCCATGCCCTTGCCCATCGGTTCACCAGCCAAGCCATGAACCTGCCACGTTCTCACCGTCTGACCCCCTTAGTAGTAGCTGAGTGACCACCCGAAACCGGCAAGGCCAGCCCTGAGCCCACCAAATCCTGCCTTCTCCTTTTCTGGTTTTCAGAAGAACCTTCCCACCATTCAAAAACTCATGGAAAATTCATCCTAGCTCCAAAAATTACGAAGCCAGTTTCATAATTTCTCTTAAATCAAGTCCTACCTCCTAGTGTAGTCCCTAGGATCTTGTGTGATAGTTTTTATTACAGTTTCATTGCTTCTTGTTGGTGGCCGTTCTTGGCATTTATTTTACGTAGCGATGACTTGAGCTCGGATGGATTCAAGGATGCCTTGGATGGAGGAGGAAACTCCCGCTGATCACCTACAACGACTTCCAGAGACGCATACCATTACTTCCTTTACACCGCATGTGTCATGGCAGCACATTTACTTAGAGAATCCTATTAGGTATTGCAATTAGAACTGCTAGCGCTTTATATTTATTCATTTGCTAGTATATGATTTGCATGCTATTGCTAGAGCCCTAATTGCCTTGATTGAAACCACTTCACCCCGATCACCCAGCTCCGCGCTCGCACTTTTATATGTCTACCTACTTCCTTGCATTTACTTCCATCATAATTACATATATGCCTTTGATATGTGATGTGTGATGGGTGGGTGTTTTGTGGATAGTGGATAGGGGTAGCTGTGAGGCCCTCCCCCCATGAGACCTGTTGTGATACACGACGGGACCAGTGAATCCCGAGTGGGTGGTGGTGATGTGAGGAGTTTTGGAGACATTCCTTGCCCTTGACATGATTCTTTGGTGATACTGGCTAGAGTGAGAGGTTGCTGTGGTGTACGGAGTGCACAGTTGGCGGTAATTAATGCTTTATTCTACCCACCGACTATGATATAAAAAGGGAGAAAATAACATAATTCATATGCATATGTCATTTTATTTCACCAAGTTCTACT
This sequence comes from Eremochloa ophiuroides, assembly GCA_038502445.1. Classification (NCBI taxonomy): domain Eukaryota; kingdom Viridiplantae; phylum Streptophyta; class Magnoliopsida; order Poales; family Poaceae; genus Eremochloa; species Eremochloa ophiuroides. The sequence goes on from JAHLJS010000003.1 coordinate 105,695,256, forward strand.
TGTATTGGAGAAATACTGTTTTGCAGGACATGTAGATAAATACAATGGAAAATACGGGAAAAAGGCACAATTCGGAAAGTGTATTCGCGCAGCCCATTACCAAGAAGCCAAGAGAAGCCCAATCTACATCGAGGATCTGGGCCAATAACCGACATAGACGCGATCAAGACCCAACCAGAAGCCCACCACACAAAGGCGGTGGAGAGGTGTGCCAGGGGGTGCGCCCGGGCCCACAGCGCCGCCTCTCCCACCGACCTTTTCACGAGGCGGTTCATTAATCAGTTCCAAAGGCAGTTTCAAAGGTTACCATGTTTATCTCAACCCGAACCAACCTTTAGCCCATATAAATAGATGCCCAGAGCTCGTTGTAAATCAATATCAAGAATACAATTATCAGATCCACGACTACTCTCTAGTTTTAGATTATCTTTTAGTAGATTGGAGCAAGAGCTTCGTTGTAAAGAGAGAAGAACATCTTGGTTGTTCTTGGTATGAAGACATCTAGATCCATTTTGTTATTTTCTCTACTTATCATTATAGTTTTGTTCTTGATTTAGAGCAAAGTTCTTATGTTATGATCATCATATTAGAATTAGTTCTTAGTTCTAATTCTAGTTTTAGTTCTAATTCTAGTTCTAGTTCTTCTATCTTGATAAAAACATTAAGAACCCTAATCCTAAACTTGATTAATCATACTTTCGATTCAATTAGATTTAGAACTAGAACTAGATGGTGTTTTATCATGCCTTCGGGTATGCACATGTCCTTTACCTGTCGATCCATAGGGTCGGGGACCTGGGGGATATGTGTAGTCTTCTTCATACGCGAACGTGGTGTTCGGGTATAAGGGAGCAGGTGAATGCATTTCATACTCCACGGTTGAGGTGGTAGGCGGCAGGTGGTGACAGCCCTGTCCGTCCCTTGTAATCTCTCACGTCCGGGTATGGTGTAGGAGTCTAAATGGGCACCATGTTTGTTGGCAGTCCAGTACTAAAGTGTCCTCCTAATCCATCTAACTTTTAAATCTAATTCTTAATTAGATCAATGTATGAACAACTAATCATGAACATAACTGTGTGAAGATATTGTATCGCTCCATGTTAGAACCATTCTTTTATTATTTATACTAGAGAGAGTTATCTTTGGCTATGTATTCTTGATATCCTATCCATGAAATGATTATCTTACCCCTGCATTATACAATTGATTATTATACACAATTATTATCTTCTTGCCCAATTATTCTTAAGAGATTTATCCTGCCTTCCTTTGGAAAAAATATAAATAACGATACCCTGAATACTTCCGGATGAAATGCTACAATGATAATTCCGTGCGCTTGCGGAGCCTAATCCGTAATATATAAAGAATTATCAACAAGTATTTCTGACGTCATTGCTATTCTTAGTAATGATGTTAAGAAATACCAACAAGCATTTCTGACGCCATTGCCGGAGAAGGCTTAGGAAAAATCTTGAAAGAATATTGATCAATGATAATATGAGTGTGTAGTAATCATTGTTTATGCAGGCTAACTTTTATGTTTTCTCCATGTTGTGGATGAAAACAGGATAGTATATGAGTGGAAGCGGAATTGGTCTTCAGCTGCCAGACAACTACGTTGACAACCCTGAGGCATACTTGAGGAAAAAGAACATCGTTCTTTCTCCTTCCGTCTCGAAGGCTAGCTCACGCTCCACAGCATCACCCACTAAATCTGTCATGGCCGGATTGGAGGCAGCTATAAGGGCTGGTTTGATCACAAGGGTGCAGACGACTCCATTTCGAGGTCCGCCACAAGACGCAAGAGCACTTCTCCAACATTTTGTGGAGATATGCGATTCCACGACTATTCAGAACGTCGCACCTGATGTTGTTAGACTCAGAATGTTTCCTTTCTCCCTTGCGGGAGGGGCGAAACATTGGTTCTTCAAGGATAAAAATACTAATGACACTTGGGAAAAGTGTTCAGCTGCATTCCTCGAACTTTACACCTGCTTGGCCTCATGGGTGCAAGAAAAACGACACTGTGGTTTGGAAGCAGAATCTGCCAATTTTATAGAAATAGCAAGTCCAGAGTTCTACAAAGAAGAAAGTCACAGGTCCTGGAGGGATGATTCTATGCCTGAAAAGAAAGGAGATTTTGGACTCCCTTCCATCCCCATCCAAATTGGACAGCATAAATTTGAAGAAGCTATCTGTGACTTAGGCGCAAGCATCAATATCATGCCAAAGGTAATCTATCAGCACATTTTGCAATCTAATTCTTTATTATATATAACTATGCTGGTAAGGCTTGCAGATCAATCCATGCAAAAAGTGGAAGGTATTGAGGAAGATGTCCCTGTTAAAATCGGTAGTACTTATGTTCCTACATATTTCGTTGTTATAGATACCGGTTTTGATCTTAATTCACCTATTATTTTGGGACGACCTTTCTTGCTTACTGCTAAAGCCACAATTCATGTTGATGAAGCCAAAATTTGTTTTACCTTCAAAGATAGAATAGAAAATTTTCTTTTGGAATAAATAAATATCATCGTACTAAGTTCATAGAGGAACAATCACTAAAAGAAACTAGGGCTAAAAAGGAAAGAAATTATTTAGAAGGAAATCAAAAGCTACAATTTGAGCATGGAAAACTTGAGTTTGCTAGAAATACGGATTTACCAAGGATCCAAACCCTATGTTCTCCAAGACAATTTAAGCAGGGCTGGCAATATGAGATGCCATCCTAATCTAATTCTTCCAGATTGGGTGACACTCACAATCATAATTGAAGGAAGAAAACTCGTCACTCCACGACTATAAACAGGTGAGTCCTTGCCAAAGGTAAATTGGTAGTTATCTTTTTAATAAATAATTGGTATTATAAAAATCCTTGAAATAAAAATAAATAGTTAATATAGAATATAGAATAACAAACAACAAATAACTTTTGGAATAAAAATAAAAAAATTGTTATAAATAAGATACGAATAAAGTTATGGTTTGACGTCCATGATTGTGCTAAATTCTGCAAATAGAAAATGAATTTTCCTCTGTATAAGTATGTTTTGGTTTGAATTATGGTGAGTGATCCATCATATTTTCATAAGTTTATTAACTTAAGCATAGTGCTTAGGATAATTAACTTACCTTGATCAAATTAAACATAGTTTGAATTGATCATTGAACCAAGATTATCTTGTATAGAATTTTGTGGACTAACCCCTGCAGAAATTTCAACAAAACCTTGAGGGTAAGTCCAGAAGATGAAAGTAGAAATAGTACAACCCAAGCCATGAGCTAGCTTGGGGGAGGACCCCCACTTCAGAGGTAACTTGTATCTTTGCATTTGCATTTGTATATTTTTAGCAATTACATTAGCATATTTAATTTTCTATGCAATTTTCAATTATGCATTTAAAAAAAACTGAAAACAATAAAAATACCAAAAATATTAATTCATTCCACATGTGTAATGTGAAAATATGTTAATTCTCCACGTTGAAATGATGAATAGTTGCTCTGTTTTATATTTCTTCTGTGCCTAGTTTATAACTTTGAATTCCCCAAGATTTGGATTTATTGTTTAAAATGTCTCATCCTGAAAACTTAAAACTTAGTGGGTTTGCATAAAGCCTAATTCTTATCTAAGTTATTGTGAGTTATGCTATGGTATAGGATGAATCTACTATGAATTTGTTCTAAGACAGACTTGACATCCAGAGAATTTATTTTCAAAATGATAAAATTAAAAAGTTCCTCGATGATGATATATATACCTACCAAAGCCATATGAGACTATTTATTGCAAAACTTTACTTATATGCTACTTGTTATCATATTGACCTTTATTGAATTGATGTGACCATTGTTGAGATTATTTTCACACACCCGAGATCAAGATTCATGTGCACCCATAAATAAATGTTGACTCTTGCACTGAGAGTTATGCAACAACATGCCATTCATCCGATAAAGTGTTAAGGGTGCGTTTGGGAGCGCTCCACGAAACGGATTCTCGAAGAGAATCACTCCTCGGCTGCCAAACAATTTTTTCAGAGTGAAGTGATTCTCTGAAATGAACTAAGAGGCTGAGAGATGAAAAAGTAGCTTCTCCTGATTCTGGGAAGTCATTCTCTACAGTGATTTCAAGGGTTTATGCTAAAGAATCAAAGAGAATCATTTTCAGCCTCAGAATCGCTTCACCAGAGAATCAGGGAGCACGGCCGGAGAATCGGGGAGCACAGCTCTCCCAAACGGGCCCTAAACTTTCTTTGTGTTTCATGATAAATCTCTTTAAGTGTTTTCTTGCTAAAATATTTTATGGGGCTATATAAAAAAAGAGTGAGATAAAACAATGGGTACAAAGATGCCCGCCTGAGAGAAAAGAAAAATAAAAATGTGAAAACAATGGGTACAAAGATGCCCACCGAAAAAAAGAGAAATAAAAGAAAGAGAGATAGCCCATAATTTCCTGAAGTAAAGAGAAAGAGATTCATGCAAGAAGTTTAAATACAAAAGTTTGCATTTTTCACACACTTACACTTCTTGATCTAAGAGTATGACTTGTATCTCCTTTCGGTCCGGTTTTTAACTTAGCAATATTATATGATACAGGTATGCTATTCTTTCATGCCTACCTAAAACTCCACATAAGCTATTTATAGTAGGACGAGAGGAGAGGTATTTGGTAAGGAGAATATATACATTGAGCGAATGAGAGAATCATTTGACGAACTTCATTTCTTTGCAAAACCCTTCAAAACTTCCGGAAAGATAGTTTGTCTAGGAATGAATGATTAGTGATTTGACTTAACCATTCTATCTTGCAATAATTAAAGATTTGAAGTAAGGACGATAAGCCCCATAGGTGACAAGATAATAAATGGGTGGATAGAGTACCAATTTATTCAAATTAAGGAAGAATCTTTAGTTATAAGCATGGTACTTTTGAAACATAATCGGCATTGTAGCAACTCCAGATCAACAACCAATGTCTTAAACTTTGCTCGGGACGCGCAAAGGGTAAGCTTGGGGGATTTTGTTGGCGGTAATTAACGCTTTATTCTACCCACCAACTATGATATAAAAGGGGAGAAAATAACATAATTCACATGCATATATCATTCTATTTCACCAAGTTCTACTTGTATTAGAGAAATACTGTTTTGCAGGACATATACATAAATACAGTGGAAAATACGGGAAAAGGCGCACTCCAAAAAGCGTATTCGCGCAGCCCATTACCAGGAAGCCAAGAGAAGCCCAATCTACGTCGAGGATCTGGACCAATAACCGACATAGACGCGATCAAGACCCAACCAGAAGCCCACCACACAAAGGCGGTGCAGAGCCGTGCCAGGGGGGTACGGTCACGCCCATGGCGTGCCCGGGCCCACAGTGTCACCTCTCCCACCGACCTTTCGCGAGGCGGTTCATTAGTCGGTTCCAAAGGTGGTTTCGAGGGTTACCATGTTTATCTCAACCCGAACCGACCTTTAGCCCATATAAATAGATGCCCAGAGCTCGTTGTAAATCAATAGCAAGAATACAATTATCAGATCCATGACTACTCTGTAGTTTTAGTTTAGTAGATTGAAGCAAGAGCTTCGTTGTAAAGAGAGAAGAATATCTTGCTGTTCTTGGTATGATTACATCTAGATCCATTTTATTCTTGTTCTCTACTTAACATTATAGTTTTGTTCTTGATTTAGAGCAAAGTTCTTATGTTATGATCATAATATTAGAATTAGTTATTAGTTTTAGTTTTAGTTCTAGTTCTAGTTCTAGTTCTTCTGTCTTGATAAGAACATTAAGAACCCTAATCCTAAACTTGATTAATCATACTTTCGATTCAATTAGATTTAGAACTAGAACTAGATGGTGTTTCATCATGCCTTCGGGTATGCACATGTCCTTTACCTGTCGATGTAACACCCCTGGTGTTAATGTAACTAAAACCTGCCATGTCATCATGATTGTATGTAAATCAACCCGTATTTAACCCTATTAGCGTGCATTAATTAAAATAAATTTTATTCTTGCATATGATTGTGCATGGGTGAATTAGAGTGACTTATTTTGTTATTGTTTATGTTGGTGTGTATTGTTGGTATAAATTAACTGCACTATATTAAAGATTATTATTATCAAGGTATCCGCAAGCGCACAGATAAAACAACCCGATGTAGCACTTCACCAGACAATCCCGGTTTTAATATCGAATCCAAAGGAACAGTAGGTGATACTGACTAAGTCTATTGGCTCTTAACCCGATAACACAATCAATCCAGAGAATATCAAGAATGAGGAGATAACAAATGATTATCTAGATCTGACAACCAGTAAACTTTGAATAATATCGTTCTAATCGGGCAGTGACATGAATAAGAGGCGAAATTAGAGTTCCCTCCTACCAGACACTTATACACCTATCGATCCTATCAACGGAAAGTGGACTACAGAGGACTCAACGCAGCTGTCACCTACGCGATCTACCACTATCCGGCCAATCAGGGGACATTCACAAGTAATTATAGCCCAGACACCACGTCTACACTATAAACTACTACTTCAACCAAGGAGCTACCAAGATCAAAGCACTCAAATAGAGTTATAAACTTAAGAATGAATAAGAACAAATGCTTACTTGAATCAGGATGTTGAATACAAAAGTACCTCGGAACGCAACTCCGGGCGAGGGAGCTGAATCCAGACGAACACAGCTACGAAGAAGCTCCGACAGGCCAGGACTCCTCCGAATCTCTACTCATCTACTCTATCTCTCTAATCTCTCTCTTAATTGCTAGCCTAGATCTAGTGGATATCTATCTAATGCTTCAGGGTCTTCATCTCTTGATCTGGCTCTCCTCCAGGGGGGTATGCCTCTCTATTTATAGGCCGGTGGGATGCACGCATGCCGTAGGATCAAACCAACTTGAAATAAGGGCCCAGATGACTCCTAATAGGCGGTGGTAGAAGACTCCAGAAGGCGGCGCGGGAGAAACCCTAGGGGGGCGCCGGCCGGCCCCACCCTGTGGGGTTTCGGGCTCCTGTGCTTCAGGTGTGTTCTGGATCCTTCTAACTTGCTGATGAAGTATGTTTCCATCGCGATCAAGTTTCGTGGTAATTATGCTCTTTAATCCTTCTTTTAAGCTTTTCTGGAAAATCCCCTGGAAAATAGACAATTCACCAAAACTCGTGGAATCTGTCAGTAATAAACCTATTCTACTGGATATTCATGTTTAATGCTGGGATAATTGATAATAAAATTTGGATGATAACATGTGTCAATATGTATTTACCTAAATCCAATTAGAAAATAAAAAGAAAGTCAATTATAAATCCTAAAACGGACCCCGAAACCATAAATCAAAAACTAAGTAGAATCAAGGGTGGAGCCTTTAACAAAAGTTGTAAACCCTTAAAAGTTGAGAAACTTCTATTTGGGACAATTTTGAAGTTATTAAAAAGAATTTCAAATAAAACCTTAATCTATGTTTTAAAGTTTAAACTTGAAATGCAAATTCAAAAACTAGCAAGAATCTGATGATGGTCCCTTAATAAAAGTTTTAGTCCTTTTAAAATTGGACAACTTTCATTTTTGAAGATTTTGAAGTTTACCAGTGAAAATTTAAATTAAACCCCAATTGGTGTTTGTTTATTCAAATTTAAATGCCCTTTTAAAAACTATCAAGAATTTGGGCAAGCTCCTTTAATAAAAGTTGTAAGGCTTTTCAAGTTGAACAACTTTTATAGTTGGAGATTTTGAACTTATGCATTGAGATTTCAAATTAAACCCTGATGAGTGTTTTACAATTTAAATTTGAAATACTATTTCAAAACTATAAAGGATCTAGCAAAACTCATTTATTGAAAGTTGTAAATCTTAACAAATAGAACAACTTTTATTTTCAAAGATTCTCAAGTTGTTCAAAAAACTTTGGAGAATTTGAAATGGATTTCAAATTGAACTTTTACCTCCTTTTCCATAATTTCAAAAGTATTCAACGTTTGGATATGATTCAAAAAGAAAAGTTGATCTTCATGAAATTTGGCACATCTTTTATTTTTGGAGAATCTCCTGTATCTGTGTAGATTAGGGAGTAATTGGCAACAATAGGCTTTGACCTTGGATTCTGCTACAGTGCGGAAGGGGGGTCCGGTCTGCTCTGCTCTGCGCGGCAGGGCCGCGCGTGCGCGCGTCGCACGCCGGCGCCGCCCGAGGCCGGCCAGGTCTGGGCGCCGACGTGTCGGGGTCGCGGGGGTCCCGGCCACGCGCTGCGCCAGTCCTTACCATCTATAAAGCTTCGAAGCCGCCGTTCTTTTCCTTTCCTTCTCCACGGCCGCCACCGTCGAGCTTTGATTCGACGACGGAATTCATCGTGCACAGTCAGCCATCGTCCACTCCATCTCGCAGCTAGAACCGCCTCTTCGTTGCGCGTCGATTAAGCCAGCTATCACGCTCTGTTATTGCCTGTGGCCCGAGGACGTCGTGCTTCCTCTCCATTGCCGGTGGGGTGCCGCCGTGCTCGGTTCAACGAGGCTAATGCTCCACGGTGAGTTTCTTCCCTCAAGGCTGCGCGTTTTAGATTCTATCTATCTTCCTGGAACTCACGAAACCGACCGTTTCTCCTTTGGAGCTCTGTGGACACCAGAACGACATCGTCGTCAACGGAACACGCCGCCGAGAACACCTTCCACGTCATCACGAGCCTTCGACCTCTCTCCAGCCCGACCAACGTGAGCACGGGGTTCAAGGTGAGGTACCAATGACCTGAGACCCCTCTGTTTGAACCCTACCGGACCATGGTGACCGGAGCACCACACGCCGCCACCTGCTGCTCCGCCGGTCCGCCATAGCCGGTATCTCGTGGACTCCCGAGCTCTGAGCGACGAAATTAGGCCCTAAGATAATGTGCTGAAGTGTGGCGAGCTCGTCGGTGGATTCTCCCTCGCTGGAGGAACCGCCGGCGGCGGACCCGAGCCGAGCCGGCTTGGCGGCTTCGCCCGTGCTCTGCTCTGTTTACCTGTTGGGTTGAGGTAGAAGAAGAGGGGAGAGGCCGCGCTGGGCCTGTTGTGCTGTGTTGCAGGCCGCTCTGGGTCGGCCCAGTGGGTGCAGAGGCACAGGGTGAAAGGAGGAGAGGGAGCTAGGCTGCGTGGGCTTGCATGCAGGCATTAGGCCGTCTCGGGCCGAATTACAGTTTTCCATTTTTCCATGCGAATTAATTGGTGTTTTCTATTTCTTCATAAATTGAATAGTGTTGTGCCTTGTTTTTTAGGAATTAATTTACTGCTTCACAAATCATGAAAATATTTTTGTATACTCTGTACAATATGAAGAATTTAATAAAAATGTTAAATATGAATTTTGGATGACTTTGCAGAGAGTAAAAATGGCTAATTTAATTCATAAATGTGACTCGCATGAATTTTGTAACTATATATCCAAAAATAATGAAATTTATGTTAGTACTGTTTTAAGTCAAGATCTACCTGTGGAAAAAAGGTTTGGGCTTAAATGGAAAAAGTTATATATTTATTATTCCATATCTCGTAAAATAATTAATAAAAACCCTACGCATTTTAGGTTTTGTGTGACTTTTGGATTGAGTGATGTCCCTGGGTCATTAACTTGAGATGATCCTTGGCACCTTAATTAGTGTTTGGGTTCTTAATTAAATTGGTAATTTAGAACACTAATAATTTATGTTATTCACATATGATGATAGGGTTTAATAATTTGCTTGGGAAAAGGGTTGATAGTGTTCTAGGGGAAAAACTAATTCGACTTTCAACGACTGTTAAAATAGTCAATAAAATAAAGTGGTTAATACTTAATAGTAATTAGTTACGTTGACTTACAACTTTATCATGGAGGCAAGTTGTACTCAACTTACAAATTAAGTTTACTTCTATTGATCAGTGGTTTTTGTGCATCTCCTGCATCATGGCATATATATCATCATGTTAAGTGTTACATTATTATTTCATGTAGTGAACGCGCGATGATTATTATCTGAAGCAAGTCCCGAGAAAGGTCTTCGCTCGGTAGACGTGGATCTTCTCAACGTTTGACTACAGAGTTCTATTTACTTCAAGCAACAGGCAAGCCCCGGTGCATTCAGCCCCTTCCTTGTGAATTACAAAATGTTTATAATTTGAGTTAATCTACTGCATTAGGTTTATAGGAGTTGATTGATAACCCAATTGATGCATTACCAATCTTGACCGCTGAAATATCCGGAAACCATTTTAAAATAAAATGTTTGGAGAAATGCTTAGCTCTGCTTGAATAATTTAGATTTGCACAAATGCTACTTTTGAGGTATTGTGATACACATCATTGATTAATTTATGAAAAAGGGAATTGGTAATGTTCTCGTTCGGTGGCTGTGCACCTGATCAGTACATCGTCACCAACGGGAAGCGATTTTTCGTTCGGTGGGCCATATGATTGGGTTAGAGTCCCAACTTATCGTCGCCGACGGAAAAGGGATGTGAAAACCGGGTGGTCACCAGTGTACTTGGGTTAGAGTCCCGATGCATGGTTTCCAACGGAAAAGTAATAGGGACCGTTCGTTGTCGGCCTGCTGTAATCGAGACTTTTTGCAACTAGCCACATACTCCGGGAAGCCCTATCTCCGGTGGCTCTATTGCTTGAACCGACAACCACGCACTGGGAGTGGAGAGATGGCGAGAGCAGCGTGTACCCTCGTGACCATCGTGCCTGGAGACAAGAGGAGTACTGTGCTCTCGGGTGGCGCAGGACCGGTTCAGGGATAGAAAAGCCGTGGTAGATGGGGTTGACATATGCAAGCTTAGGTGCTACATATGCAGTGTGGATAGGGATCCCCAGCTGGGTACTAATCGATTCGAATCGTCGTGCTCCTCGGTTATGGAGACTTGATCCTCACACCTACATCAAAAAGTGGTTCGGAATTAGGATGTTTTTGAGAATGAATAAGTAATTAGAATTAAAGGATACATATGAAGGAATTGAGAGCCAATGATATTGAATATAATAATGTTGACTAAAATATTGAAAATATGATTAGTATTGCTTTTCTCGTACAATACTTTGACTCTTGCTAAAGCCTTACCTTGACTCCCCTCAACCTGTATTCCTGAGTATTATTCCTTTTTCTTAGACGGGTAAGTCTTGCGGAGTACCCCAGTACTCAAGGTTTGTTAACCCCTGTTGCAGGTAAATTAAGGGTACAGTTCTGCGTGAGATCGTGCCGGTCAACGGATCGTGCATGGACGGAGGTGTGTATATGATAAACCCTTGGGCAGGGTGTCTAGTTGTATACAGCTTCTCCACTACGAAACTCTAGTTTGGGATAATGTCAATCATATTTGTAAATCTAGGTTTATGTAATACTTCCGCACTCTTCACTCTGATTTATTTTATTTGTGTAAACTGTTGTAATGCTTGCAAGGTCTTTACAATGATATCCTTGGGGAAATTAGGGTTTCCCAGGAAACCCGGCAGGCCACCTAGGTCAATGGGAACTCGTGCAGATTGATCGTGGGTCCTTAGTGACGATGACGGTGCACGTGGGCCCTATGTTTAAGGCGGTTCTATCACAGTCGATCCGTAAGGTCGGGGACCCGGGGGGATATGTGTAGTCTTCTTCATACGCGAACGTGGTGTTCGGGTATAAGAGAGAGGATGAATGCATTTCATACTCTACGGTTGAGACGGCTGGTGGTGACAGCCCTGTCCGTCGCTTGTAATCCCCCACGTTCGGGTATGGTGTACGAGTCTAAATGGGCACCGTGTTTGCTGGCAGACTGTCACACCCCAAAAATTTCAATTTTGGGATGTGAATAGAAAACACTAAATAAAATGAATTATTTAATAATTTCCTAAAATTAACTAAGCTTTAGATAGTTTTGCATCAACTTTGTAGAATAAAAATGGCTTTAAAAAGATTTTCTTAATTAATCTTTCTAGGGTTGTTGCATTCATGCTTGGTGCATTATTTTATTTGACTGAAAAATGAATTATAAAATTCATTTAAGCCCAAGTGGTGTTTTCTCTATTTCCAAAATACAAAAGAAAAAGAAAAGGGCAGCTTTCCCGCTCCCTCTCACTTTCTGCCGAGCCCTATTCCTGCTCTCTTTGACGCATGGATATGATTCTCATCTCAATGTCGACATCTACTCTAACCTTCATGCAAAGGTAATTGCAGCAACTAATTCTTCCTAAAAATAGAAGTGGCAGCACTCTTTCTCCCACCACTCAGTCACCACACACCGGCCCTGATCCATTTCCCCGCTCGCGACCAGCTCCTCACCCTCTCTTTCACGTGGAGAAGGCTCGCAACCAGCTCCTCCTCACCCTCTCTTCTCCTCTCTCTATAACCGCCACTCCCCATTTCTCTCATGCAAAACTAACAACCCACCCTCAATGCTCATTATTCCTCCATATTCCTCTCCCTAAAATGGATGAATAAATGGCAGACATACTCCATCTCTTTCCACTTCTCAAATGTATGAGTAAAGGATAGACATGCATCACCTCCTGATGCTGCTCACGCCCACCACTTCTCATGCAAAAAAAATATATGCACCCATTCCTTCCTCGCATAATTTGCTATACTAGACACAACTTGAGTGCTCCTTTATTTTGTCCATTCAAATGCATGCATGGACAAAACCTCTGGCCATATCTCCTCTCTTCCTCACGCCCAAAAATAGAAAGGACTCCTCCTTCTTTTCCTCCTGCACCTCCTATGAATGGCTGCCCCGTCGCACCCCTCCCTGGTCTTCCTCCTCCCCTATGCCACCCGCATGAATTGCTCTCCTTTAATTCCTCCTCCCCTCCCCAAATCACTCCCTTCCTTTCTTTTTCTTCTGCTCGACAAGAAACAACAACCACATCTTCTCCTCCCTCCCACTCGGTCACCACACCGCATGCGCGCAGCTCGCGGCCTCCCTCCCACTCGGTCACCACACCGCATGCGCGCAGCTCGCAGCCACCACGGACGGCGCACGAGCATGCGACCCGATCCTCACTCCTCTCTACTACCTCCTCTTTCTTTTCTAAAGCACCTCTAAGGCCCAGCTCTACACACCACACCCACACCCGCACTGTGCCTGGAGCACCGCCGCTCCGTTCCGTCACCGGCCGCCCTTGCTCCGTTCCCGACTTTGTTCGACCCCTCGGTGAGCATGCCTCTCTTCAACCTCTCTTTAATCCCCTCCTAAGAGCATGTTTCACCCCATCAATTTCTCTATAACTCTTGATTTGCATGCAAAAATAGCCGTGTGTCTCCTCTACAATTGTCTCATGCAACCATGCATTCTCCCCTCTCTCCCATGCGCTCCAATCTCTCCTTATGCCGACCTCCACCTTATCTGCTCATGCAAATAGTACTACACATATTGATCTCCCAAAATTCCATAGCCCTTAATCCTCCTCTCCATCAATTTCTCTCGACAAAAATGGTTCCCTCTCAGCACAGCGATTCCGCTTTGCTGCTACATGTCTCAACTTGTCCTGGAATCCATCACATCATGCAGTGGTAAGGAGTTTGTCCTTCTCTGTTCTTCATCATGAAACTAATCTTCAGTGCCTCCTCTGTTGTGATGATGCCTAGCAATCAAGCACTACACATTAGTACGCTTTTTAGTTTGTTTTCCTCATGTATGGTGTATTGCTTTAGGTATCAATATATTATGCTTGAGCATGTTGTTGCGGTCTTTGGAAGAGAAGATGTTTGATGTTGATCCAACAGTTCGATACCCCGGACCCTACCCAGTTCGAAGGCAAGTGTCCTTGACCATCTTGCACCTACTCTTGTTTTACTTTTGAGTTAGAGTAGTTAGACCATTAGTTGCATGCAGAGTCTAATTTTGAATCCCATGTTAGGGTTTACTAGAACTTATTTATTATCATCCTTGTAACCTCTAGTTGAGAAATGGTAGAAGTAAATGCTTAGCCTTGCAGTCTTGGGTTCGGAAGAGTATAATTTAATAATGATTAATGATCTATGCAACATGTGGGATTGGTAATCTTTTTAGTAACATGGCGAGTCAGGCAAATCCGGCAGGATGGACAGTTTTGTTGGAGTTTGGTTTGTGCCATGAATTTGGCGGCTGATGTTGGTGGATTGGGTTTGTGCTAGAATTAATCCTGCCTGGATCCCAAGGATCGGTTCCCGAAGTCTGTAACCTGGCTTTATAGTGCAACCATGAGGTCTGGATTGGGGCTAGACCTGGCTAATTAATTAGTCTCTCTAAGTTGGCTTTACACGGGGACGGTTTGTGTGGCTCAAGAGGGGGCCCATGGGGGCGAAACCTTAGAGAACGTGTAAAACAGGCTTGGAGGGGTTTTGTAAAGGGCTTGTAGTGTGATCCCGCTGTGCACCTAGGCATTGTTCGGCGTAATGGAGAAAACATGAATCGTGGTGAAAGTGTGTAACCTCTGCAGAGTATAAAACTGATATATCAGTCGTGCTCGCGGTCAAGAGCTGGCTTGGTACCCCTTTGGGATTAGTTGGTTCCCTGGTTCTGGTTGGGTGGTTCCTTTGAAAAAGGAATGGGTGCTTGGATGGACTTCCAAGTGTTGGTTGCTTTGATGGACTTCCATGTGTGGTTGCTCGGATGGGATTTTCGAGTGTTGGTCACTCTGAGGAGATGAATTTTCACTTAGTTAAATAGGTGCTTAAGGAATTAAGGTAATAGGGTGTGTCGCTTTAGGTGCTGTGTCAAACCAAGTTAGCCTATCCTTGCTTTAAGCCCACATGTCATATTTCCTACACTTGCGGAGTACATTTCGATGTACTTACCCTTCCTCTTTGTCCCCCTGCTACCCCACCCAGACTCTGGAGTTGACGAGGAGGAGTACATAGAAGACGGTGCCTTTGACCCTGATGACGTGTACTAGGCTGGTGCTGCCCCTGGTCGACGTTTCTGTGGAGGTGGCGTCCCTTTTCCGTTGGAGTTTTATTATTATTTATGTAATTTTCTTTTAGACCCACAGGTCATTTTGTAATAATGTTACGATATGTATTTCAACACTATTATGATACTATAATGAAGTCGATATATGTATGAAAATTGATCCTGGCACACATATATTGTGCATTCGATTTTGTCCTTAAAATCGGGTGTGACATAGACCAGTACTAAAGTGCCCCTCCTAATCCATCTAACTTTTAAATCTAATTCTTAATTAGATCAATGTATGAACAACTAATCATGAACATAACTATGTAAAGGCTCCATGTTAGAACCATTCTTTTATTATTTATACTTGAGAGAGTTATCCTTAGCTATGTATTCTTGATATCCTATTCATGAAATGATTATCTTACCCCTGCACTAGACAATTGATTATTATACACAATTATTATCTTGACCAATTATTCTTAAGAGATTTATTCTGTCTTCCTTTGGAAAAATATAAATAACGATACCCTTAATACTTCCGGGTGAAATGTTACAATGATAATTTCGTGCGCTTGCAGAGCCTAATCTGTAATATCTAAAGAATTATCAACAAGTATTTCTGACGTCATTGCTATTCTTAGTAATGATGTTAAGAAATACCAACATGCACCAGGTGTAGTTCCTGTGGCGGGAACACACAGTCCTGGAGGGACGACGGTCCTCGAGGGACATTGAGATGAGAAGTTTGTGGATAGACCACCTCTGAGGGGTGAGTCTGGTGCTATGAGGCACATGGTTTGGTGGAAGGTGCTCGCTCTGGCCAAACTAAGGACTTTGTAGGCTTCACCATAAATCACAGGCTCTTTTTCGTACACATCACATGCTTACATGGGTGCGGCCCATTGCCCAAATTAGTGCAGGCGACCACCAGTCTCTGTGGGAGATAGTAGGCACGCGGTCTGTGACCCTGTGCAATTAGTGTCAGGAGGGTGGAGATTACTCCGTGCTACCTCAAGGACACGACCCCAGCTTATATAGTGGCGTCTATAAATCTTTGCTCTGGCTGGTGGACAAGTCTGGTGTTAGTCGGCCTAGTTTGCAGTGGCGGTGTTCACCACCGATGGTGATTCAATGGTGGTGTTCATGTGGGGTAACAGTGGACACCTCTGCAGAGTCATAATCTATACATATAGCCACGATCTCGGTTATGATCATTTACCTGTGTGCAGGGCACGGCTGTCTAGTCTCTTCTTGTGCTGCTTCTCTCCCCCTGAAGATAGGTCCGGCTTGAGGCCATTGAGACGAGGGGCATGTGGAGGCCACCTCGTTGACTAGACTGAGAGTGTGAGGGTGCTGTGAGGGATGATGAGTGATGAGATATGAGACGAGATATGAGATGAGTGGATGTGAGATTGAGATTGTGGGTTGGATTATGTTAATATATATATATATATATATATATATATATATATATATATATATATATATATATATATATATATATATATATATATATATATATATATACTTTATATACTTGCTACTTCCGCATGTGTTAAGGATGGAAACTACAGCCAAACTATTAGGATCGCCAGATCCCTTATTTTCTATGTTTTCACTAAAGCTCAATGGTGCTGACCATAGCCTGCACACATCTGGCGGTGTGCAGATTTCTTGTCTTGCAGTGGTGTTGGGATTAGTAGTTGGTTTGCGATCTGCTCTCAAGGATGCCCGTGGACTGGAGAACCGCCAAGCTTCGCTGCTTCGATTAGATTAATGGTGCTTTTGTTTGACTTTAGCCCAGAGGGCTTGTAATTAGATTATTGTATTAGGCTTATTTTTGTACTCTGTTACCGTATGACTATGTAATTAGTTGAAAAGTGGACGCCCGTGATAGGTGAGGTATCCTGGGACTATCACAGAGGGGCAAGAGAGTCGGGATTTCTATTTCGGAAATCCCAGTTCGCTTCAAGTAGAGCCTAGTTCACCACTTGAATGAAGTAGAAACCTTAAGCACAAGTAGATCGGGACCAAATCCTAGAAACACCAGCAAACAAGTAGAGCACAAAACAAATCACAGCAACACAAGAGACAAGGTGTTTATTCCACGGTTCAACTTGCCACAAAGGCTTGTCTACCTCCACGTTGTTAAGGAAGCCACAAAGGCTTGGGTTTTCCACCCTATCCTCTTCTCAAGTCAAAAGAACAAGTCTCTTGAGATTAGCAAGGGAATCAAAGGGAGAGAGTTGTGGAGCTTGAGAGCCTTCAATGGTGAGAGCAAAGCTTGTCTGAAGGTTGGTGATGAGTGAAACGGTCGAGATGACCGTTGGGGGGAGCAGGGGAGTGAATGACAAACCCCTGTTGTCCCAACAGTAACTTTTAAGTGGCGGCAGTGCCGCTCAGGCCAGACAGCAACAAGTAGAGAGTGAAAGGGATGGCTGTCTTGGCTAGGTTTGAGGATACTTTGGTGGAACTTGTGAGCACTTGGTTGCACTTTTAAGCATGTAGATTACACCCTTGATAGTACGGCTTATCCTAAACTCAAATTCAAAACATAAAAGAAATTAAACTCCTTTGAGTTGAATTGCATGTCCATTTGTAATTGGGGGGTTCCACCATCATAAATATTATCCTCTTGTTCATTTAACCTGCTTGTCAACTTGATAAATCTCATTAGTCCTCTAATTGCATGGTCATTATCACCAAAAGTCATAATAGGGCTTGATTGCACTTACAAAAATGCAATAGCACCAAGACCAATCCATGTACGCAGCCATGTGCGAGTAACCTTAGGCCACAACCAATGGGAGTTTCATTGGAGTACTCATTAAATAGCATGCCACCTAGGATTTCTTGTTGACGTGGCACGGAAGTAAAGAAGATAGAGAATGAACCAGCTTCATCTAGATGAAACCTCCTGTGCACGGTTTCCGACTCTTGTTCAGTCATAGAATTAAATGTTAAGGGTGCCTATGAAACAAGAGACAATGTATTGTAGAATGAGTTTCATCTATGATTTCATTTCCATTTTGTTGATATGGCATCTTGGAAACAACAAAATGAAACGTTCCATTGGGATTGGCTTTATCATCTCCTATCACTGATTTGCTCAACTGAGGATTATAGAACACTAGCCGGGACCCCCGCGCTTTGCGCGGGCGGGATGAGAATACCAATTTCTGATAATACCTTTATTGCCATTTAAGACGCAAAAGGCAGATCGTAAAAAGTTTTTTTCCCCGATGTACTCCATTGCAAGTTATAAGTCATTTCTAGACTTTTGGAGAGTCAAACCATTATTGAGACAAATATGAAGATTGATGATACCAAATAAACGTACAATGAAAATATATTTGATGAATAACCTATTGATACTTAATTAATGTTGTAAATATTATTATATTATTATATAAACATAGTCAAAGCTGAGATGTTTTGACTCTCTAAAATTTTTCGAATCACTTACAATTTAGGATGAAGGAAGTATCTATGAAAGAAAGGATACAAACTGGACTGATTGTAATGTCTCGTACGTACAGATTATTGTTCAAATAGTATCTTGTAGAGACGATTGGAGACTCCCACTTTTGTCACTCTACTCATGAAGAATCAGTTGTAGTAGGGACAAAATACCGAAGAAAAAAAAAACATGTTAGGTGATTCGTTAGCCTATCCCTGGTTTTCATGCTGACGACTTAGCAAGAAGCGTAAAGATTAGTTTGACCCAAAATCTGAGAAATATGTGTGTTGCATTATATTGAAAGTGAGCTGTACATGAACACAGCTAGGAAATAAATATGAGAAATAATTCAGAATGCATAGCTGCTCTCATAAATCAGCATATTATGTTCCTTCAGCTCCGTTGTTTTATCTAAAAGAGAAGTAAGGAACAAAGACATGAGAGTTGGTCAATACCATTTCAAATACAATTAACTACAACAACAGAAATTGAAGTCCTAGTAATATGTCGGCGGTAGTGGCATGGCCAAAATAAGCAAGCCTGGTAAGGTTATATAAGAAAAATCTATAAGTAGAAACCTGCGTGCTACCCTAGTAGAATCTGTCAATGAATGGATGAGATTAGCATGCACAGTCAGGAAATCTGCAGGTGGCCATGTACATTACAAATACTGTAACTGAAATAAGCAGAACGGATGGATATTTTGAAGCAGCGTTTTGTGAATACAGCATAAGCAGCAGCTGGCACATGGTGCACTGGATCTAATAAAGTTTTATTGGAATCAGATATTGTGATAGCTGTACAAAGCATAATGCAAAATGAAACACATGGCCGGACAATAGTTTTTACAAAATCAATCAATCCTAGTAGGCCTTATAGAAGACCTGTACACATATATGTAGCAAGTAGCATCTGAGAAATTAAAATATTTACCAACAATACCATGTGGACAAAGTTTACGTAGGTTAATGTCAGGAACTCAGGAGCAGTGCCAATATTTAGCCTGGATATAATGCATATATTAGTAAAGAGCAGATATAATTTTTTTTCTGGGAAAAAAGAATCACTGCCTGCGTGTATATACCAAATCGAACCCTTCGTTACAGAGTCTTTTGAGGGTGGGGTGGGGTTCCATGAACCAATATGAATGCATGCATGAATCATAGGTGTAAAATTACACTGAAGATGTATAGAGGGAAGGGAGCCCAAAAAATAAAAAAATAGACAGAACAAAGGTAATGTGTTGGAAAGATGTCAAGTGTCACATAAGGTTCTCGAGTTGGAAGTAAGGCAATAGAGGTACAGTTTAATTCATATATTTATATAAGCACCAAGCTCGTAACAATATTGACATGATGGAAAGCAGATCTGTGCAAGTGCTTTGCTAAGGCGATTCTGAACACAACAGAATTAAACATACAGGATTTTCGTTTTGGAACTTGAAATCTTGTAATTTAAAATATCTTGAAGCGGTATGCTCAGAATGCTCATAGGTCGTAGCACACCATTCGTATATTTTTCATTGGCTACATAAAACTAAAGTACATGCTAAAGGTTGGTAGAACATTTATTTGACCAACATGCAGACATTTTTTTATTTAATAAAACAAAGTTATGGTAAAATTGCAGAATGGAGTAAGGAGGCAAAATAGAGCGTACTAATCCAATATCAAAGAATAAATAACAAACAGAGGTGATTTTCTCAAGTTCTCTGTTTGTACCTTTGTTCGCTTCTCATATACATATAGGTGTTCAGCTTTTTTTAAGCGTATAGATGTTCAGCTGAATCCGTGAAGTATGGGCGCATGGAAGGGTATCTTCCTAATCTGAAAACCTCATAAGAGCACAAAAGAAGAGAGAAGCCAGGATAGGGAAAAATAAAAGAGAAAAAAATGTGTACATTGGACCCGCAGCAATGGCATTGTGGCCTCCAACCGGAGCACACCTGCTTGATGAATCTGTAGAAAAATCATTAGCACATAAATGTGTAAGGGCAATAGGAGCAAAAGAAAAGCATGCGTACATTGAACCCCAGTAACCCGGGGAAAAGAAAGAGGTTTCGGAGCTGTGACCTTGGGAGGAAGGATTATGCCCTTGAGACCCTAAAATGATGTTGGCCTAAATGTTAGCCTTCAACAGAATTAGAAAATAACACAAATGGTGGCCATTTGGTACATCAGTAGCAGAAGGGGGTATGGAAAAGAGTCTGCCTTGGCTCAATTCCTGTGAGTAGTACACGGTGATCCAAGCGTAAATTGTCATGTCAATTGGCTCCGCAAGTTGCAGAATCTGTGTGACAAAAATGAGCACGCACCAGGCACCAATCACTACATCAGATCACTCCATCAGCACCTATACTATCTGAATAAGCAATGTTTGAAGGGAGAACAAACGCACTGAACGTGCTTGGCGCGGTGGCACACGATGCGCCGGAAGAGGCACGCCGCCGACAGCAGTTGCCCCCGCTAAGAGTCCGGCCAAGCAGCTACCGTCCCGGGCGCCACCAGCGCCGTACTCCCGTGGTTGTTCTTCCGGTCGTCGTTGGCATCGTCGACGGTGGGATCCGAGACGATAGAGAAAATGAAAAAGAAGAAGAAGAAGAGGAGGAGGAGGAAATAAGAAGAGAAAAAGCCGAGCATATACCTCGCCCTGACGCTGCATCAGGACGATGCTTGTCCACGTACGGCGCGAGGGACATAGCTGAAGGTGCCACGGGTGGCCTGCGGGGGGTGCGCGAGGATGAGGCGCCGGCGAAGGAGTTGCCCGCAGGCAGGGCGGGGCTACCGCGGAGGACGCGTTGCACAGGCCCTGGAGGGATCAGGCACGGAGGCCCGCGACGTGGATTCCGTCGGTGAGGCGAGCCAGAGCGGCGCTGGCGTTGTCCCCAACTGCGGGGCTACGCGACGGCCAGGCACCAGTTGGAGATGGCCGCAGGCGTGGGGAGTGGGGCGCTGCGCCGTCGCCGGAGGGCGCGAGTAGGCGAGGTAGAGCCTGCGCGGCAGCGGAGGTTGGGCGGCGGCGATTTTGTTGCGGCGCCTTGTATGGAGTGTTCGAGAGGCTGGGCGGGCGTGGCGGGCGTCCGCTCGAGCAGGCAGCAGCGGACGGTAGACAGAGAATCATTGTGGATGAACAGGAATATATGAGGAGGAAACGTTGGCTGAATAGTGTTTGGCTACAGTTGCTATCACCAAGGCTAGTCTCAATAGCCAGTGTCATTGCACGGTTTCCAAAATTACTAGATGAAATGAAACGGTGAATAAAATGATATCAACAACGCAGTATTTCACCTTACTATTTTCAAGGCTAGGCAAAACATTTAATTACTGCAGGTTGTTGAGATGATATGCACCTTATGAATTGTGTAGCCATTTCTATTTGTTTTCAAATCAAGTACTGATAGTTGTTTTCACGTTGGCACACTGAAATTCACAGAGCTATTTCCACACATTCTTTTACATCTCATGTAAAAGGAAATATTCAGGCAAATGCAGATAACAGTCAGAAAGAAAAAAAAAAGTTCAGATAGCCTATCTCTGAACGAGCTACAGAGCAACCATCCGGTTGTTTTCACAAGATAGTTGTATTGACGATGGGCGTTCAAATGTCACTGCAGAAACGAAATTAGCTGACGATGAGCATTCAAACATCTTTACTTAGATAAATTCTCATGGGCAGTAGACAAAATTCAGAACTACTATTACCTATATGCAATTGAGGCCCTCTCCCTTCTACTGCATCTCTCTATCTACACAACCATCTGTTACTCTGATTAACAGCATGCTTCTCCATCAAATTCTAGTAGCACAACTCAAATATTGCAAACAACACTAACGATCAGTCACTGCACGAGCAAGTGATCTATTGCTTCTCAACTTGCATCTACAGCCGAATTCTCAGTGGTGAGGGGGTTGGGGTTGAGTAGTTGACGGCAGCGGTGACGTCGAGCGGGCACAGGCTGAGCCCCCGCGTCCGCAGCCGCGTCCCCCTTGTTCCCTTCCCGTCAAGGATCGGCACAACACATGCAAATAGAGATCAGTGGAGAAGCAAACTAACGGAACAGAGCCACGAACGAATCCAATCGAAGGCTGCTGGGAGCGGAGGAAATCGGCGCAACATGGGAGGCCGCGGCGATGAAGATAGAGGCCACGACGGCGCAGGCGAGGACGCCTTCTCCGGTCCCAGCCGGCTACCCGCTCCTCTCCCTCCACTGTCAGACGTGGGCACAGCCGGCGAGGGAACTGGTGGCGGTGCTAGGAGGGAAGGTGGCGGCGGCGGCGCATGCGACGAAGATGAAGGCCGCGACGGCGCAGGCGAGGACGCTTTCTTCAGGCCCAGCGACGGCGCGGGAAGGATTGGGGGGAGGCGCGAGGGAGGCAGGCAGGAAGGAGGCGGAGGAGCGCGCCGTCCCGGCGGCACGGGATCGACGATGAAACGCCTCACCCGCTCAACGCCAGTTTCGTCGCGTTACGGAGGACTTGGAAACCGTGCCCAAACGTGTCGTGGCCATGAAACGTCATGCGGAGATTGCTTTTACTCCCTCCGTCTAAAAAAAGGCATGTTTTAGGTGTTCGTGCCGGTAGTTTGACTAGATTTATAAAAAATACATGTAATATTTATATCTCTAAATAAATTTGTTAAAAAACTAGACTCAAATATCTATCCAATGATACTAATTATGTGTTATAAATATTTATATTTTTTTAATATAAATTTAATCAAAGATATTTCTCGGAAAGCGAGAACGATATTTTTTAAGGGACGGAGGGAGTATGCTAATGCTTCACTTCTCACGACATTTTGTGAAGCTGTTAAATTAGTTTCAATTTTTATCAACATTTAATGTTCAATGCATGTGCTGTAAAATTGATGTGACGAAACTTTTTTATTTTGCGGTGAATCTAAACAGGGCCTAATTAATGTGCATGACACTCCCATGACACCCCATTAAGACTGGCCTAGCCCTGTATAGATTCACCATATAATACAAAAGGTTCCGTCACATCAATTTTTCGACACATGTGTGGAGTATTAAATGTTGATGAAAACTGAAACTAATTTGACAGCTTCGCAAAATGTTACGTGATGAATCTTTTCAGCCTACTTGAGACATAATTGGATACTTATTAAAAAATTAGGATGTTACTATAGCAGATTATTTTGCAAAATGAGTAAATTTAAACAGGCCAGAAGATCTTTATAGATGAGAGACCAGAAGACGTGCATGCGTGTGTTGCTCTGGACGGATGACTGCCTCCTGAGCCCGGCTCATAGAACATGAGAGACCAGAAGCCGTGCGGGGCCCCGCCCCCCGCTATCCCACAGCTCCTGAGGGCATGGAAGTACCCCACAGCTCGGCATGCATAGTAGCCCTGGGCAAAAATAAGCGAGAGCCGAAAATGGAGCTGAAAGAACCGGAACCAAAATGGAAAGAACTGGAACTAAAAAATTCGGTTCCTGATATTAAGGAACTGAAATAACCGAAAAAAAATTCAGTTCCTACCCTCGGTTAACCGAATTAACCGAATGAACCGAATTACATTAATTATACTTCAGTTACTTGTATTTTGTAAGATTATGTTTGGTTTATGTGTAATGTTTTATATGTGAACTGATATATATATTTGTGTTACTATACTGCTATTGTTCTCTTATATATTATTATTATTATTATTATTAAAAATAAATATAGTGTTGCATAAATTTTCCTTAGAACAGTATACTTATTGTTGTCTTGAGGTCTTCTGAAAACATTCGGTTAGTTCAGTTAGAACTAGAATCGAACCGAAATAACTGAGAACCAAAATGCTCGGTACCTAAAATTTTTTGGAACCGATCCCATTTTCTAGCAATGGAATTTCATCCATAACCGAGGAGCCGAAACCGAACCACTGAACGCCCACCCTGATGCATAGGGGATCGAGGAGGCGAGATGTGGTCCAGCCCACGCCGCCTCGTTTCTGTTCGATTTTCCCTGCTGATTGGATCGCTGATAAATCAATTCCTTTTTGCAACGTGAACTTGTAAATCTCTTGTAAGGCATTGGCTATGCACCATTAGCAAATACTAACTAGGTATCCACATCAATTATTGCAATCATAATTGATAACGCAACCCACTAAGGCCAGTCTCAAGCGCCACCTCAGCAAAAAGGATGATTTTGCCCCATGGCCATGAAACGAATCGGCGTTCTTTCCCACGACATGGAAAACGCGTGAAACCACTTCGTTTCATCGCCGGATCAGGTACGGGCAGCTACGCGCGCACGTCGTCGCCATCTCCGTTTCCCTCTTCCCGCCGGTCTCTCTTTCCTTCCTGCCGATTTCCTTTTCTCTTCCGCAAAGCAGCACACGAGCCAATCTGGGCCATGTGTCTCCCCTCGCATTCGGCGCACGTAAGTCCAATCTACAGCACGGCACACAGTACAGTGCCTTCCTTAGAGCAAGTACAGTAAGACTGACTCAGCCGGCGAAATGAAATACCACGTCAGAACATTCTTACGTGGAGGAGGAAGAAAATAAAAGAGAGAAGAGAGCCGGCGCTTATCTTTTCGCCAGGCTCAACGCATAGATCGAGAATAAAACGTCGGCATGCAGCCCGTTCGCAAAGGAAAGAGCTGGCGCAATGCTGTCCCTTCCAATCCTGTGTGTGCACGTGTATTATGCATTGAATGCTTGTACGGTAATGCAGCTATCATATGAGCTATTCCATAATACTAGTTGGCTATATGTTGCTAGCTTTATATGACATGGCACCTCTTACAGCCTTCAGCGGGCTAAATCACTAGCCATGCTCTTATATATCGGTCTCCAGATGGACGCGGCTCCGGCGGCGGCATGGCAAAGCTAAGGCACCACGGCTCCAGCGGTGGAGGAAAAGGGCACAGGGACAGCTAGGGCAAACGCAAAGGCGACATCCATGCATGCGCCGTTGCCGGCGGCTTCGTTGCATGTGCCACCGCCGTCGGTGTCTTCCTCGTCTGTACCATGGCGTCTGCAAGTGCATTTAATCTAGCTGAATAATCGTTGCATACCTTCCTGAACTCCCTGAACTGACGCTGACGTGCTCCATGGTTGTCTCAGAAGGGGATCGTTGCATATACTATTCATGTTTTATATATACACACACTAAGACCTTGTCATCCCATTCTGAATGGTGTATTGTTCTGCACAGCTTCGAGTATAGATGCAAGAATTGTAGGGCTACATATTTTGCATGGCACATTTGATCACAACACAATGCAAGAATTAAATGGTAAAGGTAGTCTATGAAATAGTGAGATGAAATTGTGACCCTATTTCATTCTTAGTGTCACCTCTTGGAAATGGGGACATAAAATCTTTTATTGAGACTGGCCTAACATCTGCCACCTATACGTACCGGTTGAATTGACAGAAAACAATCGGCTAAACACACTCTTAACGACAGTATTTTGCGCATTGTATGGATACAAGTTGTCTCAATTATTCACTCTGTTCGATTGAGTTAGATTCAGCTTATTTTTAGACACAGAACAGTATTTTTCTTTCACAACAATTCAACCGTAGAATTGAGCACAGCTGAATTTCAGCTCAGTCGAACAAAATGATTGAGTGTCTATAGATTTGTCGTCGTTTTGGCAGATATTTCGTTCGGCAGGCACCCCGCGATGAGTTGGGTGATGGAACCTGCACTAGATAGCAGCAGCGGTCAATACCATGCACATACACATGTCCTAGATTCCTACGCCTAGAGATGAAAACGGATCGGATAGGAACGGATATCTCTAATATCATATTTGTTTTCATATTTTTATCGAATTCGGATTTGAATACGGATAGTGTCAGCCATGCCGGATAGGATATGATTGGATGTCGACATTATAAATATACGATTTGAGTATTTAGATACGGATACGGTATCGGATATTGAATATCCGGACTCGAATACGGACAGATTTAAACACCTCTAAACGGATTCGGTCGAACGAACGATCGAATAAATATCCGTACCATTTTCATCCCTGCCTACGCCAGCCTGGGAAAGTCGATCGGTTAACCGTACCTAACGGTGGTTGGAGCTGTTGCCGTGTGTAACTGTATAATAATAACGTCCCACTGCCGGATGCTAGATTTGCGCCTTTGTGCAGACTTTACACTTTCCGTTACCGTTAGATAATAATGAAAATCCTACATATATAATATGCAGTAGTCACTAGCTGCTTCATCGGCTATATAAGGAAGGCACTGTACTGTGTGCCGTACGTGCTGCCATGCATCCACCTCTATCGATCACTATCATATCACAAACTTGCTCGATCATGGCAGGACTTGTGAAGACCCTCGCTCTAGTGTATTTCTTTTGCCTCGCGTACCCCCAGCACGGGATCGCGTGGAACCTCTCCAGCCCACCACCCCCTTTTGTTCCTGCTTCCTCGTACGACACAGAGTACAATCAAGGGTGCCCAGGTGGTATACATACATAGCGTTCCATCTTGTTAAACCTAGCTACGCTAGTTCGATCTCTCAGCGAGATCGATCTGGCACAAATTCGATCCAACATCATATCGACTAATAACTAGTAATATATCATCCTTTGTGTTGCAGCAGGCTCCACTGTGCCGTTCTGTGGTGACAGCTCCAGCACCACTGTACTGAAATGCTGTGATGTCGTGGCTCACTCCACCCCTACTGATTTCCATGCGGCAGTGGAATACTCCGGCGCCTCATCGTGCGCGGACCTCACATGCCAAGTAACGTAACTCGGGCAAAAACCTCTCAATTGTATATATTAGCCTAGCACATGCACCTGATTCAGCTCGATTTTTGCTAATAACTAGTTGTGCTCGGCGCCTTCGGCCAGTTCAGCAGCAAGCCGCCTCATCTGCGCTGCGTCCTTGCACCACGACGACGATGGAGAAAAGGGCATGTCGACGGCCACTAAGATTGCTTTACTCGCCGGTGGAATAATAGTTTTGATAGTTGTTCTTGGATTAATTTGTCACATGAACTTGAGAATAGGCATGGCTATGTTCGTCAAGATGATCGTGCGTAACAGAAATGAGCAGAATGTTAATGTAAACGTTGACTCAGATGCAAAGGCTGTGGCCAACTCAGGTGCGGCGGCTCTTGCCCTCTCAGATGCTAGGGCTATGGCCGAAGCAAATGCAGATGCAGATGCTCATGCCAGCCTCGAAGCACGCTGGTGCCTTGTGAATGGCCAATGGGTGCTATTGGGCCGCCAATGGAGGGTCTTTGTCGATGGCCAAGGGACACCATTGCCCGACCATTTGAGGCGGGCATTACCCCAGCATGGTGGCCCCATCATTGAAGAGATTGAATAGATACTTATGAAGTAGAGCAATAAATTTGGTCTCTGGACTAAAGATCAGTATACTTATTTGGTCCCTTCTTGGATTTCCTTCAAGCTTCGCAGCTGCACCAGCCGCGCACGTTCAACCAGTGAGTGGTTTGCCAGCTCTATGTGTATTGCTCTGTTGTGTTGAATAGGATCAACTGCACTTCACTTTCTTCACGTGAATCTTCTTATATTATATTACGTAAAGGTCTACTTTTCTTTTGTAATATGTATATATATGTCTCATAGTTTCAGGCCAATATGATATAAACCAGACCAGGCCTCACAAGTCCCAGTAGTAGTTTAGACTGTTTAGTCCCATCTTGCTCCTTAATATAAATCTGGACCCCTCCTCCTGCATATGTACGGCGGGACCGGAGAGGGCCGGGGTTTCTAAGTTGTAATTCTCAATCAATGGATAAAGAGAGACATTGGACTATATCTTAGTTTTCTTTCTAATTATTGTTTTGGCGTGGTAATATTTTCTAAACATCAGCATGAAAGTGTTCCGCTAATCAGGTACAAGTTATACCGTGTTTAATTAAAACTTCATTTGGGATCGACGACAACTATGCCTTTGCGCCGCCACCATCAGCCAACTGTCATCGCCACTCGGGTTGGTCGAGCCTTGCCGTGGCTAGGTTACTACGGGGCTGCTTGGTTGGTTTCTTGGATGAGCACTGTGTTGTGCCTTGCCAAGCCAGGAGGACGGAGGAGTGGATGCGTTTGGTTCTCTTGACGGAATCTCTTGGGAACTGCACGAGCAAGATTCAGCTGGCTGCTGTTGGAAATAATGGTAATATAGTGACGAATAAATTAATTCTGATAATTAGGAAAAGAATAACAGCATGTTGTAAAAATGTACAAAATACTAGCACTGTGATCTGAGGCAAACTACCTAGTGCTAGTAACTGAAGGAATGCGGGAACGAACAACAGAGGAAGTATAGACATTCTTGCAGTGGGGTTGTCGGCGCTAGCAATAGCGCGAAAGTAGATGAAGCAGACCATCGATGGAGACCCGCGAACACCGGCTTAGAGGAAGAAGACATTCAGCGAGCAGTTGCGACGGTGCTTCCCAAAAACCTTATACGGCCCCTACCCCGTGTAGTGACACGAGGGGACGTAGACTTCGGAGATCTGCTCTCCCAGCGCCGATGACATGTCGGCAACGGGATGGGAAAGACGGAGACGGCGCAGACGCGCAGCATAGTGGTATGAGGAGGAGATGAACTTGTGTGTACTGAGGGTGACGTCTCATCCCAATATATA
This sequence comes from Eremochloa ophiuroides, assembly GCA_038502445.1. Classification (NCBI taxonomy): domain Eukaryota; kingdom Viridiplantae; phylum Streptophyta; class Magnoliopsida; order Poales; family Poaceae; genus Eremochloa; species Eremochloa ophiuroides. The sequence continues at coordinate 105,724,209 of JAHLJS010000003.1, forward strand.
CACCTCGCCACAGCTATGGTAAATAATTAGTCACGTAATCACAGCATTAAGCTGGTTGAACCTGCCATTACTAGAGCAATCACCATTAATAAGAGAATAATTGCTTACCAAAATAGACCAGCGCAATTTTCTCCATGCATGCAAAATCACAGTATTAATGGTAATTGACCATCCATTTAGGAGATCTGACCAATCACCATTAATATGAGAGAATTGCTTACCAAAATTGATCACCACAATTTTCTCTATACATGTGTGAGTGCGTCTCTGAGATTTATTAGAATTATTATCTAGGACAACCCAAATCTTGTAACAATCCCCACCAGATCCCAAAGACACGCTTCATTCTCCATGTACCAAAATACTGTTAATATACTAGCTTTTTAGTGGAGACTGATTAAGATTGAACAACCACCTAAAGTGACAAGATCGTCTCATCCACAACTGCACAATGGACTGATACTAGGCTGCCAAATGCCTACCCGCGAGTGGAGCGTATAAGTCGTACTACTGTCTCACTTCATGAGCTTCTTAAAAAATTCTCAATTCTTACAAACTACGACCAACAGTTAGGCTCACATAGATGTGTTTTTGCAAGAATACTCTGTAGGACAGTATCTGGCCATAAAAGCCTCAGAACACATTAAGAGTAAGTCAGCCTTCCTTATAGAAATGAGAGTACTGCACCTCCAATGGAATGGGTTAAAAGTAAAATGTACTCTACCGTCAACCAACATCTTATTCTTTCCAGATCCTAATTCACAGGATCCATGATCACATAGGTTGGGTTACTATTGATGTTAACTCACATGGGTCTCAGTCCCATCTCTTTCGATGCATTATCAATCACAGTACGTGATAGTCCCTTAGTAAAGGGATCTGTCAAGTTCTTAGCTGTTTGGATGTAGTCTTCTTAACTGTTTGGATGTAGTCCACAGTTATTGCTCCGGAACTTCTCAATTTTCTAACAGACTTCAGCCTGCGCTTCACATGTTTGCTGGACTTCATATTATCCTGACTATTTTTCACCTTCGTGATAACCATCTGATTATCACAATTTATGAGAATAGCAGAACTGGTTTTTCAACCACAGGTAAGTCCATCAAAAGTTCTCTTAACCACTCTGCTTCAGTAGAGGCTGTGTCCAGAGTCATGAGCTCTGCCTCTATGATAGACTTTGTAAGTATTGTCTGCTTACAAGATCACCAAGAGATAGCACCGCCACCTAATGTGAATATATATCCACTAGTGGCCTTCAGTTTATTTGAATCACTATATCCTTCAAGTACACCTGGATACCCTGAATAGTGAATTTCATAACTCATTGTACCCTTCGGATAGCTCATTACTCTATCAATACCACGGCAATGATCATCTCCTGGATTTGATGAGAATCAACTTAACTTGCTTATAGTAAATGAGATGTCAGGGCGGGTCGTGCTCGCTAGATACATCAGCGAGCCAACAATCTAGGAGTATCTCAGATGATCTTTTCCTAGTCTTCGATTCTTTCAAAGTATTGACAAGGATCATAGGGTGTTGGAGAAGGCTTGCTATCCGTAAAGCCAAAGCGGCTCAATACCTTCTCCACATATTGAGACTGCAAAAGAGTAATCTCATTCTCACCCTTACTAAGTTTAATATTAAGGATCATATCAGCTTCCTCCAAATCTTTCATGTCAAATTTTTGTGGTAAAAGTGACTTTACATCATTTATTTCATCGATACTTGTCCCAAGAATTAATATATCATCGACATATAAGCATAGGATTACTCCTTTGCCCCCTACCATAGCGGTATACACACAAGTTGTCGGGTACCAAAGTTTAGGGTACCCAACTTCGATGCAAAAACACGCATTTCCAACACAGCCCGGCCCAGGTAAGGCCAGTGGAAGCCCACGAAGGCCGCGCCTACGGAGGCCCATAACGATGCTGCATCAACGCCAACCTACCCTCGGGAAAGCGGCACCCTCGGGCGCCAATTCTCCAATTCGCCCGAGCCTCCCCAAGAGAGCTCGGGAAAGCGGCACCCTTGGGCGCCAATTCTCCGATTCGCCCGAGCCTCCCCAAGAGACCTCGGGAAAGCGGCACCCTCGGGCGCCAATTCTCCGATTCCCCTGAGCCTCCCCAAGAGATTTCGGGAAAGCGGCATCGTCAGACGCCAATTCTCCGATTCGCCCGAGCCTCCCCGAAAGAGCTCGGGAAAGCAGCACCCTCGGGCGCCAATTCTCCGATTCGCCCGAGCTTCCCCATCCCCCTCGAGCGCATTCTCTCAAAGGCATCCAATGCACAGTTGACATTAGCGGAGCAATCTTGGACCACAAGAGACCTCTCTGACCACTTTACGAGCACTGTCCCGTCAGGCGAGATTCTCGACGCGACTGTGCTTTGCACACGCCCGACGGCCATAATGCCTGTCAGGATTTCCCTGGCAATGGATTTGATAGGCCCACTACGGCCATCCCCTCCCCGGTATGGTCTACGGTGCACCGCCTTGTTTTCCGCCGAGATCTACCAACTACGACTATGACAGTCCAAGCGCCTGACGACGGGCTACGCAAGAACGGGAAAGGCGCCTACTGCACTGTCCACTCGAAAGGACGAGCACGCCTTCCATCCGGGCCCACCTGACCCTCGGGAAACACCGTCCGAAGGCCAAAAACCCACCCGAGGGAAGGCATCGCCCTGCTCCGTTCCATCACACCTCCAGGAGTCCCGAGCCTCGGGAGACAACGCCCCGAGACAACTCACCCTCTTGTCACGTCGTACGGAGGGACAGCCATCAAGCGTGACACCACGCCATGCCGTAATCTGCCGACTGTTGCCGCCTTGGAACTCACCAAGATCGTACGAACTACTACGGCCATACACCTGAGACACGGAGACAAGACCAGTAGCTAATGACAGTCAAACAGAGACAACAACTCCCTAGTGTAACGTGCATAGCAATGTACGCGCTGCCCTTGCCTCTCCCTTGTGACTATAAAAGGGAGAGCAGAGGCCAGCCTTAGACGGATCCCTCAGATTCTAAGTTCTCAAGCTCACACACACACACACACTACACAGCAGCAAGCAACTTGTACACACTTCGACACACACAAGAGACTTGGGAGCTCTTTCCTCTCTCGCCTAGCTTGTAACCCCCTACTACAAGCACCCCTGTTGCGAGGCAACACGACTCTCCTCTCCACTGGACGTAGGGCCCTCTTGGCCTGAACCAGTATAATCCCTGTGTTCCCTCTAACACACCACCCGTAACCTCAACCGCAAAACACAGATTTACTAGCCGGTGTTAGCCCCGCTAAAACTAGCACCGACACAAGTGTTGGCTTCATTTACTGTGAACCCAGCAGATGTTAAAGTTTTATTAATCTTCTCATGCCACTGCTTGGACGCCTGGTTTAAGCCGTACAAGGATTTAAGTAACCTGCATACCTTTCCCTCTTGTCATTGTGCTATAAATCCATCAGGCTGATCCATATAAATTTCTTCCTCTAGCTCTCCATTAAGGAAAGATGTCTTCACATCCATCTGGTGGACAAGAAGACCATGGGAAGCAGCCAAGGATAATAATACTACTCGGATTGTAGTTAGTCCGGCAACAGGTGAGTACGTATCAAAGAAAACCTCGCGTTCCTTTTGCGTATAACCTTTAGCCACAAGGCTTTCCTTGTACCACCAGCCCCTAGTCACGGAAGGCGCGGCCAACAAGGTGCCCCCAGCAGGGGACGCCAACTCGGCGCCGGCTGCCACCCCGACACCTCCGGCGCCGGTAGCTGCACACCCGTCAACCGCCCAAAGGCCGGGCGGGGACGGGATCGCGGCGTCAACGGGCCTCTCTCTCCGCCCTCATGGAGGGAGGGGGACGGCGCCGTCATCTCTCTTCGGGCTCCAGAGCGCTGTGGACGCCCACGTCCGCGCGGTCCGTGTCCTGTTGCATGACTTGGTGGAGACACCTGTCCACTGCCTCGAGCGTCTAGATGACCTCGTGCGCGACCACGTGGCCTCCCCACCGTCCTCTCCTGGGAGCAATCCCAGGGCATATGGCGGGGAGGAGACAGACTCCACTGACAGTCTCACTCCCCGAGAATACTCGGAGGAGTGGGATCGTCGCGGTTGGACCTCGCCGTCACGACGGGGCCTCAGCGACGACGACGACGAGTTCTAGGCGAACGTGGACTTCACCGTCCACCCCGATGATTCGTGGGAGGATGCCCTGAGCGTCATCACCGACTCCGACCAGTCCTACATCGACCCCGCTCGGGAATGCTACCACTTGGTGCACCCCGAGGACGGACGGGTGGAGGACGTCCACTCCGGGGACGACAACGACGTACCGTCCCTGCTCCAGCCGCAACACACCCCTCCGCCGGCCATTCCGTGGCCTGCACGGTCAGCCCCGTCGCAGGACGCGGGGGCTGGGCCGTCTCGCCCCGTGCACCAGTCTCCGGAGCTAGAGCAGCTCCGGGAACTGGAAGCGCGGATGGATGAGGACCGCCTACGCCTCACCCAGCTGCGAGCCACGCTCGAGCACGAGGAGCGGCAAGGCATTGATAGAGCAGCTCGTCGCCGGGCCCGGGACGTTCAGGCTCGTATCATCGCCGACGATGGAGCCGGAACACCAGGAGCCCTACCTCGAGCAAGCCGCAAGCTCACGGAGGCGGCAATGCTGCTCCAGAGCATGCCTGAGCCCTCCACCGAAGAGGCACGGCAGCTCCGGAACCAGCTCAAGGATCTCCTGGAGGATGCAGCCGCCCTCCAGGCGGAAAGCTCAGCGTCGCGCCATCGTGGCGCTGAAAGTCACCAATATGGCGGTGCGGCACGCCACGAGCGCGAAGCCTCGGTGCATCCCGAGGTCCCGAGGGCCCCATCGGTTCACCAACGGCTTGGCATGGACGTCGACGTCCGAGCCATCCTTCAAGCCCGCGGTCGGCGAAAGATCGATGGAGCCGCACGAGGCTACCATGTCCATCGGGGTGGGTGCTACGACTCGGACGAGGACCGCGAGCCCTCGCCCGAGCCCTCGGGTCCTCGCGTCTTCAGCGAGGCCATCCGAAGGGCCAGATTCCCGCCCTGGTTCCGACAACCGGCCAACATAGCCAAGTACTCGGGGGAAACCAACCCTGAACTGTGGCTAGCGGATTATCGTCTTGCGTGCCAGCTTGGCGGTGCGCAGGATGACCACACCATCATCCGCAATCTCCCCCCGTTCCTCGCCGACTCTGCAAGAGCTTGGCTGGAACATCTTCCCCCGCGTTTGATCTTTGACTGGGGTGATCCTGGTCAAAATCTTCGTTGGGAACTTTCAGGGCACGTACGTGCGCCCTGGCAACTCCTAGGATATCAGAAGCTGCAAACAGAAGCCGGACGAGTCCCTCAGGGACTACATCCGGTGGTTCTCCAAGCAGTATAATGAGCTACCCCAGGTCGCTGACTCCGACGTCGTCAGAGCATTTGCTGCAGGGACTTCCTGTAAAGAGCTCGTTCATGAGCTCAGACGCCAGACCCCCACCAGCGTTTCCGAGCTCATGAAGATAGCAACCAGCTTCGCCTCGGGGGACGAGGTGGTTGGCGCCCTCTTCTCCGACCCCAAGGGCAAACGGAAGGAGGAGGCCCCCGAGGGCACCTCTTCCCGAGGCCCAAACAACAAGAAAAAGAAGGGGAAGGGAAAGGCCCCACTCCGCAGCGACTCCCTCGTGGCAGCCACCGAGCCCAAGAGGGAACGACCCCCTAGGGGCCGCTTCGACGAGATGCTCAACAAGCCGTGCCCTTATCACCAGGGTCCGGTGCATCACACGCTTGGGCAGTGTGTGATGCTCAAGAAGCATTACGGCCGGCAGGCGTTCAAGGACGACGCTGGCAAGAAGCCCGCCAGGGAACAGGAGGACAAGGACGAGAAGGACGACGAGTTCCCGCCCATCGACAAGTGCCTCATGATCTTCGGCGGGCTCGGGACCGCTCTTACGTCGCGACAATGAAAGCGCGAGCGCAGGAAAGGTCTACTCCGTCAGACCAGCGACACCGCGCTTCCTCGACTGGTCCCACGACGCCATCACCTTCAGCCGGGACGATCACCCGGACTACGTCCCTTCGCCGGGACGTTACCCACTCGTTGTCGACCCCGTCGTCGGCAACACAAGGCTCTCCAAAGTCCTCATGGACGGAGCAGCGGCCTCAACATTCTCTACGCTGAGACCCTAGACTTGATGGGAATCAGCCGCTCGCTCCTCCGGGCCACGACATCCCCGTTCCACGGGATAGTGCCTGAGAAGAGCGTGCAACCTCTCCGGCAGATCTATCTGCCCGTCTACTTCGGGACTCCTGATAACTTCAGGAAGGAAGTCCTGACGTTCGAAGTGGTAGGCTTCCACGGCACCTACCACGCCATCCTCGGGAGGCCATGCTATGCCAAGTTCATGGCGGTCCCGAACTACACCTACCTCAAGCTCAAAATGCCGGGGCCAAAGGGGGTGATCACCATCGGCGGTTCCTACTAGCACGCGTACCAGTGCGACGTCGAGTGCTGCGAGTACGCCGGCACGCTGGTGGAGTCCGAGGCCCTCATTGCCGACCTCGAAAGGATGGAAAGGGAGGTCCCCGACCCCAAAAAGGTCGCGGGCACCTTTGAGCCCGCTGAGAGGGTGAAGGAGGTGCCCCTCAACCCGAGCTCCCCCGACGGCAAGGTGCTGAAGATCAGCACCACCCTCGACCCGAAATAGGAGGCCGTGCTCGTCGACTTCCTCCGCATGCACATCAACGTGTTTGCATGGAGTCCCTCGGATATGCCAGGCATCCCGAGGGAGGTCGCCGAGCACTCCTTGGACACCCGGGCCGGGTCCAAGCCGGTGAAGCAGCGCCTGCGCCGATTCGACGAGGAGAAGCACCGGGCCATCGGGGAGGAGGTGCAGAAGCTTTTGGCAGCCGGATTCATCAAGGACGTCTTCCATCCAGAGCGGTTAGCTAATCCTGTTTTGGTTAAAAAGAAAAATGGAAAATGGAGAATGTGTGTCGATTACACTAGTTTAAATAAAGCATGTCCCAAATGTCCATTTCCATTACCTCGCATTGACCAAATAGTTGATTCTACTGCTGGCTGCGAACGACATTGCTTTCTTGATGCATATTCCGGTTACCATCAGATTCATATGAAAGAGTCCGACGAATTAGCGACTTCTTTCATTACTCCTTTCGGCACATATATTTTACGTAACCATGCCATTTGGCCTCAAAAACGTGGGCGCAACTTACCAGCGTTGCATGCTCAAAATTTTTGGGGACCTCATCGGGCGAACCGTTGAGGCTAATGTAGACGATATAGTGATAAAATCTAGGAAGGCGAGCGACTTAGTGGCCAACCTAGAAGAGGCGTTCGAATGCCTCAAAAAGCGAAACATAAAGGTAAACCCCGATAAGTGCGTTTTCGGGGTCCCTCGGGGCATGCTCCTCGGGTTCATCGTCTCCGAGCGTGGCATCGAAGCCAACCCGGAGAAGATATCGGCCATCACACAGATGGGTCCGATTCGGAACCTCAAGGGCGTGCAGAAGCTCATGGGGTGCCTCGCGGCCTTGAGTCGATTTATCTCAAGGCTCGGCGAAAAGGGACTTCCCTTGTATCGGTTGCTAAAGAAAAATGAGCACTTTACCTAGACCACCGAGGCCCAGGAAGCCCTCGAAAGGCTTAAGGCTCTACTTTCAAAAGCACCGGTTCTCGTGCCTCCTATGAAAGAGGAGAATCTCTTGCTGTATGTCGCTGCTACTAACCAAGTTGTGAGTGCAGCGATCGTCGTAGAACGGCAAGAAGAAGGGCACGCCTTACCGGTACAGCGGCCGGTCTACTTCATCAGCGAGGTCTTGTTCGAGACCAAGACACGCTACCCTCAGATCCAGAAACTGGTGTACGCAATCATTCTTGCTCGGTGCAAGTTGCGGCACTACTTCGAATCCCATCCCATGACCGTGGTATCATCCTTCCCCCTCGGGGAGGTGATCCAGAATCGGGAGACGACTGGGACGATTGCTAAATCGGCTATCGAGCTCATGGGTGATGGCATCACTTACGCGCCACGCAAAGCCATTAAGTCCCAGGTGCTTGCGGACTTCGTGGCAGAGTGGACCAAGACGCAGCTACCGCCACTCCTGACCCAAGAAGAATATTGGGTCATGTACTTCGACGGGTCGTTGATGAAGACCGGTGCTGGCGCAGGCATCGTCTTCGTCTCGCCCCTCGGGGTGCGGCTCAAGTACCTACTACGGCTGCACTTCACGGCTTCCAACAACGTGGCCGAATACGAGGCTCTGCTCAACGGTCTCCACATCGCCATCGAGCTCGGGATCCGGCGCCTCTAGGTACGAGGGGACTCCCAGCTCGTCGTGGACCAGGTCATGAAGGAGTCGACGTGCCAGAACCCCAAGATGGCCGCCTATTGCAAGCTGGTGCGGTTGCTCGAGGAGAAATTCGACGGCCTCGAGCTCAACCACATCGCGCGTCGGTACAACGAAGAAGCCGACGAGTTGGCAAAAATCGCATCCGAAAGGGCTACGGTCCTGACGGGCATATTTGCCAACGACCTCCACAACCTCTCGGTCAGTGTTGATCCCTCGGGGGCCAAGGGGAAGAAGACCCCCGAGCCCTCGGGAGAACTCGGATCGTCTTCGAGCCACGCAAGCCCCTCGGGGGCTGCCAACCCTTCTGACAAAGGGGAACCGCCCGAGACCCTGGCTGAAGAAGGCAACGAAGCCAAGACAATGGAGATTGAAGCCGAGATGGACGACGACGAGCCAGACTGGCATGAGCTGCTGGTCAGCTGGCTTGTCCGAAGAGTCTTACCCTCGGACAAAACCAGTGCGCGACGGCTGACACGTAAGTCTACGTCTTTCATGATGGTTGACGGTGACCTCTATCGACGGAGTTCCTCGGGTGTCCTTCAGCGCTATATAACCTTCAGTCAAGGCAAACGCCTACTTGAAGAGATACACACCGGAGCCTGCAGTCACCACGCTGCACCAAGAACCCTAGTCGGTAACGCCTTTCGACAAGGCTCCAACTGGCCGACCGCCATGGCCGATGCTACCGAGGTGGTACGCTCCTGCGAGGGGTACCAGTACTACGCTCAGCAGACACATCTCCCGGCCCAAGCTCTCCAGACGATCCCCTCACTTGGCCAATCGCCGTATGAGGACTGGACCTTGTCGGGCCCCTCCAAAAGGCGCCCAGGGGCTTCACACACTTGCTTATCGCCATTGATAAGTTCTCAAAGTGGATCGAGGCCCGGCCGATCACCCAAATCAGCTCGGCACAAGCGGTGCTATTCTTCACCGACATTGTCCACCGGTTTGGTGTCCTGAACTCTATCATCACTGACAACGGCACGCAGTTCACCGGAAAGAAATTTCTGGCCTTCTGCGACGAGTACCACATACGAGTGGACTGGGCAGCCGTAGCCCACCCAAGAACGAACGGCCAAGTAAAACGTGCCAATGGCATGATTCTCCAAGGCCTTAAGCCGAGAATCTTCAACAGATTGAATAAGTTCAGCAAGAGGTGGCTGGCCGAGCTCCCGGCAGTGATATGGAGCCTAAGGACTACGCCAAGCCGAGCCATGGGCTTCACGCCCTTTTTCCTGGTGTACGCTGCCGAAGCCGTCCTCCCCACGGGCTTGGAGTACGGCGCCCCGAGGGTCCGAGCCTACGATGAACAGGGCAATCAAACTTCCCACGAAGACGCACTGGACCAAGTCAACGAAGCTCGGGACATGGCCCTGTTACATTCGGCCAAGTACCAGCAGTCACTATGCAAGTACCATGCTCGTCGCCTCCAGGGCCGAGCCTTCAGCGTAGGCGACTTGGTGCTGCGGCTCAAGCAGGACAACAAAGGGTGCCACAAGCTCACACCACCATGGGAAGGACCATTCATCGTCGCCGAGGTGCTACGTTCCGGCACATACAAGCTGGCGAACGAGAAGGACGAGGTCTACAGCAATGCTTGGAACATCGAACAGCTACGTCGCTTCTATCCTTAAGATTCCGAGCATTGTACAATTTGTAAAATCTTGAAATCAATAAAAAGACCTGAGTTCTACTCTTTTTACCTGATTTTTAGATTTTCGAACCGAGTCTACACTCGGGAGTGAAATGACCTTTCATTTCACCGCGCATTAAAAAAGAGAGGCTCGGCCTAACCTATAGAAAGGCTGACCCTCCCTCGGGGGCTAGGACAGGGGGAACCCCCGGACTCTCCCGAGCTTCAACGATTTTGAAAACGCAAAAATTTCAAAACTCATTGAAATCGTTTCTCCCTAAAACATGCTTCCCTCCTAAAACCAAGCGTGAACTTATAAGATTCGGAAGAGTGAGGGAAGTCCCAGAGAACAGAGTCGGTCGAGTCAAGGAGACCGCTTACGCCCCAGGGCTACAGCATCTCCCTTCGCCACTCCGCGTTCGAAGGCTAACTCGCACTCGGAAGAAAACTTATAGGATCTACGCTCGGCAAAGGGAGGAGGCTCGGGAAGAAGCAACTAAGTCTTTTTTCTAAGGATTCTTTCTGCCAAAGCTCCTAGTACATCGGCTGTGTCTACGCCGCTAACGCTACGAGACCCAAAAAAGTCCCTCGAGGCTCGATGGCCCAGGCACAGGATCGGCAAGAAAAAACGCCTAAGGAAAAAAAGCGCGAAACAAAACGAAACAAACATACAGCAAATATTCACATATATATAAAGGCCATGAAGGGCCACATTGTTTGTTTCCTCCCAGCCACTCGCAAAAAGTTACTTTTTACAAGGGCACTACGGCCCGGTTGTCCTTCATGGCAGGTTCAAGGGAGGGAGTTCGACTTCGGCTTCGAAGACACCCGCCAGCGCTTCTCCTGGCTCCTTCATCGAATCCTCCAGCGCCAGGAGCTCGGCGTCGTCGGCCTCAAGAAAGCCCTCGCTGACAAGGCCGATGGCAAAGTTCCCGTAGAGGGACTTTACGACCACCAGGGTCTTCTGGACGCCCGTCAGAAGGGCCTCCTTGAGCCGGCCGCCGACGCTGCTGTAGAGTGCCTCCAGTCGGCTCCGGAACGATATCCCCGAGGGTTCCCCACCAGTGCTGATGGAGTCACACAGTGCGCGCGCAGGCTTCTACAGTTCCAGGTGATCGGCCGCTTCGCCGTCGTAAGCCGCCTGCAGAACTGCGGAACAAAACACGAAGGAACCAAGACGAACAAAACGGAAAAGCACAACATCGCACATATCGCCAGCCTCTTCCCGAGCCTTTTGTGCCTCCTTCCGGGCCGAGTCTGCCGCGCCAACCACCAGACGCAACGCCTCCTGAGCGTCAGTCAGGTCGAGGGCTAAGGCCTCAGCGACAGAAGTCATCTCGGCGGTAAGCTCTTGGGCGTTGTCGCGCTCCCTTGTCATCTCGGCCAGGGCGCCCTCCAGCTCCTTCACCCGTGTCGCTGAGGCAGCGGCTTGGTCCTTCGCCTCCATGACCTCCCCCTTCAAGATGGTGTTATCAACACTCACTTCGGCGAGCTTGGAGGTCACAGCAGCGAGCTCGCTCTGGGCACGGGTAAGGGCTTTCCCCTTGAGGTCAAGCTGCTTCCAGAGCCCGAGCCCGCCGCGGAGGAAGCGGGACTTGTCCTGGGAGGTACGCATGAGGTCCAGGAAAGGGGAAAGGAGCGGAGACAGTAAAAATAATGCTCATACGCAGGAAAAGTCACAAGGCACGGGGGCTCACCTAAAGCTGGGCCGGGAGCTCCGTCTCGAGGACGTCGGCAATCGCGCGGAGCCCCGCCGCCGAGCTGAACCCAAGCTCCTAAACGGCGTCCCATTTGGGAGTCTCGAGGTCGTCCCGGAGCGAGAAGACGGGCGGCGCCTGAGGGTCCGCTCGGTCCGCCCACTCGATCCGGGAGGCGGTCAACTCCCGAGGCCGGGGCTGCCTCAGCGCCAACGCCCAGGGGCCTTCCTCACGAGCGGGGGGGAGCCCCTGCATCGACGTCCACGACCGCCGAGCCCGCGACGGTAGGCTCCGTGGGGGCGGCATCGGCTAGCGCTCCCGAGACGCCTCCAGAACTGACGATCGAGGCCTCGGGAGCCTGCGCTGGCGCTGCCTCCAGGTTGATGATGGGCACGACGACGGCAGCCCCGGCCGGAACGACCTCCCCCGAGGGAGGAACCTCAGACGCCACGGCTGGACACTTGGGGGGACGGATTTCCTCGTCCGTCGATCGGGCGCTCCCCCGGCCGTGTCGTGGCCCTGCACCTTCAGGACCTTCAGGTGCGAGACCTGGAGGTCCGACCCCGAGCGCTTTCTGAAGTAATGAAGGAAGAAAGGAACATTCAGACAAGAGCTCCAACGAAAGGAATTACAGGTAAAGACACTTACCTCGTCTTAGGAACCACCCTCCTCTTCTTCGTCGCCCCCGCGCTCGGCGAGGCGACGGACGACGTGGGCCGCGCCTGCGGCGGAGGAGTGGGCGCCACCTCGGCGTCCAGGCCGGCACCGCCCTGAGGCGAGGGCCCTGCCTGGACACCAGGAGTCGCCTCGACGTCGCCGCCCCTCGGTGGGAAAGCTTGAGTCTGGGAGGACCCCAGCTCAAGTTCCGGCGTCTTGGCGCAGGTCGGCTCCGGCTCTGACGGTCTCCGCTCACCGCTCCTCCCGCCTTCGGCCGTCGCGCCGATCAACGACGCATTGGAGGGGAGGGTGCGCGGAAACAGGATCCCCCCGGTCCCGCTGGCAGCAGCCAGGCTTGGCTCGGGCGCCGGGTCCGGACCCGTTCCCGGCCTCTCCAGCGAGCCCTCGCGGCCGCTGGAAGGCAGAGCCGTAGCTCTGGTAGTCACGCTGCCAGAGACCGCGCCTTCGGACGTGGACTCCGGCAGTTTTGCCTGGGGGCTCGGGTCACGAGCCCCGGCACATCCGCCGGCGGACGCCGCCATTGGAGCCTTCCCAGGCTCGTCAGCGCCCACCGCGGGCTTTGTGGCCACGGGCGGCCAATCCAACACTGTGAAATCAAAATCTTCTTCTTCTTCTTCATCCTCCTCGTCATCCTCGTCGGAGAGGGTGTCCTCCTCTGGCTCCCCCGTCTCCTGACGGCGACGACGGCGCTGGGAGGATTCCTCCGTCCTCCGAGCCCTCTTCTGCTTCGGCGCGGTCTTCCGGTCCTGAAGGCGGTTCTGGGTTCGCTGAACCTTGTCCTCCGGGACAGGCGGAAGGGAAGGTTTTCTGGTCCTTGAAAGACCCTGCGACGAACGAAAAAAAGAAGTCAGGAAAAAGACCGAGGAACCACGAACTCGACGGAGCGGACGACGCTCACCAGCGCGATGAAGCCCGTGCGGTGACACATGGGTATCCGGTTCACCTCGTCCTAGGTATGGTGACCGCCCACCATGTACTTAACCCGGCGCATAATCCCTTGTGGGCCGATGTCCCGATGAGCATCTGGTTCAGCGCCAGCCGGCGGTCCATTAGCGGCAGCACCGTCTGCGCGTGGAACTGCGCCGCCACGGCGGCTCCCGTGAGACCCCGGTCACACAGCGTCTGGAGCGCGTCGAAGTAGGCGTGGAGGTGCTTGGCCTCCTTAGCCGAGCACCCCTATTCCCACTGAGGGAGGGGAGCGGTGAACGCCCTTCCCGTATACTAGGGGAAGGCGTCCCCGTCGTTGCGAAGGTAGAACCAGCCGTGATGCCAGCCCTTGTTGGAGGAGGAGGCCGTGCAGGGGATGTACTCGCCGGAGCGGATCACGAAACCGCAGCCCCCCGCGCGCGGGATCTCCCACGGCTTCTTCGAACTGGCCGCCTTGGTGTACCAGTCGACGCGGAAGATGCGGCGCCATAAGTTCCAGTGCGGGGGTACCCCGAGGTACCCCGCGCATAGGGCGGCGTACATCGACGCTTGCGTGATGGAGTTGGGGGTGAGGTTGTGGAGCTCCAGCCCGTTATTGAAGAGCAGCGCCCGGCAGAAGCGGCTCCGATGGCACGACCCACTCCGGGCGCTCCGCGTTGGTGCGGGGGCGTAGGAGCCCTAGCTCCACAAGTCGCTCCAGATCCTCCTCCGTCACGGTGCTGCGCGGCCACGGCTCCAGCCTAAGAATGCCGGCGGCGGAGGCAGCGGCATCGGTGCGAACAGGGGAGGAAGACTTGGCGAACTGGGGAAGAAGAGCGGCAGAGAGGCAAAGGATGTCGGCCGCGGTGACGCTTCTCACTCGAGCGAGCAGCGAAGGCGAGAAGGTGGACGGCGGAAGCAGGAAGGCGAACGGCTGCGCGAGCGAATGGCTAGGGTAGAAAGAAAAAGTCCCGAGTTTTTCTCATATACTCAGGCGGCGGATCGTGGGCGGATGCGGAGAATTCGTCGCATTAACTGCACGGGGCCCGCCACAATCCCCGCATCGCCGCCAGCCTCACGCACGCAACCGCCTCGACTGCGGCGAACCGTCGCGTCCGTCAGGCTGCGCGCCTCAAAATGTGAGCCGAGTCATTACTCCCGCCCGCTTCGATTCCACCGAAACATTCTCCTTCTTGACGAAGGAACCTCGGGCTCGAACGCCCGTTACATTCCCAGGGGATCGAAGACTGGCCCACAGTGGCTCGAACAGTCGCCCCAGGGTAACCGAGTTAGGGACAGCTAGCGGATGGGTCACGAAAACGGCCAGTATCCCGACGCCCGAGCGTCACAAGGGACATTCCATGCTGTGTCCAAGTCCCAGTAGTGAGTCAATTATATGGAATCCCTCCGTAGGAGGCATCAGGCCCTCGGGAGCCGTCGAAGGGACCCGACATCCACTAATTGACCATCGAAAAACAATTGGAGTGTGCTCAGGCCACTAGCCGACCCCCAACGAACGGGGCACGGACCTCTACTTGGACCAACCCGTTTGTAGCTCACAAGAAATGCCGACTCGTGCCCCAACGGGGAAGTCGAGTAGGACCAAACCTTTCTCTCCCCGAAAAAAGAGCGTGAAGGTCGAACTAAAAAGACAGGGAAGAACCCGATCGATCTCCGATACGAAAACGGAGGCTCGGGAGCTTACCATGCACCTTGGAAAGACCACCGAACGACCTCCCTTACACGATGGGAGGCTTGGGGGCTCCGCTTCCAAGGGAACAACTCCCCTAAATAAATCAAATAACACCCGAGGACTAATAATCATGATTTCAAGCCTTTAGAGGAATAGAACATCCCTCCAAAGCCTCGGGGGCTACACCTGGCGGGTGCGCTCGCGCGCACCCACCGGAAAAAACAACAACCTATACTTCATCTCCTCGACAGGAAGAACCAGCTTGAACCTGTGGAGGAGTGCCTTCACTCCGCCACAGGCTCGGGGGCTACTGTCGGGTACCAACGTTTAGGGTACCCAACTTCGATGCAAAAATACGCATTCCCAACATAGCCCGGCCCAGGTAAGGCCAGCGGAAGCCCACGAAGGCCGCGCCTACGGAGGCCCATGACGATGCTGCATCAACGCCAACGAGCTTCCCCATCGCCCTCGAGCGCATTCTCTCAAAGGCATCCAATGCACAGTTGACGTCAGCGGAGCAATCTTGGACCACAAGAGACCTCTCTGACCACTTTACGAGCACTGTCCCATCAGGCGAGATTCTCGACGTAACTGTGCTTTGCACGCGCCCGACGGCCATACCGCCTGTCAGGATTTCCCTGGCAACGGATTTGATAGGCCCACTACGGCCATCGCCTCCCCGGTATGGTCTACGGTGCACCGCCCCGTTTTCCGCCGGGATCTACCAACTACGACTACGACAGTCCAAGCGCCTGACAACGGGCTACGCAAGAACAGAAAAGGCGCCTACTGCACTGTCCACTCAAAAGGACGAGCACGCCTTCTATCCGGGCCCACCTGACCCTCGGGAAACACCGTCCGAAGGCCGAAAACCCGCCCGAGGGAAGGCATCGCCCTGCTCCGTTCCATCACACCTCCAGGAGTCCCGAGCCTCGGGAGACAACGCCCCGAGACAACTCACCCTCTTGTCACGTCGTACGGAGGGACAGCCATCAAGCGTGACACCACGCCATGCCATAATCCGCTGACTGTTGCCGCCTTGGAACTCACTAAGATCGTACGAACTATTACGGCCATACCCCTGAGACGCGGAGACAAGACCGTAGCTGATGACAGTCAAACAGAGACAACAACTCCCCAGTGTAACGTGCACAACAATGTACGCGCTGCCCCTGCCTCTCCCTTGTGACTATAAAAGGTAGAGCAGAGGCCAGCCTTAGATGGATCCCTCAGATTCTAAGTTCTCAAGCTCACACACACTACACAGCAGCAAGCGACTTGTACACACTTTGACACACACAAGAGACTTGGGAGCACTTCCCCTTCTCGCCTAGTTTGTAACCCCCTACTACAAGCACCCCTGGTGCAAAGCAACACGACTCCCGTCTCCACTGGACGTAGGGCCCTCTTGGCCTAAACCAGTATAATCCCTGTGTTTCCTCTAGCACACCACCCGTTACCTCAACCGCAAAACACAGATTTACTAGCCGGTGTTAGCCCCGCTAAAACTAGCACCGACACAAGTGTTGGCTTCATTTATTGTGAACCCGGCAGATGTTAAAGTTTTATCGATCTTCTCATGCCACTGCTTGGACACCTGGTTTAAGCCATACAAGGATTTAAGTAACCTGCATACCTTTCCCACTTGTCATTGTGCTATAAATCCATCAGGCTGATCCATATAAATTTCTTCCTCTAGCTCTCCATTAAGGAAAGCTGTCTTCACATCCATCTGGTGGACGAGAAGACCGTGGGAAGCAGCCAAGGATAATAATAGTACTCGGATTGTAGTTAGTCTGGCAACATGTGAGTACGTATCAAAGAAAACCTCGCATTCCTTTTGCGTATAACCTTTAGCCGCTTTCCTTGTACTTTTCAATAGTACCATCGGACCTAAGCTTCTTCTTGAATACCCACTTATAGCCGACTGGCTTGCAGCCCATAGGTTGATTTGTTACCTCCCATGTGCCATTTGCAGTGATGGAGTCCATCTCACTACGGACTGCATCCTTTCAATATTCTGCATTGGGTGATGCATATGCCTTTGCAATGGTCGTGGGAGCATCATCCACGAGGTACACAGTGAAGTCTTCACCAAAGGACTTTGCATTCCTCTATCTCTTACTCCTTCTAGGAGTTATGCCACTGTCATCCTATTTGCTTTCAAGTGCTCGATTGTGAGTGTGGGTTCAGAAATAAATTTATTTGAATCACTAAGCAAAGAATATGCTTCTTTCATCAGGAATATATTATCAAAGAAAGTGACATCCCATGACTCCATAAGGGGATCAACTAAAATATCAGGGGTGTCTGATTTTGTCTCCAAGAACTTATAAGCCATGCTATGGTACGTATATTCCAAAAGGATACAATCTACCATTTTAGGTCTAAGCTTGCATTTCTTATTAATTGGTACGCTAACCATGGCCAAATAGCACCACGTACGCAACTAATGGAGCGATGGTTTCCTTCCTTTTCATCCTTGATATGGAGTTATGTCAGTATTTTTAGTGGGAACTCTATTCAGAACATGACATGCGGTCAAAACAGCCTCCCCCCACCATGCCTTTGCTATACCAAACGTTCCTAACATGGCATTCACCAAGTCTATTAACGTCCGGTTCTTTCTTTCGGCAGCCCCATTAGATTGAGGCAAATATGAATTATTCCATTCTCCGAATAGAAAAGATCAAACTCATTGGAAAAATACTCCCCACCTCGATCAGACCTACCATGTTTTATTTTCTTTTCCTATTGATTCTCCTCCTCAGCTTTATAAGTCTTAAAAACATTCTAACGTCTCATCTTTAGTTTTTAGAAGAAACACATAACGGTACCTAGTTGCCTCATCAATCAAAGTATCTTTTCCTTCCGTTGTCAACACACCATTCATCTCATAAATATCAGAATATATGAGTTCTAATAATGTCATGTGCCTCTCATCTACAGCTTTGTGTGGCATACGAGGTTACTTTGCTTGCACACACGCTTGACATTTAGAACCTTTGATAGTAGAAAATTTTGAAATTAAACTCATATCGGATAGACACAACATACAACCAAAATTAATATGACACAAACGAGAATGCCATATATTAGCTACATAATTGTTTGAATCACACATATGGTTCATCACTTTATTACAGAAATCGGAAAGAGAAAAGCATAACAAGCCCCCACTATCATAGCCTTTGCCAATAAATTGGTCATACCTCGAAATGACTACTTTATTCGACTCAAAGACCAGCTTGAATCCATCTTGACATTGGAGGGATCCACTAATGAGGTTCTTCTTTATTGAGGGGGCATGCTGCACGTTCTTGAGCCGCCTGATCTTTCCCAAAGTGAACTTCAGTTAGACAGAACCAACACCAAGAATAGTAGCATGCGAGTCGTTTCCTATCATGACGGTTGAACCTAGTACGACCTGGTAAGATGAAAACATAGAGATATCAGTACAAACATGAATATTGGTTCCTGTATGTATCTATCCACCAATCATTAGATTGACATACAGAAAATACACTCGATAAATTACCGTACCTAGATCCACTAGGATTGCCAATAGTCACATTGACAGATTTCTGCCCTTGCTGATTCTTCTTGCCCTTGCGGTTCTTGCACTTCTTGGCAAAGTGACCATTCTCACCGCAAACGAAGCAGACAACCCATGTTTATCTTCTTCTTCTTGAATTGAGTAGTCTGATTAGGCTTCTGGTTCTTCTTCGCAGCTTGCTGCATCATGTTGGCGCTGGACTGTCCTTCGGGTGCTCTTGGTGGAGCATCCTCTGACCGAGCCTTCTCTTCAACATTAAGACCAGCCAACAAATCTTCAACGGAGATTTTCTGTCTTTTATATTTTGGATCAGTGGCAAAGTATCTCCATGACGAAGGCAACTTGGCAATAATGCCACCCGCCACAAACTTATCAGGCAAGACATGTCCAAACTATTCGAGCTCCCTCACAATAAGTTGGAACTCATAAGGCTGTTCCACCACAGAGCGGTTTTCAACCATTCTGAAGTCGTGGTACTGCTCCATCACATACAGCTTGCGCCCAGCGTCTGAGGAAGAGAACTTGTGTTCAAGCATCTCCCACATTTCAGCAACACTTTTGATGATCATGTAAACATCACACAGCTGGTTAGAGAGAACGCTAAGGACGCATCTGACAAAAATCGTCGTAACCGCGGTAAATTTCTGCACCTCTTTCTTAGATCTGAGACGTAATGTGGGAGGATTACTCACGACCCAAAACGTGCCCATAGCCGAGAGCCACAGCTGGGCTCTCATCTGCCATCTCTTGAAATTCACACCATTAAACTTCTCCAATTTCATCGCATCAAAAAATCCAGCCATCACTAAATGGCTATAAGGTTTTTGGATTGTTGGAAATAATGGCAATTTAGTGATGAATAAATTAATTCCAATAATTAGGAAAAGAAGAACCGCATGTGCAATACCTCGTATTTTACAGGTTATTAATTAAGTGACTAATGATAATTTCAAATAAATTGTTTTGGGTTAAATCGAATTTGTGTTATTTTCGTAGACAAAAGAAAAAGAAATTAACATGCATATGTTGATGTACACTTATTAGTGAATAAATAAGTAACCGTGTGCATGTGTTTATCTTAGCTTTTTCCTTGTGCGTGGTTTTTATAAATGTTTGAAGTCGTAGAGTGCTTGATAGATTAAAATAATAATGAGATTTACGTATGTGTACATGTATAATAAAGTGCATGTGTGAATAGCTAGCTGCCGGTGAATAGCTGGCATGCATTTTCGGTTGTTCGGCAGGCTGATTTTTCACTGTTCAGTCGGCTAATTTCAGCGGTTTGTTAGGAGAGAAAAACAATGTTCCATGATTAAAAAGTAATACTGATTTTGGCTGATAAGCTCAAGTGAACAGGCCAATGAACATTCAGGCTCATAGTATGGACGATTGGCTAAAAAGGTCATTGGGCCCTAGCTGTCAATGAGGCTCATTAATTAAAATATTAGTAGGAGCAGCCTATGTGCTATTAATCTCTATTTATTTATCTGTGCTGACTAACAAGGCGAGCAGCCTACTTACTATTAACATGCTAACATTTATATACAAGCTATTTATATTCTGCGCGCATTTTATATTTCCGTTGTTGCATTTATATTCCACGCTATTTATCACGTACTATTTATATTTCACGTGTTATCTATATTCTACTATGTTATTTATATTTCACGTGCCATTCATATTCTGTGATATTATGTTTGTTTAAGCTGTTGTGATGCTTAAATTTCGTGTACACTTCAATTTTACGCCATTATGCAGCCAATTTTTTTTTTATAAAACTGGTGTTGCCACGGCAATTATATTGTGTACAGGAATGGAATTGTCTGAGTTTTCCAATGGGGATAGCTCTTGCTCCGAATAGAGTGCTTGGTGATGGATTCATAGGACTGACCATGTACTAGTAAGCCAAGAGATGTGATTCCCAAAGGCCAAAGAGCTCTGCTCTTCTGGAACATACATGTGGGCATGGTGTTCTAGTAGATACCGTTGATGTCTGTGCACTCCTCTATAGAGTATAAAAGTGTAAAATTTTACCCCTGTGACCCTCGGGTTGGGAAGCTTGCGGCCATATGTGGCACTAGTTTAAACTATTGCTTGTTTTCAAAACGTT
Organism: Eremochloa ophiuroides; assembly: GCA_038502445.1. Lineage (NCBI taxonomy): Eukaryota > Viridiplantae > Streptophyta > Magnoliopsida > Poales > Poaceae > Eremochloa > Eremochloa ophiuroides. The sequence continues at coordinate 105,744,869 of JAHLJS010000003.1, forward strand.
GTTTGTATGACGTGTTAACTATTTTGTGCTTTCGCGCATTATGCTGGTTTTGTTAATACTAGTACCTGTTTGCTGAGTATAATCTGTCGTACTCACCCTTGCTTATATTTATGTTTTTGCAGCTTACAGTTATGGACTAAGCTAGGCGGGAAGGGAAACAACTAGGTGTAGCTATAGTAGTAGCTAGTAGTTTGAATACTTGTATTCTAATCATGTAAAATGTACAAGAAATATGAATAAATAAAGAATAATGGTTTTTTATTCACTTCTCGCCTGTGTTATTGCAGGGTTATAAATTAACTTCTATAACCGTGCGGCTGTCCCCTGGTTGGGGGCGTGACAGCATGTTCTATAGATGTAAAAAAACACTAGCACTACCATATGAGGCAAACTACCTAGTGCTAGTAACTGAAGGAATGTGAGAACGAACAACGGAGAAAGTATAGACATTCTTACAGTGAGGTTGTCGGCGCTAGCGATAGCGCGAAAGTAGACGAAGCAGAATATCGATGGAGACCCGCGAACACCGGCGTAGAGGAAGAAGACGTTCAGCGAGCAGTCGCGATAGCGCTTCCCAAAAACTTTATACGGCCCCTACCCTGTGCAGGGACACGCGGGGACGTAGGCTTCGGAGATCTGCCCTTCCGGCACTGATGACACGTCGGCGACCGAATGGGGAAGACGGAGGCGGCGCAGCACAGTGGTACGAGGAGGAGACAAACTTATGTGTACTGAGGACGACGTCTCATCCCAATATATACACCCCATCGTAGCTATGGTAAGTAATTAGATGCGTAATCACAACATTAAGGTGATTGAACCTGCCATTACTCGACTAGAGTAATTAGAGCAATCACCATTAATACGAGAATAATTTCTTATCAAAATAGGTCAGCACAATTTTCTCTATGTATGCACAATCACATTATTAATGGTAATTGACCTGCTATTTTGGAGATCAGACCAATCACAATACGAGAGAATTACTTACTAAAATTGATCATCGCAATTTTCTGCATACATATGTGAGTGGGCCTTTAGGATTTATTGGAATTATTACCTACAACAACCCAAATCTTCTAACAGCTGCCGCGGGAGAGCCAGATCGGCTCGCCTGTCCGGGTGAGGTCCTCGTCGCTCGCGCCGGCGCAGCAAGACGAGGCCAGGCCAGGTTCCACCAACAACCAAGCACGCCCTACGCCTCCTTGGCCTACCGACCTCTGCTACAACGGAGGTTGTTGCCATATGTCTCCGTTTCCGGTTGAGCTCTGCCTTAGCAGACTCATTCACATCCTAAGCCTCGCATCTCTCCATGGGCTACAACACCTTGACAAGCTTTTTAAACACCGATTAGGATTTATGCATACGTGCCGGCACTGATTACCACCGATTATTAGAATAGTGAGTTAAACAAACAGGTGCATTATCGATCCACCAAGTATAGTAGTAGGTTATTCTTGACGGTTTCGACATCGGCACGATAACAATCCGCAATCGCATCAGCTTTGTGGCACTCCTGATAACCGGCATGTATGAGGGTTAGGGTCCGTGGAGTAGTGTCCATGCGTTGAGAGCCATATACAATAAAATGGCCCAAGCAGAAAGGCAGCATGATTCCTTCGGAATTTTTATAGAAAAGTTGTTAGAGTTAGCAAAATTACATAAATGTCTTTGTGAAAATAGTCCTACTAATTTTAAAAATAGGTCCCTAGGGTTATGTGAAATTGCTTATAGGTTTGGATATTTGGAAATAACTCCCTTAGGTCGTAAAATTTAAAATAAACCACTGGGAGCTGCAGTTTAATATTCCGTTTAATGTTTTATAACGACTGCAACAATGTTGCAATTTCCATATTTTCACATGGTTAAATTTTGGTATTTTTTTGCTCTAAGCTTCAATTTATTTATTAGAAGTGATACTTGTACTATGTATCTTGAACGAATGATGTTTCTATACAACTTTTTAGTACAAAATCATGTTAATTATGATAAGTATAGTTTAACACCAAGCTGTACATGCTTATCGTGGTATGACTCTAGATGCAACTCACTGCATGAAGTTAAAATTACTACATATGGCAATGTAAGCAATGACCAATTGAGGTGGTGCTATGAGAAGAATCAACTTTCATCTTACCACTTCATAACTTGGAAAACTAACATTTTGCCACTTCATATCTCAGAAAACAAATTAAACATGAAATACGCTAAGTGGCATGCTTTTAGCTCTGTATCTAGATATGTACAGCGAGATTTTCTAGTATGCTCGAAAACAATTTTCAGAGACGGGCTGCATAACAGAACCGCCACTGAAAATAAACACTACACAGGCGGTTGGCTTAACAGGCCAAAGCTTTGAAATACATTTCTACATGCGGCAGCTAGTCGACATGTGCAAATAAATATAGATTTGCACACGTGTATAGCCACAACAGGTAGAAAACTACCTACACAGATCGCTTTTTGCCAGTATATAAAAATATATTTTTAGCAGTGGTATAGTACATATCCAGTGACAAGGTATCCATCTCTCTATTGATCATTCGGAAGGAAAAAAGGTTCCATCATTGGTAACCTCATTTCTCTTCCTTTTTCCCTTTTGATTAGATTGTTCTCTGATCAATCAATTCCTTTTAGCAACTTGACCTTAGCTTTTAAATTACTTATAAGTCATTGCCTATGCATATCGTTAGCAAATAACTAAGGTATCCACTAGTGATTGCAATCATAACTCATAATGCATCATCTCCACAGCAACAACACAACCCACTAGCATCCGGCACAACCGGTGAAATTGACAGAAAACAATCGGCCGGCACCCTTATAGACAGTATTTTGCCATGCATATATATGGATATTGTATACAAGTAATTGTCTAACGTTTATTGCCACTTCACATCTCGAAAAAAGACATTTGCCACTTCATATATATCTCAAAAAACAAACATGGAATATGCTAAGTGCCATGTTTTTACCTCTCTATCTAGCTATGTACAGCAAGATTTCTTGGTACGCTGGAAAATAATTTCCAGAGGTGGGCTGCATATATAACAGAACCGTCACTATACAGGCGGTCAGCTTAACAAGCCTAACTTTAGAAATCGATTTCTATAGGAGGCTGCTGGCCCACATGTGCAAATTAATGTCGATTTGCGCATGCGTTTATCCACAGTCAGGCCGAAAAGTGCCTATACAAATCGCTTCTGCTGGTCTATTAAAATATGTTTTTAGCAGTGTTAGTACATATCCAGTGACTAGGTCCACCTCTCTCTTGATCATTCGGAAGGAAAAAGGTTCTATCATTGGTATAACCTCGTTTGTCTTCCCTTCCCTGTTGATTAGTTTACTGATCAATCAGTTCGTTTTAGCAACTTGACCTTATAAATTTCTTGTAAGGCATTGCCTATGCACACCGGCCATTAGCATGTAACTAAGGTATCCATGAATGATTGCAGTCATTTTCTTTTTCTCGATTACACAAAAGGTTTGCGCGTCTTTGTAGGAAGATAAGAAAAAAGTTCAATATAACAAGCCTTAGCGGCGTCCTACGGGGTCAAAAAGTTTATATGGAAGTTCAGACCCTCTCTAGTATACTGTAAGCTAGGCTATTAAATTGGGCAGTTATAATTCATAGCACATTATCTCCACAGCAACAACACAACCCACTAACATCCCGCACTACCGGTGAAATAATTATAGAAAACAATCGGCCGACACCCTTATGGATAGTATTTTACAAGCAGTTGTCTCACGTTTCTACGTGGCACTTAATTATTTGGGTGTCTTATAGATTAGTAAAAGATAACCAGTACATCGTCTATAGATGACATTATATAACCATTTTATAGATAGCAGGCATCTATACCATGTGCACGCCTCAAATATAATCGTACGCCAGCCTGGGAAAGTTGGTTAACCTGAAAGGGGGTCGATGGAGCTGTTGCCGTAGCCCGTAGGTAATTTTAACGACCCACTGCCGCATGCTAGCTTCGTGTAGGCGCCGCCTTTACGGTTTTACATTTCCTTTTAGATAATAATAATGGAAATCGTTCGACTTGCTGCTTTTAATTTAGTATAGGTTGCCGATGCTACGATGTCTGTACATAGTCACTGCTTCATCAGCTATACAAGGAAGAGGCACTGTGTGCCGACTAGGCCTAGTAATAATGGGCCGTGATATTTTCACTGGCTTAAGCAAAGGATGGGTCTAAAAAGGCCCGGACCGAATTTAAACTATTTTTAGTCTACATTTAGCTAAGGGCTCATTTGTTCCAAAAAAAACAACTAAGGGCTCATTTGCCCCCTAAAAAAACTAAGGGCTTATTTTTTTTACGCTTCTCATCTGAGTACAGTTGTAGTATCTGCTCATACACACGTACACCCACTCTACACACGCACACTACTCACACCACCCGTGTACGGACAGATCTACAACTACACACAGATCAAAGACCACGTCCTTCCTGAGATCACCGGAATCCTCGACTCCGTAGACGACATGCGCGTCACATTCTCCTTGTAGCATCACGCGTGAGAGACAGGTGTCTAGAAATCATCTAGACGGAAGACCTGTACAATATTAGAAAAAAAACCCAGTGGAAATGTGGGCCGAGCAGAGCTCGAACCCACGACTGGCCGCTCCACCACCCGGAGCGTTAAAAAAAAAAACAACTAAGGGCTCATTTGAGATATGAAGCAGCCATGGGCCACTCCCTTTACGAGCCACGCTCATGACAGGACTTGTGAAGACGAGCTTTTTTTTTCAACAACAGTGAAGACGAGCTTTGTTAGGGGGTTTGGAAATTATTTACAGCAGCTATTAATTAAGAAAATTAATTAATTTTGCTTAAGGGTAGTTTAGTACTTTTCCTCTCCTGTGCACAGCTCTAGCCCAATTCCACGAACGGGAGGGAGTCGCTGCTCCTGCATCGCGGGATCTCGCTGCCTAGCCGCCCGCCTCGCCGCCTGCCGCCTCGCCTCCTCGCCGCCCGCCTCGCGGATGCGTGGAGCTGAGCGTACGGCGCTTGCTCGCTCGCCTACACCTAGAGGTTGGAGCTGGAGCCGATGACCCGAGCTGGAGCAGCAGCCGCCGCCGCCGCCGCTCAACTCGGATGCGCATGCACCGCCACGGCACCGCCCGAGCTGGAGGCCTGGAGCAGCTTCGGTGCCGCCGGAGCTGGACCAGAGCAGCAACAACAACAGCCGCCGCTCAAATATGCTCGCCACCGCGGCTCACTAATGGCTCGCGTGGGCAGCCTTCGCTGTCGACGAATCAGCTTCCTCCGCCACCGAATCAGACTCCGCCGTCGAGGAATCATACTCACCTACCACCGAATCAGCCCCCGTCGTCACTGAATCGGACTTTGCCGCTGCTGAATCGGCTGCCCTGCTGCTGGTTCGACGTTCCCTGCCGCCGAAATCGGACTCCGCCACAACCCAATCGGCCTCCGCTACCCTGCGTCGAGGTACTCCGTTGTTGAATCGATCTCCACGGCGAGGGCGAGGGCGAGGTGAGTACGGCAAGAGAAGCAAACGCCTTGAAGGTTTGCCCCGAAAGGAGAGAAGAGAGCTCGCCTGCGAGATAAGGCGCAGCTACGCGAAAAATACTATTCTACCCTTTCAATTTATTTTGGAAATAATTCTTTGCTCATGTATTTTTGTTTTGGGCCCACAGGTCCGGGCAGTTTCTCTACATTGCTTCTTCTTATTTTATAGCCATCTGATCTATCCAAATGGATGGCTCTAATTTTTTTCAAACACCCTAAAATTTCACTTTTTTAGTGCATGTTAATACGTTGAAGAAAAAAGCGAGCAGACAAATTTGCTTGGAACATCGAGTTGAGTTTTGAGAAGTCAGGCTTATAGAGAATTTTTACAATAGTTGTAGAGACGATTGATGTGTCTATGATCAGTGGGCCTATAACGTGAGAAATGATTAGAGGCGATAGAAGTAGAGGCGATGGGAGGCAATTTGTGTATCTATGTTCGGTGGATCCTCATGATTTCATCGTCTCTGAAATTAAGTGGATTAGGACGCTCAAACAAAGGAGTGGTAATCCCTTTGTCGTAGTTAAATTTTTTAATAAAGGGTAAAAGGGTAAATGCATAATTATAAAAGGAATAATATGGTTGGAATAAATAATTAAATTAATAAAGTTTGTTACACATTTTAGATTTAGGGTTCTGAGAGGGCCCCGGTCCCCGGCCGCGTCGCCCGTCCCAAGCCGCGACCACCCACCGCCGCCGCCCCTCCTGCTCCTCCCTCCCGGCCGCCGTCGTGCCCTCTGCGTCCTCCTCTCCGCGCTGCTCTCCATCCACCTCGTCCGCTGCCTCCGCCACCGCGGCGTCCTCCGACTCCGCCGCCAGCAACTACTACGTGCTAGGGAAATCAGGTCCTCAGCTCCGGCGGCTCCTGCTGCGGGCGTCCATGCGGGCTGCGAGGGTGGACGCATCCGGCGGCCGGCGGGGCGAACGTCCGGGGTTGGGCTGGCGGCGAGCGGTCCACCTCGTCCGCGGAGGCGTCATCCGCCTCCGCCGCCCACTGCCGCGCCGCCAGCAACCACGTCGCCGCCGATGCCTCGTCCTCCTCCCTCTCTCCCTCCTCGCCGTCGGACTCCTCGCCCACGCTCGGCTCCAGCCCACTTCATTTTCGGCCGCCGTCCATCCCCCATCCGCGTGGCCAAGCTCCCAATCCCTCGCCGCCTAATCCGTCCCTCGCCATGCCGCACCTCGTCCGCGAGCGGCTCTACTACGGCGACATCAAAGACGCCATCGCTGCCCTCACGGACTCCTCCCCCACGCCGGACTTCACCCACGTCCTCTCCATGGTCAGCTCCGCCTCCATCTCCTTCATCACCGACTACCGCCCGGGCCTCGCGATCCCCACCGAGGAGGTCCGCCGCGTCGTCGCCGGCGAGGAGGGTGCGCCACCGACCGCCGTGGTGGCCCCCGGGACGCTGATGCGGGTGGTGGAGCGCGCCGGGCACGGGCTGCGGGTCACGCGCATGGCCGTGCCGCTGCGGGACACCGAGGAGGAGGACCTGCTCGACCGCCTCGAGCCCTGCCTTGATTTCATCGATGAGGGCAGGAAGGCCGGGAATGTCCTCGTCCATTGCTTTGCTGGGGTGTCGAGGAGGTAGGCGTCTGGAGCGTTGCCATTTTCGATTTCGTTTTGTGGGTACTGTTAGGATCTCTACTTCGAAACAGTCATGTTTAGCAATGGAATTAGGCTTGGCATGGTAGTAATGACATAGCAGTACGGATGTGGTTTGCTCATTTGCAAATATGAAATTTGACCAAACCAATTGGTAGTGCGATTAAACTGAATGTTCTGAATGTTTGTGACACAAACCACTTGAGTGGGCTGCTGCTTGCTTAACGATTGAGAATCGGAATTGAACTTACCTATGTAGCGTTTCTATTTTGTAAATTGATTTGCAGACCTGTTCACTTGTAATACTGTCAACTCATGCAGCTGTGTGGATTTTTTTCATAATTTATTTCAAACTTACTGCAGCGCTTCCATCATTGTTGCTTATCTTATGAGATCAGAACAGAAATCTCTTGAGGGTCTGAACTCTCTTTTCCTGGAAAGAGCAAATGTTTCTTTTCATCTACTGTAATTGAATTTTAATCATGTTTTTTTTTCCAGAAGCATTAGAAGCTTTGAAGGAGATTTCTGAGTCGGCGTGCCCGAATGATGGTTTTCTTGACCAGGTGAGATTTGCCCATGATCGCTGGCAGCATATGAACTTCTGTAGTGTTTGTTGCTTAGCTGAACATTCTGTGCCCTGCAGCTGAAATTGTTTGAAGAAATGGGCTTCAAAGTTGATACTTCAAGTCCTTTGTACAAGAAATTCCGTTTAGAAGTATTAGGTTAGCCCTGATCCATTTGTTTAAAGTGGTGTTTACTAGTTCTATAGTTGTCGTGACAGAGTTAATATGCCTTCTCCAGTTTCCACAGGGTATTCTCTATGCTTTGTTTGTTTGGTCCCTCCTTGACTATTCTCACTGAAAATAGTGCAACTGTGGCAGCTGGGTTACTCCTGCCTTCCAAATTGTTAAGAGCAAAGTTGATATCAGCACCCACTAGAACTGGTGTATGGTGGCCCTGCAGTGAGCAAACCATTGGCAAGTTTGAGGGACGAGGAGTGCAACAACAGTGGCGCCTAACGGCTTAATGTTTTGTGTACCATATGAACGCTATGTATACAGTGAAGCAATTGCGTATTGTATGTTTTTCCATTGCTGACCAGAAGCTGCACACACAGCAGCAAACACCGTACAAAATTATGCATTTGCTGATGTAACAAGTTTGCTGTGTTGTCGGTCATCTGTATATCTGGAACTGGATGCAGAGAAATGAACATGATAGTTTGCTAAGGAATTGTACTCCTGTCTTCATGATTCCTGAATTGTACCCAGCTAAAATGATCTCAAGTAACCAGAAATGAATGAATCTGACTAGTGCAAGCCCGTTTGCTTGAGCTTATCAAGCCTGTTACTGCACAAGTGATCCCTAGAAATAGAGAGGCGTATACAAAAGGATCTTCAATTCATCATCATACTAAACGGGAGTCCCAAGTGAACTAATTCAAGAACAAAAAGAAAATTTTACAGGCTCAAACGTCAATAGACAAACAGCATCTGGATTCCTACAAAGATGTATGAGTACACGCTAAACGCTCGTGAAACCAGACAAGAGGCATTTGCTTCAAGACGAAGCAACACATCAACTATTGAGCAGAAGTAACATTTGCATGTTGACAAATCAAATACAACGGTGTTCTTCTAGGAAGAAGAAAGAACATGCTGATTGTAGCAGAAATGGTGACAACGTAGCTATAAGAAAATTAACTGAAATTAAACTTGGCATGGGTTTTTAAGTTTTTTTTTTTTCTGAAACTTTACCATGATGATTTGGAGTGTAGCATGGTTTACCTGCTTCTGTGTAATTGCATGAATTGTCTCCGGTCCTAGAGGAAGCAAGGGTGAACTCCAGTTTGTGCATTCCTATCGGAGGACTTGTGTTGTGTCTATTGGTCTCTTTGGTGCTCTCAGATCGAGCTGGATCTGAATACAAATGTCGTGCTGCTGATATAGTTTTCGCAGACCAAAGCAAAGCAAAAAAATTCATCCCATCAGGAATCACCGGCCCTAGCTATAGTCTGTCGACTCTCGAGTCTGATCCCCAATCACTCGACGCCGACGCGGCAAGTCCAGCCATGCCCCATGCCGCCGCTGACGCCCTAGCTGCAGTCGGCCGCTCGCTGGAGCCCGGCCATGGTGCCACGGGCCGAGTGCCCCCGCCCCTTGGCGGCTTGGCCCTTGCTGGCTTGATGCTACCTGCCGGCCGCCGCATCCCTCCTGACTATGGACTCTGGCTTGTATCAGTGGCTCAGCAGTAATATAACGTAATCAAAGCTGATCGAAAAGAGTTCAGGAATGGAATTACAGGCATGATGTGATCATGCACAATTGCTTCTATGCATGTTCAAATCTTGCACTAACTGACATCAACTCACATACAAAAAGCACGGATCAGGCAAGATCTTAAAGGAATCAGCTTACATATAGACGTCTACATATCCCAAATTGATGACTGACGAGTGCATAAAAACTAGGTAGGAGGAGGTTTCTACTAACTAGCACTCCCCACTCATTCCATTAGAAACACAAGTTCTATTCTCTACTTCAGTACGATACCTCCTACATGCCATGCATCATCACGGCACAGAATCAATTTCCAAACTCTTGTTGTCAAAAAAAAAAAAAAAAAAAAAAAAAAAAAAAAAAAAAAAAAACCAAACTCTTCAGCCATAGCCTCTCCTTTTCCTGCCAGTGAAGGTGATGGAGAGGCTGTCACCAGTTGAAGCAGAGCAGCACAGAAGTCTATCTGATCGGTGGCTTTAAGACAACTGTGGGCAACTACCAAATATTCCATTCACCTTTAGATGATCTACTAGGGCCATCAGCAGCTCAGTACTTCTCACTTCTAACTGGAGTTCATATCAGCACAAATTTATAACCTGTAAAAAAATAAAAGGGGAAACAAAAGCTCAATTAACTCCAGTAGGAAATGTTGTTAACTGTTTGAAAGAAATGACATGAGAAGCAATTCATTATGGAAAGTTGTCTACAATAATAAGAGCCACCCTCGGACTAGCCTAGAATGATTTTTTTTTTAATTTGCCTATTTGATATGTACATTGACAAATAAGGTCATCTCAACAAATATAAGGAGCAATGGGTTCTGTATAAGATCTAAAACTACGTATAGGCACACATGCAAGGTGCAAGCAAAAGGGCAGAATAGAAAAGCACATTCAACAGACACAAAGAGAAGCATTGCCCTGTGTTCTGTTCTCGTGCAATCACAAGTTTAGCACGGCATCCAACACGAGTAATATTCCGCGGCTTCCGCTTCCTATTCTCCCTCTTCAGCTCCTTCCCTTCGCGGAAACCTTCACGACTGCAAACAAACTTCCGAAGGGTCATCTCAGTGTGGCCACTATCCCACTCACAGTAGCTTCTCCTCACACTAAATCCTTTCTCCTTAGCGTAGCTGTTATAAAACTCAAATCCTTCTTGTTCATTACAAAACATCTTCCTAACAATTTCATCGTACTCCACCATAGAATGAAGACCCAACATTTCGTACTGCATCAATCAACAACTTTAAATTAAATAAAACTCCACAGAGAAGAAAGGCATGTGTACAACTATTTGTAATAGCTAATAAGCTGTGTTCTTCATTCGTGCTAGCTAATTTCCTCTATCCATGTGCCTCAACTCACTGTTTTCTGTAATCATTATCAGTTATTTTCAGAACAACAAATTTATTGGGCCAATCCCAAAATCTCTCGGGCTTGTCCAAACACTAGAAATCATGTAAGTACCAGTCAAAACAATTTCCCATCAGTTTTGTGTATGAAATGCTAGATGTTCTTCTAAGCCATTCAAAAAAAGCATCTGTTTTCCCCCAGGAAATGATGGGTGAACTTGGTTGCTGAGCCACACTGCACACTCCAGGCAACATAAACCTAAAACTAGAAGAAACGTGATGCAATCTTGGAGACAATCTTGATGTCCAAAGCAGCATATGTTTGTGTCTGTAAGTAGGTCTGCACACTCTGTTTAGCATATGCAAGTTGAGGTGATGCTAGCCTGAAGCCTCACATGTTTTCCTTTCTTCAGGTCAAATAAAATTCTATCATATCTAGAAAAGGAAAACTACAGAACTGCTCTTCACCAGTTCTACTTGGCTGAATGATGAATTGGATGGTTTAACTGAATGTGTTCTAGTCTTAGGTTGATCATATATAATCATCTTTTCTCTTGCTACTCTCATGTTAATGATTTTATTTCCTGATAAAATTGAAAATAAACAGAATAGGTTGTATGAAAACCGTAGTCAAACTTTGTTAATCCATATATTATTTACTGAAGTTCAGTAACATTCAGATTTTTCTTGACAAATAGCAGAGAGTTCACTACGTCTCATAATTTACTGCTGGGTTACGCAGGTTTTCACAAAGTCTATATCACTCCTAACACCAGCAATGTAAACTGGTATTTTATTTAACTTTGCTCAATCCACCTTAAGCCACAATGTGGAGTTATAATAATAGCAATCACTTATGGTTTCAGCTAATGTTGTCATCAGTCCATATGGTTTCAGCCTATGTTGTCATCAGTCCAACCATTGTCCTATTTCAGGTACCAGCAAGAAGCAACTCAAGCAGCACAATGCCATGTTGGTCACATTCACCTAGATAAGGTATACCATTCTACTTGTGAAATAGCATTGATCTATTATTCAGAATTGCAGTAATAATATGCTTTCGGTTGCTACTGCAGGAGCAATTGATCAGATGAAAGGGAAGGGGAGGGAAGGAAAGGGCGTACCGGCTGTGCCGCCGGGCCGTTGCCTCCACCGTCGGGATGCGCGCCGTCTCTGTGCCGAAGTCGCGCCGCCTCCCCAGTCGGGATGCCGCACCGCCTCAGCCGCCGAACGCTGCGTTGCCGGGATGTCAGGCTGTCTCCGCTGTTGGGATCCCCCGTCGTCGTCATCGCCGGGACGCGGGTCTGCAGTGAAGGTGGTCTCGCGGGGCAGAGGGAGGCCGCCTTCACCGGATGCCGGGACGCGTCTCTGGACGTCAGGGTAGAGCGCCGCGGCGGCCAGCGAGGTAGGGAGAGGGGCGATGGATCCTCCGTGTCGTCACCTTGGAGAGCGGCCGGGGAGAAGGGTGCGGCGGTCGGGGGAGAGGGGAGCGGCGGCCGGGGAAGAGGGAGAGGGGCGCGACGGCAGGGGGAGAGGCGAGCGGCGGCCGGGTGAGAGGGAGAGGGAGAGGGGCACGGCGGCCGGGATAGGGAGAGGGGCGCGACAGCAGCGGGATAGAGGAGGGGTGTTAGGCTGTCCACTGCTAGTACTGCGCGTTTGGTTCCTTTCTCGGCGTCGCCTGGCTCGCATATGAAGATACAGGCCCCCAAGAGCCAGGCCACGATGACGAAGTGCCCGCTCGTTTGGATGTCTGGACGAGCAGATCCTGGCCACCCACAACACACGTTTGGTTGCCAGCATCACAGGCAAGCACATGTGTTTTTCGGCTCTGCTAGCGCTCCTTGCGACTCGCGCGAGCCAGGCTGCCGGGAAACGGATTTTGTTTTCCTTTCCTAGGAGCCAGGCCGACGGACGCCGATTGCATGCCACGGCTCAGGCCCAACCAGATAAACAATCAACCAAACATAACATATGTTACTTGCATCTCACGGGTCAGGCTGAGGCAAATACAAGCAACCAAACGTGCCCGTAAATTCATCCTCTAAAAGGAATATTTCGTCCTGATCATCGAGATTCTCTCCTTCTATACTATTTTCTCCCGCACTCATCCTATCCTCTATATCTCATACTCTATATTTCTTTTTCCTAAATGCTACTTTCCTGCATGTGCACGCCCGGGAGGTGTGTGCACACCGCATCCACCGTTCATCAATCCTGCACCCACTGTTGGATCACGCCCACCGTATTCTTCGAGGTGGAGAGAGAGAGGGTTCCAAATATTCACTAGAAGTGAAGCCCGTCCTTTCCTCTCCTTTTCGCCCATCCTCTTCCTCTCACCTGTTCGTCTAGCTCTTCAGCTAGAATCCTCCATCAAACTTTCTAGGCGCATGGCATATCCAGTAAAATCAAGGCGTCATCGGCAGAATTCCTACGGCCGGCGACTATAGGGAGTAGGTGCTGCTCACTCGAGCGAACAATTTGTAATCAGAGGTGCTTCGAATCGATCCGCGGTCGGTGCTCTAGATCCTGGGAGGATACTTGACAGAAGGTAGCCTTGCCGGCGGTGGTCTCCGCGGCAGTGGAGATGGGTTCAGTCATCATCCTTCCCCTTCCCCCATTTGCATCAGTTTGTTGTTCTCCTCCGTTTCAATTTCATAGCCCTTCTGACCCTCCTTGTTCTCCCTACCGAATGTCACTTTTACGAATCCATGGCAGATCTGTCCCTCCTGGTGAATCTCGCCTCTGTCGAGGTGACCATGAATCAGTCGCTTCTGGGCTTCAATTGAAGTGGTGGATCTGTAGTTTCAGAGTGGTGGATCACCAGTTTGGGCGCCACAAACTGTAGGTTCATTAGCTTTCCTAAGCGTTTATTCATTTTGGGAATATCCCTACCATTTTGTATGCATTCCTGGTGAGAGTAGCTTTGGTACTGCATATGTTTTGGTGTCTGTAATATGTACTTAGATTTTTTTTCATGTGGTGTGTACTTAGATTTGATAGAACAGATGGTAGATGTGGTCTAACTGATCTTTCATGTGGTGTGTTTGGAGGCCTAGGGATTTTCATGAGAAGTGCATTAGTGAACTTTGTCATATGTGCAGTAGCTATTATTCCTTTCCTTAGATTTTGTAATAAAATGTGAATATGGTTATTACATTCATGTAAGGATGTGGTTATTCATGGCGTATTCCTGTGGTTGCTTCTCGTAACTATTACTATTTATCCTCCTCTTTGTCATTTCGAATTTGCACCTGAAATCTTTTTCAAAACTCATGTAATGATGTGCCCAGATTTATTGCTCATATGTGATTCAATTTTGATATCTGCAAGTGCTTCTCCTACCTGTATTCATGTTTGTTCACCTTTACTTGCCTGTGCACTTTTCTGCCATCCAAAATGACTATGCAATGTACCCTGAAGATTTATATGTTTTTTAACTCATGTATTGAGGAGCCTAGTGCACAAGTGAACTATGCATTCTTGGAACTGCTGGTTGTTCACTACTGTCAACTATATCCACTGGTTGGTAAGGTTAACCTATCTCCATGATATTTTCATAAAAAATTTACTTGTTCTAGATCACTATGGTGAAGTTGGGATCATTTTTAATGACAGAGTTTTTAGAACCAACTAAAATTTCACTCGAGTGGTATGTACATTCTGTGAGAAATGGGGAGTGTTTTACCCTTCATTTCTCTTGGAATCTTTGTAATTCCCGGTTTTGGTGGCTTCGAAAAATGTGGTTGGACTTGATGGGCTTCATCATGCACTAACTGTTCATTTCTTTCCTTTTGCAGGCACTACATTTATTTGCTCTCATCTGGTGCTTTGTGTTTCATTTACAGATTTCTGTCACGTCAAGTATGTTCTGGTTCCTTTCTCTACCTATTATTGCTTGTTAATACTTGTTAGTGTACACAATTTACACACTCATTAGTATGCCATGGAGTCATTACTATTGGTATTACCAAACTTTCCTTTGATTAAATGGTTGCAGTAATTTCTTTAACAAAAATCTGATCACTATTGGACTGGTATGACACCATCTATTGCCACTCTTATTTCTAACAATGCTTCTAAGCCTACAAATAATATATAGATTCAAACTTACTTTTTCTGTAGATAAAATACACTCACTGCACATCTGAAATACTTTTTATTTCATACATAAATGCCTTCTGTACTAGAACCAGCAAGTAGTAGTGTCACACTGAATTCTGATCCTTTATTTTCGATGGCTTGAAGGGCAGGAGACATTATCCATGTTGTTTTTGTTTACATCGTTAGTAATAATGCGTCAAAAAACACATACCATATTTGAATATGCAGAATATATGAACACATCATCTAACAATTGCGATTATGGGTGGCCATGGACGCCTTTAGATGGAGCTTCCCTCTATGTTGTCCTGTTGCTGAACAGACCCAAGGATCAACAAAGGTGACGGCGAGCATGTGGCCAGTGCATTGTGTGGTGCTTTCCCGTCATTGCTTGAGGCATTATTATAACCATTACCCCTTTCACTCGTCACAACATAGGTAGGCCCATGGGTCATCATAGCTTTCTTCATCACACCAGTGCAATGCCAAATCCTCACAACTGAAGTGAGCCCACATACTCATTTTAGAGCCAACTTATGCTAAATCAGCAAGCAATTTTCATATTTTGGTTTGGCATTTTTGTGTTCTGGCTTTAGCAATTTTTACTTTTGTAATGGTCTGCCATTGATGATCATACCAATACATGCTTTTGAACTAGTAGATAGAGCATAAAGGGATTACTTTGTGTATCTTTAGATGACAGATTCTTAGTTAAAGACTGCCTTATGTGATAATGACTTCATTTAGCTCGGTGGTAATTTTTTTTCTTTGCACGTACACACACCCATCCGTCGTCGACATATGATCCAATGCACTTGCGTTGATGGAAGCCTCAGGAAGCCGGCCTTATCACAAGCCCCCTCTGCATTATCTCTCGTTTATCTCATCCCTTTCTCTCCCCTTCCATGCACTTGCCGGCATCCCCTCCCCTCCGTCTCTGCCGTGGTGGAGGCCAAGGATAGGAGCGTCGTGCGTGTCTACGGCTCCGATGGCTGCCCCATCTGGTGGTGCATCCACGTCTCCCTCTTCTACAAGGTTGCGACGCCCTTCCCCTTCATGCCCCCTGAGCGGGCACCACTTGCTCACCCCATGCTCCGCCTCAACGTTGTCAGCGTGGAGGTTTAAGGCACCGCTGACAAACTGCTGGGCCATGTGGACGCACGGTTCGAGTGCAAGCCTCATGTCGTGAGGCAGGAGTAGCCTTGCACGGCGTTGCTGTGTGGTCCGGGCTGCCTCACGACCATGGATCCAGATGGCGTGTTGCTCTTCACCGTGTCCTCCTCCAAGTGGGGCCACATAGGCACTCGCTGATCTCGCCTTTACATGTAACCTTATTCGCCTAATTTTTAGAACTATGAGCACCCATTTCTCCTCATGCATAACCTATGAGCCTTCATTTTTGGTTCCTTGGGGCATGTACTTGCTAAACAAGTGGTACCTTGGGGCATGTACACGAGTTGAGTCTTGGATTTCTGTCCGAATTAGAAACCAACATTGGTTCCGCGGCGATGATATTATGTTTGTTGATTTTGCTGAATTACACCAACTATACCACATGGACTCCCTTGACAAAATAATAATGAGCTGCTATTGTCTGTAAGTGTACTTTCTTTCTGCAATTCAAATCTCTCTCTCTCTCTATATATATATATATCCTTACTCTCTCTCTATATATATACGCAGCTATGAGATGCAAATGTGCAAACAGAGAGGGTCTAATGAAGTTGGTTTCATTGATCCACATATTGTATTCAAACACCCTAAACCCAACCCAACATGGAAAGAAGACACATAGAAGAATCTCATGAAGTTCTTAACAAAGCAACGCGGCAAGAAACAGATACTCTTCCCCTACAACTTTAACGATCATTGGATATTGATCGTCATCGATCTTCAACAAAGCCACATGGAGATCTTAGATTCTATGAGAAAGAGCCTGGATCAAATCTAAGATATGATAGATATTTTTCAGAGGTAATTTATTTCTCCTTACCTTCTTCAATTGCAGTGTTTGGAAAATATTCACATCGATCATTGAATATTTTTATTTTTATTGGCAGTGTTTGGAAAAGATTCATTGAGAAATACGACCTCAAACATTGCAAAGCACCACTGACTATAATCCCACACATGGTAAGTATATATACTTAAAGGCTATTCATGTTATATATATATATATATATATATATATATGTATTGTCCGGATCGGATGACAATCTTTTTTGTCTTGTAAAGTGGGTTCTGCGGTAACAACCCGGGAATAACACTTGTGGATACTATGTCTGCGAGTTCATGAGGGTGTACTCAGTCAGAACTGACCGGGAGATGCTAAAAGTACGTTAAATCGATCTCATATTAACTCACACAAATGTGTGTGTGTATATATATATATATAATCATATATATTAATACCTTTCCCTTTGACTCTGTTTGAAGACTGATTATTTAAAGAAAAAGGTCCTGATAAAAAACGAGCTCAAGGCAATTCAAGAGACCATAGCAGGGTTTCTTAATGATCAAGTTTTGAATTCCTCTGGAGAATTTTACAATGACCCCAATGAATCTTGGAAGCCGGGCAACGGTGGTGATGAAGATGACTGAAGGGCATATATATATATGTTGGAGTAACTTTTGGAGAGGAAAACATTTGGAGTGAAAAAAGTGTTAAACTCTCTAGTATATATGTATATGTATATGTATGTGTGTGTGTGTATATATATATATAGTTTGTAATATATATATCTTATGTCGTATTGTGCCCTTTGTCAAAACCGATACACACACATATAATATATATATACACATATATATATATTTTACATATATATATATATGTAAAAAATATATATATATATGTAATATGTGTGTGTATAGATAATTTTAAATCGAAACCATATTTTAAAAACAAAACGAATAATGAACTGAAAAAACACAAAAAACAAAAAAAGAAGGCTTTAGTCCCGGTTATTTATACAAACCGGGCGAGGACACGTGGTCTGGGCTGCAGACCTTTTAGTCCCAGTTTGTGTTTCAAATCAGGACTAAAGGTCCACTTTTGATCCCGGTTCTAGACCCGAGATTAAAAGGGGTGACATTTACTCCCGGAAGCTTGTTCCCGGTTGGGAAACCGGGGTTAAAGGGGTTTTCCAATCGGGAACAAGCCCATTTCTGTACCGGTGTGGATCATTCTTCTTCGACCTACGAACTTCATTCCACAAAGAAGCAACCAAAAAATGAGCCACATTCACGAAGAAATCTCTCTGCAGCCGCCACCGCCATCGTCCTCCTACTCGTCATCGTGACAGCCGGTAATGCACAAGCTATGTAACGTCGCATGGTGTCTTTTGATTATTCCTCTGGCTAATTAACGATGTTGTTTCATGTACGTCAGAGATGGCCTCTGTTCGGGGCAGCAAATACTTGCAGGCACCTGAGCGGCAGCTTTCGAGGGTGGTGCTTGGACGAAAGCAGCTGCACAGATGTTTGCATAGACGAAAGCCACGACAACATTCAGGGCACGTGCGCCGACGTTCCCCCTCGTTGCTACTGCATTACCAATTGCTCACCCTGAGATCGTTGCTGTCATGCTTCTAGCTAGGGCCTCTGATCCCTGCTCGGCGTCGTGTAATAATTACTTATAATGTTTTTCTGGTGGTACTCACCGGTTACTCGTGTTGTGACAAATAAAATCATTGGAATTGTGGATCGAAATAAACAAACATGTTGTTTGCAAAAGAGCAAGTTGTAACATCCCGGAATGTTTCTGATTGCAAAAATGTGGATTTCAAAATTTTTGGTGTGTTGTTGCTTTGCAGTGAAAACATTTAAGATCGCGATAAAATTCATATACTTATGTAAGTGAAAATTAGAAATTTTGATATTTCATCGGCCAAACATAAAAAGTTACCAAGCTTAAAAGTCAAATTGACCAAAACATCTAATCATACTAGTTGACAATTCTCAAATCAAATAACAAATTACAAATATCGTCTAATAAAACCTACGGCAAAGCTTTTGCCGTCATTTCTAAAAAAATAACTAATTACAATTCGCAAATAACAAATTTCATACTAATACACATTAGATGTAGTTGATACTTCCATATCGCCTAAACATTGTTTCAAAACAGTCTACTCACTGTGTAAATCGTCGTTTTGTGTACAATGTTTAGGCCGTGTAAAACCGTTTTTTACCGTGTAAATGGTGGAACCATGTAAGCACCGTTTAGGCCCTAAACTGCACAGTAGGAATCACGTAACGTTTATACGGGGTGCAAATGACCTACACGGCCATGCAGGCGAACACTGAGTGGAAGTTGATACGTTGAAGAAGAAATCAAGTAGACAAAAATTTGCTTGGATTATCGAGTTTGGAGAAGTTTGGCAATATGTATAAATCACATATCGAAGAGGACAAATTTGCATTGCATTGGCTGCTCCAAAACAGTGGATCCATTGGACTTGTCATGAATGATATGCTGGGAGAAAGCAATCCTAAAAAGTCACTTGAAACATAAAATATTTTTTTGGCTGATCATGAAAGACAGGTTGAGCACTAGGGAGCAGCTCCGAACAAGAAATATATGGAACTTCAGGATTAAAATTATGCTCTATGCCAAGCAAACTCAGAGGAATCACTAGAGCATCTTTTCCTGAAATGAAATCTTGCTTCTGAGTTTAGGCACTGTTGTTTTTAATAGCTTGGTTAATTTGGAACATTACCCGATGCTAGAATTGTTCAGAGCCAACCTTTGTGCCTTTCTTTGTGGAGAGATCTCGTTCTTTTCACTTTCTGGGCTGAGACCGTCCAATTTCATTCTTGCCTGGGAAGAGAGGATCGGAACTCACACTCGATCCCTACTCTTTCCTCGTACTTCACAGGTTTTCGAGGCCGAGGGTGAACTGGACTCGCATTCACTTGCTGGGAAAAAGAGAGTGGATCAGGCTACGACTGAGGCTGAGGATAGGTCACAGGACGGATGAGGTAAAGTATTCCAAAACAGAGGATTCCAACCCGAGGAAGTAGGTCAACCACCTTGAATATGGCTCCGTGGAAGTAGTTAGGGGATAAGCCCAAGGAGGATAGGCCTATGGGATTTCCACAATGAGTGCTAGTACCAGGTAGGTTAAGGCGTAATAAGTAAAAGAGGTCTTAGCGGAACTCGATAGGCCAAAAAGGAGGGATGTGACTCATCAAAGGAAGTTGCCGACTCGGGTAGGTAAGCAAGAAAGTAGACTCCTTCATCGGCCAGGGTACTCCTGAAATCTATCTCAGTAGGGAAAAGAGGAGTTATGGTATAGAGAATTCTGACCTAAATGGATGCATGGGTCTTTGTCCCTAAGAAATGCATCCTTACGAATACAAGAGTGGTTTTTTTTGGGTATAGCAGGACTTGAACCTGCGACCATTAGGTTAAAAGCCCAATGCTCTACCAACTGAGCTATACACCCGATTTTACAAGAAGGCTTGGTGCGGAAAAGAAAAGAGGGTGGCCTGGCCCCTTTTCTTCTTATCATATCACAAGGGCGCGGCTCTGTATGGGGCTCGTACTGCGGAGCAAGTCGTCCTTTCCACTCATTGAGGATTCTATCTAAAAAAGAAGGTCAACGGGGGAGACTACAGTAGCTCGAACTCAGACTATCTACGAAAAAGCTAAAACTCCCTTGTCTTCAACTATGAACTTACATCTATCGATAACACGGGCTTCTTAGGTCAATCACATCCCCAGGAACTTCTAACTGGCCTAGCAAGGACCAACTTGAGAAATTGATTCGATTTAACGAGAGGCTCGGAGATGGTATACGTAGAATAGGGGAAAGTAAAGACAAACTTCGGTCAATTTACGTTTTCAAAACTACAGCTATCTTGCCTAGAGTCCCAGAGCTTAACGGAACTCTTGTTTACTATAAGAGCCCACCGCTTTATAAGTGCTTTCCTCTCTCTTTCTTTCGAACCATAAACTCCGAAGCGGTTTCACTTTACCATACTGGAGAAGGGCTTCACTCGCGCCTTGGGGACAGAACTAGAGTACAAAACTAGCTTCCTCTGTACATATTGTTTTCGGGTAATAATACTATCATTGAGAAAGAATAGATAACGACTATCAGGCATATGACTGATTTCTATATGGGTGTTCTTGACAAGTCCCAAGTGGAGGAGATTAAGAGGTCATTAAAGAATGCCTCCTTTTAGTTCTCTTCGATGTATCAATCATGCATTCCTAAACCACATAAGCCAGGGGAGATGCGCCCCATTAGACAGCCTCATAAGGCAGACATCATTGTCATGGATACGGCTTTATCGTTTTTTAAGACATATTTCTAACATACTCCCATGGGTTTGTGTTTACTGAGGCAGCCCCATACTTTTAAATCCTGCACCACATCACTCTGGAACCCAATTCATAAGTAAGGAACTGGAGAAGGAGAAGTGAACCACTGAATCTGATAGGTCTTTCAGCTTAAATATATCCAAGCCCAAAATGGATTTTCCTACTTTTTTTTAGGGTGATAATCCAGTAGGATGGACAAGACAGTGTGAGAAATACTTTTATCTTGCTTGAGTTCCTCAGGGGATGTAGGTATCAATGGCCCCTCTTCATTGTTGTGGTAGAGCTTTTAGCTCGAAACATTAGTAGTTCCTCGCTGGGACAGGAATAAGTCGTCAAGTAGGCATATGAACGGGAAAGGCTTTTTGCACGGTATACGTCACTAATAGCCGCCAATAAGATAGCTCATCACGAGAAGTAGTTTCCAGGTTTTTTACAAATAGGCTTGTAAAGTAGCTTGGGTCACGGAAAGGCATTTGTGGTGAGGCGCCTCCGGAATCACATAAAGTATGCTTTCCAGTCCAACTCTTCAGTCCTGCTCAAAGGTTGACCTATCCGGCGGTCTAGAAGAATCGAAGGTAAGTCAAGGCAATCCAAAGCCTACATATAGTTGAGGAGACAAAGGGAGGATTGACAAAAAAAAACCTCCAGGTTCAGTTCGGCAGCCTTGTGGGCTTTGTGGAAATTGAGAAATGAGCTCTGTTTTCAGAATGGGGCATGGCGCAGCATGTCTACTTTGATGAGAAGTGTCGGTGCTAGTTTTGGCGGGGCTAACACCGGCTAGTAAATACGTGTTTTGCGGTTGAGGCTACGGATGGTGTGCAAGGGGGAACACAGGGATTATACTGGTTCAGGCCAAGCAAGCCCTACGTCCAGTGGAGAGGAGAGTCGTGTTGCCTTGCACCGGGGTGCTTGTAGTAGGGGGTTACAAGCTAGACGAGAGAGGGAAGAGCTCACAGGTCTCTTGTGTGTGTCTAAGTGTTTACAAGTCGTTTGTGTGGGTGAGAACTTAGAACTTCTCCGTCGTTTGTGTGGGTGAGAACTTAGAACTTCTCCCTCTTCGTCGTTCTCCGTCGTCGTCTTCTAAAGCTGGCCTCTGCTCTCCCTTTTATAGTCGCAAGGGAGAGGCAGGGGCAGCTACGTATTTTACAGTGAGGAGTTGCTGTTCCCCGTTTGACTATGCAGCTACTGCCTTTTCTCCGCGTCTCCGGGGCATGGCTGTCGTGGTTCGCACGTCCTTGGTGAGTTCCAAGCCGGCAGCAGTTGTCTGACTATGTCATGTCGGCCCGGATGGAAGGCGTGCTCGTCCTTTCGAGTGGACAGCGCAGTAGGCGCTTTTCCTGTTCTTGCGTAGCCCGTCGTCAGGCGCTTGTCACAGTCGGAGTTGATAGGTCCCGGCGGAAAATGGGGCAGCGCACCATGGACCATACCGTGGAGGACAGGTGGTATGGCCGTCAGGGGCGTGCGAAGCACAGTCGCGTCGAGAGTCTGTCCTGACGGGACAGTGCTTGTAAAGTGGTCAGAGAGAGTGTGGCCGTCAGGAGCGTGCGAAGCACAGTCGCGTCGAGAGTCTATCCTGACGGGAGAGTGCTTGTAAAGTGGTCAGAGAGATCTCTTGTGGTCCAAGATTGCTCCGCTGACATCACCTGCGCCTTGGATGCCTTTGCGAGATTGCGCTCGAGGGGGATAGGGAAGCTCGGGCGAATCGGAGACTTGGGGCGCCGAGGATGCCGCTCTCCCGAGCTGGTGCCGCTCTCCCGTGCTCTCCCGAGCTCTCCCGAGGAGGCTCGGGCGAATCGGAGACTTGGGCGCCGAGGAGGCCGCTCTCCCGAGCTCTCCCGAGGAGGCTCGGGCGAATCGAAGACTAATCGGAGGTTTGGACGCCGAGGACGCCGCTCTCCCGAGCTCTCCCGAGGACGCTCGGGCGAATCGGAGACGTGGGCGCCGAGGAGGCCGCTCTCCCGAGGAGGCTCGGGCGAATCGGAGACTTGGGCGCCGAGGAGGCCGCTCTCCCGAGCTCTCCCGAGGAGGCTCGGGCGAATCGGAGGTTTGGGCGCCGTGGACGCCGCTCTCCCGAGCTCTCCCGAGGAGGCTCGGGCTCTCGGGCCCTCTCCCGAGCTCTTCCCGAGGAGACTCGGGCGAGTCGGAGACTTGGGCGCCGTGGGTGCCGCTCTCCCGAGCTCTTCCCGAGGAGACTCGGGCGAGTCGGAGACTTGGGCGCCGTGGGTGCCGCTCTCCCGAGCTCTCCCGAGGAGGCTCGGGCGAATCGGAGACTTGGGCGCCGAGGACGCCGCCTCCCGAGGAGGCTCGGGCGACTCGGAGACTTGGGCGCCCAGGATGCCGCTCTCCCGAGCTCTCCCGAGGAGGCTCGGGCGAATCGGAGACTTGGGCGCCGAGGAGTGCTGTCCCGAGGAGGCTCGGGCGAATCGGAGGTTTGGGCGCCGAGGATGCCGCTCTGCCGAGCTCTCCCGAGGAGGCTCGGGCGCTCGGGCCGCTCTCCCGAGCTCTTCCCGAGGAGGCTCGGGCGAGTCGGAGACTTTGGCGCCGTGAACGCTGCCTCCCGAGCTCTCCCGAGGAGGCTCGGGCGAATCGGATACTTGGGCGCCCAGGATGCCGCTCTCCCGAGCTCTCCCGAGGAGGCTCGGGCGAATCGGAGACTTGGGCGCCCAGGAGTGCTGTCCCGAGGAGGCTCGGGCGAATCGGAGACTTGGGCGCTGAGGACGCCACTCTCCCGAGCTCTCTCGAGCAGGCTCGGGCAAATCGGAGCGAGCTCTCCCGAGGAGGCTGTCATTAGTGGAATGATGTCATGGGCCTCTGTAGACGCGGCCTTCGTGGGCTTCCACTAGCCTTACTTGGGCCAGGCCAAGTTGGGAATGAGCATTTTTGCATGGAAGTTGGGTACCCCTAACTTTGGTAACCGACAGTAGCCCCCGAGCCTGTGGCGGAGTGAAGGCACTCCTCCACAGGTTCACGCTGGTTCTTCCTGTCAGAAAAGATAAAGTGTGGGTTGTTTTTTCCGGGGGGTGCGCGCGAGCGCACCCGCCGGGTGTAGCCCCCGAGGCTTTGGAGGGATGATATATCTCTTCAAAGGCTTAGAATCGTGTTCGTTAGTACTCGGGTGTTTTTCGATTTATTTAGGTGGGTTGTTTCCTTGGAAGCGGAGCCCCCGAGCCTCCCACCGTGTGGGAGATCGTTCGGTGGTCTTTCCAAGGTGCAGGGCAAGTTTCCGAGCCTCCGTTTTCGTATCGGAGATCGATCGGGTTCTTCCCTGTCTTTTTTAATTCGACCTTCACGCTCTTTTTTCGGGAAGAGGAAGGTTTGGTCCTGCTCGACTTCCCCGCTGGGGCACGAGTCGGCATTTCCGGTGAGCTACAAACGGGTTGGTCCAAGTGGAGGTCCGTGCCCTATTCGTTAAGGGTCGGCTAGTGGCCTGAGCACACTCCAATTATTTCCCGAGGGTCAGTTAGTGGATGTCGGGTCCCTTCGATGGGTCCCGAGGGCATGATGCCTCCCACGGAGGGATTCCACGTAACCGACTCGCTACTGGGACTTGGACACAGCATGGGATGTCCCTTGTGACGTTCTGGGCGTCGGGATACTGGCCGTTTTCGTGACCCATCCACTAGCTGTCCCTAACTCGATTTCCCTGGGGCGACTGTTCGAGCCTCGGAGGGCCAGTCTTCGATCCCCTGGGAACGTAACGGGCGCCCGAGCCCGGGGTTTCTTCGTTGAGAAAATGTAGGTGGAATCGAGGCGCGCGGTTGTAATGATTCGGCTCACCTTTTGAGGCGCGAAGCCTGACGGACGCGACGGTTCGGCTCAGTCGAGGCGGTTTCCGTGCGCGGTGATGGCGGGTCTCTTCCAAGCCAAGGTCGAGCTCCCTCCTCTGAACCTGCCGTGAAGAAGAAGCGGGCCATAGTGCCCTTGTAAAAAGTAACCTTTGTGATGAAACTTGAGGACTTAACATTTTTAGGGATGCCGTAGCCTCGGTGGTGTAGACCGACCCGAGGGGTTCCCACTTTGTCGCGCACACAGCTAGGTATCTCAGAGAAGGCTCGAGTGAGATCGTTTTTTACTAAATTTCCCAAACGCCCGTCTCTCTTCTCGCACTCAGGCAAAATTCGTGAAATCTTTCTGGAGCGCAAGTTGACCCTCGGGCGGAGGGTGGTGAGTGGAGGTGCCGTAGCCTGGAGGCGTAGGCGATCTCACGGCTCGGCCAGCCCTGCCCTAAGAGTGTCCTTTTACTTCTTCGGATCTCGCAAGTTTTGTTAGAGTGCAGAAAGGAGTTCGGCGCGGAATTTTTGAAAAAGCGATCGAAAAGGCGCAGAGAAAATTAGATCGTCGGTCCCCAAGCGTCCACCCCTCGTCCCGTACTTGAAAAACTCCATGAAATTGCCTCGAAGCGTAAGTCACCCGTCGGACGGTGGGTGGTGAGTGGAGGTGCCGTAGCCCGGAGGCGTAGGCGGTCTCGCGGCTCGGCCGGCCATGCCCTAAGGGTGTTCTCTTGCCTGTTTGGGTTTCACGGATTTTTTCAAGAGTGCTGGAGAGGTTCAGACGTAAGGGAGGTTTCAGTTTAAATCTCAAAATTCATGATAATTAAAGAACGCTTATTTAT
Source organism: Eremochloa ophiuroides (assembly GCA_038502445.1). Classification (NCBI taxonomy): domain Eukaryota; kingdom Viridiplantae; phylum Streptophyta; class Magnoliopsida; order Poales; family Poaceae; genus Eremochloa; species Eremochloa ophiuroides. The sequence goes on from JAHLJS010000003.1 coordinate 105,770,696, forward strand.
CGATTCCGAAACCACAAATATGAACAAAGCTTGGAAGCTTAAGGGTAACTATGACTTAGCTGCTCGAGCTACCAGCGTTGCGCTGGTGATGATCGTAGAGGAGGTGTCCCGCGCGGCGGGCACCGGATTGGTCGGGTTGATGCGGATGCGCTTCCCCCGCCTAGTTCGGCGGGAGCGGCGCGTGGCGTTCCCTCTGTTTCCCTGAAACGGGTGGAGGTGTCGCCGGGGTCCCTTTCCCAGCCACCTGCTGGGCCGGGGTCAGGATGATGATGGCCCGGGGCTCAGGTTGGGCGGAGGTTCATCTTGAGGCCGAGGACAGTGGCCGCGAACTCGAGGCTACCGAACCGGAGCACCGCGCCAGCAGGAAGCGCAGGGACGTTGGCTGCCATCCGCCACCGGGATCAACACGCAAAAGGCCCCTACCTGGCGCGCCAACTGTCGGTGCTAGTTTTGGCGGGGCTAACACCGGCTAGTAAATACGTGTTTTGCGGTTGAGGCTACGGATGGTGTGCAAGGGGGAACACAGGGATTATACTGGTTCAGGCCAAGCAAGCCCTACGTCCAGTGGAGAGGAGAGTCGTGTTGCCTTGCACCGGGGTGCTTGTAGTAGGGGGTTACAAGCTAGGCGAGAGAGGGAAGAGCTCCCAGGTCTCTTGTGTGTGTCTAAGTGTTTACAAGTCGTTTGTGTGGGTGAGAACTTAGAACTTCTCTGTCGTTTGTGTGGGTGAGAACTTAGAACTTCTCCCTCTTCGTCGTTCTCCGTCGTCGTCTTCTAAAGCTGGCCTCTGCTCTCCCTTTTATAGTCGCAAGGGAGAGGCAGGGGCAGCTACGTATTTTACAGTGAGGAGTTGCTGTTCCCCGTTTGACTATGCAGCTACTGCCTTTTCTCCGCGTCTCCGGGGCATGGCTGTCGTGGTTCGCACGTCCTTGGTGAGTTCCAAGCCGGCAGCAGTTGTCTGACTATGTCATGTCGGCCCGGATGGAAGGCGTGCTCGTCCTTTCGAGTGGACAGCGCAGTAGGCGCTTTTCCTGTTCTTGCGTAGCCCGTCGTCAGGCGCTTGTCACAGTCGGAGTTGATAGGTCCCGGCGGAAAATGGGGCAGCGCACCGTGGACCATACCGTGGAGGACAGGTGGTATGGCCGTCAGGGGCGTGCGAAGCACAGTCGCGTCGAGAGTCTGTCCTGACGGGACAGTGCTTGTAAAGTGGTCAGAGAGAGTGTGGCCGTCAGGAGCGTGCGAAGCACAGTCGCGTCGAGAGTCTATCCTGACGGGAGAGTGCTTGTAAAGTGGTCAGAGAGATCTCTTGTGGTCCAAGATTGCTCCGCTGACATCACCTGCGCCTTGGATGCCTTTGCGAGATTGCGCTCGAGGGGGATAGGGAAGCTCGGGCGAATCGGAGACTTGGGGCGCCGAGGATGCCGCTCTCCCGAGCTCTCCCGAGCTGGTGCCGCTCTCCCGTGCTCTCCCGAGGAGGCTCGGGCGAATCGGAGGTTTGGGCGCCGAGGACGCCGCTCTCCCGAGCTCTCCCGAGGATGCTCGGGCGAATCGAAGACTAATCGGAGGTTTGGGCGCCGAGGACGCCGCTCTCCCGAGCTCTCCCGAGGTCGCTCGGGCGAATCGGAGACGTGGGCGCCGAGGAGGCCGCTCTCCCGAGCTCTCCCAAGGAGGCTCGGGCGAATCGGAGACTTGGGCGCCGAGGAGGCCGCTCTCCCGAGCTCTCCCGAGGAGGCTCGGGCGAATCGGAGGTTTGGGCGCCGTGGACGCCGCTCTCCCGAGCTCTCTCGAGGAGGCTCGGGCTCTCGGGCCCTCTCCCGAGCTCTTCCCGAGGAGACTCGGGCGAGTCGGAGACTCGGGCGAGTCGGAGACTTGGGCGCCGTGGGTGCCGCTCTCCCGAGCTCTCCCGAGGAGGCTCGGGCGAATCGGAGACTTGGGCGCCGAGGACGCCACCTCCCGAGGAGGCTCGGGTGACTCGGAGACTTGGGCGCCCAGGATGCCGCTCTCCAGAGCTCTCCCGAGGAGGCTCGGGCGAATCGGAGACTTGGGCGCCCAGGATGCCGCTCTCCCGAGCTCTCCCGAGGAGGCTCGGGTGAATCGGAGACTTGGGCGCCGAGGAGTGCTGTCCCGAGGAGGCTCGGGCGAATCAGAGGTTTGGGCGCCGAGGATGCCGCTCTCCCGAGCTCTCCCGAGGAGGCTCGGGCGAATCGGAGGTTTGGGCGCCGAGGATGCCGCTCTCCCGAGCTCTCCCGAGGAGGCTCGGGCGCTCGGGCCGCTCTCCCGAGCTCTTCCCGAGGAGGCTCGGGCGAGTCGGAGACTTTGGCGCCGTAAACGCTGCCTCCCGAGCTCTCCCGAGGAGGCTCGGGCGAATCGGAGACTTGGGCGCCCAGGATGCCGCTCTCCCGAGCTCTCCCGAGGAGGCTCGGGCGAATCGGAGACTTGGACGCCCAGGAGTGCTGTCCCGAGGAGGCTCGGGCGAATCGGAGACTTGGGCGCCGAGGACGCCACTCTCCCGAGCTCTCCCGAGCAGGCTCGGGCGAATCCGAGCGAGCTCTCCCGAGGAGGCTGTCATTAGTGGAATGATGTCGTGGGCCTCTGTAGACGCGGCCTTCGTGGGCTTCCACTAGCCTTACTTGGGCCAGGCCAAGTTGGGAATGAGCGTTTTTGCATGGAAGTTGGGCACCCCTAACTTTGGTAACCGACAAGAAGGGTGTTGCTTATGCTGTCGAACTGGAAGATACTATGCCCGGTCAAGCATCTGGAGCGAGCTACGGATGACCAAGTTGGAACAGCTGACAAGAGCTCCGGCAAGAATTTATGGCAGGAGAAGCTGATAACTCAGAATCGTTTTCACCTGGTTGACCTGTAAAATCAGTCGGGTATAATACCTATGTAGAAGGGTTTTCCATTTCTTTCGGTAGGCTTCAGGAAAAGAGGTTGGTATACTTTTCAGAACTCTAATGGTTTTTGACCAACCAAAATGGCGACTTTGGGCTGTAACTGATTGTGACTTTTGATCCTGATGCAATGCAAATGGACCGGGTCCCTGGAACTCTAAAAATAAAAGGTTGCTACATTACTTATCTAAGTATCGAAGTATGAAAGGGCAGGCTTCCATGTAAGACCTGGATTTACAAAGAAATCTGAATGAGAGCATATGTGGACCCAGGAAGTTCAAAACCACATATACCACAAATGGTTTATCATTATGCACGAACAATGAGTATAAACTTATTACATCACATGGTGTTCACATCATGGCCAACGGCCGTTATTACAGCGGAATACGCAGAAAGGTAAAACTCTCACCCACGGGGACAGCAACTGGGGGCACGCCATCTTCATCAGTCCTGGATATCCTCCGGTAAGTCGACAAACTCTTCATCATCTGGTATCCATCCGGGATTTTTGATGATTTGGTAAACAATGACAAGCGTCAGCTTACCACGCTCAGCAAGTATATAATGGGGGATGCAAGGCTCAAAGGCTGTATTTTGCTTAGTTGCCATTCACTTTTAGTTGGTCAAGTTTTATTAATTAACCTGATTACTAACTTAGTGAATAGCCCAACCCAAGAGAATGATTATTTCATTAGTCAAGTTTAAACATTCTTCAAATTCTCCAAGATCTCCAGGTTCTCCAAAACATGGCTTCTCCAAAATACGGGTTTGGACAAAAAGGATCCAGGCCGCTCATGTCCGTGAGCACGGCTGATATATCAGATAGAAATAACTCTGCAGAGCTTGTACAAATTTACCCGTGAGTCGTGAATTCTCAGATGCCCGGGGCCCGTTGACCCACAAACACTGCCAAGGTGAGCGGGCAGGGAACAACTACGAAGATTTTCACTAGTCACTCTAACAAGTTAGTAGCCGCGAGGTTTCAACAGCAAGGCGAATGGAGGCCCCCATCAAGAATGGCACACCATGTGACTGCAGCCTAGTACACATCTTGACAGGCCTCGGAACCCATTCTAGAACCCAGGCCCCCTCTTGCGCCTTTCGGTAACTACTAACGAGCTAGAGAAGATCTAGTTACTTGTCTAAGATCAGAGCCATGTAATCCTCAAGGTTGTATGAAAAATCCTGGGTGACCGCTTTAAGTAATACCCTTATGGAGATTGAGTAGAGCCCAAAATGTTCTTTGCTCCAGTCTTCTAAACCATATTGCTAAAAAGTTCATTTTATCTCATGTTGCAAAAGTAGCAATTAAACATAATTATCATAAGCCTTTGTTGAGCGAAGCATAGCACAATATTCTAATGCAAAAACCCCCATAACTGACAAGTAATAAGGTATAAGAAATCCTAGGTAAAAACTTAGTGTTTATCAATTTTGGACTCATGCATATGAATTTAAATGATTGCATCATTAATAGGTAACAAGAAGACCATATATATACTTGCCTTGAAAATCCGCTTGGTCCTGAAACTGCTCATAATCATTCTCCTCGAAGAACTCGTCCTCTAATTCCACGAACATCACCAATCAAGCATCATGCCAGTCATTACATGCATAGAAACATATAAAATACCATTAGAACATTACACCACGCATAAAAAGATAGAAATAATTAGATAAAACTATTCTACACGTCTCTACAATCATGCAGATATGTGGATCACTGAAAACGAAGCTAAAACGAGAAAGATATGGATAAAACAAGATCCAGGGGCTAGATTGCAAATATAAATATTATTTTGAAGTCCTCTACACCTAGACCGACGCTAATATCGTAAATAAACCTAAAACTGGGGGTTAGAAGCATAAAAACACAGGCCTTGGGCCACGGGTATGAAAACCAGAGACCCCAGGGGCTAAACCGAAAGAAACAGGGCCTCCTTTGAATTATTTTTGAACTGGTTCGGACTGCGGGTGGATTTCCTGGAAGTCCAAGGGCTTTTCCGCAAAAGGGTCGGCGCAGTCGTGCTGGTGGCCGACACGCGGCCACGTGGCGGGCTGCGGTTGGCTCGGTTCACGATGAACGGTGTGGACCGGCTGTGGGGCGCGGCTGCCTCGGTCCACCATGGACCGAGCGCGCGGGCAGAGGGGACGCGGCCGGCCGGGGCTAACCCGCACGGCGGCGCCATGGGTGGCGCGGCGGGGCTTGCCGGCGAGTCGCCGGAACGGCGTTGCTGTGCATGGTGAGAGGAGCGGAGGTAGCCAGAACGGCATAGGGGCGGCGGCGAACTCGAAGGCAAGGTCGGGACGGCCTCTGGACGGCCGGAGTGCGGCGGCGCCATGGCCGGAGCTCTCGGAGCTCGGCGGCGTGTGCACAGAACGGAGATGGGGCCGCCAAAACTCAAAGGGAAGAGTTGGGGATGACGAGGGGGTCACGATGAACCCAACAAAGGGCTCGGCCTCGCCGGAGAGGCTCACCGTGGCGAGGAACGACGGCGGCGGTGACCTGCAAGGAGCGGCGGCTTCGGTGAACTTGCGGCAACACAAAAGAAGCATGGGGAAGGGCTCGGATGAGCACGGCGCTTACCCCGGTCGACGAAACGACGCAGCAGAGCGGCTAGGACTACCGGCGGCGAGCTCCGGTGCTCGGCAAAGGATATGGTGGCGTGTGGGTTCGAAAGGGGAGAAGAGGGGCACGGCCCTGCCCTTTATAGGCCACCGAGGGGGTCGCGAGGAGTCGCGAGTGCGCCACCACTCGGAAGGAACGGCCGGAGGGGCCATCAAAGCCTACTGCGGCGGCGGTTTCGGGTGGCGAAGTGGCGGCGGCATGGCACTTCGGCTGGAGGTAGGGGAAGGAGCGCCGGTCACTGACCGGTGGGCCCGGGCTGGCAGCGAGACGCGCGTGGCTGCCAAGCGGGGCCGGGTTGGCAGAGAGAGGAAGCGGGGGTGCACTGCGGGCTGTCCTGCGGCGAGCTGGGCCGGGGTGCGGCCCAGTGCGCTAGCATGCACATGCGAGGGGGGGGGAAGGGAAAGCTGGGCCGGCTGCTGCTGCGGGCCAAAAGAGAGAGAAGGGAGGGAGAGAAAAGAAAAGCCTTTTCTTTTTCTGAAAATTTCCAAACAAGCACATTTTTTAATTTGAGTTTTGAAAAACACTTTTCAATCAACCTAACCTGCACTCAAACATAAGAACTATGCACCAGCATGAATGCAATAATTAATTGAAAAGTTTATTTCCCCCTATTTAATATTTAAAAGAAAGTCATTTCTCCTATTTGAGCAAGAGAACAAAAGCAAATAATTAACTATTTTAATTGTATTTTTCAAAATATGATTTTTAGGGTGCTACATTCCAGCTATTCAAGTTGCAGGGTAAAGGAAGGCGCGGAGCGAAAAAGCAACTGGCTAAAAAGAAATCCACTAAGCAAGATAGCTTCCATCTAGATAGCATTTTACTAGGCATTTTGACACTTCACTAGGAGGGTGAAGGAAAGTCGGATGAAAGTGATCCTAATGGAAGCGAAAGCACTCGTTCTTGCCAATGGAATACCTTCATCCCTTGTATTGAAATATGATTTATTGAATTCGGAGCGCAGCTACGGCCAAGGAAATACCCCGATTTAGTGGACTAGTTAAAATAATTAATTCAAAGCGAAGAGGCTCGAAACATTAAACAAGCAAAGGTTTTTGCGCTTCTTGGCTCGAAACATGCCGTAGTTCCTCGCTCTAGCTAGAAAGCCGTTGCGCGTTAGCGCATCCGTTTTCTTGCTCGTATAGCGTTAATAATGTCACGCGCAGCCCTACTTGATTTCACATTACTTAATATCGGTTTCCAACTTTCTTTTTTATTTTTCTAATTATGTGATAATTATTTAAACCAATCCTACTACTTAGCGTCCCCGGGTTTCCACAATTGAAGAAAAAAGCGCAGGGCGTATTGATCAAATCCAATTATTGGACCCGTGCTGGATATCACTTTTCCCCAGGGCAAGTTGCCTTAGATTTCTAACGCTTTGATAGTCAAGAGTCGAGAGACTGCCGATGATAAGCAAATTAATGTTACTTGTGAGGTACAACAATTATTAGGAAATAATAGAGTTAGAGCTGTAGCTATGAGTGCTACAGACGGGTTGATGAGAGGAATGGAAGTGATTGACACGGGAACTCCTCTCAGTGTTCCAGTCGGTGGAGCTACTCTCGGACGAATTTTTAACGTTCTTGGGGAGCCTATTGACAATTTGGGTCCTGTGGATACTAGTGCAACATTCCCTATTCATAGATCTGCGCCTGCCTTTATCGAGTTAGATACGAAATTATCTATCTTTGAAACTGGTATTAAGGTGGTCGATCTTTTAGCTCCTTATCGGCGTGGAGGAAAAATCGGACTATTTGGAGTCTTTTTTTTTAGGTAAAACAGTACTCATCATGGAATTAATCAATAACATTGCTAAAGCTCACGGAGGCGTATCCGTATTTGGCGGAGTAGGGGAACGGACTCGTGAAGGAAATGATCTTTATATGGAAATGAAGGAATCTGGAGTAATTAATTCCAAAAATATTGAGGAATCAAAGGTAGCTCTAGTCTATCGCCAAATGAATGAACCGCTCGGAGCTCGTATGAGAGTTGGTTTAACTGCCCTAACTATGGCGGAATATTTCCGAGATGTTAATAAGCAAGACGTGCTTTTATTCATCGATAATATCTTTCGTTTTGTTCAAGCAGGATCGGAAGTATCCGCCTTATTAGGCAGAATGCCCTCCGCAGTGGGTTATCAACCTACCCTTAGTACAGAAATGGGTTCTTTGCAAGAAAGAATTACTTCTACCAAAAAGGGATCTATAACTTCGATCCAAGCAGTTTATGTACCTGCAGACGATTTGACCGACCCTGCTCCTGCCACAACATTTGCACATTTGGACGCTACTACCGTACTTTCCAGAGGATTAGCTTCCAAGGGTATTTATATTTATCCCGCAGTAGATCCTTTAGATTCAACCTCAACTATGTTACAGCCTCGGATCGTTGGCAACGAACATTATGAAACTGCGCAAAGAGTTAAGGAAACTTTACAACGTTACAAAGAACTTCAGGACATTATCGCAATTCTTGGATTGGATGAATTATCGGAGGAGGATCGTTTAACTGTAGCAAGAGCTCGAAAAATCGAGCGGTTCTTATCACAACCGTTCTTTGTGGCAGAAGTTTTTACCGGTTCTCCAGGAAAGTATGTTGGTCTTGCAGAAACAATTAGGGGATTTCAACTCATCCTTTCCGGAGAATTAGACGGCCTACCCGAACAGGCTTTTTATTTAGTGGGGAACATCGATGAAGCTAGCACGAAAGCTATAAACTTAGAAGAGGAGAGCAAATTGAAGAAATGAAATTAAATCTTTATGTACTGACTCCTAAACGAATTATTTGGGATTGTGAAGTGAAAGAAATCATTTTATCTACTAATAGTGGCCAAATTGGTGTATTACCAAACCACGCCCCCATTAACACAGCTGTAGATAGGTCCTTTGAGAATACGCCTCCTCAACGACCAATGGTTAACGGCGGTTCTGTGGAGTGGTTTTGCGAGAATAGTTAATAATGAGATCATCATTTTAGGAAATGATGCAGAACTGGGTAGTGACATTGATCCAGAAGAAGCTCAACAGGCACTTGAAATAGCCGAAGCTAACTTGAGTAAAGCTGAGGGTACGAAAGAATTGGTTGAAGCGAAGCTAGCTCTCAGACGAGCTAGGATACGAGTCGAGGCTGTCAATAAGATTCCGCCATCCAATTGAATCCAAAGGTTTCGGTGATACAAAGAAAAAGGAAAGAAGGGATCTCGTTCCTAGAGACCCAGAGATGAATGAAACTGATATTCACTGTTATATGTAACAAGCAAGTTTATATATATATATATATATATATATATATATATATATATATATATATATATATATATATATATATATATATATATATAGCTTTTTCAGACCTGACTGACATGTAGGTAGCTTGTTTGTATCTATTTTAAACAGGCGGGGTTCAAATGTGGCATTTCTATAAAATGAGTCAACATCATGCTTATCCTAAACAACCAAGCTCCCCCTTGCCCCTACTTAAAATCAGGCTCTTCCTAACTCCTTTGTGGATTGGACGAAGGCTTTGCGGAATTGTTCTTGTCTTGCCTTGAGCTCACGACTGATAGATGTATAAGCCTGGTCATTGCCAGACTTTCTCTTTCTCCATCTAAAGATGCCTCATCTTGGTACGAACTTTTTGTCTTCTTAAGTCTGAATGCTGATAGGTGGTTCTGCCTAATTCTCTCTTTTTCTATCTTTGATGGACCAAGCGAGTCTTATAGAATCTTATGCCGACCCCTTTCTTTACCGGTCATCAAGGCTTTGACCCTGGCGCTCGATCTCGGGCCTGTGCTTCAGTGAATGGTATGGATTTATAACTAATAATGGTGGTGATGTACCATTCCATTCTTTATGCGCTGACTCGAGGTCTCTTCTTTTTATTTTTGGAATCCTCTACGAGGGGGTTTGATATTCTTTTTGCTAGTCTTTCTTTTTTTAACCCTGATGAGTACAGTTTTCTATTCATCTATGGATGGATTCTACCGTTCATCCAGGGGCTACCAATTGCTTAACCAACCCGATTTTTTTACTTCCTCACAGAAGAATGATAGACGGAAGCAGAATCAAGGGATGTTCTTGGTATGGGGATAGGTCAGCGAGATGTCCAGTTTGTCTGTATGAGACTGAGCCTAATAAACAAGCCTATGGGTACACAGTCAACCCAAGCTAAAGCTATTCATGAAGAGTGGCAGTCACAAGCATTGAGCACCGATATCTAAAAACAAAGCGTAGATAAACCGAACCTGGAGAATCAAGCGTCGGACAGCCAAGCCACTATTTCGCTTTGATCGAACAGAAATAGGATAGAGCTTTAGTACTCGATCGGTATGGGGAGAGGGAGTTTACTTGAGGGTACTGACTTGCCTATACTAAATAAAGGAAGAGTCCGCAAAGCTGAGCTTTCGGTTCGCTCCCCAGGCCTTCAACCCTGTTTGCCTCCTTTCTCTTGCTTGATGGAATAGTTCAATGCCCGAGCTCCAGCTTTGCTTGCGTTCTTCACCGGCGCTCGCCGGATGTATCACTCATCCCGAAAATAAGGCAAGGAGTCTGCTGTTTGTTATAATCATTACGGGAATGAATCGCATATGTTGGTTTAGAATTGCTCGGGAATTCATTGATAGTTACTTTTTTCAGTTCTAGGGGGGCTAGTCTACTCCTCTTTTTTCTCGATCGAGCCGCTTTCCCTCATTCTACTCGTCCAGCCCTCTTCACGAACTTGTACAATCAATGCCACAAAGATAGCAAACTCTATTATCGAATATATAAGGAAAGGGGCGACGATTTGGCACCAGATATCCGGAGGTGTGGAAAGAGCTACCGTGATAAGTGAAAAAACCATCAAAAAACGACGATTGCTCGTGAAGGTTTCCACAGAAAGACCCCTTGGTTCTGGCAAACAGATCACAATTACAGGTACCTGGGAGCATACCGATGGAATGAACAAAATACGAACAGTTAACATAATATAGTCATAGATCTTAGGTTGTAACTTGATCATGAGCGAATTTGTTGATGTTGCACCCACGAAGTATGGAAAGTGCCAAACATTGGGAACTACCCGGGGAGGAGTTAGGAACAGGAACAAGGAGAAGCGAGAACCACTTAAATGGAGGAATCTATTGTATTTCTGCCTTTGTTCCCCATAGCAACTGGGGATCGAAAAGCACCAAATTTGATGACTTATTAAGGGAAAGACGAAGTAAGAGCATGCTATTGAAGACGTTGCAACATATGTCGGGGGGGCCTCCGTTGATTGTGTACGAACAAAATACGAGTCCAAAGGTAGGGTAAGAAAGGGTTTAGCTAATGGAGAAATTGACTCTTCCGGGAACCAGTAACGCGTAAACCATGTCAAACCAAGACCGATCAATATCCGAACGGAACGGATTCGAACTTCTCCTAGAAAAGTTTCCGGTGCGAAATTCCATTCAATGAGTAATTCAAAGGATAAATGCATTTTCGGCATGCGGTCGGTAGGGTTCCCCCTTCCTCGCTTCCGTCCGCTATCCGTTGTGTCATGGCACAGTGGGACATCTGTCAGCCTTGCATTTCTCAACAGGGCTATCTTCCCTTTTCCGAACATAGATATCAAAAAATGATGATGAATTCCAAGGAAAAATGAGTGAGTTGATTCATTCTGTCCTCAATTTATCAATCCTCTTTCTATATGATAATATGTCAAAACAAGTTCGATAGCCCATTCATAACACAAGCAATCCTCTTCCCTTCAACTCGTACCGAAGGCTATGTCCCAGTAAGCATTTCCTCTGTTTCCTTGTTTCCCACCTCTGACCTTCCGCTATGACCAGTCCACTAAGTCAGGTATCTCTGAAAAGTCAGACCGTCCTCTTCCCTTCGTCAATAGAAGAACTCCAACCATGCTTTCTTGAATCATAAACTATATCATAGATAGAATGGGAACGATCCTTTCACTCAGGTAGAACTTTCAGCACCGGGGCCATTTCTTTCATTGGTTGCTTCACATCACGTCTTTGCCAACGCCTACTCTAGCTAATCTCCGAGATATGATTCGAACAAGCAACTTCCATCGATCTGCTTTCGAACTTCCTTGTCTGACCGAACATGAAGGGGCAGGAAGGCTTATTTACAATATAAAACTATCCCACCGAACCGTATATCCCAACTTTTCGACTTCCAATTCCAGCTTTCGATACACAGAAGGAAAGCCATCCCAACCTAGAGATGAAGCCAACAAACCACTATCTATATAGTATGCCGACCAACCTCGCTAACCCGCGGGCATTTCACCTATCTTTCTTTACTTTCTTTAATATTTCCATTTCTCTCCCTTAGCAAAGTGTATTGATTTTCCGGTTCAAATAAAAAATTGAAGTTTGTACGTAATATCGAGTATTCCAAAGACTAAGAGTGTACAGGTACCAAGGACTACCAGTAAGGAGCTACCTTGGGGAATGCCGAATTCCCTATTGGAATAGATCTTGCCCTCGAAGATGGGGGCCGTCAAAAAAGCAGCTATTTGATTGATGAGCATTTCATTCTTGTCGCCTACTTAGCTTCTCAGAAACTCAAGGAGTAGCTGATGAGATATTTTTTCAAAACAGCTTTTGCTTTTGATATCTGCTTTTATGACTCTATTGACCGTAGGCCAACGTTTGACTTCCTGGAAAAGAGTGATAGCGCCCCGTCTCGGCCGAAATCCATGCGAATGCACGGAAAATAGAGGATCAAATAACAGGTTAAATAAGTGGGCTAGTCCTAGCCCTCCATTACGATCCTATCTCTCTCCGCAGGTTGAGTTATAGGTCGGAGGTAGCATGCCGAGAAGGGGTTCACCGAGGTGGGCGTCGACTTCACCGACGCCGTCAAAAAGATCTTCATCCTTCCCCAGCCCGGTGGCGGAGGAAGTAAAACGACACTAGTATTTGTTGGTGGTTTTGCTATCCTGTTCAGCTCAGTCGTGTGAGCGTGCAAGTTTAGTTAGCTAGCCTATGCATGGGAGTAGCTAGATTGGATTAATTGGAACCGCTAGCCTGACGTGTAGTCGTCGTACTTATTGTCGTGCTAATAAAGTTGGATCTGTTTAAATGGTTTGTTACTGGTTCATATATGGTATGCTTATTATAGGCACCTCTTGGCCTTCTATCGTGAAGGGTCCTTGCCCATTATTACAATTCGTCAGGGGGGCGGGAGGAGCAATGTTTATGCACTACTGGAAATCAATGATAGGGAACAGAGTAATAATGATCCAATTATTCGCTTGACTGCTAACAAGCTAATCTGTCAGAGTTTCTAGCTTTGCAAATAAATACAAGGATTAGAGCATCTCCGAGAGTTCCCTAAATTCTCTCCTAATCCTTTTTTTTAGAAAGATGAGAAAAAATCCCTTTCCAACAACTACTAATAATTTCTCCTAAAATTTACGGAGTTGGGAAATCTGAGCCAGATCTAAGGTTGCGCAGCGCTTGAGTCGCGCGGATCCTTCTCCCGCGCATTCTCCGCCAAGTTTTGCCACGAGTCTCTCGTTCCCGCGCTCCTTCGTCGCTATTTCATCGCACAGCGAAACTTGCTTCTCCATCGCCACTTCATCGCGTGACCACAATCACATTGACGTTGCTTCTCCATCGGTATGCAAACTGCAAAGATTCCTGAAAGCAAAGGAAGAGCTATATTGACATTGCAGTGTGCATGTGAGCTGTAGGCTTCCTCACGCCTCCCTGGGTTTGGTTTTGCAATAGGAAGCAGATTTGATAATCTGCAGTTTTCACTAGACTAGACGCTAACCTGTTGTCGCTTTGTTGTGTTGTTTCGGTGTACTACCGGGATTCGTCTTTTTAATATAATCGGCGGCTCTCTTAGCCTTCCTCTCCCATCACCCTCATGTGCCACAGGTGGTTTCTTATTGACGTTCTACTTCACCCGTGATATTGCTGCCATAATTCGCGTTCGCTGGCTGTTACTTGAAGCCTTTTGTTCCCAGTCGTTCTTGCTTTTCTGGCTGCAGGGCGCTTGCTCTTCAGCTTTGCCACTATGACAAGCCTTTTGATATTCCTTAGGCGTCGTGGCTTCAGCTGGATATTCCTTAACCGAACCATCCTCCTGGCATCACCTGCTGAATTGTGTATCACGAATTCACAATACCGAAGGCAAAGGGGTTCAGGCAAGAGATGTGCATGAATTCACTGTGAGAAGATTGAAGCAATTATATAAACCACTGAATGCGTTGCAAGAATAGTAATTATTTACGGGGAGGCGCTGAGGGAGGCGAGTATTTGGATCGGAGTCGTGGGAGCAGACACACCTGATCGGAGTCGTCGGAGCAGACACACCAGCCGCATCGTTTACGGTTCGTGTGATGTGAGAGGTAGAGGGAATCCGAGTCCGAGTCCGAGTCCGAGCGCCACAAGCTAGCAGGATCGATCCGAGGCCATGCATAAATATAGCGCGCGCGGCGTCGCCACTTGCACCAATAAGGCGGCAGTGTACCTCGCGAGGCGCCTGCACCCGCAGCAGCAGTCCTGAACACACTATAGGCCCCCGATCAAGGCCGCGCGGTCGATCAGATCAGGATGGCAACGAGCACTACCGTCGAGACGGCGGCGGCGGCAAAGGCCAAGCCGACGATGACGGTGGCTATGATCACTTAGGAGAGGGTGCCCGAGGATCAAGACGCATCCCTCGCGGAAGGAGTCTCCTCTCTCCCAAGAAGATATTGAATTATACAGCGAACTCTATCCCGAGGCCGCCATGGCAGTCTTGCTAGCTCACATCACTCGTTGGAATTACTTCGTGGACCTGGAGCAGGACTGCCTGAGGCAGCACACCGATAAGGGGTACGCCGAGGTGGGCGTCGACTTCACTAAAGTGTCAAAGCAGCTCTTTATCCTTCCTCAGCCGGCCGGTCAGCCCCAGCCCCCAAGTGACGATGATGATGCACCAGCAGGGTAACGGCGGTCGAGGGAGGAGTAAAACGACGCTAGTATTTGTTAGTGGTTTTGATATCCTGTTTGCATTTTTAGTGGTTTTCATATCTTGTCTTTCCCTTTATTTCTTTTTGGAGGAAACCTCAAAAAAAAATTTGAATTTTATCCAATATTTCCGATATATCTTGTTTATCCTATTTATCCATGATCTCGCCGGCTATGGCTATGGCGACGAACAGAGCTCGCCCAGAGGAGGAGCTTGACGAAGGCGACGGCGTATGCTATATATATCCAGGTGACGTTTCATTCTTTCGATAGTATTTTACGGTAGGTATTTTTCAGATATGGCAATCTTTCGATGCTATATATGAGACCAATTTTCTCTAGAAAAAAAAAATGCCCCAAATCCGAGAGTTCGATCTAAGTACTGACCCTCTAATTGTGATTTGTAAAGATTTTGAGAGAGAGAGAGAGAGAGAGCTAGTTCACTGTAGTCACGAAAGTAACATAATTTGAATAGGCAGCGGCTTAAAAAGTATTCCGAGTGCACCTTTGCTGAATATTACCAGTCAGAAAAACTCAGATGGGTACGAGGTGCCCAGTGTAGGCACAATGCCTGATCGACAAAAAATAAAATAAAATAAGCATGGACGGTGCTGAGAAATATGGAGAGCATATATATCGCAAACGCATGTTCTTACTATTATACCAAAACAAAGACGGACAAAGATAGCCTCGATCACTTGAAAGACACACATGCTCGCCAAGTATACGATAGGAATCGTCATACTATTTCAACCAGACACTGACAAGTATTTATAGTAGAGCATCAAATCAAAATCAAAAGACACCAATTTGTTGTAGCTAAACATCAACCAAGGCGCAGGGTAGACCCCATATGGACATTGCACTCAGCAAGTGCCTTCTCATCGTCAAGCTCGTTGCCATCGAAGTTGAGACTCTGGTGGGCGCCACCGATCTTTTTCTTGACATCGTCAATGGTGTCAAACGGCTCCACCTCTAGAGTGATGGTCTGCTGGCTAGTGGACGACGACGACGTCTTCACAAAAACCTGCATGTGACAGTCAAGGTGCAGGGTGGATTCTCTCTGGACGTTGTAATCCGCGAGGAGGAAAATTCACCGGCGGTCCTCTAAGTTGGCACAAGATGTCACTTAAATCCCTGAATTTTTAAAGTGATATCTGTGAGTCCTAAACTTGGCAAAGTGTGCCATTTAAGTCCCAAACTTTCAAAGTGATCACCGTACGTCCCTAAACTTGGCAGAAGGTGTCATCTAGGTCCCAAATACTATAGAAAATTTCGGAAAAAAATTTTAAGAGTAAAATACGCTATGGGTCCTTAAACTTTTACCCACTTCTCATTTAGGTCCATAAACTTTTTTTCCTCATCTGAGTCCATGAACTTTTCTCCACTTCTCATCTAGATCTAGGTACTTTTTCTTCACTCATCTGGGTCCACAAACTTTTTTCCACTTCTCATCTAGGTCCACAACAGATCACATAGGACTCTGTTGTCTACGTAGTTGCTGATGTGGCACCACGTGCTCTTTTTTTTAATTTCATAAACTAGCTAAAACCTTGAAAAATTGTATAAAATCTTAAAAAAGTCGTAAAAAGAAAAATCTAATTTTGTTAGACTTAACATGAATAGATCTATGTAATAGATATATAATATGATATGTTTTAATTTAAAGTTTTTGATGTAGCTGTAGATCTATGTAAATCTATGTGCTCCTGTGTTTAATTCATAACAGCAGCTCCTCTGCTCCTGAGATTTAGATTTATCTCTACATCACATGCTTTGTTGTAATTAAAACTTATTTTTATTGTAGTAATTAATTTACTAATTTTAGGTATGTAATATTTTTATACTACCCATGTTTTGTTATCATACATCACCATAAAAATCTCAACTTCAAATTAAATGTTTGGTACACTAACTATTTATTATGAATTAAATATAGAAACACATAGATATACAACTATAATAAAATTTTTAAATAAAGCGTGTCACATTTTAGTGCCAGATCAACGGCCACGTAGGAAGCAAAGTCCTATGTGGCTTGCTATGTACCTACGTGAGAAATGGAAAAAAGTTCATGGACTCAAATGAGCGAAGAAAAAGTACCTGGACTTAAATGAGAACTGGAGAAAAGCTCATGGACCCAGATAAGCGAAAAAAAGTTTATGGATTTAGATGAGAAGTGGGCAAAAGTTTAAGGAACCACAACGCATTTTACTCAATTTTTAAAAAGAAAAATCTAATTTTGAGTACTGTAGGTATAATTGTAGAATATTTCAAAAATTATATCTTTTCCATATGATCTCAAATGAAGATAATTTTTATATAAAAATTGTAGTTCTCGACGAGATCTACAACTTTTTAGTTTTGAGTTTTTTAATTTAAGGTCGTTAAAATGCTAAAAAATTAAATAATTTTTTAGCTATATAATAATCGCGTACAAGCGCTTGTTACCTTAAAAAAATCATATCTTTGTTATATGCTATCAAATAGAGATACTTTCTATATGAAAATTGTAGCGCTCGAGGAGGTCTACGATTTTCTAGTTTTAAGTTTTTTAGTTTGAGGTTGTTAAGATGCTAAAAAAAATAAACCGCCGATTTTAGTTTATGCATATTGGTTTTATATTTTTTTTATTTTTTTAGCATATTAATGCTTTCAAACTAAAAAGCTCAAAACTAGAAAGTTATATATCTCCTTGAGCGCTACAACTTTCATATAGAAAGTATCTCCATTTAATAGCATATAAGAAACTTCATGTTGATTGACGCTTGTATGCGATTATTATACTGCTGAAAATTTATTTAATTTTTTTAAACATTTTAACGATCTCAAATTTAAAAAATCAAAACTAAAAAGGTGTAGATCTCATCGAGAACTATATTTTTTATATAAAAATTATCTTCATCCGAGATCGTATGAAAAAGATACAATATTTGGAGTATTTGTATCTAATTTTCGAAATTTGCTACAGTATTTGGGACTTAGATGACACCTTCTGCCAAGTTTAGGGAGCTACGGTGATCAACTTGAAAGTTTGGGACCTAAATAACACATTTTGCCAAGCTTAAGGCCTTACAGATACCACTTTAAAAGTTTAAGGATCTGAGTGACATCTTGTGCCACCTTAGAGAACCGCTGATGAATTTTCCTCATCGGCGAGCGTCTTCTGTCTCGTCCATCTCCATCTGACCACCTCCATCTCCATCTCCATCCACAAGCTGCTGTCCTTTAAAGAGCAGCCTCTGTTGGTCCTGAATCTTTGCCTTGAGATCGCCAATCTTGTCAGTAAGCCACACCTTGAACCTGATGGCCTCGCTGCCAGTATTGCTAGGGAGTGTCTTCACGGCAATCTGTATGCTATCATCACGCGGATTACCGAGATCATCAAGGTACAGTGTCGAATGATTCTCAACCTTGTAAACGTCAAGTCTGCGCTTCTTATTAAGTCTGCTGCCGTCAAAGACAAGCCTCTGCTGGTTCTGCTTTGCCTTGACATCACCGACTGTATCAGATGGCTCTACGTCAACTGCCGTTGAGCCTCTTCACGAAGATCTGCATATATACTGAAGTCGAGGTGCAGGCTAGTGTCGTTCCGGATTTCATATAGTGTCCAAAGGTTCGATCATCCTCGAGCTTGTTGCCGGCCAAGAAGAGGCTCGGGTGGCCACTGATCTTCCTCCTGACATCTGCGACCGATGGCTCCACCTGGAGCGCGAGGGCCTTGCCCGATAGAATGCGTATATAATGAGACTGGCCTCATAGGATGAAACTCTTTTGGCTCAGTTACTAGTTCAACATGAGTATATTATGAAATATAAGAATGAAACTATACAGTGAGAGCGATGATTTTATTAAGTTTTATTGCACAGTACGTTCTTAAAACCAATGCAACGGAACTCTTCACTAAGAATGACCTTACAGCACAAAATTCCTATGCAACCACTACCGGAGACAGCTCGGCAAACTGGGCAGATTTGCCGAGTGTCAATGCTTGTGGCACTCGGCAAACTGGCCCTGTTTGCCGAGTGCCCCAGCAATGACACTCAGCAAACCTGTCGTTACCGTCAGCCTACCGTCACGGGAATTTTGTTTGCCGACGGCCAGCGGAACACTCGGCAAAGGCTTTACCGAGTGTCCGATAAAAAACACTCGGCAAACAACCCTTTGCCGTTACTGTAGCTGCCGACTGTGGTTTAACCTTTTACCGAGTGTAATCCTACCTTTGCCGAGTGCCTCAGGCACTCGGCAAATCGCGTGTGTCCGGTAGTGAACCTTATATGACTAACGTGGAAATGAAATGGGAATGAAACTAAAAAAAAAAAAGATAAGGTACATTTGGTCTTCTAGTTTGATCATTGAAAAGAGGTAAGACTATTTTGAAGGCACTATCACATTGACTCATCAAAGGCTAAAACATCTTGTATTACAGCTTTGCTTGGTTCTCTTGGTCTGGTCCAAATGGAATTTTTAAAGTTTCCATTTGGTCAAATTATGCCAATCATGATTATTTCATAACAGACAATGACAGAAGCAAATTGAATTACACCTCTGATAAGTTAATGTTGGTTTACCTTGTTGCAGCTGCATTGTCTTATTTTGAATTACTTCCTCTATACCTCATTGTGTCATGGCCTGGCTGGATTGCAGTATGGGTCTTTAACTGAACTCTGCAAGTCCTACACTCATGACACTGTTGTAGAGTGGGCGCCAAATCAACAACGGAGACTAACTGACACTGCAGAAAGGTGCCCATCGGAGCTAGCAGCACCATCGGTGGTGCACTAGGAGCAGGAGAGGCGCAAACGGAGGATGAACGGCGCGAGATCAGGTGCTGAAAGGAAGAAGAATCCGATGGCTAAGGTTATATGATGACGTGGAGCATGAGATCAAGATTTCCGTCCAGAATTCCATCTTTATAGAGGAGAGATAGTTGCTTGCACTGATTCTCAACAAGCTTTGGAAAAATCTCGAGTATCAAAGGTGTTCAGAGAGTGAAAATACACAACAGCGCGGCATCAAGGACGTTAGTTCCTAGGATATATACTGTAAGACAATAAGACATTTCAAGGAACACGATAACATAGCGTTGATAATGGTATGTTATGTCTGATTACCCGACATCTCTAGTCTAAACAACTCATTAGTACAACCCTTGTCTAAAATCCTCACTATCCTAGTATAGAATGACTGCTACAGTGCTACCTCTTTAGCAAGTACAGCCCATCCCTTGATTCTAACTTTTCATCCGCTACTAGACCAGAAAGAAAACTTTGCAGCTGCTGCAGTGACTTGTCATATGATGGCTCGGCAATACAGAACATCTGAAAAAATGAGAAGATTTGAAAAGAGGTAAAAATGTGAAGTACATAGAAACAGGCCAATATCAGATAAAGGGACTGCTGACCATGTTTTGGTCTTACCTTTAGAGTGTTATGTATCCTGTCCAGCGACATACTCCCGAAATTGGTTAGCATTCCGATGATGAATTTCTGCGGAGCACACACCATCCCAATGGTTGAAAAGTGAGCACAAACAAAATGTAAATATATATCTATTCAGTATTTCTTCCTTTTGAGCCATACCTCGTAAACTGTCATTTCTTTCTTAAGTTGTTCCTCCACAGAAGCCACAGAGCTTTCACCTTCCTCCTCAGTCATTTGATACTCAGCCAAGCGTTCATTCACAATACTGTTTTTGTTGACATCAGACATGCTATCAACAACAGTAAAGGTGCGGTCATCGGCATCTGGTCCAGCTGATTCAGTCAGGACCCCCTATATCATATCACAAAGTTGTTAAATCTGCTGCTTAAACAGACTGAAGCTAACAATTATGCAAGGAAAAATGATTGTAGAGACATCATGAAGCCTAGGGCATGTATAAGATTGAGAATATCCTGTATTTATTTCCACAGATAATGAAATGCAACCTATATAGCTTGTGTACAACTCTAGATCAGTGTGTGATCAACTATCTGGTCCATCAAATTTTAGTCCAAACAGCTAAATAGCTAATATGTAATATTGATTACAGTCCAGTTTCGATGGTCATGTTACCATGATCTGCATAATGAAAAGCATATTTCACATAAAAAAAATTAAAAGTATCAATTATCACTGATACATGTGTGCCAGACCTTGCTTGTCCAGAAGCTTATTCTTCTGTTAAGAGAATCCATAGGTATGCCAATTTCTGTAGCAAGTGTCTTTGAAGTCCAACTGCAAAGTTCGATACATTTAGTCAAGAGAGTAAAAATGTTACATGGAACAATATAGTTCTTTAAATACCTAGATTTCTCTTGAAATCGCATTATGATTGCAGCATGCACAGGAGCTACAGTAAACTGCATGCTTCTTCCCTCAAATTGCAGTTCTAACTGCAAAAGCAAAGAGAATGTTATAACTTATACCCACTTTTCATACGAAGATATGTTTTCATAGTACCCATTAACTATATCTGTTTTTCCAACCTTGACTGTTCCAAGATTTTTCTTCCATAATAGCTTTCGTGGAGTTTTTATCTGGTGAAATCGTTTTGCGTAATCAGATAGCAACTGATCAACTGAAGCAGGAACAACAAGGTCTTCTGTCTGCATTCATACCAGATATACAAGGCTAATGAATAAAGAGAACATACAAGAGAGAAAATACTGACTGTTCAAATTATCTCTTAAAGATTTGATGTTCCGTCATGAAAATACCAATATTAAATAAACTAAGAAATAAACAACAAATGCGGGTGTAGAAATTTTTGACAGTCAATTATCCAAACAACATTGAAATACTTTAGTTATTTAACAGTTACGATGACATATTCAGTGATTAATGAAGCATATGTCTCTTGATTCGACAGGATAGCATGTTAATTGATGCATAAATGATATTGCCAATTCAGAGTTGATTGACTAATGAGTCAGAACATATCAATTTTACAACTGTCAACAGGTTCTGACTCATTAGTCAATCAGAATCTCCATATCATAATTAGTATAGCTTGAAGATATTGAGATTTTCTTCTTGGGTGTACAGTCCTTCTATATACCACCATAGTGATTCCCGCTACTGTTTTCCCTCAAAAAAACGTTAATAGGATTTAGGCCCTGACCCACTTGTTATCTTAGTCTAAGCAGAGATAAAGGATGAAATAGGTAAAATGCCACTGATTTAGCTCAACTACCACCATGTTTAAAATATCCATAGGGCATACCTGAATTGGTGGCCAAAAGTTAGACGATATTATAGTGGCATCCAGAACATCATGAGACATTTCTGCCTCCTCTTGCCCAGGAACTGCCAACAAAAAAGAAGTGTACAGATGTTGTTGCAGTATATTAAACTTTGTTTTGTAAGGGACTTGTGATATTTGAGCAGTACCAGTTTGGGATGTCTTCAGCAAAGATGTTTTAATGTTCGAGTTGGTTCTCTTTGAGTCAATCAAGTCATTAAGCATAATCTCACACTTCTGCATGCTGCTCTCACCAAAATGAATCTGCCAAAATAACAATATCACTGCTATAGTGAAGGAATGATGTGTCATGTGGCACAGCCAAATTTCTTGGAAACACAATTAAGAATAGGCCTATCATAAAATTAACAGTCTAACCTTCAGGAGTTCCAACGTGCGAATGTCTGAATCAATTTCAAAGTCAGATTTGTTGAGCAGCTTTTCTGCCAGCATTACACGGTATTCATTGACTAGTTGGTCCTTTGAACCAATTATACTAACCATCAGTCCAAGTATATCGACTTTCCTTCTGTTCCTGCTGCCTTTCAATGGATCTGCTTCTACAGGATCGGGTTCCCAGCTGTAAAAGTTCAAATCACAGTAACGTACCACAGTTAGAGGAGCAAACTTTCACAGAATAAGCGGCATAATGATCACTAGAATGAAGAAGATATACCTTTCAGAATTTAGCCATGCTTGTTTCTCATCAATGTTTGCATGATCATCGTAATCAGCATTTTCCTGGTTTTCAGCATCTCTGTTCAACTCTTCCAGAAGATTGTCACCTGCATTTCCAGTTCCACTTGCACTTCCTCCAGACCCATCAGTTAGCATTGTTACTATGCATTTGATAGTGTCTTTTCTACCTCTCAGATAATCCCTAATTGGCTCACCAACTGCCTCCAAGAACACCCCGGTGGGGTCAATTGTCCGCAATGCCTTGATAGTGGACACATATTGGTGCAATATATCATTTGTGGATGCACCAGCAGTAAGTAGACGATATCTAAGTGATGAGATAAATGAGTCAACAAGCTTAGAGTGTTGGCCCGTGTACTCTAAACACAGCTTTAGGTCTTCAATAGCGGGAGAGCTACATGAAAAAAATGCCCAAAAAAATGTATATGGAGCATCAGTTAAATACATAAGATTAAGATAGTAACAATAAATGAAACCAAAGTAGCATTCATATGGTAGGTCAGAAGTTTCAGATAGATGTATTAACAAACTTCATCAAAACCTAAAGATCAAATGACAAGAGTATTAAAAGCACATGCACAGTATGATAGATGAATGGGAATAGGATGTTTGTTTTAAGGAATCGAGGGGAGCAAAGAACAAAACTCAGTAGCCATACAGATCGAAAAACAACAGAAATGAGATGCCTATACGAGCCACAATATCATATTAAGCAATTCCTCCAGTTAGATCAGGTTAGCATGCGGGAACATAAATGTGGTCCAGATGGACACCATTAGGAAAAACAGGTTGCAAAAGTTCTAATAAATCAAGTTGTCAAAGTCTATGTATGCTAAGCTTCACATAACATCAGTTAAGAAAACTACTCAAGCGTATACAATATTTGGATTATCAAAGCCCCTATTGAATCTCACAGCACCATACAGGGGAAATGGCTTACCTCTCAGGGTAATCTACAATTATTTCAAAAAGTTTGCCAATTCGTAGGTCCTGCAAGGTTTCATAAGCAAAATATTCAAGGCGCATGTGCCATCTCACAACGGCTTCAGAAGGAACACCAATCCCTGGGAAGGAGGAAGGACGTGAAGCTAATGGAGATTTGAGACCAGAAGATCCACTGTCATAGTCCACAGAGTCACCGAGATATGTTAAAAGAGCATGCAGAAACTGAAGAGGAACAGCCTGACAAGATCCGAATTTTATGTCAGAGAATATGGGTGGAGAAAATCTGCAATTTAAAGCCCAAATTTTGTACTTTGCAAAATGGTGAGATGAGATGGTACCTGAATCCACTTCTTCACACACCCAAGGACAGGAACTCTATAATCATCACCAGCTAGTTCATAAACCTTAGACTGCAGAGTGAGAATGAGAGACAATACAAGGTCAGTTATAAGAAATTCAATAGTATCTATGCCAAAATAAGTGATGCAGACCTTTAAAAGCCAGATTATTGCAGAGGAATAAGCATCTTCAGTCATCGATGCAAAACCAATACATCTAAGATCACGAACAACTTTTCCAATGTTCTTTACCAAGGAGCTACTATCTGGAACTTCTGAACCATCAATGTCCATTCCAGAATGCCAATCAGAAGTACTACTCCTTTGAAAAGGTTCATGATCCACAAGTTGATCAGTCTCATAAGATCCAGCCACAATAGTATTAAGTTCTTCCAGCTTCTTCTTGAAATAGATATTCAATATCTCTGAAAAGTGACAGAGAAGGAATGAACACTATTTCATTTTACGAAGTGCAAAACCGGTTGAATATACTAATTCTGACTTGTAATTTTGAATTAACTATTACAATGAAGATTGCATCTGGTAAAATATAGCCGAAATCAGTTTGTCAGTGATTATGTATTGCAAGGATATCAATGTGCACAAGCATGTACTCACTAAAGTACTCCAGTACAATGATAGTTTCTAGTGAAGGAAGTGACAAATGCTATAAAATCCCTATCAACCCAAGGAATTATGTGAACTAACCCAAAAGCTTAGGCGAAAGGGTAAGGTCCAATTTAGTACACATATCAGTGAACCTATAGTTAGCAGCTTAGTGACAGACCAGGTGTTGCCATAACAGGACCAAACCATGGGAACAACTGGTACCTGGACAACAAAGAGGAAACAGGGTGCTGTTTGTGCTCAGCCGTGTATCATTTGTCATGTGTGTAGAGCATTATTCAAAGAAACAGTGAACACCATGTGTGTATCAATTTCTTTTCTTATGTATAGAGTATTCTCAAAGAAACAGTAAACTACATGGTTCAATATAAGCTGATGGAAACAAATGTGACCAATACACCATTAAAAAAAAGGCCTTCTCTGCCAAGAAAACAGAGAAGAAATGATACTAACCAGGAAAGCTCAAGGGTAGTGTTGTCAGAAGTACAGATGATACCATTAACTGATGCCTAAGCATTAAGCTGGAACTACAGTCCACAGCTTTGAATTTTTTTTGCCGGGCACTATCCTCAAATGATTGTAAAGCTTGGACAAGAACAAGAACACATTTTTCCTGGTAACCCTTTTCAAAGCATATGTCCTCCAGTGCTTTACCTAAGATTTCCTCAAGCCAATGTTCATTAACCTAATGCATGAATTGAGAGGTTTTGTTATTCTTTTAATAAAAAAGAGAGAATAGCCAGGTAAAACAGGTGTTAAGAGTCCACGCCATCAAACTATAATAAAATGAAAACAGGTCATTTTATTTGTTTATGATATAAGTTGGGTACCACATACTTGTAGGAGAAAAGAAAGATAATCTAAATTGGAAACAGGTAAAAGACACCGTCTCTTTACAAATTGAAATTTCCATTCTGAGCATTTGAAAATAAAGGTATGATCAGACATGTGATCAGGTTTTCCATAACTTACACAGAACTTAATTCTGTCCACGGTCGAGGCACTGCAATAAGGATGAAAGTGCTGCCAGAACTTCTTGACTGCATTGTTTCGAAATGTTTCCTGCATCAACAAGGACAGGTTGACAAAAGAAATTGAATAACTTTTGAAAATATGAGGAACACTATAGCGTTGAAAGATAAGAAATTGAAAAGGAAAGCTGAGCGCCGCAATTGTAAATCCTACACTCCGGCGCAGGGATTTCACTTGGTCATCATTTCCATAAACACTCAAGCTCAGCACAGTATCCTGACTCTATCCTCGCATAAGGCATCTGCCGTTCGGTGCAGGTATTCTCACAAACACCTAGCATGCGGCAGGCGCGAACCTTCACGCCCTGCAGCTGTCACCCCGCCCAAATCTCCACCGGAATAAAGGAACAGCAACCCAGCCCGTCAGCAGTTGCGCGTGCCCGCTCGCGCGCGCGAGAGAAAGAGAAAGAGGGGAACGGGGAGGAGAGGGTACGGTATGGACCTCGAGGGAGTGGAGGAAGTAGTCGCGGACGAGCGTGGCGAGGCCGCGTGTGCAGAGGTCGGCAACGGCAGGAGCTAGGCGTGGGCCAACGGCGAGATCACCGTCGCCGGCGAGAAGCTCGTTGGAGAGAGAGCAGAATTGGGCCCACGAATCGAGAGCGCCGTCGGCGTCCTCGCGCTCCATGGCCTCACCGGCACCGCTAAGCGAGCGGGAAGTGCACCCAGAGTATTACTATAGAATAATAGAATACTCTAGAAATGCCATGACCTGCCGGCACCTCGCACGGCCTCAGATGCTCCCGGCCGCCGTGTCTTCGCCGACCTCGCACGACAGCCCTCCTCGCCGCCGCAGCCTCGCACGTGCTCACCGCAGCCGCGGCGTCCCAACGCTGCGACTGGGTGCTAGGAGGTATGGGAAATTTTGTGATATGTGGGCTGTGGCATCGGCTAGTAATGGGCTAGGCCCATTTGAGGTTGAATATACAATGCAGACCACCCTTCATAGGCAACAAGAAAAGTTTCCTCCGTGACTGAAAATGCACACCACACTTCCACACTTCATAAAAGGAGAACATTCCATCTATGACTCTGAAAATGCATAGATTTTCCTTCATGATTTTGAATTTTTTTTTCTTTCCTGCATGACACGGAGTTCATTATTTGTGTCTTAGTTTAACATTTTAATAAATGTGTGTGTGTGTGTCAAAGGCAGATGAAAAGATTGTTTTGGTACCTCATGGTTCTAAGCAAAACCTTACATATATATAGTGAAAGTTTTGATAATACTCAGGCCTTAGCCCTTAGGTATATGGCGATGGAACATCATGTTAGGTAGAGATGAGAATTTGCCGAACATATAAAATTATCATTTTTTAGCCTATTTGGTACAGCTCACAACACCTTCATGAATTGTTGTGAGTTGTTTTCTTTGTCAAATATCTTTTTCCAAAATAGCTTCGTTAGTGAAGTTATTTTTCCTCCTCTCACAAAGAGATGAATTGATATCAAGCTAAAAAAATAGCTTAACCTAACTATCTCCTTCATTTCTCTCTTTCAACCATGTATGAAATTATTGGTGAAACTGTTTTAACAACAATATTCTCAAAATAGCTCAGTTTCATAAAACAAGTTGCTCATAAAACTATTTTTTTTAAAAAAATAGTTTCGCTTGTGAAGCTGACATGTGTCAAATAGGGTCTTGTTTTCACCACTATCTTCGATCATCACTACTCTTTAGTGGTTAAAACGCATAAGTATCTGGATGCCGTTTCTGACCGTTTTCTTGTAAAGCTGCGCTATGTCAAATAGGGTATTACTCGGTTTCACCACCATCTTCAATTAGTTTTACTCTTTAGGCAATGTTTAGACGCTAGACAGTTTGAATTTGAAGTAACACGTACTCTAACTTTATGTGTAAAATTATGAGCTAACTAGATAGAAAGTTAGAATTTTAAAGGATCTAGACAGCAGAAGTATCCGGATTGGTTCCGTTTTCTACACTGCCGTTTCCGACCGTTTTCATACTAGCTGTTAGCTGAGGCAACTGCCGATCTGCTGGCGCGCGCAAACACGTTCGGGTTCCTCCTGACCTGAGTCCTGCGGTCCTGCCCGCCTAAATCTGGAGGGCGGGACTGATGCCTGCCTCGCCGCCGAGAATGGCGGAAGTCGCGCCCGGCGGACCTGGAGCCCCAGCCGGGCCGCACGCACGAGCGGACGGCGGGACGCCACCACCCCCTCCCCTGCCCTCCCCTCCCCTCCCGACCACCCACCAACCCCCCGCTGTCACCGCGCCACCGAGGGCAAAGCCGCGTCGCGAATAACCGTGGGGGCGTGCGCGCGTGCGTGCCTCTCTCCGTCCCTCCCTCCCCGCCCGCCCCGCCCGCCCCAACTCCACCGCCCCCACTCCCCCACCCCCGGCGCACGTCGCATCTCTCCAGGTCGGAGGCGGAGGAGCGGAGGACGACCACCGGCGCGGACGCAGGCGTCCCGCATTCCCCGAATCGGTCCCGCCTGACCCCCCGTTGCCACGGCAGCTCGATCCGACAGACCAACTCGCCGGCCGGCAGGCGCCACGTAGAAATGTAATGCTCGCATTCTATCCCTCGCTTCACCCGCCGTTATGTGGATTCTGGCGTGCGTGTGTGCTAATGATCGGGATCGCTGGAGTGTGCGGGTGATAGATCGTGTCCTCGTTTTTTGGTTACTCTTTGCATCGATGCTGATTGATTGTCGAATGCTCCTCGCTAGTGGTTATCAGTTTTGCAAATCTATGGATGGTTTTAGTCATCCCTGTCTGCTTTAATTTGACCATCGATTGCTGGTTCAGTTTTCACAAACTCACCCGAAATCCATCCATTTGAAGTCTTTTTCCCCGTTTTCGATCAAACCACTTTGGTTTCATTGTTGTAATCTGGATCACGATTCACGAGGTGTTTCTAACCGATGCCATTTGCACTGACAGACACGTTCTTCAATTGTTAACATAGAAGTATAGGATGGTATCACTCTGCTATTTCTGCCCCGGGCTCACAACACGGTCCCGGATGCCAGTGAAGCGGTACAAGAAGATCCTTGCTGAAATATTCCCCAAAACACAGGTCGGGACGTGCTGCATCCGTTTTCCTTTTGTCAAATATGAGCACGCTGACGCTTGAAACTGTGGTGTGGATTTATTTATTTAATGAGCATGTTTGTTTCTGTTGCAGGATGAAGAGCCTAACGAGAGAAGGATTGGGAAATTGTGCGAGTATGCTTCGAAAAACCCTCTTCGAGTGCCAAAGGTTCACCCCCTTGCTTCCTCTTGGAATTTGATTGTTTCCATGCCAGGTGTAGAGGTTCTTAGCTCTGTAGCTACTGTAGTACAGATTAATAAATGCAATCGAGGATCGAGTATTGTACTTTATCTCGAAACTGGAGATGCCTCATGGGACATTGTTCTAGGCCTGTAACTTGATATATAGTTCTGTCTCCTTGGTGCTCTCGTTTCAGAGTAGTAGTCCTTGTTAAATATATTGGCTGACATAATTGCCTCTTAATATGCTCTAGCAAATTCAGTCTCAGTAATTGTCATCTTATGCATGTTGATATCTGAGCAGATAACAGTTTACTTGGAGCAACATATTTACCGGGACTTAAGAAGTGAGCAGTATGGCTTTGCAAAAGTGGTGATGTTGATATATCGCAGACTGTCGGTTTCCTGTAAAGAACAGATGTGAGTCTTCTTTTCAAGTTTCTCTTGCTCATATGGCCCTGGATTCTGTGAAGTTAATGTTTTTATTTGGTTTGCAATGGATACTTCTTACACTTTATTATTACTTTTGATGGTTAAAAATGTAACTGTTATTTTCTTAATTCAGGCCTCTGTTTGCAAGTAGCCTATTAAGCATTGTACATACTCTTTTAGACCAAAAGAGGCAGGACGATTTGCGCATCGTTGGGTGTGAAACCTTGTTTGATTTTGCTGTCAATCAGGTATTCCTATTGGAGTAGATGCCATTGTGCGTTAGCAGGGTTCAATTTATATATAGATATGTCCCATTATTGGTGATCTTGAGTCTGTCTATTCCAGGTGGATGGTACATATCAGTTCAATTTGGAAGGGCTGGTCCCAAGACTCTGTGAAATAGCCCAAGAAGTAGGAGAAGATGAGAGGGCAACTACCCTACGAGCGGCAGCCCTGCAGTCTCTTTCAGCTATGGTAGGTTCTGTGATCGCGCCATATCAAAATTATGCCATATGTTAGCATTTCTTTCTAAAAGTTCTGAATATATTAATAGGAAGTTCAAAACTTGAGTGTAAGAGAACTGCTATACTCCTATTTCCAGGGGAAGTTAAAACATTCTTCCAACATAACTCTAATTCAAAGTTTACTTCATTTATTATGATGCAAGAAATGAATGCTCAAAGGCAATAAGTACTTGTGAGTTGACTAACTTCATATGCATAACCTATGAACTAACGCCTAGCTCAGTTGTGTGGGAGTGTGGATGTATGCCTATATCACCCAAGTTCAAACCCTATTTGATGCAATTTTTTGGCTCCTATTTCTGCTTTATTAACTAAACATGAAAACATGTAGTTCAGCGGAAATGGGTTCTATATTGTTGTAACTTCCCATACATCGGCCTGGTGATGGCATTTTTTGTTTTTTACTGGAGGGAGTAGCTATCTAAAACTTAAATCTCTTTTCAAAAAATATTTCAGTGTATGAAGGACATCTTCTTAAAAGATTACTGCTTTCTTATTGTTCTATCATGCCATAACCACTGAGCATTAAAAATTTTCAAACAAAAATATCTTTGACAGTCATAATATCATGTAGTTTTCTTGTTGAGCAGGTCTGGTTTATGGGGGAGCTTTCTCATATCTCGTCAGAGTTTGACAATGTAAGTATATGAAAGTGAACTTTTTTTTTTCTTGTGTTACTTCCCTGTTTAATATGTGCTTGTCAATCTTGAGATTATATCTAAAGAAGAAACATTAGTTGGCACTGCAAGGAACGTTCCTTGCTTATGTTCATTTGGTTACATCAAACTATCACTTTTGCAAGCACATTGCAGCCACAAATGTTTCATCAGCTCTGATTTTTTTCTGTTGTGTCTTTTAGGTTGTTCAAGTTGTACTGGAAAACTACAAACCTCAGAAGATGCAAAATGATGATCAAAGCACCAATGATGCTGACAACCAGTTGGTGCAGGAAGGCCAGAAGGCCGAGCACCCCCCTTCCCCTTTCATTATCACTCCGGCGCCCTCTTGGGAGAACATAGTTAATGTCAAGGGAGGAGTCAACCTGCCAGGGTAATATAATCTTACTTTTTACTCTTTGATTGACTTTGTCTTTTCTTCATATACAGTAAGCAAGTGGTTCCTAAACATCCTCCCGTGCTGCAGGGAAGATGCTAAGGATCCTAAGTTTTGGTCCAGAATCTGTGTGCACAATATGGCCAAGCTTTCTAGAGAGGCAACCACATTCCGCCGCATCTTGGAATGTTTGTTTCGGTACTTTGGTAACAATAGTTCATGGTTATCAGAAAATGGACTTGCTTTGTGTGTCTTGCTGGACATGCAACTTTTAGTAGAAAGCTCAGGTGCTACTTTTGCGTTGTAATTGCTGAGTCTAAGTATATTGTATACGGGTATTGTGGCTGCTTATGTTGTTCAAACGATCTCTGTAGGACAAAATATGCACTTAATGCTATCACTGCTGATAAAACATATTGAGCACAAGACAATGTTGAAGCAGCCAGACATGCAGCTTAGCATTGTGGAGGTGGCAGCTACCCTTGCAGAACAGTCCAGTGCTATCGCTTCACCAGCAACTATAGGTGCCATAAGTGATCTTGTGAGGCATTTGAAAAGGACATTCCATATTACTCTTGGCAGCAAAGATATGGAATTAGTAAAATGGAATGAAAAATTCCGGAAGGGCATAGATGAATGCCTAGTTCAGCTATCAAAGAAGGTGCATTTGCCGTTTTCTCCATCTGAAATTTTATGTTACCTTCATGTCACAATATAATGGTGCTACTTAAGTAAATGTGATTTTTAACTGATACCTCCTTGCGGTTTGGTCTGTATATATGTTGACTAGTTTCATATTGTTGGAGTGTGTATTCAGCCCATGAGGCTTAGGCCCATGAGGCCCATGTACCCCTAGTATGTATATCCCTAACCTAGGGTTTGCTAGTAATGAATTGAGAGATTCCAACACATATGATCTATGCACAATGCATATAAGACTTATCAAGACTTTGTTGTGTTGATCAGGTGTCTGATGCTGGGCCAGTTCTTGACATGATGGCAGTCATGCTAGAAAACATTGCGAGCACCCCTGTTGTGGCTAGATCAACTGCAGCTGCTGTTTATCGCACAGCCCAAATAATTGCTTCGGTGCCAAATTTGCAATATCAGAATAAGGTATGCTGTTAGAACAAATGAGTTGAAGTGTTAAAATTAATCCCAGAAAACATTGCTTTCTTCTGGTTTGAAACCTATCTTCTATACTTGATGCCAGGTGTTTCCTGAAGCTCTGTTTCATCAGTTGTTGTTAACAATGATCCACCCCGATCATGAAGCTCGTGTTGCTGCACACCGCATATTTGCTATTGTCTTAGTCCCCTCCTCTGTTTCCCCTTCAATTCAAGCCAGTCCCTCTGGACAGGCAAAGAGACATGACATGCAGAGGACACTCTCTAGGGCTGTCTCTGTATTTTCTTCTTCGGCTGCTATCTTTGACAAGATGAAAAAGGACAAGTACTCAGAAAATTCGCAAGGAGAAAGCAAGGACAATAGTTTGCATAGCGTTGGTGAAGGGACCGGACAATCGAAGAGTCAAAACCTTCACGTGTCTCAAAGCCGCCGCCGTAGCATGAAAGTTCCTAATTTTTCCATGAAAAGAGGTCCTTCGATGGCCATGAGAGCTCCTTCAGTAGCGATCAGAGCTCCCTCAATATCTCTGAGAGGTCCTTCAATGTCTTTGAGAGCACCTTCTGTGTCTGTAAAGGAAGACCAAAGTTCCTCAAACAAGTCAGATGAGGAAACGGTATAATCAATTCTATCCAGAATGTATGAAGTGATAACTAGCTAGATTTGAGCAAAAGATTTCTTATCATGAATAATTGTTTGTGCACTATGCTTAATGCATTCAGGAATCAGTGTTGGTGAAACTGAGTACCCGTCAGATCACACTTCTGTTGTCATCCATTTGGGCTCAAGCAACATCCCCTGAAAATACTCCTGCGAACTATGAAGCCATTGCTCATACTTACAGTTTGCTTCTGCTATTCTCTGGATCCAAGGTAATCCTACTTTCCGTGTGGTGTTCTTTTCCTTGATATCAATACCTGCTTGTAAGGAAGGAACCTGGTAATTATTCAATTGTCACCCAGTCCAACATTTACTTGTGGAGATGAAGTGGCCGGGTTATTGTGTAGGATGACAAGTTCTGTTTGGACCTGGAAATTTTTTGGGGGAAGGGAACACAAGGGTATCTTGTAAAACCTGCATTTTATTTCTCCACATCTTTACAGAATATAGTATTCCTAAAATCAATGAGGAAGTTTGTCTTGCTTGGATATTCTGATAAAGGCCAAATTTTGAATATGCACTACAATTTTTTTATGGATCACCCTAATCCTCAACCCCCCTCCCTTAATAGGTCCCTTCAATTCTTCTTGGGCTAGTGCTAACTGCTGAGCGATCCTGAAAATAGGAACTAGTTTAGACAACACTATGAGGAACAAATCATGATCTTCTATAAACTAAGAAGTATCCCACAAAAAGGGTTGCAATCTTCTTTATGGCTCATTAGAATTGCAGCTAACCTCATATTCCAGGAATCATAACTTTCACGAGTTTCTGTTACTCTATAGTTTATACGTTTCATGAGGTCTGAATTTAGTGTTCTGTTACTTCTCTCTTTTTTTCAATATGTACTATGTTCCCTAAGCCCATTCATAAGCAGCTCTTATGTGAATTCTGAACTACTAGCACCTTATGCCTTTTCTTTTCCTCAACAAAAACATAGGGACCTTAGGGAGGGAGGGAGAGAATGACAACTGTTAGGTCCTACTTGCTGATGTTTTCTCCCTTTCCTCTTCCAGGCATCAACTTTTGAGGCTCTTACTCAGAGTTTTCAGGTTGCGTTTTCTTTAAGGAGCTATTCGCTCACTGAAGCAGGTGATACAGTCAAATTCCTTTTAAAGTGTTACAAGTTAACTTGTGAGAAATGGGCTTCATCTCATACATGATGGCACAGAAGTTACATATACTTAAATGTGGTTTTGATTTTGTTTCCTTTCTGGCTGTTTCTTTGTCCTTGTTAACCTTGCAGATTCATTACAACCGTCTCGGCGCCGGTCATTGTTTACTCTGTCCACAGCCATGATTATTTTCTCTTCAAGAGCTTACAATGTGTTGCCACTCATCCCGATCTGTAAACAAATGATCAATGCTGGTGCGGTATGTAAGATCAAAATTTGAAGCCTCATTTTCTTTATCTGCATTTTCTTTTGATTATGGTAGGGTAACTCCCTAAACAAGACTGGACAGAATGATGGCATAGTATATTTGTTGGGAAGTGAACACATTATGGTACCAACTTGAGGGCCAGAATTAACTTATAATCAAACTTGTTACTTAATCTTGTTCCTCTCAGTATCTCTTGTATGTACCCTACTACTTGTTTGTAAATCATTAGCTTTTTCTGTTTAGCTGTTCCTGGAAAGTTTGTTTTCCCATCTTATAGCCCCTTGCTATCATTTTGTACCTTATGGTTTAGAGTTTAAATTGACAAATGTGTTCTATACATATTGATCACAATAATGATGCCTAGGCTTGGCAGCCTCCCGATTCATTTCTATTGATATACCAAATTAGAGTTTGATTGCATCTTCATTTTACTATGGAGATAAAAAAAACTGAGGTTTTGTGGTATTGTTTTTTTTAACGCAATGGCAGGAGCTCTACCTTTTAATTAAGAAGGAAAGTGATATTGATTTTCAAAGTAATTCTGTTGCATCTTGACTCCTAAGGACTCTTCATGTATGCCATGTGCCTTACATTTCACATTTCTTTGCTATTTTGCTTAGGCCGATCCGTTCCTTCATTTGGTGGATGAGAGCAGACTTACAGCTGTCAAGGATTCTTCAGATGATCCTTCAAAAATATATGGATCACCAGAGGACAACACTAATGCACTGAAGTCCCTTTCAGAAATAGAACTATCAGAAAGTCAATCTCGAGAGTGCATAGTCTCCACAATCATGAACAGCATTGCAAATATGCTGGATGTAATGTTGACCTTCCCGACCGCATCTTGTTTTCATTGTTTTGATCGTGTTCCATGCAGCTGCTAATGACTTCCTATTTCTGCAGGCGGAATTGCATAATGTGAGAAGCCAATTGCTAAGTGATTTCACTCCCGATGACATGTGTCCTACAAGCACTCAGTTCTTTGAAGTGCATATTGATAATCCTCCATCAGGGTCTCATGAGACTGGTCACCATCAAGAGGTGTATACATCTGGCACAGTGACACATATATCCATCTCCTACTTTCGATGCTAAAAACATATGTTCTTTTTAGCAGGGTTTGCTGATTGACCTGGGGAATGACCATGATGCTTTTGGGGAAGCTTCAGAAAGCACAGAAGCTTCCGCATCTTCTGTACCTGCATCAGATCTTCTGAGTATTGATCAGCTTCTTGAAACGGTATGAGAAATCCATTCTTCCTTGCTTTTCCTTGGTTTATCTGTCCTTGGGGTACTGCCATGTTGAGATGGCCTTGCCATTACAAGTTGTGTTCACCTGGCATGATAATTTGCTTATTTTATTCGTATCATTTATTTCAGGTTGGTGCAGAACCAGCACCTCAGGCTGGAGTAGTGTCAGCAGACATTGGATTCAAGGATATGACTAGCCACTGTGAAGCCTTGACCATCGGGAAACAGCAGAAAATGTCCGCCTTCATGAGCTTCCAGCAAAGTGTGCAAGCTGCAGGGTTGCCAAGCAGCCAGCCCAACCAGATGGAGTTGGACCTTTTCCAAGAACCGCAGTTGCCTCAGGTAGAGTACCTCCCCTTCGCAAGGCCATTTATTCCCTCAATAATTTCATTTGAAATTGAACATGGGCCAGAAACATGATACTGACATGAGCATATCTAATTCTGAGTAGACCGGGGCTCAGAGCACGAACCCATTCGCTGATGACAGCCTTCAGGGATATCCACAGTACATGAACGGGCCCAATGGCGATAACGCACAACCAGGTCAGGACTTCCAACAACAGTCTCTGAAGCTACCAGCAGCGAGCCCATACGACAATTTCCTCAGGGCTGCTGGCTGTTAGAGGCCCATCTTGCAGCAGCCAGACTATCAGTTACATGGACGATGGCAATTTCAAGATAGCTGCGAAGGAAGATTCTGCAAATTTTCCAGTTTGCAGGAAAGGAAGAGGTATGTCCGTGTATGAGGTCTTAGCTAGAGACTCAACCGGATTCGACACCTATTCTTGATGTATAGCTGTATGTATGTACGTATAGGTTGGCTCTTTGCTGCTGCTGTTGTTTTTGCCAATGCAACGTGTAGAGGGACTGGGGGGGCAGTGCCTTCTATCGCAGACTGTACATGTAAACATGTTGCAGAAATATATGGAGAAAAATGAATGTTTGAAGAAAATTTCCGTCATGAATTTGCAATCATTCTGTAAGCGTGCAGGAGTGCTGTTGTGCTCGTGCCTGGGTGGCATCTTTATCTCCGTGTCAGCAAGCTGACGACGTCGCAGCCGTTCTTCAAATCACATCGACAATAACAGTATTCTGAATATTTACGTTCTTGATGTCTTGTAGCTGGAGTGTGACGTTCTTTTTTTGTCACTAGTATTTTTTATGCCCTTCTGGAATTCATATGCAGAGCCTACTTGCTGTCATGGATCACCATGGAGACGTGATCGCAAAGCTTGCTGCAAACTTTGGAGTGCAGGCCAATCTGTTTCCTCACATCTTGTTCACATTATCAGTTGAAACCATGAAGCCTAGGAGACGTGACTGCAACAAGTATGCTGGAAACTTATAGGTAAGTTGATTTCCTTTCATCATCATCAATTCATCACCAACTGTCAGTTGACAGTTGGTTCGATGGATCTGGAGTATTCTAGATATTCTCTTCATTATATGCAGCGGCTTTTGACTACTCCCTCCGTCCCAGTCATCACGTTTGACCATTCGTCTTATTTAAAAATTTTATATAAATATCATTTATTTTATTATGATTTGTTATGTCATTAAAGACACTTTAATAATTATTTATTAATTTTGTATTTTATATAAAATTTTTGAATAAGACGGATGGTCAAACACAGTTTCTGAAAAGTCTAAAACGATAATCTTTATGGGACGGAGGGAGTAGGTACATGTGTTTTATCTGCCTGGTACGGTATTCGTTGGTGACTTCATGGGGCCAATCCAGCATAATCTTTTCATAAATCTAATCAGCTTACAAGAAGCCATGGACTGTTTCAGTTTCCTCAGGCACCTAATTTTGTTTGACCAATTTAGGCTGGTTGGTCTCCACTCAATCGTACGTACGGACACGGAACGATGACTTGCCACCATTTTTACTTTTCCACTACTACTGCTAGACTATCTCCCTTTGATTTTTGTTATGTGAAGGTGACTCGTCAAGAACTCACATGCAGAGAGATGACTCGTCAAGCCTCACATGCACTGAGATGTACTGCATAAAAATATTCAAATGTGATCTTGCACTCACCCCCTTCCGCTCTCCAAGAACTCTCTCTGTTTCTAGCCAATGCAAGTGCTTAACTTTTTCTGAGATCAGAAAAAAAAAATCTTCTTTATTTGTGAAAATTTTAGGCGTTTTCTTTGACGAAGATGGTCTGGTCTCAACACATATTTTGAGCCAAAAACCCATGTGCTACATGAATTGAATGCCTTTGATATCCAGAAAGGTGCAGCTGGCTTTTTGGTGAGTTTAATTTGACTGTGGAAAAAGGAGAGTGATATTGCTACATTTTGCCAAACGATTGTTCTGGCTTTGTAGTCTTTCGTACTCTGTTTTGCATAGGAGAACGTTTCTGCAGGAATATGCCATTTCGTAGAAAACGTGCAGGCCGGCCGCCCCTGCCGGACGTGCACGGTTTCCATATACAGTTCGTGGCCGGCTTCTTGAGACTGGAGAGTTCAGAAATATTCCCTGTTCATGGGATCTCATATTCCATCGAAAATATTGTCATGACCGGGAACAGAACTGCACCAGTTAGCATTGTATCTTGCGTTGTCATATGAGATGAGCACCAATTAGAGTAGTGATTTGCAGTTGGAGATAGTTATATAATACAGGAGTAGTATATGAATAAGCAGGCAGGCAGAGGCAGGCAGTTGAAGTGGCTGTTTCTTATCATTCACAAGCAAGTGCCAAGAGAGAGATCAGCAAATATGCCAATCATTGTGTGTTTTTGTGAGTGCTAGCTCTCCTAATTGCTGACCAAGAAAAAACGGGTGTAGAGGCTTGATAGAATATCCTGTCATTTCCCTGGGCCAAATGCTCTCACGGGTCTCGTGTCTTGTGTCTTGTCTGTTTCATCTTCATCCATCCGTACGTGAATGATGCGTCAAAGATGTGTGCCAGCTGCAGATAGCTCTTCCGATCGGAAACATGCGATTGTACGGGCTGTTTGGTCGGTGACCAGAATTTACCACACCCAACCTTCGACAAATTATGGCTGTCACAAAAGGTGTGCCTGTGGCATGACTAACCTTTGACTTGATAAGTTCTAGTCACGAATCAAATATAGGCACTATATGTCACTCCAACTCTTTTGGAGAATTAAACCACTAAGTTTGACCGAAAATTATAAACGATATTATTTTATTATATAAATCTGGTTAAATTTGAGATATTTTGAGTCTTTAACAACGTTGAATAATTTATAATTTATAATGGAGAGAGAGCAGTATATCACACATTTGAACATGATTATCACCTTATTGAGCCAAACACCTTGTAATCTTCTTACCTGGTTTTGATAAGCCTGCTAACGGGGCTAAACCCGCCCCAAACCCGCCCCGCTCCGTTATTTATTAGATAACTTATTAACCCGACCCGACTCGACCCGAAATTGTAACTCACCAACCCGCCCCGACCTGTCCCGTTCCACCACTCAACTACACAACCCACACAATTTGCAGCATAACTGTCATTCACAATACAACCCATGTCAACCCGTTTGTCTATGAACCCGACCCGTCCCAACCCATAAGGTAGGAAAACCCGTTTCCACCCGTATACACACCATCCGAATAAAAGCCGTCCCGAAAAATCCGTTTCAACCACCCCTTTAGCATGGCTAGGTTTTGAGAGCAGTATAAGCGCCCTGTGAATTTTCCTGCTCTGTTCTGTCGTTGTATACAGTAGTATAAACGCCAAACAGTTTACTTGACGGCCTTTCCAGAAGAAAAGAAAAGAAAAAAAAGAAACTGGAAGACACCGTACCGTACTTGCAAAAGCGAAATTGATGCAGAATTCGCGGACAACTGGTCATGCGTCAGGTCGTTCCTCTGAGTCAATGATCATCAGTACTCCTCCGTACCATAAACACTGTCGTTTTAAACTTTTTAGAAATTACGTTTGATCGTCCGTCTTATTCAAAAATTTTATACAAAATACAAAATTAATAAATAATTATTAAAGTGACTTTAATGATATAAATCATAATAAGATAAATAATATTTATACAAAATTTTTAAATAAGATGAATGGTCAAACGTGATGTCTGAAAAGTTTAATATGACAATCCTTCGGAGACATAGGGAATATCTTGGAATTCATCCGACGCTTCAATTCCTGTCCATCAACTCACGCACATGGCCTTCGTTTTCCGAAGTACTATCTATGCTATGTTGTGATTGTGTGAGTGAAATATCGCATATCGCTGTTCTACGTACTGTGCTTACGTCCACCTAAGTTGTAACTCACCTTAATCTTTACCGTAAGTTCAGTTTTATCTTACCATAAGTTAACATTTTGTTAGATAGAACTTATTTCGGTTGCTGCTGATTTATAGAATAAATTTGATAATAATAAAATGTGTAGGGTTAATTCTATCTATAAATTGATTAAAGCTTAAAAATAACTTAGGATAATACTTAAGCGAAGTGCGTTTGAAACGTATGTATATTCTGTCCTCTCGACGCAACGATTGAAATAATGTGTAGCAAAAGTTTTCTCCGTGAAATCAGTAAGAAAAAACGAAAACGCGTGCAGATGACGTTGTGTTGCGCTTATTAGCATTTTTGCCGGTTGACCGGCGAACTAACGTGCGTTCACGTCACGTTACGCCACGCCACGACGGACGCGCTCCGGTCCGCCGTGAACGACGTGACGAGTGACGACGGCGACGAATCACGAAAGCGGCCAGCCACCGAACTGTGAGCCGTACGCTGATCGTCCCCGGCTTTCGTACCTTGTTGTCCTGCGCGTCCTTCGCCTGTGGAATCCACATCCACTGTAGCTAGTCATACTCCTATTCTATCATTATTTCTGTATCTTATATATTCTTATATTCTCTCAAGTCTTTTATTGCTGATTGGTCATTGGTGTGTTCGGTCAGTGATAGTTGTGTGTGTGTGTTTCTTGCGTCCAAGTCCCTCTTTTTTGCTGATTTACCATATCTGCAGTAAACTTGGTTGGTGATCTTTTTTCTCTCTTTCTCGAGTGCCGGCTATTTGTGCTAGAAAATTGAATCCGGTAGTTTTACACTATAAATTTTACAAATGAACTCAACACGGCTAACACATAATTATATTGTAGGATGTCTAACTTTAAAATTGACCTGCGGGGGGTAAGACAGCCCCCGGGCAATATGCGATAGAGAAGACTTCTCACGCAAGTCAAGAAAACCCCCGAACCTCCGCCCCACCCATACCAGCGGTCCGTGGCCCCTGTGAGACTGGGCTGGACTTCTGACCTGGCTTTGGACATGAGGCAGGCGAGGGGATTTTTTTTTAACCACTAGAGGCCCTTTGGCAGGATGTCTAACTTTAACTAGGTTTATAGAAAAAATATTAACATCTACAAAATAGCTTTAACCACAACGTGACAGAAGGTGGACTATTACAGAAAAGATTTTGCGAGAAAAATCCAAAACATTAACAGAGACGGTTATAAAACTTACGGTCTCCTAAAATAAATGAAGATTTATGGAAACAATCATTTTTATTATGTCGGTTGTCTAAAACTGTTCGTCTCTTCAAAATTAAAATAGATTTACGGAGGTGATAAAAAAATTGCTTGCATCTCAAAATCGATTTATAAGGATTGTTGTTCGTCTCTTCAAAATTAAAATAGATTTACGGAGGTGATAAAAAATTACTTGCTTCTCAAAATCGATTTATAAGGATTGTCGCAACTTAGTCGTACATTATTTTCGTCATGTAGTCTACTATGGCTTGTCTTTATGTTTGTTTTCCTTTTTGTTGCTCATACCCAGGCACCTCGTCTTCGAGTGACTTGTATCGGCTACTGTGCACATTCTTCTTAGTGAAATACACATGAAGTTGTGTTTTGGAAAAAAAAAATCAATTTACAAAGACGGTGGAGTGCAAAATCTAGCCTAACCACCTTTAAAAGTATATAAACAGATAATAGGGTTTTAGCCTAACACCGCAATCACCATCTTACTCTCTCTCTCTCCATTGGCGCCTTCATCTCTCCTCTCCTCCCTCTTGTCCTCCTCTCACGAAAACCGAGATCCGGCCACTCCTCTTCACCCGTCGTTGGCTCCCTCTCTCCTCTCCCACGACGATGATGGCCCTCTCTCCTCTCCATGGTAGCGGGCATCTCTATTTTAAATAATTTTTTGAATGTATAAATTGTTGCTAATATTTAATTAGATATAGATACCGACGGGGAGTAATTAAATTTAGGAGAAAATGAACTACTATACAATTGTTTAGCCACTGGCGTACCTAGCGTTTGAGTAATGTACTCCTACAACGTCTCAGCCAATGGCGGCAAAATTATTGCCCAGCACGGTCGTTTAGAGGGCTCGTCGTTGGCGCCAAATAGGAGGACTCCAAGATATGTACTGGCAAGTACTCCTCCATGTACGTGCTCGATATATACGCCCGGCCGGCCTCCATTCGTCAAACAACATAGTGCTGCGAATGACAAAGTATAGAATTATTAGATTTACTTTAAGATTTAATATACCTGAAAATACTTATAGAAATAAGACCCTATAAAGTAATGTAGCTACGCAGTACGCACACGACACCACACACCAATATGCGTGTGTTTCCATCATCAGTTGCGTGGCAATGCAATCACCGCTAATCCATCCATATTTTCTATTTTGTCAGATACTACTATTGTGACAAGATAATAGCAAGGCAAGGTGACAAGTGCCACCGGACCGTACTTATAAAAATACACTGTGGCTGCAGTTGAACGCGTACGAGAGGGTCCCTCTCTCGGCGCCATCTGGCTGCTTATCACAGCAATGTCACGGGCGCCTCCCTTCATCTCATCTCTTTATCTTGGTCGCCTGGTCAGTCAACCCAGACGATGAGGTCATCATAATTTTTTTTTTTGTTTTTCCTTGACAAATTTCAACCACGTTAGAGTATCTCCAACAAACGTTAGGCATACTCAAAAATGGATCGATACAGTGCTTTTGCCCACTGAAAAGCCGCTCCAACAGAGGACGCAGCAAGGCTACTCATTTTGCATTCACGGCCTCACGCAATGCAAAAAAGCCTACCCTCTCTCCTCGACGCATTCCACAGCGGTGGGCCCTCTGCAGCTTCGGCGCTTCTACGGTGGGGTGGGGGGGAGGTGGGGGACGCAGGGGCGGGGCTCCGCGGCCGGAGCGGCGGCGTCGCCGGTGCTTAGAGGCGGCTCCATGGCGAGGCGAGGCGGCGCCGCTGTAGGGCGACGCTGATCCGTGCGCCGGTGACCCGCTGCAGGGCGACGCGGATCCGTACGTCGGCGACCCTACTGCAGGGCGACGCGGATCCGTGCCGGCGACGAGGCGTTGCCCACGACGCCGGCTGTAACAGAACCACCTAAATCACATAGCCCACAGGCACCTGTCATTATCACTAATGACCTCTGACAGCCGGGCCCGTGTCACAGATAATCTAGAAGGCTCTGCCGGGCTACATAAGCACCCGTATTTTCCGACAGGATCCCATTGCGAAGTCATTACAGGATTACAACATTTCATAATAAAATACATCAGAGTAAAAGCGCGGAAAGATTATAAAGTACTTAGATTACAAACCAGTTGTCCAAATAGAATTTAAGTGCAGTTATTACAAACCATAATTAAAAGTTGGGAGCAGTGGGACAACAATACAACATACTTAGACAATTGATAACACGAACCCTGCCCACGGGTTCAACTTTACTCTTCCTCACTTCCTTCCTGCACGATTGTCACACAACAGGGGGCAAGACAGACCTCCGACTGCTGATTTCCTGTAACAGGGGTTAAAACAAACCTTGAGTACTGGGGTACTCTGCAAGACTTACCCGACTAAGAAAAAGGAATAAGACTCAGGAATGCAGGCTGAGGGGAGTCAAGGTAAGGCTTTAGCAAGAGTCAAAATATTTTGCAAAAAAAAACATTAGTAATCCTACTTTTAGTATTTTACTCAATATTGTTACCATCAATATCAACAGTTCTCATATCTTTCACATATATCCTTCAATTCTAATTACTTATTCATTCCAAAAACATCCTAATTCCGAACCGCTATTCGATGTAGGTGTGAGGATCAAGTCTCCATAACCGAGGAGCAACGATGATTCGAATCGATTAGTACCCAGCTGGGGATCTCTAACCACACTGCATATGTAGCACCTAACCTTGCATATATCAACCCCGTCTACCACAGCTTTTCTATCCCTGAACCAGTCCTGCGCCACCCGAGAGCACAGTACTCCTCTCGTCTCCAGGCACGCCGGCCACGAGGATACACGCTACTCTCGCCATCTCTCCACTCCCAGTACGTGGTTGTTGGTTCAAACAATAGAGCCACCGGAGATAGGGCTTCCCGAAGTATGTGGCTAGTTGTAAAGTCTCGATCACAGCAGGCCGACAACGAACAGTCCCTAATACTTTTCCGTTAGAAACCATGCATTGGGACTCTAACCCAAGTACACTGGTGACCACCCGGTTTTCACATCCTTTTTCGATGGCGACGATAAGTTGGGACTCTAACCCAAACATATGGCCACCAAACAAAAACCCATCCCCGTTGATGACAATGGACTGGCCAAGAACACTGCCAACGATGAGGACAATACCATTCCCTTAAATGATTCATTCTTTGCATATCATCATAGTTGAAAATAACATTTTTGCAAATCTAGTAATTAAGCATGACTAAGCATTTTTCAATACTTTAAATAAATCAGGTTCTCAGGGTATAATAAGTGGTCAAGGAAAGGTAATGCATCAATAGGTTATCACTCAACTCCTATTAACCTAATGCAATAGATTAACTCAAGTGATAAACATTTATAAATAACAAGGAGGGGCTAATGCACCGGGGCTTGCCTTGGATTGCAAAAAGAGTGGGGTCGGGGTCGGTGCCACAAATGTCAAATCCCTGCACCAACTCTGGAGTAGGCTGCTTAGCAGTCACCTTAGTCTTCACCTCTTCGTTCACGGGCACTACACGTATGCAATGATGAATGCATGAATGCGATGCAATAATACGGGTACATGAAATAATGAATAAAACAACCTTCAAACACTACTATCATCCACAGCCTATTCAAAGTAATTGTTTCTAAAAATTTGCCCTAGGTCATAAGGGTGTTGGACCTAAGACCACAATGAATCCAAAATTCACACCAACCCTAAGTGATTAAGGTTTCATATTTATTTTATTAATCAATTAATCAAGCATTTAATTAATCAATAATTAAACTATTTTCATTTGATGCCAAACTTTACTACCAGATAGCTCTTGACCTAAAACAGTGGTAAAATAAGCTTCATGATTTTTGAATTAACAGAGAATTAATTAAAATTGCTCAAATTTATATTTTTCAATTAATCTATAGATTTTTAGCTCTTACAAAAATTGTTCAAATCCTACATTTCATTTTTTTTAAATACTACACATCACATAGAGCATCCACAAATATTTTCATGATTTTTGGATCTACACATTTATTCTAACAAAAATAACAAACTACAGAACTATTCACTTAAAATAGAAATGGAAAAGGCATTATAAATCCCGGGAAAATGGAAAACAGCTTCTCACCCGAGGCGGCCCAACTAGCCAGGCTGGCCCAGCACGGCCCGCGCGCGTGCCAGCGCCAGCTCGCACGCCCCCTCATACTCAGGGACGCTGACGGGCGGGACCCTCCCGTCAGCTCCCTCTTCTACCTCCCGCCGAGCACTCGCGCGCGTGCACGCGGCGGCCCGACGCGGACCTCGCCGCCGGCGACCCCAGTGGCGGAACCAAACATGCTAACGTGGACCCTAGAGCCTAGTAGACACCCTAGCGTGCCTAGCCCCTACCCTACGCGCCTCCGGCGAGCCTAGGCTCCCCCATGGCGAACACGGCGGCGCGGTCAACGCGTTCCGACCA
The DNA here is from genome assembly GCA_038502445.1 of Eremochloa ophiuroides. Classification (NCBI taxonomy): domain Eukaryota; kingdom Viridiplantae; phylum Streptophyta; class Magnoliopsida; order Poales; family Poaceae; genus Eremochloa; species Eremochloa ophiuroides. The sequence continues at coordinate 105,815,605 of JAHLJS010000003.1, forward strand.
CAAGAGGGCGGTGGAGACCAAATGGAAGGGTCGGGGATGGTCAATGGCTCACCAGGGTTTCGTTAAGCTAGGTGGGCGGTCCTGTGGCGGAGCAGAGGGACGAACGTGACGACGGCAGTTGATGTGGCGGTGCGAGCTTCCCGGCGAATCCCCGTTCCGAGCTACCCTATGCACAAAAGAGCAAACTGATGCGCGCATGAGCACCGGCAAGATACACAGAGCTCGAAACAAGGAACCGCACGCGAAGACGTTCACCGTAGTGAACTAGACGCGGTGAGGCGGCTTGCGGTGGCGTACCGCCCGGACACGAGGAAGAAGACGGTGGCACCCGAGCGCTCCAGGCGACGAGGAGGCACACCAACAGGTTCTATGTGTGCGCTAGAAAGTGGCGGAGTTTGTGGCGAGATGGAGAGTATGGAGGTGGTTGGGAGATGGCCAATTTGGTCACGGACGGAGGTAAGCTCGTCGGCGGCCGGCGGTAGAAGGAAAGCTGGGGGGTTCTCGTCGCCTTTAAACTGGCCGGGGAGGAAGGGATAAGGTCGAGCACCTGTCCGGGGCCCCCGAGCGGCTCTGGTGCGGCAACGACAGCGCACTGCTGGCCGGACGGTGGCAGCACGCGACGCGCGCACGCGTGCACGGCGCGCTCGGCACTGTAGGGGCCCGGAACAGTAGCCAGTGCCCTAGGTTCAAATGCTATTCCTTTTAATCAAGCCCTATCCAATTCGAATCTGTAAAAACACCAAATACAAAAGTTGTGGGAAATTTCATGTAGAATATTTTTTTCTTTTTGGACCAAGTTCAAATTCTGCATATTTTTGAAAATAACAGAAAATGGGTGAAACTTGGATTTGAATTTCAAACTTAATTCAATCAAATTCTTCAAAGTGTTTTATATAAACTGAAAATCTGTAAACATGAAAGTTGTTCAACTTGCCAAGATCTACAACTTTAATTAAGGGTGTTTGGTCAGATTCCCCATAATTTTTGAAATGGCATTTCAAATTTAAATTTCAATTTATTGTTCTCAGTTTAATTTGAATTTCCACTATATAACTTCAAAATCTCCAAAAATAAAAGTTGTTTCATTTTAAAAGATCTACAACTTTTATTAAGATATTTTCCTCAGATTCTTTATAGTTTTTGAATTAGGTTTTTGGGGCCTAATTAGGGCTTAATTTGATTTTTCTTTTTAATTTATTTTTGATTTCCAAACATAGGGTTAATTGCACAATCATTACCAAACATAATCAAATCACTCTATAAGCCCTAAGCATAATCAGATGCATGCAAATAATTTAAACATGATGACATGATAGATTAATTAATTGTAATACCAGAGGTATTACACCGGCGGGGCGAGGCCGGCGGGTGGCGACGCTCGGCCCTCGGTAGGGCGCTCACGGGCTTGGCGAAGAAAGGGCCCGCAAGGAGAGAGAAGTGGCCAGGCGGAGTGGGAGCTCTCTTTTTTGCATCGTGGCTGTTGGAGAGGAGGAAGATTGGGGTACGGGAGTTGTTTACTGTGTATCACCCAAACATAAAATGGGTGCTCTGTTTGCATATTGACTGTTGGAGATAACCTTAGCATGGCTTCGGTTGCACGGTTTTTGTGACAGAACCGTCTTAATCATAGGGCCCACGTGCCCCGTCATCGTCCCTAAGGACCTTTGACTAGCCTGCACAAGTGCCCCTTGACTTAGGTGGCCTGCCGGGTCTCCTAAGAAACCCTAATTTTCCCGAGGATCTCATTGTAAAGACCTTACAAGTATTACAACAGTTTACACAAATAATTTGAATCAGAGTAAAGAGTGCGGAAGTATTACTTAAACATAGATTACAAATGTAAATTACATTATCCCAAACCAGAGTTTCGCAGTGGAGTAGCTGTATACAATTAAAGACCCTGCCCAAGGGTTTCATTATATACACATCTTCATCCATGCACGATCCGTTGACCGGCACGATCCCTCGTAGAACTGTTCACTCAACTTATTACCTGCAACAGGGGGTTAACAAACCCTGAGTACTGGGGTACTCCGCAAGACTTACCTGACTAAAGGTGTAAAATTAGACTCAGGAATGTAGGCTGAGGGGAGTCAAGGTAAGGCTTGAGCAAGAATCAAAGTATTTTGCAGAAAAGCATCACTATCCTATTTTATTATTTGATCTCAATATTATTTTATTCATATCCATAATTCTAATATCAATTCTCATATATCATGTACTTTCAATTTCCTTTTCATTCTCGAAAACACCTAGTTCCGAACCACTCTTCGCTGTAAGGGTGAGGATCATGTCTCCATTAACCGAGAAGCAACGTCGATTCGAATCCAGAAGTACCCAGCTGGGGATCCCTATCCACACCTCATATGTAGCACTTAAGCTTGCATATGCCAACCCCACCTACCACGGCTTTTCATACCCCCAGAACTGGTCCTGCGCCACCCGAGAGCACAGTACTTCTCTCGTCTCCAGGCACGACGGCCACGAGGGTACACGCTACTCTCGCCATCTCTCCACTCCCAGTGCATGGTTGTCGGTTCCAGCAGTAGAGCCACCGGAGTCAGAGGCTTTCCGTAGTATGTGGCTAGTTGCAAAGTCATGATCACAGCAGGCCGACAACGAATGGTCCCTAAATATTTTTCCGTTGGACACCATGCATTGGGACTCTAACCCAAGTATACTGGAGACCACCCGGTTTTCGCATCCCTTTTCCAATGGCGAGAATCGTTGGGACTCTAACCCAAATAGATGGTCAACCAAACGGAAAATCCATCCACATTGATGATAATTGACTGACCAAGTACACCATCACCAAACGAGGACAATACCAATCCCATAAAATGATTCATTTGTTTTATATCATCATAGTTTTCAAAATAACATTTTTGCAACTCTATCATTAAGTATAACTAAGCATTTTTCAATACTTTAAATAAATCAGGGTCTCAGGTATAATATGTGGTCAAGGAAAGGTAATGCATCAATGGGTTATCACTCAACTCCTATTAACCTAAAGCAGTAGATTAACTCAAGTGATAAAATTTTTTAAATAACAAGGAAGGGCAAATGCACCGAGACTTGTCTGTTGCTTGAAGTAGATAGAACCTTGAAGTCAACCACTGAGAAAGATACACGCCCACCGAGTGAAAACCTTACTCAGGACTTGCTTCCGATAATAATCACCGTGCGTTCACTACACGAAATAATAATGCAATGCTTAACATAATGATATGTATGCCATGATGCAGGAGATGCACTAAATCACTGATCAATAGGAAGTAAACTTAATTAGAAAGTTGAGTACAACTTTCCTCCACGATAAAGTTACAAGCTAACCAGACTAATTAATATTGAGCATCAACTATTTTAATTTATTGACCATTTTAACAGTCGTTGAAAACCAAGCTAGTTTTCCCTAAAACATTATTCAATCTTTGCTTAAACGAATCATTAAACCCTATTGGCACATGGGACTAACATAAATTATTAATATTCGCAATTACGATTTAATTAAGAACCTAATCACCAATTAAAGTACTAAGTATCATCTCAAATTAACGATTCAGGGACACCCAAAAGTCACACCCAACACCAAGTTATAAATATTGATATTGCTTTTATTATTTATTACTTAGAGTTTCATTCAATAATACATGGTGATTATAATTACAACAAGTAAATCATTACATGCCATTGGACAGCAAGGGTTAAGTGCCTCATGGTCTTCAAACAATCCTCAAAAGGAATCAAAGACTAAACTAATCTTCTTCCTAATTCACATGACCTTTTATTATATACTTTAAATCCCTAAATCAAGTTTGAATTAATTATTTAAGCAAATTTTATCAAAACAGAACCAAACTTTTTCTACAGATAGATTTTGGCACAAAAGAGGACCCAAACAAATTTCAAGATTTTTGGATATATATTTTAGCCTACAAAAATTCTAGAAACTTCATTTATGAATTAAAAGAGGCATTTTTACTTTATACAGGCATTGCTCAAAATACATATTTTATATTTTTCATGTATTCACCTAAACACAGAGAGTATCCACAATTTATTTTATTATTTTTGGAGTAATAGTTAATTTCTCACAAAAATAACAATATGCAGCACTATTGAATCTCGGGAAAATAGAAAAACTAATTTAAATTCGCGAGAAAAATGAGAAAGATCACTTCGGCCCAAGCCAGCCCGCAACTGCTGGTCGGCCCAGCGCGGCTTCCCCCTCTCACTGACCCACTGGCAGACGGTCCCCACCTGTCAGGTCTTTCTCTTTCCCCTCCCACACGCACAGCCAGAGACAGTGAGCGCACGGCCGGCTCGGTTTCGCCGACGGCGAGCTCACCGGCGACAGGAAGGGCACAGCCGCGATTCTCGTGACCTCGCAGACACGACTCAAGGCTTGGGCGGTCGGTAGGACGGCTAGCGCAAGGCCCAGGGATGGCCATGGCGGCTCGGCACGCAGTGCACAGCAGTGTGCGCGCGTTCCGACGAACCCGCGATGGTAGAGTTCAAGGGAATGGCTCGAAGAGCTCTAGGGACTCACCCTGGAGCTAGTGCTCTCCTCGATTCGAATGGAGATTAACCGGAGTTATGAGCTTGACAGCGAGGCGATTTCGGCGGTGGCGCTCCGGCGACGTCGAGGGTGTTCCAACGAAGCTTGGGTGCCAAACGGAACACCAACTAGCGTATAAGATTCAAGGTGTCTCCTAGGAGCTAGAACACAAAGTATTAAGGGATGAAACTGACCCGAGGTGGTTGGCCACGGCATGGAGCTCGCGGCAGCGCTTCACCAGCCGCGAGGACGAAGACCGAGCCGTGCCGCCGATTCTGATGACAAACAGAGACACGGCCGGACCCAATTGATGCGCAATGAAGAGCAGAAGCTACCTTGGGGATGGAGAGGGTGGAAATTGATGAGAGCTCGCGAATTTCGCCGTGGACAGTAAAGGCACCGGCGAGGAGGAGAGAGGAAGAGAGGAAGAGAACGTCGACGGCGGGGCTTATATAGAGAAGAGGGGATGGACTCGACTTGGAGACGACCCCCACGGGCCCAGCCCTGACGACGACACGCGGCCAACCGGCCCCGGGCATCACCGGCGGCCGGCGCGCACACGCACGCCTGCAAACGAGCAAGCCAAACCGGACCCCCCCCCTTTTACTACCGAGCTACTATAGCCGAACCGGCCCCCCACCAGTTGAATTTGGCAAATTACTTTTTGTTTTATGTATGAAATTGAAAAATCATCAAAATAAAAGTTGTTGAAAATTTTATGCTGAACATCTTTGGTTTTTGTACCTCATCCAAATTTTGAATAATTTTTGAATAATTTTAAAAGGGGTAAAAGATTGATTTGAACTTCATTTTCAATTCATTTAAATTCTCAAAAATTTTCTCAATAACTTGAAATTATTCAAAAATAAAAGTTGTTCTATTTGACAAGGTCTATAGTTTTCAGTAAATGGTTTTTGTTAGATTCTTCATAGTTTTTGAAATAGCATTTCAAATTTAAATTCTAAAACACTCTTTAGGTTTTAATTTGGGATCTCAGTGCATAAATTCAAAATCCCCAAATATAAAAGTTGTTCAGTTTAAAAATACTTACAACTTTCATTAAAGGAGTTTATCCTAATTCTAGATTTTTGAATTGGCATTTTAAATTCGAATAAACAAACACTAATTGGGGTTTAATTCAAAATTTCACTGGTAAACTTCAAAATCTTAAAAAATGAAAGTTGTTCCATTTTAAAACTACTAAAACTTTTATTAAAACACTTTCATCATATTCTCTTTATTTTTTAAATTTTTATTTCAAGTTTAAACTTTAAAACATTTATTAGTGTTTTATTTGAAGTTCTTTATAATAACTTAAAATTTTTCCAAAATAAAAGTTGCTCAAATTTTAAATATTTACAACTTTTGTTTATGTCCCAACCCCTAATTATGCTTAGTTTTTGATTTAGGGTTTTAGGTCCGCTTTAGGGTTTATAATTGATTTCCTTTTTATTTCCCAATTTAATTTAGATAATTGCATACGAACACAAACATTTACATAATAAATCACTCTCAAGCACTTATGCACAGTCATATGTTGAAATAAAAATTATTTTTTGTTAATGCATAGTAAAAATAAGTTTATGAGGATGATTTACATCCAATGATGATGACATGGCAGGTTTTAATTAATCGTAACACCAGAGGTGTTACAGTTTTATTGGTATTTCTTTTCAAGTGAGTGAGTGAGTGAGTGAGTGTGAGTGTGTGTGTGTGTGTGTGTGTGTGTGTGTGTGTGTGTGTGTGTGTGTGTGTGTGTGTGTATGTGTGTGTGTGTTATTATATGGCTTCCTTTGCTCCTTTGCAAAAAGCCATTTGTTTTTCCTTAACAAATTTCACTTTTCCGATAGGAGAATTTGAACTATGCAAAGTATATCATTAGCTCCTTTGATTTTAAAAGGATGTCTTTCCATTCATAATTCCCATCAATTCTTCTTTCTAGAATAAGTATGGGATGAGATGGCTGCATGAGAAAGCCATTTGATCTTGAGTTAACTAAAGGTCTATTTGGTAGTGCTTCTTAACAACTTTAATGTCCGGTTGCCAAACAGGGGCACAATAGACAATTTCATGAATGAAGTTCCTAAAATCGCATTGTGATAGACCTATGTGAGCTAAAAATTCAATCCTTTTGCTTGTATATGCCTCGTGCCTCTAAATGCCTATCATCCGTGCGTGTGGGACGAGGCGCAATGCATGGTGGGAGCACTTGCAAGCTAAGGTGCTTGTGTGGGTGAGACCCGGAGTGAACAAAAGGAGGTGCCAGGGCAGACTCATAGAGACAAGACAGGACGAGACCTAGTAGCTAGGGAGGCAGGGAGGTGTGGGACGGCCGGACGGTGCATGGGGCGAGATGGAGAAATAGAAGAGGATAAGCGGTGGCGGATGCAGGATGGGAATCAAGGGGGGCTAAAACAATGGATTACATGAAGATTTAATGGTGATTTAAGGTTTTTGCTACAGTAATTTAGTGGTAAATGAAGCCATTAGGGGGGCTAAAGCCCACCCAGCCCCCCTTTAGATCCGCCACTGAGGATAAGAGAAAAATAGAGAGGGGGAAACAAACAAATAAAGGAAGGAAAATAAGGGTGTTGTAGATATTTTATTATTTTTTATCTATCATGAACAACTAAACAATTGATCAAAACAATTTCACTAGGGTAGTCAAAGAAAAAAGTTTAATTAACTAGTGAAGTTGAGCTGTACCAAACGACACATAACTATAGATTTCATGAGCTATGAGTTTCAATAGTGTCAGTGACTTTAAGTGATATAACAGAGGTAGAATTTACCTTTAATATTGATTTTCTCCGTTTTATGAGCTTTTCTTGAGCTAGTTTCACTGTTCCTGTACTTTATCTCGCAAAACAAAACCATTATTCTCTCTTTTGCAATATATATAGAACTATATATACTAGATGAGCTACGCGCTTGTATTATGCAGCTTCACAGTAGCATGCTAATACATTAGTGTGCGCAGTAGTATGCTAATACATTAGTGTGAACACACTACAAATAAATTGCCATGAACAAACGTTGCCGAAAAGTTTTCCATTAACAAATGAAATTCCACGGAGTACAAGCACATCCATCGATCACAAGTTCACAACCACACAGCAACACCTGGTAATTTTGTAAGCAGATTTTGTTCACAATGCATGGAAAACAGAACCAGGAAAGTTCCTCCAAAGCTAGATGGCATTACCAAAATTTTTATAATATATTAATTGGTCCCGGCCTCGATTATCACCTTGGCCATTCACCACTAGTATAAAATACCGTCTCTCTCCCTTTGCTGCCGAGCTTCCTAATCATTCGAACGAGAGGAGAGCAGACCACGTCCGCTTCTGCGTGCAGTGGTTGCCCGCCACCAACTCCAACTCCAACAAGACAGCGGTAATCGAGCTCACCCCAAGCAGCAGCAGCAGCCATGGCGATGGCGGCCACCAACAAACAAGTCCAGGTGCCACGGTTACCTACTAGCTAAGCCCTCTCCCTGCCCGGCGTTGAACAAAGCAGGCGATCAACAGCCTGCACGGTTGCACTCGCGCGCCCGGCCGGCAACTTACGATCGACGACGCCGACGACGATGATGGTGATGGGCTACTTCCGTTCGTCGATCAAGTCTGCGACGACGTCGTCGTCGTCAGCGGGCAAGAACAAGAAGAAGAAGAAGGCCAAGACGCACGAGGAGGTGGGCCTCCGGGAGGCGCTGCTGGACCAGCCGGCGGCGGCCGCGGAGGAGGGCGGCGTTCCCAAGGGCTACTTCGCGGTGTACGCCGCCAGGGAGGAGTCCCGCCGGTTCGTCGTGCCCACGGGGTACCTCCGGGAGCCGGCGTTCCGGGACCTCATGGAGCGCGCCGCCGACGAGTTCGGCTTCGCGCAGGCCGGTGGCCTGCGCGTGCCCTGCGCCGAGGAGGAATTGGAGGACCTCCTGCGCCGCCTCCAGCGCAAGAACGGCGGCGCCGCCGCCGGGAAGGGGAAGAAAGCCGTCGTCGGCCCGGCCGGTAGATGATCGATCGACAACGCCTATCTAGCTAGCTAGGTTCCTTCTTGTTTGTCAGATCAGTTCAGTTCAGTCGAGGATCGATGGGTGCAGTTCTTCTTGTATTGTACAGAGCATGCAGTTCTTCTTGTATTGTACAGAGCATGCAAGCAGCCACATGCATGCATGGACGGGTAGCGTAGGCAGCTGAATGCATGGCATGGCGTGTTGATTCACTGTTGTGAACCGTGGACAAAAGAGTACACAGAGAATTCCTGGGAGAATTCAGCTATTTATTTCACGTCTAAAGCTTGTGAGATTTGAGTCAAATCTCCACGTTTGCATTTGGTCTGCTTCTAGAATGATCCAAGAGGAGAGAAATGTGTAGTAAGATGATACAGATTTATTTTCTTCAGATCATGTTCTGTTTTTCTGATTACTCTCTCTCTTTCTGTCTTAAGAGGAGCAGTCCTGTCCTGCTCAGAGGATGAATCCTTGTCTTGCCATATTGTTCTTACAGCAACCGAAAAAAAAAGTTTCTTTTTGCGCTGTTTTTTCATCTTACAAGCTTGATTTATTTGGTTGGTTGGAGATCTGTGATGATGGGGGTAGTGTGTCCTCCATAGTCACATTCATCAATTCTTTAGTGATGGATTCTTACCCCTGTTCCATACTTGCTACTTGCGCTAAAACTGAACATGGACCCTGCATTTGGGACATCACTAGTTAATGCAAATTGTTGTTTACAATACTGATCGATATTCTTTGAAGCCATCAATCTTGACCCAGAAGTTGTCAAAGCGGAAATTATTATTGTGGTAGTGCGCAAGCTCTCCTTGTAGATACAGGGGTGTGTGGTCAGATATGAGAGAAGGTAAGGAGTGGAGAAAACATGCTGGGAAAATTAGCTCCCAGTCTGGGGTGCAGAAGAATCTGTCAATCCTAGTCAACGTCGGGTTTTGTTGTTCATTAATCCAAGTGAAGCGACGACCATTGAGACCTATCTCCTTTAGGTTAAGATCGTCGATCACTGCCTTGAAGGATCCCATGAGGTGACGGTTCAGGTTGGCGTTATTCTTGTCTTTCGCCTGGTAGATGAGATTAAAATCCCCCAAAATAAGCCATCTCCCGTGACTTGGACGAGGGATTGCTGCTAGTTATTGCAGGAACTGTATTTTTTCAGCACCCCCCTGCGGGCCATATATAACCGTGATTTGCCAATTGATTTGATCAGCTCTCATGGTGATTGTAGCAGTCACAGTATGCGCGGAAATTTGTTGGTCAGAGAGTTGGAAATAGTCTTCATTAACCGCAAGTAGGATGCCGCCTCTCGTTTGAATGGCCGGTAGGACAGCAGCATTGTTCACAAATTTCGGCCCCATGATACGCCTTATCACGCCTTGGTCTATATTTTACAGCTTTGTTTCCTGTAAACACACGATGGAGGAGGACATGTCATTCACCAGCAGACTCACCGCGTCTTGCCTGGCCACATCGTTGAGACCTCGCACGTTCCAACACAAGATTTTATAGTTTTTTTGCGACATAGAAGTTGATTGCAAACCCCTTTAATAAAAGCTCGACAATAGTTGGACATGGAGACATGGCATGACAGTACTTCATAAGCAAGAAAACATCCACCTCCCAAGGTGCTAGCCAGCAGGCTGCAAGCAAGCTGAACGCTTGGGGCTGCCTGGGCTGCTAGACGAAATCTTGGGAGGGATACAACATTAACGGAGGAAAGGTAAAATGCATGCGCCCCAGGAATGAAAGCATCAGCAGTGAAGTTGGGCCCCTGGCCATCATCGGAGCTTTCACCTTGGATGAAGACAACACCCTAGGACGACAAAGGGTGATCCTACTGCAGAAAGATGAATGTTGGCGACTTCCAAACATGAAGTAACCATCAAGCGATTGCACATTAAGCTATTGAGGGTGGCAAAAGGACTTAAGAAGTGGCGCAAAGAGAAAGTTGGAGACGCCAGGCTTCAGCTCGCCATTGCCAAGGAAGTGTTGCTTCAGCTGGAGGCAGCACAAGAGGCGAGGATGCTCACGTACCAGGAACATGACCTGCGCTGGCAGCTAAAAATCAAAAGTACGGATCTAGCGGCAATTGAAAAGTCAAGAATGAAGCAACGGGCTAGGCTCGCCTATATTCGCAGTGGCGACGCAAATACTAAATTTTTCCACATTAGAGCAAGTACAAGGAGGAGGAAAAATTATATTCACTGCCTGCACAGCAATGGGAGGGTGGCAACATCTCACAACGACAAAGAAAAAATCATTGCCGATTACTTCTCAGGACAACTAGGTACCCATCAATCAAGATCAACAACATTCAATTGGCCGGCGCTTGGATACAACCCGAGGGACCTATCGGCACTTGAGGCCTCCTTCACACAAGATGAGATCAAGGATACAATAAACTCCATACCAGCGGACAAGACTCCAGGTCCGGATGGCTTCACGGGAGCTTTCTACAAAGCCTGTTGGGACATCATTAAAGATGATGTCACTACCGTGATGAACAGCCTATACTCGCTAAACTCTCAAAATTTTGAGCTTCTCAACTCAGCAAACATAGTCTTACTCCCAAAGAAAACAGATGCTTTACACGTCACTGATTATCACCTAATCAGCCTCCTTCACAGCATATCAAAGATCTTTGCCAAACTACTTGCGAACAGGCTGGCGCCACTTCTGGACTCATTGGTCTCAAAATGCCAAAGTGCATTCATTAAAAAAAAAGGAGCATCCACGACAATTTCCTTTATGTCCAAAGCACAATAAGGACAATGCAAAAATGAAGGTGCCTATGTTGTTCCTGAAACTCGACATCCATAAGGCTTTTGACACGGTCAGCTGGAGCTACCTCCTGGAAGTGTTGCAGGCTTTGGGTTTTGGACCGCGTTGGCGCAAATGGATTTCCATCCTGTTCCGCACAACTTCTTCGAGGGTGATGCTCAATGGGCAGCAAGGACCAGCTTTCAGTCACATGAGGGGGGGTCCGTCAGAGGGATCCTTTATCACCCATGTTATTCATACTAGCCATGGACCCGCTCCAACGCTTGCTTGATATGGCTACACAGCAAGGTGTTCTCACAGCTTTGCCTCCTCCTGCAACTAGATGGAGAACCTCCATGTATGCTGATGATGCAGCCATATTCGCCAACCCGGTTAAAGGTGACATGGATTCCATTATTTTGATCCTCCATGAGTTTGGCAGGGCCTCTGGCCTACACATCAATCTACAGAAGAGCTCAGTCCACCCGATCAGATGCCAGGACATTGATCTAGATCAGGTTTTATCATCTTTTGCTGGATCTAGGGAATCCTTTCCGTGCCGTTATCTAGGACTGCAGCTCCACACAAGATCACTGCAGAAGGTCCACGTACAACCCCTCATTGATTGCATTGGGCAGAGGCTACCTGGTTGGAAGGGTAGATTACTCAACAGAGCGGGCAGGCTTACTCTGGTCACCATTGTGCTCTCTTCTATGCCTACCTATCACCTCACGGTTTTCCCCTTGGTGGCCTGGGCAAGAAAGAAAATCGACAAAATAAGAAGATCCTTCCTTTGGAGAGGGGAGAAAAATGCTAATGGAGGACATTGTCTGGTCAACTGGCCAACTGTTTGCTTGCCAAAAGAGTTTGGGGGTTTAGGGGTGCCAGATCTAGAAAGATTTGGAAGGGCCTTGCATCAGGAACGTTGTGTCTTATGCAACGGACCACTAGAGACAGGTCTGCATCTGTCTCTGCTCTGCCCTTTCGCTAGAGCTGTCTGGAATCGGATCTTATCCTGGGAAATTTTTAGTGTCCAGCTGCCCCAACAAGATCCCCAAAGCCTCGCCGCCTGGTGGGAAGACACGGACAATAATTTACCAAGACAAGAGCGCAGAACCTTTAATGGAGTGGTGATTTATATTGTTTGGAATTTGTGGAAGGAAAGGAATAGGAGGATATTTGAGGAAGAGCATAAAGATTGGGAACAAGTAGCTCTTCTAACCAAGGATGAAATCATCCAACAGCCTAGGGTCATGTGTGGCATGGGGTAAAAGTATGGTTGCACAGAGATATGTGGCCTTCTATCAGTTGTCTTCTGTGTTTTGTGCCTCGCAGTGTGGATGATCGGGGTTTTTCTGTCTTGACACATCTTTATTTTTCGCTCTTGTACATAAACACTTTCTTTCTTAATTGAGCGGCAGGGCTCCTGCCTTCCTTTCAAAAAAAAAAAAAAACTGATCCATATAAATCAAACCGATCTGGATCTGAATGTCTGCTACTTCATTCTGAAATATACTAGCGTTGAGTAATGTCCGGAAAGTTAAGCATGCAAGACTTGGCTGCACATTTGAAAAGTATAGCCACTCACTTACGAGAACAGCAATGCTGTCTCTTTATCTGGCTCCCTGTAGATTGATTGTACCTGTCAACACTCGATACCGGGAAATGCTGGATGCAGGATTTTAGGTAGTCTGCTGCAAGGAAGGCACGTCCATTTCAAAACTGACCGATGATCTACCTCAGATTAGAGTAGTAGACCAATCATTGTACTTCTTCCTCAGACTTGGAGAGAGCTCCAACCTCATTTTCTGTTCCTCGTTGTCTTCTGAAGAAACAAACATGCTTCAGTTGCCTTGCCGGCCCTACTTTCTTGCCCTGGCAGAAGACACTACTGAATGCAATGATTAGTTCAGTTGTAGTAGCACATAGAAAGTGCACACTGATTCATCGTTTTGGTGTGCACACTGATTCATCGTTTACCAATCTACCTTTTATTTGCTTCAGAGATTTAACAAAAAGCTGGGCTGATGGACACGGAGATAATTAACCTGTTTTTTTCAGGAACCCAAGATTCAGGTGCAGATGCAGAGGATCCCCTCATGTGTCGTCGATGTGAAGCCAGGTGCGATTGCCAATTTGCCATGTGAACATGTACGGAAAATCCTTTATTTTGTTGTAGAACCTAACATTATGTGAAGCATGGTGGTTAAGAATATGCCAATAGAGTCACATATTAAGAATGCAGTGCAGTATGCAGAGTACAATGCGTATCTCATGAACAGTAGATGCCCCGCATTCCCAAATAGTTATTAAACCAATGGTAGTAGTATATATTTGTACCAAACTTTTGTGAATTATTACTGTTAACCTAATCTTTAAGCAGCTAATATTGCACCCGCACTCTGTAGTGCAGATTCAGACTTGCAGTGTTAAGGGAAGCTGAAGGATGGCACATGCTGAAGTTGACTAGATTCAGCTTCTGCACTGCTCATCTTTCTTGCTTTCAGCTTGTCAGGAAAAATGCAGATACAAGGCTTGCATGAGCTGTGACAGTAGCCTAAGCCATAGCAAGATCAAAGCTTTCTTTACTGTGCCTTACATAGATCCTTGTTCTCATCAGGAGACGGAAAAAAAAAAGAAGAATCCTTCATCTCCTCCCATCGTTGTACAGATTACAACAGATCTTATCGGTGCAGTGCAATGCAACCTCTCCTCTCTTCAGCAAAAAAACCAGGAAGAAAGAAAGAAGCAACCCAAGAAAGGAGAGAGGGGAAAAAAAGAGAACAAAGAAAGAAAGAAAAGAGATTCAGAGCATTGAGACGAGATTGACTCATGGCGCGCGGTCGATCGTGGTCTCATCTGCAGAGGATCTCGGTCTCGGAGGAGCAGGAGCAGGAGCAGTCGCACATGGCGGCGGGCTCCTCCTTCTTCCTGCCCTGCTGCTGCTGCACGAGGCGGAGGATGGCCTGGAAGGAGTCGACGTCGCAGGGGATCCGGAGCGCGCCCTGGTGGCGGAACCCGAACTCCTCCTCGGCCTCCCGGAGCAGCTCCGCGAACGCCCAGTGGCCCAGGTACTCGGTGGGGATCACGAACCGCCGCATCTCCTCGCCGACGTACACCGCGAAGGAGCCCCTCGGCACGCTGCTCCTCTTGCCGCCGCCGGCCGCCGCCGATGGCGTCACCGTCGCCAGCTTCTTCCACTTCTTCAGCAGCTGCTGCAGCCGCACGATGTCCCGGATCTTGTTGCTCCCGCGCCCACCCTGCTGCTGGTTCTCCTCCATTGCCGCCGACGAGCTAGATAGCTAGTAATGCCTCGAGCCCTCGACCGATGCGTTCTTGCTCTGGTAGTAGGCGGGAGGGCGAGAATATATAGGAGGAGGGAAGGGATCGCCGGTGCGCCGAGGACCGAAGCAGAGCAGCCTTGCTCGCGCGTGACTTCTGGGCCTCTTCACCATTAGTTTATTGTGTGTTGCCGTGTTCAAATCGCCGGAAGACGGAGGTTCTGGCTCTTTAACTTCTTTCTTTAATTAATGATCGGTATTCGGTAATGGAGCCCGGATTTTTTTTATTCACGAATTATTTATCAGTGCACGATGAAATGTTTTCTAGGTGTTTGGCACTATTTCTCTTCTATTTTTCAGTTTCGCTCGAGCTCTGCGTTATCAAACACCTTCACCTTCAAGAAACAAACCAACATTTTTTTGGCATCTGAAAACAAATTCCTGGACCATGAATTTAAGCTTACACCTATTGTTTCTTTTGTTTCCCTTGTCACTAAAATATCCTTTTCCTTATTACTCAACAAATCAGCGTGGACAAGCCTAGCGGCCAATAGAAAAAAAATCATTTGCAACAGGTTCTTCGACTCCATATACCCGATTTCTTATATGTTACATCATATTTCATTTGGTAAATATTCACTTACATATAAACATACAACAAAGGTCAATTAGGAGCATAACAAGCCATTTACGCGGAAACAACCTATTCCCAGAACTGAAGGAAAGTTACCATCTCCTCTGTAAACTCTATAATAGAGTTACTCAATGATGGAGTTTGTAGAACAGAAAAGTTCCCTAAACTTTTTTACACTCACTCGTTCTACGGCACTCGTTATAGAAATCGTGCATCGGTAGTATTTTCAAAACTTTTACCACTACCATGAACAGACGCAAAGTTAATTATCCGCTGATGCTCACTAGTACAGCCGAGCTCAATAGTGGCGGCTTCAGACGCATTTTTACAGGTGTTTTTATGAACCGCCTGCGTTAGGAGTCAGTACAAATCATCCATTTGTACTGGCGGTTGATAGGTTTAAAGAGGCTAGAGGAAGGGTGAATAGCCTATTTAAAAATCTACAAATAACACTTGACCAAAGGATTAGTCAACGGCGAAGCGAGTTTTGCGTTAGCCTACTCAGAAATGCAAGTCTTCCTAACCTTTCTACCTACGTCACTAAAAGCACACACAAGCTAGCCTAGGTTGCAACTAATTTACTCCTAGGTGGATAAACAAACTACAAGAACTACTACTACACAAGTAAAGTGCTCAAAGTAAGGGAAGAAGTGTAGTAGTGTTATATCTCTGAGTAGGGTAATTAGCCAATCACCGATATAAGTACCAATACACACGAAGGTGATGGTCACAATGAAATCCAAATCAACACAATGGAGACAATGAATTTATCCCGAGGTTCACGTGCTTGCCGGCACGTTAGTCCCCGTTGTATCGACCACTACTCGGTGGTTCGGTGGCTAATTGACAACCAATGTCAAGCTCAACCAATGAGCGCCACTAGAACCTAGCACGAGTCAGGTAACTCAATGACACGAGCAATATATTAGGCTATCTTGCGGTTCTCCGCCGGGAAGGTGCAAACCCCTCACAAAGACCTCCGGGAGTGGCCGGAGACAATCTCCAACTCCGCCAACTCCTCCGCTGCTTCAAGACCGTTTAGGTGACGGCAATCACCAAGAGAATAGATGAAAATCCGCAGCAACTACGATCAATAAGTGCCCAAAGATGATCTAGATGAATACAATGCACTTGAATCACTCTCTAGCTTACTATGAATGAGAATCAAGCTCTAGAGTGAGTGGGAGAGGTTTGGAAGACTCAAAAGATGCTTAGCAATGAGTGATGCGCAACAGAGACTTCCAAAACTGGTTGATCGGCTATTTATAGGTGTGGGTGAAAAACTAGCCGTTTTACAGTTTCCGCGTGCACATCGGACGATGGTTAAGTGAGCACCGGACGCGTCCGGTGGTTGTCCGGTGTACCGTTCGTTGACACTTGTACTACCCGTTTCAAACTTTCCGCAGCGCACCAACTCACCGGACGCGGAGACGTCGCACCGGACGCTTCGACGCCCGCGTCCGGTGCGCGAACAGAGAGCATTCAGAGAGCTTAAAGTCACAGTGCTTTCACTCAGCCAGAAAGCACGTTTCCTCACCGGACGCTCGAAGAACATCACCGGACACGTTGGAGTTACTGTTTCAGCATCCGGTGCTTACACAGAGAGAGGTTCCAGAGAGGCTCTGGCTGCACCGGACGCTTCCGGTGCGCACCCACCGGACACGCCCAGCGTCCGGTGCACCTCTGAGAGCTATTTTTGTCCTCTCTTCAACAACCTTACTTCTAGGTGCTAACAAACAAGTGTATAAACACTTGGGCATGAGTGTTACCTTGTTTTTAAGTTCATTTGTAAGGTTTTAGGTTACTGCTCTAGATCTAAATGTATATGCTCAACTATGTCAATTAGAGGCACTTGATGACTGAGGTTGTTAACGAAATTTCATCCCTCTGAATAGTACGGTCATCTAACTTAAATGTGATCACACTTTTTATAGTGTCTTGATCACCAAAATGGAAAGAGCCATATTGAATTCACCTTTACCTCGAGCTCCATCCTTTGCACCAAGTGTTGAAGCATTTGATGTTCATGTTGATGGACTTACTCTCAAGATTTGGATGCCATCATAACTCCACACTTGATCTTCTAACCACACTTGTAATCCAAAGGTTAAACGCAATGGTTAGATACTAGGTGTCATTAATTAGCCAAAACCAAATATAGAGCTTTCAGCGGTTCACTTAAGAAATCGCCTGTACTAATATTTTTACGAAAATCGGTTTTTGAAAATAGCAAAACAAAAAAAATTAAATCTGGGAAGAACCCACCGGCCAGCGCCCGACCGTCTCCGTCGAAGTCGTAAGTCGCGGCATTTTTCGCGCAAAATTCGCGCGCTACGCAGCCGTGGGGGTTCAAACCCGCGACCTCTCCCTCGTGCGTGACCTTCTCTAATCACTCCACCCAATACTCACATGTATCTTAGTTGTATTAATTAGGTTCGCCACATATTGTTACGAAACCGATAGGAAATTAACTGTTTGAGGGCCTAAACGAAGTCAAATGAAAAGGTTGTGAACTACAAAGTTTTATAACTTTTCAAGATCTACAACTTTTATGTTAGAAGTTTCTCCATCCGAGGTCGATTATAAAATTTGAATTTCAAATTTGACAAATTCAAACGTATTTTTCGCTGGCAATATGATTTCAAATGAAAAAGTTGTCAACTACAAGGTTTGAAAACTTTTCGAAATATACAACTTTTATTTAGATAGTTTTTCATACGAGGTCATTTGAAAAACTCAAAAAATTAAAATTCAAATTATTTCTATAGGCGGCTCACTTAAGTGACCCGCCTGTAAAAATAGCGCTGATTTCTATTTGCGGCCCTCAAGAGAAACCGCGTGAAAAAAAAACTAGGCGTTAAGTTAGAGCTTTTTTTTTTGTACTAGTGGCTGTTTAGAGATGTACGTGCATTTTGAGATCAAAATTAGGAGTAGTCCGGTGCAATGGAAAAACTATGTTCCTGATTTTCTTTATCATTTACTGCATTTATTGGCAACTAAATATTTTTATATGAACAATGTAAGCCAGTTAAGGAAAAGTGGAGCAGAGCCGTCTTATACAGACTATACGTACCCACTACAATTGGTACGTACTCACGTAACAGGAACATGATTGAGTGACCTCACTGTGTGATGGAGCTGAACTTGTATGGTCACTCAATATATATCATACCCAAGTTAAGGGTATGGAGATTGATGATCCCATGCATCCATGAGCTAGCTACCAACTGTGGTCTCCTCACCTCTGTAGCTCTGCTGGTTTGTGATGTCACTGATGTGGAAAATGTGAGTAGATGTTCAGTTTTCCTCCCTTGATTTCAGTAATGCTATGGGTCACCCCTCAAGTTTGTTGTACTAAAATGTACCAGTACTCCACTCGATCGAGTCCTTGTCACGCTGAATTCTGTGCCAGCTTCTTCCAGCTCATGCTGATAGTGATAGCTGCATGCATTCCTACCCCTCTTTTGGTGGAAGGGTCTTCTTGAATCCCAAAATCACTGCGTATCTTGCCCTCGATCGATCATCGCTCTCTAAGGTCGATCTATATGTACGGAAGGGAGAAAATTATGACTTGGGTTCAGAGAATCATTTTTGCCTTATTACGTGTATCCAACTAAGTTCAGTGAAGCAACGCCAAAACAAACTGCCGAGGCAGGATGAAAACAACGGGAGCCAATCAATGCAAAACAAACAGGCTGCGTGCACGTCAGGTGGTATCTGCATTGCACTGCACAAACGCGAACAAAATTTTGAGCGCCCCCATCTTGGCATCAGGACGCATCCGCATGCAGATGGATACATACTATACTTGTAAAAATCCATGTACTTTTGCTCTGTGGCAGCATTTTTTATCTGCCTCTTCTAGTAGTCCAAGAATCTTTCTCTCTCTCTCTCTCTCTCTTTCTCTCTCTCTCTCTCTCCTGTTGAATTTCAAACTGTGGGAACATGGCAGGACTGAAGAACTAGGGGAGCCGGCCAGGAGTGCATGCCTGCATCTGCGTGTGGGGAGGCTTCACATGCATGGTGATAATATCGATCGGCATCAAGCTTTACTCCTAAGCAATGATGAAAAAAGAATTAGTATAACTAAGATAAGATGCCTCTAGTGCACATGATTACATTTGTTGTGATCCTGGTATATGCATGGCATGGTATGGTATGGTATAGAGTTCATTCTTTTTTATATATATCAAAAAATGAAAACCAAAGTGCGTTGAATAATGGAGGAAAATTCATGGATCGATGAATTGGCCAAATTAATAATTAATGCAAGATTATTCCTTAATCATATTCGCAGATGTGTACTAGACTCTTTCTCCATTTCCTCGATATCATTCCAGTTCAAATCATGTGAACGCTCACCTGACCATTTCATGGCCTGAAGACTGCAATGAAAGCACAGTCCAAGTTGTAGGCGATGCAAGATTCCTTCCCCCTCCATCACGCATATGCATGCTATAATCATGAGCAGATGGACCCAAATAGGCAATTGGCAGCACCCAATGCCCGATTAAGCAATTAGTTTATCCTGAACCACTACATGAATTATTTTCAGGGATCGAATCATATATCGGTGGAATGCAGATGGAGAAGGATCATGCATGGACTGGATCAACTGCTAGCTAGCTCATGAATGTAATAAGATAGAAATGATGCACGTTGCATCCAGTACTGCCTTTATTGTTAGCTTAGCCGTGTTGACATTCTAACTAATTTTCATGTTGTGTGCAATTCACCTTCTTAATTATGATCTGTTCACATTTTAGAGCAGCTAGCTAGGAGGTTGGATGAGAGTACAGTTTGTCAGTGATGACATTATATTTCTAAATAAAGTTCAGTTTGGCACTTTGGCTCCTGAATTAATAGGAGTTATACTACTAGCTAATCATAGTACCCAATCCAAATAATTTGCAAGTAATAATGCGCAGATTTTCTCTTAATGCAGCAATGCCACACAGATCTAGCTCCTGAATGTTGGCAGAAGAATATCTTAATTAATGCATGCGCAGAAACAGTTGAACTGCTCCTCAGTCAAATCTTAACTGGTCAACACACAGGGCCTAATTAATCTAGAGCCAAATTTCAATCAAAGAGTAAAAAAGAGTAAGAAAGGTGGCCCTGAGAGATTCTCCAAGCAAGCTAAGCTCGATCTGCTCGCCAAGTCAAATACATCACGACTTTACTCTAGATCGGTGTACGGGCCGCCGGGGATTGTTGTCGTACGATCAACGGAAAAAAAATTACATATAACCAAATATAACTCTCCTTTAATTTTTCTTCGGCGCCGCCCGGATGCCGAGGCAGATCACGAGCCGTACGTACGTGGTTTTTTTTGTTTGAGGACCACGAAGTCCTCGATCGGTTTTGGAGGGCGCCTTTATTTGTTTAGCCTAGATTATTTTCAATCTGGGCACCCTGATTAACCTAACGGTACGTGCATGCATGTGATCATGTGAAGTTATCATCATCGAGTTTTTTTTAAGGAAAAATGGATGGGTTTGCACCTTATACACATTTTTTATATATTATTATATATATATATACACACACTAGCTGAGCACCCCACGCTTCGCGTGGGGGAGGGGGAGGGGGGTAAAAAAAAAGAATATAAACATTAACGGGTAACACTGTTCACTAACGGGTTATCACTGTTTCATAATGGGTTGGTACTATTTAATAACGGGTAGGTACTGTTACATAACGGGTCAGGTACTGTTCATAACGGGTCGATACTATTCCATAACGGGATAAATTACTGTTCCTTAACAGGCTTTACTGTTCCTTGGCGGGTTTACTGTAGATAAACAGTAACGCGTGAGAGGGGAGCGTCCGTTAATGTTGGTTACTACAGTAACGCGTGAGAGGGGAGCGTCCGTTAATGTTGGTTACTGTAGCTAGTGACCATGTTATATATATATATATAACAAGATAAAATGTATAAGGTAAAAAAAACTCAAGAAAACATATCACACACTTTCTCTCAATCATATTCACATGCTCCCTCGTCCCTCCGTCTCTAAGTAACTGTTATTTTTTATATATATCATAAATTTGATTAGATTTATAGAAAATATGTACAATATTTAAATCTGTAAATAAATCTATTATAAAAATAGTTCAGCGATCTATCTAGTGATATTAATTATGTATTGTAAATATTAATATTTTCATATAAAATTAGTTAAAGTTATTTCTTAAAAAGTGAAAATGACAATTATATATTTATGGACGGAGAAAGTACGTGGTGCGTATAGTTTTTCTCTGTGATGCATGGCTTTGGGTTTGTTTTGCTATGAGGTACGCGTAGCCTATCGATCCACTTCAACATTGATAAGTATCTTCTTCGTTCATTTTTCTAGTTCGTCTTCAGATGACGTGAGCGATCGGCCAGTAGTCTAGCATCTTCGCCGCCGTCTAGCCCTGCGTGCCGGCCCTTCACGGGATTGCAGATAAGCTGCTACGACATGCTGCTACTAGCTATAGCTGCAGCTATATACGACCGTCCAGTATCATATCGTATCGACGATCCTGCTACATGCATGATTTACCTCTCACTAGGTACACAGGAGCTCTATAGTGGTGGTTAATAAGTCATCTTTACTGGCGTTTCACAGAGCCGTCAGTGGGAGAGACCAGTAAAAATAAATATTTTCACTGGCGGTTGCCTGTGAACCGCCAGTGAAAATATGTTTCCACTGGCGGTTCCCAAAAGAAACCGCCAGTAAAAATATATTTTCACTGGCGGTTTGCTTAAGAAACTGCCAGTGGAAATATATTTATACTGGCGATTTATTTAAGGAACCGCCAGTAGAGATTGCCGTCCCTTTTTAAGGAATTTCAGCCCTCCCGGCCATATATATGTATTTATTTATTTATTGTAGATATTAAGCTGTATTAGATCATGATCAAATATAGCAAAACAAAATTTAATTATTATATAGTATATTTATATACATCAAAGGACTGTGCTCATAATATATACATATATATATATGTTCATCAAAGTTACATGTGATAACATCTCAAATTTACACATCTAATTAATAACCATCTCGGGTAAGCCCTAACATGCTGATTTCCGTTAGGTCTCTGAACTCTTCACTTCCTAGAGTGTCTTCATTGTCGTGATAATTCCCGTTGTTTGGAATAATATGTTTCATGATGAATGAGCACATGTCCTCAACTATGTTGTATAAAGTCTCTGTGCTCATGTTCTGCGCCTTGAGTTTTTTATAATTCCGCAACTGTAGTTATAACTATATTAATTAATATATATAAACATCATATACACATTTATAGCTTTAAAGTTATAATGACTATTACTTACCTTATCAACGTTCTTGATGTATCGTCCGGACTTCCTCATAAACTCACAGACATAGAATCCGCAGTGGACCGATCCAGGTGGTTGCTTGTGGCACTATATATGTAAACAGATAAGCGAATATTTAATTAGTTGCAACATTGTTTTATGTGTTGTACATGGATGATAAACTCTCGTTGAGAAAAGAATGCAAACATTTCTCGGCTTACCTCTCTAAGAAGGTCAAGAATGTCGCATACGTAGTGGGATCATAATCTGCGGAGTCAAAGACAAGCATCCTTCCCTGCCTTGGATAAATATAAAAACAAATCCAATGGTCCCTGCACGAATCAAGTTCTCGTGATGCATGGGCCGGGGCCACATATATATATGGATTAGACAATAATAACATTAATTGTAAAAAGAAACTCGAGCGTACCAAAAGTTGTATGGGGCCATTATGACTTGTCTATCTTGAAATTGAAACATTGAATTTCCTAAATATAGGCAGTATTTGTCCTCCATCTCTTTTTTTAACTTAGTAATAATCTGCTGAGCTTCTTCCTCAGTCTTGTCCTTCAATTTGTCATTGTCCTTTCCGATCCTGAATGTGTGCTGCTCCTCGCATATTTCGGTGGGGTCGAGATAGCCAATCCTCTCTTCTGCGTGTGAATAAGGATCGATACCAAATCTCTCCTCTACTGGTCATGTTGTAGTCTACAAGGCACATGTGCAACTCAGAGACTGAAACGTAATACATCAAAATAATAATCAAGTGAGTATATGAACGACACTTGCAATGCCCACACTGTTACGAGATGAACGTCGAGTCTCTTGAGGTTCATCATCAAGTGCATGTCCTCGAACGTGACCACAACTTTACTTCGCCCGTTCATAAAAGCTCTTGGTGGTATACATACGCTCAGAGTGTCGATGCCAACAGAAGCTGCTCTCATGTACCAGTCATGCATTCTTTTAATTAGAAATAGGATTTGTGTTACCTTTCCCAAATGAGAAGCGGCCTGCCCGGCACATATGTATCAGGGACATTTTCATAATCCTCTTTCGTTGGCTTCCTGATCTGTATGGTCTTCACAGAAGATTTCCCCGATTTCTCAGCCTCAGAACACTCAACGACACGACTTGTGCGGCTGCGTGCTATTCCTGACAACCACAGCATGGTCCCAGCAGTTTTTTACTTTAGCCGGTGTGGCGAGACTATTTTGGGAACAACATTCCTCTTCTTTGCTGGTGGGGGGGTTTTCTTTGGTTTGTGGGTGTAGGGTCGAGATGGCGGACTTAGAGGGGGGGTGAATAGTCCGATAAAAATAAATCGCAGCGGAATAAAACCTAATCGGTTCTAGCGACAATTCACCCCTCTAACTAAGACTCTAAGCACCTTGCCAAAGATCCTAACAAGAAGCAAAGGTGCAAGTCTAGCTTGAGCTTCCCTAAACCGTTCTAACGCAAGATCACACAAATCTAAGCGCTAGTACTTTAAGCACCGGGGAAACTTCTATCAACTAGCAAGCAAAAGCGCACAAATCACCTAAGCTCACTACTTGCTCAATGACAAGGATACACAATCCAAATCAAGGAGCGCAACTCACTTTAGCTACACAAACTAAGTGAGAACTACTTCTAAGCTACACAAGCTAAGAAGGTGAGTGGCAAGCTACACAAGCTAACCGGTCTCACAAGAGCAACTACAACTACACAAGTAAAGTAATGCACAATGCGAATAACTTGTGCAGAAGGGAGCAAACCACCGCGAAAGATGGGAAGATGTTGACGTGGTGATTTATTTCCCGGAGGTTCACTTGTCGCCACAAGCTACGTCTTCCGTTGAGACAAGCTCCAAGGTTGCCGCCGGTCCTCTTGCTAGTGGTGACTCGCAAGTCACACTCTCCCGCGTGGAATGCTTACCACAAGCTCTAACACTTGACTCAGCCGGACCACTTGTCGCTCTTCACGTCTCGCTCTACTAGCGATGCTCTTCGCGATCTCCTGCGGGGTGAGCTCCAACCCCTCACAAAGATTCTCCGGAGCCAAGCACAATCTTCTTGCTTGCTTCACGGAGCCTCACGCCACCAAGCCGTCTAGGAGGTGGCAACCTCCAAGAGTAACAACCACCACCGGCTTGCAACACGAACACCTAGTGCCACTCGATGCAATCTCACAATGCAACGCACTAGAATCACTCACTATCAATCAATCGGATGTGCACTAAGCAAGTGAGTGAGTAGGGAGGGCTTCCAAGCACACCTACACAAGCCACACAGGCCCAAGGGTGCTCAGCTTCCTGCCATAGGCCGCCAAGTGCTTGGTTTTATAGCCCTCATGCGAATAGAGCCGTTGCCCTCTCAAACCGGCCGTCGGACTGAGCGTCGGACGCTCAGCCGCGCCACCGTCGGACCAAAGTCCACGGTCCGACGCTCCCGATGGCCGCCACATGTCACTAGCCGTTTGAAGTCGAACGTTGGATCACAACGGCTAACTTCCCGCGCTTCAGCTCACCGTCGGACGGAACACCGTCGGACCAACGAACTCCACGGTCCGACGCTTCCAGAGAGCTCCCCGAGCGCTGAAAACCATCGGACGGTCGTCCGACGCTCACCGTCGGACTAAACCAAAGAGTCCGACGCTCTCAGAGCTCGCCACGTGTCAGCTCTCGCACGATCTGCACCGTCGGACGCTCGGACAAAAGTCCGACGCCCTCAAACTTCAGCGTCCGACGCTCACAGGCCAAACACCATCGGACGCACGAGGATGGTCCGACGCTGTCACTGCAAATAGCGTCTGACGCTCTTTTTGAGCTCTTCTCAACTCCAAACTTCACCACCTTTGCAAGTGTGCTAACACCACCAAGTGTACACCTCATGTGCATGTGTGTTAGCTTTTCACAAATATTTTTCAAAGGATTTTTCTCTCTTTTCATCGCGCCACTCGATCCTAACAACATATGCAAGTTAGATCACTCAAGTGGCACTAGATGACCGATATGCAAACAAGTTTGCCCCTCTTGATAGTACGGCCATCTATCCTAAATCCGGTCAAGCACTTCTCTACTCAACCATAGACCGGTGAAATGGAAATGCCCTAGGTTATACCTTTGCCTTGCGCTTTCCATTTCGATCACCGTCTCCGACACCATTGATGTCGGTGCAACACATGCACCAACACCTCATGAATGATATGATCCACTTCATATCATCACGTGGCTTTTGGTTCATCGACCCTCGACTTGTTTGCTCTTCACCGTTGCGTTGGTCCATCGGCGCCAAGCCATCACCCGACTTGCCCTTCACACTTGCAACCAGGTCCGTCGACGCGAAGCCTTGTCTTGATCTTCTCCACCTAGCCACATGACTCCGTGTCATGTCTCATGCGTTTAGCTCCTTCATACCATATGTGTGAGCTAAGCATTATCTCCAAGCCATTTTCACCTCCATGGCATAGATGCTCACACACATGTACCTGTGGACTAATCTCCTGTGTAATCAATACTTAAACACATATTAGTCCACCTAAGTTGTCACTCAATTAGCAAAACCAAACAAGTACCTTTCAATCTCCTCCTTTTTGGTAATTGATGACAACTCTACAAAGATATGGAAATTAAGAGCATTGACCAAGTTAGCTCTTCACACAAGTGTAAATCACTAACTTGGGTTGGATTTTATGTTACTTATCCATCTTTAAGCTCAATTCTTTAGACTTGGATAAGCTTCATAAAACCTGACTTGGTAGTGTTAACTCCCTCTACATGTGTGCTCAAATGGTTTGGTTTCATATTTTCACACATGCATAAATATGAAATTTGTGGGAGTGCCAACACCACTAAGTGATGCTAAGGTGCATAGAATAAACCTTTTTAGCGTGATACCAATTGCTTGAAGTCAATTGAAGTTGCACCATTATGTCCATCCTTAGCATCATATTTAGCTAGACAAGCAAAAATACTAGATACCCCGTGAGATCAACATTATAAGCAAGGTTTTAGTAAATACTTGAAATACACAAGTCTAGTTAACAACCTATGCATGCTAGTTATCAAATCATCATTCAAACCTATACTAGCATACACCACACAAGTAAGGATACCACGTGTAGGAAAACTAAATGCAAATGCATGAAAGCATATGAATATGCACATTTCAAATGCAATTAACCATGTCCATGAGCTTGCTCCCCTACTTGTGTGCTTCTCTTGTCCAAGAATTTTGATCCCCTTGCAACTTGTTGGCCTATTGCTCTCCCATCATCGGCCTTCATGATGGTTCATTGCGTACTTCCATCCATCTTGATTTTCTCTCCCCCTTGATCATGTGATCCAATATCTCTTCCTTATCACACAATTTCATATCTTTGTCCAATCTCTCCCCCTTTGTCATCAATTTCCATAAAAGGTCAATGCTCTATTGTGACAAAGGTGTGTGTGAGGCAATGTTGAGAGTAGATACTTGCACATATGGAAACCTTGTTGGAAGTCATTATCTTGATGATCACTTAAAGTTGAAGATCACTTGCACATATTTTTGGATACCACTTGAATACTTGATCTAGCCACCACTTGTGAGTACCAATGGAGTTGGACTTATACCACTTGCATGGATGCCGTCATGATGATCATAGTACCATTTGAAATTGAACCACTTATAGACATACACCATGTATAGTAATACCACTTGAAGAATAGTGATACCACTTAAAGAATAACCATGTGCATGCTACTAGTGATTTGGAGAGTCTAGATACCATTTGGAAAGAATAACTTGATATCCATTTTCATTGTTGTATTGTGCTTCTTGAACCATTCCCCTTTTTTTATGAGCTTCTTTCTCTTATAGTTTAATCTAGCAAACTTGCATAAGTAATCTAATTCGGTTTGAACCAAAGACAAGCTTCTTCACGCCACTAGGGGTTATCTTGCCTATGTTGAATTAGATCCTTTTTACTCATTTAACTAGATCAAACACTAGGTTCACATGCTCATGAACAAGTCATATTTAGCCACTAGGTCAAACAAAATATACAAGCAATAGTGGCATCATATGAACTTAAAATCATTTGATTTTTTATAAATGCTCATCTATGTATGACTATATGCTTTAATCAAGTTCTTATCAAAATATGGATGCATATGCCATACAATGATACCTTTACTATCTCGGAGTAGAGGATAGTCATTTTCAATCAACATCCAAAATAGCAATAGTGAAGTCCATTTGAAGAGTTTGGTGAAGACCAATTATCATCATGAATTCTATTCTTCACCCATATGATCAAGTGCTAGCTTCAATGTTGTGGTTGACTTGCTTCTTTTCTTAATCAAGCTTGCATGAGAATACCACTTGAATAAGCATGAATACCACATGTATATATATATATGAATTCTTCTCATTTGGTTGTTGCTTGCTCTCTAGATCAGCCCGTTTGATTTGCTTCAACTAAGCATATTCAATGATTCTCCGGATTACCACTTCCATATTAGCCATCCAAGCATCACCCACTTGGTTTACCTACATAAGGCGGCACGCCCCGACAATCGGGAGAAGTGACCTCTCTCCAAAGAAACATCTTCAATACTCACTTGAATTGCCTTTGCTTGTTTGATCTAAGGACTTAACATGATGATCAACTTGAATTCCTTCTTTAAGTCCTTTTTCTTTCTACTTCTTTAAGTCCTTTTCTTTCTATCCAATTGTTCTCCAATCATCACTAGGACTTAAGCTTTATCATTTCTTTGCTTGGTCTTGACCTTGACTTGAGTACCAATCTTTATGATTCAAAACCAAACAATTGAGACTCTCAACCACATGTAATCACAATTCCAACTTGAGAGCCTTTCATTGCAAGAGATACCAAATATTTTCAATAATTCTCTCTTGTGGACAAATTCTGTACCTTTTAAAGAATATGTTATATATCCCAATGTACATGTCCAATTGCCATGAAATTTTGTGGAGATGACCTTCTTTGAGTGTACTAGTAGCCATAAAAATTTGAGCTTTATTTGACCAAGTATGAACTGCCAACCATTATTTTTCTCTACACTGTTACATGCTGAAAAACTGCTGCACTATAGTTGACAAGAACTACTCCAAAACCAAAGTAATCCTTATCCAATTCTTATGAGATCTTCATAGCAACTTGTACCATAAGTCTAGAGCATGTATATCAATTTTCAAGCCAATCCAAATAGTTTTGATTACTTAAACATGGCTTTATTCTCAGCTAGCTCAGTTTCACAATTTTGGACAGATTTTGATCAATTAAGCTAATCTTCATCAAATTAAACCAAACTTGAACTAAACTTGCTTGAATACTTTCACTAAGACATAAATCGATTCAATCCACTTACTAAATATCATCTTATGATTATATCCAACCAAATCTACTCAAATTTGATCATTACGCGATTATTCCATTCAAACTTCTCATTGCAAGCAACATATGCATATTTATTCCAATTCAATCAACTCATATGCATCCAAATAAGATTGATCAACAAAGGATATACCTTGATAGCTCATGATTATCCATTTGCAAGCTTCAACTTCATTCTTTGCAAGTCATCAAATGATTAACCAAAAGATCACCCACAACTTGAACTTTTGCACTTGTATGTTATAGCACTTGGACTTCACTTTATTTGACTTGGCATTGGTTTGGATTTGCACTAGGTGTCATGACTTGACTCATTATATGATAATCAATATGAATACCAATTGAATCAAGCCTCCAATGCCATGGTACCTACACACAATCATCCACTTTTTGATGGTACCCAAACTAGTTTGGGTCCTCTCAAGTTAGGAGCAACATACTTAGGCATTGTCTTAGTATGGATAGCGGGATATTTTGCAATGGCAACCGATGAGGTACCATTGTCATCCTTCTTCCTAAGCAAAGTATTTGCATGAATTGAAATAGGCTTAGGAGTGTTACCTAGGGGACATGAATTAGCCATGTGTCCCCTTTCCCAGCATGAGTAGCACTTTTGCTTTGCTTGAGCCTTCTCTTTCTTGCTTATGTTGTGCTTCTCATTGTCTCGCCTCTCTTGGGTTTCTTAAGCCTTCTTCTCAAGCTTGTTAGGACACTTCGAGGCAAAGTGACCCATATCTTCACATTTGAAGCACTTGATGTGAGCCATCTTGTTCTTCTCTTGAATCTTGCTCATCATCAACTTGGCATCATAAATATGAGTTGGATGCCTTCCTCTACCACTACCCCTTCTTGTCTTCTTCTTCTTCAAGTCACCATAGCATGCTTCATGGTTGGTCTTGACTTGATCTTGGGGTGTCTTGTCTTATGGCTTTTGTTGAGGCCTCACAAATCTCTTGTATAGGCACGTAGAAGGGATATCACTTCTAGTGCTACACTTGGGACATTGTGGATGTATGAGCCTCTCCTCTTCTTTCTTCTTGGGCTTCTCTTTGGTAGGGCATGACAAAGCTAGATGACCCATTTCATGGCATATGAAGCACATGAAATGAGCAAGTCTTTCTCGCTCTTGCTTCTTCTCTTCTCTAGCTCTCTTTCTTTCACCTTTGGTCATGTCCCATTTCTTTTTGATGTACCCAAGGCCACTCTTGTCACCGATAATTTTTGTATTCTTCAACATGTTATTGAGGGTGACACTTGAGTTGTTCCACCTTTCTATCTTGTCACTCATGTTCTTCACTTGACTTTTGAGCTCATTGTTCTCCTTCAAAAGGTTAGTTTCACAAGACATAGAAGTAGAACAAGTATGTAATTGTGAAGAACAAGTCATATCCAATAAATCATCACAAGAGGTGGATACACTCTTCATACCTACATCACAAGGGTTAGTTGCAATATGTGATTGATCTTTTGACCCAAGTGATGAGCTCTCACTAGTTTTAAGTTTTTCATTGAAAAGCTCCTTAGTGAGAAAATCATGGTCTTTTACCAAATTCTCATGAGCAACACTAAGCTCCTCATGAGTTAATTTTAGCTCCTCATGTGAACAACTCATGACATAAAGTAGATGCTTTTGTTGTTCACATGTGTCCTTTAGAAGTGAGTTTTCGTTAGTCAAATTCTTTGTTTTGTTCATCTCATTTTCTAAAGCATTAAAGAGTTTGCATACAAGGCTCAAAATTTGGATCATCACAATTAACAACCACATTGCCAATAGATAGCTTTCCATTACCGAGTGATGTGTAGCAATGCGATGAGGATGAAGAGCTTGTGGATGCATCGCTCTCATAGCCATCGTCAAGTGAGCTTGCGGTAGAATCATCATCTTTCTCACTTGACCTTGAGGAGGAGCACTCCTCCATAATCACCGAGTTGTGGATGTGCTCAACTTCCGCAACTTCGTCACCAAGCTTTTGCTCTTTGGCTTCATCTTCATCTTTGGAGTCTTTGACATACTTTTCATTGAGAAATGCCCAAATCTCATGGGCGGTCTCAAACTTCATGATTTGTCCAAAGATGCTATAATCCAAAGATCTATGAAACATGTCAATTGCAAGGTAACCGAGTTGTAAGCATTTCCTTTGCGCTTCGGTAGGATTGCCCTCATCAATCGCATGGGAAAAGACTACATCTACGATCCACCACATTTGAGGAGAAATAAATTTAATATTATATTCCATCCAATTTCTCCAACGTGCAAAGTGTGTGCCGTCAAATGTGTATGGACACTCAACATCTAGCCCATAAGCCGCCATCCTCTCGGGTCGATTAAGACCGCAATTGAGAGACCAAGCTCCGATATCACGTGTAGGGTCGAGATGGCGGACTAGAGGGGGGGTGAATAGTCCGACAAAAATAAATTGCAGCGGAATAAAACCTAATCGGTTCTAGCGACAATTCACCCCTCTAACTAAGACTCTAAGCACCTTGCCAAAGATCCTAACAAGAAGCAAAGGTGCAAGTCTAGCTTGAGCTTCCCTAAACCGTTCTAACGCAAGATCACACAAACCTAAGCGCTAGTACTTTAAGCACCGGGGAAACTCCTATCAACTAGCAAGCAAAAGCGCACCTAGCACCTAAGTCACTACTTGCTCAATGACAAGGATACACGATCCAAATCAAGGAGCGCAACTCACTTAGCTACACAAACTAAGTGAGAACTACTTCTAAGCTACACAAGCTAAGAAGGTGAGTGGCAAGCTACACAAGCTAACTGGTCTCACAAGAGCAACTACAACTACACAAGTAAAGTAATGCACAATATAAATAACTTGTGTAGAAGGGAGCAAACCACCGCGAAGGATGATGTAGAGGATGACACGGTGATTTATTTCCCGGAGGTTCACTTGTTGCCACAAGCTACGTCCTCCGTTGTGTCCATCCTACACTCCGTGGTTCGGTGGCTAATCGATCACAATGATCAAGCTCTACCAAAGAGCGCCACAAGAACCTACCCGACGAGTGAGATGTTGAGTGACACGCTCAACTAGAGTTGCTCTTCGCGATCTCCCGCGGGGCGAGCACAACACCCCTCACAAGCACCTCTCCGGAGCCAAGCACAATCTCCTTTGCTTGCTTCGACGGAGCCACAACCCACCAAGCCATCTAGGAGGTGGCAACCTCCAAGAGTAACAAGCACACCGGCTTGCAACACGATCACCAAGTGCCACTCGATGCAAACTCTCAATGCAATGCACTAGCGATCGATCTCTCACTTATCGGATGTGAATTGGATGAGCACAAGTGAGTTGGAGAGCACTAAGTCATGCACAAGCAAGGGAAACACATTCCCAAGGTGCAAGACACGTCCAACAGCCGGCCAACACCTTCTACTTATAGCCCACAACTCAAAAGAGCCGTTGCCCACTAAAAACAGGCGTCGGACCGAACAGGCGCGCACCGTCGGACAAAAGAACACCGTCCGACGGTCCCTGATCGTGCCACGTGTCCTCTGCCATTTAACGTCTGCCACACAATCTCAACGGTCGACTTCCCGCGCTTCTTCTCACCGTCGGACGTTCGGCCGTCGGACCAACGCCGCCCACCGTCCGACGCACTACACAGAGCAGGCTGAGAGTACCGAAGCGTCGGACCGCTATGATCAATAGTCCGACGCCCTACGTCGGACCAAAGAGTAGCGTCCGACGCTGCGCCACGCCATGCCACGACGCGCCCAGCTCACGCCACGCACCTTGCCACGACGCGCTCTCGCCGCGACGAGCCGTCGGACTGTCAGTCGATGGTCCGACGCTCGCAAAACCAGAGTCCGACGCTCACAACGCCGCCAGCGTCGGACGCAAGAAAATGGTCCGACGCTGTCACTGCAGACAGCGTCCGACGCTCGCACCACAGCACAGAAGACATGGGAAGGCCGTCGGACCGAACCAATGGTCCGACGCCCCCTGGCCTTAGCGTCCGACGCTCTGCAACTTCGCCGAAAACCTCCGAATCCTGCCTCGCAAGCTCGGTAGGAGGAAGAGAGAGAACCACACCCTCTCTACCTCACAACACCACCTCCAAACACTTTCACCTTTGCAAAAGTGCTAACACCACAAATGATCAACCTCAAGTGCATGTGTGTTAGCTTTTCACAAACATTTTCTCAAAGGTTTTTCTCTCTTTTCACCACGCCACTCGATTCTAGTAATGCATGCAAGTTAGATCACTCAAGTGGCACTAGATGACCGATATGCAAACAAGTTTGCCCCTCTTGATAGTACGGCCATCTATCCTAAATCCGGTCAAGCACTTCTCTACTCAACCTTAGACCGGTGAAATGGAAACGCCCTAGGTTATACCTTTGCCTTGCGCTTTCCATTCCAATCACCGTCTTCATCTCCGTCTCCGACACCATCGATGCCGATGCAACACATGCACCAACACCTCATGAATTATATGATCCACTTCATATCATCACATGGCTTTTGGTTCATCGATCCTCGACTTGCTTGCTCTTCACCGTTGCGTTAGTCCATCGGCGCCAAGCCATCACCCGACTTGCCCTTCACACTTGCAACCGGTTCGTCGACGTGAAGCCTTGTCTTGATCTTCTCCACCTAGCCACATGACTCCATGTCATGTCTCATGCGTTAAGCTCCTTCATCACCACATGTGTGAGCTAAGCAATACTCTCCAAGCCATATCCGCCTCCATGGCATAGTTGCTCACACACTTGTACCTGTGGACTAATCACCTGTGTAATCAACACTTAAACACATATTAGTCCACTTAAGTTGTCACTCAATAACCAAAAGCAAACAAGGTCCTTTCACTAGGCCAAAGGATGAAATTCTTGATGGCTTGTCCCAGTGTTTCAATGCCCTCGGGTGCAGGGATGTCCAACATGTCATCCTCATGTCCTTGCACTACGGTCACCACTTCGACCCTGCAGTACTCATCTGGAATGTTTGCACCATGAAATATCCGTCCAGGGATTGCGAAGCCAGTGCCTACTTCCCTAGTATGAACATTAGTAATGCCATAGCTTATGACTAGTGAGCAAGCGTTGGCATGTCAATGGAATCAACTGGATAGCGAACCTTTGCCATAGACGCGACACTGCTTGGAGCATTTGGAGACTATGCTATCAACTGCTGAGCTCCCAAGGGCTGTGTCACCGGCACCAACTGCATCTGCGGAGACTGTTGGGTATTCGTCCTTTGTTGAACAGAAGACATGACACCCACCAATTGCCGTGCAAGCTCGGTATCAGGATTTGCTACTAATTTAGTCATCATGTCTTTGAAGGCTTGCTTTGCCTGCTCCTCAAAAAAATCTTTCAAGTCCTCCTTGTATCGATCACGCTTCTTGTACATTCCGGCCCACTCCTCGCCGGATCCTTCTTTCCATCCTAGCCTTGACGAGATGCCTCGTACACGACCAGGGTGCTCGGGGTTACCAAGACCAAGAGTAAGGATGTCCCGCTCCCTTTGTGGCCTGGCACTTCCTTCCTTCACATGAGCTGCCGCCTCATAAATATTCTTCGCGGCTTCTTCAACCATTGGATCAGAAAAAGATGCACTTGACTCAGATATTTCTCTTGGTTTGCGAGCACGAAGCCACTTCGCTCTCCTTTTGCCAAGTTCCTCAGACAACACTGGCAACCCTGCTGCCTTCTTCCCTAGCCTCTTCTTCCCTCCATTTGGGAACCTGCCGCTTGTAACCACCTGTGCCAAGGTGGTGGTGGTACTTGTTCTTCTTAGCAAGTGCTGAGTTCTCTTGGCTCTGGGCCAAGAATTCTGGATTAGTCTTCTGCTCTTTGAAAACAGCCCACTGACCTTCTGTAATGTTGTACTTGCAGGTGGGGTCCAACCCTGTCTTCACATATTTGCTGTTCAATTCAGACCTCCAGTTGTGAAATGTGATGGCCAACTGCCTCATTGCATAACCCTTTACGAGTTCCTCTGAACCCCGAGGCAGAACAAACTTCTTTGATAACTTTTACCACAAGTTTGTCTTGACCGAATCTGGCACATCTTTCCACTAAGATATTGTGATATCAAGATTATCCCTGACTAAGAAACCAATCGCGTTCTGAAACTTAGCATTGCACCTCTTGTGGAGTTAGGGGCTCTCCTTTTGCACTTACGTCTAGCACCCTATATGTGTTACTATTCCACTTGTTTGATCCCCTGTCACCTCGTTTTCGATCACTCAGTTTCCTCTTCCTTGATTCCTCAGTGCTCGTATCGGTAGGTTCTGGCCCTTGGTCTTTGTGTTGCAATTCTTCTTCTCCTAGTTGTTGCATTTGAGACACGACCTCCTATTCATAAAATTGGGCGCACACATGAAATCATGGATGAGTACATATATAGATAGAAGGGATTCGTTGAACTCCGTGTATGTTACCTCGTCGTCTCGTGGATCGTAAGTAGGGTCACGCTCCATTTCACGACGAGCCTTTCTATCTACGCTGGGACACGGATCACTTGGACTTTGATATTGTTGCTCACTCAGCTCGTTATGTTGAGAGGACTCTGATGGTGAAGTCATCATCGCGGTAATCTAACATAAAATACGAATTAAGACCTCTCAATTTGCATATATATAACCATGAAATACACATTGCGAGGTCGCCGTGAAATATAACTATGAAATACACATATATAACCATGAAAATTGGAGGAAATACACATATATAACCATGAAATACACATATATTACCATGAAATACACGTATATAACCATGAAAATTGGAGGAAGTGAAATACACATGATAAGAGCTAATTAACCTAATTAAACTATATAAAAACCTAATTAAGCTAAAACCCTAATTAAACAAAAAACTAATTACAATAAAAAACTAAAGTAAACTAATTACAATCTATTTAAACTAAAACCCTAATTAAACAAAAAAACTCATTAAAAGAAAAACCTAAACTACACTAATTATAACCTAATTAAGCTAAAACCCTATTTAAACAAAAAAACTAATTACAATAAAAACCAAAAAAAATGAAAAGCCCACACTATCTAGCAGACCAGCCCACTAGCTAGCCAGCCCACAAGCTAGCGCCGCTGGCCACCGAGCCACCACCGGCGGCCGCCTGCCACCAACGAGGCACCGGCGGCCGCCACCACCGACCCTAACACAGGCCCGCCACCACTGCTGACGCCACCGGAGACAGAGAGGAGCCACCGCGCGCGCGCCCTTGCCGTCGCGCCACCCGCGCCGCCGTGCACGCCACTCGCCGCCGCGAACACCACCGAGCCACCGGAGCAGGGAAGGTCAGGGTGCAAATAGAATTGGGAGGGAACTTCACGGCTTACCGGTGAATGGACTTGGCGGCGTGGCGCAGGACGACGGCGACGCGGCGCGGGTCGTCGGTGCCGTGGCCGTGGGGCTAGGGCACGGCTGCGGCGAGGCGATGGGACGAGGGCACGGCTGCGGCGAAGTCACAGTAGTGGCTAGGGCACGGATGCGGCGAGGGCACGGCTACGGCGAGGGCACGGGAAAATCCGGCAGTCTGACGGCGTCGGGGAAGAAAGGCGGGCTCCTCCAGACTTAGTGAAAATTCGGACAGGGAGCCCGCGATTTATATTCGGTCCATTTATACTGGCGGTTATCCTAAGGAACCGCCAGTGTAAAAACTTTATACTGGCGGTTCTCATTGGCGGTTCATATTGAGAACCGTCAGTATAAAGTTTTTACACTGGCGGTTCAATCGCCAGTATAAATGTTTTTAAATTTATTTTTTCAATAAACAGTCTGTATGTTTTATTAGGCTAGAGATTTAGTTTACCTAGGGTTTTAGGGTTTAGGGTTTAGCTAGGGTTTAGGGTTTTTTTAGGGTTTAGAGTTTAGGTTTTACCTAGGGGTTTAGGGTTTAGGGTAGCAAGGGTTTTTGAGTTTTGTTAGGGTTTAGCTAGGGTTTTAGGGTTTAGAGTTTACCTAGTGGTTTAGGGTTATTGGAGAAATGTAAACATGTTAAAATAGAGAAATGTAAACATTTTAAAATAGATAAATGTAGACATGTTAAATGTAGCATAGGATACATGTTGAAATAGAAATGGATTACATGACAAATGACAAATAGAATCTACCTAAGCTACTGTTCTTCCTTGTCCATCGGGGCGCACCCATGGCAACGAACTTTGTGGGATGCTTCGCTCAATGTGTCTTATCTTCACTGAATGGTCTACAAAGAGAGACATGTTGCTGAATTGGTTAAAATCCTCCAGATTAGTTACACCATCAACTCTTAGAGCTTGTTGCTTCCCAGGGAAAACTATATGCTTCGGCTTGTCAGAACTTTTCTTCTCATTTTTAGAAAGGATTTGTTCAGTATAGAAGACCTGTGCGGCACGGTTAGCAAGGATCCACGGGTCATCCTTTGTAACCTACCTTACTTAGATTAAGAACTCTGAGCCCATAGTTGTCCACTATGACATGTTTGTTTTCAACCCATTGGCATTGAAACACAGGTATCTGAAATGTACCATAGTCTAGTTCCCATATGTCCTCAACGAAGCCAAAGTATGTACTAATCTCACCAGTTGCATCATCTATGGCCTCGCATCGAAACATCACTGTTTTGTGCCATGCTCTTTTTGTCCTTGGACTTGGTACAAAACGTGAAGCCACTGATGTCGTAGATTTGCCATGTCGTGACCTGGCGTGATGGTCCACACGACAACTTCTTGATGGTTTGTTCCTCAAACGTTTCCCAATCTAGAATGTTCAGCTCCCTTAGCCATGCAATGAACCGACGCTTGTGTTCTTGCTTGACCCAATCGTACCATGTGCCCACCATTATGTTGGCGAAGATCATTCATGTGATGCTCGATCAAAGGATCCATTATCGAGAGCTGATGTAGGATGCTATAGTGTGCTTCGAGGACTACCTTATAATCTGACGGGATAAAAGATTTCCATCCAGTCCTCCCACTTCCATGCAGCCTACCCTCGTGTCGTGACGGGGGCAAACCTATTGCAATTCTGGTCTTTTAGGACACTATTGCAGAATGGGCCACCAGAAACAATGGCCTCTTCGGTACAGTACCCTTCTATCATGGACGCCTCAGGACGAGCATGAGTTGATACATAGCCATTCAGTACTAACATGAAACGCTCATAAGTCCACATCTCATGCAAATACATGGGCCCCAATGCCTCTATTTGCAGGCACCAAGTGCGTCACAAGGTGAACTATTATATCAAAGAATGATGGGGGAAACATATCTCAAGCTGTGACAGAGTCTCCACCGTGAATTCTTGAAGTGACAGGCAGCTCATCTCGGTCAATAACCTTCTGTGAGACCTTGTTGAAAAAGTAGCACAACCTGGTGATTGCCATCTTTAAGAACACCGGATTTATAGCCCTGATGGCAACAGGGAGGAAAGTAGTCAGCACGACATGACAATCATGTGAGTTGTAATTGATCAGTGTAAGGTCTTTCATTGACAGAATACTCCTTATGCTAGAGCAGAATCCAGATGGAACTTTCAAATTTTTCCACCACACACACATCGCACGTTGCTCCTCTGTGTTGAGGTTGTAGCTTACTGCCGGGAGGTGGTACTTCCCATTTTCTAGAAGAGCAGGGTGCAGTTCCTTTTTATGCCCAAATTTACCATGTCCATACGTGAGTTGAGTCCATCCTTAGTCTTACTCTTTA
Organism: Eremochloa ophiuroides; assembly: GCA_038502445.1. Classification (NCBI taxonomy): domain Eukaryota; kingdom Viridiplantae; phylum Streptophyta; class Magnoliopsida; order Poales; family Poaceae; genus Eremochloa; species Eremochloa ophiuroides. Next base: position 105,854,218 of record JAHLJS010000003.1, read on the forward strand.
TGTCTAACAACGTGCCAATGACGCTTTCAAAGACGTTCTTCTGAACGTGCATACCGTCGATCGCGTGTCGTATGTCTAACTCTTTTCAGTATGGCAAATACTTAAAGAAAATAGACATCTTCTTGAATGTAGCCCCTGGAGGTGGTTTCACATCATTTCTTGGTTTTCCTTCTTTTGTTTTCTTCCCAAAAACAAATTTGATGTTGCTGACTATTCTGAAAACTGTTTGACCTTTACTGTTACCCGATGGAGCAATAGAATGCAGTTCATCATTATTGTCGAAGTACTTATCCATCTTTCGCAAGCGGTACCTGTGCCCTTTCGATAAGAACCGTCTGTGTCTCATGTACACTATCTTCTTTGATGCATCAAGGAACACGTAAGCGGTTCCATTTATGCAGATTACGCATCCAAGCTTTCCCTTGAACTGCCCTGATAATGTAAAGAGAGCTGGGTAATTGTTGATGGTCATGAAAATAATTGCATACAGTGTGAAAGTTTCTTGACGGTACTCGTCCAATATTTCAACTCCTGTTTCCCACAATATTTTCATGTCCTGCATTAACGGCTCCAAAAATACATCTATGTCAACGCCGAGTTGCTTAGGTCCAGAAATAAGAATGGTTAGCATAAGGTATTTACGCTTATGCATCAACCAAGGTGGAAGGTTGTAGATGGTGAGGATCACCGGCCATGTGTTGTGCTTGCTGCTCCTCTCGACAAATGGATTCATTCCGTCCGTACTCAAAGCGAACCTAACATTTCTTAGCTCCTTAGCAAATTCTGGATGGTTGCCATTGAAATCTTGCCATTGCTTGCCATCAGCTAGATGTCGTAACTTTCCATCGTTTTTGTGCTCATCTGAAGCATGCCAGCTCATAAATTGGGCATCGTCAGCGTTTGCGAACAAACACCTCAATCGATCAATCACGGCAAGGTACCACATCACCAGAGCAGGAATTTTCTTCTGTGCGTAGTAGTCTACTTCTTCTTTATCTTTCCTGGTGGGTTGGGTCTTTTGTTGGGTCTTCTTTCGCTTCTTCCCCGTAGACACGGTGGTGGCACAATCTTCCTCTCGATAGTCTTTATTCGTCTTGTATCTACTTTCACCATAATTAGGACAACTATTCAAGTCTTTGTATTCATCACCTCGATATAGCATACAATGGTTTCTACATGCGAGGATCTTTTTGACACCCATTGTAAGCGGACCGATTAGCTTCTTTTGCGTAGTATGTGTTAGCAGGAACTCTATTCTCCTTTGGAAGCATGTCTGCGAGAATACTCAAAACGCATCGAAGCCAGCATCGCACAAACCATACCAGGGCTTTTACCATCAATAACTTTAGCACTGACCGCAACGTCGTGAAATCTTTCGTGCAACCCTTAGACTTGTCGAAAAAAAGGCTCTTGTGCTGCCTTCCTCATTTCCTCCATACCTTTCATGAAGAAGATAGATGGATCCAGATGACTACGCAATATTGCATCTAAGAAGTCTGCATCTTCCTCAGCACTAACATTGGGCGGACCATCAGCATTAGGCACAACATGTTCACTCTGAGGACAAGGTGTTTGTCTCTCGTGTATGAAATGACATCCGTCAGCAAGCATATTTGCACCATCGACACCGATGTTCACAAGAGTACCAGTTGTGTAAGCTGCAGAGCTACCCTCTCCATGCTTTGTCCAAATCAGGTAATTCTCCATAAATCCTCGGCACACGAGATGAGAAAATATTGCTTTCGTGTCATCAAATACGATAACATTCTTGCAGTCTATGCATGGACAATATATGTGCTTCGTATTTGACCTCCAAGCATGAATCTTAGCGGCATCGATAAACCTCTGCACCTCAGGTATGTATGATGGATCAACTCGCGATAAATTGTACATCCAGAATGACCTCTCCATCATTAACTGTAAAAATATAATGAGTTTATTATGACCAATGCAAAATAAAAATGATTGTTTATAGATATTATTTAATTAACGAACCTTTTTTCCAACAACCTTGTTCGAAGAAATACAGATGAAAATCGTTCACTTGAGAATTTTTGAATTTGTAAACCTTTGGAACCTTAGTTCACTAAAATTTAGAAGAATAATGTGTGTTAAGACTCATTCTCAGTGTCAAAGATTGAATATTTTGCAAATAATAAACATAATTTATAATAAACAAAATGGAAAACTAATTAACAACCTATTAACATAATTAAAAAATAGAAGAATAATGTGTTCTAACAAAGGATTGAATATAGACATCCAATTAAAAAAATAGAAAAAACTAAAAAAAAATTAGCTCTCCCTACATGAATACACAAGAGCACACACCATTCATGAAACAACTAATATAACCTAAATTGAGAAGTAATTATAAAAAGGGAGAGAGAAAATACACTATCTAACCATCATAAATAACCTAATTTGAATAAATAAAGGCAATAATCTAGCAATCATTCTCTCTAACTCATGGTAAACCCTAGATCCAAAAAGTGGCTTAAATTGAGCAAAGCTGATTAAATAGAGGCAAAAGATACATAAACTAACCTTTCTTAGCAACCTCCTCCAAAGAAATGAAGAAGAAAACCTCCCCCCTTGTATTTTGGCACATCCGGACCTGCATAAATGCTTCCAATGGCGGCTGGCTGCGAGTAACTGTTCGGTCAGGGGGGAGAAGAACGGGTATTTATAGCAGATTTTACACTGGCGGTTAGTCCTAACGAACCGCCAGTGCAAATCACTTAACACTGGCTGGTTTTCTTAAGCCAACCGCCAGTGAAAATCGTAACTCTGGCCCTCTATTTTATTTGCATTAGCGGCCGGTGAATGAAACCACCAGGTAAAAAAAAATGCCGGGCGCCAAGTGTCCGCCATGCACGGCGCTGCATGGATTAGGATTAGGATATACTCCCTACTCCTGTACATTGCATGCCGTTGCATCAGTTTGTGCTGAATCCGATGTGCCTACCACGAGCTGCATCAGCTGCACCAGCTGAATTCATATAGCGCTGCAGCCTGCAGGGACCGGACCAGCTAGCCGACAAGCAGGGACAACGCAAACTGAAGATTTTGGACGCGGGCAGTTTCAGAAACCGAGTAATATGTGTGCATGTCTTCTGCAGTTTCAGACTTTCAGTACGCATGGTGATCCTGACGACACGTAGCAAGTATTTCTACGAAAATCCAATGAACTCGAGACACGTCGCCGTATGCCTGCATGCACTGTGTGTAAGTAGCCTCGTACAGTGTGCGCACGCATCCCTATGCTGATATGCATGCGACAGTTGTTATTTCTAGGTTAGTTAACCGTACCTTTCACTGGATGCCACTACTGTGCATTAGTAAGCCCGTACAGTGTGGACTACGCGTCTACGCCGTTGGACAGTTGCACCGATCGACGACGAGATAATCTTTTTATAGAGAAAGATGTATATTGACAGTGTTCACCAAAACATGCAATGACGACACGGAGAGGAGTAGAGGACGGATCCCTTTCATTGCGCATTTCGCTCGATCAGCTCAGCTGGTTTTGTTATCATCAACCTATATGTAAGTAATGGGTGTGTGTGTGTGTCTGTATTTGCTTGTGTCCAACTCTAAATACGAGTGCAAGTGTTCATTGCATAACTGTCATAACCGATGGTCGTTCGTTTGTTCGTTCGTTCGGTTGTTCTTCTGGATGCTGCCATCAGCTCTCTTCTGTATTGATAAGATAATATTGCAAGTCTCAATGCAATGTATGCCGTTGCACATGGCCATTAAAGAAAGTGGAGAGCCTAATAATAAGCTATTTATATAGACATATACACACATATCGAAATCCATTTGTACCATCTTATTATACATTGCATTGAGCCTCTCTCCTCTCTTAGCTCGCTTGAGCTGTGCTTTTGGTTAAAAGAATACATTCCAATGGGCTATATATATGGCATTTGTGTATGTATGTATATGTGTACCGCTAACACTAGCTGGAGATGGATGATGCACATTGCATATCGCATGCGCGTCTACCTAATTGAATAGCTGCACACCTGCACTGCATGCATATGCTGCAAGCGAGCTGAGCTGCACACGATGGATCAGAGCCACATGCAATGGCGCATAATTAAAGAAATCCATCTCGCCCAGCGGCCTTGCATTGTGCCAAGAGATCCGGCGACTTTGGCCATGTTTGGATCCTCTAGTTGTGTTAGAGGTTAGAGTTAGTTTCTACCTGCAAACTAACTCTCAACTAGCTCTAGCTCATGCATTGTTTGGATGCAAGAGTTAGATTGATAGAAAAAATATTTTTCTAATCATTTGTGTAGGGCTATAGTATGGCTAGATGTGAAGGAAAAGCATAGTTCCCCACCTGAACTAACCCAAATAATCACCTTTTGGAGGGGCTAGTTTTTTTGGGGTGGGCTAGTTGCAAATAACCCACTCTAACCCTCTTGTTTAGATATTTTTGGGCTAATTGAACTCAAATTATCTCAAACTAGCTCTAGCCCCTGAATCCAAACAGAGCCTTTGTCTGCGTACACAGCGAGAACTTGCCTTGGTCACGCAGGCTGCACGTGCAATGCTGTTGAAAGGTCCTTATTTGGTTTTAGTAATTAAGTGACAACTTAAGTGGACTAATATGTGTTTAAGTGTTGATTACACAGGTGATTAGTCCACAGGTACATGTGTGTGAGCATCTATACCATGGAGGTGAAAATGGCTTGGAGATGATGCTTAGCTCACACATATGGTATGAAGGAGCTAAACGCATGAGACATGACATAGAGTCATGTGGCTAGGTGAAGAAGATCAAGACAAGGCTTCGCGTCGATGGACCGGTTGGAAGTGTGAAGGGCAAGTCGGGTGATGGCTTGGCGCCGATGGACCAACGCAACGGTGAAGAGCAAGCAAGTCAAGGATCGATGAACCAAAAGCCACGTGATGATATGAAGTGGATCATATCATTCATGAGGTGTTGGTGCATGTGTTGCACCGGCATCGATGGTGTCGGAGACGGTGATGAAGACGGTGATCGAAATGGAAAGCGCAAGGCAAAGGTATAACCTAGGGCATTTCCATTTCACCGGTCTAAGGTTGAGTAGAGAAGTGCTTGACCGGATTTAGGATAGATGGCCGTACTATCAAGAGGGGCAAACTTGTTTGCATATCGGTCATCTAGTGCCACTTGACTGATCTAACTTGCATACGTTGCTAGGATCGAGTGGCGCGGTGAAAAGAGTGAAAAATCCTTTGAAAAATGTTTGTGAAAAGCTAACACACATGCACATGAGGTGTACACTTGTTGGTGTTAGCACTTTTGCAAAGGTGAAAGTGTTTGGAGGTGGTGTTGTGAGGTAGAGAGGGTGTGGTTCTCTCTCTTCCTCCTGCCGAGCTTGCGAGGCAGGATTCGGAGGTTTTCGGCGAAGTTGCAGGAGCAGTCGGACGCTAAGGCCAGGGGGCGACGGACCATGGGTTCGGTTCGACGGTCTGCCCTTGTCTTTTGTGCTGTGGTGCGAGCGTCGGACGCTGTCTGCAGTGACAGCGTCAGACCATCCTCGTGCGTCCGACGGTGTTTGGCCTGTGAGCGTCGGACGCTGAAGTTTGTGGGCGTCGGACTTTTGTCCGAGCGTCCGACGGTGCAGATCGTGCGAGAGCTGACACGTGGCGAGCTCTGAGAGCGTCGGACTCTTGGGTTTAGTCCGACGGCGAGCGTCGGACGACCGTCCGACGGTTTTCAGCTCTCGGGGAGCTCTCTGGAAGCGTCGGACCGTGGAGTTCATTGGTCCGACGGTGTTCCGTCCGACGGTGAGCTGAAGCGCGAGAAGTTAGCCGTTGTAATCCAACGTTCGACTTCAAACGGCTAGTGACACGTGGCGGCTATCGGGAGCGTCGGACCGTGGACTTTGGTCCGACGGTGGCGCGGCTGAGCGTCCGACGCTCAGTCCGACGGCCGGTTTGAGAGGGCAACGGTTCTATTCGCTTGAGGGCTATAAATCCAAGCACTTGGCGGCCTTGGCCGACTAGCTGAGCACCCTTGGGCCTGTGTGGCTTGTGTAGGTGTGCTTGGAAGCCCTCCCACTCACTCACTTGCTTAGTGCACATCCGATTGATTGATAGTGAGTGATTCTAGTGCGTTGCATTGTGAAATTACATCGAGTGGCACTAGGTGATCGTGTTGCAAGCCGGTGGTGCTTGTTACTCTTGGAGGTTGCCACCTCCTAGACGGCTTGGTGGCTTGTGGCTCCGTAAAGCAAGCAAGAAGATTGTGCTTAGCTCCGGAGAAGCTTTGTGAGGGGTTGGAGCTCACCCCGCGGGAGATCGCAAAGAGCATCGCTAGTAGAGCGAGACGTGAAGAGCGACAAGTGGTCCGGCCGAGTCAAGTGCTAGAGCTTGTGGTAAGCACTCCACGTGGGAGAGTGTGACTTGCGGGTCACCACTAGCAAGAGGACCGGCGGCAACCTTGGAGCTTGTCTCAACGGAGGACGTAGCTTGTAGCGACAAGTGAACCTCCGGGAAATAAATCACCGCGTCAACATCTTCCCATCCTTCGCGGTGGTTTGCTCCCTTCTACACAAGTTATTTACATTGTGCATTACTTTATTTGTGTAGTTGTAGTTGCTCTTGTGAGACCGGTTAGCTTGTGTAGCTTGCCACTCACCTTCTTAGCTTGTGTAGCTTAGAAGTAGTTCTCACTTAGTTTGTGTAGCTAAAGTGAGTTGCGCTCTTTGATTTGGATTGTGTATCCTTGTCATTGAGCAAGTAGTGACCTTAGGTGCTTAGTGCGTTTTTGCTTGCTAGTTAATAGGAGTTTCCCCGGTGCTTAAAGTACTAGCGCTTAGGTTTGTGTGATCTTGCGCTAGAACGGTTTAGGGAAGCTCAAGCTAGACTTGCACCTTTACTTCTCGCTAGGATCTTTGGCAAGGTGTTTAGAGTCTTAGTTAGAGGGGTGAATTGTCGCTAGAACCGATTAGGTTTTATTCCGCTGCGATTAATTGTTATAAAGGACTATTCACCCCCCCTCTAGTCCGCCATCTCAACCCTACAGCTGTGCATGCACTGCAGCACAAGTCGATCGTACTTACTACTCCTCTGTCCCTTTTTTCAAGTGTGATTATGATATTGTGCTGATTATTTTTTAAGTTTAGATAGATTTATAAAAATATTAACAATATGTTAATATTTGTATCTCTAGATACTAATTTATTAAATAGATTCAATGATCTATCTAATTAACGATGCTAAATATATATCATAAGTATTAATATTTTCTTATAATTAGTCAAAGTTGAATACATTTTATTTTTCTAGACAGTGAAAACAATAGTTACAAAGGACAAAGAGTAGCTTGCTGCCTTTTATTTCTTCTCCGACTATTTCCCAATGAGTTGTCTATAGTGCAACATGTTATTTATTTAGATTTTAGGCAATGCATGGTATGCGCTCTCTCTGTTCAAATTATAATTCGCTTTGACTTTTTTGATACATCATTTTTTTTCTATATGTACCTAGATAGCAAAATGGATGTACAAAAAAAGTCAAAGTGACTTTATAAATTTGATCGGAGTGAGTATATATTTTATCTATATAAGAAGTTAGAAAATTTGCTATGACATCTGCAGCATACTTAATGTCGAATGCATTCATGATTGAGTATTATGTTTCTTGTTGTGAACTTTTCCAAAACACATCTACATATCACTTAGAATGTTTAGAAAAACTTATACACTTTTTGGATTTTTTTTTTCACATACTAGGGCTAAACCTAATTATAAAGTTTCTAAGATGTTTCCACGAGATCTAAATATTTTATTGTATTGCAATATTTTGCATCCTGGTATATCTCAAGATTTTTTTTTCAACTTTTGTTAAATCTTAGAGACATTTTCCTGGTTATCTAAGCATTTTAAATAAAAAACAATATTGTCTTCAAAACCACTCTAAGGCAAGACATGGAGGTAATTAATGATATTTGTATCATAATTTAAATGTTTTTTAGGGTCAGGGGTAGTCGTTTTACAGTTTGAAAAGAAAATTGGAGTAGGATAATAGTTTTTTTTAATGAGATTACGAGGATACTAGTTGACAGAGGCAGGATAAAATTATTCCTTTTGACGAGAGGGGCCGACGAAAATTGGGCTGAAAACCGAAATGACTAAAGCCCAAATCCGAAATGAGAGGCCCAACACCGCACGGGCTACAGTCTACGGCAAGTGTCAGTGCCCGCGAAGCCTCCACCTGCTGCGGCATTCGCCATGGCCTCGTCCTCTCTCTTCGCCGCGGCGCGCCGCCTGCTCAGCCTTGGCCGCCGCGGAGGGCTCCTCCCCGTCCCGCTCGCTCGGGCTGTTGCCTCCTCGTCTCGTAGTAACAGCGCGGAGGAGGGAAAGCCGCCGACCTTGGGGTCCACGCTGTGGCCGCTGGGCCACCCGAGCACACTCCTTGTGCCGGAGATCGAACGGTGGGCGGCGCGGCCCGGAAACCGCCTCCGAGCCGATGATCTCCGACGCATCGTCAAGGAGCTGCGCACGCGCCGCCGCCACCGCCAGGCCCTCGAGGTAGATACGGTTCTCCTCCATGCCATGCTCCTTTCATTCTAGGTTGCTTGTTGTCATTGGCGCGTGGAAGGTGTTCGATGAAATGATATGGGGGGATCCGGGGATGGTGTTGTTTTTCTTTGTATGTGTATTAGTAATGCTGCTACTGAAAGAGGATATATTTGATCACAATGTAATGCAGAAATTTCTAAAATGCGATATGCGACTCATTGCTACGATGCTAATCACGTGAAATACTTTTTGTGAATACTTTTTCTTTCTGTGAGCAACGTGGATAGGAGTAGACTGATACAAAGAGGGCAACTTTAATTATCGCTAGGAATTCTGGAGTCCAGAGTGATTTTGTCCTGATTTTCAGTCATTGGTACTACTTATGTGCTGACCTCTACCTGTATCCACAGTGCTGGTCAACATATAGGATTTAGTACAAGGTTGGCTGTCATTGCTTCATAGCATGTGATTAGGGAATACATGTCCTCAAGAAGCATATATGTTCTAGAACTTAGCGTTGCAGACTTGGCTGGATGCGCAGTTTTGTACTTATTCTTGGCACCCCTCACTGATCACTATCTTTTCGCTTCACACAGGTCTCTGAGTGGATGAATCTCAAGGGTCACGTCAAATTTCTGCCAAAGGATCATGCTATTCACTTGGATTTAATCGGTCATATTCATGGAGTTGGAGCAGCAGAGACCTACTTCAATAACCTATGTGACAAATATAAGACAGACAAACCCTATGGTGCACTTCTCAACTGCTACACACGAGAACGCTTGGTCGACAAAGTGTTGGCCCATTTTCAGAAGATGAAAGAGCTGGGTTTCGTTTTCGCCCCGCTGCCCTACAATGACCTCATGGGCCTCTATACCAACATAGGGCAGCATGAGAGGGTCCCTTTGGTGATGGCAGAAATGAAGAGCAATGGGATTGTTCCCGATAATTTCAGCTACAGAATATGCATAAATTCTTATGGCACAAGAGGTGACTTTTTTGGGTTGGAGAACACCCTGGAGGAGATGGAACGTGAGCCTCAAATTGTCGTTGACTGGAATACCTATGCTGTCGTGGCAAGCCAATACATTAAGGGTGACATAAGGGAGAAGGCATACTCAAGCCTTAAAGAAAGCAGAGGCAAAAATAGGTAAAAAGGATTTTGATGCATATAGACACTTGATTTCTTTGTATGGCCACCTTGGGGACAGATCAGAGGTCAGGAGGCTATGGGCGCTGCAAATGTCGAACTGTAAGAGGTATAACAAGGACTACGCCAACATGCTTGCAGTGCTTGTGAAGCTTGATGAGATCACGGAAGCTGAAGACTTGCTGAAAGAGTGGGAGTCCAGCAACAATGCATTGGACCTCAAAGTCCCAAATGTCCTGCTCAGATGGTACTGCCAAAAGGGCTTGCTGGACAAGGCCGAGGCGCTGCTCGAAGGCTTCTTGATAAAGGGAAAGATGCCTCCTTCGACCAGCTGGGCAATTGTGGCAACTGGCTATATGGAGAAAGGTGATGTCGCGAAAGCTTATGAGCTGACCAAAAATGCCCTCTATATGTACGCCCCTGATTCTGGCTGGATTCCTACGCCTTCCATGATTGAGATGATACTTAAGTATATTGGAGATGAAAGGGAGGCCAAGGATGTCGAAGCTTTCGTTGATCTGCTGAAAGTTGCTGTGCCAATGAACTCTGATACGACCGAGGCTTTGTCAAGGGCTTGTGCGAGAGAAGAAAAGAAAGGTGAAGAGGCAACGGGAGCTCCTCGTGAGGATACTATTGCCTGATCTGATTGTCAGTGAAACAGTTTTTCAATACTGCTGTCTGACTTCTCAAAAAAAAAAAAAAAATACTGCTGTCTGAACCTATACACTGTTCCCAGTAGTAGATTAATTAGGTCATGTTTAGATTCACGACAAAATGCAAAAAGTTCCGTAACATTATTTTTTGACACATGCATAGAGTATTAATGTTGATGAAAACTGAAACTAACTTGACAGCTTCGCAAAACGTTGTCTACGAATCTTTTGAGTCTACTTAAGTCATGTTTAGACATTTATTGTAAAAGTTAGCAAGTTGCTATAGTAACTCATTTTACAAAATAGCGTAACTAAATAGGCTCTGAATTCCTAAATTAATAATACTTAGCTGCTCCTTCCCTTCGATAGCCGAGTGTCACAGACCTGGGAGGTTTGGGAAGGGGACGCTGAGCATTGTGCTCCATCAGGCTTTCCTTATTATCTAGACAAGTCCAAAGTATTGGGCCTGGTCGGCCTGTTCGGTAAGCTTAATCAGGCCGATTACTATTAAGGCCTCCTTAGGTACATGGTGTAAAAATGTTGCGGTGTCACATCCTATGTATTAGGTCTAATTAATTTGTCATTAGCAAATGTTTACTGTAGCATGATATTATCAAATCATGGACTAATTAGGATTAAAAAATCCATCTCGCAATTTACACGCAATCTAAATAATTAATTATCTTTTTCTCTAGATTTAGTACTCTATGCTTGTCTCAAATTTACGATATCACGGGGTATGAAACTTTTGCGATGTACTAACTAAACAACGCGGAGAAGCCTGCCTAAAAATAAAAATAAAATTAAAAAAAAAAACCTCAGCAGCTCTGCGCTTGGTACCAGCCCAACCCACAGACTCACACCCGTCAGGCCGTCACCCAACCCAACTCACGCATAGGCACAGCTCCCCAATGGTCGCCGCCGCCACCGGCGGCCGTCGCCGTCCCCGCTCCCAGTACTTGAGCAATGTCTCATCGCCCTCGCCCGCGCACCTGACCCTGCCTCGCGGCGCCGAGGTCGAAGTCCGCGTCGACCGCGAAGGATTCCACGGCTCCTGGTACGAGGCCACGGTGGTCGACTTCGCGCCTGCGGATGGCCGCCGCGTCCGCGACTACACCGCCACATACTCGCACCTCGTCGCCGACGATGGCTGCAGCGCCCTCACGGAGCTTTTCCCGGCCAGCCACGTCCGTCCCCGGCCGCCGCCCCCGTCGAAGTCGCGGTTCCGCCTCTACGACATCGTAGAGGCGTTCCACTACGACGGCTGGTGGACGGGCATCGTCATGTCCACCCTCGACTCTCCCCACCCTGGGCCCTCCGCCACCACCACCGTCACTGTCGGCTTCCCCATCACCCGCGAGTCCATGGAGTTTCCGTCCCACCTCGTCCGGCCCCGACGCGACTACGTCGACGGGCACTGGGTCCCCTCGCGGGCTGCGATGGCTGCCCCCAGCTACAAGCTCCGGACCTACGAGGTCGGTGAAAAGGTGGAGGTGGGGAGTTACCGGTACTTGTACGGCAACTCCTGGTTCCCTGCCACTGTGTTGAGGGTCGTCGACGAACTCAGCTACTGTCGTGGACTACGGGGAGGGGAAGGCCACGGAGTATGTGCATTGGCAGTTCATCAGGCCGGCTTTAGAGCATTTCCGCAGGGACAGTGAGAGTGAGTTGCAGCTGGTGCCTGGCAATGAGGTCGAGGCATACTGTAGAGGGGCGTGGTCGCTGGGAGAGGTGGACAGGGTCATCAGGGGAAAGTGGAAGTATGAGGTCATTGTCGGTAGTAACTGGAAGGAATATCTGTTGGTGACCAAGGCAGTGGAATTGCTTAAGCCCACAAACAATTGGAACAATTGCATCGGCAATCAAAGGAGGGTTGTGGCTGCTAAGAGACCACCATCAGCTAACTTGAGGAGAGTGTCCATATCTGGAGAAAGTCCATGGTCACCTGTTGATGTGACATTCGATGGTGATGAACAACACAGTCATGATCCTGAATCTCCGGCCACCAAAAAGTGGAGGAAAGATCTGGATGGCATATTAGCTGAAGGTTCAGGAACACAGCCCGCATTGCTCATTGGTGATGGGCACTCCTTTGTCTGATCAGAACAGAAATAATCACGTGTACACAGATCATTGTGCTACTCAAGTAGCTAAAAGCAACCGTGTCATGGAATCAACCATCCCATCTCTTGATTATCAGGTTGAACAGACTGGTAGCGATGGGCAAGTTGATCAACAGGCTGGTGGGGAAGTGGATGAGAGCTCGGTCTTTCTACGTTGTCTTCAGAGTGCTGGGCGCTCACAGTCCACCATGGACAGTTCTGCATTGAGGAGCTGTTCAGCTTCTGAGATAATGTTGCCTTCACCACCGTTTCTTTCTTCATTGAGGCCGGCTGATGAACATCTTCTCAAGCCCTGCAAACAATTGCAGTGGCAACCGGAGGATTGCAATTGCTAAGAGACTGGTTAACTTGAGGAAACCGTCCATGTCTCTTGAAAATCCAAGCTCACCTAGTAGATGTGACGTCCGATGGTGATGAATGCAGTCATGATCCTGGATCTTTGGCCACCAAAGAGTCAAGGAAAGATCTCAAACAGCTAGATGGCACATTAGCTGAAGGTTTGGAACATAGCTCAATGGTGACTGGGCGCTCCTTTGTCTGATCAGAACAGAAATGATCACGTGTGCACAGCTCATTCTACTACTCAAGTAGTTAAAAGCAACCCTGTTATGGAAACAACCATCCCATCTATTGATTATCGGGTCCAACAGGCTAGTGGGAAATTGGATCAACAGGCTGGTGGGAAAGTGGATCAACAGGCTGGTGGGAAAGTGGATGAGAGCTCTGTCTTTCTACGTCATCTTCAGAATGCTGGTTGCTCAAAATCCACCATAGACAGTTCTCCATTGAGGAGATGCTCACCTTCTGAGAGCTTGTTGCCCTCACCAATCGTTGATGGCAAGCCTCTGTTTGTCAAGAGCTTACCTATGTGGCCTCAAATTGAAGCAATGGATGTGTTTAGTGTGTATCCTCAACGACCGCATTTCCTTCCACTAAGAGAATTTCCCCCAGCAATGCATGAAGGAATGGCATTAGGTCTGATGGCTGTATTTTCCGACTTAGTGAGGATTATAAGGAAAGCAAGCATAGACAATAGCATGGAATGGTTCGAGGACAAGTTTAGTACACTCCATCATCTGGAGGGACATGGTTTCAGTGTCCAATCTTTGCATAGCACCCTGACCAAATTGGTCGAAATTAAATCTCAACACACTATTTGTCTTGGAGAAATGGATAAGTTGGACATAGAGATAGAGGTGGAGACAGCTTCATTATCCCGAATCGGTGCATTGCTCAATGAAAAAGATAGTGATATAGCTGAGCTCCAGCAGAAACTTGGGTGCCTTCACCAGGAAATCCAGAAGATTGCAGAGGAGATGGAAACTAAAGGCACAAAGCTCTCTAGATTCAAGTCTGAGCAGAGCAAGTTCAAGGAAGCTTATGGCGATGCGAAACTGGAGTTTCACAGTGTCTTGGCTGCACTGCCTGGAAGCAGCTAACCTTTTTTTCTTTGCGATCGGGTTCGTACCTGTATTTCATTAAGGAGAAGAGAATATTTTGTAACATGTCTGTAAGTCGACTGAACCTTCTGTCGTTTTGCGAGAGGCAACACGGGCAAGCCCAGCTACTACATACCCAGCTCAAGGCTAGGAAGCAGCTAACTTGTATACCTGATCCGTCAGCTTTTGACATCATTTCGTTGCCTCTGATTCTGTTTATGCTTCGGGGCTGTAGGTCTTAGGTCATCTAGGTATTAGGGTGAACATCATATGATCATTCACTACCTTTTTATGTATTTGTATAAGATGCTCATGATGGCTGACTTAGTTAGCCTGATGAAATATCGACGCTTTATATATTTGCTCAGTTCTCTTTCTGCCAGACACCTAAGTTTTTGGTATTATTCAGGCGACAGGATCGCCGTTCAATCCATTTAGTGCGACATAAAGGTTCTAATTGGGCTTGCTTCTGTTTAGGAGTTGGATCCAAGCAATCTCAGACACACCAACACCCCTGAATCCTCTTGTTCCTCTTACCCATTAATCTTATAGTATTTTGCATTTTGCTGGAGCTGCGTAGCGGGTTTTTTAGGCGCCGTCTGCCCGTCCCAGAATCCAATGTTGGAGCTCTCCTGGGCGAGCTTGGGTGGTGTCGGTTTGCTCCCTTTCCTTTCTCTTTGTACCGTGTTCATCATCCAATTTCGATTGGCAATTCACCCCCTTACCTGATGTGTGTTCCATTTGCCTGATTTCCCAATGTGGGAGGGGGCATGGGCTAGAGGATATTCTCTGGAGGACTGTTGTAGAATTTGTTGTTCTATTTGGAGACATTTGGTACACATCCATTGCCCCCATGGTCATGTAGATCCACTCGCTAATGCGAGTTTTGTTTGCGGGACTGACACGAGCCTGGAGCTAGAATTTGATTGTGTTTCTGGTCCATGTTATGTGATTGATTGTTGTTGTGTTGGCTGCTCTCCTTGATTCTTCATCCAAATTTTCGATTCAGTTGAATCTCCTCCGTCATTTGGGCTTGATTTTCACTACTTGTGCAATTGTTGATGGGGAAAGTTATTTGTTGGTTTCATCTTCTTCTTTTTTTCATATTTTGAGGCCTTGTAGTCACAGCAAATTTCTCTTCTGATGATTTGCTAGGCTGATATCTGTCAGTTAAGTACCTGTGTACTACACTACTACTAGGAAAGCATTTGCCTTACTGCCTTCATCGGTCTGTGCAAGCTCACGCAATGCACTATTTGACTGATTTCAGAAATTCAGATGATAGATGGGTCCTTTGCATCAATCAACAATGATAGATGGCCACATCCATAATCAGTAATAAGGTGTGATAGCTCTATACAAATGTTACGAGGAAACTTAAGTTAAACAAAACTGAGATGAGCACAGTGTATCCTTCCAATAATGTCCTGTAGGTGGAGCTCGGCAGAGAGCCTGTACATAACCATGCACTTGTAATCAGAGTATGCTCTCAAACCTCACCACCCAGATGAAGTAGAAATATGAATTTAAAACTATGTACTGCATGATCATTTTGATTTATGAATTGATTAAGAGCAGGTATCAGCAGCAGCACCAACTATTTTATATTTATTTATATATACATGTGTGACTGTAGTAAAGGTTCGCGATGCATACATCATACATGATACATAGCCACAGACATAGTTGGTGTCTTGGTGATCTCAGTCAGTCACCCCTGGTCCGCAGCAAGAAGACGCTGAGCTCCTGAGGTGGGCTGCCGCCGCCGGGGCTGATGAGGTGGTACGACACGGCGTCCCTGGAGCCCACGACCCTCTCGTACGTCGCCCGCATGTACAGCACCTCCCCGGCGCCGCCGCCGCCGTCCTGCTGCGTGTTCCCATCACCGTTGGGCGCTGCTTCCAGCGCCACCGCGGGCGGGAGCGCGCCGACGCCGGTCGTCATGGTCCGCATGCTCTCCAGCACGCGGCGGTCCCACTCCGTCGGCTGCCGCCGCACGGCGTGCCCCACGTCGCGCCCGTTGCACGACGCCTTCCACACGTTCCGGCTGTTCTCCCCGCCGCCGCCGCCGCCGCCGCCTCGGTGGCACTCGAGGGCGATGCGGAGGAGGCCGGAGCCCATCTCGGTGGCGAGGGAGTGCATGGGCACGGAGAGCTCGAAGAGGAACGGCGGCGGCACGGCGGCGTCGCGCTGCACGCAGAAGGTGACGCGGCCGGCGCGGCGGCCGAAGATGGTGCCCACGATGACGGTGCAGTGCTTATTGCCGTCTCCGCCGGCCTTCTCCTTCTTGGCGATCACCGAGGCGGCCGGGTCGATGATGCTCTCCGAGTTGTTCTGCTCCTCTGCCCCCGCCGCCGCAGTCTGCTGCTGCTGCTGCCGGCGCTCCGGGAAGGAGAAGCTCAGCCGGTTCCTGGCGGCGTCGCCTGACGGCTGCTGCTTGCCGACGCAGGAGTTGAAGATCGGTGCAAAGCACAGGTAATTGGATGCCTCTGACTTGTTCTTCTTCATACTGAATCGAATCGATGAATTCAATTCCTGCCGCCACCAACTGTACAGTGAGTCAATCTGTGTCCCAAGATGCACAAGATCATAAGCGTTTGCAAAAATTAATTTCAGCAGCAGTTTGCTGTCCGTAAAAGTCTTGTTCTTGACATGTCATGTATGGCTCCAAGAACCTGTGTATATATGTGGTTATATATATTGATGAGCAATATCTGTGGTGACTTGTTTTCTCAGTCTAGCTATGCGTCTTGTTCGTCGTTTTGCTCTTTGGGTAAAACGGGCCGGAGCTGTGCTTTCTATGCTTCTTGTTCGTCGGTTTTACCAGGCTTAATTAGTTAATTATCATGCATAAACACAAACTATATAAGTCTACTGAAATGGAGTTTTTTATGGAGAAATGCCGTGTTTTGGATAGACATTAAAACTACCCCACTATCCATTGACCTACAATCGGAAGAGTCATCTCGCTCTAGCCGATGTTTACCAAAACCTGATCATGAGTCCACTAGGATTTAAATAAAAATAGATTTATACGGAAGAGCTTGTAGCCAAGTAGTTACAGGTCCTAGGTCTCAAAGTACTGCGTGTACCGTTTATAGTGATGTTGTGTTAGTTCTTGCCACTATTCACACCCAGAATATCTAACTTCTTCTAGTGACGACGTTGGTTTCTACTAGTATTTCAGCATTCAACATTTAGTATAAATTTTTTCTACCAAATGTCTTCTATTGAGGATTCCTATGTGTTATAATTTTTTGTAGTACTTTGTTACTATTTAAAAACGCTAGGAAAACACCACTATTTTGGCAGTGATTGTCAAACTAGTGCTTAAGCCAGACAATAATGTGTCTAAATTTCACCTTCTGTTTAGGTATCCACAACTAGAATTTTAGAATTCTCCTAATGAGGTGGGCCTCTTCTAGTGTTTTGCTATTCAAAATTTAGTACAAATTTTTCATACTAAACGTCTTCTATTAATATTTCTATGTACACTATAACTAGTGATAGTGTTTTACTTTTACCACTAAATAAAAATAGTAGGAGAAGCCCACCACTTCGATACTGGCCTGCCATCTTCTACAACGTTTGCAACACCAAACAAAGATGATGAAACCAATGTAGGTGCAGAATTTGGCATTTTCGTAGAGGTCGTATTTTTTTGCCTCCGCTTATACAAAGTCAGCACGATGGAGCCAACAAAATACCCTTTTTTTAGATAAATAAAAAAATACACTTGTGATATGATGTTAGTTTTGAAGCCAACAGGATAACAGGTGTTTTTCTCCGCATGCGCTCAATGTTCTTCCATACTGCTAGTGTCTTCTTGGCTCATGCGCAAAATACAGTTCAGGCAGTGCTGCTCAGGTTTTAACATCTGCAGCTGCATGCCTGCATATATCACACTACAGTCGTAGTCGTAGGACTCACTGACCACTGCTTACAGTTGTTCAAGGCTGTAACAACAGCTTCACACGGCTGTGCTATGATAAAGCCTTTTGCGCGTTGCTGCTTCTCTTGGTCTCTTGGAGTGTGATGAAGGGAAATCAATGTGATGCAAGCCTTGGTCGTCATGCCGCTGCTTTATGGAAGGCAGCGGCACAGGTATCGCTAGCTGAAAGAGGAGGATTGACGAACCCTAGTCGTAACTGTATTCATCTCATGTACTTATACAGATTACAAGCATAGGCACGAGGCGTGCTGAAGCCGAGCGCCCTAGCGGTTCAGCGCGTCGTGGGCTGACCGACCGAAGGACGTGGGGAGAGCGCCGGAAAAACCTCTGCTAGCCTATTCAAACTAATGCATGTACAATTACACTTTATCACCCCCCAAGTCTTAGGGGTCGCTGGATGAACACAAAGACTATTGCGAAAAGCTTTGAATGTCGTCGTAGCGAGACCCTTGGTCATAACATCGGCGAATTGTTCAGCGGTGGGCACATGCAGGACGCGAAGCTCCCCCACCTGAACGCGTTCGCGCACGAAGTTAATATCAATCTCTATATGCTTTGTCCGCTTGTGATGTACCGGGTTGGAAGACATGTAGACCGCTGACACATTGTTTCAATAACCCACTGTCGCCTTCCGGATGGGGCACTGGGGTTCGCCGAGCAACTGCCGGAGCCATATGCATTCCGTGGCGGTGTTGGCCACGGCGCGGTATTCCGCCTCTGCGCTCGATCGTGACACGGTCGGCTGGCGTTTGGACGACCAGGAGACCAGGGAATCGCCGAGGAAGATGCAGAAGCCGGACATCGATCGTCGTGTGACCGGTCATCCGGCCCAATCGGCGTCGGAGTAGGCGGTGACGTCGAGACGCGGTGAGGCACGGAGATGAAGGCCATATGTCATCGTTCCCCGGACGTAGCGCAGAATGCGCTTGAGCTGAGCTTCATGCTGTTGTCGAGGATCGTGCATATGAAGGCATGCTTGCTGGACAGCGAAAGCGAGGTCGGGTCGAGTGATGGTCAGGTACTGCAGTGCTCCGGCGATGCTGCGGTAGTGCTTTGCGTCGTTAACCGAAGGCCCATCGGCGGAGAGCTTCCCCTTACAGTCCACCGGCGTCATGGCCGGCTTGCAGTTAGACATGCCCGCGCGCTGGAGAATGTCCTCCGCGTACCGGCTCTGAGAAAGGATGAACTCAGTGCCAGTGCACTGGACGTCGATGCCGAGGAAGAACCGGAGGTCGCCCATGTCCTTGACCTTGAACTCAGCTTGGAGGTCGTGGACGATTTGTCGGAGAAGCGAAGTGCTCGACGCAGTGACGACCATATCATCAACATACAGGAGAAGATAAGCGAGGTCAATGCCGCGGCGCAGAACGAAGAGAAAGGAATCGGAGCGAGTGGCCTGGAAGCCGAGCTTAACGACATAGGTCGCGAAGCAAGTGAACCATGCTCGGGGTGCTTGTCGAAGACCGTAGAGGGATTTGTCAAGGCGACACACAGCTTGAGGGCGTTCTGGATCAGTGAACCCAGTAGGTTGTTGACAGAGTACGAATTTGTCAAGGTGCCCATGAAGAAAGGCATTGGACATATCAAGTTGTCGAGTAGGCCACTGCTTGGAGACCGCGAACGTAAGCACAGAGCGGATAGTGGCTAGTTTGACGACAGGCGTGAATGTTTCGTGAAAATCGACACCGGCACGCTGAGTGAAACCACGCACCACCCATCGGGCCTTGTAACGATCAAGAGATCCGTCGGGATAGAGCTTGTTCTTGAACACCCACTTGCCGGAGATGATGTGCGCGCCGGGCGGGCAATCGACTAGACGCCAAGTGCGGTTGGCCAGAAGAGCTGAGTACTCGGCCTCCATGGCGGCTTTCCAAATGGGATCACGAAGAGCAACGCGAGCTGAGGAAGGGATAGGTGATATGGTGGCTGTGTCAGCAGCCATGGCGTAGCGAGGATTGGGCTTGAACACCCCAGCATGGGCACGGGTGATCATGGGATGTGCGGGAGCTGCGCGTTGTGCAGGCATCGGTGGTTCAGGTGGTGGCGTGGATGGTGGTGCCGTTGCGTGGATTGGAGTGGATGGCACGCTAGTAGGTGTCATGCCAGTGGTGGTCGTTGGAGAGATGTGCGCGACTGGAGTTGTCAGCGAGGCAGCAGGCTGACTGCGAGGTGTGGCGTGTATAGGTAGATGAAGAGCATCCTCATCGTCAGGCATAGATGACCTGGGGGGACACGGCGGGTCAGTGGAGCACCGCTCACGAAACGGGAAAACAGACTCATTGAATACCACATGGCGGGATGAGATGACCTTACGACTGTTGAGATCAAAACACCAGTAACCACGGTGATCATGGGGGTACCCCAAGAAGACACAGGCACTGGAGCGGGCTCTGAGCTTATGGGGAGTGGTGGCTGTCTGGTTGGGATAACACAGGGAGCCAAAGACTCGTAGGTGCGTATATGAGGGCGGAGCACCAAGAAGACGCTCAAATGGTGTGACTGGTGTGGTGGAGTGACATGGCCGGCGATTGATCAGGTGAGTGGCGGTGGAGAGAGCCTCAGCCCAAAAGGAGTAAGGCATGCCAGCATGAATGAGAAGGTAGCGAACACAATCGCTCAGAGTTCAAATGATCCTCTCGGCCTTGCCGTTTTGGGGCGAAGTATAAGGGCAGGAAAGACGGAAGGAGATGCCGTGTGCGGCAAAGTGTTGACGAACTACAGTGTTGTCAAATTCAGTACCATTGCCTGTCTGAAACGCAACAAGCGGCAACTGAAACTGCGTAAGAACATAGGCGTGGAATGAGAGAAGACATTGTGTGACTTCAGACTTAGTGCGCAAGGGAAAGGTCCAGACATAGTGGGTACAAGCATCGATAAGAACCAGATAGTATTTAAAGCCAGAGTTGCTGAGAACTGGTGATGTCCAGACATCACCATGTACAAGCTGAAAAGGTACATAGCAGACTGAATTTGAAAGAGTAAATGGTAAACGGGCATGTTTGCCAAGCTGACATGATTGGCAACTATGACTAATGGACTTTGTACAAGTGAAGTCGAGATGCTTCAGAGTGCGCTGGAAGGCGTCACGGCCGGGATGTCCGAGTCGCTCATGCCAGAGATCAGTTGTCTGAGACAGCAGCGCTTGGGCAGGGGGAGGCCGGAGTGGATACAGGACACCGGTGCTGTTACATCGGAGAACCATTGCCAACGATAATGGGTGCAGACTGAGAAAGAGGTCGAGCAGAAGGGAAGTTACCGGAGCTTGACGCCATGTGAGAGGTGGCTCCGGTGTCCAGGAACCACTCCGAAGCTTGTGGATTGGTGGCCTGAACGTTCATGTTGGCCAGAGCGGCAAGGAGAGCTTGCTGATTCCACGCATCGTGCGGCGACTGGCCTGGAGCAGCTACCGGTGGCGGAGGTGGAGGTGGCGCCGCAACATAGGCCTGTTGGGGTGAAGCTCCTGGCCGGGGCCCAAGGACACCAGCCCCTGGGACACGGAACGACATAGGCCATGCTTGCACCATGCCGGTCCAGGGGTTGAAGCCCGGAGTCCAAGGCGGGCGCGGGGAGCCGGATCCGCCTTGATTGGCATGCCCGCCTCCGCCATTGCCTCCGGAACTATTGTTGGTGTGGTTGCCGCGCCCCCGACGCTGCTTGTTGCCACGATTGTTGGTGCTGTTGTTGCCCCCCGCAGTGGATGCATTGGACCGGGGCTGTCCACTGGTGTTGGAGCCGCCCGAAGAGGTGCCTGATGGAGCAGGGGGACGCGCACTGCCCGCAGCAACCAGCGCATGCTGTGCAGCGGACTTGGCGTGCTCCAAGTCATACTGCTCCTCGAGCAGCAGATAGGAGCGCGCAGACAGGAACGTATGAGGAGGGTTCCGGGCGGTGATGACAGGAACGGCGTGGCGGTACTTGGGGGAGAGCCCACGAAGCATGTTCAGCACCTGGGACGTCTCACGAACCGGCTGCCCGACGTCGCGCAGAGCGTCGGCCAAGCGCTTGAGTTTGCCAGTGTAGGTCGTCATGTCCATGTCGCCCTGGACCATGCTGCGGAATTCGGCCTCGAGGTAGACAGCAAGGTGGAGCTCATTGTCGCGGAACTGGTCGTGGATCGCGTTCCAGATCTTGTACGCCGTGGCCTTGGGAACGCGCACTATCGTGCGAACATCCTTGGACACGGTGTTGTACAGCCAGCTCAGGATGCAGTGGTCCACCATGATCCATTCCGGATCACGGCGGTTGTCGGCTGTTGGAGGAGAGGTGAGATGGGAGCTGAGGCCAAACTTGCCGATGAAGGCGTCGAAGAAGCAGCGTCACTCGGTATAGTTGGACTCCGTGAGATCGAGCTTGACGGGAACATGGTGTTTGATGTTCACGGTCTGAAGGATGGTGGAGGATGGCGGCAAAACAGCCGTCTCGGTGAAAGAGACCCGACCGGCGGAGGAGGAAGAGGATGAAGATTCGTTGTTGGAGAGATCGGCGTCGAACAATGGGTTGAGATCCATTGCACTGCTGCCGGGAGAGATGCAGCAGAGGAGCGGGCGTCGGCGAGAGACGCTGGCGGAGCACGGCAGCAGTTGACGGCGAGACACAGGGGAAAAGAACTAGCGACTGATACCACGAAACAGGAGGATTGACGAACCGCAGTCGTAATTGTATTCATCTCATGTACTTATACAGATTACAAGCATAGGCACGAGGCGTGCTGAAGCCGAGCGCCCTAGCGGTTCAGCGTGTCGTGGGCGACGTCGTGGGCTGACCGGCCGAAGGACGTGGGCAGAGCGCGGGAAAAACCTCTGCTAGCCTATTCAAACTAATGCATGTACAATTACACTTTATCACTAGCTTGAAAAATGTCCGGCTTCCTTCAATAGCCTTTTTTTTTTAACTTACTACAAGGCCTGAAAAAAATGGCATTCCCGTTAGTTTAGGCACTTAACAATGTTAAGTGGCGCCGAAAAATGATTAAAGTGCAGAGCTCAGTTTGTTTGTTTTAGATTTAGAACAATATTGACATCGTGTATGGTTAAAGTTTTCATAATTACATAAAAATTTAACAAAGTATGTTTTTAATTAAAATATATTATTTGCAAAAATATATTATTCTATGTTCAAACAAATATATTATTAGTTTTATGCAATTATGAAAATGAGACGAAGCATGAAAGGAAGTTGGACTTTTGGGTGGCCTCATAGGTAATTTTCTCAAAAGAAAATGAGATCAAAGTGTGGGAAGAACTAGAACTTCTCCTTAGAAATAAACAAGACACCCGAATTCAAATTGAAGAGGACTTAAATATGGGTGGTTGGAATGTGGTGCACCTCTCATCCCCTACTTGGAGCTCGTGTCGCTTCCTACTTATAGATGTTGTTATATTTCTAAACAAAGTTACCCAAATATGAAAGCCCAATATCGGCCTAGCCAGAAAGACACATTGGGCTCCTTGTTATCGGGTCATGGAGTAAGTCGCATATGGCATTTGCAGCTCCCTTCGTGCTTGTCATCTCAAATCTTACTATTACTACTACTAGTTAGGCCCTGTTTTGGAAGCACCCCAATTAAAGTTTAGCTAGCTAATTGGATTAGCTGGGTTGGACCAGCTAATAGGATTAGCTGCTTTTTATTAGTTGAGAGACCTTTTATCTACTAATTAGCTGAGTGTTTGGATACACAACAGCTAAAACTAGCCGGCTAAACTTTAGTTGCTACTTCCAAACAGGGCCTTAGTCAGAGGCCTACAACGATTTTCTCTACTTCTCATACACGTTTAGATGCTTAGGAAGGGAGGCTTCACATTAATTCTCATTATATGCGTTAAGGATATCCTTTGTTAGATTTTTTTCTAACAAAAATGGGGAAAATCTGACGATCTATTAGGCTATATAGTCTATTCACCATTAATAGTATAGTCAACTGGACCTTCCCCCCCAAAAAAAATACCCACATCTACCATGATGGAAAATAAACATATAATAACACCCCTAAATCCACATCTCAATTACCCATTATGTAAATAACATAAAGTAATGTTGTTAATTCATAACTAAATTAGCCACACATGCCATTATATGAACCATAATATAAAATAACTCCTAGTTTAGATATAAACTACCCATCCTACCATTATTGCAAGTAATCAAGTAAACTCTTAAATTCACATCTAAATTATCATTTCTGCCATTACTAAAGATAAATTAAATACCCCCTTAAATTATTGACATTTGCTATTATGTAAAATGCTTAGATGGCCATAAATTATGTCTATAAGTGCTTCTAAATTACCCAATACTATTAAAAATAATAATTTAAGGTAAACACACGTATAAAAATAATCATAAGATCTAGTATACATGCTCAGATGAGCAGCGTTTCACCATAGAAAATATTTCCTTAATGACTCCTATTCCATGAAAATTATTTGTGTAAGTTGTTTATCCGAAATATTATGAAATATCTAATTTTAATAATGTAATTGTGAGCATTCAATTCTTTCACAGAAAAAGTACTACCTCGCTGTTGGCGCAAAAAGTGGTTCTCTAAGCCCAACACACCAGCGAAGCCGGAAACGACCCTTGAAGGCAGTAGAGCTCTCGCAGATCCAGCTAGCTTCGAACCCGGTCTGAGAGTGCCGGTAACACCCAAGCGTGCCAGTCAATTTGACCTGCAATTGACAAGGAAACAGATATAATCAGTAACCCAAGGTGGAACTAACTGGTGAGTCCAGATAGTTCCAACTGTACGGCTCAAAGAGCCAGTATAATCGGAGATCGACTAGAAAGCCGATTCTGTCATGTTATGAACCGATAGTATAATAATGAAGTAAAACGGCTATCAGGATATTCATATGAAGACAATAACGTGCTAGCCGATCTAATTCAATTAATGTGTATAAAAGAAAATAGATCATGTATACAGATCTGATCTGTACATCAAATAAGCAGAGATCGGCTAAAACTGGTCTAAAAGGCCGGCGGCTTTAGTAAATCCTCTTCGCTACGTTCACCAAGTCTGCATTCACTGGTCTGACGGCCAGCGGGCTTCAACAAACCCAGCAAACAAAGCTAGATCGTTTGATATCCAAATAATTCTATATACACGATCTACTCGTGAGAGCATAACTGAATCGGCTCTTTAGCCGATGTAGGGTACATGAAGCACGAACGAACGCTAGCGTAGCTATAAACAGACTTCAAATTAAAGCAAGTCTAATCTAGTGAAAAACTTGTTTGGGTTAAACCTGTTCCACCGGATGACGCTCAGTTTAACTTAAACAAGGACACAAAAATAAGACTTACGATAACCTCAGAACCACTTATGTCTCAACTACCACCGAACGCACAACATGTAACGAACAAGATTGATAGGCAATTAGCCGATGTAAGGATGGAACCGATCATCATGATAAAATAAGCATAAAAAAGCATAAGCGACGATCAAATTCAAGTGAATCTAAGGCCAAATCTATCAATCTTGATCGGGCAGAGAGATGTTATATTGATAAATAAACAATAAACAACAAATAACATCTTGATAACTTAATGAATCTAACTAAATTGCCATATTTAGCTAGTGCCGATAACTAATCCATGCGTGCAAACTATCTCAATCTATAGCCTGTCTACCGGATGACATTAACTAATAGATTAATCAAGCAAACAAACACGAATCGATAACTAATCCACGTGTGAAAACCGTCTTAATCTGTATCCCGTCCACCGGATGACGGTTAACACAGATTGATCGGGTAAACCAGCGTGAATCATCCTTGACTCACTGTGTTTCCCGCGTCCACCGGATGACGCCAAAGAAACAGAGCTTAGCAAGGACCTTGGTCCGCCATGCTTCCACGTCCACCGGGTGACGCTAAAAGACATAGTTTAACAGGGGGTTGACGATACTTACAAGCAAGCCTGCGTCTACCGGATGACACCCAGCCTAGAATGAAGTAACTCACCGGACTCGACTGACTCTAAGGTTTGTTGGCCAGAGCCGAAAGTTGTGTTGTATTGATGTTGTTGTTGTTTTACAATGGCTGAGGGCTTATATTTATACCCTGAGCGTAGATAGAGCCCTAGTCGAATTACAATTCATCAATAGATAAGGAAACCAACAAACTATCCTATATCTAAGGTAACTTGGAGTCACACCTTCCCTTTCGTAACAGACTCCGATCGTGATCGCATCTTGGCGGCGCGGACTCTGGATGACGTCACCAATACCGACACTGCACGCCTTCTGTCACCTTCGCCCGATAATCGATTCACCGTGCAATCGGCTATTTTTCTTCCTTCTGCTGGACGGAATCTGCTTTCGAGATCGGCTATCTTCCTCCAGTATCGGCTATCTTCCTCTGGCATCGGCTATCGGCTCCCAGCCCAAAATTTGGTGTTAACACATGCCCCCCAATTTTGGAATAAACTAGTTTATTCCGAAATTAGCGCTTGAGCCTTCAAATAGCCAAACCGCAGCTTCCCTCTCGGCACTTCAAACTTTCGCACCAAAACGAAACCCTAAACCGTCGCAACTTCCGCCACGGGCTTTAATCCGCCGCCGTTAGCTTCAATTCGCCACCGCCAGCTTCGATTCGTCGCCGTCAAATCACCCCCGAGCTAATGGCGACTCCTTCTGAAGTCCCCGAGGTATCAATTTCATCGATCCGCCCCTGATTCGTGAATCCCTCTTCAACCTCACTGAGTACGAGTTTCAAATCCAGGTGCTGAGGAATGATATTCTGATTCCACTGAAGGACATCCCCGATACCTACTATCTGGGCCCGATGGGTGATCCGATCCCCAAAGACTTCATCATTCAAGAAACCAACCAGTTCCCATTCCGAAGCTTCATGATGGACGCCTCTTCTTGGGCCAAATCTTTCAAAAACTGGCCAAGCGCACCTGCTGGGTGGAGAAACTGGTTCCGCCGCGTCGCGGCGAAGAAGCGCGCGGACTGGGAGATGCGCCATCTGAGCCAATGTCTTGACCTATCGTTATCAGAGATGGCAAGGAATGAGCTGCTCCTGATTGCTGCCAGTCATTTTTGGTCCAACTCCTTGAATGCTTTCGTGTTCGGAGACGGTCCAAAAACCATTACCCTGGGCGATATCCATATGCTCACCGGGCTTCAGATTACTGGATCATATGATTTCTGGGACCTCCGCTCCAGTGGCAAGAAGGACCCGTACTTCTCGAAGCTGGACACATACAACGGGTGGAGTGGCTATATTCAACACCACCAGAAAAACTCCTCTTCTGTCAGCGAGAAAGAACACGTCGCGTTCTTGACCATGTGGATTGAGAGGTTCGTGTTCTGTGGTGCCGCTGCCGGGCCAGCATATCCTTATCGGGTCTTAGCAGAAAAACTGGCTCAAGGGCACTCCATCCCCCTGGGCAAACTTTTGTTGGGTGCAGCATACAGGCTTATGAGCCAGGTATTCAGTTCCTTGATTATAGGTGAAGAAGTGCAATGTATAACAGGCCCTTGGTGGCTAGTACAGTTATGCCTCAACCTGTATCTGCATAAGCTGGTAAGGACACAACTCCAGGGCCTTAACTTTCCATCCACCGAGTATTCAGAAGAGGAGGATCCAAAAACCAGAGGCTGTCAAAGTTTTGGTGAAGCTGCCTCTGCTATAACCATCCCAACCTTAAAGGGCAATATGCTGGAAACATTATACAGGGGCTTGGGACCAAATGTTACTACCTGGTTCCCCTACGAAGATAAAGATGAATTCCCAGCGCCCTCCAGCTTCAAATTCAACAATGGGTGTTCTGATGACGAGGCTATCAGCATCTTGAACGCAATTATCAAACCCTGTGCCCTGCCAGCAGACTTCAATCACCTTCGGAGCGCAAGCGGCAAGGCAACTAGCTATCCTTCTTATGAATTCTATCACCTAAACATAGCAGCAAGACAGCTAGGTTTCGGCCAATTGCCCCTCGGCTCCCTTTTTTGAATACATTGAAACCCAGGGAGAACATTACAGAGCACCTTCAGGCTGGCAGAATTTTTCAACTCGGAGCAAACCTGCCCACATTCTCGCCGAAGCCGTGGAATCAAATCTGCATCGCTCATCAGAGTTTTGACGATTGGTGGCAACAATGGCACGCTCATTTGTTCTGCCAAACCATCCACGACAAATGCAGAGCCCTGGACCCAAACTTCCAATCTCCCCGAGCAGTAAGTGCTCTTAGCCGATTCCAATAAAAACGGCTTTATTCAAACATGTTACTTAACAGATATTTCTCGCAGGACCCATCATCCAATCCACCAGAGCGAGTGGAATATTATCCTCCTTGTCCGACAGCGAGGCTAGGCTCCCGAGCACCGACGCTGAGACAACTAATGCTAGGCCCTGCTGTAATGACCTCCCCTTCTGCTTTAAAACGACCAGCTACATCTCAGCTTCAAAAGCAAGCTCCCAAGAAACGCCGTTCGATAAGAAAAGTTCAGGTATCCAGTAGCATCTTCCTTTACTGCAGTACGCCCCGACTCTTAAATCGGCTTTCTATCAGGTGAATCCCCAACCAACTCAAGGTACCTTGGGAGAGAAATAGGCCGAAGAACCACCAGAATCTACCGACCATGAGGGATCAGCTGCTCAAGAAGAAGGGATCCAGGAAGAAGGATCCAAAACTCAGGTACTACTCATTGGGCTTTTCTTTCTTAAATGTCCTGATTGACCAAATCTTCTTTTCAAAAATACAGCCGAACAGCCCTTCTGAAGAAGTCTGGGCGAATCTTGAAGAAGAGAAGTTGCCCCCTGAGAGGAATCTAGGTAGCTCCTATTCGGCTGTTAGCAATTATCCTTGCTTCCATACTGCTCTTACCTCTGGTTTGCAGAAACCCAACTACCCGAGGCAGTGATAACCGAGGATCCGCATGCCGCAAAAGACACAACTGCCTTAGTCGAACAAACAGCATTGGCATCAACCCTACAACCTTCAGGCCTCATTCAGGTATCCCATCTCTGCCAGAAAACAATTAATCTATATTGTACCTTTTCTGATGAGAGAATGTATGTACTGTAGGCACCGAAACCTTTGTCTCCTGGCTTTTCATTCGACATAGAAGAGTTCTGTGATAAAGACGAACTGGCCTCCTCTTCCGAGAGACTTTCAGAGCCAGATTTCAACAATCGGCTAAGTGCACTGTTACCCCATCTAGAGGGTGATCTAGTCACTTTGGCCTCGAATCCCGGACTGATCGATCAAATAATGGAACTCGTCCAGCAGCAACCCAATATGTCAGTCTTGAAATCCCTGCAAAGACTTGATGATCTTAAAGTTACAGCATCAGGGATTATCACTGCTCACAAGAACCTGGCAGAGCTTGAACAGCTAAGGAGCAACATATCGATCAATAGACAAGAGGCCACCGGATTAGCCGATCGAGCCAGGTTGCTCAAATCCTCCATCAGCACGGCCGAAACAGAACTGGGGACATTGAAAACAAGATGAGACCAGCTGAGAAAAGAATTGGAAGCAGTTGAGTCAGCTATCAGTGAGCGCGAAATCACCATCTCCACCAGCACGATCGAGCTCTCCCAGAAAAAGAAGGAAATCAGCAGTTTGGTCGTTGCAGACAGGAAGACATGCCAACGCCTAAACCTGTTGCAGTTTACTGAAAACCGAGATCAACAATTGCTGCAGGCTGGCCACGCGCTCCGTGCCGAATTAGTAGAACTGATTCGGTCCTTATTATCTTTGTAATGTACTGCTTGGCATGTTCTTTTCTATTTGCAACTCTGTCTTTGCGCTGTTCACCCTGAATTTGACAATTTAGCCTGATCTGCCTTAGATTTTACACCTTAATACTGGCTTTGTCTTGTTTCGTACTGACTTTGTTCAGCCTGATACATTTCTCCATGCGAATCGGCTTTCGAACTGCTTTGTACCTTAGAATCAATTACTCAGCCTGACCCGTTCTGCATACGAATCGGCTTTTGGGCGTGCCTCTTAGCATCGGTTTTGTAGCATCGGCTTTGTTCTACTTTCCTTTAGAATTAACCCCTCAGCTAGATTCATCACGAATCGGCTTGTGGAAACTCACGATAGGATCGGCTAAACAGCCCGACTCAAAAAAGCTGATCGGCGTGCGACCATTGATGGCGGCGTTTCGTCTCCCCGATTTGGCAACTGTTCCGGATTCAAGAAACGCGGATTAACTGCAACCTAAAATCCGCCGTGCCGTCTCACTTCCCAAAGAAACCGCCTCGGTGCCCGTGTTGTCTTATAAATAGTTGGTAGGCTTGAGGCAATATCACACGCCATCGTATCCGTCTCCCCGACCAACTCTCCCGGCCGCCTCCTTGTATCCACTTCGCTTCCGCTCTCTCAATCCTTGTTCACGACCATGGCCGACGATGGAGACCGTGGGAAGCGTCCGGCGTCTGAGCCCGCCGATGGCGATGAAATGGAACGGAGCATCCGCCGCATCTGGGCCAGCGTCACCCGAATCGAACAGACGTTAGGGTAAGTTCAACCGTCAGCCTACCATCTCCTCGCTGTTTCTATCTGATTTGATCCGTTTCTACAGTCACCAGCCATCTTTCGTCAGCGGCATTGCTGGCTTCTTAGCCGGCCTGAACACCCCTGCCCCCGGCGCTGATCCTCCTCGGGCAACCCCGGCGGATGGTGACGCCATTCCTGCAACTGGGACGGTCGCCCCGGGAACCCCCGCCGCTAGTGACGCCGCCGGGCCCTCTGCTCCTGTAAGGGCTCCAATCAGGCGTATGATGCAAGTCAGCGGACGGGGAGTCCATAGCAGGTATCTTATTCTCCCTTTTCGTCGATCTTTAAATCTGGCTAAGTCTAGGTGCCTGATCTGATGGTCCCTTTCAGCCAACGTCCCCCGCTCCATCTTCCTTCCGGCGCACCGATCGGCGCCAGTTCCTCGGTCCTTCGCACGGTGCCGCAACCGAACCTCCCTCATGCTCCGGCTCGCAGCACCACCTCCGGAGCGGAATCGAACTCGGGGTCATCTTCGAGTTCCCGCGACTCCTACACCACCGCCGACGGCCGCCACTTCCACCATGAGATGGTACGGTACCGCAACCTCTACTCCGAGGCTACCAAAGAGGCCGTCTGGCTGGACAAGGAGAACGAGGACCAAGCCGTCGCGCTCGTTGCCGCCAGCATTGATTTGGCGGAGGCGCGGGCCAACCTCGCGGAGTCGCAGGCCACCGTGGCAGGTAATCTCTCGCTTTGTCCAACTGTGTGCACGGCGCATTTCCAATCACTGACCTTCCTTGTTTATGCAGCTCTGACAGTGTAGCTGCACGAACTGCGCGTGGCTGCGGCGAACGTCACCGACGTCCTCCGCGCGCGGGGGCAAACGCAGGTGGAACAGCTTGCGGACGTGCACCACCGCGTTCGCCAGGTGGCGATGAGCGGCATCCGTCATGGTGCCACGGGAGCTTTGGCCGCCGCCCAGATCAACTTCGGCATCGTGGTGGAGAACGTCGAACCGGGGATCCGGGCAGGCCAAGACATGGAGGAGTTCGGCACGCTGATGGCCGCTTTCGCCCCTCATGCCGACGGTCTCTCCGTGTCCGTCACGCCGAGGACGTGATCCGGGATGGCGTCAATAATCCAAACTAGATTGTATTAGGCATTCTGATGTATATGATACTTCTGAACTCGTTATGCCCGAAACAATCCAATTTACAAGACTGTATATTTTGCTTTTATTATTTTATATATTTTTGTTCTAAAGGCGATGCTTATCGCATCGGCTGTTACACCCCATCGAGGGTATTTCATTTTTGTGCTCAGGGCGACTCGTTACTACGATGTCGGCCATTCTTGTCCTGAAGGTGACCCGCTTGCACGGCATCGGCTGTTAGAGCCAGATTCACATGAATCGGCTATTATCCCCCAACTGGGATGCTAGGGTAGTATTTCTTCAGATGCTTCCCGTTGATGGCTCTGGCGAGTCTCTGCCCTTCCAAGTCTTCAAGGATGTAAGCATTACCCGGAGCGCATTCCACCACACGATATGGGCCTTCCCAGTTTGGCGACCATTTACCGAATCGGCTATCTTTGGTACCAATAGGCAGAATGACTTTCCATACTAGCTCCGATTCGGTGAAGCTCTTGCTTCTTACCTTAGTGTTGTAATACTTGGCCTCCTGTACCTTATTCTTTTCAATGTATACCAAAGCCCTAAGCCGATGACAGTGCAAATCTTCTAAACTGTCCATCATAATGTCTTTGTATTCACCGGCTGTAAGCTTGTTTTGCAACGTGACACGCCGTGTCTCAGACTGAATCTCCCATGGCAAGACGGCAGTGTGTCCATAGACTAGCTCATAAGGTGAAGCCTTGATCGATCCATGCTGTGCCATGCGATATGCCCATAGTGCCTCGCTCAAATGCGAATACCATTTTCTGGGGTTCTGCTCAATCTTTTTCTTGATGACCTTGATCAAAATTTTATTGGAGGCTTCTGCTTGTCCGTTGGCTTGGGCATAATACGGCGATAAATTATAAATCTTAATGCCCATGTCGTCGGCAAAGGTCATAAACTCCTCTGAAGTGAACATTGTCCCCTGATCGGTTGTGATCGTCTGAAGTATGCCAAACCTGTAAATAATGTGCTCCTTTACAAATTCGATCACATTAGCTGAAGTGGCGTTCCTCAAAGGAATGGCTTCTACCCACTTGGTGAAGTAATCAGTCGCCACCAAGATCCATTTGTGACCCTTGCTCGATGGTGGGTAGATTTGGCCGATTAGATTAATACCCCATCCTCTAAACGGCTATGGTTTAATTATAGGATTCATAACAGAGGCTGGAGACTTTTGTATATTTCCAAACTTTTGGCATTCTTGACACCCTTTATAATATTTGATACAATCTTCCAGCATCGTAGGCTAATAGTAACCAGTCCTCCTGATGATCCACTTCATCTTGTGAGCTGATTGATGTGCACCGCAGACTCCATCGTGTACTTCGCTCATCAGCTTCACTGATTCCTCTGTCCCCAGGCATTTGAGCAGCACTTCTTCAACAGTCTTGTAATACAACTGACCATCCAGCAACACATACTTGGTGGCTTTGTACCTTAGCTTTCTGTTGACCCGTTGTGAAGGATTTGCCAGGTAACCTGCTATCTCGCCCCTCCAGTCATCAGCTGATTGCTCGCTGTTACAAATCTCCTGCATCGGCCGATAACCCGACGCGTTCTGCGCCAGCCGATTAGCTTCCTGGTTCTGGGCCCTGGGGATGTGACAGAGAGATACCGTCATGCACTTCTTGATGAGAGCCTGGCACTGATCATAGTAGCCTCTGAGTATCTCGTCTTTACATTCATACAAGCCGAGCAATTGGTTGATGACTAGTTGTGAATCGCCAAATACTTCAACTGCATCGGCTTTTGCTTCATGCAGAAGCTGAAAACCTTTCCACGCGGCTTCATATTCAGCCTGATTGTTTGTGACAATCGGCCCGATCTGGAAAGCATACTCAAAACGCACACCCCGCGGTGAGATGAGCAATACTCCGGCGCCACCACCTTGCTTGCACGAAGAGCCATCGAAGAACATAGTCCATGGCGCTATATCCATTACATTAGCCGATCCCCCGTGATGTTGCGTGATGAAATCGGCTATCGCCTGGCCTTTGACTGCCTTAGTCGATTCGAATCTCAAGTCAAACTCTGAGAGCGTCAGGATCCATTTGCCAATCGACCATTTAAAATAGGCATCGAAAGCATGTGCTTGATGACATCCTCCTTGGACACCACCACACACTCCGAGGCAAGCAAGTAGTGCCTCAACTTGGTGCATGAGTAGAATAGGCACAAGCACAACTTCTCGGTCGGTGTGTATCTTGTCTCAGGGTCAAGGAGCCGCCTGCTCATGTAGAAAACTGCTCTCTCTTTCCCTTCAAACTCTTGAAAAAGGGCCGATCCAATGGTATGGCTTTCGGCCGTCACGTACAACTTAAAAGGCCTCCCTGTCCGTGGCGGTACTAAGACTAGGGGAGCCTTCATGTATTCTCTGATTTCATCAAAAGCCTTCTGTTGCACGTCACCCCATTTGAACTCTTGATCATTCTTGAGCTTCAACAATGGTGAGAACGGCAGCACCTTCTCTGATAAGTTAGCGATGAACCTTCTAATAAAGTTAATCTTACCAATCAAAGACCGCAATTCCTTTTTATTGGTAGGAGGTACAAGTTCATCGATCGCCTTCTTACTCTTGCTGCCGATCTCTATCCCTTTGCGGTGGACCACGAATCCCAGAAATTCGTCAGCCGACACGCCGAACGCACATTTGTTAGGATTCATCTTCAAACCATGTCTCCTTGTGCACTGCAGAGTGGCCCTCAAATCGGCCAGGTGATCTTTATTGCTCTTGGATTTCACCACCACGTCATCTATATAGATTTCAACGATTTTGCCGATCAACTTGTGAAATATATAATTCATAGCTCTCTGATAGGTTGCACCGGCATTCTTCAAACCAAACATCATGACCACCCATTCAAACAAACCAAGCGCACCGGGGCACCAGAAAGCAGTTTTCGGGATGTCTTCATCGGCCATAAAAATTTGATTATAATCAGCATAGCCATCCATTAAGCTAATAAGCTGGTGCCCAGCAGCCGAGTCTACCAACATATCGGCTATTGGCATAGGGTACCCATCCATCAGTGTAGCTCTATTTAAATCCCTGAAGTCAATACAGACTCGCAATTTACCATTTTTCTTATACACGGGGACGAAGTTCGATATCCACTCGGCATATCGGCAAGCTCGAATGAACTTGACTTCTAACAGCCTCGTGATTTTGGCCTTAATGTCGGGTAGAGCGTCCTCTCTAAAACGACGTGGAGGCTGCTTGTGTGGCCAAAACCCTGGCTTGATTGGTAGCCTATGCTCAACAATAGATTTGTCCAATCCAGGCATCTCATAATATTCCCAGGCGAAGCAATCTTTGTACTCCTTCAGCAGTTGAATCAGCTCCTGCCTGAACTCCGGGTCTAAATTGGCGGCAATAAACGTCGGCCTTGGCCTGTCGCCGGGTCCAACATCCACTTCTTCGAGCTTGTCGGTGTAACAGAACCGCCTAAATCACGTGGCCCACAGGCACCTGTCAACGTCACTAATGACATCTGACAGCTGGACCCGTGTTCCATATGACCTAAGCAGGCTCTGCCGGGCTACATAAGCACCCGTTATCTCCGACAGGATCCCATTGCGAAGTCATTACAGAGTTACAACATTTTATAACAAAATACATCAGAGTAGAATTTGCGGAAGAATAAATAGTACTTAATATTACAGACCAGTGTTCGAATAAAATTAAGCGCAGTTATTACAGACCATAAATTTAAAAGAGTAGCAGTAGAGTTTGGAACAACAATACGACAGATAGTTAAATATTTCACGAACCCTGCCCAAGGGTTTAACTTAGTCTTCTTCACTCTCCTGGACGATAGTGACGCAGCACGGGGCGAGACAAACTTCGGTCTCCTGCTGCCCTCCTGCAACGGGGTTAACAAACCCTGAGTACATGGGGTACTCCGCAAGACTTACCCGACTAAAAGTGTAAAATTAGACTCAGGAATGCAGGCTAAGGGGAGTCAAGGTAAGGTTTAGCAAGAGTTCAAAAGTTTTGCAGAAAAAGCACTACTAATCCTATCTCAATATTTTATTTCAATAACATTATCCATCATTATCCATTTCTCCAAGTTCTTTCTCATATATCAACATTCTTTCCTTTACTTAATCTATTTCAAAACAATCCTAGTTCCGAACCACTTTTCACTGTAGGTGTGAGGATCAAGTCTCCACATCCGAGGAGCAACGACGATTCGAATCGATTAATACCCAGCTGGGGATCCCTATCCACACTGCGTATGTAGCACTTAAGCTTGCATACGCCAACCCCGCCTACCACGGCTTTTCATACCCCGGAACCGGTCCTGCGCCACCCGAGAGCACAGTACTCCTCTCGTCTCCAGGCACGACGGCCACGAGGGTACACGCTACTCTCGTCATCTCTCCACTCCCAGTGCGTGGTTGTCGGTTCCAGCAGTAGAGCCACCGGAGTCAGAGGCTTTCCGTAGTATGTGGCTAGTTGCAAAGCCTTGATCACAGCAGGCCTGACAACGAACGGTCCCTAATATTTTTCCGTTAGAAACCATGCATTGGGACTCTAACCCAAGTACACTGGTAACTACCCGGTTTTCACATCCCTTTCCCGATGGCGACGAAAGTTGGGACTCTAACCCAAGCAGTTGGCCAATCAAGCGGGAAAAACCATCCCTGTTGATGACAATGAACTAGCTAGGAACACTGCCAACAACAAGGACATAACCAGTCCCATAAACTGATTCATTGCATGTGTATCATCATAGTTTGAAATAGCATTTTTGCAAATCTAACCGTCAAGCATGACTAAGCATTTTTCAATACTTTTAATCAAATCAGGTTATCAGTTATTGGTAATTGGTCGAGGATGGTCATGCATCAAGTGGTTGTCAATCAACTCCTAGTAACCTAATGCAATAGATTAACTCAAGTGATAAATATTTTCAAATAACAAGGAGGGGTTAAATGCACCGGGGCTTGCCTTGAATTGCGTAGAGTGTCGGATCCGGGTCCGTTCCACAAATGTCAAACCCTTGTATGACTTCCTGAGTAGTCTCCTCAGATGGACCCTCAGACTTAACCTCTGGATTCTCGGTCACTACACGTTTGCAATGAATGAATGTATGAATGTGATGCACATGAAATGACAGACGAAATTTAATAACAAATAAATAAACCACACATGAGTATATGTCCCTATCTTAGCTAGACAATAATAATCTAATTCATACTGCCCTAGGTCATAAAGGTGATTGACCTAGAATTTCAATCAATCCAAAAATCCACGTCAAACCCTAATCACCAAAATTTCCTATTTATTTTATGAATCAATTAACCAAGCATATAAGTAACAATTAATTAAATTATTTCTATTTGACCTCAAACTTCACAAACAGATAGATCTTGACTTATAATAGTGGCACATAAAATTTCATGATTTTTGGAATTACAGGGAATTAATTAAAAATGCCTAAAGTTGCATTTTTTATTTAATATACTGATTTTTAACTACTATAGAAAGTGTTCAAAATCTATATTTAATATTTTTATAAAATACTACACACTATAGAGAGTACTCACAAAGATTTCCATAATTTTTGGGGCAGTATATTAATTCTCACAAAAAGATTAAAACACAGAACTATTCATTTCAATTATTAATAGAAAACCCTTTGGAAATTCCCGAAAAAAGGAAAAAGCCAAATTGGCCCGGGTCGGCCCAACAGCACGCAGGCCGGCCCAGCGCGGCCTCTTTTTGCCCCGCGCCGCTGACGATCGGGCCCCGCCCGTCAGTCTCTTCTTCCCTCCCTCCTTTCTTCTTCCTCCCGCCGTCTCCCACGCACGCGCGCGCGGCGGCTCTACGCCACCGGCGCGGCCGTGCCGGCGGAATCGCCACTGGAGGCCGACACCCGACGAGTTCCCACTGACGACCGCACCCCAGCTACGGACTCCGCACCGCCCCCCGGCCTACCGAGCATGACCGAGAGCGGCCATGGCGGCTCACCGCGGCAGCGGCTCGACTCCCGCGACTTACGGACCATCACAAGCTAAACCGACGACATCGAGGGTACCACAGAGCTCACCGGGATCACGAATCACAGGTGGTTGAGACGGAGAAGGCTCGGAACGACGAGCTTGATGGTGACGGTCGGAAACAGCAAGTTGGGCTCGACGGCGATCTCCCGTTCCGGCGAACCCTGAGCTCCAAACAAGAAACCGTCGCGCACATGAGCACCACGGCGAGACACGGAACGTAGAACACACGTGTTAACGGAGAGAGGCTCACCGAGACGAGCTATCCGCGTCGAGAAGACCCTCGGCGGCGCTCGGTCGGCGCGGAGGACGAAGCAGCAGCTGCGCGGGATTCCGGCAACGGCAACCCTCAACAAGTGGCTCAGGTGGCGCGCAAGGAAGTTGGCTAGCTGGCTGTGGAATTGAGAGGGTGGAGTTGGTCGGGACACGACCAATTCCCGCCGATCGGTAGTAACGGTCGCCGCCGATCGGTAGTATCGGTTGCCGGTGAACCGAGGAGAAGAAGGCGATGGAAGAGCTCGTCGCCATTTAAAGCCGCGGACGGGGAAGAGATAAGGGCGAGGCGTCCCGGGGCCCCCCCCTGCGGCGCACCACGCGGCGGTGCCCCGGCCCCGGCGGCCGGACGACGGCCGGCGCGCGGCGCGGCACGCGCGTACGGCGGCGTTCGTGAACAGGGGACCCCCCCCTCGGCTACTGTAGCACAGAGGAATGGTCAAAAGCTATTTTCTCCAATTAAGCCCTACCCAAGCTGAATCAGTGAGTGGTCCCAAAATAAAAGTTGTGGAGAATTTTGTGTAGAATACTTTTGCTTTTTGAAGTATATTCAAATTTGGTCAAATTTTCAAACTACAGAAAAGGGGGTAAAAAGGGGTTTTGAATTTCAAACTGAATTTTTAAAATTACTTTTGATTCTTCTCAACAACTTGAAAATTGGTAAACATGAAAGTTGTTCTTCTCAGAGAGATTGACAACTTCTATGAAGGAAGTTTTTGAAGATTCTTGATATTTTTTAAATTGAAGTTTCAAATATAAATTTCAATATAGTAATTTGAGTTAAATTTGAATTTTTATAATATAACTTCAAAATCTCCAAAAATAAAAGTTGTTCCATTTTTAAAACTCTACAACTTTTATTTAGACACTTTTCCCATATTTTATATAGATTTTGAATTGGGTTTTTAGATCAACATTAGGGTTTAATTCAATTTCTATTTAATTTCATTTTTGAATTTTTGATTAAGGGCTCAAGTACACAATCAATACTTAGCTGAAATCAAATCACTCTAGGCCCTAAGCTCAATCATATGCAGATGCTTAAATTTAAATATGATGACATGGCAGATTAATTGAACTCTAATACCAAAGGTATTACAGCCGACGTGAATCCTTGCCCCAACTTACCCTCTGTGCCGTCGATCGGATTCTCCATTTAATAAAAAGACTTAGAGCCGATTGCCCTGATCGGCTGTTGACTCTCATCGCTGACCTTGATGGAGCCTCCTTCCCAAGTCTTGCCAGAGAAACAATCATGATCCCCAGCTTCCCAGTATGTGGCATCCGTCGTCGCCACGCTGACCGAGTTGTCGGCTGGGACCACTTCGACTTCATCGCCATGCCACTGAATGAGGCACTGATGCATGGTGGATGGCACGCAGCAGTTGGCATGAATTCAGTCACGTCCGAGCAACAAGCTGTAGGCACCTTTACTGTCGATCACGAAAAAGGTAGTAAGCAGTGTCTTCTTCCCCACTGTCAGCTCAACGTTGATTGCCCCCCGAGTGTTGGAAGAATTGCCCCCGAAATCCTTGAGCATTAGATCAGTTTCTATTAGATCATCGGGACCCTTGCCTAACTTGCGAAATATAGTGTAGGGCATGAGATTGACAGTGGCGCCGCCGTCCACCAGCATCTTCGTCATGGGCATGCCGTCGACATAACCTTTGAGATAGAGGACCTCCAGATGTCGATTCTTGGCCGGCTTATCAAAAGTAGCTTGCTGTGCGAGCACTAACTTGCCCACTCATTCTTCAGATCCCGAATCGTCTGAGTCAGAATCGGTATCGTACTTCCAAGTTCTGAACTCTGCAGGCAGCACAAACACCTTCTGTGCATCGGCTATAGCCTTTCCATTATTTTGTGAAGGCTTTTCACGCCACACCTGTTTGGCGCGCCCCTCAGCCTAGAGCTCCCTGTTCTAGAGCCGCTGCACCCGGCGCCTTTGGCTTCTAGTTAGATCCTCCGGGCACCACTGGTTCTCTTGCCAAACCGGCTGTCGGCGTTCAACTACCGCCTCATCAAGCCGATCGCGCAGGTCCCTTTTTTCACGCCGATCCCACGGGCTATGGGGACTCCCCAGTCTCTGGTGCACGGACCGGCGGTTGACCTAGGACTGCTTGTACTCTCGGTACTGATCGCTGCATTCTGGACAGTTGCGCAGCGTCGACAATCTCAAGCCTTCGTTCCAGCAGTGTCGGAAGAATGGGCAATGCCAGTGATCCTCCTCACCTTCCCGGTGGCGGGCCATTTCTTCGTGATAGCGCGCCTCTTCTTCCTCGTGGAGCCATCTGCGGTACTCCTCTTTTTCGTGCTGCAGCTGCTTCTGATGATCTTTCTCTTTCTGTCGTCGCCATTTATTCAGAAGGTGCTGGTGCGTGGGCCTCCTGCTCTTGGTGCCACTGGACTGTCCCTGCTCCAGCTGCCTCTGATTCTGCTCCCTCCTTCCTTTGATCAGCGCTAGCTCCTCAGCTGTGATTTGTGCATCGGTATCAACTGAGGAGTTCTTCTTGGCCCGTTCGGAGGTTAACACCTTTACCTTGGTCAGAGGATTTGCGATCTGGACCATGTTCTGCCCCTTCGGGAATGGAAATTTTTCGATCTTCATCTTCCCCTTAGGAGGGGCCTCAAATTTCAACAGGCCGCGCCTAATAGCATTCTGGATTGCTGCTTTGAAATTACGGCAGTTGTTTGTGGAGTGTGAGGTGAGGCCATGGTACTGGCAGAACGGCTTTCCCTGCAAATCTTCAGGAGACGGCTTAATGTAATGAACCGGAAAGGTAATGTGGCCCGCACTGACTAGCAGGTCGAAGAGCTTATCCAGCTTGCGTGTGTCAAAGTCGTATTGATCTTCTGCGCTCCAACCCTTCGGCACGGCCATGGGCTTTGTACCCCATTTGAGCTCAACAGCAGCCACTTCTTCATTCTCCCCGTCTTCTGGGTCGGAATTACAGACGTAGGCCGACTGCTTGTATTTCGATTCTTTCTTGAAGCTCTGGGCCTGCTGCTCTAATGCGGCCACCCTCTGCATCACCTCGCTGATGCTGTTGAAGTTAGTGCCCACTATTTTTTCTTGGACATGTGGGAGCAACCCACTGACCACTATCTTGGCGAGCTGCTTGTCGTTCAGGTTCAAGGAGTAACACATGTTCCTGGTCTCCCTGAACCATTTGATGAAAGCCGATCCAAGTTTATTCGGCCTTTGGCGCATGTTGGTGAGATCTGTGATGTCTTTCTCCCCAGTGCCAGAGAAGAAGTAATTATGGAACTTGGTCTCCAGATCTTCCCAACCTTGAATCGAGGCAGGCTCCATAGATGTGAACCAGCTAAACGCCGGCCCTGTCAGTGATAGCGGAAAGAGCCGGACCCTGTGAGCTACCTCATATGAAGCTTCACCGAGCTGGGTCAGGTAACGGCTGATGTGTTCCATGGTGGTGATGTCATCCTGCCCACTGAACTTGGAGAAGTCG
Source organism: Eremochloa ophiuroides (assembly GCA_038502445.1). Classification (NCBI taxonomy): domain Eukaryota; kingdom Viridiplantae; phylum Streptophyta; class Magnoliopsida; order Poales; family Poaceae; genus Eremochloa; species Eremochloa ophiuroides. The sequence continues at coordinate 105,895,439 of JAHLJS010000003.1, forward strand.
GACAAGCGATACCTGGGCGGTAATGTCACTCGGTCGTACCACTCGGGGTAAGGACGTCTATACTTGATTCCAGTCCCGGTCTTCGGCTGCAAACCGAACGTATCACGGAGCATGACACTCATCTGCTCCAGCAGCTGATTGTTGGGCGTCTGGGCATACCCCGGATGCGGCGCTGCCTGAAGGTCTTGATATGTGATCCCCTCATGGTATCCAGGAGTTGGGTTGGCCGTGTCTGCCGCCGGCGTATTTCTAGCCATCGGGTTCGTCTGCTCAGTGGCCTGCATGAAAGCGGTGAGCTCCTCCGGAGTATGATCTTTGTATAATCTGGGAGAAGCTGCTATTTTTTGAGCCGAACCGGCCGCAGTGGCACCCTGCACTGGTGTTTTCGGCTGACTCGGCTGTTGCGGAGAGTAATTGGAGGTCCCTGCCGCTGCTTTCGGATCTGCATCTTCTGCGGGTATGTTGAAGTAAACTGGGCCCAAAGACTCCCAATCCTGCCGCTTGAGAACGGTCTTCATGATGTTATAGAATGTTTGCAGAAAGGATTTATGGTGATGGCCGACTGCTGAATAGGCGGCCTCCCAGGTCGATTCTTCCAGCATCTGCTTGAGGTCAGCCTTACACTACTCTTCAGATTTATCAGAATGGCCGTCCATGATCCACCTTGGGAATGCATTCTTCTTCACTATAGAGCCATCACGCTGCTTACTGAATGAGAGCAGGCAGGCATCAGCGAATTCTTCAACGATCTTGTTCAGCACGGCCGCGTCCTCCTCGCTGAGATCTTCGACCCTGACCCTGAGGACACCATCATCCATGGAGGATCCGTCAGCCGCAGTCTTCCCCTTTGCCATGGTCTTCAGTGAATGTCCCACCGAGCGTGCCAAAAAAGTGTATTGGTGCAAAAAGTGGTTCTCTAAGCCCAACACACCAGCAAAGCCGAAAACGACCCTTGAAGGCAGTAGAGCTCTCGCAGATCCAGCTAGCTTCGAACCCGGTCTGAGAGTGCCGGTAACACCCAAGCGTGCCAGTCAATTTGACCTGCAATTGACAAGAAAACAGATATAATCAGTAACCCAAGGTGGAACTAACTGGTGAGTCCAGATAGTTCCAACTGTACGGCTCAAAGAGCCAGTATAATCGGAGATCGACTAGAAAGCCGACTCCGTCATGTTATGAACCGATAGTATAATAATGAAGTAAAACGGCTATCAGGATACTCATATGAAGACAATAACGTGCTAGCCGATCTAATTCAATTAATGTGTATAAAAGAAAATAGATCATATATACAGATCTGATCTGTACATCAAACAAGCAGAGATCGACTAAAACTGGCCTAAAAGACCGGCGGCTTTAGTAAATCCTCTTCGCTATGTTCACCAAGTCTGCATTCACCCGGTCTGACGGCCAGCGGGCTTCAACAAACCCAGCAAACAAAGCTAGATCATTTGATATCTAAATAAGTCTATATACACGATCTACTCGTGAGAGCATAACTGAATCGGCTCTTTAGCCGATGTAGGGTCCATGAAGCACGAACGAACGCTAGCGTAGCCATAAACAGACTTCAAATTAAAGCAAGTCTAATCTAGTGAAAAACTTGTTTGGGTTAAACCTGTTCCACCGGATGACGCTCAGTTTAACTTAAACAAGGACACAAAATAAGACTTACGATAACTTCAGAACCACTTATGTCTCAACTAGCACCGAACGCACAACATGTAACGAACAAGATTGATAGGCAATTAGCCGATGTAAGCATGGAACCGATCATCATGATAAAATAAGCATAAAAAAGCATAAGCGATGATCAAATTCAAGTGAATCTAAGGCCAAATCTATCAATCTTGATCGGACAGAGAGATGTTATATTGATAAATAAACAATAAACAACAAATAACATCTTGATAACTTAATGAATCTAACTAAATTGCCATATTTAGCTAGAGCCGATAACTAATCCATGCGTGCAAACTATCTCAATCTATAGGCTGTCTACCGGATGACATTAACTAATAGATTAATCAAGCAAACAAACACGAATCGATAACTAATCCACGCGTGAAAACCGTCTTAATCTGTATTCCGTCCACTGGATGACGGTTAACACAGATTGATCGGGTAAACCAGCGTAAATCATCCTTGACTCACTGTGCTTCCCGCGTCCACCGGATGACGCCAAAGAAACAGAGCTTAGCAAGGACCCTGATCCGCCATGCTTCCACGTCCACCGGATGACGCTAAAAAGACATAGTTTAACAGGGGGTTGACGATACTTACAAGCAGGCCTGCGTCTACCAGATGACACCCAGCCTGGAATGAAGTAACTCGCCGGACTCGACTGACTCTAAGGTTTGTTGGCCGGATCCGAAAGTTGTGTTGTATTGATATTGTTGTTGTTTTACAATGGCTGAGGGCTTATATTTATACCCTGAGCGTAGATAGAGTTCTAGTCGAATTACAACTCATTAATAGATAAGGAAACCAACAAACTATCCTATATCTAAGTTAACTTGGAGTCACACCTTCCCTTTCGTAACGGACTCCGATCGTGATCGCATCTTGGCGGCGCGGACTCTGGATGACGTCACCAATACCGACACCTGCACGCCTTCTGTCACCTTCAGCCCGATAATCGATTCACCGTGCAATTGGCTATTTTCCTTCCTTCTGCTGGACGGAATCTACTTCTGAGATCGGCTATCTTCCTCCGGTATCGGCTATCTTCCTCTGGCATCGGCTATCGGCTCTCAACCCAAAATTTAGTGTTAACACTCACATATAACTTTTTGATACGAAAATTCTTACATCTTGAGCAATAGATGAAGTTAGTGCAAACCAAAGGTGCAAATTACCTTAGATGGCTTTGAGATTCAGTTGGTGTAAATAGTTAGTATTAATCTTATCTTTGGTTTAGCATATATAGTTAGCTCCTTTCGATCTCACTTCAAACTCTACCTACCGATAGTAATTAAAAGTGCACTCTATAAGCTAAAATTCTTGTTTTTTATTACTAAAATACAAAAAGGAGAGATGCAAATAAAAGTTACAATACACGTAAAGATTTTTCCACTTTTGTCGATGTTAAAATTTTATAGCAAGTAATAAGATCAAAATTCGAAAGTCGAAACCTAGCTATGTTCATGACTTCAAAAGGAATGATCTGCAACAAAATTCACCATATCATAAACTAATATCTTAACCAAATTTATTAAAGATACTCGAATCTGCCATGTGGAGATGAAAAAAAAACTATATATGTATATGGATGGAAAATATGTAGAGTAATTGATAAGTTTATCATAAATAAATAAGAGGAGTTCACTTGGAAGGAATTTAAGACGTTGCTGCTGGCACAGTGCATCACTGAGAAGCGAACTGCAGCTGCAACACCTACTTTAGTGTATCTTGTGTTAGATAATGAACAAAGAAATTAAAGAGAACACAATATTTATTTTTATTATTAGTGATAGATATTTAACATGTACTTGTGTAATATTTATATTCTCTTTGTTCCAAATTATGAGACTTAATGTATCTAGACATAATGTATATCTAGGTGCACATCAACAGCTATACATCTAGAAAAGACAAAATGTCTTGTAATTTGGATTTTGGAACATGTGTGTGTGAGGGCATCTCTCTTAATTAAGATTCTAGTGTACAAAAGAGCACGGTTGAGGGTTGATATATTAGTACTAACATAACAAAATAGTTTATCCATAGTTCCACCTCTAAAAAAATACTCGGAGCTATTAGAGGTTGCCAAATAGTAGGCCTGTAAAGTTGGTCATATATGTACCATTGCTGGCAAGGAACCGAGGCTGTCCACGGGTGTGCCCAGCTCATGTCCCTTGGGAGCATGGCATCCACCACAGCTACGCAACTCTTCCCGAGTTCTTGGCCATGAATCTGATCTCGCTTGCAGCTTCTCCTGAGCTAGCTGAGCTATCATCATCATCACCCTCCCACCGCAGCAAGCAGCAATCGCTGTCGACGTGAGGTCACCATGGACGCAAGGTAAGACATGTTCAAAGGCAAGCAAGGGCGTTCGCGGTCGCGATCTGAAGCCAAATGCAGAGGACTGGCCTCGCGTGCGGCCATAGCGTATGGCACCAAGTGGAAGCACTGAATGGAATCTATTCCTCGCTCGATCGCTTCCTCAAAACCCCTAGCTAAGCATACTCTTAATCCCAGTTGTACATGCGACGATGACGATGGAGATGATGATGATGGTCCTGCTCCTGCTAGCGCTCCTGCATCAGCCGTGTCTCTCCGGCAGCCTCGCTATCACAACTCACACGCTCTGATAGTACTATCATTCGCCAGAAGATTTTCAGTTACTAGTGGCTGGGGTTCTTTAGGAGCAGCCGACTGCATGGCATCCTGCCTTTCCGCTTGCCTGAGCTGGCCGTGGTTGCCCTTGGCGCCATGGCAGACGGTTGGGCAAAGGCTCACCACGTACGCATGTGCACAAGGCTCTGATGAAGTCTGAACTGAATTTTCTTTCTCCGGCCTTTTCTATACGGAGTATGTGGTAGTTTCGCGCGTATTCAGGCATCTCATCTCATCTCAGTATCTCACTCACTCACGGCCTGCTGGCATGGATCGATCTGCAGGCACGCACGCCATAAAGTTCTGAAAGCTGCCTGATGATGAGCGCCATGCTACAATCGCATTGCACACATGTCCTCCTCCTCACCACTAACAGCGCTCTGCCCAATTGGCTGCCTGAGCTGAAACAGTTGCATTCCATATGATCACTGCTCTGTCAAAGCTAATGGTATAAGCTGTATACTATATATACGCATTGCACACCCATTCAGATCAGTTATCACTTGTACTAGATTTCTACCATAGTACCTGCAGTAAGTAGTTCTCCATTGAAACAGATCATCAAGCACTGCTCATTGCCCTGTCTGATCTGCTAACCACTGCACCTCCAATCCAATGCCTGTTCGGCTCCATGCCTTCTTGGTCAGTTCCGTGCGACACGCCGTCAGCTCATCGGTGCTCGTCTCCCGGTTCGTCGCCTTCCACCTCACCCCGCTGCTGCTCCACCTGTCCTACTTCCTCGCCGTCGACCTGCTCGGCTTCCTCGCCCTGGTGCTGCTCCGGCCAAGCAGCCCCGGGTCGCACGGCCGCCCGCGCTACGTCGACGTGCTCTTCATGTCGACGTCGGCGGTCACCGTCACCGGACTAGCCACCGTCGAGATGGAGGACCTCTCCAGCGCCCAGGTCGTCGTCCTCACCCTCCTCATGCTCCTCGGCAGCGAGGTGTTCGTCTCCTTGCTCGGCCTCGTCCTCTCGTCGTCGTCGTCGCGCAAGCGACGACACCAGCAGCAGCGCGACCATCAAGATCACGACAGCAGCAGGGTCATGGCCGCCGCCGCCGCCGCCGTCTGCGACGGGCCGGATCTCGAGGAGGCGAATGGTAGCCCGGCAGCAGCTCAATCGGCGGATTCGTCCGCCGGCGACGGCCGTGACGGTCGCAGGGAGAGCTGCCGCGTCGTCGGAACCTTAGCCCTCGTGGTCGTGGTCTCGGCCTACATGGCGGCGATCCTCGTCGCCGGCTCGCTGCTGGTGTTCGCGTACGTGGCCACCGACCCGACGGCGCGCGACGTGCTGGCGAGGAAGCGCATGAGCGCCGCGCTCTTCTCGGTGTCCACCACCGTCTCCTCCTTCACCAACGGCGGCCTGCTCCCGACGAACGAGAGCATGGCGGTGTTCGCCGCGAACCCTGGCCTGCTCCTGCTGCTCGCCGGCCAGATCCTCGCCGGCTGCGCGCTGCTGCCGGTGTTCCTCAGGCTGGCGGTGAGCGCCACGAGACGGCTGCTACTGCTAGCGAGGGGGCGAGGAGGAGGACCCGACGAGGAGCTCCAGCCCATGGACGGCATGGAGAAGGCCGCCGCGGCGGCGGGGTTCGGCCACCTGCTGCCGTCCGGCCCGCGGGCGGCGTCGCTCGCCGCCACGGTGGGCGCCGTCGTGGTCGCCGCCGCGGCGCTCCTCTGCTGCATGAACTGGAACTCCGCGGTGTTCGCGGGGCTCACCGCCGGCGAGAAGGTCACCAACGCCTTGTTCATGGCCGTCAACGTGCGCCAGGCCGGGGAGAACTCCGTTGACTGCTCCCTCGTCGCGCCGGCCGTGCTGGTGCTCTTCCTCGCCATGATGTCAGTCACGACTCACGACTGCGCGAAATTGAATGAAGCATATGCGACCACATGTTGTTTGTTCGATCATTGACAGATTTTGCATGTCAACCAACGACTTTCAGGTGCATCCCGGCGTCGGCGACATTGTTGTCGGTGCCCGACGGCGGCGGCGGCGCCGGAAAACCGGAACGCAAGGATGGAGCGGAGAAGAAGAAGAAGAAGAGAGTGATCTCACTGAACAGCAGCATGCTGCTCTCACCGCTGGCCTGCAACGCCGCAGCAGTAATGGTCGCCTGCATCACCGAGAGGCGATCGATCTCCGGCGACCCGCTCAACTTCTCCACGTTCAACGTGATCTTCGAGGTGATCAGGTGCGTGCACGTGCACACGATCGACGAACATCGATCACAGCTGACAACCCATGCCATACATGGACTCTCGAGCTTCTGAAACTGACATATGGATTCCTCTGCATGCATGCAGTGCTTATGGGAACGTGGGGCTGTCCACTGGCTACAGCTGCTCGAGGCTGCTGCCGGCGGCGACGGCGACCGCCGCCTGCCATGACAAGCCGTACAGCTTCTCCGGGTGGTGGAGCGACCAGGGGAAGCTGCTCCTCGTTCTCCTCATGCTCTACGGGAGGCTCAAAAGCTTCCAAGGACAGCGACGCAGGAGGTGATGACCGATGAGGAAGGGCAATGCCATGATTTGGTCCGGGGATCAAGCTTGAAATTCTTCGAGATTCCATGGACGATATATAAGAATGGAAATCCAGAGTGAAATGTGATCGGAAGAAGGATACACACTCCGTAGTCCGTAGTAAAAGATAATTTAGAATATAGAGTGTAAGTTTTTCTACAGGTCGTAGATAGATATACGATACTTCTTTTCTGAACAGAGAGTATACTTATCTCAATTTTGAGGACAAATAAACCCAAAAAAAAGAGTCATTAGAATATTCATATAATTCCAAGATAAGCATCATAAGATGGAGCGTGATTTTACAAAATATGAAATTGGTTTCATATATTTTTTTTGTGAGCTAATAAAAAGATTGGCTATAATTTTTAGGATTAAATCAGATTTTTGCGATTTTAATTGCATATTTAAAAAAAATAAATTTAGGTAATGTTTCAAAATAAATATATGTTGTCCAATTTACCTAGAAAATCTCAATGAAGTCTGATTTACCCTCTCACACGATAACTCATGTAGTGCCATATCGATAAAACCACCCTCACTTAGGTGAAACAATGAACTATTTTAGAAGTCAAGGGAGAACAAGGGATTTGTTAAAATATACTCCCTCCGTCCCATTGAGATTGTCACTTTGGATTCCATGCCATTTTGTTTGACCATTCATCTTATTCAAATTTTTATACAATTATTATTTATTTTATTATGGCCTATTTAATCATTAGAGATATTTTAACAATAATTTAATTATTTTATTATTCATATAAAAATTTTCAAATAAAACTGAGTGGTCAAACAAGAAGTTCAAAAGTCAAAAACGACAGTCTCAATGGGACGGAGGGAGTAGGTGCTTAAATTTTAATTTTCTTCCAGACAATGGTTATTGTATATATTTAATAATAATATCATAGATTTCATTCTTTGCAATTTATGTAGGTGCAATCTGATAAGCATCATGTTTTACAAGACAATTCCAAGATAAGCATCATAAGATCGAGCGTGATTTTACACAATAGGAAATTGGTTCATATTTTTTAGCTAATAAAAGATTTGCTATGATTTTTAGGATTAAATTGGATTTGGGATTTCAGTTACATTTATTTTTTAAAAAATAAATTTTAGGTAATTTTTGAAAATAAATACTCCCTCTGTATCGGATTTAGAAGTCGTTTTGGAAAAGGTCTTGGTCAAACATTGGGAATATAAATCATGAATAACTTTTAAACTATTGAGTTTGGAAATATGAAAACTATATAAATAGATTTGTCTTCAAATATACTTTCATAAAAGTATGCATATATCACTTTTCAATAAATATTTTTATAGAAATTTGAAGTCAAAGTCATGCTTTAGAGACCGTGTTATCGTTCAAAACGACTTCTAAATCTGATATGAAGAGAGTATATGTAGTCCAACTTACCAAAAAAAATCTGAATGAAATCTGATTTACCCTCTCGTACCATAGCTAATGTGTGCCACATCAAATAAAACCGCCCGTAAAAAAACTGCTGAGATGAAAAACAAGCGATTTTTAGAAGTCAAGTGAGAACAAAATTCTAATTTTATAACTGAGGGGAAATCGCGCGATCATGAAAGTTGAGGGGTCAAAAGGATTTTGTTTTTGTCCTACAAACTATCCACATGCTTGTGTCCCTGTGTGTTTCCTTCATATTGGGCCAAGCGTTAAACAAACTAAGCCTAAATTAATATTGGTCCGGCCCAACTACAAGGACCCGACCCAACAAGGTTCACGGGCTCTCTTCCCGCGCCGGCACGGCCTTACGGAATCACACACTACATAAACCCACCAAGCGCTAGGGTTTCGCCCACCACCCACCATCCTCCCCAATCCCCAAAGCCTCCTCTCCCCTTCCTCCCCCGCCGCCGCGCACGCAGGGAACCAGCGACATGGGCGTCTACACCTTCGTGTGCCGCAACACCGGCGGCGAGTGGACTGCCAAGCAGCACTCCGGCGAGATCGAGGCCTCCGCCGCCACCCCCTACGAGCTGCAGCGCCGCCTCGTCGCTGCTGCCTCCGCGGCTGACTCCGCCTGCGGCGTCCAGTCGTCCTTCTCCATGGTCACTCCCAGCTCCGCTGTCTTCCAGGTCTGCTCGTCGACGCCGCCCTCCTGATTCCTGAACCCCCGGATCTAACATTTATACTATACAGTGTATTGATGTAGATGCGAAGTTCTATACTCGGTAACGATTTGGTACTGTTTGGATTGATCGCGCCTGTAGAGCAGTAGTATTGTCGGTTGATATTATTGGCTAGATAATCGGATGTTGTTGTGGCATAGCAGCGTAGTGTTGGGCTGTTGATCTATTTGTCTTTTGTTGGTAGATTAAAAGCATTCCTTCTGGCCAGTAGAATTCTGAACTGTCGCTGATCTGCAGAATTCAGGAACTTCCACGTTTATGTTGTTTATATGCTGTTCTGTTACCCATCCATATACTTCCTGCGATGTTACTATGTTTTAGCTGATACTGTTGGCTAACAATTGCTAAATTTTTTAAAATTAGCTTGAGTTTCGATGTAACAAACCAGTATGTGATTTGTCTGATCGTAATCAATGTCGTGCAAGTATAGTTTTTGTATTTATATTTGCTCCCCAGTAATACTAATGATGATTAGATTGCTCTGCTTTGTATGTTTGCTCCAATCATATATGCAGGTTTGTCCATTGTCAACACATCTGATGTTGAATACTTAATCTTGTGCAGGTGATCGTCGGTGCTGTTGGTGGTGGAGCAATGATGGTGAGCGGAGGTGGCGGAGGTGGTGCCGCCGCATCAGGTGGTGCTGCGGCCGAGGCCCCCAAGGAGGAGAAGAAGGAAGAGGAGAAGGAAGAGAGCGACGACGACATGGGATTCTCCCTGTTCGACTAGAATTGTCTCATTTGGCTCCCATAAGTGGTGGTTTGGTCCTATCGTGGTAGTTAATTTTGCTGTCCTGTGAACCTGAAAAACTCTTTCGTAATTGTTACAAGCGACATGTTCCAGTTTATGTGAGAATTTAATATGTTGTTTGTTTGGAATCAAATTTCTCGTTACCACTTCTGTCAGTGATTGTTCTGGGCTTCAATTTAGCAATTTCATCCTTGTTTGGGCCCGAAGCAGTGAGTCCTGAGGCTGTTTGGGTCGTGCCGTTGCGTGCTCTAAAACCTCCACGAGCCAGAGGTCAGATAATACATCGCCAGAGGTTGCAAAGAGACTTATCATACTACTACCTCCGTTTAGAAAAAAAAAAAAAACATGCAATTCTAGCTTAGGAAAGGTTTATTTTCTTAAAACTTAATTAATTATAGATAAAAATACTAGTTAATATATTTAACTTTTTAATACTTAAGGTGTCAAATAAATACCATTATATTAATTACGAAGTATGTTTTCATAATAATCAATTAATTTAAAGTCAAAAATCTGAATAATATTCGCTAGCACTTCTGTTAAACATGAACAGACGAGAGATCAGTTGCTCCCCAGACCCCACCTATACTACGGCACCTTGCCTTCCTTCGTGCTGACGTGTCAATATTCAATTTAAATTTGTTTAAATTTTGTGTAGTTTTATTTATTTTGAGAAATTATTTTTATGAAAAAAAGTACACATTGAAATTTGGAATTTGAAACTAGATTGTATATAATGTTAATCACGGGCCAACATTCTGAAAAGGAGGACGACGACTTGCTATGTGTATGTATCGCCTTGTGAAATTTATGATTTCTTCTTGTCGCCTAAAAGGTGGATTTTATTTTATTTGTTATTACAGCGTGAGAAACTCGTAAATCCGACTCGAAGGCATTTAACGAGCAACGGTCACGCGGGCCGTGGCCGTGGGCGCCTTGGCCGGTCCTCCGTAGAAGAATCTGCCATTCTCAACGGCGCTGACGGCGTACGCCTCGGGCCTGCTCTCCAGCTTGGGCAGGTCGTGCGTCACCGGCGACGCGCTCCCGTCGGCGGCGACGAGCTGGACGCCGCTCACGGAGGCGGCGGCCGGGCCCGGAAGGTAGCCGCTCCCCATGGGCGGCGGCGGATCCGCGGCGGGCGCCGTCACCATGCCGCCGAACGCACGGCCGCCGCCCTGTCCGCGAAGGCTCCCGTGAAGAGCGACCTGGGGAAGCGCCCGATGGGCTGCGGCTGGGCGTTGAGGCCCGCGTGCACCACCCAGTCTCCCGACGCGCCGCCCTGCTTGACCATCTTAAGCGTCAGGCTTTGCTTGCTGTTGGGAGGGGAGACGTTCTGGATCACGTCTCCGGGAGCTATGGCTGCGCCATTCTCCGCCTGGAATCCGGGGCAGTTGGTGTTGAGGCACCCCGTCTTTGTAAACCCGTCATCCTGCAACCAAAGAGTATATATATATATATATATATATATATATATATATATATATATATATATATATATAGCGAGTACTAGCGTTTGAGGAGTATAAATTGCTTTGTGTAGTGGTGCAAGAAATCGTTTTGGACAAAGACACGACCTTCAAAGCATAAATTTAATGTCCATACTTTAATGGAAGTATGACAAATCTATTTATAGTTTTCGCATTTTCGAACTCAACAGCTTAAAAGTTATTTTTCATGATTTATAGCTTCAATGCCATTTGATCCGAACCTTGTCCAAAGACTTCATTTTATCAACTTAGAGGGAGGCAGTATGCAGTAAGAGATAAGAGAAGGAGAGTGACGACTTACAGTCCAGGAAGTAAAGAAATGCGTGCGCGAATCACCATACAAAGCTGGCAGAACATTCCAGCCGACGATAATAGCTTTGGTGTTTGCCTGTGCACCGTCCGCTGAATCGACGAGCCAGACGGAGCCCGCGGTGCCTTGTCCTTGCTTCAGCTCTGGGAACCCATACACGTCCAGCGTGGCGATGAAGCCGTAGTAGCCATCCGGTGTGGCCTCGGCTCCATGCAGCGCGAACTAATGAGTATTATTATGCAACGCAAACAGCAATGCTTGCAGTATATGTTAGCTCGGTATATATACGTTAGCTAGCTCAACAAGCACACACACAGTAGTACAGGTAATAACATGACAGAATGATACTACGATGGATATGGATGCATGGTAACTCACGTAGGTCGGGCCGTTAGCACCACCAGAATCCACACGAGGAGAGCCGTGGTTGAAGAATGCTCGGATCAGGTTCGTTGTCGTCTCCTCGTTGATGGCCGAATGCAACTTCGTCTGATGACGACCAAAGACCTCCGGGTTCCTTGGAGATGCATCGGCGCCAGACGCTACAAGTAGAAAGCCCAACAGAGCTGCTGGTATTAGGGTGACCTTGGCAATCCTCCAACCCATGATCATCGTCTCGATTATTTCCAGAATGCGTATTGTGGTATGCCAATGCGGCCACCACATATATATGGCCATCACGGCGTGTATTCATTCATTATTGAAGATTACCAGGACGCAGCCATGATACTCCTTTGATTTGATTTCTCGCTGCAATAATCATCAGGATAAAAATATCATCTTGCTTTGTTATCCCTTTATTGATCCATATCTTATTGCTTTTATTTTTGCATGCGTAAGCTTCGTCTGCGTAATAATAAAGGATCGTGTATCTTGATTTTTTTTGTTCCTCCTAATTAAATTTGATTTTAGCAAGCATACGTTGTCTATTCTTCTCCAATGGAGACTCTAAGGGTGTTTCTTTTTTTTTGGGTGGGGGGGTGGTGTGTGCTGGGGTTCAGGTCTTCCATCTCTCGTAATATAAAGCTGCGTCAGATGCGGGTGCTGGAGCCGGCGACGACAACCGACTATGGTTTCGGCATGCGGCAGTGCCACATGCAACATGGTTAGTCCGGTTTCGTGTTGCCCGGCCGGAGGGGATAACGGCCGATGCAGCTTTGTGGCTGTCATGTGCAGCCGGCGCGTCGGTGCCCCTTTGGTAGGGTTTTCGATGGGATGACGGGGCAATGATGACGATGGGGATAGGGACAGCGGGCTGAGTTCCAATGTCTTGGCTGACATTGTGCTGAAGACTCCTTGAGAGAAAGCCTTGCGATCATGACGCCCGTGGGCGCCGCTTCTCCTGTTTAGGACATCATGTTCCCCAGCAGTGTCTCCCTCGGGCGAAAGCCCGGTACATACTGGACGAGCGACCATGGCGTTCCTGACGACATGCCCTTCCTGAAGGTGTCGCTGTGGATTTCATCTCGGCCACGGCATCACCATCGGTTGTTGCTCTCCGCTTCTTGGCGCCTAGTCTGCATGTTGAGATGAGTTTTGTAGCATGAAGTCGAAGCTCTTACGTCAGAGGATGTGGGCAACAATGACACGCCACTACATAAATCTTTACCGAGGCGGGCAAAAACCATCAACCGAGGCGGTTTTTGCAACCGCCTCGGATTAAAGGTCACGGTTAATCATGGCCTTTACCGAGGCGTTTGTGTGCCCGCTTTGGTAAATCAGAATAAAAAATAAAAAGAAAAAAGAAAAATCCATGGACAGGCCCGCCAAGCCTATCCATAGAACCGACAAGCCCATCCACGAAGTTGGATCTGCCGCAGGAAAGCTGCATCCGCCACCGCCGCTCGTTCGTCGCCGCCGTCACAGATCTGAGAGAGAGGTCGTCCCGTCGTCACATCCCGTCCGTCTCCGCCGCAGAATTGAGAGAGGAGAGAGAGGTGAAGGGCCTCGGCCCACACCGCCGCCGCAAGGAGCACGCGCTGCCACAGGGAGCCCATGCCGCCGCCGGGTCACGCCCACTCTGTCGCTAAGAGGCCGCACCGCCACAGGGAGTCTGTGCTGCCGCAGGGAGGCCGCGTCGCCGCTGGGTCATGCCCTCGCCACCGTAGGGGAGCCCTCGTCGGTCAGGCCTCGACTGCGCAGTGGCACCGCCGGCTGCTGGGATGAGAGGAGGGAGATAGAGAGAGAGAGAGAGAGAGAGAGAGAGAGAGAGAGAGAGAGAGAGAGAGAAGGAAAGGGCACCGCCGCCTGCGGCTCGGGAGGGCGCCATCGCATGCGCCTGCGGGAGAGAGGGAGAGGGTGAGAAGTGAGGGAGCAAACCCTAACGGTTCCTTTTATACTCAACGGGGCTATCGGGACTCGATTGGGCCGGCTGGGCTTCGGCCTTTTTATGGAGGTGGGTCCCTTATAATGCCCACCTCGGTTAATAGATTTTAGGAGGCAATTATTTTCTCACTGCCTCTGTAAATCAATTTTGTGAGGCGATTATCTGTAATCGCCTCGATTAATAAAAAGTGATCGCCTAGGTTAATGGTTGTCATTAACTGAAACGACCTCGATTTCCGCGAAGGGAAATCCACAGGCTCGAAACAGATTGCTTGGGACAATCCATGAAATTACCCATATCTCAGTTGACACCAGGATCCATACAACGGTAATTAAGTCTTACATAAACATTTATTACATCGCCACATTGGCGGAATCAACATTTACAGAAACTTTAGAAAATGCGGAAACGTTTCATCCTTCACGGCCAACTTGAGTGTAGCACGTGACCCTATTCCTCGCCATCGTCTTCCTCGAAGTCGTACTCATTCTCGTCACCTGACAGCAAATTTATCAGTACGATTTGTACTGGCCACGGAGCCCACCTATGCAGCATTTGCTTTGTGGAAAGTGGATGCAAGGATATACAAGCAGACCTATAAGCTGAGGTTTCCTATGCAGCTGTAATCAATGTTTAATTAGTCAAGTTTTATCTCCAGTTAACACCATCACCCCTTTTCCCATCACCACATCTCACTTACCCACACCTCACTCTCATTCGACAGGCCCAACTCCCTCTCGAGCCTATCTCAGCGGCACACTACCACAGCGGGTACACTGCCGGAAAAATGTCATCCAGGGGGAGAAGAGAACACTTACTACACTAGTAGAAGCTTCACAGGAAAGGTCCATAGCCAACAAGTTGGCATATGTATCGATCGATCAACCGTACACTCTGCAGAGGTTTCACTACCCACAAGATTAGCCATCATAGGTGTTGCGCAAACACCTAGGCAGAATTCCGGGTGCTTGCTTGCCTAGGTCGATGCCACCCTACCACTCAGCCCTGGGATATTCCGGATCCTACACCGTTATGCTGAGACTGGGAGACACAGTACCGGGGCCATCCAGTGGTACTGCGCATCTAGAACGGAACGGGAACCCATCGACCGTCTCCGCCCACCCTTATCACCTCTCAACCTAGCAGTAGTGGCACCGTCCTACCAAGTAGTCCAGCCGTCTCCCGCCCATCAGAAGCGAGTGAGTAGAAAAGGATTCCTATGAACCTGAAACTAGTCCGTCCTAGGTTTGACCAAGCAGGCATCTTCACTTAGGGGATACTCTCCCCGTGCCATCACAGCACCTCCGTCCACGGGCTTCAAACCACCAAGGCTATCCCACCCGGAACCTCCTCAACAACTTGACCCGCCACAGGTATCTCGCTTGGGGATGCCCAGGTTGTACCCCCGGCACGACTTGCCCCATGGGCTTGTCTCACATCCCACTTGGTCGACATCAACCCTTACCACGCACCCAAGACGTACGCAGCACTCTCTCCCAGTGGTTATAATCAGTTATACACCGTCTCAATTCCACCACATAGCATATAGCAAGTAGAAAGTAGTGGAAGAGTAACAGTAAATTAAGCAGCAGCTAACCTAGCAGCGGATAGTAGGGTATAGTCTTATCAAGGCAGGGAATTCAAATATACTACCATACAACCAATCCATACATAATCATAAAGCAATAGCAACAATGTCATTTGCAATGCGTAAATAGCATCTAAGGATTTGGTGGGACGTGGCACCTTCGTAGTCGTCTCCTAGCTCCTGAAGGTACTCGTGGTCGTCTTCCTTAGCCAGATCCTCCTCCGGCTCTGAAATCGAACACGAAATAGTCGCGTCAGCGACTCCTATAGAGTATTTCAGAAAAATCCAATAAAATAAAAAGCCAAATGCACACAAACATAGTCTTAGATTGTATATCTCATTTTTCTGAGAATTTTGGTATATGGGGCGCAATTTTTGGACATCGTAGGAATAAGTTATGAATTTCCGAAGATTATCCTATTTTCTGAAAATGGAAAATGGTCGATTAATCAGAGGCAGCTCGGGATTGGTCCACGTGGCGCGCGGGTCCAGTAGTGCGGCATGTGGCGTCTCATCAGAACACAGACCCGATGGTCGCCCACCAGGTGTTCGATGCTGGTTCCCAGAGAGTCGCCGGCGTCGGCGGGGCTCGGCGGGGCTCGGCGTAGCTCGGCGTAGTTCGGCGGGGCTCGGCGGGGCTCGGCGGAGCTCGGCGGGGCTCGGCGGGGCTCGGCGGAGCTCGGCGTAGCTCGGGCGAATCGGAGATTCTGGGCGCCGAGGGTGCCGCTCTCCCGAGCTCTCCCAGGGAGGCTCGGGCGATTCGGACATTTGGGCGCCGAGGGTGCCGCTCTCCCGAGCTCTCCCGGGGAGGCTCGGGTGAATCGGAATTTTGGGCGCCGAGGGTGCCTTTCTCAGAGGTCGGGGCTGGTTCTCAGAGGTCGGGGGGGCGTTGGCGTAGCTCGGCGGTGGTCGGGCGAGCTCGGCGGTGGTCGGGGGTGGTTTGTGACCTTGGCCGACCATTCGGCGTGCCATGGCGGCCGGCGGCGAGCTGCCGCAGGGCTAAAGCTCCGGTAGGCTACGTTACAGCTCACAGCGAGGCAATTTCTCCCCTCCGGGCCCCAATATTCGTTTCTAAGGGATCCAATTTGGCTAACAGGGTCCCTTTTGGTGCTCGGCCACGGCACAGGCGCTTCTCCGGCGAGGCGGGCGGCGGTGTGGTGGCTGGGGTTCGGTTTTGGCACGAACGGGTGTGGTTCCCTTCTATCCCACGGCATACGGTGGTTCTCCGACGAGGTGGAGGCGCGCGTAGCCAAGGCGACAGACATGGTTCGGGGCTCGGCTATCTAGCGGCGGTGCCGAGGCAGACTTGGCGAACCTCGTCGGCCTTTCTCCGCAGCGCGAGGCGATCGGGGGTACTCGGAACGGATTTTAGGCGAGGCGGAACGTGTCGGCGGCGATCACGTTTCCCCGAGAACGCACCTCTCGGTGTTCCGGGCTATGGAGGTTCGATCTTCCGCAACTAAGCTTGTCCGAGGTGGTCGGTGAGTTGGTGGTCACGCTAGCGGGTCGCGTCGGTGGTTTCATGGCTTGTGCGCGGGAACGCCGCCGAGGTGGCGGTGCTCCGAGCACGTGTGACGGCGATGCCCGTCGGAAGTGGCCTGACGTCCATAGCCGATGTCCAGTGGTTTGATGGCCGGTCTTGTGCGCGTGTTGTGCGAAGTGTTCAGGGGCCGGAAACAGCCCGCGGCCTACACGCTCGTGATGCCGAGTGCCATGACCGTAGCACGGCGAGGTTGGATGAGGTGCTCGGTGGCTCACCGTGGGGCTGGTGAGGTAAGGATGGCGGTGCAGTGACGAGTCGGAGCCGTGCAGAGCGTACGCAGTGCCGTGCCAAACTGCGACGGGGCTCCGGCTTCTCCTCCGTGTCCGGCTCGGCGTGCTCCGCGGCGGCGGCGCTCCGGCAGCTCCTCCTCCTCTGCTCCGCCCTTCTCCCTCTCTCTCGGCTATGCGGTGGGGTGCGGTGACTTGTGGAGCCACAGCGTGGCGGCTGCGAGTGGGAATGGGCTAGGGCTCCTCGGGTGCTCCAATTTATAGGCGGCCGGTTCTCGGAACAGCGGCGGACGGTGATGGGTATCGGTGGGTGTACGTGGAGCTCATCCGTACGCTTGAGCTAGGGTTTCAGGGTACACACGGGCTCGCTTGGCGGCCAAGAAAGGAGGGGACAGGAGGGGGACAACTCTGCGGGGCGTGGTGCTGTCGGCCGTGGGTCCGGGGTCACGCCATTCGCGTGACACCCCCGGCAGGCGCGTCGACTTCGTGAGGAAGAGAAACAGTGGAAGGGGAAGGCGGCTGACATGCGGGGCCGGGCGGTCAGCGGCTGCGGGGGAGTGGGTGCGGATGAAACGGTCGCGCGCGCGTGCGGTCGGCATCGCGCGTGCGCGCGGTGTTGGGCCGATTTCTGCTCTTCCTTTTTCTCTCTTCTTCTTTTTCTTTTTCTTTTTCTATTTTCACTTAAGAGTATAAATACATATATTACCCATTTTAAATATTGAGTAAACACAAACATAAATTGCAATAAATTCCAAATGTGATGCATAAGTTATTATTCTATGTGAATGGAATTAAAATGCAAGCTATACTCCTTTATTTACTAAATTCATAATGAAACCTATATGCTTGCACAAGAAAAATGGGTTTTCGTAATAAATAAATGAAAAATTTTAATTGGTTGGAATTTTTAGGTTGTGTGGATTTTTAGGGTTGTTACATTAACCGAGGTGGTTATTCTTCATGTCCGTCTCAGAAAAAAAGCCAAACGCTTTGCAAAAGATTTTATGTAGCAGTGACATGAGACGAAGCACCCTTATTCACCGATTGGATTACTTTGGTGGTCGGGCTATAGCCGAGGGCGGGGCGGAGGGTCAGGTTAGAAAGTCAGAGCTGCTCTTCTTTGAGCTCGGCAATGATGACCTATCGTGACCTTATGTTTGGGCCGTCGGCCGATCTTCATTAGGTTCGTCTAGGATCTGCCTTGGGAGGTCGGAGCTGCTGGCTACTTTGTAATCATGCTTGGCAATGATGACTCATGGTAGTTTCGTGCTCTTCCGCGTTGAGTGGATGGGTCAACTCTTTGTGTGCCCTGTGTGCATCACGTTTGGCCACTCTTCTTGTACATAACTTTCATTCGTCTTAATTGAGTGGTAGAGCTCCTGTCTTTGTTTGAAAAAAAAGATGTGCTTGTTAGCCATTCTCTGTCTGTCTACATAAGGGCTCAATTGAACCGTCTTTTTTATATCTGTAAAAGCTAAAACGACTTATAAAATAGAATGGAGGGAGTACATTATATAGAGGGCATCAAAGTGTCGATTTTGACATATTTAGACTCTAACCATTCATCAATTTAAGCATAATTTATCAAAACCTCCATATTTGTCTATAACATTCACATATAATGTAAACTAAGTCTTCACAAAAAAAATAATGTAAACTAAGTGATAGAAGGCTTTTATGCATGAATTCTCTGGTTAGGCGCTCAAAGGAGTGCGTGCCAATGCCTTTGGACCATCCCTCTACCTGCCTTTACAGGCCCTCTGGCTGGCGCAGCCACTGCGATGACAAGGGGCGTCTGGTAATCTCGCCCTACCTTTCCCCCTACGTGCTTCATAGCATTTCGTTTCTCTCTTACTATACACACCATATGTTTGCTAAAATGCATGTAGAATAGATTATGCTATACCACATGGTAATAATCAATTTTTCAAAGGTTTTGCCTACTACCTCCAACTTACCATGGCATCAACATCTATGGCATATTAGATTTTGGTTCAAAATCAATAAGCATAAAGCCCATTTGAACCCAAGAGTATACAAGTAAACTAAATGTCATCTCAATTGGAAAATAAGCAGAGCAAGTGCAAGTACTTCTATGGAAGAAATAGCAATAAGAATATTTCTTTGTCCCTGCAAGGTATAAATAAAGGCAATCTTTATGCTGTCAGACCATGTGCGAGTGAGCAATAATCTCCACCGGAAGAATAGCAGTGGAAGTGTCGGTTCCAGCCTTCCAGGGTATTGCTGATGTAGTTTTATCCTTTGTTTATCTTTTCAATGTCCACATTTTTGTTTATAGCTTATTAAATATATTCAACGACCTCTATCTCTTACTGCAAACCATCAAGTATCCGATACAATTTTCAATTTTGGCTCCAATAAATCACTATTATGTCATCAATGGCATTAATTTGATACCATTACATTATTTCCGGTTAGGCTACTTCCCAGAGAACATGAACTCAGGCCGTTTGTTCCTTTGAAATTAAATTTATTTTAATAATATAATTTAGATATAGATTAATTAAGCTAATATAGTTGTATATGAAATATATTGTGTATTTATAATTAGGTATACAAGGAACACACTTATATATTGCACTTTTTATTTATAGAAGTGAGTTAAAAATATGTTCTAAATTGGAGAATAGAATTGTAGCCATAATGATCTATAGAATCCAATTCCATTTCCCACCTTATGAATTGAAGATAGCCTTATTTGTGAGTTTGGAAAAGGTGTGGAATCTTAAATTCTAAACTAAATAGTTTTACTTATCATGTATATTTTAATTCCTCCAATTCTAAGAAAACAAACAGGGCCAAATTTGTTCAAACATTAAACTACTGATTATACATATTCTAACATAGAAAATAAATTATGAATTAAAGACTATATTTTTATGTAACACCCATGGCGTTACTGAACTTAAACTGAATATGCATCATGTGCATTGCAAGCATTCCTGATTTAGTTAATTTTGATGTGCATCAACTAAAATAAATTTGATTTTTAGGGTTGCTTGTGTCTAGGTTCCAGTGTGATTTGAATTAAATTCAATTTAAATTAAACCCTAAACTAGGGCTAAAACCGTAGTGTCAAAAATAAAAAGAATTTGGTCTTGACCCCAAAATAAAAGTTGTAGATCTTGAAAAGATGAGAAACTTTCATATTGGGGTATTTTCAAGTTATTAAATGAAATTTCAAATTAAAACCTAATTTATGTTTAAAGATTCTAATTTTAAAATCCTAATTCAAAAACTATTGAGAATCTGATTTTGGACCTTTAATGAAAATTGTATATCTCACTAATTAGAACAACTTTTAGTTTTACATATTTTGAAGTTGTTCAATAAATGTTTGAGTTTAAATCTGAATTTGAAATGACTCATTTACCCCCTTTTCAATATTTCAAAAATTATGCCGAATTTGATTGTGATTCAAAAACCAAAGTTGTTCAGTTTAATATGATCCACAACTTATATGTTAATAATTTTTCGAGTTTATATATAAAATATCGAGTAATTTTAAAAATTCGAAATCAGGATAAATGAGTGCTACAGTAGCAGGGGCGCAGAATCCTTGTCGTCGCGCACCCTCCTCGTCATCGTCCGGCGCCCTCGAACGACGAACAGCGCGCACCGGCGCGTGGCAGTCGTCGTGGCGGGGTCGAGCGCGACGTGGCGCACCTCCGCGGATCCTCCCTCGTCCTTAAAACGCGAAGCTCGAGCTCGTCACTCTCCTTTTCCTCCTCTGGGTCGTCGCCGGCGCCTTCACTGTCGCCGGCCAAATACACCGCCTCCGCTTCACCTCCATCCTCTACACCGTGCCACCAGCTTACCCACCTCCTTGCGAATCCTTTGCACTCGCTATTGTTTCCTCTGGCCGTCGGAAGCTCCGGTGCAGCTGTTTCTTCTCGGACTCCGGCCAGAGCGCCGCCGCAAGCCCCTCATCGTGGCTAGGTTCACAAGGTCAGGATCCGAGTCTTTTTCCATTCGTTTCATGTTAGTTTCATGGTCGTGATGCGCTCTG
Organism: Eremochloa ophiuroides; assembly: GCA_038502445.1. NCBI lineage: Eukaryota > Viridiplantae > Streptophyta > Magnoliopsida > Poales > Poaceae > Eremochloa > Eremochloa ophiuroides. Next base: position 105,916,711 of record JAHLJS010000003.1, read on the forward strand.
GCTCACTAGTTTTCCTGTTTGTGCTCGGACCTCGCCGGAACGCTGCCTCGACGTCAGTCCGCGCCGCCGTCATCGTCCTCAACGTCGACGAACCCTCTGGTCTCGTCTCTGCTCCAACCAGTGTGCACAGAAAGGCACGTTGAGCTCCCTAAACGTGCAGGAGACCTTATTTGGCTCGGTCGAGGCCCGAGGCCGCCGGAACGCGTGTTGCCGGCGAGTCGAGCGCCCTTGGAGCCGCCATGGTTGGCGCTGTTCCTAAATCGAAGGTTAGGTCACCCAACCAAGTTCGCCAGTAGGATAGTCGCGTACCAAAATTCAGCCAATTGGAACTCGCTTCATATTTATTTTAAACATTCCAATACGCTAGAGAACAAAAGAAAAAGACACTAAAGAAAGAAACAGGCAAGAGAAAGAAAAAAAAAAGACCCGTCGGACCCTTCATCCCCGGCTCCTGTAGACGCCGCCGGCCCGCCCGCCGCCTGCCGGCCGGCTGCTCTCGATCAGTAGCGGCCGCCGGCGCCGGGGTAGAGCGGGGGAGCAGCCGCCGCCCCCTCGGCTGCGCCCGGCTGGTGGTGCGGCATGGCGACGACGTGGTGCGGCGCTGGTGGTGCCTCCGCTGCCGGTTCCAGCTCCGCGGCGTCGTCTGCCTCCAGCGCCCGCCGGTACACCCAACGAACCAGCATGCAAAGGAGAATGCCCAATGCAATACCAAGCAAAACAAAGCCGAACCTCTCCCCGCCGGAGTCCCGCTGGCGCACGATGACTGTGACCGACGAGCACACGGCCGCCGGCGGGGGCAGCAGCTGGGGCAGTGCAGTGGTTGATATTGTAGTCGTAGAGCTGAACGCCGCGCGCAGTGGCTGGCCTATGTATATATTCGATCAGAACGCCGCGCCCTGTATGTATGGCCAGCCTGTGATCCGGTGATCCGGTTGTGTCATGTGTGAGTCCATTTGTGTTTTGTCTCTCCATTCTGGTTTTTTTTTTTTTTTGAAAAGGAACGTACTTTATTTATTAAGAAGAACATGTAGCTGATACAACAGTGACCGAGTCACTCCTTACATTGCTTAGAGCTATCCTTAGGGGACAGTCATTCAGATGCCGTGGATTTGTACAAGATATAACAGTTCATCTCCTGATGAACTCTCCTGACATCTAGCTTGCATAGCAAGAGCATGGGCTGTACTGTTAAGAGTTCTATCTATTTTATAAATACTGGCGCCTATAGCAGTAATAGTATTGAAGAAACTTTGAGTGATAGGCTTTATGTCCCATCTTGGAGGATTTTCTTGATCACTCCCATTGAAAAAACTGACAAGTTGCTGGTTGTCAGTTAGGATGGAAGGATTGTAAACCTGCATTGCATTTAAGATCTTTGCCCCGAGGTCTAGAGCTGAGGCTTCAGCCATAATGACAGAGCTACAATTATTCTGAATCGCTTTCACAAAAATCATTAGTTTGTTTGTAGAATCAGCATTCATAATAAAAATTCCTAAACCAGCTTGTCTTGAGACCTGCAAAGAAGTATCTTGTGAGATAGAAGCAACAGTATAACATCTCGTTCCTGGGATCACCGCTGGTATAAGGATTTGGAAGTTTGGAGGTCCTGTAAGATGCTGCATCCATTCTGCATGGATTGAAGACTCCCTTCCGTTACTTTCCTGCATATTAGAGATAAGTGTGTTTACCTGTTGATTTAAATTATCTCTTATTTCTTGGTTATGAACCTCACAGGTTCCTTCATGTTGATTTGTGAGATTTATTTCCGCCATTACATAGTGTACCTACAAAACAGACCACTTTTTATTGTTAAAACGAGTATCATTCCTCGCTTTCCAAATATATCAGAGAGTTGTGAGTATCCTTTGTAGTTCTTCATCGGAGGTGTTTGTGTTTATGATGGCTGCTAAGGTATCTTGAACACCATCCTACTCTTGTGGAAGACCTGCTGCAATTATAGATGGAGAAGCAGAGAACCACACAGCTTTTGCAAAGGTACAGTGAAAGAAAAGATGAGAGTCGTTTTCCACCAGATTGCAGGTGGCACAATATTTACTAATTTTTTGAGAGTAGGTTCCAGCTCTATCTCCAGTAGCTAGAGCTCTTCTTATCAATCTCCAAGTAAAAGTTTTGACACAGGGCGAGATTGATTTGTGTTTCCAGGTTCTGTTGAGAATATAAAGAGCCTGCTGAGACATGCAGCTGGATCCTTGAATGTTATTATGTACCTGCAATTGATTATTTAGATGCTGAGGAGCGAGTGCCTTTTATTGAAGGCCTCCATCTGATAATATCTTTAAATCCAGGACCATCGAGGAGTGCGAGGCCGACGCCGTCGCTGGGAAATTCCCTGCTCCCCCGCCGTTGGTTAGGCCAAAGGCCCCTGAAGGAACACCGGAGATCAGGCCCCTTGTATGCACTCGCTCGGTTTACTCTGTGAATTCTGTGTGCTCTTACTGTAACTGCACAATCCTGACTTGTGTATTTTTTTTTCTCTCCCATGTGTTAGACATGGCAAAGCGCCCCCGTCGCAATCGGAAATCGCCTGCTCTTAGGGCTGCATTCCAGGAGACAAGCATCTCGCCTGCCAATTTTGTGCTCCCATTGTTTATCCATGAAGGTTGGTAGTGGAATTTACTGACACGAGTGTTCAACACAACTCAGATTTGATAGATTTGCTCTGTGATGATCTGTAGGAGAAGAAGGTTCTCCTATTGGAGCCATGCCAGGGTGCTATAGGCTCGGGTGGAGGCACGGGCTGCTTGATGAGGTATTGAAAGCATTGATGATTATCTCAGATCATGAATGTATTTGTAATGTTCTTTTTATGAATTTACTGGAGACAGAAATATATGTGCAGTTTGCTGCTTGGTCAATAGTATTAAATAACACTTCAAAATGATGGTATATGCAGGTTTATAAGGCCCACGGTGTTGGTGTTAACAGTTTCGTGCTCTTTCCTAAAGTTCCTGACGCATTGAAGGTCTATTAACTAATATAACAAATTTCTTGCTTGTTTGTGTCCTATAAATAGAAGCTTACACTGTTGTTTTCCTCGCAGTCTCCCACAGGAGATGAAGCATATAATGATAATGGTCTGGTTCCACGTACAATCCGCTTGCTCAAAGACAAGTTCCCTGATATTGTAAGCTTATGTGCCCCTCATTCATTGTCTGGCTTGCATCATAGTTCCTAATATCTTTCCTTAAACTCATATGACTGCAAGGTTATCTACACGGACGTTGCATTAGACCCTTATTCATCTGATGGTCATGATGGTATTGTGAGGGAAGATGGTAAGAAAGATGGCCCCTTTGTTCTTATCTTGCAAATATGGTCTGTGACCATTGGCTGCATATTGATCTTGCTACTCCAAAAAATACTTTAGGGCCAAAGAAATGTCACAGGCTTATACTGAAAGGTCAGGTGCTTAAAACGGTTCACCTTTTCCCTGAAGAAGCTATACACGATATATTTTCGAGTTTCCATGCATTGTCTACAGTAGCATTGTCAGAATTACTTGTTCCAGGAGGCCTTATACCTTAATGCCTGATATTGGTGACTAGAAGTTAGTTTGTACTTTGTAACATGTTTTGTGCTTTTTGTTTGCCTAGCTGAAACCACTTCTTGGTGCTGTTATTTTTCAGTCGATGACTTCAGTATTTCTCTTTCATGGAGTAACTGTTAAGAACCACTAGTCAATATGTCAGTTTGGTTTTCTGTATTATATGTTGCATAATGATGCTTGAGTTTGAGTTTTTGTTACTTAATGATTTTTCTTCCTGGATCAGATTAGACAAGCCATAAGAAAACTCCAATGTAAAAACTTTATTTATCTAGCTAATCGTTGCCTTGTTTGTGTCCTGCATCAGGAGTAATTATGAATGATGAAACAGTTTATCAGTTGTGCAGGCAGGTTGTTTCACAGGTTCATCTCATCTCTTGATTTTGTATTTGGTCACATAAACGTGCTAGTTTTTTCTCACAAAAAAACTCCATATAAATAGGCTCGTGCCGGTGCTGATGTTGTCAGACCTAGTGACATGATGGATGGCCGTATTGGAGCACTTCGCTCTGCTCTGGATGCTGAGGGCTTCCATGATGTCTCCATTATGTCCTACACGGCAAAGTATCCTTCTCTGCTCTTCTTGTCGCCATACCATTTCCATGCCAAGGCATTTGCCATCCTGTTATGTTTCTTTAGTTTCAACCCAAATAATACATCTGTAATGTATGTTCTTGCAGGTATGCCAGTTCATTTTATGGCATTCTGGCTACCTGAATGACCGAACAAGAATTGCAGGGGGGAGTGTGCACAGCGCATCAGTCCTATCTCGGTTGCTGTAAGAAGCAACGGTGATCTGTCCAGCGCAGGCCCCGACGGCCGAACTCACCTCACAAATGGATGTGCCGATCGGATCTCGAGCTGCCTGCACCGGCAACGAGGCAGACGAAGCAGCTACTACAGCTGCCAGCTGCCCCGGCGAGACCGAAACGGAGGCAGCAAGCCATGAGCGGATGAGCCTGAGCTCTGAGCTGGCCCGCCGTCCTGCCGTCCTGCGGAGGAGAGAACAGAGATGGAGCAAAGGCAAATGCAAGGGACAGTAAGACCCTCTCTGGATCCACTGCAAATTGCAATTGTAACTAGTCACATCAACATTGTGGCACATACATAGAGCATTAAATGTAGACGAAATGTTTGCATGTCTGTACTTTTTGCATGTACATCATGAGACGAATCTTTTAAGTCTATTTGGACCATGATTGAACAAAAGTTATCAAATACAAACGAATGTGCTACAGTGTAGAATTGCAACTGTAACTGGATCTAAACACACCTACTGGTAGAGTCAAGTGAAACATGCACGGACATCCAAGGATATATAAAAAGTTTTTTTCTTTTTTGAAAAAAAAAGGAGCTCGAGCTCTACTCTGAGTTGTTCCGATTGAGGAATGGAAACGCAAACGCAAATGGAAACGCAAATGTAAATCAACGGGAAATCGAATCGCCTCCAAAAGTGCCCTTGAAATCGTTCATGGTGAAGAACTTGCCCGATCTACGAGTAGGGTTGGAATCCGGAGATTTCCTTCGGTAAAGGTGTTCTTCACGTGACAAACAACAAACACACGCAAAAGGAACGAATCGAAACGGCCTAGAACTCGCGAATCGAACCGCACAAGAGAGAGGATACGAAGAACACAACAAGAACACAAAAGCACACAAGCCTTACTTCGAATCCCGGAGACGATACGAGGTTAGGACCTCAATTTCCCAGCTTAAAACGCAAGTTTTACACTACCACAACAAGTAGTGGATCTCTCCCTAATGAGATACTCTAAACCTAAGTGAAAGGGAATGAAATAAGAGAGGGTGAGAGACATAGGGAGAGGAGAGGCTATCATCCTCTACTTATCGCCCTTATTATATTTTGCAGATAACCCCTAACTATCACTACTGCTAATCAGGTAAACCAGCTAGCTCTAGAACATTCTGGAAGAGCCTGTCTTTATGAATGTGATCGGACGACCCCGCTTCCTGCTCGAGTTGTCGTCGCCTTGACGCAACTTCGGAGATTCCGCCGCATGTCGTCCCGCTTCCCACCGGAAGCAGCTCTGCCCGGGTTTTGAGGCCCAAACCCGAAAACCGTCCGTCACTGGTTTTGAGGCCCAAACCAGTAAACCGCCCTGGGCCGCGTCCGCCGGTCCTCGACCGTGCCGGTCCGCGTATCGCTCCGAGTCCCTCGACCATGCTCGATCGTGCCTGTCAATGCCGCAATGTCCGCCACCGCATCTGGCGCTCCGGTGTCCAAGTCCCTCGGCCCAAGTCCCGCGTCCGTCCTTCACCGCTCCTAGTCTATCGGCACAGCCCGCTCACTTGACCTTCACTCCGCCATCCGCCACTGCCTCCGAACCCAACACCTGCACATCACAAACCAACCAACATGCTAAGTGAATTCCGTTGACAATCGCTCATCACCAATCCGAACCAAGTCTCCCACTTGGGTCCGTAATCTCTAGTTCAATTTTATTTACATTCGCGTTTTCATTCCTCAATCCAAACAGCTCAGGCTCTGTGTTAATCAGTTTTTTTTTAACTCACTCTGTGCTAATCAGTTAATCAGTGTTGTCTGCTCTATTGCATCGTCCCGCACCATGTCATAATCGAGTTCATGAGCAGGGCCATCAAACTCTGCGACGTCATCCCAGTCCATCCCAATCTATGCGATAGATTTGGCCTGATTCGAGTGGCTGTAGGTTTAAATCGATCCCTAACCCAGGCATTGTTGTAGGTACATGAGCAGGTTGGAGGCAGAGAACGAGAGAAGCGAGGCAATGAACTAGAGGAGTTCTCCACGGGGAAGGCCATGGCAAAATCGAACTAAAGGAGTGGCAGGCAAGAAAAATTTGATGTTTTGGCGGCTAAATTTTGTTCTAATGGAAGACTAGGTAAATACCCGTTCGTTGCTACGTGAATCTTAGAATTTTCGATGCAATTCAACACAATAAAAGTAAGAAAAAATAGTGTGTTAGGAGCTGAAATTTTCAATGCGATAAGAGTATAAAAAAGTAATGGGTCAAATAAAGACAAAATAAATTAACTTAGGCTTAGCAACATAAGATTTGGATATACTCTCTTCCACTCTCCAAGTCCCTAATGAAGAATTTGGTCATAGTTGAGTGTCCTCATGCACTTGGGTCTTCCAATGCAGTAGCCAGCCACCGTGGATCTTAATATTTGACCAGAGCTTGTATCAGACTAAGGATTATCTCCTCATCCTTCCAAGCAACCAGCCATATGCTTTCCAAACATAATGTCTCTGTTTTCTCTGATCCCCGTAATGGAACAAAATGAACCTTCTTTTGTCTAGGATTGCTCAATCATCAACTATCCTTGATGATTTCTTTCTGATTCGCCTTCTTAGAATTCTGCAGTATATATAAGTAGAAAATTAAATAGTATAGAATCGTGTGACTGCTTGAACCAACATGACTTGTAATATAAAAATAAAAGTTCTGGGAATTGTTTGACTGCATGTTTGGGAGGTTAGGCAGGCTAAAAGTATAAAATCTTCTCAGAGCTAAAGAATCTAGCTTCTACTAAAGGATTTTTACTGAAGAGCAGCCTTCATAGTTCCTGAAGATTAGGAAAACTAATTTAGCATGATAATGGAAACAAATGAATCAATGCAATAGAAACATACTGTACCACTGAAGCTGAAGCATCAAGCTGGCAGCTAATGCTCTGATCTTTTCTGAATCTAAATCCTTCAAAATCTAAACATGCTCTGGTCAAGCAAAAAATCTAAACAAGCAGCAGGTGGTCAGTTTAACATAGCTAAATGCATGTTTTGCTGCATGAATTAATAATACCACTGAACTGAGTATAGGATTGTTCATAAAACAAAACTAAAGAGTAGCCTTGAAACAATTCTCATCGGAATGGAGGCCACCAACTAAAAGGTTGCAGGAATTTATAACTATGAATCTTTGGTATAATGGTTTGAGATTCAGAGTGGAGCATTTATCTACATAAACAGCTCCCTGGCTTTATGAACAGAATTTTTGTAAATCTAATAGACAAACCATGCATTTATTTCCTATTATCGCATAACAAGGATTTTTCTAGAAGCATGATTATGCGATGATAGGAGCATGGTTATTTCCTTGTGTGGTTGCCATCCAATGGTTGTCAACTTTTGAGTCAAGAAAAGGATGTTTTCATAATGATAATATGACCATCAATTCATAGTCTTATTTTTTCAGAGATCATCTTGTCATTATTATCAGGAAAGCCAAGCCAAACATATCACAGTTTGTAACATTGGGAGATTGTTACAGATGAAATTTGCTCACCACATAAGTAAAATGAACTGAAAAAGGTGAGACTCCACAATGACCAACAAAACACAATACAATACAATATTCATTATCCATTCGCTAAATATATGACCAAAGCACACTAATCTGACCTCAAATTGCTGAAAGTGAGCCATATGCAATACTGGAAAGCTTGTTCCTGACAGTACCAAAGTCCATCAGGTACTAATCACATCCTAATAATCTGGCAACTGTATCAATTGACAACCACAATATTATTATTCAATAGCTCCCTACCAAACAAATTGGAAGGCAAAACAGTCATCAGCTCTTACATTTGGATCGGAACAAATCCCATCTTGCATCTGCATCAAGGATATGATATGAAATATGTGCCTCTGCAGTTGCTAAAGGACATCCCCAGCGCCTGCTGGTTCAGTAGCGACGTTGCCCAGCCCCTAAATCCACCATGCGAGAAAAAAAAAAAATCAATTTTCACGCAAAAAAAAAGGCTCAAAAATCAAAATCACATCATTCAACAAGCAGAGGCCGAGCAAACATAAAGCAAATCGAACCTGGCACCAAAGGCTGCTTTGATGGCCAACTGAGATAAAAAAAAAACTTTGTTGTTATCAAAACTACTCCAACAAATACAAAGGACATGGAACTTACCAAAACATCACTATGCATGGTGATAGATTTGTCGAGAACTCCTAGAACTCAAGCCTTCCCTTTACCATTATCAAGTTCCTTTTCAGATGCAAGGTTCCTCTTGTCCTCAATATTTTGGGAACAAAAACTGCAAACTGTATTTGTTCGACAGGAAACAGTGGTAGGCAAAAACTGCAAACACTAAATCTGCAAATCTGAATTTGTCGGGCAGAGGACAAGACTGGGCATCACCTAAACATTGCAGAGTCCAGAATGACTACAAGACCAAACTCAGATGCTACTTCACAATCTGACCGTTTGACTTGATGAATTAAATCCAAATTCTGAAAGACTGAACATCATGATATATGAACACGAATACATGATGTCCAGTATGAGCATTCAGCATGATACAAGTTCTCAACACTTTTGCATACAGAAAGCTCTATCTACACACATACATGCACGAATTGACTAACTAAAACTAAATTAGAAGAACCAATTGATGACAATAGTCTCAAAGAATTAGGTAAAATGGACCGCACGCTAACCCAAGTTTATTAGCATGCTCACATCAAAATGTAGCAATACAGCTACTAAGTTCAGGTTGAATCAAGAAGGCCGCACGCCACACATGGGCTGGTAATCAAAATTAAGTGAATACGCAGTCGTTCCTAACAAAATCCGAAAACACAGATGATTCACTTTCCCCCTCTAGCAACCAGGAGAGGACAGGAGAACAGGGCACGCAAGGAAGAACAAGGAGAAATAGAGCCGCACCTCTCGCCCACCCCCAGTAGACGTTGCATCGGGGAAGCCTCCGCCGCAGAGCACAGGACGCCCCTCCCCTAGTCCACCACAAAACGTCAAAACCCCAGCACGGTCCGCCTGCGCGTGGGCGGGACAATGAAGAGGCGCTCCTCGGGGCGCAGCAGCGCTGGTACCGGGGCCGGCGGTGCGGCGCCTGGAGAAGCGCGACGGATGGGGGCGGCGGCGACGTGACGTTCTGCTGCGCGAGGGGGCACCGAGCGCCGGGGCGACGGATGGAGGCGGTGACGGCCGTGACGTCCTGCTGCGGGGACGGGGTAAGCGAGGGAGCGACGGCGCGAGCGAGGGAGTGGAGGCGAGGTTGAATGAGGGGGTGATTTGGCATGTTCTAGGGCAACGTATCAAATGAACCTAACCTCTCCGTGTAAATCATACAAACTTCTAATTTAAGTCACCTGATGTTGATCTAAGGAGACACGTGGGAGAGATGGAAGGGGACATTTGTAAATGTGTGATTAGGAGCGAGCGGTTAAGCGTAAAATTAACCAACTCCCTACGCCCCTTGAATCAACATCACGTGGCCTAGATTAGAGTATAGATTCGGGCAGGAGCAGCCGCGTACGTGAGCGAAATTACAAAGAAGCAAGTTATGTGAGCGCGGCCGCACGGGGTTACGTACGTGAATGCAGCGGGTTAACTGGCGTTTGCAGTGGCATCGGCGCATGATTAATTGGGCAGCCAAACGGACGCCGTTCCATTAAGACTACGGCGAAATAGCAAATTAGTGCTCCTTTGCTTTTCGGTAATGATCTAACTCGGGCGTCTATCAGGTTTCGGACGTAGTGCCCGCTGACTCGACAGCTCGCCCACCGCTCAGCGTGCCCACACTTATACTCGCACAACTCTCCTCCACTTTCCCTTCCTCGCGCTCTCCGCCCACTCCGCCGTGTGCTCCTCCTCCGCTCTGGCCTAGGCAACGCTCGCCTCCCGTCTCTCCTGATTTGTACAGCACGCCCGCCTCCTCCGGCTTCCTCCGCCCGTGCCCCTCCGCCTACGCTCCCTCTCTGCCGGTCTTCTCGCACGCCACCCTGTGCGCCGCCATGGTGGATGCGGCGACGGCGGCGGCCGTGCAAGCGCCGAATCCAGTGACTACTGTCGTGGATCCGGTGGCTGTTGTGGTGATGCGCTTCCTTCCCTGATGAGCCGACTCCTCCCATCCTGCTCTCTCCTACCGGATCTGACAAAGTAGGTCACGATTACCCCCATATCGGAGGCCTCCTTCTTCTCCTCCTCTTCTCTCCTCCTACTTCTTCTCCCCCCTCCTGCGCCCTCCCGACAATTTTTCCTTTTTATTTCATCTTCATTTTTTCGGTTGCATCTTGTTTCTACAGCAGGATTCAAGTTGTTTCAGATTCCTTAGGTAATTTGTTTCAATAGGCCTGCAATGTTTGTTTTAGGATCAAATTGTTTTGGTTGTTCAAATGCCCTTTGCCATTTGTTTCATTTTTCGTTCTTCTGTTGTTGCAACAGAGGGGTTCCATGTTTCCACAAGTACTTTATTTTCAGTTTGTTGTTTCAGCAGAACAAACTTTGTTATTTCATATGTTCGGGCATCTCGTTGTTTCACTAGTTTTTTTTTCATGGTTTCTCAGTGTGGTGGCGATGTTGGAGGCGGGGACGAATCTGTGGGGCGCGCTAAGCGGGGGCAGCTAGGGGAGCGGATCGGCGTGGCCAGTGAGCCGGCCATTACCTTGGCACGGCTGTGCCGGTCACTCCCGCTGCGGGAGGAGGGGGAGGAAGCCCATGCCGCGATGTTTGATCGCACAGAGGCGGCCTCAACGCAGCTGAGGACTACCAAGGTGCGCCTCGCGCTTGCCATCTCCATTCTCCGCATCGGACCACGCAGGGCTTGTCGGGGAGGAGACGGGGGGTGGGAGCCAACGGTGGGTGGCGCGTGCGGAAGAAGACGGTGTCCTGGGAAGGGGGTGTCCGGACGTGGGTCCGTCTCCGAACGTCCGAGCGATACTGCAGCCCTTTGCCTTTTCTTGTTTATTATGCACATGGCTAATACGCTGGAGACTTGGGAACGAAGGGATTATATAATAGGATGTCAGATGAAGCAAGCGTGAAGGCAAAAGGTTGATGCCGCCGGGTAACAGGAGCTCTCGTCTGCTGTGGCACCGTCAGATGCATACACGGTCAGAAAGACAGAGGTCCGTCGCCGGTTGCTTCGGAGGCCTCTGCTTGAATTCCTTACGAAAAATAAAATTGTACTGCAGAGGCCTAGGAATTGTCTTGCGGCACGGGATGAAGAGGAAGAAGAAAGGGTGGAATTCTGTCAATTCCTCAGACAAGTGCTGTGCCTGCCGATGCCGAGGAGGCTGAATTCCTTCAAGGAAGATCGTGTCCGGACGTTACTGTGGCTGTCCATTGTTGTAGGGATCAGAACATAGGGTTGCTCTTGCTCACGTATTATATTAGCAAGCAAGACGTTGCTCGTAAGGAGTTTCAGTGTGTCTGCTAATTATATTAAGGATGGGCTCCAGATTGTGCTGATTGTAACCCTGTTTACAAACCCCTAAACTTCCTTTCTTTCTTTTTCCTTTTTTTTAAAAAAAAACATTCCTGACGCAGTGGCTTATGAGGTGGTGTACTGGGGCGGCTTTTGCCAAAAAAAAAGAAGAAAGGTTTTGTTATGCATAGATTACGTAACTGTAGGCTTTTGTATAGGCACGTGATGGACGACGGCGAGGCGCTTTGGAATCTCAGCATCTATGCAAAGGTGCGTTGTGAATATCCGCGTGACCGTGTGTCGGTGTGTGAACTGTGAACCCGTTGCAATCTCCAATTAAACTAAAATAACAGACAAAATCCTTCTTCACCTTGCTTGCTGCGAGTACTACATCTCTTCTCTCCTATAATTAGATTTGTAAACAGAGCCTACCTTCCATCGAAATCTACAGCCACGAGTATATTTAACCATGATCTAAGTTAAAATCTACAGTCACGTCTTGATCCAATCTTGATCAAGGACTGTGATCCGAAGTTTGTCCACGACTCACCATCCACAAACTCACCCCCTCCCCCGTCCCCGATCCCGTCTCCGCGAGGCCGCCCGCGATCAGCGCGCGATTCCGTGATCAGCGGCGCCCCCCGCCCCCTCGCGACGCGTGAGCCGGGGCCAGGAGATGGCGGCGGCGGTTCCACTCGTGCTCGCGCCTAGGGTTTGCACACCCACTCCTCCATCCTATGCGCCACGCCTTCCTGCTCCGCCGCGGCCTCCTACTCGGCCACCCCATCACCGCGGCGTCCTCGTCTCAGCCTGCTCCGCCGCCTCGCCGCCCTCCCATATCCTCCGCCACCTACCTCCTCCCCTGCCGAGATGCATCGAGATGCTCACGCGGGCGCGCGTGCTCTTCCATGACGAGCCCACCAGCGGCCTCGACAGCGCCGCCTCCTACCAGGTCATGAGCCACATCGCGCGCATCGCCGCCCGCGACGGCATGACGGTCGTCGCCCCCTAATAGAAAAAGGATGTCGTTTTGGAACAACGCGACTATGCCGCAACCGCGAGTCTTGCCGATCGGTGTAATGTTTCTTTGACTCGATTTGATTGGATCACACTTGCCTTCTATTCCGGTGGGGAAATCGTGTTATTGTTGTCGCGGCTATAGGGATCCGTCCAACCCCGCTTTGCTCTTCCTAATACCCCTAAATCGAAACCTACCTGCTTCCGGTCGCACCGTCGCCGGCGTCCTTGCGCCGCCCTCGGCTTCGATTTGCTCATCTGGTGTGTGGATTGATTCGTTTTGGTGGTGAGTTTTCCTTTGATTTTGCGGTGTTTGTTTATCCGTTTTCCAATTTTCTTGATGCAGGTTCAGTGCTGACATGAGTATAATGCCCACAAATCTGCAGATTTGATCGGTGTCAGGAGGCCTGATGACGAAGCAAAGACGTACCACAGAATCGGTGTCAGTGAGGCCGAAGGCGCATTAGCATTCAACGTGCAGTCCCCTGACTCCCTGCGCTCTAAAATCTCGCCAGACGACTGATGTGGCCAACTGGGATGGAACATAGGAGAGCTGGCCACGACGCATGCATGCATCGCTGTTTGGTCGCGATCTGGCATGGCATGCATTCTGGCTTCGCTTTGGTAGCTGATGCAGATTTGTAGTACTAGGTCCACGCCGCCATTCGAATCGCACACTGTAGCCCCAGGAGCAACTCCGAGCCGCTGAGCCCGACGAGTTCAGCACCGTTGAGCCTGACGACTCCACCGCCGCTGTGCCCGAGTGCACAGGGATCTGCTCGTCTTCAACATGGTGGCCGAGCTTGTCAACGAACAGGTAATGTCAAGTTGTTAACATCGCCACTCCATTTGGTTGATCAATTATTATCTTCTCTATATGGCCTGCAAATCAGATAGGTTGGATTGTAGTTTATTGCCTCTAAGATAAGAACTGTGGTCTGTGCACAAGAATTTCTCTACCAATTGGTCTGGAGCACGGAGTGGAGTCCGCAAATCTTTGTTTTGTCAAGGTTGATTCAATGGCTGTTATTTGCAGGGTCGGTGCCACTGGGCTCATAAGTGAGTGGATTAACATCCAAAATAATCACTCTGTTCGGCTGTCTGGTACGGTACGGCTGACTGGCTGATTGTTCTGAGAGAAAAACACTGCTGAGTGGCTGACTGGTGCTGGCTGGTATGGGTAGCCGAACAGAGCCAATATGTTGTTTTATGGGAGAGATCTCAATTGTATTTCTGGGGGGGGGGGGGGGAGGGCTACACCAACCAACGGGACTACTTTTTTTAAATGGATCATTTCCCATTAACCTTTTCACTCTATTTTCCCCAAATCCCAGGATTATATTTCTGGTCGCTATTGACAGGTCCACATCAAGCTCCAACATACTGTACCATGTCTATGAGGTAATACTGTTACCAGCAATATTTCGATTTTATGGACAACCGAATAAACATTCTTCTCCTATTTTGATGCTGCTGCTGGCTGCTGCCACCTGGTAAGGATTTTAATTTCAACATCATCACGCTTCTAATGCCAAGTTCTAACATCAGCATGGAAACATTTTTTTCCCCTTGATTGGAAAGACAGAAAGAGAAAAAAAAAAAGGGCTCATCAACACCTTTGTTAAATCATAGAGACCAATCCCTCTCCTCTCTTGCTACACGTACGATTTACTCATCCTAATGTATGCGCAACTGTGCTGGTTATCACTGATCCAAATGACCATACTGGCTGGTTATCTTTCTTACAACTGTAGGAATTTATTATTTTGCTGGATTTTTCAGCTGTTACAGCAATTGAATAATTTATTGAATAGTCGCCACAGTTGAAGGACTGAATAGTCATCCCAAACAAAACGTTAACTATCTTTCAGTTTCCCTAAGCATTTGCCACTTCCTGAACAAAATGGAAGCTAAAAAAAGTTCTGAAATGAATCTGCTGGAGGGAGAAACCTGAACCTTGTAGCTGTGTGCATGCCCAACTCATATACCTTGCCCAGGGACAACTTCCATGATATATTTGTGCTTGGCCTGGACTCTGAATGTGTGCAGCCATGTCCTTTACTAGGTCTTCCCCTGGTTCCACTGCCTTGAAAGGCCGCTGTGTCAAATTGTCAAGATAATTTGTGAATCATTTGAAGTTTTGACTGCTTGTACCATACTTCATTGCCTGGTTTCAGTTTATTTATTGGGATCTTTGTGCCCACCACTGCTTTATATATTGTGCTGCCTTGATTTAATGTAATTTATTTTAGCCAAAATATTTCACATTGTGCTGGGTTATTTGTTGATTTCTGCTCATTTCAGATTCCTATTGTTTTAAAGGGGAAAAAAAGATCAATGGAGGCAAAGTTGGCATTCTCCCAGGATAGTTTCGATAATCTGCACAGCAAAGTGTGTGGGTCTTCTCGGGTACATGTTCTTTTTTTCCTCCTAAAATGTCTCTTTTGTCAATTATATTGCTTCAAACATCATACCACTTGTTTCATAGTTAGTGTTCAGACAGTTCTTATGGATGGGGATGCTGCCAGTGTCAACCTCAGGTTGTTGCATGGAAATAGAGATGGCTGATGCACTATTAGTTGTACACAATTTGTTGCTGCAACAACTTTCATGTTTTAACACAGTTCGCTATTATCCTTAGGAGTCAGGACAGGAGTACATCTAATATTTGGCAACTCATAATAAAAGAGGGCTCTGTTCTGTGTCATGGTTTGTGTAATCAGATTGATAATTTCTTTAAGCAAAGTAGGATTGATAAAGTGTGCACGCATATATATGATTATAGGAAAGTTCATGCCAGAATTTATATTGGAACAATGTAGGTAGGCTTGTAAAAGAGTTTACAACTTTAATTTTCATGCTATGGATTAAAAATCTTAATCTATCTTAATATTTACTTCATTTTTAAGGGACATATTATCCTTTTTTTCCGTAGCGTTAGCACGGGCATGTAACCTGTGAATACATCTCTATGGATTACAAGAACCTGGTAATTGAAATACGCTCTGCCTCTTGAGCTTCTCCATATGCATTTTATATTATTACATCAAAATTTAACTTACAGAAAGTGCTGGTAGGGTGCTGCGAAGTGCAAATCCGTTCATAGTTGGTACCTGTGAAAATTGATCCTACCTATTTTCCTTCCATAGTTGGAATTTGTGCGTACCTAAAAAAGTTACCTATCGTGACCCATAGCGTTAGCACGGGCAATATTGTTGGGCATGTTATTGATATTTTTATTTTTAAGCGATTATACAGATTAATACTAAATGGTTTTCCATTTCAATTCACACTTGCAGGTGCGACAAGTTACTATGCCGGCAGCATGGAACGGCTTCACTGTCGGTCGTTGTAGCTGCACCGCGGCATAATCCAGCTCTGGTTGCGCTCCTCGGTTGGCCTCCTAGGCAACTAGACGATCTGAAAGTCGATACATGGTCCTGATCGGACATTATAGATTGGTTCCACCCCTGCTTCTGATTGTTTATTTATATTGATTTTGATAAAAACACCAGACCACCTATAGACTTAATTATACAGTACATGAAACCTTCTTATGCCAAATCGTTTTCCGGAATGTAAAAATGCTCAGATAAATTTGGTAATATAACTTTGTTATGCTTTCTTAGTACATATGGTTGTTTTCAAGTGCTCCCTAAAAATAACCCATAGCGTTAGCACGGGTATTAGAGAAAATACACAGTTGTCATCTTTATAGTCCGTAGGGCTTGTGGTGCTGTCTCAAAGATCATTTGTTTAATTATTTTTGCAAAATTTGTTGTGGGACAATTTAAGAAGTGAAGAATATGCTGCTGGACATTGTAATGTCAAAATTTATTCGCAGACATTACAAATTCATGCTTCTTTGCTGAAAGAGACGATTATTTTATTTATTTTCCAGTTTATTCGCCAACAGCATATTAGACATTTCTTGAGTATCACAGCAAACTTTGCTACGTATTTTTCCTTCTGAAAAATCTCCATTCTTATCGCAAGGGTTCCGTGCATGTCTTTCAATCGTAGTCTAGATATTCCTTTGCAGTTTGGACCATCCATATTCCATTCCCCCAAGCAACCGCGTACGTACAGAAGTAGTGTATCCCTCTAATCTAGAGACCACAATTAGTTATCCTTTTTGTATTATTATAATCAATTCTATTATCATTAGTTAGTGCTGTAGTGCAGCGCAGAATAGAATTAGCTTCCTTGACCTCCCATTTGATCTGGCCACAGGCCTGCTGACCCCACCCCACCCACGACCCTGATCCGGTCCACACGGGAGACGAGACGGGGATAGCATGCAGATGCCGCCCGCCGCGGCAGCAGCCCAGTGAATCCTTGCTTGCCCACCACTTCTACTTCTGGTTCTACTTGTACACCAAGAGAAGAGAAGAGAAGACGAAGCCCCCAACCAACCGGCACCGCACCGGCCATGGTTCTGGTTCGGCTTGGCGTTGGCGACTCCCACACACTTGCCCAACCAACCACACGCGCGCGTGGTCCTCACCCTCCTCTCCCCTTTTCCCCTTGCTTGTATAGTATAGTTGCCGAATTGCCATCGCCAACCGCCTCCTTCCTCGGCCAGGCCTTCTTCTCCGACCAGCCAACCAACCAACAGCCCCACCAAGGAACCAGGCGCAAGCCAAGCCCGGACGATGAAGAGGGAAGGGAGGCAGCACGGCACGGTCCGGATCAGCCGCAGCAAGGTGCTCAAGACCGCCGCCGCTGCCGCAGGCGAAGACGCCGAGGCGTTGGCGGTGGCGCCGGGGGCGGCGAAGCCGACGAACGCGTCGAGGAGCACGGGCAAGTGCCGGCGGCCGCGGTGCGCGGGGTGCCACGCGCACCCCGTCACCAAGGCGCGGGACAAGGCCAAGGGCGCGCACAAGCTGCGCGCCTGCGACGTCGCGCTCAACCACCGCCTCGTGTCCTGGCGCGTCGTCGACCACCAGGGGGAGGGCGGCCGCGCCGTCCCCGACTACAGGGGCAAGTCCGCCTCCTCCCTCCTCGCCTACCTCGCTGGCAGCACCGGCAACAGCTGGCACGAGGACGACGACGACGGCGCCGGCGGGATCGGAGCGCCCGACGCCGGCCTCTCTGACCTCTACGACCTCTTCGTCGGCCGCCGCGCCGACGACCAAGAGGCCGATCCTGATCCGGCCCCGCGTCTCACTGACTTAGATGATGTAGGAGAGATTCAAGCGATTGGACAGCAGGGGCTGCTGCTGCTGGATGATGGCAAGGAAGATGGGGATGCCGACGAGGAGGAAGGAGAAGACGACATGGGCTTCTGCATGGTCGGCATCACCATCGCGGTGGAGTTCTCCGACGGCGAGGAGGACTGGATCGTGGTGGAGGAGGTCTGATCGGCTGATCCCTCCCCATTCCATTCCATGTCGTCGATTTGGGAACCTCAATGCCGAACTGCGAATAAGAACATGCCCATCCTCTGTTGGTGGTGTGTATGTGTATATACTACCTACTGCCCTGCTGTTCCTTAATTTGCTTGTGTCCGTCCATGTGCATATGGTGACTGTTAAAACTGATTGTGGTCATGTATTATTATTACATGACATGATTCAAAAATATCAATGAATTTCTCGTCTGTGAATGAATAATAAAGTGGAGAAGTGGATTCTTCTTCTGTTCTTGGTGATTTTCCACTTATCTATGATTGAAACTGAATTTCCCCTCACAGAGGGTCTGGGTCATCTCAACATGTTCCCTGTGTTCGTTCTTGTTCCTGTTCCTTCCCATTTTCTGCTCTGCAGGTCCTGTGTTATTGAGTTGGTTCAACTCTTGCTCTGCAAAATTGTTCCTATTCCTTCCCTTTTTCTGCTCTGCAGGTACTCTGTTCTGGAGTTGGATCAACCCTCGCTCTGCAAAAATTGGATAAATTCAATATTTTTCAATTCCTCTCCTTATGCTGTTTCTTACCAAACTTATTACTGTATTTCTTGTTTCAGTTTCAAGTATCATGGACCCTACTATTGTTTGGTGACCTACATATAACTCCTGGTTGTTGCATTATATTGGGTTCCATTTTTAATTATTTGACATCTACCTACTCTACCCTTATTCGCTTTCTCAAGTTTCGTCCATAGTTCTATGCAAAACTCAATGCAAGCATACATTTTCTTCATTCTGAAAGGAGAGAGCTTTTACCTCTGTGTTCATTGCCTGTACTTATATCAGTGGTCACCAAGTTTCAGCAGATGCAGTCATTATCATCTTACCATTTGATGGCTGTGTTTCAACGGTTTATTGGTGGAAGGTTAATGGCCCATGAGTTTGAACAGGCACACAAAATAATGATTCTCTCCCAGACAACTGTATAGTGACCCTAAATTAATCCCTTGCTGCATAATGGTCCTGAATTCCTGATGTGTCAATTTTTTAGTCTTCTCTCCTTTTTTTTGACCACCAAACTTCAGTTATACCACTAATCTGCCTTTTTACCATCCAAATGAATCCCCTACCTCCTTGGCATCAACCTGTAGAACGGTGTACAAACAAAGACCTTGAGGTAACTCCATTTTCTTTATTATACTTTGCACTGAAAACATATACTGAAGGGTCTGACGACATATGCATATCTGAGGACTACTAAAGTTCCAACATGCTGCTGCTGCACAATTGCCATCCAACTATTGCCAGAAAAATTGCTGGCCTCTTGCCCATGCAGAGATCCCACCGTGAAATCAGTGGGGCCTTGGCCGCTTCGAACCTAGTGTGTGATAGATAGTTGCAAGTTCCCATCTCAGGAAGGAGTGGCTGACGATGCACTGGAGGAAGGAATCAAGGAATCCGGGTTTTTACATTGTAGTAATAACAGAGGGTCTCAGATGGCGACAACCGACATGCCGATGGACTGGCATTACCTCCTTAATGATGCTTGTGTGCTCTGTGGATTTCACCCCACCGACAGGTACTGCAGGAATGCACAAAAAACAGATGATTTTTTTACCAACATTTACAATGTCGCTCAAGAAATGTAAGGCAAATCAAGTTAAAAGCTTTCGCTAGATCATGGTCAAGCAGAAATAACGATTGTCCACGGCCGCGCCGATACGATACCTAGAAGAGAAGAAAGCTCGGCTGTAGCTTGGCGGAGCACCGCGCCCGGCATCCAGTCCAGCAAACGTTTGGCATCATGGCCGGTCTAGCATGGCCCGTTAACGGCCTATTACTGCCGGCCCAACACCCCCGGCCACTCC
Organism: Eremochloa ophiuroides; assembly: GCA_038502445.1. Taxonomy (NCBI): domain Eukaryota; kingdom Viridiplantae; phylum Streptophyta; class Magnoliopsida; order Poales; family Poaceae; genus Eremochloa; species Eremochloa ophiuroides. The sequence goes on from JAHLJS010000003.1 coordinate 105,936,691, forward strand.
CACAGACAACATGAACGCGCCAAACGAGCAAGGTGAGATCCGATGCCTGTCAGTTACACCTTTCTCACTCTTCCTATCCTATTGCTGAAGTCACGGCCCTTTGGGAACGTGGGTTTCGTTCCGGAGGAACAGCTCTCTCACAACACCACAGGATTCAAAAAATGCAGTCCGAGCTCATGTTTTCACCAAGACCTAGGCTTCCGTCGATGCTCACCGTTTGCTCGCGCCGTCGGACGAAGAAGAGGAAGAAGAAGAAGAAGAAGAAGACGAGGGCGGTCGTCGTGGACACGAGCAGGCCGGAGCAAAGCGCCTCCAGGCCACCTCCAGGCCGGAGCAGAGCGCCTCTAGAGTGTCTCCAGGCCGCCTCCGCCGGGTCGGAGGACACAACAGCGATGGCGCTGCGGCCGAGCTCCCTCTCCGACGAGAGCGTCCGCGCTGGGGCCGAGCAGCCCCGTCCACACCCACACCCGCTCCGCCCAGATCTACACTGGCCACCGCGCTGCCTGGATGGAGGCCGAGCGCCGACGCCGAGGCCCGCGCCGAGCGCCTCTAGGGCCGCGCCAGCGCCGGGGAGAAGGAGGAGAAGGGGGAGCGAGCGGCACGCGCGGCCATGCGTGGAGCGGAGTGAGCGGCACGCACGGCTCTTTCTTTCTTGCTCATGCGCTTTCCTATCCGAACGGGTGGAGGAGGAGCGAAGGAAAGGGACGGAGGAAAGGGATGCGCTTCCTATCCTGTGTCGGTGATTTCCTATTCCTATCCTACGCCTCCCCCTAGAGCCAAAGGAGGCCTTAAAGGGGAAACACCTTTCTCACTCCTAAATACCAGTGCCGGTGCGCTGCAATGGCAAACTAACTTCTAAAATTAATTGGTAATTTTATTGTCCACAATATATTAGTGATTCCCATTTAACTAGTGATTTTATTGTCCACAAAATATTAGTTATCCCAACCGAGTTTCTAGACGCTTAAGTTAGCTGGTTCCTACATGCATGGAACATCATATGTGTGCTTTAGTCTTGTTTATCATCACAATTGACCATTGTATTGGAACGAATATATTTGCATATAGTATATGAACTTAAAAGAAAGAAGGAGAAAGCTTTTACTTCGTTCTAAGTTAATTATTACCTGTATATCTTTCAACGGATACGTACAATCATTATCATATGGCTGTGTTTCAACGGTTCATTGGTGGAATCTTTGTAAGGAGTACTATTTTTTTTTTTGCACACAAAAATAATGATTCTCTTTCAAACAACTATTAGTGACCCTAAAATAAATAATACCTTACTTTCATATGCACTAGTACAGAAAAGCTCTATACAAGCGGTGGCAAAGATATTTTTACAGGCGTTTTTTCAAACCGTCAGTGAGAAAGGCCAGTACAAATCACAGACGGTGGTTTAGAAAACCGCCAGTACAAATCGATTTGTACTGGCGGTTATCTTAACCAAACCGCTAGTACAAATAGTTTTGTACTGGCGGTTTTCTTAGCAAACCGTCAGTACAAATCGGTTGTACTAGTGGTTTTCTTAGCAAACCGTCAGTACAAATATTTTTCGAAAAAATAGAAATCGGGCTAAGAAAACAGAGATTTTTTTTTTAAATAAGGGGAGGCAGCCACCGGCCAGCGCCCGCCCGTCTCCGTCGAAGTCGCGGCATTTTTCGCGCAAAATTCGCGTGCTACGCGGCCGGCGGGATTTGAACCTGCAACCTCTGCTTCGCGCGTGCCCCCTCTAACCACTCCACGCATAGTTCACTTGTGGCTGAATAGTATTAGGTTCGTCACGTATTGTTACGTAACCGATAGAAAACTGATTGTTTGGGGTTCTAAACAAAGTCAAATAAAAAAATTATCAACTACAAAGTTGCATAACTTTTCGAGATCTACAACTTTTATGTAGACAGTTTTTTCATCCGAGGCTTTTTTCAAAAAGTCAAAATTCAAATTTCAAACTTTGACCGTATTTTACGTCAATAAGATGATTTTAAATAAAAAAAATTTCAACTACAAAGTTTCATAACTTTTCGAGATCTACAACTTTTATGTAGACAGTTTTTTTATTTGAAGTCATTTGAAAAAAATCAAATTTTTTAAATTGTCACCGATCTGTACACGCGGTTCACTTCAGAAACAGACTGTAGAAATCGATTTCTACAGAGGAACCGCCTGTAGAAATGCCTCCATTTCTACAGGCGATTTTCTTAAGATAACCGCCTATATAAATTGGTTTTCTACAGGCGGTTTTCTTAACAAAACCGCTTGTAGAAATGGGTGCATTTCTACAGGCGGTTTTGTTAAGAAAACCGTCTGTAGAAATCGATTTCTACATGCGGTTTTAGATTTTGGCCCATCATTTGATTTCCAGTGACGTCCGATAATCAAAACCGCCTGTAGAAATAAAAGTGTGGCGTCTGCGTAGAGCTTTTGTATACTAGTGATGGTCATATGGTCCTCATGATGTCCAAGTAAATGTCTTTTTTTTTTTTTTGCTTTTTTCTACCACTGATGATGAATTAAACTTGAGTTATAATACTTACTAGTGTGCCCTTTATTACCATCCAAAGGAATACCCTATCTTCTTGTGTATATAAATGTACCTACATGTACTAGATATATGCCCGTGCGGACCGTGCCGTGCATAGATGTCTTCTTGTGTGTGTATACTCCGTATGTAGCAAGGGAACCGACGCATAATACATGCTGAAACGAAACAGCCCAAGCGACGCGAACAGCCCAAATCTCACCAGAAAGTTGAGAAAGTCGCGCGGCGGTGACTTCCAAATTTCGGACACCGTACGTGTGCCTGAACATGCGTCAGTGCGTGCGTAGGGAGATCGCCGTGGTCCTGGTCTTCCTGTTCCTGCCGCGCGATGTACACGCCGACAGCCAGCAGAGAAGAAAGGTGGTGTGTAGCGGGCTGGGCGGATGGCCCGTCAACGGTCTATTACTGCCGGCCCAACACCCCGGCCACTCCCACAGACAGTGACAACATGATCGAACGTGTTGCCATTGTTTTAAAAAAAAAAACCTACAGTACATGATCGAAACGCGGCAAACGAGCAAAGGTGAGGCTGCCGGCTCGGCTACTCCTTTGCATTTGACAGATAAACGCTCTTCATGCGTTCGCTGCCTCGGATCCGAACCACGCGCACGGAACGGATACGGACTACACTACACGCATGGTCGAAGACGTCAGGTGCTAAAAAACTTAAACTTGGGACTCACGACACAGAGATAGAAATACATCGTGCAACATGCATGTGTATACACTTAGACTATCTCCAGCAATATAACTTAAAATATAAGACCTATTCAGCTTTTAGGTAACACTACAGGTAAAAAGTTCAATAACTCTATGGTTAAAAAACCAAGAAAATCTCAGGGGTCACATGGTGACGGGGGAGCCCGTTAACGTCTCGGAGGTTCACACAGGCTATATGTGACATGGAACGTTGGACTCGGGGCCTGAAAAACGTTTTCGGAAAATCACGCGGGTTATGTGAAGTGAAGAGTTGGGTTCGATGTATGACGGAGAAGATTGTTAGGTATAGTCCCACATTGGTAATTGATGGTGGGGGAGTTCAACATATAAGGTAGGGGCAGACCTCATCTATCAAGGTAGTCTTTTGGGTTGAGTTAAGCCCAAGGCCTAGGTATGTTGTGGACTCCGGTGGATTTAGGCCCCAGGGGCGCCAGCTCGTGGGTATAATGGGCTGGGCCGAATCCGCTGCGCACTCTAACAAATAATAAAGATTGGCAGATGATTGAGGATAGAATTGAAAACAGGCTCAGTGGGTGGAAAGGAAAATTCCTAAAAAAACTCAGTGCTTTCTAGTTTACCGATGTTTATGCTATCTTTTTTTTTAGTGTTCCCAAGAGGAGGACTAAAAAAATAGATTGCTTTAGATCTAGATTCTATTGGCAAAATGACCAACACAAGCGTATATATAGACTAGTCAAGTGGAAAATCTTGTGCCAGCTAAAATCGCAAGGAGGCTTAGGTATACAAGATTTATACATACAGAACAAATATTTGCTAAGCAAATAGTTATTCAAGTTGTTGAACGAGGATGGTATATGACAAGAATTGCTCAGAAATAAAAACATAAAAGATAAGACTCTAGGGAGTTGCGTTAAAAAACTAACTAATTCTCATTTTTGGAAAAGCCTGGTAAATGTCTAAGACACTTTTTTTTGGGTTTGGATCATTCCAAGTGAAAGACGGGTCGCAAACCTAATTTTGGCTAGATACTTGGTTAGGTGGCAAACCTCTAAAGGATAGATTCCCTTTACTGTTTAATATTGTAAGGAAAAAACAAGACTCTGTGGCTCAAGTATTTAGTTCATCACCGCTAAATATTTCGTTTGGTCAAAATTTAGTGGGGACAAATTTGAAGAATTGGCATAGCATTGTTACTTCTTTGCAAGAGGTGAATTTACAACAAGAAAGAAATGTTTTCATATGGGGTTTACACTTATCAAGAAGTTTCTCGGTCAAATCTATATACGCTGCGTTAATTAATAATGGAGTGGAAGTATCGCAGGATATTTGGCAAATTAAAGTTCCTTTAAAAATAAATTTTTTTTTGTGGTACCTAAAAAAGAGTGTGACGTTAACTAAGGACAACCCTGTTAGACGACACTGAAATGGTGACATGAAGTGTTGCTTTTGCCACTGTCCAGAAACCATTCAACATCTGTTTTTCTATTGTGTATATGCCAAATTCTTGTGGCGAGCGGTACATTTATTGTTTGGCTTACCACCCCAAAGGATTGAATGACCTTTTTAACGGGTGGTCAAAAAAGGCTTCTAAAAATTATAACCAATTGTTATTAATTGCAGCATCGGCACTTTGTTGGGCTGTTTGGATAATAAGGAATGAGGTGGTTTTTGACAAGTGTAGACTAAAATCATTTTTCAGGTATTATTCAAAGGAACTCATTGGTTACGGCAGTGGGCACTATTGCAGTGGCGTGATGATTTTAGAGATGAGTTACTCTCGGCTGGGCAACATCTTGAGACGTCGGCTTTACAATTTTTTGGTTCCAATGGGTGGCTGTCAACAAGATTTATTGGTTTTACGCAGTCAAGAACTGTGTGTGCTTTGTTTGTTTTTATCGGCTTGTCACTAGTCGAGTTAGCCGCTGAGCGAAATTTTATAATAATTGGTATGATCCTATCACTGGATAGATGAAGCTGGATATAAACTATCCATTATCTAAAAAAAGATTTAAAAAGAATTTTTTCCGTGAATGGGTCTTCAAGAGAAACAATACACGTTCTCTCTGTTTATACGCAAAATAGATCTTGGTACTCTGTTGAAGACTTATTGTATTATCAGAGACTTATTTTGTGTTTACATGCCCTTAAATTATATTATTGAAGACAGTCTTAGAGTTCCCTTTGGTATAAATCATAAAATGCTTATAAAAGCAATGTATCCAAGAAATTCAAAAAGGTCTTATAGTTTGCAATTGAGAGATTACTTATGATGGCTACTTTCTACCTTATTGATGGTGTAGTAAGCTAGGGACAATTGCGGTCCTGTTTAGATGAGTTTGATTCTTTAAAGGTGTTTTTTTCCTCTAGTTTTAAAATCTAGATTTTGTGCAAAAATCAGCGGGGTGTTTATCCTTCAGTTTTTAAGAATCTGATTTCATTTAAGACTCTATGGATTGTAAAAATTGGCAAAAGCTAGGTGGCTACAACTTTCTAGTTTTTAAAAATATGGCAAAAACTGGTGCAAGAAATCAAGACTGTTTGGATCCCACCTAGTTTCTAAAAGGCAGATTTTTAAAAACTGATAAAAACTAAGGGATCCAAACACGGCCAGCATTGATGCTCTCGTTTCCAACTCTAATTGCATGTTTGGCTCTGTTTTCTTAATTTTACATATTTGCCTCTAGTTTTTTAATCCAGATCTACTGATTGCTCTTGCTTCTCTCGGATCAGTGAGAAGCTGGTAATTAATGAGACATAAAAATGTTTGAAGACAAGGAGGGAAAAGACTAAAGTGCCCATCCCTTGTCCAAAAACACACAGGCTCCCCTGCACCTGGTGGCTGGCTAGTGGAGTGACGTTGCAGTCCTGCTGCTCGAGGAATAAGAGATGATATTACGACGGAATAAGAACCATAACTATGTCACAATCTCATAAACAATGTTTAATTGTACTCTCAGTTTCAAATTGTGATATACTCCCTCCGTCCCATAGTAGATGACATTATGGGAAGCGTGCGGGTCAAACTTTCTCAATTTTAACTAGATTTATAAAAAATACGTGCAACATTTTTATTTCTAAATAAATTTGTTAAAAAACTAGATTTAAAGATCTTTCCAATGATACTAGTTGTGTATGTTCGATATGAATACTTTTTAATATAAAATTAGTCAAAGTTGAAAAAAATTGACTTATTAGGAAGTGAGAATGACATCTATTTTGGAACGGAGGGAGTAGTCTGGAACACGGGAAAAATTCCTATTCCTACTTTTTTCTGTGAAATTGAACTTATTCTTGCTAAATTCCTACTTCTAAATAAACTCAGGTGTAAAAAAAATTAAAGCGACTTATAATTTAGAACAACGAAAGTACTGTGGATGCAACTTTTTGTCACAAGATCATAGTTGTTGACCATAAACATAACTATAGCTTTAAAGAAAACATTGGATGATTTCAGTGATGGTGAATGAACTACAAGAAAATCAATGGAATGGTGCGGGCTGACGGTCGGTCGTGGCCGTTGTCAGCGTCATCGAATGATCGGATGCACAAAAATAGATCAAAGTGGGCCTGGGAGTTCTACCAGACCAACCCATATAAAGAAAATACCACTACTATACACATATACTATGTACTTCTGCAATCTACTACTCCCTCTGTCCCAGAATACAAGTCGTTTTGGGATTAGATACAGCTACCAAAGGCGACCGCAAAAGACCTGCACGCCCCTAGTCGTTCGCACAGCTCCTAGAAATACATGGTTCGAACACAGCTCCCAGAGTACTAGTCGTTCGCACGTGTTATTCCCCGCCGCCGTGCAGGCCGCACCCGTCCTCCGCCTTCGCGACCGCGCCTGGAGGCCTGGGCAAGTGCAGCTCCTCCCCGCCCGAGATCCACCGCCGACATCCGCCCCTGCTCCGTCACGGCAGCAGCTGAGGCCACATCCGCCCGAGATCCACCGCCGACGCGGCGCTGCCGAGCTCCTTTCCCGCGCGGGGCCGCTGGACTCCGGTGCCTCCGCCCCGCCTCCTCCTCGCCGGTGTGCGAGCCGCTCCTCCGCGGCTCCTCCTCGCCGGCGTGCGGCGCGCATTCTCCGCGGCTCCTCCCCGCCGGTGTGCGGCGCGCGTCCTCCGCGCCTCCTCTCCGCCGGTGTGCGAGCGGCTCTTCCCCGCCGGCGTGCGGCGCGCCTACTCCGCGCCTCCTCCCCGCCGGCGTGCGGCGCACCTCCTCCGACTCCGGTGCTCCTTCGCCGTCGCGGAGCACGGCCTCCGTGTGTGGAAGCCCGCCTGCCCGCACCTCCTCCATCCCTGTCGGCGTGCCAGCACCTCCACTCTTGGAGGCTCACTGGTGTGCGGGCCGCCAGCCGCATCTCCTCGCCGCCGGCTTGCGGGTCCTGTCCTAGCCGCATCGATTTGCCTGCGGCGGCGGAGGACCCGAGCGGGTGCTAGTCTGCTGGTGGAGGCGTTCTTCTTTTCTTTTTTTTTTATTAGGCCGATAGGATGGGGCAGTCGAGTCAATGGGGCAAACGAAAGTGGTGGTAGCCTGTCCTGCTATAGAATAGATACGGTAAGTAAATGACGATAGTTTCAACAGGACAAGATTTGAACTCTACAACGACAGATATTTTGGAACATGTATTATACGCTGCCCAAGATTAGGACGTATACACCCCCATTCATTTCATGTTTCCTTAAAACCAAAGCTGCGGTGAGGCTCCGATTAGGTGCGGTTGTAATTTATAATTTAGAAAATAAATCTTTTCTAATAAGTATCTAATTATTATCTAAGTAGGCTTAAAAGATCTGTTTCATGATTTATATGCACACTGTGTAAACATACAAAATTTTTATCTATATTTAATGCTCCATGTATACGTCATAATATTTAATGTGATGGAAATCTTGGAATTTTGAAGTGCATGAAAATAAATAGGGCCTGAATTCGTCTAGAACTTGCAATCGTCAGTATCCATGTCATCCACACCACAGAAATGTCAAAATCCACACGGCGAACATTTTTCGCCATTGACTGACGAACGCGTGCGTTCAGCGTTCTCACTGAAACCTTGGAAAGCACGCGAGACTCGAGATGCCGCTGCTGCACCGCACGAGGAAGGTCAGTGAGGAGGAAGAAACGGGATGACTCGAACGGGATTCCGGATTCCAACCAAAAACTCACCTGTCGTGGGCTCGTGGCGCAGCGGAATCCACAATAGCGACCTGGATGCAAACCAGCCTCCAGTCCTCACGGACTCCCGGAATAAATTACTCCTCCCGTTCTACGTACGCATAGCTCACCTCTGCACTTTCTCTGCTTCCGCAAAGCTCCTCCTCTTCCTCTGGAGGAGAAATTTCTGTCCTCTCCCACCACCTCTCAACACAACTGATCTTTCCCTTTTCTTTTCTTTTCTTTTTTTGCTTTGCCCTCTTTCGCGAATCCGGCCGGCCGGTTCAATTTGGACTCGCGCGGCCCAGGCGCCGGGCGGAAACTGCTGCCGAATTCGGAAAATCCCTCCTCGCCGAGCTCAGCGATTCGAGGTAGTCTCTTCCCTCCCTGTTCTCGGCGGTTTCTTGGGGTTCGGGGGTATGAATCCCTGCCACGTATTGCGATTGCTAGAGTGGGTTTTGCTACTTCGGTTTCGCGGCCGGTTCCGGTGTAATCTCCCTTCCTTTGGGCGAGATGGCGTTACATCTGGTTCCTGCCTCGATTTTGCGTTGGGATTCCGGGTGCCTGCAGCCTGCCGGAGGGGTTGGTGTTGATATTGATTCGTGCGATCAGACTGAAAAAAATGCGTGTTTATGGATATATATCATTTTGTTTTTCGCGCACTAGAGCCTCTGATGATCAAGTAAAACACTAGTGGAGATTGGTTGTGCGTGCATGGAGTCTTTGGTGATCAAGTAAAGCAGTTAAAAACTTAAAATAGTATCCCCATATTGGTGCTGGAAGCCTGGAATCATGCGAAAGATCTTGGTTCGCCCTCGACCGGCGCCTTCCGGTTCCGGCTTAGTGTTGCTTAGCTCAATAGGTAGGATTGCTCGAATCATGTTGTTCGTGTGTTATTCAGCGGCTTGGAATCTGGGGGGCGTGCTTCTCTACTTCTTGTTGGTTGTGGAAGCAGCGTGCTTGATGACGCAGACGCCGTTCCCGTGTCTTCTCTTGTGTCCTGTCCTTGATGAGCGAGCTTCAGCTGTCCCCGCACGTCAAATTTGACAGGCCAGGGATTTTGCGAGCTGCTGTGATGATTTCCTGAATTATGATGGGAAAAGTCTTGGCGTACTTGCTGAGGAGAGAAGTTGCAACACGTGGGAGACCCTGTTGGGAGTGAGGACAAGGTTGAAGTTTTCAAGATGTGATGTGCCCATGTGTAATGCTCACATTTTTTCTGCATCTGTTGCATTTCTGGGTGTGTATTGTCTTGGAAACTACTTGGTCATCTTATTGGCATGTCACTTAAAGTGCGGCATGGCGTGGGAGGCTCGGATCCTTTTCAGTTATGGTTTTGTAGTTTTCTTCCGCACTCCATCCTCGGGTTATCTCACATAAATGGTAGCTGTCAAGTTAATCTGTTGATCATGTCAAGTCATTATCTCTGAATAATTTCCCTGACAGCGAGAATGAATCAGTAGTTCTGAATCTATACTTCTTATATAAACAAACCCCACTAGCTATTTCTCTCGCCATGCAAAGTATCCACATCAGCATTCACTCAACATCCCACTAACACATTCTATCTTGCCATGCAAAATGTCCACGTCATCATCCACTAACACATCACTAACACATATTATAGTAAATATAAGTAGTATTATTTCATCGGTGATTCCCGCAGCAACGCGCGGGGTTTTCTCCTAGTTCTGATAAATATTACTAATTTGGATCTTCTTTATTGAACTTGTGACAGTGCAGAAAACTAACTGGTTTACTAGGAGCCTAGGGTGTGCCAGAATTTTTGCCACTGCTTGTCATTACTTGCTAACCTACAATGGGATGGGGAAACATCATTACCAGGCGCCTCAAGGTTTTCTCTCTGGCACTGTTTATCTACTTGGACTATAAGGTGTGGCTCTATTCCTGTTCTCAATGATCTTTATCCATAGACAGCCTCTTCCATTCTCTCAAAACAGATTAACATCTTCTTGATGCACAACCAGGCTGTTCAGAAGAGAGTTCAATGGGTTAGCACTGTCAAAAAGAGTGCTATATGGAAGAAAACACATGAGCGAAATGCTCGCCGTGTCCTCAACCTGATGATAGAGTTAGAAGGTTTATGGGTGAAAATGGGCCAATATTTATCCACAAGAGCAGATGTACTTCCTGAACCCTACATAAATGTCCTCAAGCAGTTGCAGGATTCGCTTCCTCCACGCCCTTTTGAAGAGGTATGCATGCTTGTCCTTGAACGAATGGAAGAACCAAACATTGATAGTTCTTGTCTTATCTGGTCCTGATATAGTGTTGTCGTGCAGGTTACTTAAGCAATTACTTATCCTAGTTCTATTCTCTGTTGTGCAGGTTCGTGGTACGATAGAGAAAGAACTTGGAGAACCCATGAGTGACATATTTGCTGATTTTGTCCTGGACCCTCTCGCAACTGCATCAGTAAGTACCGTATTATCAAAGTGAACTTTACTTATCTGATATAAATCATAGTATGCTCACATGATTCGAACCTTTCAATGAACATTTGGTAACAGATAGCACAAGTTCATCGTGCAACTCTGGCAGATGGCAGAGAAGTAGTTGTCAAAATTCAGCATGATGGTATCAAGGAGATCATATTAGAGGTTTATCTCTAACCTGCAAGTATGCTGTCTAGCACAGTTGGAGCCTATTACATTTTTGTATTTGGTGGTCAGGATCTGAAGAATGCAAAATCATTGATTGAATGGATAGCATGGGCAGAGCCTCGGTATGATTTTAATCCAATGATTGATGAATGGTGCAAGGAGGCTCCAAAGGAACTTGATTTCAACCATGAAGCAGGTAACTTTCGTTGCTCAGGTTCTTACTCATATAGTCATATGCTTCTCCTTAAAATTAGAGTCAAAGCCTAGTGGCTCATGAAGAGGTTGTCTTGATAATGTATGGTATAAATTCTTCAATTTTAGAGAATACTAGGACCGTCTCGAAGAATCTTAGTCACAAAACTGACTGTGGGAGTGGCAGTGTTTCGAGTGCTGTTGATGTACTCATACCAGAAGTTATTCAGGTCTATCTGTCAGTTTCTATACCATTTGTCACACTAATTTTCGAAAATCAAACTACCATCATCTGACACTGTTCTTTTATGTGTCAGTCAACTGACAAGATTCTAATTTTGGAATATATGGATGGGATTCGCTTAAATGATAATGATTCATTGGAAGCATATGGTGTTGACAAGCAAAAACTGGTTGAAGAGATAACCCGTGCATACGCTCATCAAATATACGTTGATGGCTTCTTTAACGGCGACCCTCACCCTGGTATTTAGATTATATTCATTTTGGGAAGGTTTCTTTTACCTTTCCGCTCTACATTAATTGCACACTAATTCATACCCGCGTGCATTTTCCTCTCATGTAGGCAATTTTCTTGTGAGCAAGGAAGCTCCACATAAACCGATTCTCCTTGACTTTGGGCTCACTAAGCGCATCTCTAAGCCTATGACGCAGGCACTAGCAAAGATGTTTTTGTCATGCGCAGAGGTTTGTGAACCTTGATCTTCTAAATAATGCACAACAAAGATAGTACCTTGCTAGTATAATATAAAATCATTCCCTTCTTTTCTTACTGTAGATTTAGAACCCATGCAAGCATGCCTTGTCTACTTTTCTTGTCTTTTCTTTAACAATATTATCCATCTTTTGGTATTACTCATTCATGATGTGATAGGATTGGTAGATAAGATGCCCATATCCCCAATAAGTGAAATGAAGCAGCCTTGGGACTTGGGAGATATGTCCCCAATCTACAATAGCAACATATCCCTAAGCTATAGCGATAAGTTGAGAACTGGGCAGTAGCTCGCCTGGTAGAGCCTCCAGTTGAGAGGGAGGACACCCAGGCTTAAACCTAAGTGCTTGAAGTTCATATACCTCCCTGAAGAGTTCGATACTCCGCTCTCTTAGGACAAAGTCAAAGGGATGTCTCTCCCTGGAGCCTGGAGTCACTTAAGTTGTTATTTGGAAGTTTGACATTTCATACCCAAGTTTACAAAATAGCTTGCCATGTAGTTTCCACCTTATTTCAGTGAATTGTCTGTCATTTACACATCTGAGATGTAACATTTTGATCATTAGGGAGATCATGTGGCACTGCTGTCAGCATTTTCTGAGATGGGGCTTAAACTGCGGGTTGATATGCCTCAACAGGCTATGGATATTGCCACAATATTCTTTCGCCAGTCAACCACAGCAAGTGAAGCAAAGGTAGGCTGAAGTCTACTAGATCCACTGCTCGTCATCTTATCTCCATTTTAATAATTTTGGATATTTGGAGTAACAGTTTATTTGTGGTTATTCATACTTATTAGGAGAACATAAAGGCACTAAATGACCAAAGAGAGAGAAATGTCAAAGCTCTTCAAGAAAAGACGAAATTGAACAAGAAGGAGGTTCAACGCTTTAATCCTGTGAGTTGGGATGCCTAGCTTCCTACTTTTCCAGTTTCCACAGCCAATAATTGGGTGTCACATACTCACATGGACATTTTCATCATTTTAGATTGATGCTTTCCCTGGGGATGCCATAATATTTATGAGGGTCTTGAATCTCCTCAGAGGTATGTGTTTGGTTTGGGCTTACTCGTTCTTCTAAGGTATCCAGTATCTTATTTTTTTTTTAAAAAAAAAAAAACTGCAGGCCTTTCAGCTTCACTAAATGTTAAGATAGTTTATCTGGACATCATGAGGCCATTTGCTGAATCAACTTTGTTAGGGTGAGATGCTATTTACTTGACATTGCCATGCCAATGGTTGCACCATATAGTAAAAACATCATCTCTCCTTTATTTCATTGCTGATTTTTATGTCTTCACTTTGGGCAGGAGTTTGATGCACGGACAAATACCTAACAGTCAGTGGATCTTTGACTCACCTGTTAACTCTGATGTGGAGTCTAAACTGAGAAATTATCTGCTTGAGTTGGGAAGTGACAAAATTTTAGGAATACAAGTAGGAATCTCCTATGAATCTATTGTTCAACTACGCTTGCAAAAATTCTGTACAAAATTTAGTATCTGTGTGCATACCACTTACATTTGTGTCTTCCCTAGGTCTGCGCATATAAAGATGGAAAGGTCATAATAGATACTGCTGCTGGTATGTTGGGGAAGTATGATCCCCGACCTGTTCAACCTGATTCTCTCTTTCCTGTTTTCTCAGTGACTAAGGGTGTCACTGCTGGGATGGTACATTGGCTTGTGGACAAAGGGTTAGTATTAATTCAGTGCCTAGTTTCTTTTAACGTTGCCAGTTTAAATCTGTCTGCATGATATTAATTTACACTATATTACAGAATTCGGTGTGCATATAAATTGTTTCTCATCTTGGTGTTGAGCTGTAACATTGTGGCATTCCACTCCATTATAATATCCCAGCTGGTTTGCCTACAAAACAAGGATATTCCTTCTTTATATGCTTAGATGGAAACTTGCTCACTTAATTGTCCACCTGGGACTATTTTTTTTTAAAAAAAATGGTCAAATAACCATTTCTAACCTGTCTGTTGTTGTGAGTGCAATGTAGAGTTGCCAAAAACAGATGTTAAGAACTTCAACTGTGCATTTTGACATTTATTCGACGAGTTGAAGTTGCACCAGCTATTGTGTGACATCATACCATAATCCAATCTTTCAGGAAGCTGAAGTATGAGGAGACAGTTGCCAACATATGGCCAAATTTTGGAACCAACGGAAAGGAGTTAATAAAGGTACCATATAAAACTTTGCCGCGTCTGTTATTTTATGAGACACGACATTTCTTGGCTAATAGACTATCCCTTTGGCTACTTCCTAAATCCAAACAAAGGTCCATCATCTTCTAAATCACACATCCGGTTTGCACAATGCACTGGGTGATGTGGTGAAGAATGATCCTTTGTTGGTATGTGACTGGGAGGAGACACTAAACCAGATTACGAAGTGTACACCTGAGACAGAACCTGGTTCCACACAAATTTACCATTACCTCTCCTTTGGTTGGCTGTGTGGGGGAGTCATAGAGGTATGTTTCTCCCCGCCATCACATAAATCGAGCTTTTTTGTAATGAGATTTTTATTATGAACGAAATAATGAGAGAGTTGGGCCTTGTTAATTATGGTAATATAGATCATTATGTCCCATAGCTTAATTATGGGGGTTTGTAAGTCAATGTAATGTTGTAACTCAATTTCATGAATCCTAACTCTGGTTTTTGGCAATAACAGCATGCATCTGGGAAGAAGTTTCAAGAGGTTCTAGAAGAGGCTATTGTTCGTCCTCTTAACATTGAGGGGGAGCTATATGTTGGCATTCCACCAGGTATGCTGCAGATCTCTTATGAATTAGGGCTTAGATTGTTTGCAAGTAGTAGATTCTTTTTTTTAACACTGTGCAATTAATCAGTAACTTATTTTATGATAAGAAATCCAATTTTCTCTCGAGATCTATATCTGGTTGTCTTAAGGAGCAAGAAAAAATAATTTGATTCGAGTGAATGAGGTGTGTGTTCATTGGAGGGCAGATATTTGTCATCCAAGCTTCGAGTGTGCATTTCATCTGTAGAGTACTGCATCTTGTTAATGATTTGTATTTTTTATTAATGAAGTTTAAGGCTTCAGCGTCACAGTTTTAGCATTTCATCCCCCTTTCTGTATGATTCACAATGTTTAGTGCTTATCTTGTCAGGTTTTTTTTTTTTAAAAAAAAAAAATAATAAAAGGTAGCAAATATTTATCTTGAAGTTTCAAGCTCCTGGATGGAATATCTAGTATTACCGATATGCAAACTATCTTCTTGTTCTAAGTAGTAAATACCCTTTTGTCTGATGTCCGTGGCATTCTCAGGTGTGGAGTCTCGGCTGGCAGCGCTGACAGTTGACACAGAGGAGCTGCAGAAGCTATCAGGAATCAAGGCAGGGCCAGACGTGCCACCAGCCTTGCTGAACAACATCGCGCAGATGGCGTCTGGCGTACCAGCTATTTTCAACACGCTGAATGTCCGGCGGGCCATCATCCCCGCTGCCAATGGCCACTGCTCCGCTCGTGCGCTCGCTCGATACTACGCGGCTCTAGCGACCGGTGGCGCTGTTCCTCCGCCGCACTCTTCCAGCTCCAAGCCACCCCTCGGCAGCCATGTGCACACCCCCAAGTTTCCAACCGCGCCACTCAAGAAGAAGAAGGGCAAGAAGGGCGGCTCCGCGGGAAACCTCCAGGATGTCAGCAGCACTGACAAGGATGGGTACAGCCAGCTACGCACCAGCGACGCCGACAGTGAGGCGTCAGCGGCGGTGGTGGCGGGAAGTGGTGGCAGCAGGATGTTCAGCAGCGACAAGATCCTGGACGCGTTCATGGGCGTCGGCGAGTACGATGGCATGGCGCACCGGGACGGCAAGTTCGGACTCGGGTTCAGGAGGTACTACGACGGCAGCAGCGGCAAGCTGAGGTGCTTCGGGCACTCCGGGATGGGCGGCTCCACTGGGTTCTGCGACGTGGAGAACAACTTCGCCATCGCGGTGATGGTGAACAAGATGGCGCTCGGGAGCGTCACCCGTGGCGTCATCCGGCTCGTTCTCGAGGAGCTGGGCCTGCCCGTGCCGGATGAGTACTCGGCCACCGGGGAGAAGGGACCTGACATGGTGCTCAACCTGACGCCGCCGCAGGAACTGAGATGACCACGACGCAACTTACTGCCAGAATGGTTTGGTAACCTGTGTGTGAAGCAAAAAATACTACTGTAGCATGTAGAAGGTGGGTACGGTGGTGGTGGGGTACAGAAATTTTCGTGGTTCATTATAGAAAAAGTATATATACACTCCGTATTAAATAGTATACGATCTACACACGCATGCCACTTCGATTTTGATGTGGGATGTAAAACTCCAGAGGACTGTTTGCTTCGGCAAATTCTACTGTGTAATGTGTACGGTGAAGAAAATGGCAACATGGTATAGTGAATTACAGACTTTTTGTCGGGGTAAAAATCTGCACGCTCTACAAGCTCGAGTATTGGGAATGTGCCTTACAGTAGCCAGTACAGGAAATGCACTGTATGGCGGCCTGTTTACAAGATAGATAGACATACTAAATTTTTGAAAGTCGTGCTATGTAATGTAGAATAGAAACAGAGCACGGAGATATATGGAATTGAATTCTATCTCTCACCATAGTATATATCTAAATTTTTTAAAAGTTGTGTTCATGAAGCAAAATTCTGTTTTATCTATTGGGCTTAATTTTGATGCGGCCCATGACGCGATTGACGGGCCGGGCTGGCAGCACATGGCGATCGGGCCTGCCTGAAGTTAGAGATTACTTGCGGTAATTAATTAATTAATAGCAGGAAAACAGTTTTTCGGTTTCCCCACCGTCCACGGACCCACATCCACAGGCCCACCACGGCAATGACCAATCCGTGTCTTGTTGGCAGGCAGCCGCGATCCTTCGAAACCCTGGAAGCCGACGAATCCCACCACCGCAGAGGAGAGAGGAAACGGTTTGTCACTGCACTGCACGCCCCGTGAAGCGTGCCCATCTCCGCCTCCCTCCGCGGAAGGACGGCTCGTCTCCTCCAGACCTCCACTTCCCCCCTCCCGTGTTCAGCCTCCTAGCCAGTAGCCAGCGATGGCTTCGGGCGCCGACGCCACGGCAGCGGGGGTCGCGGCGCTGGGGATCTCCGGCGCCGGCGCCGGCGACGGCGACGGCGACGGCGAGTGGGCAGCGGCGTGCCCGCCGCTGCGGCGGAACCTGCAGCTGCTCGCGCCCGACGAGGTGAGCGCCGCCCGCCTGCTGCTAGTCTGTTATACTTATGTACTGAACAAGAGGTCGCGCCGTCGTACTGGCCGTGGCCGTGGCCGTTCTGTTGTTGCCGGTTGATTTGCCCGTGCTAGTACATGCGGCGCTCGAACAGCGCCGATCTAGTGATCTCACGCCTCATTCCGCTCGCCGCGGATTCCAAATTCTCTCGCTTCGTCGGCCGCGATGCGATGCTCCGCACCCGGTGTGTTTGGAGGCCCTGCCGTTTGATTTGATTTCTTTTGACTAGGTAGTTATGTAGTGCTTATGTGCGCATGCCGCGTACGTGATTACTATTACTGATTAGGATTGGAGGAGTTTAGGTGTAGCGCCTGATGATTGAATGCTGGACGGTACGGCCAACTACCTCGACTCGCTGCCATCTTTGAACTCCCCCTCACGTGTTGACGGTGCCCGGCCGGTGGGGGCGATGTGGACCCGCGTCCACCGCTACAATTTACCCTCCTGGACACCACAATTCTAGAGTTTAATTCTGTGATTTTCGTGATTGTGACTGCTGGTTCCTAAAATAGTGCTAGTGTGGTGCCGTACTAGTGTGTTTAGTTTAACCACCCTCTGCTCCTGCCACAGGCCCACAGTGGGACTAGGTAGCATGATTCTCGTACTCATTTGGATACTGTAAATCATGTACTGGTGCTCCAGCATTAATTTCCTCTGTAAAAATTTTATTACAAGCATGAATACTTCGGTACAATCTGTACATTCCTCTGTTCTCAGTTGTGAACAGTGCTCTTGTTAGTATATAATAAACAATGTGGTCCTTTGGGCGAACAATTTAAGTTCTACCGCACTTTTCACATGTTCAGCAAGGTGGTCCTCAACTGATGTACATCTAACTTGGCCCCCATCACGAATCACGAAAGTACCTATTGGCCCTGGGTTTGGCTGAATGATTGCTCACCATTATTTCAGAAGGAAGTGTATCTAAATGTACTAGTCTCTGTGGCGCTGACATACAATGTTAAGTTTATTCAATTGCTGGATTAAACACCTGTTTTTGTTTTCTCCTGCTACAATGCTCTTATTGCGTGGTGATTTAGGTTGAGCTAGCAAAAATGCTGTTGAACGAGGGCCAGATTCACCTGTTTGAACACTGGCCCGAACCAGGTGTTGATGATGACAAGAAAAAAGGCTTCTTTGATCAGGTGTGCATTCAAACTCGGAACATGCAGTGCAGTTTTAGTTTCATACAAGTATATATATGTTTCACGAATATTTTGTAACAAAAAGTTTTAGTAAACTTATGTTTGAGGACTGTGGCAATGTCCAAGACACCTCTTGTTTGTTACTGGAGTAACATTATAATCTATGCAATGAAGTCATAAGCGCAAATGTATAAGTTTTTTCCTTTTATTCTAATTTCGTCAATTTGTCATTATCTTAGGTTCGCCGACTTAATTCAAGCTATCCTGGAGGTCTGGTATCTTACATCCAGAATGCCAAAAAACTTCTTGCTGATTCAAAGGCAGGCAAAAACCCATATGATGGTTTCACCCCTTCTGTAAGTCTTTTTTTTTATCAATTGTTTAATTCGGCCTAAAAATATCTATCCTTTTCATGGGAATTGTTCTATGAATAGTTTAATACACCACAATCTGAAAAAAAAAGAACTTGAGATAAATTGATGCTTTAAAATGGATGTTCTTTGTGTTAGTTTGGGTAATTCTCTACTTTTTTACTTTTTCCATTTTTCTTGATGACACAGCTAATAAACTTTGACGTACCTTACTTACAGGTGCCCTCAGGGGAGATTTTGAACTTTGGCGATGAAAATTTTGTTTTACTGGAAGCAGCTGGGATTAAAGAAGCCCGTAATGCTGCATTTGTTCTTGTAGCTGGAGGGCTTGGTGAAAGGCTTGGTTACAAAGGAATTAAGGTATCTGCTGAGCTGCTAACAGCAAACTAGTAACTAAGCTTGTGTCACAGTAGCTAGGCACACTGTAATTGGAAACTCAAACTAGATGCTGTAGCTTCTGTACTGGTATGATGTCTTGTAACTCTGATTTTGCTAATATTATTTGGTACTCTGATTCTGCTGATTTTATTTGGTTATCGTTTTCTCTTACTGAATGCTGATATTGCACATCATCCTGCACAGAAAATAGAAACATCATTTAGGACTTGATTGGAAGAAAGCTTAATGATTACAGGTGGTAATGTAAATTATTTCCTTGTTTAAAGCGCTAACTGTATGACTCTAAAACAGGATTAAGAGTATCTGAGCTTCATTTGCTTGTGGCCCTGAAAGTTTAGAGATAATCAAACCATGTTTCTGTAATTTCTGACTGGTGATTTTGTTACTTTCTTTGGTCAGGTAGCACTTCCCCGGGAAACAACTACTGGAAAATGTTTCCTTCAACATTATATAGAGTCTATCCTGGCTTTACAAGAAGCCAGCTGCAAAATGGTTGATGGTATGTACTCTACGTTTATCTGAGTACTTTCTCTGTGGAGCCTATCATTGTTTTCATTCTTACAAATGATTTTCGATCTTTACATTCAGGTGATTTCATTTTCTTTTACCTTATGTCCCTTCGGTATCTACAAATTTCTTGATTTAGTTGCTAGTTTCATTCTTTAAACATAATATGCATGCTGGACCTTACAGAATGTTCAGATGTTGCTTTGTTCTGATGGATGACATTCATCCGCCATGCAGATGGGTGCCAAACAAAGATTCCGTTCGTTATTATGACTTCTGATGATACAAATGCACTAACTATCAAGCTTTTGGAGTCAAACTCTTACTTTGGAATGGAACCATCTCAAGTGAAATTACTAAAGCAGGTTCCTTTTATTTCTTTGTTCTTTTTATATATGCAAAGAGTGAAAAAAAGGTTTTTATATATGCAAAGCACATAACAGTTACCTTTGACTGTACATTCTCTTCCATTTTCAGGAAAAAGTAGCATGTCTAGTTGACAATGATGCAAGGCTTGCATTAGACCCTAGTGACAAGTACAAAATTCAGGTTGGAAATTTCCATTCAAGGATCAGTAACATTGTATTTGAATATAGCACCGCACCATATTGTGTCCACATACACTGAGGTTCTGTCCACCTTTCTTACTACCAGTTTTGTGACTTGGCAGACAAAGCCACATGGGCATGGAGATGTTCATTCTCTTCTTTATTCGAGTGGCTTGCTTGAGCAATGGTATGTTCATTGATTCAAAAATTCACCACTGGGGCGGTTTCTTCCATTTGAAGAAAATTAGCAGCCATATGCTATGAATTAATTTAATGAAACTATGCTGTGTATTCTTTTGTTAGGAAGAGTGAAGGGCGGAAGTGGGTTCTCTTTTTCCAGGACACAAATGGATTGCTTTTCAATGTTTGTACACAGGCTTCCCTGCTGCTGTTATAATTTTAATGTTAAAAGATAGAATTTTTACTATCCTTGAAAATTTACCAGGAGGTACCAAAGTTATAACATGAAATCTGGTACCTGAGGTACCAAATTGTAGTGACTCGTTACCTCCCTAGAGGTAAATTGTGTTACCTCTTGGTATCTTTCCAAGGACCCTGATATATGGTGAACAGCTTCCTTGAGCTCGGGACCTTTGGTTACAGAGAACCAACTTGATTTTCTTTATTATTTTGTAGGCAATACCATCGGCATTAGGTGTCAGTGCCACCAAGGGTTACAATGTAAATTCTCTCGCAGTTCCTAGGAAGGCTAAGGAAGCTATTGGAGGAATTACCAAACTTACTCATGTCGATGGTAGGTTTTACAATCATTTCTCGACTGTTCCATACTGGTATTCCAATTGGCTAGTCCATCTGAGATTGAACAAAAGAATGCATTTCACTTCTTTTGACCACTGACAGTAGGGTTGTGGTGTCAAACTTGTCATAACTCATAACTCCATTTTGTGAACAGGTAGAACAATGGTCATCAATGTAGAGTACAATCAGCTTGATCCACTCCTTCGTGCAACTGGACATCCTGATGGAGATGCAAATTGTGAGACAGGCTATTCTCCATATCCTGGAAATATAAACCAGGTAAACTATATGTTCCAAAGGATAATTTACCACATGTCAAGACATCTGTGGACTCTTGGTTCACCAACATGTCATAATTTGCCCTTCGGATGAGGGTGAACCATCTATTAATGCTAACACCAATACAAGTTTGGTGGATGTTGTTACCTTCAATGTCACATTATGTGCTTTATAACCTTTCGTGTTCATTTTATCCATTGCTTTTAAAAATGGGCAGAACTATGTCAATGTTGTTATATGATGTTACATTCAAGCTGCATATTTTGTTGTACTAAGAAAAACACTAAGCTTTTGTAGTTGATACTGGAGCTTGGACCATACATTGAGGAGCTCAAGAAAACACATGGTGCCATTTCTGAATTTGTAAATCCCAAGTAATTTTTTCTAACCACTTGCTGTTAAGTTCTGTGTATAGTGATTGATATTATGATATTAGTTTTTCTTCAATCTTTGTTTTGTGTACAACTTTTTTATATGTTTTTTGTCCTTTGTTTAACCCTAGCCTTTGATCATTTTTTAGTTTTTGTCCTTTGTTTAACCCCAGCCTCTGATCATTTTTGTCAATTTAGGTATACTGATTCGACCAAGACAGCATTTAAATCCTCCACTCGTCTAGAGTGCATGATGCAGGACTATCCAAAGACGTTGCCTCCTTCAGCCAAAGTTGGATTCACGGTAAGAGGCAGTTGATCATCCATTTAGTCTTATAAGCATGCATCAGTTGACCAACTTTTATCAGCTGGACCATTTAGATCAGTACCCTGAAAGAGTGCCATGTTTCCCGCTTTCAGTTTTCTTCTACTGAATATAGCCTGTATCTTGCTATTTTACCAACGTGTTATCTTGTTTATGTGGTACCTATAATACAGCATTTACCCCCCCCCCCCCCCCCCCCTCTCAAAAAAAAAGCCTACAAGACAGCATAGGAATTGTATAGATTCTTTGCAGTGCCTTCACTCCAATTTATAATTAATGGGCACTGTCAGGAAATGAGAACTTGTAAATAGTTATGCACTTACCTCACATGATATGCTTTCTTAAAAAGGCAACCTGTTTTCAGTATTCTGTTAGGAATCCCAAGTGCTGCCCTACCTTCCAGAGAAAAGGGGGTGTAATCAAATGTTGCTCTTGTTTCTCTAGGAAGAACAGCACTGGATTGAACATACATGATGTTCATTACATGTGTTAGTTCTTACTCATAAGACATTCATTTTATTAACTATTATTTGCATTTTTGCTGCATTTTTCATGATTCGTCCCTAATTATTGTATTCTTATTACCATAGCTTGATTTACTTAAATGTAGGTGATGGATACATGGCTTGCTTATGCTCCTGTGAAGAATAATCCTGAAGACGCAGCTAAAGTATGGTTCCAAGTTCCAATTCACTCTGAGATGATTTTCTTATTTTACTTCATTAGATTTTACAATTGATTATGAAGCATTTATGCTAAGGGTACACAATCTTAATTGATAGGCTTGCTAATTGTTGGGTACTTAGGTTGGACCTTTTCCTGTAGTAAAGGTTGGATTTAACTATAGGTCCTCCATTCACCTCTAACGACACTATCTGTATTTGTTTACAGACTGCATCAGCCCTGGTCATGCTTCTGTTACTTTAAAGCACCTGGCTTTCTTTTCACAGTTTTGCTTTCCTGTGGTGTTTATATATATATAACAACAAGATTCGATACCGCTTCTTGCAGGTTCCAAAAGGCAATCCTTATCATAGTGCAACCTCAGGAGAGATGGCAATTTACAAGGCGAACAGCCTTATCTTGAGAAAGGTGATTCCATTAGCATATTCCTTTGGCAAGGGCACACTGGCCAATGGCCGTGAGCTAGTTCTCAAATTTTTTGTGCTCCAGCTCATTGGGCTCCTTTGCCTCGCTCTTTCCAGGCTGGTGCACAGATAGCTGACCCTGTTGTTGATACCTTCAATGGGCAAGAGGTAGAGGTTTGGCCACGCATAACCTGGAGCCCACGGTGGAGTCTTACCTTCAAGAATGTCAAGGAGAAAGTGCATGACAACTCTTCAGTTTCTCAGAGATCAGCTTTGGTCATCAATGGTCGGAGTGTCTTCCTTGAAGGACTTACATTGGACGGCACTCTTATTGTCAATGCTGTCGATGAAGCAGAGGTAATATAACATGAAGCACTGTTAACCCAGAGTCCTGGCATAATACAGATGTCTTGGTTTGGTTATTAACTTAACCATGAGATGTTTTGCTCATAGTTCAACGATTCATACCATGCCTGTTTGCAGGTTAAACTTACCGGTCATGTACAAAATAAAGGCTGGACTATCCAGCATGTGGACTACAAGGACACCTCGGAGAAGGAAGAGATCAGGATCCGTGGATTTAAGTTCGAGAAGGTTGAGCAGCTAGATGTGAATTACACCGAGCCAGGAAAGCATAGCTTGAGTGCATGGATAAAGGCCCTGTTCGGTGAAGCTGAAGTGCTGTAGATAAGCGCTGAAGTGCTGTAGAAGTGCTGAAATCTTGTGAGAGAAAAATACTGCTGAAGTGCTGAAAAATAAGCGCTTATAAGCGCTTATAAGCGCTTACCGAACGCAGCCAAAGTATTCTTGATTTGCTTCATTTACCTGACTAGCTTCCTACCAACTGGAAATAGTTCACATCAGATTCTGGGAGGCCATTGCCAGCGTAGCTGAAACTGTTCTTCTCCTTCCCAAGTATAATAAGGAGCAAGGTGCTGCACCAGTCACTCAACGTTCTTTATGTATATCTGTATTCTATAGTACCCTCGTTCATAGCCAATCTTTTTTCTCCTCTTCAGTGTAATCAGAGTTGATTAATGGCAGTACGTAATTATTGTTATTATACTACATATTGCATCCTTTTTCTTTGGCACAAACCAAGGAATTATATCCTAGTCCTGCAGCATTCGCTAATTGCGATAAAAGGAGAGCAACCGGCGAGCCTTTTCTGTACCCAATGGCTGTGTGCCTGTGTCGACAAGAGTCTTTGCAACCCTTTTAGCGATTACTTTTGCTGTTTTCATTGGCTCCGGAAAGGAATTGTGGTGAGTGTTGATGAGTGAGTGCTGAGGCGACTAACGAGATGCCGTGAACGAAAGGAACAAATCTGGACCAACCATTATCTCTATATGCACCTACTAAAAGATTAGGGAAAGTGGAACATGGCTTAGGTTTGGAGATTTGGGACTTATCTTTTATGTCGTTAGTCCCGACAGTCGTCTTATACCGTGTGTGTGTGTGAGATGTTCGACGTCAGGTGCAGCATATGGTACAAGGATCAAAGGCAACTCTTGACCGAAGATGGTCAAGAGTATGGTCAAGAGTATTATAAATACTATTTTTCTTAACCAGATGTTTTAAAGACCAACCTTCAATCTGATACTCTTTTATTAACCGAATTAGTATTTCGCTTTTTTTAATTCAGTATATCGTTAGTTTTAACTCTTGCAGAGTGTATCAGGAAGAAACAGTCGGTATTTCTTTCAAGAATAGCATGCATCCGACCTGGTCGCTATTTCAGCAATTACCAAGACCAGAATAGGAAGGCAGCAGGACAGCCATCGTCTCAGATCCAAATGTTCAACGTCGCAGAACCAGCAAATCAATCAGGTGACCGAATACAAAGCAGAAGCTAAGTTTAGATGCGGAAACTCTTTTTACTGTGACACGGAGAAGTGACAGGTCCAAGAAGCGAGAGCAAACACGCCTGCTGCCAAGACGTTTTTCATGCTTTCCAAAAGCCATAGACCCATAGTCTTTGCATCATAAGTAAAGTAGATATATATGATTCCCCTTGAGTTCTAGATATTCTTTGGCGCATAGACAGAGTGATTGGTTGAGCCCAAGAACAGCACATTATCACCCAAACTACTTACTTCCACAAACTTCTTTGCTGTCAAGTCCACTCTATATACATTGAACACAACCTTTTCATGAAGTGGCCTAGAGTCTAACACTGGTTCCGCACCATCTTCTGATACGCTGCACGCCGGTTCTGCATCATATTATGATGTAGCCATGTCCGGTCCTGAGTAGTAGTCATCATCGTCTGGTGGGTAGTTATTAGGTTCGTCCGGCACATCTTCAGCCTCCTGATCAAAATACTCAGCCTACTTCCAAATTTGAAGCAGATCCACACTGAACTTGGATAATGTAGATTTCACGAGGGTAGATGCCCTTAAACCCATCCATGGCAACTCGTGGTTTTAATGTTGGCCCACTTAGATCGTGAGCGTGGTTTTTTTTTTTTCTCCATTGACCCTCATTGCATAACGCCATCGTCCTTAAAGACACAATCTGAATACATAGCACCGTATGGCAAGCAAGCCAAGTGGTCATCCCCGGCTCTCGCGAACGAGATGAGATGAGAGACGGACGATTCAAAAAGGTAAAAAAAGAAAAGAAAAAGAGCACAAGAGTTCCAACCTGTTGGATGGAGAGAGCCCATGCCCTCACAAGAGTGAGAGATACCCGACTTCTATGTGGAGGAAATCGAAGTCGCGGTGTAGCAAGATCAAGGACCGTGCAACTATAGCCAAATACTACTATTTTTTTTTAAAAAAAAACCCATCATACGCCACAAATTTTTTATGGAAGGCAACTGGGGTGAGGATGGGGAATCTCCATCTAATGTATTAACCACACATTTTTTTAAGAGTAAAATGCATGTCAGGTCCTTAAACTTTTGAGGTCTTCCCATGTAGATCCTCCAACTAAAAAAGCGACTATGTAGGTCTCTGATCTACTGTCACCACACCCTAAAGGTCCAAAGCGTGCCACGCCATCCCAACATCCTACATCGCTTTGCCACCGTGGCAGTTGTATACTGTAGGCATGTCATCTAATAAAGAAACACTCACGCCGTCACGCGCTACTTGCATGCCCTCACTCCCGGCCTTCGCGGCGACCACGAGCGTGACCATGTACCACGCACGGTTCGCTGCTGAGAAGCTCGCGCACGAGCAGGTGACCATGCGGGCGTGCATGCACGCGAATGCGCGAGCAAGACCATGCGCCATCGCCGCGGCTCCACGGGCGAACAACATTCTCGCCGCAACCGCTGCGAGCGCGCATATATACGAGACGCCCTACAGCCGCGCGTGCAGGCCGCCGCCACAGCAGGCAGGCGATCGAGCAGCAGCCGCCGTTGTGTGGGCCTGCCCGCGGCCGGCGCTGGTTAAGCCTTCATGTAACGGAGTGGCTCCTGCCCTTCGCCTCGCTGCTTGAAGACGAGACGGCCATGCGTGCAGTCCACCGCCGGCTCACGCACAGCTAGTGAATTCCCTCTCTTAGACTCATGCGACTAGTTATATATGGTAGTATGCTAGCTACATCACGTGTCTGTCGTACGTGGCCTGTTCAATCTGTATTGTATGGAGTTCGTTTTCTTGTGGTTGCTAGAGAAAACTAGCTAGTATCCCATGTGCTTGGACTTCAACAGTTCAAATGTTCGATGGGGAGCGTCGATCCTGGTAGCAGTGGAGGTGTGGCCACGCTTGCTGTCCCTTAATGCTCTTCTCATGATGTCCTTGCTACATCGCTCCCACTCACGTTGAGTCGGACGCCCAGAGCTGCCTTGGGCTCGTCGGCGTTAAGTTGGGGAAGTTGTGTAGCGGGCGCGTCGGGTACTTGCACTCATGCGCGTAGTTGAAGGGCAACGCCCGTGACCTTCCAGTTGCCGGCCCTCAAGAGGCTCAGCGTCCCGACGGTGGCCTTCTACTTAATTGGTGTTGATCAGCACGGCGAAGTATGCCTGGTCGGCGTGCACGGTCACCTGCACGGCCACTTGCATTTGTGTCGAGGATGTGCCTCGCCGACGCGGGGATGCATGTACTTGCCGGCGTAGCTGTCGCCTGCGAGGAAGTGCGTAGCGATGGTGGACTCGTCCCTTGGGATGTTGGCACGGGAGACGCAAGCGCGCTGAAGCCGGAGCCGAGCAATTCTCGATGAAGAGACGCCGAAGCATGAAATTGGCACTGCCACAGCATCGTCCTGCCACCGTGGAACAGCCACATCGGATGTTGGGGCTGGTGTGGCAGGTTTTGGACCTCTAGTGTGGGGGTGACAATAGATCAGGGACCTTAGTTAGAGGACCTAGATGGGAATGCTCCAAAAATTTGAGGACCTGACATGCACTT
Source organism: Eremochloa ophiuroides (assembly GCA_038502445.1). NCBI lineage: Eukaryota > Viridiplantae > Streptophyta > Magnoliopsida > Poales > Poaceae > Eremochloa > Eremochloa ophiuroides. The sequence goes on from JAHLJS010000003.1 coordinate 105,964,059, forward strand.
TACTCTTTTTTTTATGGAATACAATTGGGGAAGGACAGGGAATCTCTAGCAAAATGTATTCTATCCTTTCCAAAATAACTGCACATCTCTTTTGTTGAGAAGTCAAATTCTTTTTTAATTTAACTAAGTATAAAATTATATATAGAAAAACAATATCAATATTTATATCTTCAAATAAGTTTATTGTGAAAGTATATTAACCAATGAAGCTGTATTTATTATACATCATGGGCATTATTTTTTTTTTATATATTTGGCCAGGCTTAAAGTCTGATTCCTTGATAAGTGAAACTACATTTCTTTTGAGACAGATTGAATAGTAACCACGGATGTCGAAATGAGTTCGATGGTGGAGGGTTGTAGCCCAAAAAACTAAGAATTACAAGTTACAGTAGAATGAGAGAGAGTTTACATTCTGAATAAGTTACACCAACTTCGCTTTACGATGCTGCTTGTCAACTTCCTTCAAAAGCTTGATTGCTGCTAAACAGTGAAAGTAAAGTTCTGATCCTAATCCGAACCATTTGTATTTCAGCTAAAAAAAAATGAATCCAATAAGCGTATCTAGTCGTGAACCATAATATGATTGGGATTCTTTCCTACCAAACTTAGTAAAAGTCTTTACCAAAGGTACTAGAAAGTCTTTCAGAGCCTCGAGAAGACACGATGATTTCTCGTGTACAATTTTGGCAATAAAAATATAGCCATGAACATATGTCACCTTCAACTAAATCAATTTTCTTTTTGATTAGTTGTGGATGAACGTAGTAAAGGCATTATTTGATGTGAAATCCAAGAGGAAAACAGAATCTTCTTTCTCTTCCGACAGCCTGTTCAAAATCAGATCACACACCACTTGGACTACAGCCTGTTCAAAGGATACCAACAAGATTGCCGAAAAGGCGAAAATAGAATAATAATAAAATCACTAAATAGGAATATAGTAGAAGAAAAAGAAGAAGAAGAAGGCAAACGCGGGCCCAAGGCCCTTGAGAGCCCAGGAACGGCCCACGGGAGAGGAGAAACCCTACCATACGTGGTGGTGGCATCCGGGAGGGAGTCGTCCACACCACACCGCAGGCACACCTTAAAAGCCGCCTCTCGCCGCCGCCCGCAAACCCTCGTTTTTCTCTCTCCTGCGCTGCGCCGTCCCTCACCTTCGCCGCCGAATCCGAGACTCCGATCTCGGGTTCACCGCAGCGCACAGAGCACCCCCGACTCCCGGCCCGGTCCGCGCTCTCCTCTCCGTCGCTTCAGGTGGTCGACTCCTCCAGATCTCCTGCTGTCTCGGTTTTTTTTTTTTTTGGGCTTTTTCGGTGTCCGATCTGCCGCGGCGCCGCGTCTCAGTCGATCTGGCGGCGATACCCGTGTGGATCTGCGCCGATTCGGTGGGGATACTAGTGTTTTTGACGGTTCTGGATTGAGGAACCGGTTTGCGCGCGGAAACACGTTCTCCTTTTGTCTGACGTGAGGCTTTTCAGCTCTATACATGATTTCTTACGTAGGATTTGATTGGTTTTGTATGTAGATATAATGGGTTTCCGGTGCTAATATTGGTCGTATAGAACTGTGCTAGGCAGCTCTTTACAGCTTGCTTGTAGCTTTATATTTGGTCCTGTAGTATGTGTGCTGTGGTTGAGTATTGGGTTCAAGCTGCTTGAGCTATGGGATGCTGCATGGTTGACGGTATTGCCTTATTCTGTCGTGATAAGGCAGCTTTTGGTGAAAGCGATGATGGAATGGCCATAAGGGTTTGCTACATGATAGATTAAAAGACTGTCCCTGCGCCATGTATTGGACATGAGAGATTCGTATTGTGCGAACTGTTAAAAACTGTTGTTCAATTTATTTTTAATTACTTACAATTATATCAGTGGTTGTAAAGCAAGTTGTCTTGGTATTGTTCTGTTTAGATTATCTATAACTTAAATGATGATTTGAGCATGCATTTTGTATTAATTGTAGAGCTTGAATAATCATTTGTAGAGTACAGCTGGTTCGCTGTCGATTCTGTTGTGAATTACTGTTTACATGGTTATCATTTCTCTTGTAGCAGTTTGTTTGTCTTATACTTGAACAAATTTCTTTGGTGCACTAACACTTTTCTTTTTGTAGTCTTTAGGCAAGTTCTGTTATAAGCTTAAATTGTGCCATTGTTCATATTTTGTATACATCCTTTTTATCTAGGTTCATGATTAAACCTTTTTTTTGTTTGTCATATTGTTCACATGTACAGTAACTTCTGTGTCATAACATGTTGTTTTGTTCGCTACAGTCATGGCAGGAATGGCACCTGAGGGCTCTCAGTTCGATGCTAAGCACTATGATTCTAAAATGCAGGAGCTGCTGTAAGTACTGTAAATCATTCTTTAAAAAAATTCTTACCTACTTGTTTTTATCATCTTTGACTTGAGAGCCAAGTGATATCTAATAACATTTACCTCTATATGTCCATGTAATACAGGAGCACTGGTGAGACTGAGGAGTTCTTCACTTCGTATGATGAAGTTTTTGAGAGTTTTGATGACATGGGCCTCCAAGAGAATCTTCTGAGAGGCATTTATGCTTATGGTAGGCTGGGAGTCTGTTTTGGTTCAGTGTGTTTGCCTTTTATATGGTATTCCTCTTACCATCCATTCTTTGCTGTGTAGGTTTTGAGAAACCTTCTGCAATTCAGCAGAGAGGAATTGTTCCATTCTGCAAGGGGCTTGATGTCATTCAGCAAGCCCAATCTGGTACAGGAAAGACGGCAACTTTCTGTTCTGGGATTTTGCAGCAGCTTGACTATAGCCTGGTCGAATGCCAGGCCTTGGTCCTTGCTCCCACCCGTGAGCTTGCACAGCAAATTGAGAAAGTCATGCGCGCTCTTGGTGACTACCTCGGTGTTAAAGTCCATGCATGTGTGGGAGGAACATCTGTCCGTGAGGACCAAAGGATTCTTGCCAGTGGTGTGCATGTTGTTGTTGGTACACCTGGTCGTGTGTTTGACATGCTGCGTAGGCAGTCCCTCCGTCCTGATCACATCAAGATGTTTGTTCTTGATGAAGCCGATGAAATGCTTTCTCGTGGTTTCAAGGACCAGGTAAACTCTTCTATTTTATTTCTACTCTCTCAATGCTTGATCATGGTAGCTGTATTCTTTGCTTGTGAAATGCAGAGATTAAGCTTAGATTTACTGCTTAGCTTTAACCATTGACATGCTTTAGCCAAGAATTCTTGTAAGAAAGCAGTTGTATAATTCTATTATCTTATGTGTTATGTTGCAGCTACCTGGAATGAATTAATTTTATAACACGCTATCTATTTATCGTACTCTGATTGATTTATGCTCACTGACTTTATTTCTTCGGTGACATGCAGATTTATGACATCTTCCAGCTTCTCCCAGCCAAGATTCAGGTTGGAGTTTTCTCTGCTACCATGCCCCCTGAGGCCCTTGAGATCACTCGCAAATTCATGAACAAGCCAGTGAGAATCCTTGTGAAGAGAGATGAGCTGACACTTGAGGGTATCAAGCAGTTCTATGTGAATGTGGAGAAGGAAGACTGGAAGCTGGACACACTGTGTGACCTGTACGAGACCCTGGCCATCACCCAGAGTGTCATCTTTGTCAACACCCGCCGCAAGGTGGATTGGCTCACTGACAAGATGAGGAGCAGGGACCACACGGTTTCTGCCACTCACGGTGACATGGACCAGAACACTCGAGACATCATCATGAGGGAGTTCCGGTCTGGTTCGTCCCGTGTGCTCATCACCACCGACCTGCTTGCTCGTGGTATTGATGTTCAGCAGGTGTCCCTGGTTATCAACTATGATCTTCCTACCCAGCCGGAGAACTACCTTCATCGCATTGGTCGTAGTGGTCGTTTTGGTAGGAAGGGTGTTGCCATCAACTTTGTGACCCGTGACGACGAGCGGATGCTGTTTGACATCCAGAGGTTCTACAACGTGGTGATTGAGGAGCTGCCTGCCAACGTTGCTGACCTTCTGTGATCAATTTGAAGATAAACAAAACTGAAAAAAGGGTGGTGAGCGGACCTGATAAGGCTTGGTTTTGTCGAAATATCGTGGGGGATGAGTGATAAGGTAGGTGGGGTTTCTATGTTAAGGTCGTGCCATGGACAATTTGTGATTTTTCTTTATGCCATGTTTTGGGAATTTTTGTAGCTGCCTAGGCCTTGTGGTAATGTGCTGCTGTGGGGGATCATTAGTATGAAGAGGAAGACGCTGCTGGCGTGGGGGTCTTTTTCTCTTTATTAGTATTTTGTTTAAAACTATGTATGACCGAATGCTGGTATTTATTTGTGTCATCCTTGACTCTTATTCTGCTGCAACCAATTGTATCTGCAGCACTGGTCTTTGCTGTTCGTCTGAGTAAAACCTGTTTACTCTGATGAGATTGTCAGCTGTTGATGCACGGTGCCTATGGGAATGTATTTTGAAGTGGTAATATAGAGCATTGTTTGAGCTTGTCAGCTGATCTGGGTTAGTTGAGAACACAATGGTAAGTGGTTCGGAATCCAAAAATAAGGGAGCTGCCAACGCTGTATTTGGGGCATGCTCGATCACTGTAGTTGGGGCTTCGATGAATGGGTGTGATAACTATTGGCTATAGGACTAGCTAGTACTGAAGCCTTGCTTTCGGTGGTGGAGGCTGGGACATTTGTACAGGGAAAGGAAAACTTGCCGATCCTGAGGTATTTCCGTTTTAATTTACAAATTACAAGTCGTTTGACTTTTTTTTTTTTTCCAAGGGTGAGCACCCGTCTTATTAAAAAATGGCATCACATTCTCTTTAGTTCAGCTGCAGGCTGCGATAGCCAGATCTAATATAGGGTTTCAATCCATTCATGCGCCGTCCCCACTCCTCCCAGTTGCCCGCCGTGCTCTGATGCTGCTTTTTTTTAGACGAGGCATACCCTATTTCCATTGCAGACAAATAGAAATACATAAGTTAAGACATACATAAGTTCGGTTAAGACAAATGGAAATACATAAGTTTGGTTTAGACAGGCTGACAGGCACAGAACCTTTAACTTAGCTAAGCTAAACTCCACCTTGGGTCTAGACAGCTAAGGGAGCCAGAAAACACCTGCGAGAGCTGGTACGCTAGAAAATCCAGAGAACAAAGAGACCACCACGCATTACTGACGACAGGATTTAACATATCGTTCCTTGCTACCAGCTGCTGCTTCTGCGCTCCCCTCCCTGCAGAGAGATCCAAGGAGGCAAGGCGGGGGATGGCAGAGCGGGGGCGCCTTGGCGAGTCCATCTTCGACAGCGATGCCGTGCCGCCGTCGCTCGTCGAGGAGATCGCCCCCATCCTCCGCGCCGCCAAAGAGATCGAGTACGCCAACCCACGCGTCGCCTACCTCTGTAAGTTGTTGTACTGCTAGTACTACTAAGCATCGATCCGATCCAGCCAGTCTCATACGTGCCTGCAGGCCGCTTCTACGCTTTCGAGAAGGCTCACCGCCTCGACCCCACCTCAAGTGGCCCTGCTGTTCGTCAGTTCAAGACCGCACTCCTGCAGACGCTTGACAAGGTTGGTGCAACTCAACTCTCAACTCTGGCCCTCTTCTTCTTTTCTTTTCTTTTCTTTTTTTTTATTTACTCTTCATTCATCTCGCCTGCATTGCTGCAATGCGGCAATGCCGCCGCCACTGTGCATGTCCTCCCTTCTCCTGACGACCTGACCTCATAACTAGCATTCCACATCGTGCTTTGCTTACTTGTTTTCACTCTCAGAGAATGCTAAACCTTTATATCCCTCAGCAACTTGCTCATATATACTAGTAGTTAGTTTTCTGTGATGACTGATGACAAGCAAAGGGTGACCTCTTGACGTGTTTCGCTTCTGCAGGAAGATGATCCCAGATTGAATGGAAGGGTCCACCGGAGTGATGCCCGGGAGATTCAGTCCTTCTACCGTTATTACGACAAGAAGTACATCCAGGCACTGCAAAATTCTGCTGATAAGGCTGACCGGTGAGCTATTGCTTGCCTTTCGTCTTTCTTTCTTTAATTTGCTGTCGTCGTGCTGCTCACTCGTTGCTCCTCCCTTGCCTTCACGCTCCGCCTCCTGTTGTGTTTCCCCCAGTGCTCAGCTCACTGAGGCATACCAAACAGCCGCTGTCTTGACTGAGGTCACGGAGGCCGTTAAAGTTTGGCCGTCTGTCGAAGATACAATATCAAGCGGTAAGACATTCGTCTCTCTGTTGATATGGTCATTTCTGTTTTCTTTCTTCACAAATCACAATGCTACCTTGCCCTGCACCCTCTTTTATCAACTATATGACTGTGGATCTTTGTTGTGTGTTATTGTCGCGCAGATTTTGGATACAGACAATAAGGTCGAAGGAAACAAAACGCTGTATGCACCGACTAGGATAATGTCCGTATGTTGATAATTCAAGTTTGAATATGTGTTGTATTATTACCAAAACAACGATACTTAATTCACCTTGCTGATGCACATTTAGGTTGATTTGGGTTGAGTTGAATACAGTCAGGATTCCTCTTGGTTGAGCTTATAGCTGGGCTGGGCTCTCTATCCTATTTTGCCCCCATTCCCCCCAAACCACCCCACACACCCCACACCCCCCCCCCCCCCCCCCCCCCCACCCCCGGGACATTTATTTATTTTTAACTTGTTTGTTTTTCTGTGCCATATTCTAGCCTCCATAGAGACTGTGCTACAGTTTGTTGTTAGTTTGGTTCTACATTAGCTATTAACAAGCTCCTAAACAAACAGATGGTATGTGCGTTGTACAGGCGGGAGATGAATCAGTATTACAAATTGAAATTTGCGCATGGTTAATATTGAAAAGAGCAACCATGTACTAAGCGTATTGCAGACCTGACAAGCACCAGCATCTAAGTATTATTTTAGAGCGAATTCCTTGGAGCACAAAAAGGATTAGAGTCAAGGTTTTTTTTTTTGACAGGAAACACTAGTTTATTAACAGCATCTAGGTGTGAGAATAGTAATGTTACAAATGTTTGTGCTCTGTATAGCCTGCTGCACATTGCAGGGAGCAGAGTGGATGATCAAAAGAACAGGAAAAATGCTCTAGAATTAGGTCACTGTGAAATGCTTGGTGAGCTAGAATATCAGCTGTAGTATTAAAACTTCTTGGGATCTTCAGAATCTTTGCACCAATTGTTCCGCTGAGATTGGAGTAGGGATAAGAGTCAAGGTTGAGATTGTTGTATGGTGACTCTAATGATTAGGACTCAAGGAAGGTATGCTATGCTATTAGGACTTCTAGTTCTACTAGCTCACGCCCATGCGTTGCTGTGGGTTCTAAAATCTCCTTGTAAGCCAAATATTAATAGTCAATCGTCAACATTATTACTCAAAAAAAAAAAATCGTCAACATTATTATTAAAAAAGGGTGTAGGCATCGACATCTAAGCAGTTTAGGCTGCACTGGGATATTTGTGAACTGCAAACCTTTGAGACCCATCTTCAGCCTCTGAATCTCAGCATAATGTACTAATTTTCAGATAGTTAAAAGGAAACCTGCATCTCGGCAAAATACATGTAATTAAATTTATATATTTAAGTACATCAGCAATAAGAAAACAAAACTTAGCACCAATTTCAGACCGTTTTCTGAATAAATAGACACATAAAACCCACTGCATACCAAAATTATATTTACCTGAAGCACACACAAGAAGCAGTTGAGCATGAAGGAAAATTAATGTTGGAGTAGCTAATAGATTGAATTTGTGTCTGCTGGAGTAGCTCTGGGACGTGGGACACCAGCAGCTGGCAAGATCGACAGACACCATGGTCTTGGTAGGTACAGCAAGGTTTCAGGACCATATAATGTTCCAAACAAATTATATAATAATGATAGTAGTTGTATGTGTTCAAAACGACACTGCCTTAATACATTTATCTGTCAATAAGAAAAAAAACACCTGGATGAGGCAATGCAATGCAAAAGGCCTCATACTCCGCACAACAAAATAAACATGTTCCATGCTTATTAGCATGAACGAATCATAGAATACAAAAGTGGAGAACCTAATAACAAGCCAGCAGTTGAGCATGAAGGAAAATTAATGTTGCAGGTTCTTCTCAGCACCTAGCAGTACACTGAACTTGGATACAGCATAAATAAATATAGGTATTCCTGGTGAAAATATATTAATCCAACACGACTGGCTCACAACGCAGGGTGACCTGATGTAGTCTCTCCAGTTAAGTTGTGCCACCGTTGGAGCTGAAACTTGAATCAGACACCCTAGCCAGTCTGCGAGAGGAAGAAGCAAGTTCATCAATAATTTTATCTGATGACTAACAATCTGTTCATCAATATATATATAATCCTCAGTTGATACTAACAATCTTACAGCCACAAATTATCTGATGACTAATTGTTTATTAATTTCCTAGAAAAGAACCACAGAGGCATTTTTTTTTTATGAAAACTGAAGGGGTTTACACCCCTCCAGCGATATATTGCAAAAGAAAAGTACAAAAGTTTTAAGACAGAAGGAAAACAAAAGGGGAAAGGAGAAAAGAGCAACCGAATACAGCTAGCACAGCAAGCACAGCTAGCCCAGAGGGATTTGTCGTAGGTGACATATTAAACGAGTGACTGATGTACATGAAGCATAGGAACCAACCTCAGAGCCAGCAAACATATAACAAACTAGAATTCTAGAAATATGCAGCCCACTACGACTAGCCCAGATACTGTAAGAAACAAGAAAACAAAGTCGAGTGGTGGGCAGAAACAGAGTTGATGCTGACACTAGAGTAGTACACACAGTTCAGTGCCTCTCTATAAGCTACATCCGACGGATGTATAGTAATGAACTCAACTAGGGAAAAATAATCTGCTAAAATACATTGGATAGTTTCATCGTTGTCAAAATGAGAGATGCAATTTACTACTTGCCTCCGAAAGCAAAATTATTATTTTTTTGAATGCAAACAAAGCAAAATCTTCCTATGTTTTATTTTGGACGCAAAGAAAGCAAAAAATACAAACGAGTGGTTTATATATATGCAAAAAAAGAAGAGGGAGATAGAATTGTAGCAGGACAGGATCACAGGAACAAATAAAAGAGTTATTAACTTGATCAGAGCTAGTACTAAATATGCATCGTACCTGACCAAATGGACGCATGTATATAGTGGGATTGTTGGGATGCAGCTTGCATGTGTTTCTCAGCGCGGCCAACGCATCATCTCTCTCCGCAGCAGACAAGCCACCACAGTTGACCCACACAATGACTTCCCGAAGGGAAGGCAGGTACTCCAAGCCAATATTGACAAAGTTACCGTTGTTATCCTTTAGAGCCCGCAAAGGGACAAAAAAATTAAGTGATTCAAGATTTGGCATCACACTATATGGCACAACGATGCTGGAGTCATTGGTTTTTCTGGAGGCGACGAAAGGTATAGCACCTTCTCGATTCCATAAATGCAATGAAATGTAGGAGTCATTGTGGTTGAGCCGCTCAAATTGGACCATTTGATCAGTGCCAAAGTACCTCAACTTCTGGAAGAAGAAACTATCACCGGAGTTAATATTACTACTTGCTGTTACTGTGGACTCTGTGTACAGTTGGAGATAACAGAGTGCCGGTAACATAGCAAGGAGTTTCAGATCCTGCTCATCCATGGTAGCCACCCACAGTTTCAAGTGCGATAGGTTCGGAAGACATGAAGGATTTATGCATGACGGTAGCTTAGAGAAGTAAAAGCACCACTCCAAATAACCAAGAGGCTGTGGGAGCACAAAGCTTGCTGCCTCCCACATGGTTGTGTCTGCTTTTGAAAACGAAGAACTTCCCACATCTATACGCTGGATCCTTTTGAGATTGCGTATGGACTCCAAAAAATCCATTTGCATGCTCTCATCCAACCCAGTAGTGGAAAATTCGAGCACCCTCAGTTCTCGCAGGCTGCCCAGCTCCTTCAGTAACCTATTGGGAATGCCACCTATTCTTAGCTCCTCTAGGGATGTCAGGTTTCCGATCCCTTCCGGTGCATCCATTTTTTTAGCACATAGCCGCACTAGCTTTGTTAGCTGGACAAATCCTACTGGCAACCTTCTGTGCCCATCAAGATCAAGTGTCTGCAGTAACTTTAGATTCCCTATTCGTTTCGGGAGCTCAGGGAGATCATTAATACCTCTGCATTTTCGTATCCCAAGATACCTCAAGTGAAGCAAATCACCAAGATGCTCAAGATGGAAATCAGCCCAAAAGGTGCATTCTACTATGTCTAGTACACGCAAAAGTTGAAATCCCGACAAATGGTCTAAGTTATTAATACGAGGACACATAAATGCAGTATATGACCTCACCTTTGACATCCCAGTAACATTGGCTTCAGAAACAATGTGTTCGGCTATTCTGTTTTGGTGGGCTAACCGACGACCACTGCTTGGTGCAGGTGTCTCTTCAACATTATTATCTCCTAAAAGAGCAACAAAGTTTTCTTCAAATGAAAGCTTACGGATGAGATCAAGAACCATATCATGAACACGGCAGCCAAATACTGTGCCATCCCACTTGTTCTCCACTACCTGGACCAAGCTTCTATTAATGAGATCGTTGAAGTAACTTTCTCCAAGCTCAAATAGTCGTGTTCCTTGTTTCCTATCAATAAATCCTTCAGCTATCCACTTTGATATCAAAGAATCCTTCTCGATCAAATAATCTTCTGGATATGTACTTAGATATAGTAAACATGTCCTCAGATGTGGAGGCAGATCATAGTAGCTAAATGAAAGTATTGTCATAGTATCTTCAACTTCTCTATTATCTTTAGGTCCAAAACCAATAGAGTTCAAGACCTCAGACCATTCAAACTTGTGTTTACCAGCCAACAAACTAGCCATTGTGATGATTGCTAATGGTATACCACCACATTTCCTTGTAATTTTATTGGAGATGTCATCTGGTTTGTTATCAAGGTACTTGTCTGCACCAAATGTCCTTGTATGGAATAATTTCATGGAGTCATCATAGGAAAGTGGTTTTAGCTTGTAAACCTCACCAGCTTCTTCAGCAACATCAAACTTACGAGTAGTTGTGATTATTTTACTTCCACAATTAGTATCAACAAGTGCTACTTCGATTGTTTTCCAAGTTCGTAAGTCCCATACATCATCAATAACAACAAAATACCTATCCAAATGAACATGCCATAAGTAACCATTGGTCAGTAATGATATTTGGAGTTTTCACAGAACCCGAGAAAATTGCGAAAATTAAAGGTACTCGGCACTACACATCAAACATACGAGGAATCGTGGAGCAACAACATCCTAATTAAAAGGCACTCGGTGTGTGTATACCTCTTGTCCTCAAGGAATCGTCGGAGGTCATCAATGAGGATATGAACACCTTTTGCTTTGTTATGAATTTCCTGAAATTTGAGTGGGTCAAGATGATAGAGAATGTCCTTGAAAACTTTTACCGGGTCATAATCCCGACCAATTGAAACAAATGCCCCGCAGTCGTACTGTGGCTTAAGCTTGTCATACACCGCTTTGGCAAGGGTGGTTTTGCCCAATCCTCCAACTCCAACAATAGACACCTTCTTCATGACTTTGTCAGCTGCATCATCACCCACACCCAGTTGGGATGGATTCATCAGCATGGATATGAGCTCGTCCCTAGACTTGTCGACGCCAATGAGTTGTGTGACTTGTTTGTACATAGCAGTAAGGCGGGGATCAATGCTTGACGTCGCAGCAACCGGTTTGGTCATAATAATGTCATCAAGTTTGTACCTCTGACGCCTTTCTGCTACCTCCTCAAGATGCTTCTTGATGTCCTGGATGGCACCGGAAATACTGCGGCGAGCCTTGGCCTTTCCGAACACCTTCCCCATCTTGTTCATGGCGCGTTTGAGCCTGCTGGGGTCAGCGGGCTCGCCGGCGCCGCCGTCGACGCGCACCAGGAAGGTGTCGAGGACATCCTCCATGTCGTAGGATGCCTCCCTGACCTCGCGCGCCCACACCTTGACCTGCTCGTCGAGGCGGTCCCATGGCACATCCGAGACCTTTCGGAGGAGGGCGTGGATGCTCTCCAGCTCGCTGTGGAGCCACTGCACCCGCTTTCTCACGCCCTTCTGGAGCTTGTACTCGTCATGGAGCAGCTGCAGAAGCTTGGGGGCGAGGCTTCCCAGCGCCCCCGTCACCACACTCATGTTGCTTCGATCAGATCTGAGTGCAGTAGATTCATACTAGTGCTGCGGTGGCTGGTGGTACGGTAGCAAGGATGCAGTAGATAGGGGGAGATTTAATTTTTTACCATTATAACAAATGGCCACTTCTGAGATACCAGTTTTAAAATTGACGCTATGTTTTTAGTATCGGAGAGAAAAACGATACATATTTATCACTTTTGCTCGCGTGGCACGCCAGGTCCTCACTCCAAGCTGCATCCAACTCAGCATCGCATGCCAAATGACCGCTGGTGCCCCTGGATTCCTCCCTCCCCCTCACCCCCACCCCCTGCGTCTATTTGGGGTTCAGAACCACCAAATTCGGATTTTTTTTTTAGATTCACCAAAATATTTATAAAACAGTCTAAATTTATCCATATTCAGATTCACCAAAACGATAGATCTGGAGGCTAGATTTAGCATTGATTTAGCAACTCAAGTTCAGTGAATTCAAAAAAAAAAACCTATCATTACATACGTTACGTACAGGTTCGTTCTTTTTCTTTCTTTCTTTTTCTCTTCACGCTTCTTCTTCCTCGGTATGACCAGCCCGCACGCCTCTCTCACCACCGCCTTCCTCTCTTGACTTGATTGGACGGCGCTCCACTGAGCGCCGTGGCACGCAACCAGGCAGCATGGGGTGGCGCGTGGTGGCCATGAGCCGTGGCCGCACCATGGTCTTGCCGTCTACGCCGGCCTAGGTTGTCAACGATGTAAAGAGACCAATCATGACTTAAGTAAGCTCAAAAGATTCATCTTATGATTTACATGTAAACTATGTGAATATGCAAACATTTTATCTACATTTAATACTTTATACATATACCGACAAATTCGATGTGATAGGAAACTTAAAATTTTGACGTGCATCTAAATAGGACCTTAAGGATAATTCTGTGCATTCCAATAAAATTGCTCTTATGTGATCCAAAACTGAATCACTATCAAACAAGCCCTGACCATGAATCTGATTTGTTTGCATATTCAGATTCACTTTTTTACTGTAGTAAATCCATGTCAAATGGGCCGGCCTCGGTACATACGCTGGTAGCACATGCCCATGCCTCCGCATGATTGCCAAGCGGCTGCACGTCTCACTGTCGCCTCGCCACTACTCGACCTCGATTCCATGCACGCCGCGCCGGCCGCGCACGCGCGCAGTCTGTAAAAATTTCTTGTTCCGATGACCAGAGAGTATATGTTCCGAATATGTCTGCATCAAACATATAAAAGAAATTTCTTGATGTCTGCATCAAAGTCGGTTTCAGATCAAACAATACAAATATACTACTGTGCTGTCCAAGAAGCGTACGCTGCCAACGGTTACCACAAGTATCATGGCTCAAAATATATTGGTCCAGAGGGAGGCGGCTGAACGCATTTTCATCAAAAAAAAATCGCTAGTCTCGCACGCCTGAAGCAATCTTCTTTACAATCCACTTCATATTCATCGTTTAGGTTTATCGAGTAATACAGTTGAGAAGCATTTGCTTGTCATATGTGCCACTACCATATCACCAAATTTTATTTACCGGTTTTGAACCATTACAAAGACGGGCAAACAGATACATCACAGTACCACACCATGAGCGATTTGGTTGGATTTTGCTTCCAGAAGCACTTTCCGCGCGCTAAAACCACACAATGGTGCTGATACAGGGGACCGATGGCTTGAGGCGGCACTGAAATCGTTTTGAAGCTATCACAGTCAAGCACATCTTTGGAAATAGTGTTGGCCGACATAGCCTCCAGCCATGGCTCTTTTCACATTTGCCTCAAACATTTTTGGATTATCACGAAGGACAACTGCAGCTTCGTGGTTCAAAGGATCCTCGTCGTTTGGTTGCTGCAAGTAACAATGTAAACATTACATAACCGGCAAAGAAGGATAAACATTAAATAAAGTTGATTTTCTTGAGATGTTTTTACAACCAAACCATAGTATTCAGTATGCTGTCCTCGAAAACAAAGGTTCAGAACCAAAAACAAAGGTTCAGAACCAAACTTACAATTTTAATTGTCACGAATACAAGTTCCAAATAGTTTAGCTTATACACGTGGACAAAACACTGGTCAATGATAATAAAACATGGGGATGCAACAAACTCTGCAGTTTTCAAAACCATAGTATAGCCAAATCTGTAGCCTATTTGGAGTTCAAAAATTCCACTCTATACTTCTTTTTTCTAATCCATGTTTTCAACGTCTGTGTGTTTTAAAAGTTCAGTTTACCAATTTCATGGTTTCTTAATACTACGCTATCCAATCAAGACCTAAATAGCAAAAATATTCAGAAGCAACCTTTTTAATTCATCCTTCATGAGAATACTTAAGGATCAAATTCATTTTTACTAGTAACAGAACCTATGGACTACTAAGGTCTTGCTCAGATTGGTATGTCTGTTTTGGAGATAACATCGTCGTGAGCACAAGAGTGGTTACTTTTTTTTAAAACAGCAACTTCTTGAACAGCAGAGTCCATGAAATGTAGTAATAGGAATATAGGATGACAAGAATGCATGAACAATTGCAAACGCTACCCTTTTGCCTTCCCAATTTCTAAATGTATTATTTCAATAATTGTGGGATCAAGATAGCTGAAATACCGTAAAAAGAAGATTCAGGCCATAAATAATAGTGTTGATGTTGAGAACAGGCTTCCAATCTTCGCGCAGAATGTTCAGACAGACATTGCCTTCCAAATCAATATTTGGATGGTACACCTGAATGCATGTTTATAACAACAAAGTATTTAATCGCTTCAGAGGAAATGTAATTTAGTGAATAATGAGAAAGAACCATAGATGTAAAGGATACAGTCTTATACCTTGGTCTTGCATTTGACCTTCGGAGGATCGTGAGGATAAGATGGGGACACTTGAAAGGTGAAAACGAAAGTGCCTCCCCTAGAAAAGACAGTATATTAAATTGGGGAAGGCTCAGAAAATTCACAAAGCCAGCATCTGAATGACTTCTAAACTATTTTTCAGTAACACTAAATTGATAACCTCTCCACTAGAGCCACAACATACTACTATTGCAGTTGGAAAAGGCGCCCTCAATTATGCTTTATGCAGCATTGCAACTACCCTCGAGAGTGGCACTTACATGTAATATCCTTCATCAGGTCGGATGATGATCTCAAAATTCATCAAATCATCCTTGCCATTGGGAAATGAAATTGATGTGGTCTTTGGCAGGTTGAGCTCACTAATATCTGCAAGGTTTAGAAAGAATTAACCACAAATAATTCATCGCACATTCAATACCATCAGAGAACCCAAATATCAGTCAGACTCAGGTACATCAATAAGTTCGAAGCTGGCATCTCGTTTATGGATTATTGCATCATATGCCCCACATAGCTTGAGTTAGGATCACAGCTTATTCTATTAGAATTCAGAAATATTAGACAAGGAACTGGTCTGGCACACATATAGAAACAGTTACCATTTGTATACAGAATACAGATACAAATCAGACAATGTCCATAATGATTACTTCTGATAAATTCGAATTCATGTCTAGTTCACCAAACAAGTGTATACAGAACATATTATTATGTTAACATGAGTGGAACCCATTTCAAAGAAGAGTTAACAGATATTTTAGTGGGTAACTTTGCTAACTAAATGGCAATCATCAGTGAGGTTGGAGACCACAATACAATCTGCACAGTAAGCAAGTTAAATCACGACAAAAAAAAAAGGCCCTCAAATGAAAAAGAAAATGAAAGACCACCTCTGACAGTGCAACCATATTTCTGTTAGTGGAGCTAGCTGAAATGCAACAGGGACAAATAAACCCAGTTGCTGAAAATGAAACACACCTCTCCCATTTGCATGCAAATTAACCCATGAAAATAAATGCAACCCACATGGCAATGCAATCATTGCGAACCAAAAAGATGCAACTTACCAAATGCAATCCATGGAAATCAAGTGCAACCAAGTGAAAAGAAGCAACACCTTCAAACATGGAAACACAACATGTGGACAAATAAAGAATGCAAATGAAAGGCCGTGCTTTAGATGTAAGTCTGTCAAACATGATACTTGCACTAAAAAAATTAAAGGGACAAAGGTCAGGTGAATTCGATGGTGTTTTTTTACTTCTCTTTTTCAACTCTGATTTTACAGCCACCTTTTTGGATTAAAGCTACTACTAGATGGAACGGTACTAATAAATGAGTAAAAGAAAAGAAGAAAAGTTTGCATAATAGGCAGATGACCTAACCACATGTTGTCAAATGTTTGATGCCAAAACAGGGGAAAGACACAAAGTACTCAAAGCGCGGGAAAACCTGCATGGGCAAACTAGTCAGTTTATAGCTGAATCAACATTGTTAAGTCATTTTGACAGAATAGAGGCAAAATCGCCTTTGGTTTGAAAAAACAGGGGCGAAGTCAAAATTGGGCTTGAAAACAGGGTCAGGAATACAGGAGAGAAGGAATATGTGAAAAAAAAAATTGCACAAGAAAACGTCTGAAAAATGAAAAAGATATGCAACCAACTACTTCTCTGCCATTGTAATGGGCAATGGCTCGTTATGCACTCACTGAGGGGGTCCACTCATGAACCATCTCGTGGTGCGGCTGCTCCGGCCACCTAGGGCAATTCATTGAGGACAGAACATGGCAATGGGAGCTGGGCAGTGAGATTTGGACCAAGGTAAGTATGGGAAAGAAGAGAGTGTGAGAGGTGGGAAGAAAGAAGAAGTTAATAGGATAGAGTCTAGGATAAACCGATAGTTTTTTAAACATCTAAGAGGCATATGTAATATATCAGCCCATACTAAGGCAAGAGGAAAGGAAGTTGTAAACGTCTACCCCTACTAGTAAGCACTAAGCTCATTAAAATGATACCTTTGTTTATTGGCATATGTGGGACCTTACATATTGGAACAAGCAGTGGCAAACAGTTCACTATTTTGTGAAACAGATAAGACTGACTTTGAGTTATTTTGGGTTATTATACCAAACTTACAAATAAATATCGTGTATGGAAAACAAAGAGCAGATTGATACAAGAAAGAATTCAACTAAAATTCAACAAACCTTTATGAAGACGGAGTTCCCCAGGCAGACTGTTTCTTAACAGGGGCCTTTCCAGCAGCACTTGCCGCCTCTTCTTTCTTTTGACCCTTTATTTTGAAAAGATTAATCATCTTTCTGCAAAGAAAAAGGGGAAAACACAATCAGAGATCAGAGATCAAATGCAGAACTACCAGATTTTTCAGTAAGTGCAAAAAAAAAAAAAAAATCCTAGGGGCAAAGCGATTCCACATTTGCATCTCTATTACGTAATTTATTTTGTGCTAATTGACTACTGTGCCTGTTTGGCTGGCAGCCAGATGTTTTCACAATTAAGGTTAGGTATGTGGCAAATTGAGGGTGTTTGGTTGGTTGCCAAGAGTAGCCTAAGTTGTGGCAAATTTAGTAAGGCTTATTGTTTGAACTGCAGCTGCAAAACTTGCCAAAAGTTCAGCAAAAACATGTGGCAAATGTTTGGCTTAAAGCCAAGCTAGAATACAACCGCCTACCTTTATCAATTGGTGAGGATACCGTATCCAGATTACATACATAGCAGGAACTTGTATTTTCCATGCACACTGAACAAGCATTAGTGCATTACTGATATTATGGCTAGGTAATTTCATAATCAGTTTGTACTTTATTTGTAATCGTTTCTGCTCCTTTAATTGTTGATTTTAGTTCCCATTATTATCCTCAATAAGGCTTAGTCATCCTTATCTTAACATTCACTTTCCAATTTTACCAGTTCCAACCGTCACCTTTTTCTCATCTTGCTTCAATTCCTTGCCTTCGCTTGTTTATGCAGTTTAGTCATTGCTGGTCACTTTTAGACTTCTAGGGCATCACCGCCTCCCCTTTCAAGTCTCCACTCCAATTCTCATCTCCCATGAGCTCCCAATGGTCCTAGAGGCTCAGACTGTTTTCACTCTACCAGATAGCATCCTACATGGGTGAGGGAAAGAATGGCTCGCTGCAGAGGCCAGGGCAAGGTGGTGGCTCAATCGAGCGACATGAAGATGTTGTGGCTTCAGAAGGTGGAAGTGAGCAAGTGTCAATGATGGTGATTCATTGGTTCCTGCATATGCGCTTCTGACAATAACTATCCTTCACACCACAAGTACACACCATTTTTACTCAGAAAGCGGGCACCGTTATGCTTTTCGTTCCTGGCGTCACGCACAGGCCGTCGCTAGGGGGTGGGCAGCAGGTACCATAATTATCATTTTTGAACTAAACATATGCCACAAGTTAACTCTTATTACTCGTACTATATACATTAATCATTCTATTAAAAAATAATTTAATGGGATCTTGTCGTCGTGGTTGCCAGGGGCCATTAAAATTAGAGACAGCCCTGGTCACGCATGAGGTGTGGCGACGAATTGCTCATCATTGATTTGGCAAAGATTCTTCGGTAAAGAATACCAGTGCTAAAAAACTTTCTTTGGCATGCCAATGTTTGGCAATGAAACAAATGGCAGCCTATGGTGGTGTGGCTTGCAGCAGGTATAGCATGGAAAACTGTGGTTCCCATCCAAACACCCCTGAAATGCCTCTTGAAGCATGTAAATCATGAACGAAACGTGGGGAACAAAAACAAGGATGACAGTGAATCACAGGAAGCATCGAGTAGCACAACAAATTCACTGCTAATTATTTACATATATAAACAGTACCCTGTACTTATTCACAGGTTGGTGAATTTCAGCTAGCAACTAAAGGTGTTTTGATCCTCTGCTTACTGCATGCTTAGCCTAGCCTGTTCGCTTCACCTCTCCTCGCTAGGCAAAGCAAGGCAATCTTGCAAAGGTGCTTTCTTCCCTTGACACCGCTCACCTCGCCTCAAACCGTAGCTTGATGCAACAACGGTATAGCTCGATTCAGCAGCGATGGGGCTCAATTCAGTGCCTGGGAACATCAATCTTATGGTAGCAGCAGTCGATTCGGTGCTGCCGTGCTGATAAACCTCGATCCGGTGATGGCAGTCAATACAACGACAGCAAACCTCGATCCAGCAACAGCAGGAGTGTGCTTGCCCAGGCGACCAGGCAGGCAAGCTTGACAGGCAAACAGGCAAGGCGAGTGACAACCAAACCTGAGCAAGGTGAGCAGCCAGCAATGGATCTGAACATACCCTAAAACTTGCCCAAAGTTATCAAGGTGGCCCGACAATCAATGACACCTGCGAAGAACCTGGGCACCTGGTTATCTAGGCATTTTCCAATGCGTATTCCTTTTTTTCCCATTTTGAGTGCAGTGAGCAATTTGGTTGGTTTAGCAAGTGAATGCAACACTAATACAGGAGATCCAATGCAGAACAAAGATAGGAGGAATTATCAGAGCTGGAACAAAAGCCTCAAAGCAAATATAGCAGTATAACTCTAAAGGTATTATGTAGCACTAGCAAACGCATACACACAGAGGAACAAACGAGTACATACAAAACAGGCAAGCTAGCATGTTTAAGTAAATGCAAGGATAAAGTGTTTAGGCAAGTCAATCGCTGATGGGTTTGCAAAATTGACTGAATGCTTGGCTTTTAGATCTATTGGATTC
Source organism: Eremochloa ophiuroides (assembly GCA_038502445.1). Lineage (NCBI taxonomy): Eukaryota > Viridiplantae > Streptophyta > Magnoliopsida > Poales > Poaceae > Eremochloa > Eremochloa ophiuroides. The sequence goes on from JAHLJS010000003.1 coordinate 105,983,859, forward strand.
AAGTTTGATATAGGCCTTAGATAAATTAATATTTGCAAAACAAGACTAACTTTATGTTAAAAAAAGGTTGCAGAGGTACATTTCAGTCATTCAGACATGATTGTAAATAAGACGGAAAAAGTGAAATCTTAGATGAAAATTTAGATCAGCGCAGGAAGTTCATGAAACCATCAGTTGTCGACAGTGGCGGACCCAGCCGAAAATATGAGCTAGGGCGGACCCCTGCCTGCCGCTGCGCCTCAACCACGCGCTGGCCCCTTCCCGCCGTTGCGCCGCCGCCGCGCGCTGGCCCCTGGTCGCCGACGCCGCTCCCGCTCGCTCGCGCGCAGCGCAGGCACAGGGGGAAGGAAGAGCACGAGGCACGAACCTGGAGGGAGGAGGGCCGCCCAGTCCTCCGGTGCCGCCGCCGTGCGCAGGAACGAGGAGGGAGCGCCGCCGTGCGCAGGAACCAGGAGGGAGCGCCGCCGCCGCGTCCCGACTCGCGTGTGCCCGAGTAGATTGGAAGGGGGATGCCGCGGCTCCCTCTGCCTGCCTTTACCCAAGGACGACATGGGCTGGATGTTTGGGCCGCTCTGCACGGTGCGGTGGTAATGGGCCTTGCGGCCAGATGGCCATGAACGCTGTCGGTGTCTGGTTTTCTTTCATCTCGAGATCATAAAACAATCTCTAATCGCTAGAAAACTAGAGAATACGAGTACGGCTCGTCGGAGTGTATTTAGGGCAACATGAGTTGGTCTCTGATTCAAATATCTTCGAGTTAGACTTTGGATATATAATTTCGTATAGAAAGTAGAGAGCATAAAGGTAGAAATATCTAGTTAGTGATCGTAGCCAGCGAAAAGAAAGAAAGGACTCGGGACTGAGGGGCGGCGGCGAGAATGATAATATAAACAGAGAGGAGAGACCTTATGAGCGGAGCGGACACGTCGCGACATGTCGCCTAGACAATGTTATCCTAAACGCTAAACAGTAAACAGTTAATCGCCCTTTGTTAGCGTTTAGAGGGTTTATAAATGGTATTTAGATGGAGTTAAACGGTCTAAACGATTTTGTACTATGATAATAAAATATGCAAATTTATGTATGTAAAAATTAAATATGTTAGAAATCTTACCTATTTATACATGTAAAATTCAGATATTCTACCAAATAATCTTTCAGAAAGAAATCTAAATCTCATAATACTTCATATAATTAGAATATTAATTAGTTTCGTGCTGACTGTGATAGTCATAGTTCTAATTGACTAAATTATGGATTAAATGATTGTTTATCTCATTTGATAATGTTTAAGTTGATTCTAATTAGTTAGACGGGATTAAGCGAGTTTAAATGGTCCAATCGTTTAATTCACCGTTTAGGCCTAAACTACACGTGTGGCTTCTGTTTACCGTTTAAACGGACTAAACGGCTATTTAGACAAACAGTGCACCCAGTTACATAACAAAAAGACTTGTGGGACAATCGTTAAGATTCATTTGTAGCATCTAGATGCATTTATTAAAATACAAGTCCCATTAGGAGTAAATGTGAACCGCACACCACTCCTATAAAAAGGGAAGAGTGAGGAGATTGAGAAGGCTCAATTTCTCTCCATTCTTGTCTCTAATTTGTCCAATCTAAGACCAAAATTCTGAGCTTAGCAACGGTTAACGTTTAACACCTTTTGTAAACTCTTTTTTTTCATTTTTTGATAGTTAAAAAAAGCAAAACAATAGTATAGATTTTAGTATATGTAATAAATATATATGCTCATAAAATATCAGTGTTGCTCGCCCTATAGGTAGGTCTGCCTCTGATCGTCGCTTTGTCTCAACACCTTGTCATCCTTGCATTTACTTAAGAAGATGATAGCCTACCTAGTTCATATGTAACTGTTTGTTCCTCTATGTTGGAATTAGAAATTGACAGATACTCACCAAATTAACTAGCATACGAAAGGAAAAACATGCTCGAAAGTCAAAACTACGTCCAACCTAAACCAGGGGCGGATCCAGTAAAGGGACATGGGCACGGCGGCGACGTCGACAGCGGCGGCCAACCCGTCGTCGGAGAGCGAGAGGGGGCGAGAGGCAGACATAGCGCACGAGCAGCGAGGTCTGATGGATGTCTGGAGCGTCACGCTAACGTGGTGGGTCGAGAACTAGAGATTTGCGATTAAATCCTACGGAGTGAATGGGGTTAAATTGGATTTGTGACCGACTCGGACTTGACTCCCAGACTCCCAGTTCGCGTCCGACTTGAATCTGGATGCGTCGGATGCAGCGGACGGAAGGGGATGCACGTTATCCAGCAAAGGCGGAAAAAAAAACAGAGCGTGGGCCTCTTTTGGGCCCTTTTTCTCCACAATTTCTTTCGAAATTTCAGTTTTATTTATTTTCGTTCTCACCCTTTTAATTTTTTAAATTTTTTGTTTGACTGTCTTCTTGTCATAGGACACTATCAATAGCTAGTACACCATTTTGTTTTAAATAACAAGAAAGAAATAATATTGGTATTTATGAGTATATATAATAAATTGTAATAAGTAAATGAAACTTTTTATATTTTATCAAGGTTGAATAGTTTCTTATAAAGCTGGAAACCATTTTCACACGTATAACAATTTTTCAGGAGTGTTAAATTGCACCAGCGGCTTCTGAAGTTGGAAGCATGTCTACGTAGATTCATGAACTTTAAAAATTTATTCTTAGACTATGAATTTTGAAATGTATTTTTAGGATAAACTTGTTAAGTGGTGCATCGGAAGTCCATGCCAACCATGCATGTGAGCATTTATTGATGTCGTAGCATGTATTTTTTCTATTTAACCCTCCTTTTTATTTTTTTCTCTTGAAAAATAGATCCTTCATTCTCCTCTCTCCCATGGCACAGCGGCGCCATAGGCCAGTCACCATCCATCGTGTTCATGTTGTATTGTACGCTGAAACCATCTGACCCAAAGCAATTGTATGCAAGTTTGTTCGTCGATCCAGATAGGCAGTGATGGCACTGCACGCGGGGATTTTTGTTATTGTTAACCCTTTAAAGAATTATTAGAAAATAACACCCCTAACCACGGGGACATAGGCATTCCTTTGTGATTTGGTCGACTCTCAGATTATATCTGTGTGTCATATGTGCTCTGCTTGTTCTTATTGTTTATACTATTATTATGAAATCCTTGCTAGTATATTTGGGTATAGGAATTGTTGGAAGGCGACTCCACAATCTACGAGTCGTGGTAACAAAATTGTGTCTCATTTAGATTATAGATCTTGTAATTTGAGTAGGTAGGGTTCGCTAAGACCGGACATCTAGTCCATACTAATTTTGCTATAAGTTTTTTTTTTAGAATTTTCAGATTTCACGTATTCATCCTCTCTCTCTAAGACTGACCACAACGTTGACGGTGCTGACAAAAGAACTTCGTACGCCAACACATCGATGCCAAAAACCATGGACGATCATAGTGTGAGCATCGATACTTGATGTACATATGCGACCCAAATATTCTGAATTGTTAGTGTTATATGCTACTCAATGCGCAGCAGAGAAGTGCTGCTTTAGACCAACCATCGGAGCATATATACTATTTTATTTGCTCAGCATCGAGGACTACATGACCGGGTCATCGGCGTAGAGTGTTCTTAGTTGCAGCATCGGTCCATGGAACGTATCTATTCGATGCCTCAACATTCTCTCCTGTTTTGGCTCGATAAAAACCAATGTTGTGGCCAGTCTAAGCCGCAAGTGATCCTTTCACTATTTCAAATAAAAGAATACTAACATCTATAGATAACCAGGTCCCTTTCACGTACTTTTGTATTTACCCATCCGATATTTTTGTGTCCTCATCTTTCCAAATAAAGTTGGCGGGCTTGATTCGTGGAGAACAGAATGTTTGTTAGAGTTTTCCTCATCTACCCAGTTGCCAGACTTTCTGTTCTTCTTATAATTCTATGTAAAAAGTGATTTTTCAATAGAAATGATTTTGTGACCGAAAGTGATTATATCCGTGGTTTAGCTCGTGCCATCTTAGTTTATTTGAGAGAATCACTCCAATTTGGTCTAGAAGCTGCTCTAGAAAACTCCACTGAACACGCCCCTGCATTGTCCTGCTCCGTTTCTCATCACGTCCTGGAGTTCACTTCACGCATGCATTTTGTGTTGTGTGGTTCTATCCTTTTTTTTTAGAGAGAGGCGTGGCTGAACTGAACATGACAATGAGAACTATTCTGAAAGCAATGCACAGTCCAGTATAGTAGGCAACAGTATCGAGAGACCTGCAGTGCAGCTACAGGCCTGCATACCGTCACCCACCGATCGACCGACGTCGTCTGTTCCCTTTCGCCGCTTTTTCCACTCCCTTTCCTTTTCTTTCTGCTCGATCCATCGACCGGGTCCTCCGATTCATCCTGACCATAACATGCATTCATGCGCTCCTTGAGTCGTCGTCTTCTTTGGCCTTTCCTTTGCAATTCACTGCCTGACGCGGTGACATCCTGATCGCTCCTCCTCCTCCTCCTCCTCTTCCTCCTTCTCACTACCACCTCTGCTTTCTAGCCTCGATGGATCTCCATGGTCCATGACGTTGCGTGCATATGGATTCGATCGAGCCTTCATTTTCAAAAGGAGACTTGACCTGAGCAAACACAATCTGATGAAACGACGACGCCGAACGGAATCTCTAGCTAGCTCCGATCCACTCCACCGCCCAACGTAAGATCGATCAGGCCGTCTTTCTAGCTGCGCAACGTGTGCGTACAGCCGGTGTCAGTTTCAGACGACGACGTTTCTGCTCTTGTTCTGTACTGGAGTATACCTTTGTCTCGCAGGTACACTCTTTTCAGTTTTCACGCAACGCGTACTACTACTACTACTTTGTTGAGCATGCAGTCGTTGTTGCTGCTAGGAAAAAGAGCCTAACTTGCGTCACCTCGTTTTTGTTGGGCATGCTCCCTCCATAAAAAAAAAAAAAACTATCGTTTTAGACTTTTTAGACATAACGTTTGACCATTCGTCTTATTTAAAAATTTTGTATAAATACCATTTATTTTATTATAATTTATTTTATTACTAGAGGTAATTTAATAATTATTAATTGATTTTGTATTTTGTACAAAATTTTTGAATAAAATGAATAGTCAAACACAGTTTTTAAAAAATCTAAAACGACAGTTTTTATGGGACGGAGGGAGTATCTAACGGCTCCTTAAGGGCTCGTTTGGATACCCCAATACCCGCAGGGATCCCCGCCCGAGCCGGGGGGCTAGAAACGCGCGCGATTTTGCTTTCCCCTTCAGCCCCGGTGCCCGTTTGGGATCAAGGCGAGCCAGAAAAAGCACGTGGCTTCTGGACCCTATCCGCATCAATCGACGGGGAACAGAAAAAACTCCTCCACACGCGTTTATTTCTTTCCCCGTGGTGCTCGCTCCGTCGCTCGGCCCTCTTCGCTACTCCTGTGTCGCCTCACCCAAGCATGGCGGCTAGGGTTTGAGCGACGCCGCCTCCATCACTTGCGCCAGCCGTCGTCGTCCCAACCCCTTGTCACGCCACCGCCGCCTCTCCCGGAGGCTACTTCGACTTCGATCCGTGCACACTTCCTGGATCGCTCATCGCTCCGCCGCCGCCGCCGCCGCCTCTGGTTGTACCTGCTACGTCCCAGGCCAGCCGCGTCGTGCGTGGTCTCCTAGGCACAGGTTGGGCACCTCGTCCTCATCCTCTTGTTGTGTGTTTCTTCTTAGATCTGCGGGTCTTCAATCTTCACTTCTTAGAATCAAATCGAATGGATGGATAGATGGATGGATGAACTGGGTGGTGGTTCTTGGGCATGGCTGGTGCTTTCGATTGAATCGTGTTCTAGGGTTCTTCATCAGATCGTGTTTCTGTCCTTTTGATTGAGCAATTTATTGTGCCGGGGAGGGTGCTCTGCAGGTCCATTATTGTGCCGTGCACTGTGGAAGGCACAGTCCCTAGTTTTGTGGCCTTAATAGAGCTAATAAATCATTTTTTATAAAGTCCATCTCTGTTTAGTACCGTGTTGTCAGGACCCTGCAAGTCCATCTTGGTTAGGAAAAGGATCTGAGTAGGAACTTTGGAGTAAAAAAAGGGTAAAGAAGGAAGTGAAGTTGGTTTCAAGAGAGAGTAAGGAGGAGGAATAAGTTTGTCATCTTCAACTTGTATTCTCATTATGCCGGTGCACGGGATATAACATATCCCTGCTACTTCCGGTTACAGAAAAATGATACACAGGTTCACTAATATATTTTTTTACAAAAATCCATTACATGATAGATAGGTAAATAAGCTAGGACCCTGTTACTTCTTTCACATGTTAGCTGCAGGGACAGGTTGTTAACGTGAGCTGAGATTTTCTTTTTGCGAAGAACATGTGTAAATATTCGATGTGCTTGATGGACAAATACTTTGTTTTTCAAATCTCTGTGTAGTTATCCAATGTGTACAATTATTCGATCAATAATATTTGTGGCTTGCGAGAAGCTAAATGAATTGCATGTTGAAGTTATTTGTATGAATACATGCATGGTCTGCTAGGAAGCATTTGACTGGAACTCTGTGTACAAGCATTTGACTGGAACTTGGAATTTTTGTGAGCTTTGCAATGCCTTTGACTGAAACTGCAAACCCAAATGCCCAGTTTTACAGCACTCTGAAATGCAGGAAGCTTTTCGTTAATGTAGCACATGATTGTCTGCTAGCTATCTTACTAGTACTAGCTCAAATGCCTACTTTACAATACTCAGCAATTAGCATTCGAAGATGGTTTCATAATTCTTTTGTTTAACTTTCTTGTTTTCATTTCTTTGCCAACTGTTTGAAGAAAATGACTTATTCTTGTTTGCCTGCTGTGAATAATTCTTGCATGCATCACAGATCACACACTTGCCAAAGCCCAACCCAGCCAAATGTTTTCCAATTGCTCCCATTTGTCATGGGTGCGAAAAGGTCATTGTGACATGTCATCTGTCTGCCTATATCCATCCCTATCGATAGATTACTTGTTGACAGCTCAGCTGACAAGCAAATCTTACATTATTACCTGCCATGTGCAATATAATTAGGCAAACAGACATCCGAGTTGCATGCTCTTGTTTAACAACACCAGAGTTTTCCCTGTCCGTGTAGTTAAGAATGTGATGCAGATTGTACTTTGGTTATCTCAGGTATAGTTAGGAATGTGAGTGTCATAAATCAGCTCTCCTTTTGTCTATATTCAAGGAAATGAAGTAATGTTAATATGGTTGACTAATAAATTATAAATATCACATTTCATCGATGGATTTATTGATTTCTCTGTTAATCTAATTGCAGGGCTAATTCTATATGTTCTGGTGCTGTTGAGTCATGCTGCTGATGCTAGTTGCAAGGGGTGGACTATGCAGACAGTTGCTAGTTCTCTTTGATTTTGTGTCAACTCATTAATGTAATATTTAGTTTTGTTGCAAAGCATGTATGTTTTCTTCAGTTTCATAGCACACTCATATGCAGCCAATGTTGAAGAGTAGCTCTATCTTAGATCAACGTTCATTACCCCATGAGTTTATGTACTTCGAATTAGTAATTGATCTTGATCTAGTGCATGTATTTATCATTCAAAGATTATTTATGGTACTGATTTTCCATATTACAATTGCATTTTCGAAATCCTTATTTTTTTCTGAGTGTTTTGAATGTTTTTTTGGTTGGCCGGGATTTGTATACCTGTGTTTCCCAAACGGTACCAAGGAATTTCTCTCCTAGGGGAATTCTGTTGCCCATCGGGAGGGGGGTGGCATCTGCAAGGGAGTGTTTCTCCTTGGGGGATGAAATCCACGTGCGTATTGGTCCCAGCATCCAAAGGAGCCCTAAAAGTTAAGATTTTCTCGTGGATGGCTTATCATGACAGGATTCAATGCGGTGTTCAGCTCGAAGAGCGCAATTGGGTTCAGTGAATTGCAAAACTTGTAGGCACGTGAAGACCACTGATCATATTTTCTGGCGCGCACGTGGCCGGATCCAGCGTCCGAGTACGCAGGCAGGCGGGCCACGGCGGCGACCGCGCAGGCAGGCAGGCGGCGGGCCACGATGGCGGCATGGCGCTGCCGCGATCGTCCCCTCCTCTACTGTGCCGTGCACGCAGGCGGGCGACCGGCAGGTGGCAAATCCGGCGGCGCCTTGTAGCGGGAAACGGACTTGTGGGCTCAGAAATAGGCTCATGCGTGGGCTCTGAATTTCTATTTTATTTTTTAATTTATTATTTGAGGCGAATAGTCCCGCTTTGGTTAAGGTCATAATTAATTAATGTACGTCCTCGATCGTCTAGGTGAATTTAGATGCATATATATATATTTTCACTCATCCCTCTGTACTTTCTTTCCATTGTGCCCTTGCCAGTCGTCTAGGCGATTTTAGAAGCACACACGTGCTACTGGAGAGCGGCGATATGCCGAGTGCCGAGATCTTTGTCGTGCCGAGGATAGGAACGCGGGCACTCGGCATCTAGGCCCTATGCCGAGTATCTACTCGACAGCGCTCGGCAAACTTTGGACACTCAGCACCTATAGCTTTGCCGAGACCAGGACACACGGCATCATTCGGACACTCGGCGTATCCGTGTTTGCCAAGTGCCTAATTCCAGGCACTCGGCAAACAGCGGACACCGCTACCCTCCGTCGGTTGTTTGCCGAGTGCTAGTATTTGGGCACTCGGCAAACACGGATACGTCGAGTGCTAGTATTTGGGTACTCGGCAAATATATATATTTTTATTTCCTCTGCCTTAAAATTTTTCTGTACATCTAATACAACATGTGGTAGTCCATATTAGAAGTTGGTCCATTATTTTTGTTTGTTTACTATTTTTTCATAATTAATTTCATTGTAAACAATTTTTTCAATAGAGTCAAATTTTAACTACAAGTGTTAGAAATACTTAGAAAAAAATAGTAGAAAATTGGTACTCACGTTATTCATGTTCGGAGGAGCCTATACCTATGAAACGAAATGAAATTATGATAACCTTATTCTGGAACAGGAGCCGGAATTTGTGTTTGAATGGTTTTTAAATTTTTAAAAAAGGCAAACGAACTCTAAAAATCTTCAGATTTCATGTGGCGTCATTATATCAAACACGGATGGTATGATAAAAATTTGAGATATTTTCGCACAAGTTGTCACGTATGTTGTTTAGAACTCCGAACATCTCCGAAAGAGTTTCATAGAGTTGAGAAGGATCCGTTTAGATTTGTAATCAGACTAACTATCAAATTGGTGTTATGGTTTGAAACTTTTTGTATAGGCATTAATGAACATTGATTGAATCATGTGAAATTTTGGTAATTTATTGGATAGGTTTGTCAATTTTTAGTTAGTAATATCAATTATTGAATAATTTCAATTTAAGCTTCAACTGCATGAAATAATGGCGTCCTTGTTAGGTTTGGAGTTCAATTTTTTTTGTAAAACCATTATACAACATAGATTATTTCATGTAACACTAAGGTATTTTTTGGATCCATTTCATATATTAATTTTTTATTTGCAATTATACAACAAACATTAGTTTACAACAAGTTTCGACATATAATTGCATAAAAATAATGGATTATTAATTGTGGTTGCATCTAATATATATTGTTTATGTAATTGGAAATTAAATATATGAACGTATATATTAAAAAAAAAGAGAAAACAGAGATAAATACTGCAAAAGGAAATTAATAAGCATCATGGCTCAAGCAGGAACCTAGATACCAAGCTGGAATCTTAGTTGGGGTTTATTTGACATGCAACGATATGATAGCAGAATCTTTTAATTTGTCCTTTTTTTTGCCCCACTGTTAACTTGTGTTATCTCCAGCTTGCTGCATGATATATATAACTTTTGTTACTACATATCTGCGTTACGTTTACACTATCCATGATGCATATAATGTGGCCCTGTACGCACGTATGAAACCATATATATGAACACAGAGAAATTTTGTGGAAAATCGGTCGTCCTCATGTTCATGGCTTTATTATATACTTAATCCGTTCCAAATTATAGGTTGTTTGACTTTTTCAACCCTAAATTTGACCACTCGTCTTATTAAAAAAATTTGCATAAAAAGAGTTAAATTTAACATATTCTTGAAGAACTTTTGTTAATAAATCAGGTCATAATATAAAATATCATGTTTTGTACAAATTTTTAAATAAGACGAGTGGTCAAACTTGTCGTCAAAAAAGTCAAACGACTATTATAAAGGAAGCCAACGCGTACAAGCTAGAGAAGCGGTGGCGTTCCATCGATATGTACGTCGTCTATGGAGTGGAATCACCGTCCCGTCCTTTTGTTCCTTCTCCTAATATATAATATATACTCTAGACACCTTTCTCGATCAACTACATGCATGCATGTCAAAGTTTATTCAGGACAATCAGTGTTATATATATAAAGCAGAAACGACGTCACCCTGCTTGCACAAGTGGCAGTGGTTAGCAGCATTATCGATCTTTCCAAGAAAAAAGGCTACACCGACGGATTTATCCATTGTTGTTGTTTGTGCGTTGCTATGTAATGTTGGGGTGGACAACTTATCGAGCCGCTTTTGATCTTGCAAATTTGCTTTACATAACTGAAGTGGTCGTCTATAGATATGTCACTACTGATCGAACTAGCTAGCTAGCTAGCCTAAGAACCAAAAATCCTTCGTATCAGCAGTCGTGGAGTTTACTCACATGTACCTTTATTGGCTACTTTTTTAGATAGATCTCACTCATATGAAAGTGAGATCATACTAAAAAGCAGCCAATAAATATATGGGAGCAAGTTCAATGATTCATCGTACAAAAGGTATTCTATTTCAGAGCTAGCCTTGCTAGGCTGAGCTGATTAGGAGGTCAGGGATGCAAACTTGCTGTCCACTATTCCACCAAACAAGTTTTAGTGGACCGCTAGTTTATTGCTGGAATTGCAAGCTAGATGAGGAGAATGTAAACATATATTCTGCGTTTGGTTTAATTTGATGGATTAGCTACTAGCTAACTAATTTCTAGTGCTAGCTATTGGATTCAAATAGACCCTAACATTAATTTTGTCATGATAGTCGTTAGCTAAAAATAAAATATGTTAATTATTATATTAGTGTGCTTATCAGAATTAATCTTGTCATCATATAATTACCAAACAATAGTGTAATATACTCATATTTCTTAATTATTTACTAATGATAAAGTTTAGAAAACATGGGTAAGCTCGCCATGCAACTTTTTGGTGGCAGAGATATCTAGCATATGAGAGAATATTTCCCTGAGAAGGGTATCCTTATCCTAATTAACTAGCTCGCTCGTAAACCAAATATCAGTTGTCCATGGACCGTCATCTCCTATTTACTATTTTTATCACGGATTGTATGAATCCACTTGCTAATAGGTGGTTGGACAGTAAATTGAAGGTGTACATGAACCATTAGCAAGTCTCGACCTGCTAATGGAGCTAATTGTTAGCAGCCCTCTAGCTAATAATTAATATAATTAATGTATGACCTTTCTCCAGCAATTTATTAACGTACGGTGGGATTTGTCGGCTGCTGATTGAGCTAGCTGGCCTATTATAGACGACTACAAATCGACAATGCTGCATGCAAGCTATTCCAATTCCAATTCCAATTCGAATTCCAATTCATTCCAACACACACCCCACTAGCTTAGCTCTTGTTTTGCTGCACATCTCTGTCCATGCTTGTCAGACTTCCACCTCTGGCGAGCCTTTCTGCTCCAGCTCAAATGGGCTTGCTGAATTCTGCATGCTCTCTCTTGTTTAGATTATCATGGATCTGCAACCGGCTAAGTCATGGTATAATTTTTTGCATTGACCACAAGCCTGAGCAGTGGGATGTGATTGAGTTAGTTATTCTCAGTTAGATGAGATAGTAAATATAACAAATAGAGATACGCGATAGCTGACACATCAGTGGGAGCGTGGGACGATATTTTTTTTTTTCGAAAGCATGCAATGCACATGTTTCATTAAGAGAAGGGGAATGTTGCAAGGCCTCTCATGTGTTCAGTGAGGTAACATCCACAATCGAGGTACAAACAAAAAGGCAGCAAAACAAATAGTACACTGATTAGCGCCTAGACAGAGAGTAGCGACGTGGTCGAAGCGGCGGAGCACTCATGGCTGGTCAGGCGGACACAGAAACTGCGACAGGTGCCTGAAAGAGGCAGCACCCCAAAGAAGCCCTTCTTCAAGGTTGAGCACAGATAGTTGCATCGGAGTCTTTCGAGCGGAGTTGAAGGCTCCGTTCGGCTGGAGCTGAAAAGCGCTTAAAAGCGCTTATTTTTCAGCACTTCTACAGTACTTTCCTCTCACAATAAATCAGCACTTCTACAGTACTTTCAGCGCTTTTCAGCTTCACCGAACAGAGCCGAAGACTCGACGATTCCGTTCCTTCCAGATGCACCAGCAAACTAGCAGCACGAGAGAGTCGAAGCCCCGCCTGAGCGTGGGGGCAATGGTTGCCGAACCAGACAGCCACCAGCCCGCAATCGAAGAGTCCGGGAGCGGGACCAGGTGGCAAAGGTCAAGAGCCGCAGCAAACGGAAGATGTAACAACCCTAAAAATCCACACAACCTAAAAATCCCAACCAATTAAAATTTTTCATTTATTTATTGTGAAAACCCATTTTTCTTGTGCAAGCATATATGTTTCATTATGAAATTGGTAAATAAGGGAGTGTAGTTTGCATTTTAACTCCATTCACATAGAATAATAACTTATGCATCACATTTGGGATTTAATGCAATTTATGTTTGTATTTACTCAATATTTAAAATGGGCAATATATGTATATATACACTAAATTGAAAATAGAAAAGGAGAAAGAGAGTTAGGCCAGCCATTCGTTTCGGCCAGCCGGGTCGCTAAGTCAGCCCAAGCCAGCCCGACCTTCCTCTCCTCATCTCACCGCGCGCGGCCCACGTCGCGGCTCGGCAGCGCACGCGTACGACCGGCACACACGCGCTCGCGCTCGCGCTCGCTGCCAACCCGGCCCCCCTTGTCAGCCGCTCTCGCCCCCCCACTGTTCTTCTTCCTCACGAAGGCGACGCGCTTGCCGGGGGTGTCGCGCGAATGGCATGACCCCGGTCCCACAGCCGACAGCATGGCAGAGCCCTGACCCCGCTGTCCCCCTCCTGTCCCCTCCTTTCTTGGCCGCCAAGCGAACCCGCGCCCATCCGGAGCCCTAGATCCACTCGAGCCACGGCCCTTCGATCGGTCGAGCGCAATCAGGACCGTTCGCCATTGGAGCTGGCCAAGCTCGCCTATAAATTGGAGCACCCCGAAGCCCTACCCTCATTTCCCCTCGCCGCCACCGCAGCACAGACCGGCACACCGCACCAAACCGAGAGAGAGAGAGCGTAGGAGAAGGGCGGAGCAGAGGAGGAGAAGCTGCCGGAGCGCCGCCGCCGCGGAGCACGCCGGAGCCGGACACGGAGGAGAAGCCCGAGCTGCGGACGAGGAGCGGCACGGCACTGCGATCGCTCTGCACGGCTCTGACTCGCCACTGCACCGCCATCCTAGCTTCACCGACACCACGGTGAGCCACCGCACGCCATGTCCGAACCTTGCCCTGCTTTTGCCATGGCGTTCCACCCTCGGGACGCGCAGGCACGAGCCTTTACCGGCTCGGGAAGATCACCTGCACCATGCACTCATTCGACCGGCCGAAACCCCCGGACTACAAGCTTGCTAGACCGAGAACGCAGCACGACGCGTTCTCGGCGGAGCGCGCTCACCACCGACGCGTTCCGACGCCGAATCACCCGTTCCGAGCAATCCGTCTAGCAACCGTATAGGTTAGAGCGTCGTGGAGCACCGCCACGACCCCCCTCGAGCTAGCTACGCGGATCTAAGCGCTAGAGGAAGCCTGAATCGCCTTGGCCGCGTGCGCCGCGACCTTACCGGAGCGCCGCCGCGAGCCGTCGCCAAAAGAAGGTCATGCCATGGCTAAAGTTCGCCACCAGAGTGTTGTATGACTCTCTGGCCTCACCAATTTGACAAGACCGCATTCGATTGAACCAATACTTGGTCGTAGCCGCGTTGCCGCCTTCCGCCATCGTCGGCGACACGCCGCCGCCACAACCGAGCACCTTGGAAAGCTCGGTAGCCAAAATTGGTAGTTGGTATACCATCGCCATAGACCCTGGACGCGTATACATCTCCTAGAAGACCTCCTTAGCCCCGCCGGAACCTCACCGTCGCGACGACATCGCCGCCGACAGGTTCCGCCTCGCCTAAATCCGTTCCGAGTACCCCCGGTCGCCTCGCGCTGCGGAGAAAGGCCGCCGAGGTTCGCCAAGTCTGCCTCGGCACCGCCGCTAGATAGCCGAACCCCGAATCACGACTGTCGCCTTGGCTACGTGCGCCTCCACCTCGTCGGAGAACCGCCGTATGCCGAGGGAGAGAAGGAGGCCATACCACGACTCTAACCCGCCACCATCTGGTCGGACGACTGCCTGAGCACGCCAATTGGGGAAAGCCGAGCCCTGTCTTGCCGAAATATGGCCATCGCCGCCCTGTCATCGTCCGCCGCACCGGAGAGACACCGCCGCCTTGAACAGACGCCCTGGAACCCTGCTAGCACCGAATCTCCGATTCGCCCGAGCCTCCCCGGTAGACCTCGGGAGAACGGCACCCTCGGGTGCACCAAATCTCCGATTCGCCCGAGCCACCCCGGTAGACCTCGGGAGAACAGCACCCTCGGGCACCCAAATTTCCGATTCGCCCGAGCCTCACCAGGAGAGCTCGGGAGAGCAGCCCCCCTCGGCACCCAAATGTCCGATTCGCCCGAGCCTCCGCAGGAGACCTCGGGAGAACGGCACCCTCGGGCACCCAAATTTCCGATTCGCCCGAGCCTCCGCGGGAGACCTCGGGAGAACGGCACCCTCGGGCGCACCAAATCTCCGATTCGCCCGAGCCTCCCCGGGAGAGCGGCACCCTCGGCGCCCCGAATCTCCGATTCGCCCGAGCCCCGCCGAGCTAAACCGAGCTACGCCGAGCTCCGCCGAGCTACCCCCGACCACCGCCGAGCTCCACCGAGATACCCCCAACCACAGCCGAGCTACCACCGACCACCGCCGAGCCACGCCGAGCTACGCCAACTCCGGCAACTCTCTGGGAACCAGCATCGAACACCTGGTGGGCGACCATCGGGTTTGTGTTCTGATGAGGCGACACATGCCGCACTACTGGACCCGCGCGCCACGTGGACCAATCCCGAGCTGCCCCTGATTAACCGATCAGTTTTCCCATTTTCAGAAAATAGGATAATCTTCGGAAATTCATAACTTATTCATACGATAACCAAAAATTGCGCACCATATATCAAAATTCTCAGGAAAACGAGATCTACAATCTAAGACTATGTTTGTGTGCATTTGGCTCTTTGTTTTATTGGATTTTTCTGAAATACTCTATAGGAGTCGCTGACGCGACTATTTCGTGTTCGATTTCAGAGCCGGAGGAGGATCTGACTAAGGAAGACGACCACGATTACTTCCAAGAGCTAGGAGACGACTACGAAGGTGCCACGTCCCACCAAATCCTTAGATCCTATTTACGCATTGCAAATAACATTGTTGCTATTGCTTTATGATTACGTATGGATTGGTTGCATGGTAGTATATTTGATTTCCCTGCCTTGATAAGACTTTACCCTGCTATCCGCTGTTAGATTAGCTGCTGCTTAATTTACTGTTACTCTTCCACTACTTTCTACTTGCTATATGCTATGTGGTGGAATTGGGACGGTGTACAACTGATTATAACCACTGGGAGAGAGTGCTGCGTGCGTCTTGGGTGCGTGGTAAGGGTTGATGTCGACCAAGTGGGATGTGAGACGAGCCCATGGGGCAAGTCGTGCCGGGGGTGCAACCTGGGCATCCCCAAGCGAGATACCTGTGGCGGGTAAAGTTGTTGAGGAGGTTCCGGGTGGGATAGCCTTGGTGGTTTGAAGCCCGTGGACGGAGGTGCTGTGATGGCACGGGGAGAGTATCCCCTAAGTGGAGATGCCTGCTTGGTCAAACCTAGGATGGACTAGTTTCAGGTTCATGGGAATCCTTTTCTACTCACTCGCTTCTGATGGGCGGGAGACGGCTGGACTACTTGGTAGGACGGTGCCACTACTGCTAGGTTGAAAGGTGATAAGGGTGGGCGGAGACGGTCGATGGGTTCCCGTTCCGTTCTAGATGCACAGTACCACTGGTTGGGCCCGGTACTGTGTCTCCCAGTCTCAGCATAACGGTGTAGGATCCGGAATATCCCAGGGCTGAGTGGTAGGGTGGCATCGACCTAGGCAAGCAAGCACCCGGAATTCTGCCTAGGTGTTTGCGCAACACCTATGATGGCTAATCTTGTGGGTAGAGAAACCTCTGCAGAGTGTACGGTTGATCGATCGATACATATGCCAACCTGCTGGCTATGGACCTTTCCTGTGAAGCTTCTACTAGTGTAGTGAGTGTTCTCTTCTCCCCCTGGATGACATTTTTCCGGCAGTGTACCCGTTGTGGTAGTGTGCCGCTGAGATAGGCCCGAGAGGGAGTTGGGCCTGTCGAATGAGAGTGAGGTGTGTGTAAGTGAGATGTGGTGATGGGAAAAGGGATGATGGTGTTAACTGGTGATAAAACTTGACTAATTAAACATTGATTACAGCTGCATAGGAAAACCTCAGCCTATAGGTCTGCTTGTATAGCCTTGCATCCACTTTCCACAAAGCAAATGCTGCATAGGTGGGCTCCGTGGCCAGTACAAATCGTACTGATAAATTTGCTGTCAGGTGACGAGAATGAGTACGACTTCGAGGGAGATGATGGCGAGGAATAGGGTCACGTGCTACACTCAAGTTGGCCGTGAAGGATGAATCGCTTCCGCATCTTCTAAAGCTTCTCTGATTGTTGATTCCGCCAGTGTGGCGATGTAATAAATATTTATGTAAGACTTATTTACCGTTGTATGGATCCTGGTGGCAACTGAGATATGGGTAATTTCATGGATTGTCCCAAGCAATCTGTTGAATTATAATTCGAGCCTGTGGATTTCCCTTCGTGGAAATCGAGGTCGTTTCAGTTGGTATTGGAGCCATACTTGACTGTAGGACGAGACCCATAGAAAATGGACGTTAGAATAGGAAACCAGACTCTCTTTCGGTTATATTACCGACCTTGCATTCACTTTTTATGCAATGGCTTATCTAATACAAGGACCTGCTAATCCGTTTCTTGAAAAATTTGCAGATGACCAGCCTTGGACCACCACTTCGTCCACTGCACGACGGCACTATCGAGATCCCGATCAATGGGAGGAACCACGGCGGATTTGCCATGGTACTACGCCAGGTGCTGGAGGAGCTGGGAGCACCGTCTGACCAGATCCAGTACTTCAGCCGAGGGAAGCTTGTCGAGGCTGAGAGGTTTGAAGGACCTGTCACTACCAGAGTTGAGACACCCGTCAGCCTGACCCTTCCAGGAATGCCGGTTTTTACTGACTACACTGCTGGAGAGACTGTGGAGGACGGAGTACAGTCTGTCTCCCGCAAGGTACTACGCGCAGTTGTGTACACAGCATACGAGTACTTTAAGGGGACCCACTTCCGTCTGCTACCTCAGGCCTTGGAGCTGCACCCTGACCCCATCCAGAGGATTCTGTACACCGGCCAGATCGTTCAGGCCGAGACTGACCCTTGCCTACGCACAGTGGCACACCACCTCCAGGAGCAGGACGAGTTCATCAGCTCTTTGGAGCAAAGGAGGCGGCGTGACCGAGCACGCATGGCAGAGGTCGAGGACAATTTGCAGAAAGGGACTCAGACCCTGGAGAGTTTGAGCAGAGCAGTCACTGACTTGCAGTTGGAGATGCAGCGCCGTGATGAGTTACACCGAGCCGAGATCGCCGATTTGCGAGACAAGATCGGAGATTTTGGACTTCGCAATGACTACCTGAACAGCAGAGTGTCGGGATTACAGAGGAGGCTGGACGACAAGGAGAGAGCACTTGCTGAGAGGGAGCAGAGGAGCAGGGACAGAGTAGTCGAGATGATCACGTTGCGTTCCAGGATCAGGGAGTTGGAAAAGCAGCTGGAGAAAGCCGAGGACAAGTCCACCCGCAACCAAGGGATTCTGATCGACCGCGTGAAGATGGTGGAGTTCCTAAAGGACAAGTTACGGAGGACAGAGACAGCTTGGAAGCAGTCCGACGCCAGGAGAACTATTGAGGTCCGGAAGGTACAGAGTTCGCTTTCCCCACTGGAGATGGTGAAGCCCCGGGAGGGAGACTTCCGCGTACCACCCACTACGCTCAACCTGAGAGCGTGTCCGTCTCAAAGGATGCAGGAGATTGAGGCCACTCCAGAGCTAGCAGTAGCACTCGACTATGTCAAGCGCCTGACCATGACCGACGACGAGATCGAGGCAGAGGACAGCCGCATACCCAACGCCGTACTTGACCTTATGCACCAGTAGCTTATGGGACCCTGCGTGGCCCTTAGACTAGTGATACCATGAGTTGTCCTATCATTGGCTATCTGCGCATAGCACGATCTTCTTAGCAGCTAGGAACATCCTTTATGTAATAATAACCATGTGATGAGTGACATTTGGATCTTATGCTTCTTATGGTTCTCTATGCTTCTTTGGTTGAGTGTAGGATAGCATGAAAAATGTTTTAATTCATTTAAATCGTTGAAAACATCTAACTCCTACTTAAACCACTATAAGATTATTACTGCACTAAGCACGTACCTGTAACCCCGAGAGCAAACCCCATCCTAACTAGCTCGCCCTTAGGAACCTTCAGAAGCGTTCACATATGTAGAGGAGTGATAATCAACATCGAGGGACTTGACTTTCGAGCTGACCTAACCCTACTACCCTCCAATAGCATAGATGTCATCTTAGGCATGGACTGGCTAACCAAACACCGGGGAGTGATATCTTGTTCACCTAGATATGTTCAGGTAACCCACCCTTGGGGAACAGCTGTCCGATGTGTACCCCAAACCGAGAGAGTCCAAGCCCTCCTATGTGCCCTGGAGACTAAAGCAGATAAGACAGAGCTGACATTCAGAGATGTGCCAGTGGTCTGTGAGTTCAATGACGTATTTCCAGAGGAGTTGCCAGGAATGCCACCAGATAGAGATGTGGAGTTTGTTATAGAGCTGATGCCAGGGACTGCACCGATTGCCAAAAGACCCTACAGAATGTCGGCTGATGAGTTGAAGGAACTCAAGAAGCAGCTGGGAGAATTACTGGAGAAGGGTTTCATTAGGCCTAGTGCTTCGCCCTGGGGATCTCCCGTTTTGTTTGTCAAGAAGAAGGATGGCACGATGAGGATGTGCATTGACTACCGGAATCTGAATGCGGTTACAGTCAAGAATAAGTACCCATTGCCCCGCATCGATGATCTGTTAGATCAATTGAGTAAGGCCAAGTACTTCTCAAAGATCGATCTCCGATCAGGGTACCATCAGATGAAGATCAGGGAAGAAGATATCCCGAAGACTGCATTTGTCACTAGATATGGACAGTATGAGTGCACAGTAGTCTCATTTGGACTCACTAATGCTCCAGCATACTTCATGAACATGATGAACAAGATCTTCATGAATGAGCTAGACAAGTTTGTAGTGGTATTCATTGATGATATATTGGTTTATTCAGCCACAAAAGAGGAACATGAACATCATCTGAGGACCGTATTGGAGAGGTTGTCTCGCAACCAGCTATACGCCAAATTCTCCAAGTGCGAATTCTGGCTTGAGGAAGTTGCTTTCCTTGGACACGTACTGTCAGGAGAAGGAGTCGCAGTAGACCCAGCCAAGATTGAAGCTGGAAAGAGTGGGAACAACCCTGTAATGTGTCAGAAATCAGAAGCTTTTTGGGACTTGCAGGATACTATCGCAGATTTATTGAGAACTTCTCCAAGATTGCAAGACCCATGACCAACTTGCTGAAGAAAGAGAACAAGTTTATATGGACTCCTGAATGTGAGAAGAGTTTTCAGACCTTGAAGGAGAAGCTCACTACTACACCTGTACTAGCCCTGCCCGATATTCACAAGGACTTTGTTGTATATTGTGATGCCTCTCGGCAAGGTTTGGGCTGTGTACTAATGCAAGAAGGAAGAGTGATAGCTTATGCCTCAAGACAGTTGAAGGAACATGAGCAGCGATACCCGACTCATGACCTAGAACTTGCAGCCGTGGTACATGCACTCAAGATTTGGAGACACTACCTGATAAGCAACAAGTGCGACATCTACACTGACCACAAGAGCCTGAAGTACTTCTTCACACAGGAAGATCTGAATATGAGGCAGCGCAGATGGCTGGAACTCATCAAGGACTACGATCTTGAGATCCATTATCACCCAGGAAAGGCTAATGTTGTCGCTGATGCACTTAGCCGCAAAAGCTACTGCCATACCCTCATCACCAACTCTATGCCACCTGAGCTCAGGAGAGAGTTTGACGCGTTCCGGCTCGAGGTAGTCTCCTATGGCATGCTAAATGAGCTTCGCGTCGAGTACAATCTCACCTCACGAATCCGTGAAGCGCAAAAGAACTGTCCTGAGATAGACTATATCCATGGTTTGATGAAGCTGGGAAGAGGCCCCGAATACCGAGAAGATGAGCAGGGAACTGTATGGTACAAAGATAGAATCTGTGTG
Source organism: Eremochloa ophiuroides (assembly GCA_038502445.1). Classification (NCBI taxonomy): domain Eukaryota; kingdom Viridiplantae; phylum Streptophyta; class Magnoliopsida; order Poales; family Poaceae; genus Eremochloa; species Eremochloa ophiuroides. The sequence continues at coordinate 106,004,548 of JAHLJS010000003.1, forward strand.
CCGACGGATTCAGCGATACGAGAAGAGATCCTGTCGGAAGGGCATGACTCCAAATATTGCATTCACCCAGGGTCAGCCAAGATGTACCATGATCTAAGGAAGCACTTCTGGTGGGAGAATATGAAAACAGACATTGCAGGGCATGTAGCCCGATGTGATACATGCAATAGAATCAAGGCCGAACATCAGAGACCAGCAGGGTTGCTACAACCAGTTGAGATACCAGAATGGAAGTGGGAGTGCATATCCATGGACTTCATAATAGGACTGCCCCGATCCGAGCATGGATATGATTCTATATGGGTAATAGTGGACCGTCTAACCAAAGTTGCACATTTTATACCGGTCAAAAGGAAATATAGAGTCGAAAAGCTAGCAGATCTGTACGTATCAAACATTTTGAAGTTACATGGGGCGCCTCTGAGTATTATATCTGACCGAGGCTCACAGTTCGTATCACAGTTCTGGAAATCCTTGCACAAGTCCATCGGAACCAAGCTCGACTATAGCACCGCATACCACCCGCAAACGGATGGGCAAACAGAAAGAGTGAACCAGAATCTCGAGGACATGTTACGTGCTTGCGTATTGAGGTACAAGGAAGGATGGGAGAGCTGTCTACCCCACGCCGAGTTCTCATACAACAACAGTTATCAAACAAGCATTAAGATGTCTCCATTTGAAGCGTTGTATGGAAGACCGTGCAGAACCCCGCTAATGTGGTCAGAACCAGGTGAGAGGACATTCTTCGGTCCTGCTAAGATTGTGGAAGCAGAAGAAGGTGTTGCCCAAGTAAGAGAGAATTTGAGGATTGCACAGAGTAGGCAAAAGAGCTATGCAGATAGAAGACGTAGAGAGCTTGAGTTCGAGGTTGGGGATTATGTCTACCTCAAGGTATCTCCACTTCGTGGCACTGTCAGATTCCACGTAAAAGGGAAATTGGCACCAAGATATGTTGGGCCATACAAGATCTGTAAAAGGGTTGGAAAGCTTGCTTACAAGCTAGAACTACCGGAGGAATTATCTGGAGTACACCCCGTGTTCCATGTCTCGCAATTAAGGAAGTGTTTGAAGCTTCCCGAGGAGCAAGTTCCTACGGATGCATTAGACCTGCAAGACACACTTGAATACAAGGAACATCCGATCAAGATCTTGGCACGGGATACCAAAGAGACGCGAAACAAGACTATTCCGATGTGCAAGGTACAGTGCAGCAATCACACTGAAAGGGAAGCTACGTGGGAGAAAGAATCGGACTTGCGGATTATGTTTCCTTACCTCTTCGATGGGTACGTTAACTCTGAATCTCGAGGTCGAGATCCTAATGAGGGGGAGGACTGTAACAACCCTAAAAATCCACACAACCTAAAAATCCCAACCAATTAAAATTTTTCATTTATTTATTGTGAAAACCCATTTTTCTTGTGCAAGCATATAGGTTTCATTATGAAATTGGTAAATAAGGGAGTGTAGTTTGCATTTTAACTCCATTCACATAGAATAATAACTTATGCATCACATTTGGGATTTAATGCAATTTATGTTTGTATTTACTCAATATTTAAAATGGGCAATATATGTATATATACACTAAATTGAAAATAGAAAAGGAGAAAGAGAGTTAGGCCAGCCATTCGTTTCGGCCAGCCGGGTCGCTAAGTCAGCCCAAGCCAGCCCGACCTTCCTCTCCTCATCTCACCGCGCGCGGCCCACGTCGCGGCTCGGCAGCGCACGCGCACGACCGGCACACACGCGCTCGCGCTCGCGCTCGCTGCCAACCCGGCCCCGCTTGTCAGCCGCTCTCGCCCCCCCCCACTGTTCTTCTTCCTCACGAAGGCGACGCGCTTGCCGGGGGTGTCGCGCGAATGGCGTGACCCCGGTCCCACAGCCGACAGCATGGCAGAGCCCTGACCCCGCTGTCCCCCTCCTGTCCCCTCCTTTCTTGGCCGCCAAGCGAACCCGCGCCCATCCGGAGCCCTAGATCCACTCGAGCCACGGCCCTTCGATCGGTCGAGCGCAATCAGGACCGTTCGCCATTGGAGCTGGCCAAGCTCGCCTATAAATTGGAGCACCCCGAAGCCCTACCCTCATTTCCCCTCGCCGCCACCGCAGCACAGACCGGCACACCGCACCAAACCGAGAGAGAGAGCGTAGGAGAAGGGCGGAGCAGAGGAGGAGAAGCTGCCGGAGCGCCGCCGCCGCGGAGCACGCCGGAGCCGGACACGGAGGAGAAGCCCGAGCTGCGGACGAGGAGCGGCACGGCACTGCGATCGCTCTGCACGGCTCCGACTCGCCACTGCACCGCCATCCTAGCTTCACCGACACCACGGTGAGCCACCGCACGCCATGTCCGAACCTTGCCCTGCTTTTGCCATGGCGTTCCACCCTCGGGACGCGCAGGCACGAGCCTTTACCGGCTCGGGAAGATCACCTGCACCATGCACTCATTCGACCGGCCGAAACCCCCGGACTACAAGCTTGCTAGACCGAGAACGCAGCACGACGCGTTCTCGGCGGAGCGCGCTCACCACCGACGCGTTCCGACGCCGAATCACCCGTTCCGAGCAATCCGTCTAGCAACCGTATAGGTTAGAGCGTCGTGGAGCACCGCCACGACCCCCCTCGAGCTAGCTACGCGGATCTAAGCGCTAGAGGAAGCCTGAATCGCCTTGGCCGCGTGCGCCGCGACCTTACCGGAGCGCCGCCGCGAGCCGTCGCCAAAAGAAGGTCATGCCATGGTTAAAGTTCGCCACCAGAGTGTTGTATGACTCTCTGGCCTCACCAATTTGACAAGACCGCATTCGATTGAACCAATACTTGGTCGTAGCCGCGTTGCCGCCTTCCGCCATCGTCGGCGACACGCCGCCGCCACAACCGAGCACCTTGGAAAGCTCGGTAGCCAAAATTGGTAGTTGGTATACCATCGCCATAGACCCTGGACGCGTATACATCTCCTAGAAGACCTCCTTAGCCCCGCCGGAACCTCACCGTCGCGACGACATCGCCGCCGACAGGTTCCGCCTCGCCTAAATCCGTTCTGAGTACCCCCGGTCGCCTCGCGCTGCGGAGAAAGGCCGCCGAGGTTCGCCAAGTCTGCCTCGGCACCGCCGCTAGATAGCCGAACCCCGAATCATGACTGTCGCCTTGGCTACGTGCGCCTCCACCTCGTCGGAGAACCGCCGTATGCCGAGGGAGAGAAGGAGGCCATACCACGACTCTAACCCGCCACCATCTGGTCGGACGACTGCCTGAGCACGCCAATTGGGGAAAGCCGAGCCCTGTCTTGCTGAAATATGGCCATCGCCGCCCTGTCATCGTCCGCCGCACCGGAGAGACACCGCCGCCTTGAACAGACGCCCTGGAACCCTGCTAGCACCGAATCTCCGATTCGCCCGAGCCTCCCCGGTAGACCTCGGGAGAACGGCACCCTCGGGCGCACCAAATCTCCGATTCGCCCGAGCCACCCCGGTAGACCTCGGGAGAACAGCACCCTCGGGCACCCAAATTTCCGATTCGCCCGAGCCTCACCAGGAGAGCTCGGGAGAGCAGCCCCCCTCGGCACCCAAATGTCCGATTCGCCCGAGCCTCCGCAGGAGACCTCGGGAGAACGGCACCCTCGGGCACCCAAATTTCCGATTCGCCCGAGCCTCCGCGGGAGACCTCGGGAGAACGGCACCCTCGGGCGCACCAAATCTCCGATTCGCCCGAGCCTCCCCGGGAGAGCGGCACCCTCGGCGCCCCGAATCTCCGATTCGCCCGAGCCCCGCCGAGCTAAACCGAGCTACGCCGAGCTCCGCCGAGCTACCCCCGACCACCGCCGAGCTCCGCCGAGATACCCCCAACCACAGCCGAGCTACCACCGACCACCGCTGTAATACCTCTGGTATTACGGAGTAATTAAAACTGCCATGTCATCATGATCATTTCAAATCATATGCATTTGCTTGTGTTTAGGGCTCCGAGATTGTTTGTTTGAATTGGTCAATGCATGTGTATTTATTTCCTTTATTGAAAAATCAAATTTGAAATGAATAAGAAAACCCTAATTTGGCCTCTATTGGCCCAAAACCCTAATTCAAAAACTATTGGGAATTTTATAAAAGTGTCTTAACAAAAGTTGTAGATCTTTTAAAATGGAACAACTTTTATTTTTGGAGATTTTAAAGTTCTTTAGTAAAAATTTGAATTAAACTCAAATTACTATGTTTAAATTCAAATTTCAAACTTTATTTTCAAAAATAATAGGAATTTGGCAAAACTTCCTAAATAGAAGTTGTAAAGCTCTGTGAGTAGAGCAATTTCTATTTTGGACATTTTTCAAGTTCTTGAGAAAAATAAAAAGTAATTTTAGAAATTGAATTTGAATTTCAAAAACCCCTTTTACCCCCTTTGCTGTGGTTTCAAAAATATTCAAAATTTCAAATTTCTTCCAAAAGGAAAGTTGTGCATCTTTTCTTTGTCTACAATTTTTATTTTGGGAATTTTCCTTGTGCATTTCCACTTTTGGGAGAAATCTTTATATTTCAGTCAAGGTCACATAGTACCCTTCACTGTTCACCTCATCAGCCCACATCACCCACAGTGCAGAGCACACCGCCGCGGCGTGCCGGCCACGCCGGTGGCCGTCCGGCCATGCCCGTGCGTCAGCGGCGTGCGCACCATGCTCCTCACGTCATCCACAACCCTCGTTGCTCTTTTCCTTACCTATATAAGGGTCCCGAGACCTCTTTCTCCTCTGCCCTGTCGCCATGACCGCCGAGGAGTAATCTCCATTTGCCAGCTAAATTCGTCACCACCAAACTGCAGCTGTCCAATTCCTCTCGTTGCCTAGCCGTGCACCTCCTAGCGCTTCGGTAGGACCCTTTGTTCTGCTTTCTCATCGTCCGTAACCCCGCTTGTGGTCGTTTTCCTCCTCGCGGCCGCTCGAGCTCCGCCGAGCTCGGCTCCTCGGAGCCGGGGTGATGTGGCGAGGTTTCTTCCCAACCTAACTTGCGTTTTGCCTCCTTGGTACTTCTACTTATCCGATGCTCTTGTTGGTTGCGTGGGCGGTGCTCAGTGTTCTCGGGAACGAGGTCCTCGTCGTCGGGTCAGCTTGCCATGTCCGCCGCCGCCGTCAACCCACAGTCGCGGGGCTTCCTCACCATCGTCCTTCGCTTGCAAGGCGCTCTGGTGAGCTCACTGGTTCTCTAGGTAGAGCGGTTTTGCTCGGGGGGGGGAGTCTCCGGCGTGCTGGGGCGCCGTCGCGGCATGCCGCCGCGCGCGCGCGCGTATGCCCGGCCGGCGGGGTGCGAGGTGGAGGAAGATGGAGGCCGGGTGGGCCGAGCCGTCCTTTTGGGGCGGCCCAGTCCGGGTAAGGAGAGGGGGAGGGGAGTGCGGGTGAGGCGGGCTGGCTCGCCCTTGTTGGGCCGACCTGGGCCGCCTCCGTTTCTTATTTTCCCTGGGATTTTGTGGTTTTTCCTATTTGTATTATTTTGAATAGTACTGCTCTTTTCCATTTTTGTATGAATAATTAGGCTATGCCAAAAGTGATGAAAAATTTTATGAGTGCTCTGCTTGATGTGTAGATTATTATAAAAATGTTAAATGTTGATTTTGAGAAGCCTCTGTATATGCTAAAATTGTGCCAATAAATTAATAAATGCAAGATTGATGATTTTTAATTAATTCTAGGTTCATCCAAAAATTATGAAAATTATTTGGGTACTGTTTTAAATCAATATCTATCTGTTGGTAAATTTTGGTGCCAGTTTGAATTAGTTTAATTATATGTTTAATATAGACCTAATTAAAGGAAATTAATAAAGGATTTAATGCAATGTGGATCTTCAATAAATTGTAGTAATTTTTATCTAGTCCTAAAAATCATGAAATATTATATACTACTGTTTTAAGTTAAAATCTAGCTGTTTAAAAAGTTTGAACTCATTTGGGCTTAATTAAAATATTTAGCTAATTAATATAGAATTAAAATCAATGAATAAATAAATGAATTATAGGATTGTGTGTTTTGGGATTGTTTGTGATCCTAGGTCAAACACCATGATGACCTAGGGAACCTTTGATTGTATTGCTTGCATAGCTCATAGGTTTAAATTGTGCTCCTATCAGGGTTTTGTTTCTTATTGATTGTTGCATCGGTATTTCATGTGCATATCATTGATCATGCACCATTGCATTCGTATAGTGATTCGGTGGTCGGAGATATTTATTGATTGATCTCGGCGGAAGGAATATTCGTCAAGTGACGTCAAGTGGTTTTCTCGATTTTCTGGCGAGATTGTCAGACCTGCAACAAAGGCAAGCCCCGGTGCATTAACCCTTCTATTGCAAAAACCTTTATAACAACGAGTTTAAAATTGATGCATTAAGTTGATAGGAGTTGTGTGATAAAAACCATTGATGCATTCACATCCTTGACTACTGTTACCAAGATAACCTAATGACTTTTAAATGAATTGAGAAATGCTTAGTCATGCTTAGATAATAGATTTGCAAAAATGCTATTTTAAACTTGTGATCATGATAAGAAAGTATCAAGGGAAGGGTATATGTCCATGTATGGTGTTAGGGTACTTTGGCCAGGTACACTATCATCATAATGGATGGGTTTTCCGAGTGGTTGACCATCTGTTTGGGTTAGAGTCCCAACTGATCCTCGCCATCGGAAAAGGGATTTGAAAACCGGGCGGATTCCAGTGTATTTGGGTTAGAGTCCCAATGCATGGTCTCTGACGGAAAGCAGTAGGGACCGTTCGTTGTAGGCGTGCTGGATCGAGATGAACAGCCTAGCCACATACCAATGCGGAAAGCCTAGAATCCGGTGGCTCTATTGCTGGAACCGACAACCACGCACTGGGAGTGGAGAGATGGCGGGAGTAGCGTGTACCCACGTGGCCGGCGTGCCTGGAATGAGTGGTGTTACTGTGCTCCCGGGTGGCGCAGGACCGGTTCCGGGATAGAAAAGCTGTGATGACGGGTTGGTATATGTATGCCGGCGTGCTGCATATACAGTGTGGTTAGAATCTCCAGCTGGGTATTTACTGGATTCGAATCGACGTGCTCCTCGGTTAATGGAGACTCAATCCACTTCCCTACCCCGAAAAGTGGTTCGCAACATAGGTTGTTTTTTTTTTGGAAAGAAATGAATGTATGAAAAGAATGAGATTTGACTATGAGACTATTGATATAATTAATTTAATATTGAGAGAAGATGATGAAACTGATTAGATTGCTTTTATGCAAACTCTCTCTCATCTCCTGCTAGCCTTACCCATAACCTTGCATTCCAAGAGTCAAATATTTTTCTTTGGTCGGGTAAGTCTTGCGGAGTACCCCGTACTCAGGGTTTGTTATAACCCCGTTGCAGGAACACAGCAGGAGGAAGGAAGCGTGCTCGAGTGGAGTCAGACCCGTGGGCAGGGTCGTACTACAACGTTGTATACCTACCCTAATGCTACAGTGAAACCCTAATTGAATAATGGTTTGTAAATTATGTATTAAGTAACTCTTCCGCACTTTTACTCTGATATATTTTGTTATGAAATGTTGTAACTCTGTAATGGCTTCGCAATGGTGATCCTGTCGGATAAGGGGCACTGATGTAGCTCCGGCAGAGCTGCCTTAATCATTTGGAACATGGGTCCATCTGTCAGTAGTCATTAGTGACTATGATTAGGTGCCTGTGGGCCATATTATTAAGGCGGTTCTGTTACAACCGCCGAGCCACGCCGAGCTACGCCAACTCCGGCAACTCTCTGGGAACCAGCATCGAACACCTGGTGGGCGACCATCGGGTTTGTGTTCTGATGAGGCGACACATGCCGCACTACTGGACCCGCGCGCCACGTGGACCAATCCCGAGCTGCCCCTGATTAACCGACCAGTTTTCCCATTTTCAGAAAATAGGATAATCTTCGGAAATTCATAACTTATTCATACGATAACCAAAAATTGCGCACCATATATCAAAATTCTCAGGAAAACGAGATCTACAATCTAAGACTATGTTTGTGTGCATTTGGCTCTTTGTTTTATTGGATTTTTCTGAAATACTCTATAGGAGTCGCTGACGCGACTATTTCGTGTTCGATTTCAGAGCCGGAGGAGGATCTGACTAAGGAAGACGACCACGATTACTTCCAAGAGCTAGGAGACGACTACGAAGGTGCCACGTCCCACCAAATCCTTAGATCCTATTTACGCATTGCAAATAACATTGTTGCTATTGCTTTATGATTACGTATGGATTGGTTGCATGGTAGTATATTTGATTTCCCTGCCTTGATAAGACTTTACCCTGCTATCCGCTGTTAGATTAGCTGCTGCTTAATTTACTGTTACTCTTCCACTACTTTCTACTTGCTATATGCTATGTGGTGGAATTGGGACGGTGTACAACTGATTATAACCACTGGGAGAGAGTGCTGCGTGCGTCTTGGGTGCGTGGTAAGGGTTGATGTCGACCAAGTGGGATGTGAGACGAGCCCATGGGGCAAGTCGTGCCGGGGGTGCAACCTGGGCATCCCCAAGCGAGATACCTGTGGCGGGTAAAGTTGTTGAGGAGGTTCCGGGTGGGATAGCCTTGGTGGTTTGAAGCCCGTGGACGGAGGTGCTGTGATGGCACGGGGAGAGTATCCCCTAAGTGGAGATGCCTGCTTGGTCAAACCTAGGATGGACTAGTTTCAGGTTCATGGGAATCCTTTTCTACTCACTCGCTTCTGATGGGCGGGAGACGGCTGGACTACTTGGTAGGACGGTGCCACTACTGCTAGGTTGAAAGGTGATAAGGGTGGGCGGAGACGGTCGATGGGTTCCCGTTCCGTTCTAGATGCACAGTACCACTGGTTGGGCCCGGTACTGTGTCTCCCAGTCTCAGCATAACGGTGTAGGATCCGGAATATCCCAGGGCTGAGTGGTAGGGTGGCATCGACCTAGGCAAGCAAGCACCCGGAATTCTGCCTAGGTGTTTGCGCAACACCTATGATGGCTAATCTTGTGGGTAGAGAAACCTCTGCAGAGTGTACGGTTGATCGATCGATACATATGCCAACCTGCTGGCTATGGACCTTTCCTGTGAAGCTTCTACTAGTGTAGTGAGTGTTCTCTTCTCCCCCTGGATGACATTTTTCCGGCAGTGTACCCGTTGTGGTAGTGTGCCGCTGAGATAGGCCCGAGAGGGAGTTGGGCCTGTCGAATGAGAGTGAGGTGTGTGTAAGTGAGATGTGGTGATGGGAAAAGGGATGATGGTGTTAACTGGTGATAAAACTTGACTAATTAAACATTGATTACAGCTGCATAGGAAAACCTCAGCCTATAGGTCTGCTTGTATAGCCTTGCATCCACTTTCCACAAAGCAAATGCTGCATAGGTGGGCTCCGTGGCCAGTACAAATCGTACTGATAAATTTGCTGTCAGGTGACGAGAATGAGTACGACTTCGAGGGAGATGATGGCGAGGAATAGGGTCACGTGCTACACTCAAGTTGGCCGTGAAGGATGAATCGCTTCCGCATCTTCTAAAGCTTCTCTGATTGTTGATTCCGCCAGTGTGGCGATGTAATAAATATTTATGTAAGACTTATTTACCGTTGTATGGATCCTGGTGGCAACTGAGATATGGGTAATTTCATGGATTGTCCCAAGCAATCTGTTGAATTACAATTCGAGCCTGTGGATTTCCCTTCGTGGAAATCGAGGTCGTTTCAGAAGAACACTTCTCTGGAGTAGACGCAGAGGAGATGATCCACAGTTTCATCATATTGGTCGCACAGAGCGCACGCGGCGCTAGGCTGCAGGCCATGACGAGCACGGCGCTCCACTGTCCAGAGCTTGCCATGTAATGCAATCCAAAAGAAGAACTTCACCTTAGGCAGGACAGACGCCTTCCAGACGCGCTCAGCACCCGGGAGAGAGGTGAGCCCGTAGAAGAAGGCCCTGTATGCTGAAGAAGTGGAGAATGTATCATCCGCCGACCATTTCCAAACATAGCGATCCGAGATAAGAGGCTGAAGATGGACGGAATCCAGCTTCTCCCAAAGATCAACGTACTCGCACAGAACATGCATCGTGAGCGCACCCGTGATGTCGCGCACCCAACGTCCGTGAAGGAGGCCATCGGCCACCGATCTCGACCTGTGGCGTCTGTCCACTTCTCGAAACAGATTCGGCGCAAATCTGAAAATTGGACCATCAGGCAACCAAGAGTCTGTCCAGAATCGGGCAGAGCAGCCATCGCCCAGGACCACCGAGACCGAGGCCTGGAACATGGAGTCGACGACACGCTCAGTCTTGGAGGGGAGGCAAGCCCAGGGCAGTGAGGGATCGGTGCGAGGCAACCATTCCCAGCGGAAGCGAAGGGCAAAGCCGAGCACTCTCAGGTCAGGGATGCCAAGCCCCCCAAACTCCTTCGGCGAACAGACGGTGTGCCAGGCGACCTGGCAATGCCCTCCGGCCACCTGGTCGGCCCCAGTCCAGAGGAAGGCACGTCGGCGCTTGTCGATCTCGTTGATGGCCCAGCTAGAAAGGCAGCAGCAGATGGAAATGTGGATTGGGATTGCCGACAAGGTGGTTTTCGTGAGTACCGTCCTGTCCGCCTTAGTGAGCAAGCCGGCCTTCCAAGTCGGGATACGAGCGGCGACCTTGTCGACAATGGGCCGCTCATCAGCCCACCTCAGCCTGAGCAGGGACAACGGCGCCCCAGATATGTAGTTGGGAATGGCTGCACTTTGCAAGGAAAAAACTGTAGCACAGCATCAATCTCATCCTGAGAGCAACGGATAGGCAAGAGCAGACACTTGTCGATGTTAGTAGCTAGGCCAGACGCGCCGACGAAGAGCTCCAGGAGCTGCCGGACGTGGGAGAAGTCTTGTGGCGACGGCGACAGGAAGATGACCAAATCATCAGCGTATAAGGAAGCACGATGCTTGATCTTGGCCGACGGGAGGGGGCGAAGCACACCCCAGCGATCAGCCTCAGAGAACATGGCGTTCAAGACCTCCATGACAATGATGAACAAGAGGGGCGATAGAGGGTCGCCCTGACGGAGCCCCCTGGCGTGCCGAATCCGCTTACTAAGGCGACCATTGACGAGGATCTTGGTACTAGCAGACGACATGAGCAGCGACAGCCAATCTCTCCACCTTAAAGGGAAACCGACGTGTTCGAGGACCTCCAAGAGGAACGGCCACGCGATAGTGTCGAAGGCCTTGGCGAGGTCGATCTTAAGCAACATGGAGGGTTTGTGCCTCGCGTGCAGCCATTTGCATGTGAGCTGGACGGTGCGGAAATTATCATGAATTCGGTGACCACGAATGAATGCAGACTGGTTACCACGAACGAGCTCATGCATCCTCTGCCCCAGGCGCATGGCAAGGCCTTTGGAGAAGAGCTTAGCGACTGAATTAATGAGGCTGATAGGGCGATAGTCCTTTAAGCCCGATGGCGTCTGCTTTTTATGGATCAAGACGATGGTCGCGTCGTTGAGGAGGCCAAAGCTTCTGAAATCCAATTCCCATAGCGCCTGGAAGACTCTGAAGAGGTCAGGGCCGATAATGGCCCAAGCAGCCTTGAAGAATGCTCCCATGAAACCGTCCGGACACGAGGCGCGGTCGCTCGGCATCTCACGAACAATTGTGGCAACCTCGTCACGACTGAACGGAAGTGCCTGGTCGGTAAGGTCCAGCCTGGGCAAGTTGAGAATGGACAGGTTAATGCGGTGCAGCCTCAAAACGGTCTGCCGATGATGTCGTTGAAGTAGGAGGATGCCAACTCGATCTTGTTATTTTCGTCCGAAAAAATTTGGCCATTGTGCTCGATGGCCAGCAATTGGTTTTTCCGACGCCAGTGGCAGGTCTGAAGGTGGAAGTACCGCGTGCACGCATCTCCTTCGCGCAGGTGCCTGACGCGGGTGCGTTGGCGCGCCATGGTGCGACAGAGCGAGGAAAGCCCAACGACAGAGGCCTTGAGCTCACGCCGGAGTTCTAGCTCCTCGATAGACAGCGGGTGCACCTCCTAGGCGCAGTCTAGCTCGTAAATAACAGCACGCGCCGCTGCGAGTCGGAGACGGACGTTCCCAACCCGCGAAGAGTGCCAGCTTTTGAGGACCTTAGCCAGGAATCTAAGCCTCTAGTCGAAAATGCGGCATGGGTCTGCGTTCGGCCGCAAAGCAGACCAAGCGACCTCGACGACATCGATGAAGCTAGGAATTTTTAGCCAACAGTTCTTGAAATGGAATCTGGGGGGAGCCCAGGGCTCGGCATTGAGCAGAAGAAGTAACGAAGCGTGGTCTGAAGAGTCAGAAGATAGACAGCACAGGAGGTGCAGGGGAAAAATTTGCAACCATTCAACCAACGCGAACGCCCGGTCCAGGCGCTCCTGTGTGGGATGGTCCTCTCATTGCTCCAGGCGAAGTGCCTGTTGACATCTACTAACGTCGCCAAATATAACTATATAACTTTTAATGCGAGAGACGAGATTAGAAGATGAATGATAATTAATTAACTTGTCATTAGCAACTAGCCACTTTTCTATTACCAACATTCTTATGCAAGAACTAGGTTGTCACATAGATTAATATATAAAACCTTTATTTATTTTTAGCATTATTAATTAGAGATGACAACCTAATTCTTGCATAAGAATGTTGGTAATAGAAAAGTGGCTAGTTACTAATGACAAGTTAATTAATTACCATTCATCTTCTAATCTCGCCTCTCCCATTAAAAGTTATATAGTTATATTTGGCGACGTTAGTAGATGTCAACAAGCATTTTGGGCGCCGTTGCCGGGGAAGGCACATTAAACTTAGGAAATATTGATAGCATATGTATAGATAATGGATAAGATGGTATTACCGATTGATCTCTAACTCAAACAGGCACACCTATGTTTTTTTATCATTTGCTTATCTTATGCAGGGTGATGAATGAATGGTTTTTCTCTTCCAAATAATTTCACTGACGATCCAGAGAAACTCCTGAGAAGAAAAAAGTTTGTAGAGGTAAGGGACAATTTCAAGGTACCATCAAAAACACCCATTGCTGCTCAAGCTCATTCATCAAAGGAGCCAGCTCCAACATTGGAAGAAGAACACTTAGGAGAAGATTTATCTCCTGTGTTTGAAGACATGGCTGAGAAGACGCTGCGCGAGTTCTCTGCCCCCAACAACAGAAAACATCCGGACTGGACCAGAAATCAATACGGGGGAGAATGGATTCGAGCTCAAGCCTGCTCTTATCACCATGGTTCAAGCCAGCCAGTTTTGTGGAAAAGCTCATTAAGATGCAAGTGCACACTTATAACACTTTTTAGAGATTTGCAGCACCTTCACGATTAGAGGAGTACCAAGAGATGCTATTTTACTCTGTCTTTTCCCATTTTCACTTTTGGGGAAAGCCAAACAGTGGTTCTATGCCAACAAAGACAAGAACACTGCATGGGACCGATGCTCAACTGCTTTTCTGGCAAAGTTTTTTCCTACAGGCAAGACAAATGCTCTACGTGGGAAAATCTCAAGTTTTCAATAGCAACATAACGAATCATTCACTGAAGCATGGGAGAGATTCCAAAATGATATTGAAGACTGTCCTCATCATGGGATAGAGGATTGGCTACTATTGCAGACCTTCTACCACGGGCTTATCTCAAGCACCCGTAAGTCCATAGATGCTGCAGCAAAAGGAGCTTTCCTGTCACTTAAGCTTTCAGAAGTTCAAGCACTTGTTGAGAAGATGGCCTCAAAATCAAATGAAGAACGTACTCAATCTCGTAAGAGGGGAGGAGGCATTCTTCATCTGAAGGAGACAGATATGGTCACTGCCAAGCTAGACCTCATTATGAAGAAGCTCGACATAGAGAAGAAGGAAGTCATGCATATCAATGATTCTCGCATGACCTGTGAAGAATATAGAGATTACAGGCATTTAGCTGTCAACTGCCCTACGTTGCAAGAGGATGTGAACTTCATCAACACTACTATCATCCTCAGCAAAATCAAGGATGGAACCAGCCAGACCAAGGATGGAATCAGCAACCTCGACAAGGTAATTACCAAGGTAACAACTAAGGTAATAATTACAATAATTACAATCTTCCGCCTTTAAGAGATTTAGTTGCTGGTCAATCTAAATTGTTAGATAAAATGTCTAGAAAGGTAGCCTCAAATGATAAAGCCTTAGAAAATATAAACATTAGAATGGATACCTTTGTTTCTGCTATAAAGAGAATCATAATTAGCTCAGCTAGCTGCTGCTGTCCCTCCATTGGAGAAAGAAAAAATTCCGGGCCAGCCGGAGGATTTAGAAACTACTAACCTTGTTGATATTCACAATGCAACACAATACCAATTTGAGCCTGCAGATATACAGTGGATAGATCACTCACTACCTGAGAAGATGAGAGACCCTGGAAGACCTGTGATTTCTATCTCCATAGGATGTCACAGCTTTCGAGAGGCTATCCGTGATTTTGGCGCAAGTGTCAACATAATGCTCAAGGTAATCTATGAGAAAATTTTAGGTAATCCTTTGTTGTACATAGATATACGTTTGCAGCTTACAAATCAGTCTATTTGCTACCCCGAGGGAGTACTAGAAGAAGCTGTTATCAGAGTGGGGCAATCATATGTCCCAATTGACTTTGTGATCATGGATACCGGAGGAGATGGGAAGGCACCCATTATCTTGGGATGACTATTCTTGTGCACAACCAAAACCATCATCTATGCGGAACACGCCAAAATTGTCCTCTCCATCAAACACAAGAAGGAGAGATTTTCATTCAAGAACCGCATCCTCAAGAATCCAGCAGTTCCAAAGCAATTCCATCAACAAGAAGAGCAACAACAACAACCAGCACCCAAGAAGAAGAACAATAGAAGAAGGAGGAAGAACAAGCCCCAGCATGTACCTGAAGAAACCACTCAACTAATCAATGCTATCAACACAGAAAATGATCATATTCTCCCAAAACCATTTCCAACAAAGAAAGGTGACCCAGGTGTACCATTCATCGAATGCACAATTAGAGACACCACTTTTTTTGACATCATCTGCGACACTGGATCAGACGTCAACGTAATGTCCAAAAAGGTATATAATGAATTATTTGATGATTTGCCATTATACCCAACATATATTCAGTTGCAGATGGTAGACCAATCACTGAGATTCCCTGAAGGCGTAGTCAAAGATGTAATGGTACGAATTCAAAATAAATATATACCCGCAGATTTTCTAGTTCTTGACATGCAGGAAGACAACGAATCACCTATTCTTTTGGGAAGGCCGTTCCTCTAAACCGCCAATGCGATCATCTACATCGGGTCTGGACAGATCCACTTCAACCTACCCACTAGAAAGGTACGCTGCCAATTTAGAACACATTTTAACCATGAGCAGATCAGGAAGCAACGCAACAGGAGAAAACGTCAAGCCCGCCGTCAGGCTACCCAGCCTCACTGTGGATGGGAGGAGTTCGCTGGCAAGATTATAAAATATGAAGACTGCTATAAGGAGCAAGAAGAAGCCGTACAAGCATCACGCTGGAGTAAGTGGGAAGCGAAATCTGAGAGGATGGACCAGATTGCTAAGACAGAGAAGGAAGAAATCCAGGCACAAGTAGAAGAATGGATGAAGAGAGATGAAGAATCAAGATAACCATACATGGAAGAGCTGGAACTAGAAAAGAGAGAAGTAGAAGACACAGAAATGAGATGGAAGGAGAAAGAAGAAGCACCTACTACACCACCGCAAAATGGGAAATTGACTGAGGTAACCTCAGACAATGAACCTACTGAGTAAGTACTCTCCTCTATCTAAGTCCTGTCGGTAGACATTAAAATCCGTACCCTAGCCATAAGGTTAGAATGGTAGTTATCTAACTAATTTAGCATTCATTAGTAATTTTGCTTAGCACATTTATTAGTACAATCATTTTTGCATATTAAAAATAAAAACAACAAAAATATTTACTGCATCATAAATATTAAAGCCCTATGTGAATAAACCTATGGTAACTCTGTAGACATATTTACTGTGGTGGCATAAAAATAGAAATAAAAATAACAATTTATACTTTGTTGTATTATGAAAATCCTAAGCCCCATAGGAATGAATATTCCCTGTGGTGGCATAAAAATTATATTTAGCATGCATACATTTTATTTGATTTCTGCATAAGAAACTTAGAAAAACCCCAAAAAGAGAATCATGTTAGAATCCTGCTAAAATTTATTAATTAAAATCAACTCAAAGAACAATCAAAGTGCTCATTGGCTGACCGCTAACCCCTTGATAATTTGAGCCTCGAGTTTTGGTTTTCTTGTTGAAGTATAACTATGCAGGAATAATATTATGACTAAGGAGAGAGTCTATTAGTGGCACCCATCAGGACTGCTACTAACTAACTCGCTCTGAGAAACATTCAAGCACCAAGTATTACAAACATCAAGCTTGGGGGAGGAGCATCCTCTAGTTATCTGGTAACTTTACCTATGCGCTTATTAAGTATCATAAGAAAATCTAAAAAAACACCAAAAATATGTGGGCACATGAAGGTCCACACCTTTCAGAAAAATACCAAAAATATGTGGACACATGAAGGTCCACATTCTTAGAGAAGCTTCCTAATTGGGTAAAGATGCTTAAGCTTCTGCTGAAAATATTAAAATCAATCACTTACCATAGAGTGGTATTAAACCTAACCCCTCTCTATGAGATTTGATATTTTTATTAGCAATTGAGTTTCATAGGACAACACAAGATTAAGGAGCTAGTCAACCCGACGCCCTTACACTGCCGATACACTGCTTAGAAGGATCACTCAATCTGCAACATCAAAGACCCTATCAAACGTCAGGCTTGGGGGAGGGCACCCTCCAATTAAAATCCAGTTAAGTATAAGTTTCCTATCTTATTATCATTATTACTATATCACTTTTTTGCGTGAGTTAGCTAGTAAGATAAAATTTGAAAATAAATAAATATCTATCTATATATTAGAGTTTGTTTAGAGTCGGTCTAGGCTAGAGTTAATAAAAATGATGAACATTAAAATTTTGTCTTGGAATGATGAATAGTTGCTCTGTCACAATACTTTTCAAATCCTTAGTTGTCAAACTTAAATTCTGCTGAGTTTTAGATATTGTCGTTTTAGCTGAAGAATTTACTCTGAATCTAAAACTTGTGGAGGCATATGTTTGAGGTAAGTCTAGGTAATTGATTCATATGATTCATGAAAGTTGAGCTGCTATTTATCTTATTCCTAACATTACTAAGTTCTGGTGATTTATTTTTGAAAACTTAAAATCTACATGATGAGCTCTTGTATGACAAAATATGAATTCCTACCAAAGCCATATATGATACATCTAGATAGGAAAATTTTTACACATTCATGCTGCTTGCTTTGCATTGAGTTTAGTCAACCTTTGTTGTATACCATATGAGAGTCTTGTCATGCTTTTAAAACCAAGATCACGTACACACTTCAGCACATATGCATTATTCCTACCCTGGGAATAATCGTAACCATTTTCACTTTCATCAATGTTCATCATGAAAATGTTTTCTCCTACACTCGGAGTAAACACCCAAAAGTATACCCCGTAGGACAGTCTTGATATAATTGCTCTAAGTTCTTATTATTATCTCTCCAGTTATTTATATTCAAAGGATACATGTGGCTATGAAAAAGTATGAAAAGAAAATGGAGTAAAAGATGGACAAGTGTCCCAGCATTAAAACAATGCGTACTAGATGCCCGCCTCCCAAATGAAAAAAAAGAGAGAAGAGAAAGAACAAAGATAGCCCATGTATTCCTCTAAATTATGAAGGAGAGTGAATCATTTTCAAAGAGCAAGAGTAGAATTAGGAATAACCACTAAATTTCACATATACACCTATCCACCATATTCCATACACATGTACATCTTGATTTGATTGTATGCCTCGATTTTCTTTGGATCCATTGTTTCACTCTACAACATATAAATTGCAAGTATGTTTAAACCTTATTATTGCCACTCCTATGAGCTCCACTATAATCCTTAGTAATAGGAAGGCGTAACATTAATACCTTAAGTGAGATCCACAAATACCATATATACTGAGAGACTTGAGGGTGTCATACAATTAAAGCTCTGAGTTTTATTTTGAAAACTTGTAAAACTCTGGAATATTGGTACTGTGAAGAATTTGCTACGTAGCGCATGACTTGATTGTTCTTTCAATTACTCAAGACTAAGGCAAGAATTGTAAAGCCCCATAGTTAAAGGTAAAATGAGTAAGTTTAAAAGTTAGAGTAGTTTTGTCTAATCTGGAGGAGAATCTATATTTGAAGCATGTGTGGCAACTCCTGATCCAATTACGTTAGTAATTAGGCTCAGTTCGTTTGCCAAGGGACTGGCAAACAGGTAAGTTTGGGGGTGTTGTTGACGGTGAATAACGTCAACTTTTATTAGAACTTTAGACACCAAAGGATAAATGAATACACACTAGTCTAGGGTTTTAACTGACAGTTTTCACGAGTTTTGCATGTTCTGTATTTTCCAAGGGCTATTCCAGAAAAGCATAAAAGAAGGGTTAAAGAGCATAATTACCACGAAACTTAACCGCCAAGGAAACATCATCACGAGAACACTGGAAGCATCTGGAACACACCTGAAGCACCGGGGCCCGAGACCCACCAGGGTGGGGCCGGCCGACGCCCCCCTTAGGGTTTCGGCCCACCTTCTGGAGTCTTCTTTCGCCGCCTTTGTGGAGTCATCTCGGCCCTTGTTTCAAGTCGGTTTGATCCTACGACGCACGTGTATCCCACCGGGCTATAAATAAAGGGGCAGACCCCCCTGGAGGAATCAACCCATCATTCATTCAAGGCATCAAGTCCTTAAGCCATCAAGAGCCTCCTAGTTCATCAAGAGCCTCCTAGTTCAAAGTTCTAGTCTAGTTAGATTAGAGAGTAGATGAGTTCTACTTCTTCGGCGGATCTAGAGCCCCGGTGTCTGTCTAGAGCACGGAGTTCGGTATAATTCTAGTTCTTTCTCTATTATTGTATTCTTCATTATGATTAGGGAAACATTGTTCTTAATAGTTCATATGTTCTTGATTACAATAGTCTTTGTCTACTTTGATTATATGTCTAGTATAGTTGGTTTGATCTTATTGAATTCATGTAATTTTTCGTATAGCGTTTATTCATGCGGATGATGGATAGATGATGAATAGTATGTAGATGTGGTGTCTAGGTATTTTGTTTATCAGTGAGTGCACCCTGATGTGCCGGGTCGTGTGGTAGATCGCGTAGGTGACAGCTGCGTTGAGTCCTCTGTAGTCCACCCCCGTATGTAGGCCAGCAGGCACGGTCGCGAAGTTGGATGATGGCTCTGTTTCACATCCTTCCTAGATGATGCCCTTTACATGTGATTATGATATAGGATTAGTCTAACAATGATTGCTAGATGTAATTGCACTAATTAGAGTTATTCATTGATGTAGTTATAGGATTACCTTTGATATTAATTCCTTAGTTTATCCATTGGCTAACTATTGCTATGACTAGAGAGTGTTCTGATGATTATCTTTTATTTATGATGCTTGACCATACTTATCATCTTTATCTTTATTTATCTTATGATATCTACCTGTTATGAGTAGAGTAAATGACATCGGTAATGTCAGTTATCCATTGTATACCATCACTATCAATATAATAGATTAAAGTTTATCCTAGTCCTTCCCAGTGGTATAAATATAAATTGACAACCTTGTAGAACTCCCTTGGTAAAATGCTATAATGGTATAATTATCTGTCCGCTTGCAGAATTGTTCTTAGTTTATATTTATATTTATTTCTGCCTAGTCACATAGATTAATATATAAAACCTTTATTTATTCTTAGCATTATTAATTAGGGATGACAACCTAGTTCTTGCATAAGAATGTTGGTAATAGAAAAGTGGCTAGTTGCTAATGACAAGTTAATTAATTACCATTCATCTTCTAATCTCGCCTCTCGCATTAATATTTATATAGTTACATTTGGCGACGTTAGTAGATGTCAACAACACGTCGACAAAGCAGCCGAGGCACAGCAGGTGAGGCGGGCCGCTCACACATTGGCGCGGAGACCGAGGCATCTGGAGCGGCGAGCAGCGTGGGGCGACGTACCGCCAAGCTCCTGAAGCGCAGCAGGCCAGACCAGGACCAGGCACGATCGCCGAGGAAACGTTGGCCACCGAACAACGCCGGTGGAGAGGGAGGCGCGGGAGCGCGCCGGCGAAAACCGGCCGCGCGGCTGAGCGCAGGACCACCGTTCCATCCACCCGGGCGGGAGACACGTGGCCACGACGAGGAAAAGGACGGCCGGGAGGCGCCTGGCAAAAGCGGTTGAAGTTGTTGTCGCTGCTGTCACCGTCGTTGTCGTGGCCGCCCCAAGGCTCGTCCTCCGGCGAGCTAGGTGGGGGAGCCCAGTCCTGGATCTCGATGATCCTCATGCAGACAGGGTAGCGTAGCGTGGGTAGGTCTGCGTGGATGATCTCGTGCTCTTGGATGGCCATGCAGCCATGGGAGTCATGAGGCCGTCTGGGTTCGGGGATCACCAGCGTCCGGTGAGCAGGCACAAGGCGGGGATCCGCACACCAGGCCGCAACGAAGAGCTCGCGACCTTCATCGACGTCGACGCCGTCATCCGTGGCCGAAGCAACCTCAACCTGGGAGCACGAGGAGCCAAGGAGGCGTTGCGCGACGAACGGGGAGAAAGCGTGGGCCGGGACACCCGTGAGCCCAACGAGAACTCGATAGGTCAACGCCCCACGGATGCACCGGAGAGGCGAGACAAGCGGCGCCAGGAGAGGGAGAATGGAGAACCCCCGGCCGGAGCGGGAGTTCCCAGGACATGCTCAAGGTCATCACGACTGGAGAAGCGGGCAAGGAAGTCCTCTGGCGCATGGCGCTGCACGGAAACCCTGTCCTCCGAGATGCCGAAGCAGGTGGAGCGGTGCGCGCGGACCGTGGCCGGGGTGACGGCGGGCCTGGTTCTAGTGATTACAGCAACCAGAGCAAGGGACAGGGCGTCCTCAGCCGCCTAAAGCATCTCCGACCTGGGGACAACTACAAGCTAAGCGGCATGCTCAATCGCACCGGCCACACGACCAGACGGGAGCACATGAGCGGAGCTGGAAGAGGGGCGGGAAGGCCCCTGACGCGACGGTCCCGGCGATGGAGGGCTAGGGGGTGCACAGCAACGAGGCACCGAGGGCGAGCGGCCCGTGGAAATCGAGCGGCCAGAGATGGTGTCTTCGCGCGAACCGCGGAAGGAGGGGGAGGTACGGCGACGACCACCTGCACGATGTCCCGCACTAGCCGGCGAGCGGCCCCGCTTGGATCCGACAGGAGGACCCAGAGGGCAGTTACGGGCACGATGCCCCTTGCTCCGGCAGGAGCGGCAGCGCGGCGGGAAGGTGCATTCAGCCTTGACATGAGAGCCGCGAAGGCAGTTGAAGCAGAGACTGACGAGATCCTCCGGGACGGGCCTGGAGGTCGCGACGGGGGGCCTCCGCCACCAGCACCGGCGATTGCCGACGAGGCGGTAGCCCTCAGCGTCAGGCTGCACAAAGAACCTGGCGGGGTGGACGATAACGGAGCGCACGCGACGGTGCAGGTCAGGCGAGGGAGCAGCGCGCTTGTCCGCCCTGCCGACCACGTGGCCCTCAGGTGCCGGGAACTGCGGCGGCCGGCGTACCTGGCGCCGCCGACGACGCTTGTGACGGGGGGGGGGGTCCACAGCGACGGCTTCCCCTTGGCATCCGTGGGGGGCGAGGGGGAGTCAGAGTCAGAGAGGTCGTCGGGTTCCGAGAAGGATAGTCTGTCCCTGCCAGGGGAGCCAGGGAAGAACGGGCGCGCATTGGGGTTGATCGGGGAGGCGGAACGAGAGGCATCGAGCTCTTCAACCTCATTGGCCCAGGAGCGGCGCGAGGGGGAGCCACACTCCATGGGAGTCGGGTGGCCAGGGAGGCGGACGACGGAGAGGGAAGGGGGACGCCGGGCCAGAGAGGCAACTGGCGCGGGGGGAGGGGGTGTGCCGCCGGGGCCGGGGTGGCCTGCCGACGGGAGGTTGGGCGGTGGACGCCGGGGCCGGAGTGGCCGCCGGCGGGGGAGGGCTTCGGGGGGGGGGGGGGAGGGGGGCTCACTCACTCAGTTCCTGCATTGCAGCGCGTGGGACGATATGCAATTGGGTTAGTTATTTATTAGTCATGATAGTGGTGAACAATCCTAGTCTCTGTCCATCATTTCAGGCATCGACAGTGGTTTGGCTTGATGGATGGAGCACGTGGTGTCACAGGAGTTTCATGGAATGAGGTGATGTGAGAGCAAGATTTTCTTTTATTGATTGAGGATGTATTTTACTAACACAAATATAACTACATCGAGTTGATACACAACTACCTTTGATATCACTTTCAACCTCCTCTACATTAAAGCACAGAACCTATAAAAGTTATTATTAGGTTCGCCACGTATTGTTACAAACCGATGAAAAATTGATTGTTTGAGGCTCTAAATAAAGTTAAATAAAAGTGTTATCAACTACAAAGTTGCATAACTTTTCAAGATCTATAACTTTTATGTTGGAAGTTTCTCCATCCGAGGTCATTTATAAAATTTGAATTTTAAATTTAACAAATTCAAATGTATTTTTCGCTGGCTCAACTACAAAGTTTCATGACTTTTAGACATTTTTTTTCATGCGATGTCATTTAAAAAAAATCAAAAATTAAATTTCATATTATTTCTACAGGCATGTCTCTTAAGGAACCGCCACTAGAAATCGATTTCTAGTGACGATCCGTCTGTAAAAATGACACTGATTTCTAGTGACGGATCTAAAGTAGAGCCGCCTATAAAAAAATATCAGTGTCAAGACAAATGATTTTTTACTAGTGCACGACACTCGCATCAATGAAAAGCGGAGAGATATATACTCTCCATTTCCCTAAATAAATCTCTAAATCTGTTCTAAATCAGCTTGTTTTTACCAAAACAGCAAATCATCGAGAAAAGACCTAATATTTTTTAAAAAAAGTCAGTGTGGTTAAATACAACGGAAAATTTTATTGCTTGTATACATAAAATTGATCAAAGTTAAAAAATTGTTTAGGATAATAATTCTAGAAGCTAATTTATTTAGAGACCAGTAGTATAGTTAGTGGGAGTGGAAACTGACCGCACCGGGGAGCTGTATAACGCCCGCTACGCCATATTTGGCATTTCAACACCTACACCGCGCTACGGCAAAGGATTCGGTAAGGTTCCAGTCGCTACAGTATTACTGGACAGGTAGAGGCGCTGGAGAGGAACGATATCCTCTCCAGCGCCGGGCCTCACGCTCGCCGGGGAGCAGCACCACACCAGGGAAGCCGCACCGCCGCAGGGGAGGGCCTGCCGGGGAGCTGCGTCGCGCTGGGGAAGCCGCGCCGCTGCCGGGGAGGGCTCGCCGAGGAGCTACGCCGCGCCGAAAGGAGGGAGGCCGCCGCCGCGGACGCCGTGCTGCCGTGTCGCCGAGCTGGAGGGAGGAGGTCGTCGACGGGCCTGCGGCGGGCGAGCTCCGCGCCGGGACGAGCCGGTGGCAGGTGGGCAAGCGCCGCGACAGGGCGAGCCGGCGGCGGGCGAGCTCGGCGCCGGCGGGCAAGTGTCAGGCTCGGGCGACCTCCACGCCGACGAGGGAGCTTCGCGCGGGCGACGGTGCTTCGTCAGTTTGGGATTTAACGTTTGGAATAGAGACCGTGCGACGGCAGCGTTCCTCTTTCCCCAATCTGTATAATCCTTTCTGACGCGTGGGCCATACCGGTTTACAGGCCCATTTACCTCACGCGCGGTGCGGATAGCCTAACACCGACGTAAAAATATAATGTACTTTCTCTATTGATACATACAAGTGCTTAATTTTTCCCCCCTTTGTAATACTTTCAACAATAGCTTTTTAATTAGCCTCTTAATCTTCCAAACGTTTGTCTCAAAGAAAAAAAATTCTTATAGGACGTGACGTGAGAGCCACTCCAGTAAAGTACGTTGAGATATTTTTAACTCTCTAAATTTTTTTAAAATAGCTTACTATTTAGTTACTGTTTGGGACGTTGCTCTTCTTTTCTCTGCCGCTAGAAAAAAAAAGGTGTTGCCATCCACGTGCGCTGGGATTTGGGAGCTGCCGGATTCGAGGATTTCCACTCTAGCAGTCCAGCTGCTGCATGGCCGGCCGCTGGACGTATCCGTGATATCCTTGTCGGCTTTGTCGTCGCGGAAACGGCACGATTGAGGACGAGTCGACGATGTCCTAGCTGACGTGTGGTCGATACGATACGATGGATCACCTGACCTAACAACACTACGACTCCTACTAGTACGTTGTACTGTACTAGTACTGTCCTCGTCTTTCTTTGCTGGACCGGCGCCCGGGGGACCCGGGCCATGCATACAAATTGTTAGTTTACTGTTATATATATATATTCTACTTGATTTAGTTAACCGCCTGCCACGCTACGCTACTACCTGATTTAGTTAGTTTACTGTTCACTCATTTAGCCTTTAAGAAGAATCATGGATGAATCATAACGTGTCATTAACTGGTTTTCTTCAGTGTGCAGTGGTCTCTCTTTTAGGAGTACTAGCGTAGCTTTCATGTGTGGGTCCACGTGGATCATGATTATTCTAACGTTGTTTGGCACTAGCTAGCGGAAATGACAATATATGGGTCAGCTAAAGATGTTTTTCCCTTGATGACCGATTGTCCGTTGGGTGTATAGTAACATTTTGGAAAAAGTCTAAATCTCCCCCTGAACTATGGACCTTGGAACACATAAACCTTCAACCTATAAAACGATCTAATTTACCCTCTGAACTATTCAAAACCGTCTATTTTACCCCTGGACAGTTTTCGACGGCGGTTCGCTACAGTAAAACCAGTTTTCTATTTTTTTATTTATTTTCGCTGAGTGTTTGAAAAATCATAGTAAATCATAGAAAAATCATAAAATAAAAATTCAAATTTATTGGACTGTATATGATTAGATCTACACAGTGAACATATAATATGGTATGTTTTAGTATAAAGTTTTTGTTGTAAATTTACAGTGAACAAATTCAAATTTTTTACAGCAAAAACTTTGTACTAAAGCATACCATATTATATTGTCACTGTGTAGATCTAATCATGTGGAGTCTAACAAAGTTGGATTTTTTATTTTATAATTTTTCTATGATTTTTTAAATACTCAGGAGAAATAAATAAAAAATAGAAAACTGGTTTTACTGTAGCAAACCACCGTCGAAAACCGCCCAGGGGGTAAAATAGACGGTTTTGGATAGTTCAGGGGGTAAATTAGACCGTTTCATAGGTTGGGGGGGTTATGTGTTCCAGGGTCCATAGTTCAGGGGGGATTTAGACTTTTTTCGTAACATTTTATAACCCTAGAGTATGACAACTGTACATGAGTGCTTGCACCCAGAGAGTTAATTAGATTATCACTAAAATATAGGTAGAATCATTTGTATTTTAAGCACTAATAATCCGCTTAACCTTGATTGAAGCACACTGCCTCCTCCTTGTTTGCTTCCTATCTCCCTCTGTGTTCTTACCTAACTTGTTTGCCGGTTCTTCTCAGAGATCTTCGCAAGATGCTGCGGTGCTAGCTAGCTTGTTTACAGGAAGGGTGCTAGGAGTAAATTTGTTGCGGGATCTTCTCATGAGGTTGTTGGTAGCGACTTGTTTATAGGAAGCCATTGAATTAAGTTATGTTGAACTAGATGCTCACTTTCAATGCTTTTGGACTAGAATCTGGTAGTTTTAGTTTTTGGACTCGAACCTGCCATCTTTTGATCGATGTTCGATCACTTATGGATGATGGCTTTTGCTCAACAAGGAAACAATATTTGCCTCCCATGCAACCTCATGACAATAGTTATATTTTGTATTCAGCTACTGTATGAATGACAATGTGATTAATGTGCTCATTTATGTATGTCATTCAATATTGATTTGGTTCTGAATCTTTTCTCCAGTTTGAAATGATGTGGATCTTTTCCTATTTAATTGACCTCGATGGACTATTTGTTGCTAAAGGTTCTTAAAAGCTCTAATTGGCTGTCGTTGCTAAAAGTTGGACCCTCGAACTGTCCGTTACTAAATAGCTCTAATAGGCTGTCTGTTGCTAAATATCATGTCCATTTGCTGTATAAATACAACGACGACTTCATTAGCAATAGCAGTGGTCCGTTGCTATAGCCTTTAGCAACGGACTATCCATCGTTGTATACCTCTTTCAACAACGCACTATCCATCATTGTTTAAAAGTTGTGGTGTAGTGATATGATTAGGGATTGAGACTTCTATATCACTAGATAGATGATGACGTTACTATCCTTTCTATATGTTGTATGTAGATGTAAAGATAGAGATAGAGATAGAGATAGAGATGTAGAGATAAAGAAAAGATAGGTCGACTACCCTCGCCGTGTTCGGCCAGATCTCGACACACATGCACACTTAGGCGAGCATGCACGCCGAGGATGACGATGGAGGGAGGTGTTGACATTTACTAACGTCGCCAAATATAACTATATAACTTTTAATACTAGAGACGCGATTAGAGATGTATGGTAATTAATTAACTGGTCATTAGCAACTAGTCACTTATCTATTACCAACATTCTTATGCATGAACTATGTTGTCATCCCTAATTATATATGCTAGAATAAATAAAGGTTCCATAAACTATTCAATGTGACTAGGCAGAAATATAAATATAAACTAAGAACAATTCTGTAAGCGGACAGATAATTATACCATTGTAGCATTTTACCTAAAGTCTATCAGATTGTCGATTTATATTTATACCACTGGAAAGGACTGGATAAACTTTAATCTATTATATTGATAGCAACTATATACAATGGATAAACAATGATATCGATGTCATTTACTCTACTCATAACAGGTAGAGGTCACAAGATAATAAAGATAAATAAAGGTAATAAGTATAATCAAGCATCATAATTAATGGATAAACATCAGAGCATTTTCTAGTCATAGTAATAGCTAGCCAATGGATAAACTAAGGAACTAATATCTAAGGTAATTCTATAACTACGCCAATGAATAACTCTAATTAGTGCAATTACATCTAGTAATCCTTGTTAGATTAGTCCTACATCATGATCACATGTAAAGGGCATCATCTAGAAAGGATGTGAAACAGAGTCATCACCCAACTTCGCGACCGTGCCTGCTTGCCTACATACGGGGGTGGACTACAAAGGACTCAACGTAACTGTCACCTACGCGATTTACCACACGACCCGGCACATCAGGGTGCACTCACAGATAAATAGAATACCTAGACACCACGTCTACATATTGTTCACCATCTACCCATCGATCGTATGGATAAACGCTATACGAGCAATTACATGAATTCAATAAGATCAAACCAACTATACTAGACATATAATCAAAGTAGACAATGACTATTGTAATTAAGAACATATGAACTATTAAGAACAATGGCTCCCTAATCATAATGAAGGATACAATAATAGAGAAAGATCTTAGAACTATACCGAACTCCGTGCTCCAGACAGACGCTGGGGCTCCAGATCCCGCTGAAGAACTAGAACTCCTCTACTTCTGATCTAACTAGGCTAGAACTATGAACTAGAAGGCTCTTGATGGCTTGACCAAAGACTTGATGCCTTGGATGAATGATGGGATGCCTCCAGGGGGGTCTGCCCCTTTATTTATAGCCCGGTGGGTTGCACGTGCGCCGTAGGATCAAACCGACTTAACCAAGGACCAAGATGACTCCTCAAAGGTGGTGGAAGAACACTCCAGAAGGCGGGGCCAAACCCTAGCCAGGGGGCGCCGGTCGGCCCCACCCTAGCGCCGGTCGGCCCCACTTGGAAGGGTTCGGGGCCCCAGTGCTTCGGGTGTCTTCTAGATACTTCCCACGTCCTGATAAGATCGTTGCCTTCGCGGATAAGTTTCGTGATGTTTAAGCACTTTAATCCCTCTTTTACGCTTTTCTGGAATAACCCCTGGAAAATACAGAGTATGCAAAACTCATGAAAATTGTCAGTTGAAACCCTACACTAGTGTGTATTCATATTTTCTTTTGTGTCTAAAGTTCTAATAAAAGTTGACGTTATCCACCGTCAACAGGAGGGAGAGAATCGAGAAGGCAACAACAATGTGATGACACCCTCACAGACACCCATGGATGTAGATGTTAGATGTAGATATAGATAAAATATAGATATTTAACAATGCATATATACACAACATATGTAGCACAGCGTACGTCATCATAGTTGTCGGCCATGTGTGTCCTCAAAGAACATGGTGCATGTGAATGTAGTATAGGTGTATGCATGTGCATTGTGTTTCGCGTGTGCACTAGCACCACCATTTCAAACAACAATTAAAGGCAGAAGAAAGCACACGCAAGGAAAGGGACCTCGATACGCATGCACACGTAGGCGGGCACATACAGTTGGGGATGACATGGAGGGAGGGAGAGAATCATCAAGAAGCATTACCAGTGTCACCATTGTGCACATCCATGGATATAGATGCATATGTAGATATGGATGTGGTGTAAAGATAGAGAAATGGATATAAAGATAGAAAAGAGACAAATTTATCAATGCGTATATGCAAAGGATGCAACAAACTGTCACCGTGGCTGGCGGCCGTGTATGTGTAACAGAATCGCCTAAATCACGTGGCCCACAGGCACCTGTCAACGTCACTAATGACATCTGACAGCCGGGCCCGTGTTCCAGATGACCTAGGCGGGTTCTGCTGGGCTACATAAGCACCCGTTATCTCCGACAGGATCCCATTGCGAAGCCATTACAGAGTCACAACATTTCAAAACAAAATACATCAGAGTAGAATTTGCAAAAGAGTAAATAGTACTTAATATTACAGACCAGTGTTTCAATAAAATTAAGTGCAGTTATTACAGACCATAAATTTAAAAGAGTAGCAGTAGTGTTTGGATCAACAGTACGACAGATAGTTTAATATTACACGAACCCTGCCCAAGGGTTTAACCTTAATCTTCTTCACTCTCCTGGACGATGGTGACGCAGCACGGAGCAAGACAAACTTCGGTCTCCTGCTGCTCTCCTGCAACGGGGCTAACAAACCCTGAGTACATGGGGTACTTCGCAAGACTTACCCGACTAAAAAGTGTAAAATTAGACTCAGGAATGCAGGCTGAGGGAAGTCAAGGTAAGGCTTTAGCAAGAGTTCAAGAGTTTTGCGGAAAAGCATTACTAGTCCTAACTCAATATTTTATTTCAATAATACTATTCATTATTAACCAAGCCTCCAAGTTTTTTTCTCATATTTCATCCTTCTTTCATTTTCTTTATCCATTCTAAAACAATCCTAATTCCGAACCACTATCCGATGTAGGGGTGAGGATAAAGTCTCCATAACCGAGGAGCAACGACGATTCGAATCGATTAATACCCAGCTGGGGATCCCTATCCACACTGCGTATGTAGCACTTAAGCTTGCATATGCCAACCCCGCCTACCACGGCTTTTCATACCCCGGAACCGGTCCTGCGCCACCCGAGAGCACAGTACTCCTCTCGTCTCCAGGCACGACGGCCACGAGGGTACACGCTACTCTCGCCATCTCTCCACTCCCAGTGCGTGGTTGTCGGTTCCAGCAGTAGAGCCACCGGAGTCAGAGACTTTCCGTAGTATGTGGCTAGTTGTAAAGTCTTGATCACAACAGGCCTGACAACGAACGGTCCCTAATATTTTTTCCGTTAGAAACCATGCATTGGGACTCTAACCCAAGTACACTGGTAACTGCCCGGTTTTCACATCCCTTTCCGATGGCGAGGATCGTTGGGACTCTAACCCAACAGATGGTCGACCAAACGGAACAACCCATCCCTGTGGTTGGCAATGAACTAGCTAGGAACACTGCCAACTAACAAGGACATACCATTCCCATAAAGTGATTCATTCGATTAATCTTATCACAATTCAAAATAGCATTTTCGCAAAACTAATCATTAAGCATGACTAAGCATTTTTGCAATGCCTTTTTAATAAATCAGGTTTTCAAGTATTGTCAGGTATTCAAGGATGGAAATGCATCAATTGGTTATCACTCAACTCCTATTACCCTAATGCACTTCATTAACTCAAGTAATAAATATTTTTAAACAACAAGGAGAGGGCAAATGCACCGAGGCTTGCCTTGGATTGTGTAGAGTGTCGGGTCCGGGTCAGTACCACGAATATCAAATCCTTGCACAACTTCCTGAGCAGTCTCCTCAGATGGACCCTCAGACTTTACCCCCGGATTTTCGGTCACTACACGTTTGCAATGGATGAATGTATGAATGTGTTGCACATGAAATGACAGATAAAAATTAAATAATAAGTAATGCACACACGTGATCAAGATCCTACCATAGGCTAGCCATGATTACTCTAATTCACAATGCCCTAGGTCATAAAGGTGATTGACCTAAAATCTCAATCAATCCAAAAATCACACCATCCAATAATTATTCCATTTCCTATCCCTATTATTGATCATTTAAACTAACATATAATTTAATAAATGCTTAACTATTTCTATTTGATGCCAAAACCCACCAACAGATAGATTTCAGTACCAAACAGTGGCACAATAAATTTCATGATTTTTGGAACAACACAGAAATTATTAGAAATCAACAAAGTTCTTTTTATCATTTAATGTGCTAATTTTTAATTAATACAGAAAACACTCAAATCCTATATTTAATATTTTTATTAAATTCTACACATCACAGAGAGTATCCAAAAATATTTTCATAATTTTTAGTCCAGTAGATTAATCCACACAAAAAGATTAAAAGCTAACACTATTCATTTTGATTAAAAAGAGAAAAGGTCTACTAAATCGGCCGGGAAAAAGAAAAAGGCATTCGGCCCAATCCATCGAGCAGGCCCAGCACGGCCCAGCCGCGGCCGCGCCTTTCTGGGTCGCTGATGAGGTGACCCCACCTGTCAGCTTCTCACCTCCCGTCCCCTCCTTCCTCCCGGCGCCCGCGCGCGCGAGAACGGCGGCTCGCCGCCGGCGGCCCCTCTGGTGAGGGAAACACCTCTGAATGATGCGAACAGCCCTAGGACGCTACTCAAATATCCCCAGAAGACTAAATACGCCCGGCGACGAGCTCGCCGGGAACAATGGCGGCTCGGCGGCGGCGGCAAGCCACACGCCGGCGAGCTCAAGCTAGAGACGACCGAGATGAATCGTGTTAAGGCTTCAGGGGCTTACCGCGGTTTGGTCTGGCTAGGAGACTCGCACTGCGACGGTACGGGTAGGCGAGAACGGCGACGAAGGTTGACGGGGCGGCGCGAGCTCCACGGCGAGGTCCTGTTCCGAGGTACCTAAGGCCCCAAACACGGAACCCGCGGGGATATGAGCATCACGACACTGAATGGAGCACAAAACGCAAGCCGAACCGGAGAGGAAACTCACTGAGACGGGTTAGCCGCGTCGATGCCGCCCGTGGCGGTGCTCGGCCGGAGCGGAGGAAGAAAACGAACGAGCGGCGGACTCCGACCACGATCGACCAACACAAACAGTCCAGGAGACGCGCAAAGAACCTAATCGGACTACTGCACGAGGGAAGAGGTGGAGGTGGTCGGAGCGGTGGCAATTTGGCCGGCGACCGAACGGGAGTGGGAGGGGAGAAAACGAACGCGGTCGTCGCCTTTAAACCGTCGGAGCTCGGGGATAAGGTCGGAAGAGGTCCCGGGGCCCTCAGGCGGTCGTGGCTTGATGGCGACGGGGCCATGCCCCGGGCGGACATCGCCGGCGTGCGGCGCGGCACGCGCGCGTACGCGTGGCCACGCGGCCGGAACAGGGAGGGGGGCCCCGGTACTGTAGCAGACAGGGGTCAACAGCCAGAAAATTTGAAATTCCTCCCAAACCGTGCAGCTACAGTAGGTGCTCCGAAAATAAAAGTTGTGCCAAATTTTATTTAGAACATCTTTGCTTTTTACATCATGTTCAAATTTGTCGGTGCTAGTTTTGGCGGGGCTAACACCGGCTAGTAAATATGTGTTTTGCGGTTGAGGCTACGGATGGTGTGCAAGGGGGAACACAGGGATTATACTGGTTCAGGCCAAGCAGGCCCTACGTCCAGTGGAGAGGAGAGTCGTGTTGCCTTGCACCGGGGTGCTTGTAGTAGGGGGTTACAAGCTAGGCAAGAGAGGGAAGCGTTCCCAGGTCTCTTGTGTGTGTCTAAGTGTTTAAAGTCGTTTGCTATGGGTACATTTGTGTGGGAGAGAACTTAGAACTTCTCCGTCGTCCCTCTAAAGCTGGCCTCTGCTCTCCCTTTTATAGTCGCAAGGGAGAGGCAGGGGCAGCTACGTATTTTATAGTGAGGAGTTGTCCCCGTTCGACTATGCAGCTACTGCCTTTTCTCCGCGTCTCCGGGGCATGGCTGTCGTGGTTCGCACGTCCTTGGTGAGTTCCAAGCCGGCAGCATTCGTCGGATTACGACGTGCCGTAGGGTCACACCTATCAGCTATCTTTCCGTACGATGTGACAAGAGGGTGAGTCACCTTAGGTCTCCCGAGGCTCGGGACTATGAAGGCGTGATGGGATTGAGCGGGGGATATCTCCCCTGGTCATATTTCCGGTCTTTGAACAGCTCTTCCCGAGGGTCAGGCAAGCCCGGATGGAAGGCGTGCTCGTCCTTTCTAGTGGACAGCGCAGTAGGCGCCTTTCCCGTTCTTGCGTAGCCCGTCGTCAGGCGCTTGGACTGTCACAGTCGGAGTTGATAGGTCCCGGCGGAAAACGGGGCGGCCCACCGTAGACCATACCGTGGAGGACAGGTGGTATGGCCGTCAGGGGCGTGCGAAGCACAGTCACGTCGAGAGTCTGTCCTGACGGGACAGTGCTTGTAAAGTGGTCAGAGAGAGTATGGCCGTCAGGAGCGTGCGAAGCACAGTCGCGTCGAGAGTATCTCCTGACGGGAGAGTGCTTGTAAAGTGGTCAGAGAGATCTTTTGTGGTCCAAGATTGCTCCGCTGACATCACCTGCGCCTTGGATGCCTTTGCGAGATTGCGCTCAAGGGGGATAGGGAAGCTCGGGCGAATCGGAGACTTGGGGCGCCGAGGATGCCGCTCTCCCGAGCTCTCCCGAGCTGGTGCCGCTCTCCCATGCTCTCCCGAGGAGGCTCGGGCGAATCAGAGACTTGGGCGCCGAGGAGGCCGCTCTCCCGAGCTCTCCCGAGGAGGCTCGGGCGAATCGGAGGTTTGGGCGCCGAGGACGCCGCTCTCCCGAGCTCTCCCGAGGAGGTTCGGGCGAATCGGAGGTTTGGGCGCCGAGGACGCCGCTCTCCCGAGCTCTCCCGAGGAGGCTCGGGCGAATCGGAGACTTGGGCGCCGAGGATGCCGCTCTCCCGAGCTCTCCCGAGGAGGCTCGGGCGAATCGGAGCCTTGGGCGCCGAGGAGGCCGCTCTCCCGAGCTCTCCCGAGGAGGCTCGGGCGAATCGGAGGTTTGGGCGCCGTGGACGCCGCTCTCCCGAGCTCTCCCGAGGAAGCTCGGGCTCTCGGGCCGCTCTCCCGAGCTCTTCCCGAGGAGACTCGGGCGAGTCGGAGACTTGGGCGCCGTGGGTGCCGCTCTCCCGAGCTCTTCCCGAGGAGACTCGGGCGAGTCGGAGACTTGGGCGCCGTGGGTGCCGCTCTCCCGAGCTCTCCCGAGGAGGCTCGGGCGCTCGGGCCGCTCTCCCGTGCTCTCCCGAGGAGACTCGGGCGAGTCGGAGATTTGGGCGCCGTGGGTGCCGCTCGCCCGAGCTCTCCCGGGGAGGCTCGGGCGAATCGGAGGTTTTGGCGCCGAGGATGCCGCTCTCCCGAGCTCTCCCGAGGAGGCTCGGGCGCTCGGGCAACTCTCCCGAGCTCTTCCCGAGGAGACTCGGGCGAGTCGGAGACTTGGGCGCCGAGGAGGCCACTCTCCCGAGGAGGCTCGGGCGAATCGGAGGTTTGGGCGCCGAGGACGCCGCTCTCCCGAGGAGGTTCGGGCGAATCGGAGGTTTGGGCGCCGAGGACGCCGCTCTCCCGAGCTCTCCCGAGGAGGTTCGGGCGAATCGGAGGTTTGGGCGCCGAGGACGCCGCTCTCCCGAGCTCTCCCGAGGAGGCTCGGGCGAATCGGAGACTTGGGCGCCGAGGATGCCGCTCTCCCGAGCTCTCCCGAGGAGGCTCGGGCGAATCGGAGCCTTGGGCGCCGAGGAGGCCGCTCTCCCGAGCTCTCCCGAGGAGGCTCGGGCGAATCGGAGGTTTGGGCGCCGTGGACGCCGCTCTCCCGAGGAAGCTCGGGCTCTCGGGCCGCTCTCCCGAGCTCTTCCCGAGGAGACTCGGGCGAGTCGGAGACTTGGGCGCCGTGGGTGCTGCTCTCCCGAGCTCTCCCGAGGAGGCTCGGGCGCTCGGGCCGCTCTCCCGTGCTCTCCCGAGGAGACTCGGGCGAGTCGGAGATTTGGGCGCCGTGGGTGCCGCTCGCCCGAGCTCTCCCGGGGAGGCTCGGGCGAATCGGAGGTTTTGGCGCCGAGGATGCCGCTCTCCCGAGCTCTCCCGAGGAGGCTCGGGCGCTCGGGCAACTCTCCCGAGCTCTTCCCGAGGAGACTCGGGCGAGTCGGAGACTTGGGCGCCGAGGAGGCCACTCTCCCGAGGAGGCTCGGGCGAATCGGAGGTTTGGGCGCCGAGGACGCCGCTCTCCCGAGCTCTCCCGAGGAGGTTCGGGCGAATCGGAGGTTTGGGCGCCGAGGACGCCACTCTCCCGAGCTCTCCCGAGGAGGTTCGGGCGAATCGGAGGTTTGGGCGCCGAGGACGCCGCTCTCCCGAGCTCTCCCGAGGAGGCTGTCGTTAGTGGAATGATGTCGTGGGCCTCTGTAGACGCGGCCTTCGTGGGCTTCCACTGGCCTTACTTGGGCCAGGCCATATTGGGAATGAGCGTTTTTGCATCGAAGTTGGGTACCCCTAACTTTGGTACCCGACAAAATTCTGCACCAATTTGAATTTATACAAAAGGGGGTAGAATTAGGTTTTGAATTTCAAACTGAAATTTTAAAATTACTTTTGATTCTTCTCAACAACTTGAAAATTGGTAAACATGAAAGTTGTCCTACTTAGAGAGCTTGACAACTTATATTAAGGAAGTTTTTGAAGATTCTTAATATTTTTGAAATTGAAGTTTCAAATATAAATTTTAATATAATAATTTGAGTTAAATTTGAATTTTTATAATATAACTTCAAAATATCCAAAAATAAAAGTTGTCCCATTTTAAAATCTCTACAACTTTCATTAAGACACTTTTCTCAGATTCCTTATAGATTTTGAATTGGGGTTTTAGGTCAACTTTAGGGTTTAATTTGATTTTTATTTAATTTATATTTTTGATTTTGATTAAGGACTTAATTACACAATCAATACTAGCTGAAATCAAATCACTCTAGGACCTAAGCACAATCATATGCAGATGCTTAAATTTAAATATAATGACATGGCGGATTAATTATATTGCAATACCAGAGGTATTACAGTATGTCATCGAAGAATGTCATGCATGTGAATATAGTACAGGTGCTTGCATGTGCATCACGACATGCATGAACACGTATGTGGGCAACATGGCTGGTGACGACGATGGAGGTAGGGAAAGAGTTGAGAAGGCATAAGCACCTTCGTATCACCATAGCGCACACCTTTGGAGGTAGATTTAGATGTAGGGATAGAGATATAAAGATAAGGAAGAGAGAAAGATTTATCAATGCATATATACAATAGGTGCAACACACTGTTAACGTGGTTGGGCGGCCGTGTATGTCACTGAAGAACGTCTTTCATGTGAATTATAGGTGCATGCTTGTGCGTCAAATTTCACGTGTATGCCAGTGCCACAATTTTGTTTATAACAACATGTTAAGGTAGAAGAAAATGCGCAGTAGGGAGAGGTATTGGACATGCATGAACATGTAGGCAAGAACGTGTGATACACCATCACACACAACCGCAGATGTAGATGTAGGTACAGATGTGGACATAGAGACAGAGAAAGTGATACATATATATACAAAAGTGTAGAACACCGTGAATGTGGCAGGGAACGTGTGTGTCATCAAAGAACATAGTGCATGTGAATATAGTATAGGTGTATGCATATGTGTCGCGTTCGGGTGTGCGCCATCACCACCTTTTTGTCTATAATAACAAGTTAAGGAAGAAGAAAGCACGACAAGAAGAGAGATCTTGACATTCACACATGCGTAGGTGGCCACGCATGCGTAGATGATGACGATGGAGGGAGGGAGGGTCGGAGGGGGAGAATTAAGAAACTAAGAAAGCATAATAGCGTCGCAGTACCATGGCGTGCATCTTTAGATGTAGATGTTAATGCAAGAGATATAAAAGAGACATAGAATTATCAGTGCATATATATAACAGGTGCAACACACCAATAAGTGTGGCTGGCCGGCCGTGTGTGTCACGGAAGAAACGTTTCATGTAAATGTGTATAGGTGTATGTATGCGCGTCACGTTTTTGAGTGTGCGCCGGTGTCACTATTTAAAATAGATAACAAGTTAAGACAGAAGAAAGTGTGATAGGAAGAGGGATCTCGACACATATACACACATAGATGGACACACATGGTTTAGGATGACGATTGAGTGTGGGAGAGAATGAAAAGATGGCAGTAGCGTCACGGTATCATCACACATATTCATATATGTAGATATAGAAATAGATATAATATAAATATATGAATAGAGAAGTGAGGGATTTATGAATGCATATGCACAGCAGATGCACCACACTGGCATCGTGGCTGGCCGGTCTTGTTTTGTCACGGAAGACTGTCTTGCATATGAATGCAGTATAGGTGTAGGTGTATACATGTGGGTAGCGTTATATCGCGTAGCGTCACCCCTTTTTTTTTTTGTAATAATAACGACGACAAGTTAAGCCCGAAAAACGTGCGCGGCAGGGAGAGCGGATCTTTACACGCACGTAGGCGCACGGCCGCCCGGGGACGACGATGCGAGAGGGAATCTGAGAATGCACAAGGCAGGCAGCAGCGTGACGGCACCACCGTACCGGACGTCGGTGTGGATAGACGGACGAGCAGGCAGCGCCGTCTGGAGTACTCCGCCATGCATCTTTCGTTTCCATCTGACGCCTTCCTTTTCTTGGCGTCCTGCCACGGCACGGCGCGGCGTGCCGCCATGCTGACTGCTTCCGTCTTTTCCGGGCGGTGGGTGCCTGCCGCCTGTGCACTGCACTGTGCTGTGTGTGCGTCGCGCGTCGGCATCCACCCACCAGTGACACACCGAAAGACTCGTCGGGACGTGTCCGTCCATAAATACCCCTTCCGCGCCAGGGCCTCCACCTTCCCACTCCTCCTTTCTGCGGGGTGGGGGTTGGTGCGGGTGCGGGCGCGGGCGCGCGCTCTCTCTCACCGCCAGCGCCAACGGCCAGCGCAACCGCCTCGCCGGCCTCCCGGTTCCTCCGCATCCTGCCACCCGCCCCCTGCCGCATCAGTCCCTTTCTCTTCCTCCCACACTCGCCGGCCCGGCTGGCTGCTTTTCTTTCTCTTCTTCCTTTCTTTATATATATACATACAAATCCAAATCCGGCACGCGCACGCCAAGATTGCTGCCGCCTCCGCCTCGGCCAGTCTGCCTGCCCCCACACGCCCTCCTCTCACACAGGACTCAGGACACAGAGAGAGAGAGAGAGAGGCAGAGCCAGAGGAGCCGGAGGGAGACCGAGCGAGCGGAGGAGGAGCACCACGTAGCCAGCAGCCATGGCGGACGCCGCCGCCGCCGCCGCTCCGCCGGGGGCCCTGCAGAAGAGCTACTTCGACGTGCTGGGGATCTGCTGCCCCTCCGAGGTGCCCCTCGTCGAGAAGCTGCTGAACCCGCTGCCCGGCGTCCGCACCGTCACCGTCATCGTCCCCTCCCGCACCGTCATCGTCCTCCACGACGCCGCCGCCACCTCCCCCGCACAAATCGGTATTTTTTTTTTGTCCTCTTCTTCTTCTTCTTCTTCTTCTTCTTCCCACCGGAGACGAGTCCAGACGCGACCGCGCCCCCCACGCCCCACCCGACGCCACCTGCAGTCATCATCAATGAACAATCGTGGCCGCCGCTGCCAATCCCCACACGCAACGCAGTCTTGCGCGTTTCTTTTCCACCCCACCTCTTTTTTTTAGCAGAGATGAAAAGTCTAATCCAAAATTACACACACAGAAAATAAAAAACAAAACAAACAAAGGATCGGACTCGTTGTTCATGCTTAAGCACCCGGGGAATGAATATTTTTGGGGGCAATACTGGCGAGGGATCACGCAAAGTTCGTTTCTTTGCAAAGCAGCACGCAAAGCTCGTTTTTTTTTTCCGACGACTAAATAATCCGCTGCATTTTCTCTTCTTCGCTTCGGTTTCATTTCATCCGTCCACCCTGGGGACCACCACTAGTTATGTAGCGACAGCGCCTGTGCGTTTTCTTCTGCGGGGGGCTGCAATGCTGGGCGTCACCGTATGACATGGGCCGCAACTGCTTCCTGCACGATTTTTATCTCTCTTTCGCGCGAGACAGTCCAGTTCTTCTTCATAGTCAATCATCATGAGTCTTGAAGCCTTGAAGGAATAGTAAGAAAAAAAAAATCGGTGCTGAACTGAACCTCCTCCTGAGACACCTGAGATCGTACAGTACAGATTGGTGGTTGCTGTCACGGGGATGCGACAGCCGATAGCGCAGCATGTGGCAACAGATTGCCCACCTGATGCCACGCCAAGGCCGGCGTGAAGAAAAATCTCTCTGGTCTCAAGCGAGACCAGAGTTGAAATCGCACCCTGATCAAGCGCTGCTCGATCGTGTGGAAATTTCACTCTGAATTTTACCCAAAAGAAAATTAACACTATCTCTGAGATGCAGTAATAATAACTTCATGTTCTATAATAATATCTGGAGTTGCCGATTTTCTTTCTTTTTTCTGTTTTTTTATTTAGAAAAAACAGTGCCTGCCAATTTCTGAACCTTGGTTGACCTTTTGTTTTTTTTTCTTCTTCAGTCAAGGCGTTGAACCAGGCGAGGCTGGAGGCGTCCGTTCGAGCCTACGGCAGTGGCTCCAAGGAGAAGGTAGCCAATAAATGGCCGAGTCCGTACGTTCTTTTCTGCGGGGTTTTCCTGGTCGTGTCGCTCTTCGAGCACTTCTGGCCTCCCCTGAAATGGTTCGCTCTCGTGGCGGCGGCTGCCGGCCTGCCGCCGATCGTTCTGAGGAGCTTTGCGGCTGCCCGGAGGCTCACCCTCGATGTCAACATACTCATGCTGATTGCAGGTAAACAACTAACTCCCCCTCCCTCTGCTCTGCTTCACCACAGGCTAACGACAGGGATGCTGTGTCCTCTTCATGAATATTTGCTCTTCATTTAACGCCGAGAACTATTCATCAGTTGCATTGCATCACATAACGGTGCTGGGCCTAGTAAATAGCAACTCATTTTCATCATGTCATGATCACCTGTTGCTCATGTATGTAAACACCCGACAGATGCCCGCGCCCACTTTGGGGCTAATAATTCTGCACTTAACGTATCTTTCCATGTGAGGGATAATGGGGTTGTGCAAAAAAAGGGGGGCCATGCAAATTGTTTTTCCCTGGACCAATATTGTGGCTCCATAGTGGGAGTAAGGGAGAGCCGAACCGATCCGGCACCTAGAAAAGTTTATGTTTCACTTGCCCAACCTTTTTTTTTTTTTCTTTTTTCTTCATAAGGTTGTGTAGGGACCTCTGCTTTCCACCGCAATAAAGGGATATTGTGATGTGGTGCTAATGTATATGCTAAATGAACATAAGGTTGTGGAGGGACCTCCACTTTTCTCCAGTAGTATGGTGATGTGATGTGACCTTAACAGGGAATTGTATTCCTTTAGGATGAAGCCACATATCGTTTGAATCGCAGTTTCTAGATCGGTTTTGTTGCGGTTTCAATATTGCTCTATCTTGATATGCATACGACACGTATTGAGGAGTCACCACAACAGCTTGCAGTCTGTATGTATAGTCACCACCATATCTCCTTGTTGGCGCTACCCTCTCATCTACACCTAGAATGGTCCATGATATCTTGTCATCACATAGGACTTTTCCTTTTCTTTTAAAAAAACCTTGTTATTATATTAAAAACACTTGTTTCTAGGTTCTTCCATGGCATCATTGCCTGGCAGTTTGGTAGATGCATGGAATACGAAATTGTAGAGCTTAATGTCTTATTTGATCTGTTTGCAGTTTCTGGGGCGATAGCTCTGAAGGACTACTCTGAGGCTGGGTTCATTGTTTTCTTGTTCACTACAGCTGAATGGCTTGAGACCAGGGCGAGCCACAAGGTCTTTCCATCTCTTTCAAGCAGTTTATTTTGCATATAAGAAATAATGATAACAGATGGAGGTGAGGCCACACATGAACCCACTGCACAGAGAAGGATCTAGTTCTTCTTGGCCAGTCACGTTTGTGAGCACATGTTCATATTGATGCAATACACTGATTGGACCCGCACTATCCCCACTGATGGACTGATCACTGATGAACAGATTTCGGTCTGCCATTTGGGGCATGGCTTGGACCAGAGTCAGGCCCACATTGCTGATTGTACCACCATTTTAAGATGCTGATGAGAGCATGGTGTTGATGTCCACCTGAAAACTCTTCAAGCGAAGACAAATGAACTTTATATCTAGTGGACTCAAACATGCGTATACACTCATACAGTACATGTGTAAAGCAGATTAGGAAACCTTATAACCAACAACCGAAAGCAACCTGTTGTAAGAAAAGCAGATAGTAGTTGCGTATACGCTCATACATTTGTAAAATATGTGTTACAGGAAATATTTGCATTTTTTTCTCAGAAAGATCTAACTTAATGATTGCTTGACATGTAGGCAACTGCTGGGATGTCATCGCTGATGAGCATGACACCACAGAAGGCTGTTCTAGCAGAGACTGGGGAAGTGGTCGCAGCTCAGGATGTCAAGGTGAATACAGTAATAGCTGTCAAAGCTGGGGAAGTCGTCCCAATTGATGGTGTCGTTGTCGATGGACGGAGCGAGGTTGATGAAAGTACCCTAACTGGGGAGTCCTTCCCAGTGGCGAAACAGCCAGACTCCCAGGTCTGGGCCGGCACCCTCAACATAGATGGTAATACATAGTTTTTTTTTTTTTTTTTTTTTTTTTTTTTTTGAAACAAAGGCAGGAGCACTGCCACTCAATTAAGTTGAAAGCATAATATATACAAGATGGTAATACATGGTATTGCATTGCAGCTTGAACTGACATGTATTAAGTGGCTATAATAAGCTACTGATCCTGTGGTGATTCTGTATTGGTGCTGTGGCAGGTTATATTGCTGTCAGGACAACTGCTATGGCTGATGACTCTGCTGTGGCTAAAATGGCAAGGCTAGTTGAAGAAGCACAAAACAGTAGGTCCAAAACTCAGAGGCTGATTGATACATGTGCCAAGTACTATACGCCTGGTAAGCCAGATATAAGAGACTACTCTTTCTATAGTTTCAATTTTCTAGATGCTTATTACTGCAAATAGTTACTAGGGAAGAGATACAAAATGTTTTTTTTTCCCTTAGCGTTATCTTGGATCGTACCTGCAGCTGTTGTTGTCATGGCTGCGGGGGTAGCAGTGATTCCTGTGGTGGCCAGAGCACACAACCTCAAACACTGGTTCCAATTGGCCCTGGTCCTTCTAGTGAGTGCTTGCCCATGTGCTCTAGTGCTGTCGACGCCGGTTGCTACCTTCTGTGCTCTTCTCACGGCTGCGAGGACAGGACTCCTTATCAAAGGAGGGGATGTCCTAGAAACCTTGGCAAGGATCAAAATTGCTGCCTTTGATAAAACAGGTACAATCACTAGAGGAGAGTTCTGTGTTGAGGAATTCCAAGCAGTTGGAGAACGTGTACCCATGCAACAACTTCTCTACTGGTGAGTGTTCTGTACTTTGTAGTTTGAGCCTTGCACAATGTTCCTTTAGGTGTATAACTCAATTTCATGTCTATTGCAGGGTATCAAGCATTGAAAGCAGATCAAGCCACCCAATGGCATCTGTGCTAGTTGACTATGCCCAGTCAAAGTCAGTTGAACCCAAATCTGATAATGTTACCAAGTTCGAAATCTACCCTGGAGAGGGGATTTATGGTGAAATCGATGGGGAAAGTGTATATATTGGGAACAAAAGAATTTTGTCCAGGGCCTCATGTGAAACAGGTTGGTTAACACATGAAATCGGGTATTTTTAATAATTATGTTTCTAATTATCTAGTGGCCACGGACTTTCTGTTAAATAAGTTAATAGACTTAGTGAAGTAGTGATTCCTATACACCAGACATGAAGCCACTTCAATTGTTCCACAGCACATAGCAAGTTTTTTGTTTCATTGATATTAATTAACAATTATCAACTCGAAAAAAAACGTCTGTATTTGTCCTTCACCCAGATTGTTGTCCGACTGGAACATGCTTCATGCTTGCATTAGTTATCTAACTTTTTTTGTGTAATAAAACAAAGCGCAGTTTCTATTGAACTTTTTTTTTGCAGTAAATACTGCCACTTTCATATTTAGCCTTTGAATAACTCCATGCCCCTTTCATTGCTCTAGTTCCTGACATGAAAGATATGAAGGGAGTTACCATCGGATATGTTGCCTGCAAAGGGCAATTGATCGGAGTATTTACTCTCTCGGATTCCTGCCGAACTGGATCAGCTGAGGCCATCAGGGAACTGAGGTCACTGGGCATCAAGTCAGTAATGCTTACTGGGGATAGTTCTGCAGCAGCTTCATATGCACAGAACCAGGTAAGAAACACATGGTAGTGTTATTACTGTACACTCTTATCATTTCCATACAATATGGCAGCTTTTAATATTGCTGCTTCTGTCTTCTGGCAGCTTGGAAACATACTTGATGAGGTTCACTCTGAACTTCTTCCTGAGGACAAAGTGAGGATAGTTGATGAACTCAAGGCAAAACATGGCCCTACTCTGATGATCGGTGATGGCATGAATGATGCACCAGCACTGGCCAAGGCTGACGTTGGAGTCTCAATGGGTGTATCTGGTTCAGCTGTTGCAATGGAGACGAGCCACATAACCCTGATGTCGAATGACATCCGAAGGATCCCAAAGGCTGTCCAGCTGGCACGGAGGACGAACCGAACTATCATTGTGAACATCATCTTCTCGGTGATCACCAAGCTTGCAATTGTTGGGCTCGCGCTCGCTGGACACCCGCTTATCTGGGCAGCGGTCCTTGCAGATGTTGGCACATGCATGCTGGTGATCATGTACAGCATGTTGCTATTGAGGTCAAAGGGCGGTCAGAAGGCGAAGAAATGCTGTGCCTCTTCGCAGCATGGATCGCACGCAAAGAAGCACTGTGTTTCCCGTCACTGCTCAGATGGCGCGTGCAAGTCTACAGGCTGTTCCAAAGAGTCGTCTGCTGGTAAGCATGCTTGCCATGATCATGGTCATGCCCACACACACTGCAAAGAGCCGAGCAACCAGCAGCCTACAGAAAAGCATGCTTGTCATGATCACGGCCACAGCCATAGCCACTGCAAAGAGCCCAACAGTCATGTGGTTACAGAAAAGCATGTTTGCCATGACCACGGCAATACCCATAACCACTGCAAAGAGGCAGGCAACCGGCTGCTGCTTGTGGAGAGCCACGGTTGCCATGACCATGGACATAGCCATGACCACTTGAAAGAAGTGAGCAGCCCCCGCTTCACCAGCAAGCAGGATTGCCATGACCATGAGCATAGCCACTGCAAAGAACCCAAGAGCGTGTGTGCTGACAGTGAGGCCGCTTGCCATGGCCATGACCATGACCATGACCATGGACTTGGACATGGACATGGACATGAACATACGCAGTGCGAAGGGGACAGCCACTCACACGCTACAGGTGAGCATGGCTGCCATGAACATGAGCACAGTCACTGCGAGGAGCAAGGCCATTCACATGCTGCTGTCGAGCATGCTTGCGAGCATCAGTGCCATGCTGAGCAGCAAACTGTGCACACTGCAGAAACACACCACTGCCATGACCATGAGCATGAACAGCATGGGCATGGGGAGATTGAGGAACCAGAAAAGGATTGCCATGACCACAGCCACCACTGCTGCCATGAGCCTCACGACAAGAGCAAGATCGCAGCCGAGCCAGTTGAAGCGGTCAGGATTTCAATTGCTGCGCTGCCCAAAGAT
The DNA here is from genome assembly GCA_038502445.1 of Eremochloa ophiuroides. Classification (NCBI taxonomy): domain Eukaryota; kingdom Viridiplantae; phylum Streptophyta; class Magnoliopsida; order Poales; family Poaceae; genus Eremochloa; species Eremochloa ophiuroides. Next base: position 106,048,901 of record JAHLJS010000003.1, read on the forward strand.
GAAGGCCACCACCACAGCGAAGAACACAAGGGGGAGCACTGCGGGAAGGCGAAAGACTGTGGCGGCGTCCCTGCTCCCACCGACTGCGCCGTGAGCAAGAACTGCTGCAGCGTCAAAGGTGGAGACGCCTGCTCGAGCTTGCAGGCTGCTGCTTGTGCCAGGGAGACCAGCCCGTGCTGCAGGAGCTACGTCAAGTGCCCCAAGACGACGGCGGCGACGGCAAGGAGCAGCTGCTGCGGCCACAGCATGCTGAAGCTGCCTGAGATCGTGGTAGAGTAGTAGTAGTCGGGTGGAAATTCCACCGTGGAAGAAGGGTGTGCACATATGAGCAGCGACTGTAAGGTGACTCGCCGGCGTAAGATAGACTAAGATCGCCGGTGCAGGGTGTTTGGTCTAGTATTTCTAGTTACTATATATAGGTTTGCTGAAGAAAAATGATGTAGGATTTTCACCAAGGAAGGGTCTGCAAGGAAGGGCTCTGCCTGGTTTTCCTGCACAGCTCCTCTGTTTGCATCTTCTGTGACGACTCGAGTACTGCAATGGAGACTGTCACAAACGAAGAATGTGACTGATGCCGACCAGGGCCAACACTAATATTCAGAAACTATCCGTTTAGGCCCCTTTTTAAACGAGTTTTTCCCCCCTATTTCCTACTTTTCTCTTTTCAAATAAATTAATTTCTGTGATTGTGGCTATGAAATTGCTGTGTTCTAAAATGGCCCTTCAAAGTTAGGATATTCTAAAAGGGTCTTTAAATTTGGGATTTTCCAGGGGTTCTGCACAGCTTATTTTGGTTTTTTTTCAGCTCTGAAATAGTTTTTTTCTCTCATAAGAAATCATCTTTCAGCTTTAAACTTTGAGCAAACAGAGCCACAAAATCACTCCTAAAGTCCTAATTGTGCATTTCCAACGTGAGAGTCATAAGCGTGGAAAGTCAAATCTTCTTGGATGCTAACGACAGGCAACTAGATACAGTACTATACTGAAATGTCCTTGTCCACTTGCTACAAATGGACTTATCACTTGCTGACATGCAACCATGTCCATGCATCATTCACTTAACAGAAAATGGATGTCTTTTTCCAAACCCTACGTGCCGTCACACATTTCCGACACAACGCATCAAATCTGATGCAAAATCTATCTACCTCTTTTTTAACAGGAACCCACTTCATTTTTTACACGAGGGATTTTCGTGGGAGTATACTTAAAACATACTTCCTCTTTTGTCTCTAATTGACTGTCATTGTAGATTTTCGTGACAGTTTAACTCGATTTATAAAAAAATACATGTAGTATTTATGTCTTTAAATAAATTTATTAAAAAAATAGATTCAAATATCTACCTAATAATATTAATTATTAATATTAATTATATGCTATAAACGAAGGACATGAGAGTAGTAGGCGACGTTTGGATGCAGAAAAGGAAAACGGACTCGTCGGGAGTCAAGCAGAACCGCAGCCGCAGAAGCAGCGTTTGCAGCCTGCAAAGACCCGTGTGTTGTCCAGCCAACCTTTCCACCTCAGTCCTTGCTCCCAGGATTCTTCCGTACTTTCCCCCTTCCTGCATCCTCTAGATCTCCCCCAATTCCTCCGTCATCCGGACGAATCGCGCGCGTGCTCTTGCTTCCTGTCATCCCCCGCGGCCGTACCTGTGGTTCGTCGCCGTCGACCTCGCCTCCCCGCTCCTCTGCACTACCAGCTGCCGCATTCTTGGTGCTGGACAGGGATTGGTGCGGCGTGGAGTCGTCAGTGGAGCTCCGTCTATCCGGACTGACTCGGATTCGACCTCTCCTCTCGTAGGTAAGTGGCTCGAGCTTTGCGTCTCATGGAGCTCGCCCTGCCTTGTCCTTGGGGGACCTTCCCTCTCCCGTTCGCTCGCGAGCGTTCAAGTTCGAATTCTTCTTGCCCGGTTACCCTTGGGCTCGTGTGCTGCGTGGTGTCCTTGGTATCGAGTCGAGAATCCATCTGAAATCTTGCCTAGGGTTTTTGAGCGCCTCGAGCTAAGTTGCGGCCATGCCATTTTGGAGTTCGTCTGGTGATAATTGGTTGGCGAGGTTTAGGGAGGGTTTTTGTGGTATGCTATGGAGAATTTCAGTGGTTGGCTGTGGGGACATGTGTCAAGTACTTAAAAATAGACACTGAAGATCATTTACTTAGCTTAAAACTGGTGCAGGCCACACGAACCAACAAGCAACACGGAACCAAAAAAAAAAATGTTAAGGCAGGACAAATGCTTAGAGAGCTTGTATTTTGTATTATCCCTAATAACACTTGAAGTTCGTGGATAGAAATTGGCACAAGTTCCAGGTGGAAACATCAACTGTCCTGCTTTCTTTTGTAACCTAGAACGACTTGTAGAATCTCCTACTTGTTAACTAGAACATTGGCTTGGTTGAAATGTACTCTATAGTTGTTTTTCGTTTTTGGGGTGAGTATATATAATATTTTTTCTTTTTTATATGTATAAGCACTTTCATCAACATTTACTTTTCAACGTATATGTTTTATAATATGTTCTTTAGTATACGCCTATAGTTTTAAACTTTTGAAGTTTTGATTCAATCCTAGTGCAATATCAAGCACTTTCGGAACAGTTGTGTCTTTGAAACGGTTTCGTCTTCTATACATGTCCTTTGCTATACACATGAACTGTTTTGCAACAAATAATGATACTGTTAGCTGAAAGCCTGAAAGCATTAAACTAAAATGTTCCTTTTCCCTGTGTTCTCCAGGTTTTTGCATTTTGATCAGTTCTATCAGAGATTCAGAGGAGTGCTTATGGATGATTGCATGGCTCTAGCTTGCTAGGCCCTGCTTTCCTCTTTGTACATATACAACATGGCACCACGCAGTAGGGCTTCATCTAGAAGGCCTCTCTGGGTCATCGTCTTGGTTGCTTTTGTCTGTTCTGTAGCCATTGCAGCCTATCTCTATACTCCACGGCATTACACAGCGTGTTATCTGGTACCATCAGAAGCCTGCAATTCTCGGCCTCCTCCAGAACCTGCTAGGGTATACACTGATGATGAGATTGCTGCTCGTGCTATCATGAGAGACATCATTCGGGCACGGCCAGTGCAGTCAAAGAATCCAAAAATTGCTTTCATGTTCTTGACGCCCAGTTCATTGCCATTTGAGAAGCTATGGGAAAAATTCTTCATGGTATGATTTTTTGCAGTATTGGTGAATTGCAGTGAATACATGTCTAGGTATAGGTAGTAAACGAGTCTTAGCAGAATTAACTATATGATTGTGTCTCAGCATGTTACACTAATATTCTCTCCTGTTAGTAAAATAAATTGTTAGCTACTATTTTTTTTTTAACAAACTCAATTCTTACATACTATCTCATATAAGAACAACAATATGTCCATAGTCACCTGCGCAGCTGGGTGTGTATGAGTACTAAATCTAACCGCTTGGGTGTACGTTCAGGGTCATGAAGACAGATACACCATATACGTGCATGCATCAAGAGATAGATCGACTCATTCAAGCCCAATATTCGCCGGCAGGGATATTCGAAGTGAAAAGGTATCTGACTAGAATTGTCTTAAACCTGTACTATTCTCATTGATTTATGCAGAAAATGTTTGCTAACTTTCAATATAATACAGATTGATTTGAAAAAGGTGTTCTGTTTTCTCTCAGAGTGCCATCTCTAATGATTGTACAACTCGTTCTTTAAACGGATGGCTATATTTTGTAGAGTATGACCTAGGATTTATTAATGTTGAACCATCACCTGTACCTATCATGCCCAGTTGTACTTCCCTACAGCAATTGTGTCCAAGATTATTTTGATGCCAAAGTTTTAGTTGTAGTTGTTGTAGGATCCAATTTTTTCAATTTTCTTGCCAGGTGATCTGGGGCACGATTTCTATGGTTGATGCTGAAAAGAGGCTCTTGGCTCATGCCCTAGAAGATCCTGAAAACCAGCATTTTGTCTTGCTTTCTGAGAGGTTAATCATTTTCATTTGTTCTGTTCCCATCTAAATTTGAGGGATAGGTCCGTATCCTAATACTTTATTCTAATTGCAGCTGTGTGCCACTTCATAACTTTGATTATATATATAGTTATCTCATGGAGACAAACGTCAGTTTTGTTGACTGGTAAGTGAACGTACATACATAAAGCTACACGTTAACTTTTTCCTAATCAGAGTTGAAAAGATATTTGATCTAAGATATGCTTCCCTTGAAATTATGTATTTAAAATAAGAATTTTGCTATTGACATGCCAAATTATCTTTTTCTCAGTTTTGATGATCCTGGTCCACATGGAGCAGGCAGATATTCTGACCATATGCTACCTGAAATTGTGAAGAGAGATTGGAGAAAGGGTGCACAGGTGATAATTTCATATGACCAATCGCCCTAGAAAGTGGAACTTTATGGTTGTTGCTTCATTTTTTTTTTGTATAGTGACTTTTTTTGTCTTCCAATAATCCTCTATCGTCCAAATTCAGTTACTTATAACAGTTGTTATGGCTTCTCATATAATGTTCTCGTGTGTTCTTCTCTTACAGTGGTTTACAGTAAAACGGCAGCATGCAATTCTTATTCTCGCTGATGCCCTTTACTATGGGAAGTTCAAGCGTTACTGTAAGGTGGTCCCATGCTCTCTACACCCACAAAGGATACCTTGTCTTATTAAAAGCACTGTCAAGTTATTTTTCATGTGTAATAAGCAGACCTTCAAATATGCTCAGACAACGGGTAGAGAATTTCTTGGGGAAAAGGCGAAAACGTCTCCGTTAATCTGTATCTTTCAACCTAGATAATATCAAACCATAGCTCATACAGCTATTCAGGGTGAACTTGGTGCACAGGAGTAGTACATACCATACATTGTTCCCCTTTTCCTTGATATTTATATCGTTGCTGATGTTCTGATTGCAACTTTACAGCCAGGAAATGAATGGCATAATTGTTATTCAGATGAGCACTACTTGCCAACTCTCTTTAATGTAAGTGTTCAGAAGCTTGTTGATGACGGCCTTTTGTTATCTTTGACCAGCCGACAACATTTTATTCATAAAAACTACTGAACAATATTGCATTTGTATTTGTGGCTGCAGATGGTTGACCCGACTGGAATTGCAAATTGGTCAGTGACACATGTAGATTGGTCTGAAGGGAAATGGCATCCTAAAGTCTATAGGGCTGTGGATACAAGCTTCGAGTTGCTCAAGAACATCTCGGTAAGCTTCGAGCCTTTGGTGACAAACAATTCATAAGCTTGACATTTATCTAACAGTTTTGCAAACACCCACAGTCCATTGATGAGAGTGTCCACGTTAGCAGCAACGCAAAGGTAAGAGTAATTCACTCCTTCGCCTTGCTTGGCCGATTCCTACTCACTGCCAGCCTAAACGAATGAGGTATATACCTTGTTCTCTGAAAGCTTTAACACGCCATTGTCGTCATCGTGCAGCATGTAGCTCAGAGGAGGCCGTGCATGTGGAATGGCATGAAGCGACCCTGCTACCTGTTTGCGCGCAAGTTCTACCCTGAGGCGCTTGACAACCTGATGAACATATTCTCGAACTTCACCATCATCTGAGCAGTGGGTCAGAGGCACTAGCACTCATTTCCTTTCTCCCTCTTGAGCGCCGTTGCATTATCGCCACCCTGGTAACAGTAACTGAATCCTACTTGGTGATGTTATCCACTAGCTGAAGCCTGAAGGAAGCAGAAACCACAGTTACACACAGCACTCCCAGAATTCAGAATGATGTCACCTGCTGCTGCATTCTCAATTCTCATCACGCACATTCACGCTCTAGTAGTAGCAGACTGTTGATGATGGCCAATCTAGGCTATTTGCCTGCTTTTGAAACGGCAAGTTTTGCTGGTGAAACATTGGCTAGGTTGGTGTGATGTATGAACTTCTGTTGTTGGTGCTGGTGCTGCTGCTACTGAATTGTGATTAATTAATAATAACCTCAGTTCTTGTAGTCGATGTTGTTTTTTTTTTTTTTTTTTCAAATGCTACGGTGGCTTGGACTTCGTCGGGGACACGCGGTGCAGGTGCTGAACAGTTAGGGTGCGTTTACTGAATCTGAATGGCTGGCAAGGTCAGTTAGCGTGCGATCAGTAGGGATTCAGATTCTCGTAGTTCGTGAGATCGCTTCGCTGGTAGGTTAAATTCAGACTCTCAAATAAATTCTATTTTTTTAAAAAAATATATAAATAAAATATGCTACAAAAAATCTAGAACTTTTTTTAGACCAAGATCATCTTAAATATAATATATTTTAATTTATCCCACCTAAAAAGTGTTAACTAAAAAAATACAATATTAAAGTATAGAGGTGAGGGGGGTTTCTGGCGTTTCACGTTTACAGGTAAAACTCACGGGACATTTCGGCAGGGAGGCGTTTGGCTCCGATCCAACGCGCCCTTAATCTGGACATACGCACACGGCTTTGGATCTTTTTGGACGGAAGAAGGCGAGTGAAGCCATGCGCCCGGGTGGGCGGCGATTCATCGCCGGCCAACATGGTCCCCGTCGCAATGAGGCACGTGGAATTTCTATACGGAAAATTCAGACTTGAATACGGACGTCGGAAATAGCGCAAATTCAGAGCGACAGCAAATTTTTAAGTCAGATAATATGATGCTTACGTGTTGCTTTTTATAATGAGAAATAATTATAAAAAACAATACAGTATGAAATAATCACCATCAATCTGTCACTTCGATTTAAGAGCTCACAAAATTAAAATAAATTCTTGATTTGGATTAAAGAATAAAGAACAAGGGTCTAAAAGAAATAAATATATTATTAGTCAAAACTTCACCTTTACTCTTGCTGTATACTATCGTAGAGATACCGCAATTCTTATTTCTTAATCCTCATCTTTATTATTGCTAGACATTTGTTTGTGAGTGTGTGACTTCTGAGGCGCAAGCGCATGACTGCGTCGGCAGGGGGTGGATGCAAAGGGGGGCTGCCAGGGCTACAAACCCCCCTAATGAGTATAATTTCTTCACTAAATCACTATTACTTAGCATCAAATCACCATTAATTTTTAATTTTAGCTCTAAATCTTAACTTTTTAGCTCCCTTTATCTCCATCTTGGATCCACCGCTGTGCGTCGCCCTTTGACGTTTGTTGATTAGCCGTTGCTCGCAAGTCAGGCAAATAGCCAATTAGCCAATTACTAGAATTAACATTTCATTTGTGTGAAATGATACTTAAATTACTTGTAGGCTATATAATATAATAATGTTTGTGCTATGTGCTGGGCCAACTCAATTTTGTCGCATGGGCTCCTTAAAATATTCGGATTATCCTTTATAAGTGTCCAATAATCCACGTATAATTATTAGATAATCCGTATTCATAAGATTTTATCAATCCCATATCCTACTCCGCATCCACGTATAATTGGATTCGGATTATTCGCATCCGCATGGATATTAAAAACACTTTTTCATATCATTAAACTTCGGATTCGGAGCGAATGAGAGCAGAGAATTATCCATACCACTTACCCTAGTGCTACTACTATTCGATTAAAAAAATAGCAGACCGTTTGAATTGAAACAGACTAGCAGAACATTTTGCACGAAAAAATTATGCTCATGCCGTGTCTAGACATGGGATTTGTCTTGAGTTTTTTTAAATGATTTTCCATTTATTTTAGCATTTTTTAGTGTTACAAAAAAAATCATTTTGTTAGTCATTTATGCATAGAAACGGTAGGGTTGACCAGTCATGGGCTTACGGCAGTACGGCACAGTTTGTTTCCTCAACTAATCCACCTTCATTAAAAAATTGACCCGTATTGTACGTGCAAGACACCTAATGTCACCTCTGAATACACCTTGTGTTAATTCTTTCTTGGATATTTGACGGATAGTACTATCCCTTTTTTTTTTTTGCACTACTTGGAGAAAAAACAAACACACCTTGGTTGCTTAGATTTCACCGTTGCAGTTTGGTGCGTATATGTACTTTTATAAGGCATGCAAGCATATTTTTTTTAAAAAAAATTATATATATTTAAGATGCAATAATCACCCAACTTATTTTAAAATAATATTTACATATACTTCTACCATTAATGTTTATCACCAACTGACACAAATATAGTACTTCATTCGTTCAGAATTATAATTGGTTTGATTTTTTAACTCAAATTTGACCACTTATTTTATTCAAAAATTTACGCAAATATGACTTTTTTTTTGTTGTGTCTTACTTTACTAATGAAAGATCTTCAATAACTATTTAAATTTGACTGTATTTGTACAAAGTTTTTGAATAAGATAAATGATCAAACTTAGCTAAAAAATAAAAGGAATTGTAATTTAGAATAGAGGAGTCATAATGAAGGATTACATATTTACATGCTTGCAGTGGAGGAAACGTGACTACGTGAGGAGTGAGGACCGGGGAGGACATGCCTACGGATTCGATGCGGACCTCTCTTTGGGATTTGGAATTGATCGGAGACTTTCCAGTTTCCAATCCATCAATTCAAACACAAGCTGCCCCAAGAAAGCTATTCCATTTCAGCCCATTCAAAGCACTAGAACTTACCGTGGTGGAAATCTAATCTAGTATTACCTTCATCCATCCATCCTAAAAATAAGTGTTAATTTTGGCCGGTGCTAATTTGTTCTGAGAGGAAAATACTATTTCGTGACTAAAAATAAGTGCTGATTGATCAAACGAACAGTGTTGATTTTGTTCTTATTAATAGTTAACTACTAATATTTATGTATTTGCGATCCAAAGAGATATAGACAGTGAACTAGATAGTTGTTAGTTTTAAACTATACATAACAACTATCCATCCAACTGGATGAACCAAATCAGATAAAAACTATTAGCTAAATAATTATTAATCAGATAGTGAATCTAAACATGGTCTTAATTAAACTATCTAAACTTAGATCAAATTTATAAAAAGTAATACTGTGAAAATATATTTCCGGGATGAATATGAATTTACAGATATGACAGCATACATAAAATGTTTGCTTCTGTATATAAACTTAACTTAATCAATCAAATTCTAGATAGCTTGATTTTGTAGAGAACATAGGATAGTTTAGTCCTTATCATCTGTTCGGCCGGCTAAATTGTACGGCTGGCTGGCTAATTGTTCTAAGAGAAAAACACTGTTAAATAGCTGGTTGATGCTGATCGGTAAGTTCAAACCAACAGAGTGATACTCCTCCGCCTCCTCCTTCCCACGCTTTGTATTGTAGTACTAGTCCCCAATGTTTCCGCCAAGTCAACCATGAGATAACGATTAACAACGCCTGCGGTACTTTTGGGCGAGGGTGGTGGCCACACGCCACCATCATCCTGCTCGCTCCACACGGCACGCCACCGTACCGGCGTTAACCCGCTGGGCCCCACGGCCGGCGGCGACCCGTACCCTCCAACCCGACTCCGACTCCGACTCCGACTCCGCATAGCTTATGCATTCAACGCTGTAACTATCAACTCCCCGCGGAAATCAATAAAAGGAAGAGAAAGCACCCCACCACCCCACCCCGGCCCCGTCGTCCTCGTCCTCGTCCTCGTCCTCGTCCTCTGCTCATCCGCCTTCGCCTTGCCGTCGTCCTCGCCTCCGTCCCGTCGTCTCAGGTCCCTCACCGTCAGGTTTCAGCTACAGCTCCAGCCTCCAGCAGCAGGGAGAGCCCCAGCGCAGCACGCGGCGCCCTCGGCCCTCGATCTCAGATGGGTTGCGCCTTCTCGACGCCGGGCACGGCGGGATCGTCGCTGCGGCCGTGCGCGGGGGTGCGGGTGATCCACACCAACGGGTACGTGGAGGACTTCGAGGGCCCCGGCGTGGTGACGGTGGCGCACGTCACGGGCTGCCTCGCCCACCCCGCTACCGCCCTCAACGGCATCGGCAAGGGCTACGTGCTGTGCTCGGCGGCGAACCTGCTGCAGCCGGGGCGCGGGCCGTTCCGCCCCGACGACGCGCTGCAGCCGGGCACCGTCTACTTCCTGCTCCCGCAGTCGGTGTTCCAGGCCGAGTCCTCCGCCGTCGACCTCGCCTGCCTCATGAACCGCCTCACCGCGCTCGCACGCAAGGGCTCCGCCACCGCCGCGCCCAAGCCCAGCCCGCTCGACGCGCTCTTCGACGACGCCGCCGCCGGCAGCCGTCTCTACCAGCAGCCGCCTGTAGATGCGGCTGCGGTGGCGGCAGCCAAGGAGAAGAAGGAGAAGGAGAAAGATCATCATCAGCCGGCCGGGCAGGCGGCGCCGTGGAGGCCCCGCCTGGACCGCATCGACGAGTCCATCGGCCGTTCCTCCATGCGCAGCGCATCCAGCCGCAGTGCCTGCAGCGAGGCCTGATGTGTCTGCTTTGCTAGCTAGATTTCCTCTCCATTTTCTAATCTCTCTTTCTACAGTACACTAGTGCTTTCAGATGGTTTTGTTCTAGTATGTTTGTAGAATTGTAATTGTAAATTAAGATCCGTAGTACAGCGCCGGATTGCCTGTGATGTAATCATGAGTTTGTTGCTTTTTTGGTGATGGTGTGATTAGATTCAGGCATTCAGCGCCGTATTTTCAAGAAGCTCGCTAGTGTGTGTGCACACCCCCTTGTCTGATTTTGATTTCTCGTCAGAGACTGGTCTGATCGGATCGTGGAGCATCGGAGCATGCAGCAAGTGGCCTGCTTGCTTGCTTTCTTGCTTCCAGACGGCGATCGCGACTTTTGGAGTTGCGTCCGTTCCACGGAGGAGACGATATATGCACTCACTCCGGCGAGTAGATGAGTGTTGTGTCAGCAACAGCTCGCAGTTTTGTTTGCATGATTGCCAGATTTGCAATGGCTAGTGGGTTCAAAGCGTGTGGATTTACACTGATGACTCGGCCGACACCTACTAAAGTCTGACCGGCACCAGGTCTCCATCCATCACGCCAGTTCTTCTTCACTTTCAGGTCGCGGTGGGCCACTTGCAAACCCGCTTTTGTTGACATTTCTGCCCTGCCGAGACTCCCTCTATCAATCAAAAACAAAAATAATAAAAGAAGCGCGACCGACAAATTTTGTTTTATAGCCAAGCAATTTTTTTATTGGACTAAATCCATATAAAAAATTCTATAAATTATAATAACGAATAAATATTGTTAGATTAATCCTAAAATTGTTTGTGCTTTGTAATCTGGGAATTTATTTTCCCACACTGGTGTATTGTGCTTTAATGAAATATATTAGTTGATGCTGTAAAAAAAAAAAAACCTAAAACATGGTTTCATAGTCCTAATATCGTAGGAGCATGAAACAACGCTGCTTGAAAAAGCAAGCATCGGTCTGTTTTATAAATTTATTAGCAAATTTTATTTAAGAACATTTGACTTGGTTATACAGTACTAGTAAATCTTTATATGTAGCTGTATTGTTTTTTAAGATACATAAACTTATGTTAGCGGTAATATCATAGGAGCATGCACCAGCAGGTGGTTGTTAATTGCAAGCAAAGCAAAGCAAGTCCGTCCAGACGCGGCCTGACCTCAACCGCATCGATGGTTTCGGCCGTTTGCTCATCGTCGTTTTCGTTCGTACAGGAAAATGCGTAATCCGTAACCCACCACCTGCATGCGTCCAGGTCGACAGATGGATGGATGGATGGATGCCAAAAGACTCGTGCTGTCGTGCGATCTCAACGCAAAATACATAGATTTTCGTCCTGTCCCGGTCGTCTGTACCTCGATCTGGTGTCTTCTCCCCCTCCTGGATACGACGCCAATGCCAAACGGTGCGGCGTGAGAGCACCCACCGGCACGCCAAGATTCTTGGCCGCCCAGCGTCGGCGACTGTGACGTGTCTCTACTAAATAATATTTTCTCTAATTGACTTACGTAGATTTTTAATATTATATTTTTCATATATGATTTTTTTGAATACGTACAAAGTGTTTGGTAAAGCTGAGCTGTGTCAAACGGGACAACATAAATGTAGATGTGACGACATGAGAAAATTTCCATAATTTATATGTGGTAAAACTATATGAATTTTGATTAGACTAATGGTCAAAATAAGAAATACTTGATTTAGAACAAAGCTAATACGATTGATAAATAAAACAATTACCGGTGGCTGCTTGTGAAAGAGATAGCAGTGAGTGCCAAATGATCCATCCGGTGGGATGGTGGTCTCTTACACTGCAGCCTGTAATCTGTAGCCGTCGCCGCCGTTGTTTCAGTAGCAGCACGAGGGTTTCCCCCACTTTTCCGCTGCCCCGCCCACAGGTAGCGCCTCCATCTCTTTCAGCGCAAAGGCTGCAGCCTGCAGGGTTCCACATCTACGAGTAGGGAGTATGCATCAACTCGAATACGATACCGATCGATACTGTACGGGGAAATCCAAAGCTAGCTTCATCGTCATTCGGAAGCCATCCCAAGTAGTATACGTCGTTGCCATCGATGCTGGCTGGCTGACTGATCGATCGATCCAGGCCCCGGAGGATCCGGCGGCGACTAACCTTTGATTTGCCCACCTAGCGAACCTCTGAATCTTTCAAACGCTCGCAACAACTTGTTGTAGTATACATTATTATCCGTGGCCCGCTAGTGGGTGGTGATCTTTTTCTTTAATTATACGGGGCATCAGTGTCAATCTTTAACATGGGAAAGAAACGTACGTAATTCTAGGTTTGAACAGAGTTCAACTTTTTTCTTTAAAAAAAAAAAGTCTGGTTATGTTTATAGAAGATAATATCAACATTTATATCTCCGAGCAGATTTATCATAAAAAATAAATTCCGAGGTTAATCTAATGCTACTTATTCTTTATCGTAACTATAAGTACTTTTTAATATAAATTTAGCCCTAATTTAAAGTTTTTTTTCTTACTCTTCTAATAGAGATAATTGCATTTTAGGACGGAAGAAGAGGTATTACTACAGGTCTTTGTCAAGCTTGACAGAGCATCCATTGCCATCTGGACCACGGTACATCACTTCGTCAGGTTGCAGTTGCCTCCGGGTTTTTTACCTAGCCAGCACCATCAGAGTCAGTAGTCCACCGGTGTTTTGCCCTTGAACCTAACGAACCTCTGAATCTTTCAAAGGCCTGCAACAACTTGGGCTATGTATTAGTGACCTACTAGTGGGTGGCACGGCACCAGTGTCATTTGAATAAATTCTTTTTATTTATTTATTTTGGCTAAGTTGATAGAAAACAACATCGATCTCTGGATAGATTTACTATGATTCTCTATGAAAATGCATTCAAAGGTTAATCTAATGGTACTTATCATATATCATAAATATTAGTTTTCTATATATAAATTTAGTCTAATGTATATATTTGCTCTTCCAATAGAGATAATTGCACTGCTTTCTTTTTGGGTATGAGGGAATACTTACTGCAGGCCTTGGTAAACCTTGACAGAACATCCATCTGCCATTTGCACCCTGCTGGCTGCCGCATCACTTGGTCAGTACCACCGTTTTTTTAACCCAGCACCATGTGAATTTTTCATTTTTTTTTTCTCTCGCTGGGCCCAATGCTAAACATTCCATGGCTTTGGACGCCAAATCTTTTGACTTTGGGGTTACTACCACGTCTGGTCTAAAATCTCAGTCAACAGCTTGGGCACAAAAGATTTAAACAAAAACGAATCCTAGGACTTTTCAGGCCAGTGACTATTTTTCGTTATTATACAGCCTTATGGGAGAAGGATTTGCATCACCCAAGGTCCTAAAGACAGGAAATCGTATCAATTCTTAATTTGTCTGCAAGGAAAAAATGAGGCCATGCATATAACCAGTCTTTACAGATAAAGTCCACGTATATACAAAAACAACACTTAACTCATGCATGCAACCAGTATTTGCGGATGAAGTCCACATATGTACAAAACAATACTTGAGTTGCTTGTCCTTAAACCATGCGTTTGTCGCAGAAACACATCAACATGTCAACGCACGCATGGACATCGCTAAGAAAACCAAACAACAGTACAAATCTGGATGAGACTTTGGAAACAGTTTTGCGTTGGCACGTTGCTTTGACACCTCCGCTGATAGAGCCAGAATGCAAGATTCATCCAATTTTACTCTTTTTTTTTAAGTAGACCAATTTTTCTTTTTCATATGTGGAACTAGAAATGAACAACGTTTTCAACTGACAGGCACACCAGACGGAGTCCCCCCTGTTTCTTGCACACTCAGATCACTGTTTTAAGTCCAACAAATCACCATTATATCTGGGAGCGATTTCAATGATGCCATAAATTCAGTAACTGACAGGCATACCAATTCTTACTTTGTGTGCTCGAAAATTGGGTACATGTAACTAGCGTTCACATAAGAAGTCCACATACAACAATTGTCGAATTGCAGGTCCGTTCAATATTAGGATAACACAAAGCATCAGTTAGATCACCAAGTACTGACCAGCAGTATGATATAGTAGTATATAGCTACCATAAATGGAATCTTTTCTTCGAAAATGTTCAGACGGCACATGCGCTGACAGTTAACTGAATGGAAAGACTTAACGAAGATGCTAGGACAAAATACTTGCAAAAAAGTGTGTGGATATTCTATAACAATATTCTATGAAACCTGAGGCATGCAACTAAGTTCTATTGCCAGGTTCTTGTAGACTAGACAAGTACAAAACATAAACACATAAATAAATACACGCAAAATGATGTGGTAGTAAGGTGAGATACTTCATTATAACGTGGCAGTGGCATCTTCAAGTAGTGTAGGGTAAAAGACAAGCTTTATTATTCACGGTCGACTTCAATGGAAGACACGGCAGAAGCAGTCCTTGAAGCCCTTTTCCTCACTCCCATGTCCAGCCTAACATCTACGACACGTCTCCAATCCTCATCTGCAGCACACAAGTTTGACGCCAGCACGTAATTCCCTTCATGGTCAGGCTCCATGCCCATCACATGATTCATCACCCTCCTTGCTAAGCTGGTATCCCCATGGTCCCGACAAGCGCCGGCCAAGACACGCCATATTACAGGATCGGGCGTAACAGGCATGGCCAGGACGAACTCAAATGCCTCCTCCAAAGAACCAGCTCTGCACAGCAGGTCCACCATGCTACCATAGTGCTCCATCCATGGTGTGATGTGGTAGTCTTCGATCATGGACTTGAACAGCTGGTGCCCCTCGCTCACTAGCCTTGAGTGGCCGCAGGCACTGATCACGCTCAAGAAGACAACCTCATCAGGCAGGAACCCTTCTCTGAGCATCTGCGTGAACCGGACGAGGGCAGCCACCCCATGCCCATTCATGGCCAGTGCTTGTATCATGGCCGTCCAAGAAACCACCGTCTTCACAACACCCATCGAGTCAAATATCTCACACGACCTCTTCACCCTCCCAATCTTACCATGCATGTGTATGAGGGCATTGGCGACCCGGGTGTTCCGCAAGAACCCATTCTCGACTGCACACTCTTCCACCCAGTCTGCTAAACCTGATGTGCAGTCCAGTTTTGTGCATGCCGAAACGACAGCAAGCAGGGTGACCTCATCGACCTTGACACGAGCAATCCTCATCTCGTCGAACACTCCCAACGCCTCGGCTGGCCGCCCATTCTCGCAGCAAGCATTGATCATGGATGTCCAAGAGACAGCACTCCTCGTGCCAACCCCCATGCCGGCAAACACCATCCTTGCGTCCCTCAGCCGGCCGCACTTGCCGTACATGTTCACCAGCGCATTGAGCATGGGCAGGTCAAGAACGGGGACGTTCCTCGTCGCGTACCCGTGGAGCTCCCTCCCGAGCACCGAGCTCCTCAGCTGCGCGCACACAGACAGGAGGCTCGTGACGGAGATGCTGTTCGGCCGGGACCCTGCGTCGTCGCGCGCCATGGCGGACGCAGCAGCCAGCGCGTCGCGCGGGTGGCCGGAGCGCGCGTAGGCCGATACCAGGGCGTTCCATAGCGGGATGTCCCGACGAGGGATTTCGTCGAACAGTTGGCGCGCAGCGGCGATGCGGCCGGAAGCAGCGTAGCACTTGAGCAAGGCCGAGCCGAGGTGGAGGCAGGTGGGGAGGATACCGAGCTTCAGGGCGTGCGCGTGCAGGTGGGCGGCGGAGGAAGCGGAGAGCGCGTGGAGGATGGCACCGCCGGTGCGCAAGACGGTGACGCGCATGGGTCATGGCGGCGTCGCGGCACAGCGGCACAGCGGCTTTAGGAAGTTGCGTGCGAGTGCGAACGGGTCAACATCATTTTTCTGGGACCCAAGAACTGGGGGGCCCAGGAGTTCGCGATGGGCCCAAATTTGCAACGAGAACGTGGGCTACAGACGAAGCCTCGCTAATTAGTGAGTTCAGAGTTGAAGGTCGTTGGGCCCTGTTAGTAGTTTCAAATGGGCTTGCTGATGAATGGGTTTACATCATTTGCATCCTTTCGACATCCCAAAATTTGTGCTATTTTTCACTGCTTAAAGCAACTTCAAGAGCCTCTTATCCATTATGGTAGAAATAGATATTTTGATAAAAAAATACACTCCATCAGTTTCTTTAAGTAAATTACAAATACAAGTCATTTATGATTTCTCACGAGTCACGAGGCAAATATAGAGCGGGCTCACGCCCTTGAGTGCATATGAGATATATAACTGTTAGAAGAAAGATATAGAGCAACTCTTATTCAAGTGAGACTCGAAATGATTGATTTAGAAAGTGAGTTTAAGAAATACTCTTAGTTAGAGATCCTAATAGGTTTGGGGAAATTTTGAAGTTAAGGTTCCCGGTAATGATCCTGTTCGGTCGTCCGGCCGGGTCGGACGCGGCTCCCAGCGGACGGTGCTCCCAGCGCCGTGGGCCGTGTCCCGCCCGATGTCGTACCGTTTTTTTTCTTTTCTCTCTTTCTTTTTTGTTTCTTTTTTTCCTTTTTCTTTTCATTTTTTCGTTCTTTTCTTTTTCCTTTTCATTTTTTCGTTATTTTCTCTTTTTCTTTATTTTATTATCCTTTTAATATTTACATATATCTTTTTTGGTAATGATACCGGTCGGATGCACGAGCCACCGAGCGCTGTGGTTTGTTTCCCTCTTGCTCTGCATCTGCCCTTCTTTTTTCTGGTTGTTTAGTTTTTGTTCTTTTTCTCATTTCCTTTTTCTTTTTTCTTTTTTCTTTTTTATTTCATCTTTTTTCGTTTTTTGTTTTTCTTTCTCGTTTTGCTTCTAGTTTTTTCTTATTTTTTTATTTCTTGAGATGGATGTTGCAAAAATATATCCGAAATATGTACCTATGTGGTAAGTGTTTCAGATACATATTTTAAGCGTTGTTCAAAATATTTCATCTCTTTTGAACGTCATGTTTCAAGTGCCCGTTTTCCATGTTTCATCTCTTTTTTTTAAATGAATGTTTTGTAATTGTTTTCATCTGGACGTTGCATATGTTTTCATATGTGTGTTGTAAATGTTTTATCTGAATGTTGTATATATTTGCAAATGATTTCCAAGTGTTTTCAAGTTTTTTTTTCAAATGTTTCATACGCATGTTTCTAGTGTTTCAGTAGTTTCGTACATATGTTTCAAATGTCGCATATTGATATTTCAAAAGTAGATCTGCTGTTGCAACTAGTGTTTCTATATGCATGCTTCATGCTCATCGGCAGGATTGGGAGGTCCGCCACCGGCAGCGACTCTCCTCCGCCACCACCGACACGACCTTGCTTCTTTCCAACAACCGTCATCGTCCATCTACCCGCATGTTCATCTTTCTTGTCTAATTGTGTGCTTCATAGCGGCCATCCTTCATCCCTGGCAACTCCGGCACCCAATCCAGCTTGGCCGGCGTTACTTCTCATTAGCCGTCGTCTACCTCCTCCATTGCTGGTTGGCCGAAACCGGTCGTTCCCTTTCTTAACTTTGTGTCGTCCTAAAAGAAGAGGTGAAACATACACGTTGCAAAAGTACATAACTAGTGTTTTAGTAGTTTCAGAAGTATGTTGCATGTGTTTTGTAGAAATGTTACAAAAGTATATTGAAATATTGTATATGTAAAAAATAAAAAATATATTCATGTGGGATCTTGTTTTGAAGAGCTTATTATAAGAATACGATGGTACGATCGGATTTTAATTTGGATAATTAATTTAGGAGTTACAACTTTTTTAATGGAGAAAAAAAACCGCATGCATACAGTACAGTGTTGTAGGTGGGTATATGCATACGGGTGTCCGGACCACCAGCTCCGTCCGGACATCCGGGGGGAAGTATCTCCCTAAGGTTCCAGCCTAATGTAGGAAAACTCTGAATTGTAACACAGAAAAAAGCAGAAGATATTCAAATTTCCATGCGTTAGAATTAGAACAAGGCTGTACCACAATACAAGAGGTCCTCTGATCATCATGTCACATAGGCTTAAACACCCAAATATATATTTTACAAACTGGAGGGCATGCATAACACGTACAGCATTGTGCTAACTCTTATTCTCTACAAACTATAAAAAAATTATACAGCATTCTTCTGCAGCTCAAGACCTCGGATTTCAGAGGCACAACTAAGCTCTTCCTATTCTCTACTCTCTAGCGGCTGTCACAGTAGTCTTCTATCTACTTGAATCCCATAGCTACCACTGGGATTCTGACGAGGTGACCACGGTCACCTTTCATGGCGATCTCGCCGAAACTGTAGGTGCCAGTGACAGACCTTGCTGTCAGGGTCACAGTAATCTCTCTTGATGCTCCGGGAAGCACGGTCACCGCCGGGGGCGTCACCTCCAGGGCAACCTCCGGTGGCATTCTTGTCATGATCGTGTAGGTCTCCGTTTTGTCGGACACACTTGTGACAGTCCGCTTCAGTGTCACTGTGCCTCGAAGTTGAGAGATGGCGATTGAGGGGATGTTGAGATCGAAGGGGCGTTGTACCTTGGACTTGGAGTTGCAAGCTGAACCGGCTATGTTTGATACATCACTCTGGTTGACGTCAGGGATCGAACACAAAAATGTGATGTAGTCTTCATGGGCTGTCAGCATGAATAAAGAAAAAATAGACGGGGGATGTTACATTGCCATCTGAATAACTTCAACCAAACACTGCCCTTTCAAAAACTTTGACAAACTTATCTCACTAAAAAGTTTGTCAGTAATTGAACTTACTTGCATCTAGAACAAGACCAGGATCAAGGGCAGCTTTTGGGTTAACAGCGCCACTACCACAATCAAATGGTGTGGCCCGTGAAAGTGTCATCATTTCTGATGCAGTGTACTGCTGAGCTCTAAGAGGATGGCTCCCTTTGTCCAGTGTATTGGCCGTTGTCATCAAGGCAGATTTTATTGCTGAGGGGCTCCACTTTGGGTTCTTCTGTTTTATCAGTGCTGCAATGCCAGCAATATGCGGTGCAGCCATGCTAGTTCCAGAAACCATTGCAAATCCTTCACCTGAGAAATATTACCACAACAATTTGAGTTGGTCCAAGCACAGGAAAAAAAATCCTCATGAGTCACTAATTCACAAGGTATGCACAAGGACGGCAAAAGCGCAATACTAAAATACTGATGATAATCATGGATGCTTCCTTGGGGGAAAGAGATCTATAGACAAAGCTTACCAGCATAGTTTGATTCATCTGTTCCATTAGGCGCCCATGCAGCCCATATAAGATTGCCAGGTGCAAGTATGTCTGGTTTAAGAACATCAGCATCTTGAAAGCTAAAATCTTTAACATCCGGCCCTCGAGAAGAGAACAGTGCAACCTGGGGAGCTGAATTGTATAGTGTTGGTGCCAAACCATCTGCGATACCTGCTGTTGCTTTAAAGGCTGTAGCCCTACCAGCCCAATCTCTTATGGTGGAAGAATTGTAGTAGTCTATAAGATCCTACAGAACCAAAGTCAATGTCATCTCAGTAAAATAGCAGCAAAGCCTTTTCAGTCCCAGACAAGTTGGGGTAGATCCCTAACAGGAGCCACCAACAAATAAGATATGAAAGGTAAGAGCTATTAGTCATAGACTCATAGTAATAATAATATGAAAAGGAGATTGATAGATTACTTCATGGTTTCGACTTTCGACACGAGGACTGCAGCTAATTATAATATAAATTTTCCTATACGTGGTACTTTACCTTTCTGCTCTGTCATCCTATAATACCAGTTGCAGCAGCCATATAGAATTCATGCCACTATTCTAGTAGTTGCACCTCTTTGCATATTGTTTTTCCAGCCCAATTCATGCCATGTCGAGAACAAAATTGCATATTTATTGATCTATTCATGAATATAGTAGTATCATTTTTCCATACTTCTATGTATGATGTTATCTACACAAGGCAATCATATGCAAATATGCAACAAGGCTCTGCTAGAAGTATAATACCTCTGTTCTGCTGACATCTGTGATGAGAATTCCAGGGATGCTGACTGGTACAGGGTCAAATTTTGTTCCTGGGTAACTATTCTCCACGGCAACAACAAAGCCAGCTGCTCCGAGACTCCTGGCCGTCTGAGACACCTTTTTTATTGAAGCTGTCCCAGAAATGTAATTGAACGAATAGCCACACAAAAGAATTTTCCCCTGAACTTTCCTCTTATTCAATAGTTCTGGCCTCTGACAGTCTAACGCACTGTACTTGGTTGCAGATGAACCCATAAGAGCATCAGCCGCAGAAATCAGGCTGAATGACATATTCCCATGTGTTGCAGCTGTATTGTATGAGAAAATTGTCAATAACCACAGGCAGGAACATATGAGTCCTTGATAGAATATCATCAGGACTGCTCAGGTATCTCATATGACCTTTAAAGTACTATCAGATGACAGTTAAATACTAAAAAAGACCCTAGTAAAGTGTCTGAATGGAACTAGATACGAAGAAAAACATAAAATCGTTGTCCTAGCTAAGCATTATCACATTGAAATAAAAGTTAGGGTGCAGTAACATGAAGTTTATCCACATATTCACAATACAACTAAATCTTCTAGTTCAGTTTCAGTATATACTGTCATTTTATGCCAAAAACAATTGGTTAACCTGTTGGGGGTGAAATAATAGAACTAGGGGCTCTACATAGAAGCTTGCTATATTTCATTAGTTCATTTTGCACAATTCTACAATCCACAGTTTAATATGCACAGTACTGACAAATAATTCACCATGATTTTGTTAGAAAAGGACTTACGTGATACTCCAAGCCCAGAAAGAAGCTTTCCATTTCCTAGTGTCAAATGATTCTTGTATCTGCGGTCATCTACTCCAGCAGCAACAGTGGTTATCCATGGGCTGAAAGACACCAGTGTTTTTGGAAATGGTCCGCCATTCCCTGCAGCTTGGGCAACAAATACCCCAGCTTTCACAGCAGAAAGAAGTGCAGCGTCAAAAGGGTTCAAAAAAGTAGTCCGTGTAGCTGTTGGTGGGCTATTGGGTCCAACAGAAAGGTTGAGAATGTCAACACCATCCTGAACAGCCTGTAAATAGACATTCATGCATTATATTCCCACACACTGGATGCTTAAAAAAAATTAACTAGAAAATGAAGTTGTGTTTGACTTCATGTTAGTTCTATGCGCAACGATTATTATACCCAAATCTAGCAGAAATAAAAGATAATAATTCCCACTAGTGTTTAGAAGAAAGGAAGGTTGGGGCTCTAGTTGGAACTGGAAGCTACATGAACTACAAAATTGATTTCTTGTTTAAACAATCATGCCTTTTATGTTATTTTCTACCAGTAAACTTTCAATTTTCATCAACTATTGTCTAAGTGCTTTTAGGCAATGTTATTGTAGAAAAGTAACCAACAGCACTCAGCAAACGCATGTACAACACATGCATCTCTAATAGTTATGTTATAAATTCTCTTTTTAGTATATCATGGAATCCAAAGGTACATCATTCACGTATCATACCTGATCAATAGCTGCCACAACATCAGCTACGTAACCACCAAAAAGCCTGTAAAGAACCTTGTAGACAGCTACCCTAACAAGCACAAACTAAAGAAGTGAGAAATTGGCAAGCAAGCAAAAGAAAAGTGTCTTTCTCAAACTCACAAAGTATCATGATATTGACTCTACGTGGGTGTGATTATAACATTACCCAAAAAATGCATGTCCCTTTAGAAAATGCTGAAGAAATCGTAGCTTACCTAGCACGTGGGGCCATACCACTTGCTTTGCCAAATTCGTGACCATGCATTCGCACTGGAATCCCATTGTTTCCAGCAGCAATTGCAGCTGTGTGGCTGTTGAAGGAAAAGACCAATAGATGCATCAGACAAGCCTTGTCATTTTCCCAGAAAACAAAAGAGACAGGCAGAACAATTTGCAGGCTAGGCATTATGATATCAACAGGACAGTGTTGCAAGCAAAAACATTTTGAACTTTCATATTTGGTTATCGTAGCGATCAAACAGAGTAACAAATATAAAAAAATAAAAGAATCGTCAGGATCATGACCTTCCATGACCATCACCATCTAATGGAGATGCAAATTCAACATCGGGATTAAACGCGCCAGCAGCCATTGCAGCTTTTGCAAAATGCTGAGCTCCAACTATCTTCCCGTTACAGAAACTTCTTTGTGTTACTGGATCAATCTCACATTTCCCTTTATAACGAGGGACAGGTCCATATGGATCAGTCTTGTGCGCAGCGAAGCTCGGATGTTCAGGGTAAATTCCAGAATCCACGAAACCGATGACAATATCTTCACCGGCTCTATCAAGTCCACCTCCTGTTGGCCATACCCCAGTTGGCAGTCCAAGAAACTGAGGCGTGTGTGTAGTCAATTTCTGTACCTTCATGTCTCTCTCAACATGCTTAACTCCTGGGGCTTTCCTCAAGAACTCAGCCTGGAACAGCATCCAAACAAAATAAAAACCACAAACTGAATCAGGGAAAAGGACATGTGCCTCTAAGCAACATTGGGACGGCAAATACCTGCAGCGACGACATGTGAACCGCGAAGCCATTGACAAGATGGTGGTAGCTATAAAGCTTCTCGTAAGTTCCTTCTACTAAAAGCGAGTCTAGGAGCTTGTCATGGCGCCCTCGGAGGTGGAGGGCGTACGATGTGACAGCCTCACTGCAGATCAGTAAATTTGAAATTAAGACAATGCTATGGTGTTTGCAACATACTCCAAAGCAAAAGCAGACAGCAATACAAAATAACAAAATCAGAACTTTCAGGTTTGACACTGAGGATCCTATAGCTATAAGGAAAAATAACAGAAGGCGAGTCCAAACAGCAACAACGCTTCAGTAACGAAACTCAACAACAACAATCAGTCCTACATTCGTTCAGGCTTGAGAGCCATGGCAAAGAAAACAAAGCATCAGCAAGAGTAGTTCGTTACCTTGTAACATCCATTTCCTCGTCCAAGTCCACAGCAGTTGCTGGAAATCCTTCAACGTCGCCTCGGTAGCTCACAACCGGATCCCCTTCCATTGTCACGATGTACACGTCATGTGTTCCAAGGACCGCTCGTTGCACTTGCAGAAAGATAAGAAGCAAACATGCAAGCCTGATCCTCCTCATCTTTCACCAATGTCCACACCGCAGAACTTTCTAAATACAGAGAGCGAGAAAGCATGAGGTAAGTTCACACACATATTCAGCACAGCCAAAAACATCCATCTGCAGCCAGTCAAAAAAAAAAAAAAAAAAACTTTGTGACGCCCCTCCAGGCCAGCAGCTAGCGTTGGTCCAAGGGTAGAAGTACAGCGGCGACTAGGCGGTGGTGCCTCGAGTAATAATGAATCACACTGTCACTGTCATTGTGAAGGTGCGGCACTACTGGTCCAGCCCGTACGTGCCCGCGGTTGCCCACCTCACAGGGATCCCCCCATGGAGGTAGGGGAGCATTTACCGAACGTCTTAAATCAGGGGTGGCCAGTGACATTAAATGTGCGCAGATTCAATGACCCGAGAAGCGATTTTTGATACGAGAGAAACGCTACGGTACCGCGCGTTGGATGCATTGCATATGCACGCGTTTCCCACCGTGTTGAGGAGAGAATGAGAGATTGGTGTTTAGACGATGATGAGCTAGTAAAATGTTGCCACTTTTATTAGTAGTTAGGAAATAAAGAGAAAGGAGCATTTCGATTGAGTTGTTTCCGAAGAGGCAAGAACAAAACGGAATCTTTCTTTCTTTTCTGGTGTCCGACAAGGGAATAATATACTCACTTGCGGCAACCAATGCAGCCGAGGATCACTGACTTGCGGCAGCAGAGGTGGTGTGGTTGCTCCCTCACTCCGCTTCCGGCGGGATCTCCACTGTACTCCAGTCCACCCCAGTGAACACCGAGGGAGGGACAGCAGCGGCGGCGGCGGCGGCGGCGGCGGCTCCCCGGCGGACGGCTCAGTCGGCCTGGACTGCGCTACGCAATGGGCAATGGCGGCGGCATGCCCGGGCGGGGCAGGGACGAAACGAAGAGATCGCTCCGCTCCGGGGGGGTTGGGGTTAGGGTTTGGGGACGAGTACGAGGGGGAGTGGAGTGGCCGCGGGCAGTGATGAGGGCGGGGAGTGGATGGGATGGGAGGCAAAGCTGCGTGCTTGGCTAATGGTGCGTCGCCTTTTGCCTGCCTCCCTTGTCTTTAATGGAGGGAGAGGCAAGCAAGCATCTCTCAAATCTTTTTTTTTCCCCCCTTTGCTTTTGGCCCCACTCGCCGCTCCCGCTCTTGCCACGTTGGCCCGCGGGGCCCATGGTGTCAGTGGGACAGGCAAGCATCTCAAATCGACTGCGACGCGTCCTTCGGGCATGGGGGCATGGGGCACGCCGAGAGCAATTACCCGTTCGGGATGCGTGCACCGGGCCTGGGTGGGTTGGTCTCACTTGTCAGTGGCGTTTAGCCTCATGGACACCGTCTTCTTCGGTAGCAGCAGCCAGCAGCAGGTCTCTGGTCTGGCTGCCGCGCGCCGGCCCTCCACCTCCACTCTGGCGCCTGTATAGTAGGAGACGGAGCGGGACGGGGGAGCGGCGCCTCGGTGCTACTGCTGCCGGCGCCGATGCAGCACGGCCAAGTGTCGTGTCGGTCGGCGCGGGGTGGGGTGGGGTGGGGCCTCCGTGCAACCGCTCCGCTTCCGTCGCGACGACGACGAGTAGTAGGCTCCAGTCCTGCTTCACCATCCACCGTGGAGGGTTGATAGACGAGAGCGAGAACGAGGGTTGCATTGCACGTGACGTGAGCAGCATTGCTGCTGCGGCCTCCTGCGATGATCAGCAGCAGCTCAGGTCACGAGAGATGCGGGAGTAGTGGAGGGAGACGTTGCGTGTGTCAGGTCAGGTCGCCTTGGTTTTTGATATCCAACATCCAAACGGCTCGATCGGCGCCGGCGGACGTCGTGGGTTCTCCTATCCGGCGACCAGCATACGGCGGCTTTGGGTGTTGCACAGCACAGTGCATGCGATTGTTTTTTTTTATTTTATCACTCTTCTTATTTTCAACCATATAACAGTATTTTTCTCCCACAATAATTTAGGCTCTATTCGTTGAACCTGAAAACCGCTGATGCTGATTTCTTATGAGAGAAAAATACTGTAGAATCGCTGAAAAATAAGTCGTTTTAAGGTTTAGCGAACAGAGCCTTAATCATAGAATTCAGTTTAGCCGAATTTCAGGTCAGATAAACAAAATGCACAACTGAAAGACGCTGTCGCGAGTCTGATTGAAATGGCGAAAAAGGACGTAAAGGCAATGGCCCAGAAAGAGCGATGAGCCCATAGATGGCCCATGGGCCCAGCCTAGAACGGCAAGTTCTGGTTGCACCTTGCACGGATCATCATCATCCAGCTAAAGTGCTAAACACAACGTAACCACCGTTGGATTACAGCGGACGTCTACGAGACGTCGACTGCAAAAAGAAGTCAGCCTTCCCGACCGTAGACGATCTCATTCCGCACAAATGCTACTCTGTCTGGTGTGCTCTTGGGCTTCTCCGGCAGGGCACGAGCGTCTACCAAGTTTAGTTGCAATGTCATCTCCACGAGTGCTCCACATTTTGTTCTCCAAATCATGATATTTACTAATTTCTAAATAAATATAGGGAGAGAAAAAATATTACTTTAAAGAGTACCCTGTAATTGAGTTTCAAAATATGAAAATTATAGATCACAGACATAGGATCTATTCGGGACAACTCCAAAAAAAAAAAGTGGTTCTAGATCTGAGATTTAGCAAAGTGTTTGACACAACTTCCCATTTTACTTTATCTCACTGACAGCCTGATCCTACACGTCATTTCTTCTCTCTCTCTTTCCCCAACCTTCTTCGTCTGTTCTTCCCGGCCGCGGTCGGGAACACGAACAGCGCATCAGGAACCCGACCGCGTAGACAACGGAATCAAGGAAACGGACAGCGACATCAAGTACGGGAGCTAGCTAGCAAGATAGTGAACTAGTGAACACGTACAGCGGCATCAAGAACCCAGCCGCGTGCACCTCAACGGCGGCCGCCATTGCCGGCAGAATATCTTCACCCGGGCGAGGAGCGCGACCCCGACGAGCAGCGCGGGGCCGGGGCGGACGGCGTGGCCTCGCGGCGTCCTCGCGGGCTGGGCGGCGTGGCAGCCGAGGGTGAGCGCGCAGTCGGCTTCCTCCTCGCGGCCAAGGCAGCAGCGAACGGCGGCGGTTGCCGGGAGGCCAGCTAGGCGAGGGCGCAGTGGGTGTAGGCGGCGGCGCAATAGACGGGTGCAGCCGAGTAGAGACGGAGAAGAAAGAAAAAAAAAAAAAAAACGGGAATGATTGGTCCCGGGCGTCCGGACGCACCGGACGTGACGCGGGCGGCGTGCCCCCCCCCCCCCCCCCCCTACCCGCGCGCGTTCTGACGCGGCCGCGTGCCGCGCCCCCTCACCCCCGCAACCCCACCCCCCCGCGTTCGTTTTTTGTTTTTTCTTTATCTTTTTTATTTCTTTTTCATTTCCTTTTCCTTTTTATTTTTCTTTTTTTCGTTCTTTTTATTTCTAGTTTCTGATTTTTTCCCTTTTTCCATATTTTTTATTATTTTAACATTTATATGTTGAGGAAATTATTTTCTTGTTCCTGAAAAAAGTTTGACGTAGTTTCTTGGCCCTGTTTTCATCGAAATTTGTTATATAACCCTAAAACGAAATCTATTTAGTTTCTTGGCCCATTCAGCCATAATAAAAATACTTCAAAAAATCATAACTCTTTAATATGATATTGGATGAAGAAAATTTTTATATAAGAAATTAGATCTCGATGAGATCTACAACTTTATAATTTTAAGTTTTTTCATTTGAGAAAATACAGATGCTAGAAAACATTAAAATAATATGTTAACTTTTTGAGTATATTAACTTCCTCAAATGAAAAAATTTAAAACTATAAAGTTATAGATCTCGTCGAGATCTAAATTTTTATATAAAAATCTTCTTCATCCGATATCGTATTAAAGAGTTATGATTTTTTTTGAAGTATTTTGGTCTGGCTGGAAGGGCCAAGAAACTAAGCGAAATTCGTTTTAGGGCCAAATAACAAAGTTCGATGAAAATAGGGTCAAGAAACTAAGTCAAACTTTTTTCAGGGCCAAGGAAATAATTTTCTCTTATATATTTTGTATTTCTTTATATGTATGTTGTAAAAGTAGATAAAAATATTGCACATGTTTTTATAGGTGTTTCATATATATATATATATATATATATATATATATATATATATATATATATATATATATATATTAAGTGTTGCTGAAAATGTTTCATCTTTTTTTGGACGTATATTTTAATTGTATGTTTCTAATGTTTCACCTTTATTTTCAAAATCAATGTTTGCAAGGGTTTCATTCGGATGTTGCATATATTTTCATATGTATTGTTGGAACTGTTTTATATAAATATTGCGTAGTTTGTAAATAGTTTTCAAGTATTTTTCATGTGTTTTTTTCAAATGTTTCATCCACATGTTTCGAATATTTTAATAGTTTCGTAGATATGGTGCAAGTGTTGTATTTGGATGTTTCAAAATTAAATCTGATGTTGCAGTTAGTGTTTCGTATGGATGTTTCATGTCCATCGGCCAAATTGGGAGGCTCGCCACAGACGACGATCGTCCTCCGCCCCAGCCGGCGCGACCTCATATCTTGTCATCGTCGCTATGCCCGCATGCTCATTTTTCTTGCCTCATTCTATGTTTTATAGCGGCCATTCTTTATCCTTGACAGCTTCGACACCTGATCTGGTACGACAGTGTAACCTCCCACTAGCCGTTACCTCCTCTATTGTCGGCTAACAGGATTGACGGTTGCCCTCCTCTGCTCTGCGTTGTCTGGAAGGAGTGAAACATGCATGTTGCAAAGGTATGTATCTACCATTTCACTAGTTTCAAAAGTATATTACAGGTGTTTCGTATGGATGTTGTAAAAATATATTGAGCTGTTGTATATGATATAAAAAATTTGTCAAAAAATATCTATATGAGATCTTATTTTGAAAAGTTTATTGTAAGAAACATAATGATACAATCCAATTTTACTCAGAATATTTAGTTTAGGCGCCATGGCTTTTTTTATAACACTAAAAAGCAGATGATGCAACATGCGCAGCAGGGCTAGTAGGAGGCGTGCGCAACAGCTTGCATGGGGCAGGTACAGCATGCAGCCACCAGCAAATCAGAAGCGCCACAGAGGGCAGGTGCAGCAGCGGCGGGCGTACGTCCGGGCGCTGGTATCTCAGGACAAAAAAAAAAAAGGAACGAACCTTTTTTTTCCACTTATCAATGGTAGGTGGATAATTTTAAGCAACTCTATTAAACTTAGATCTGATGGAGCACCTCTTGAGCAGTTCCACCAATTTAGTGAATGTAGGGTTAGATTCACCTTTTTATGGATCAGATTTATAGTGAATCTAGTGGAGAAAGAAGTGTTTGGCAAAGAAAAATATATTCATATCTGAATTTCATGAATTTGGAGCTGAGGAAGCTGTCCCAAATAGACTCTTAGACTATCCGTACTCATTATCCTCTATTTTCATCCTCTATACATCCTGGTTATCAAAATTCAGTACTTTATACTCGTTTCTTCCGCACCCATCACCCTCTATATCTCGTACACTCTATACCAACTATCATTAGTGGGTTCTACTTATAATTTTATCTAAATATATCCATGTAAGATCTTATTTTGAAGGATTTATTGAAACGAATTTAATGGTGTAATCGAAATTTAATTTATTTTTTAGGTTTGTAAGTTATAATATTTTTAGTGAGTTGAAAACGTGGGGCCCACCGCTGCACCCTCCTCTGCGCGCGCATGTGCTCCATCGCCGTTCGCGTGTGGTGCATGCTGCTCCTGCGTGGTGGGTCCGCCAGCCTTTAGCGCACCTCCGCCAAAACGCTAGAAATAGCGGATGGCCGGCCGTTCCAGACCGGGTAGCGGACACCGCTGCGGGTATTCTTGGAGGAAGTTTTTAGCGTACGCGGTGCAGTTGATCTTAAGGCTACATTTTCTTGTAGCGAGGTGGCGACCCTCTCTTTTCATCTAGGTCGGAAAAAGTTTGAGTTGCGGTACAGTAGTATTTTTATTTGTATTTAATAACTTTTATTCAACCATGAACTAAATAGAGTTAAAAGATTTGTCTTAATATATACAGACAAACTGTATAATTAATTATTTTTTATATATATTTAATGCTCCATACATACGTCTGAAAAAAGTTTTGAAAAGTTTAGAAACTAAGGCTGCGTTTAGTTCGAAAGTTTTGGAAAGTTTTGCAAGTGTAGTACTTTCGTTTGTATTTGACAACTTTTGTCCAATCATGGTCCAAGTAGACTCAAAAGATTCATCTCGAGATAGCCAGGCAAAAAGTACAAACATGCAACATGTGCTACTTCATTTAATGCTTCATGCACATAGAAAGTACAATCGATATGATGAGAAGAAAAAGGAAATTTTATAAACTAAACGCTGTCTAATCATGGCCGAGTAGGACGAGACAAGCACAACTTGGAAAAAAAAACGCGCTCGAGACACGTAGGCTCTATTCAGATGCACTTCAAACTTTCAAGATTCTCGTCAAATCGAATATACTGTCACATATATGGAGTTTTAAATATAAATAAAATTTTTATATATTTACATAGTTTGCATTTAAATTACGACATGAATCTTTTAAATTTACTTAGACTATAATTAGATATTTATTACAAAATATTATCTGATCAAAATTCCAACAAAATTTGCCACTAAACGGGGCGTAGCAACAACAGCTAGCACTGGCGGCTAGCAGGCGTATAGGAGACAAGTAGCAGCAGGTAGCAGGATAAGGATTGCAAGAACCAGCGCACCAGAAAGAAGACTGTCGCGCGGTGGAACCTGGAATGCGCGCTCCCAGTACGCGCGGATATTTGCGCGCAACGGGCGATGATTTGCCTATTGACAAGAGATGGAAAGAAATAATAGGGTACGGTTAGAAATGAGTTTTTTACGTTTTAAAAAAAATCATAGACGAAGAAGCAATATAGAGTACTTTTGGATATACTCTAATACAACCAAATCTAAAATAATTGCTAATGCTGCATTTGCTACCTGTACACATTACCGTAGCGTTTGCGAATTTTTAACCTTTTATAATACTATTTTTAAATCTAACATCGTTTATCTTTTTTTTTAAACTAATCCTCTTGGTCGCGTCACTGCTGGTGGCGCGGCAAAACCATACTGCCGTGCCACATGGAGTGGCGCGGCAGAGGTGCCACCGTAGCATAGTGGCTCGCGCGTGGCGAGCCGCGGGGCTCGCCCACCTTACCGCGCCACCTTGCCTGGCGCGACAAACCTGAATACAGCCCGCGCCACGACCCTTCTTCCTCCTTTCCTCTTTTCCTTCCTCTCCTCCAGCCGAGCCTCTCCCCTTCCTCCTGCCCCCTTGGCGCCATTGGAGGCCAAGGGCGTCGTTGGGTAGCCCCCTGCTGAGCCCTAGCCCCTCCCCACGTCCTCGTCGAAGCTCAAGGTTATCCTCACTCTTATTTTGAAGGCATTGGTTGTTTTCTTTGCTTTAGTTATGGTTAGGGTTAGGGTTAGGGTTCAATTTTCTATTAAGTAGTTTGTTTTTTTGGTAACAAATGTTGTATGATGGTTAAATTGAGTGGTTATTAGGTAGTGTGCCATAAAGAATCTTTGATTTAGTAGTTAGTTTTGTTTTGTAGCTGTTTATCTATTTTTTCATGTGGTTCTTATATTGTTTAAACAATTACTAATATCATTTTCATGTCACCGTAGGATGCCTAAGTGTGGTAGAGCTAATAAACCAAGGTAAACTGTACATATCATGTTTTTTTGCTGAACCCTAATGTTAGGGTTGTTTATGGTTAAATGAAAATGGGTTCTTAGAATGAAATCGTCTCAATTGTAGGAAAGGCCCATGGACTGGAAATGCCTTTGACCTGTTGCCTCTGCCTAGTGGTGTTCTAGTGCCTATGTGTTTTGGCGGTGATCCCCGCAAGGTAGCTAAGTCCGATGAAGAGGACACGTACAGGCAGCGTTATTGGATGCGCGCCAACTTTCTTGTTGAGCCAACCATACAACAACGCCGCAATAACTTGATGGTGAGAATACGATATTGTAATATTATGTTTAATACTAATCGATGCATGATTTATTTTGCACCTAAATTTGAGATTTTTGCAGACTCCTTCACCGCTTTGTGATTTCGAGCAGTGGATCGACACCGAGATCAACCCGGAAGATAAGAAGTGAATGGAGAGGCTGAAGATGTTGGAGTCAGAGGAAAAGGAGGGGATGGAGAGGAGACGCAAAGAGTTGGCCGCGAAAAAGTAGCGGGAAGGAGAGGCGCAGCTGAGGTGTCTTGCTGCTTTTAGGGAGGAGAGGGAGAAGAAGGTTGAGCGTGCACGCCGTGCGAAAAGTAGCGATGGAGGAGAGTCCGGATGCTTTCACCAAGGAAAAGTTGCCTCGTTGCACTCAGTAGTTTAGCGGATTTGGTAGTTATATGATTTCTTCATGAACAATGTATGTTAGTGTTGTGTTTTCGGTTAGTGGACCTTATATTTGGCTGTCATGAATTGCACTTATGAGTATTGCAACCTGTTCGGACTATTCTGTTTACTTTTGATTGTGGTCTGAATTTATGTTTTGATATTGCGGACACACGTTATAGCTAGCCCATGAAATGGCACAGGTCATGTAATGGCATGTGTTGACTCTCACCAATGAAAGGTAACTAAAACATTGAACAAAAACACGAAATAACATGTGACAATCTTCACCAAACGATGGTAAAGATTTCCTTGACTAGACCTAACATGCCTTAGGTAATCGAAGCATACATCAAACACATAGACGGAGCATACATCAAACACATAGACGAAGCATGTGAAGTAGTTCGGTGCTTCCTAATAGTGTTGTCATATATTAGGCTGTGTGACACTTTCTCCATAGTACCTGCCTATTGACGGCGGCGGCAGCGGTGGTGGTGGCGGCGGAGTGCCATTGTTGTTGTGATGAGAGCAGCAACAGTATGGATCGGTGTATATTGGCTCCTGTGATCCAACAGCATTGTTGTCTTATTCGTCATCGTCGTCCTTGTAACCACTTCTAACTTCCTCCTCCAGATCGATAATGCAGTCCTACATGTAGTAGATGTACTCGACATGCGGATAAATAGGTGCGCTCCGTTCTAGCTCCTTCGTG
Organism: Eremochloa ophiuroides; assembly: GCA_038502445.1. Lineage (NCBI taxonomy): Eukaryota > Viridiplantae > Streptophyta > Magnoliopsida > Poales > Poaceae > Eremochloa > Eremochloa ophiuroides. Next base: position 106,081,479 of record JAHLJS010000003.1, read on the forward strand.
TCGGCCCGGCTCGCTGGTGTCTATCCCGCAGGTTGAGAGCTTCGTATCGTCCAAGGTGGCTCGCTTCCTCCTCTAGCGGGGTCAATTCGGATGCGGTGCCGTCGCCAACGGTTAGTTCTCTCTCACACACACAAACACACAAAAAAAAGTTAAGATAGCAAAGCCCGATGGTCAGAATGCAAATGCACTCTGTCATGTTTTATTTCACTCGAACAGTTCACTATTACAATTGAGGATGGAGGAGGGCGTGGAGCTGTGGTGACACTCTGCTCCATCCAAGATCGGCCCCGGGAATCCGAAGCTAGACTTCGAGCTCGGGTGCATTGGTTCGCGGTTCTGGGCGCTGTTGAGGGAGGCAAGCTCGGACGATGAGGAGGCGGGAGTGGATGGCGAGGGCATGGTTTCCACACGGGTCCTCGTCCATGTTGTGCTCATGGATGGTTTCTCCATCGACGATGTGCTGATGGCGGAGGCCCAGTTGGAGACGTCGCGTGTTCCATCACCAGAGGTACGTTCTGTTTCTTCGGTTGCAGGTGTTGGGCGTCACAGGTTGGCTAGCCGGCTGGTGGCCGGTGTGGCTCGGTGGCTGGAGATGGGCGGCTGCCGTCCTTGGAAGGGGCCGCTGCCGAGGCCCTGTGTGAAAGGTCCTAAATGGCTAGAGGGGGAAGGTGAATAGCCTATAAAAATTCTACAAACAACACTTAAGACAAAGTGGTTAGACAAATAAGCGGCGAAGCGAATTTCGCGCTAGCCTACTAAAAAGCAAGCCACCTAACCGTTCTATACTATAGTCTCTAAGAACACACATAATAAGTTAGGTCACTACTTTAAACTACTCCTAGGAGAGCAACTACAACAAGTATACTACTACAAAAGTAAATACTCAAATGTAAAAGGGTAGAGAATGATTTTTTATACCGCCGGTGTGAAGATGTGATGAGTACCAATAAGAGCAATCACAATACACAAGAAATCCTCGGCAAGAGAGTTGACACAATGATTTTTACCGAGATTCACTTGCTTGCCGGCATGCTAGTCCTCGTTGTAGCGATACACCCACTTGGAGGTTCACGCGCTAATTGGCATCACACGCCAAACCCTTCTCAAGGGTGCCACACAACCAACACAAGATGGGGATCCACAAGCTACGGGCAATCCACTAGAGTAGCCTTTTGCGATCTCCCGCGGGGATAGGCTCAAGAACCCCTCACAACTTCACCGATCGGAGGCGGAGACAATCACCAACTCCCCTCAATGATCCTCGCAGCTCCAAGCCGTCTAGGAGTCGGCAAACTCCAAGAGTAACAAGAGAAACCGCTGCAAAAGACAACTATCAAGTGCCTCTAGATGATCTCAATCAATGCAATGTACTTGATGCTCTCCAAACTCACCAAAAGATGAACACAATCAAGTAGGATGAGTGAGAATGGAGTGGGAAGGCTCACAAGTATGTTATGATGTTTAGGAGTGCCAAGAGACCCTCCCCAAACCGGCCAAGTCCCTATTTATAAGCCACACACAAAGAACTAGCCGTTTAGACAAAACTGCGCACCGTCGGACTGTCCGACGGCCTGACCGTCGGACTAACAACGCCGGTCCGACGCCTCGGATAGACGCCATGTGTCCTCTGCCGTTTGAAGTCGAACGTTGGATCACAATGGCTATTTTCTCGTGCCAAAACGACCGTCGGACGGTAAGCCGTCGGACCAAACCTCCGGTCCGATGCTCCGCCGAAAACCACCGTCGGACTCTGAAACAATAGGCCGTTGGACTAAAACTCGCCAGCGTCCGACGTTTCCAGAGAGGTTCCAAAACGCTGAAAACGCGTCGGACGGAGTCCGACGCTCACCGTCAGACTAACGCCGAGCGTCCGACGCTCCTCTGCTCTCCACGTGTCGACCTGCTGCGGCTCTGCACCGTCGGATACTGAGGACAATGGTCCGACGCTCCGAAACGAAGCGTCCGACACTTGCTGAAGGGGTTAGCCGTCGGACCGAAGACAATGGTCCGATGCTCAGTCAAGTTAGAGTCCGTCGCTAGTTTTTCTTATTGAAACGTTTTCGAAATTCGCCGAATCCTGCCGAGCAAGCTCGGCAGGAGGAAGAGAGGACCAAACCCTCTCTAACCCTCAAAATTCACCCCGTTTCCAAAGGCGCTAACACTCCAAAGTGTCTCTCACTTAGGTGCACGTGTGTTAGCCTTTTCAAAGAGTTTTCCACGGGTCAAGTTAGTGTTACAAGCATCTATATGCATATGCAATGATCATGAACACCTAGTAGCACTTGATAACCGCATTTCATCAACGATTTCGCCCCTCTTGATAGTACGGCTATCTATCCTAAATGTGATCACTCCCTCTATGGAGTCTTGATCACCAGAACCAAAAGAGCTCCTATTGGTTATACCTTTGCCTTGAGCTCCCGGTTTCTTATCAACTTCCTTCTCATCTCTTGATGGACCTTGTGGACACCTTTGATGATGGACTTATACCATTTGCATAGATGCCGTCATTGCCCTTCACTTGTGTCATCCACCGACCCGGTCTTTTGCTCCATCTTGTTTGCTAATTGTTCTCTTGAAACACTTAGAGCACACTATTAGCAAACTAGGTTTCATCAATTGCCCAAAACCAAACATGGGCTTTCACCGTCTCTCCGCAGATGACGCTGGGGGATGCCTTAGCGACGCGTCGGGTTTCTGGCAAGGGTCGTCGGGCGCAACGGGCGTTGGTGGCGGCGCCGCCACCGCCAGCTTCGGTGTCCGCTGACCTAGGTCAGCAGCAGCGTGAGGAAGATGACGAGGATGGGTGGGCCGCGGCCCACGTTGCGAGGCGGAGCAGGGATGTTGCCTGGTGTATTGCTGTGTCGGGCCAGCGCTGTAAAACGGCCCACTCCCCGCTGCCGAACGATCTGGGGAGCCTTTTTTCTCGGAAGGGGGGGCGTCGAAGCACGACGTTTCCTGTTCCTCTTCCACATCGCGTCGGTATGGCTCCTCCAACTCCTGCCATCTCCTCTACGACGACGATAGTGCAGATTGGCGGCGGCTCGGGGGGTGGAAGCTTTAGGGGGAGGGGGCGGGGCGCTGGTGCTCCGGCGGCTAGACATGGAGGTGCTGCGGCCTTCGGTGCTCGTCCGCCTCCGCTTGGTGATCAACAAGGAGGCAACGATGAGGCACGGCGTGGCTCGGCCAGGCTCCAAGGAGGCTTCCCACGGTTCGACCCCGGGTACGGGGGTTATGATCGCCCGGGTGGCCGCTTCCAGCGAGGGCCGCATAGGCAGTTGCGCCAAGGAGGTGGCCGTGGTCCCCTGTCCCGTCGTGGTCCTCCTTGGGGCAGGACGGGGTGGGGTGGTCGCGGATCGTTCGCGGCTGCAGTGAAGGCTCCGGCCCCTAGTCCTTCTGTTCCTCCGCCTCTGCTTGGACGGGGGCTGGAGGGTGGGCAGGAGGGCCGCCAATGTGGTGCTGCAGGGGCGGCCAGAGGTGCTGAGAAGGGCATGGAGTCGGCGAGAGGCGGGAAGGTAGTGGTGTGCAACAGGTGTTAGCAGAAGGGACACTCGGCGGAGAACTGCACAGCGGAGTTGTACTGTTTCATTTGTGACGGCCATGATCATGTCAACCACCGCTGCCCGATTCTAAAGATGCCGAAGCCGGTGGCACATGCTGTGGGGTACTCGGTGGCGGGCCTGGGGTTTTTCCATATCCCCCATGCCCCATTGCCGAAGAAGCGTGACTCCAAGAGTGCTTTGGTTGTGGTCGAAGGGGCTCCATCACTTGTGAGCAGCTTGTTTCTCAGCTGCAGCGGCTTGTCCTAGGGAAGTGGAGGTGGGCGCTGGTGAGACATGAGGAGAACTCTTATGTGGTTCAGTTTCCATCTAAGGCGGAGCTACAGCGGTCCATTGCCTATGGTGGGACTGATGTGAGGATTGATGGGGTGGCGACTGGTGCGAGACTCTCTTTTCTGGAGTGGCAGGTGAAGGAAGAGGGGTTTCTGTTGCCCAAGGTGTGGTTGCGGGTCACTGGGGTCAGGAAGAACCTGCTGGAGTACCCCACTCTATGGGCCATTGGGACTATGTTTGGTTCTACTCAGATTGTGGACATGGTCACTACAAGGAAGAATGACTTTGGGCGTATTCTTGCGGCCGTGCTTGATCCCACGTTGGTTCCTAGTGAGATGGATGTAGTGGTCGGGGATCACTACTTCGAGCTTGAGATTGAGAAGGAGAGGGTTAGTTTTGATGAGAATGGTGATGAGGTGGAGTGGGACTTTGATGTGGATGGTGGCGCCGGGGGTGACAAGGAGGGGGAAAAGGAGGCGGATGGTGGCGAGACGGGAAACGGTCTCTCGTCGTTCATGGACGAGGATGCGCCGCCTCCCGATGGTGGTGCGAAGGAGGGTGGTGTTGATGGTCAACACCAAGTTTCCGAGCGAGCGCTAAACACCATGGCCAAGGAAATTGTTGATGTGGCAGTGGAGGATATTTTATTGGAGTGTGCCGGGGCTGTTTTGACATAGGAAATGGGTGGAAACTTTGATGGTAGAGTGGAGGATTTTGGCTCGGATGAGGAGTACGACCTCCTGGATATGGAGGTTGACGGGCAGAACAGTTCGTTGGGAATTCCGGGTGGGCTGCAGGCTCATGCTTTGGTGGGGGCTGGAGCACCCGGAGCTTTGGCGGCTCCTGATGACGCTGTGCGGGCTGCTGCCCAGCAGGGTGGCGCTGCGCCCCCCTCCCTGGCCGAACTGGTGGCCGGCAAGGGCCTGCCCTCTGTTGCGCTGCCTCATGGGTTGGTGTTGGCCAGCCCTGCTGTGGATGCAGGCAAGCTGCTTGCTGCTGCGGCAGTGAAGGAGGTGGTGCTGACGCCAAAACGTGCAAGTCCAAGACTGGTGCAGTCCGCGGACGAGGATGCGTTGATGAAAGCGAAAAAGCGGGCTGTGAGGAGGAACTTGGACACCAACGCAGGTATTAATTCGGACTTGTCTTTGACTCCTGTTTCTTTAAATGTTTTTTCTTCCACTATGGCTAGCTTGAGGGTCTCTGTGGGAAGGGATGAAACAGATGTTTTGGCAGCGGTTAGTTGTTTGCAAGAGAAGGATTTAGAAAGGCAACAGATGGCATCTCTGCCCTTAGTGGGAGAGCATGAGTCGTTTTGTGCTAGTGATGAGGAGGAGGATGGGTGTGACAATGATGCCTTGGGTCAATTTTGTGATTAGCTGATGGATGATTTTTTTGAAGGAGATATTGACCACCTAAGCTGTGGTTTTAGAACCATTTTTAAGAAAAATAAGGCTCGTTCTTTGTCTTGAAAAAAAAGAGGCCGAAGGTTAAGGAGCTAGTTAATCACAAAACGGTCTCCCGATGAAAGGAATTTTCTGAAATAGCAGAGGTCTTAGTGACTTGGCTAAATTTAGGTTTCTGTCGGAGTTATCAAGAGAGCAGAAGCTAGAATTCATCGCTCTTCTTGAAACTGGTAAAAATGATTACTCTAGCTCGGTCCTAGAAAATATTTGTGGTGGACAAAGTTATATCTGGCATTGGTCCAAGCCAAACGGCAGATCCGGTGGGATCCTTCTTGGGATCAATTTGGAGACATTTGACATCGAAAGCATCGATGAGGGTGACTTCTATGTCAAATTTAAAGTTCGAAATAAGGCGAACGGATTCCTTTGGTCACTCATGGCGGCGTATGGTGCCGCACAAGCAGAGCATAAGGAATCTTTCCTCTCGGAATTAGTCCAAACGTGCTCACGCATTGAGGGTTCGATGATTGTGGGTGGTGATTTTAATATCATTAGGAACTCACAGGAGAAGAACAATGATAAATATAATGATCAGTGGCCTTTTATTTTTAATGCCATTATTGATAGCTTGGACTTGCGAGAGCTCGAGCTATCAAACAGGAAGTACACGTGGGCGAATTCTTGGGAAACTCCCACCTTCGAGAAGTTGGACTGAATCTTGGTCAGTACGAAGTGGGAGTTGAAATTTCCTCTTGCAAATGTACAGGCTTTGACTAGGGAAATTTCGGATCACACCCTGCTATTACTTGACACGGGCAGTGGGATGCACGGCCATAAAAAACCGAGTTTCAAGTTCGAACTCGGGTGGTTGTTGCGTGAGGGTTTCCATGGGATGGTGGCTAAAGTGTGGAAGGAGGAGACGCGTGGTGATACGCCGCTCCAGAGGTGGTAAAATAAAATCCGTAGGCTAAGACAGTTTCTAAGAGGCTGGGCAAAAAATGTTAGTGGTAACTACAAAAAAGAAAAGGCCGAATTGATCAAAAAGGCCGAGGAACTCGACATCAAAGCGGAGTCGCAGCTCCTAAGTGACAATGAAATCAATCTTAAAAATTATTACAAGGATAGACTCGCAACTCTCTTACGAGAGGAGGAGGTCAAATGGTATCAAAGAGCCAAAACCAAATGGCTGCTGGAGGGCGATTGCAATACAAAGTTTTTCCACTTGGTTGCGAGTGGTAAGCATAGGAAGACTAGGATATTCCGGTTGGAGCAGGAGGAGGGCACGATTGTGGGGGAGAAAGATCTAAAGAGGTACATAACTAATTATTATAAAGGATTATTTGGAGAGCCCGATAGGAACAACTTCTCTATGATTGAGTCCTTCACGAGCGATATTCCTCAGGTTGAGCGAGCCGAGAATAACATACTAGTTATGGAGTTCTCAGAAGCAGAGGTTAGAGAGGCCATCTTTCAGATGGAGCATAATAAGGCTCCGGGACCGGACGGATTTCCGGCCGAATTTTACCAAGTATTTTGGGATGTGATTAAGGATGACCTTATGCCGCTCTTTCATGAGTTCCATAAGGGTGATCTTCATCTATTTAGTCTGAATTTTGGCATTATTACACTACTCCCAAAGCAAAGAGAGGCGATAAAGATCCAGCAGTTCCGACCCATTTGTATGTTAAATGTAATTTTCAAATTATTCACTAAAGTGATGACTAATCGGATAGCACTAGTGGCGCAGAAGGTTATACAACCTTCACAGTCGGCTTTTATGAAGGGAAGGAACATTTTAGAAGGAGTGGTTATTCTCCATGAGACCATTCATGAGATGCAAAGAAAGAAGCTAGATGGGGTAATTCTCAAACTAGACTTTAAGAAGGCATATGATAAGGTTAAGTGGTCCTTCTTACAACAGACCCTAAGAATGAAAGGTTTCTCCCCAAAGTGGTGTGGGTGGATTGAGCAGATTGTAATGGGAGGTAGTGTAGGGGCCAAGATTAATGATGAGATTGGTCAGTTTTTCCAGACCAAACGGGGATTGAGGCAAGGTGACCCATTATCTCCCATTCTTTTCAATCTGGTGGCTGATATGTTGGCAACCCTGATCACCAGAGCTAAGGCTAATGGTTCTTTCCAGGGGGTGGTCCCGCATTTGGTTGATAACGGGCTGTCTATCTTGCAATATGCAGATGACACCATCCTGTTCCTGGATCATGACATTCTCTATGCTAGGGAGCTCAAGTTGGTGTTAAACACCTTTGAACAGTTGTCGGGCCTTAAGATCAACTTTCACAAAAGCGAACTTTTTTGCTATGGTAAGGCAAAGTTGTGTGAACATGATTATGCTAATGTGTTTGGGTGCAAAGTAGGTAGTATGCCTTTTCGGTATCTAGGTATACCCATGCACCATAGGAAGTTGTCAAATAAAGACTGGCTTTGCATTGAGGAGAAATTCCAAAAGAGACTCTAGTTGGAAAGGAAAGTTATTATCCTTTGGAGGAAGACTAGTTCTTCTTAACTTGGTCCTATCTAGCTTGGCACTCTTCATGTTATCTTTCTTTGAGATCCCTAGGGGGGTGCTAAAGAGGCTTGACTACTATCGATCTCGATTTTTCTAGCAGTGTGACGATCATAGAAAGAAGTATTGCTTGGCACGGTGGATTGTACTTTGCGTACCAAAAGAGTTTGGAGGCCTGGGGATCCTCAATCTCGATATCCAGAACAGATGCTTGCTAAGCAAGTGGTTGATCAAGATGCTTAATGAGGAGGGTTTTTGGCAAGAAATACTGTGAAAAAAGTATATGTCAAACAAAACGTTGGCGCAGGTGGAACACAAGCCTGGCGACTCTCACTTTTGGGCTGGCCTAATGAAAGTGAAGAAGGATTTCCTTGCTGGAGGCTTTTTTAAAATAAGAGATGGAAAGGGTACTAGGTTCTGGGAAGATGTGTGGGTTGGGGATAAGCCTTTTAAAGAAGTCTTTCCCAACTTATACAGGTTAGTAAGGAAGAAGCAGGACACGGTGGCTAATGTCCTAAGGACTACACCACTTAATGTAGCGTTTAGAAGGGACCTCGTGAATAATAACCTGGATTTTTGGTTAGACTTGGATTCTCGGGTGGTTCTGACGCAGTTGTCAAGCGGGAACGATGTTTTCTTTTGGAAAGCCAGCCTGAAAGGTACTTTTTCGGTTAGATCGATGTATAATGCTACAATTAGCAGGGGGATTTTACCCGAAAAAACAGGCTCTGGAAATTTAAAATACCATTGAAGATTAAGATTTTCTTATGGTTTTTAAAAAAAGGGTGACACTCATAAAAGACAACTTAGTAAAAAGGAATTGGCAGGAGAATATTCATTGTTGCTTCTGTAACAAGGTGGAGACTATCCAACATCTCTTCTTTGAGTGCCATTATGCGAGATTCATTTGGAACATTATAAATATCACGTTTGGAATTCATCCTCCTTCTAGTGTTAGAAATTTGTTTGGATCTTGGCCTATGGCCTTTGGTGCTAAACTTAGAGCTAAAATAATGCTAGGAGTGACAGCATTGTGCTGGAGTTTATGGTTGAATAGAAATGATATGGTGTTCAATAAAGTAAAGATTAACTCATACATGCAGGTACTTTTTAGGATGACGTACTGGATTCGACGATGGTCCCAGTTGTTTGAGGAGGACGAGAGGGAGTCGTTCAAGATAGGCTGCAGGATGTTGGAGTCACGAACTATGGAGATTTTTGCTAAGTTTGGGTGGTGCTCTCGGAATTGGATTGAGGCGCAGCCTTTCTTTTTGTTTGCTTGCTTATTAGATCTGTTTTCTAGTCAAATTTGAATGTGGTGGTCTTCCTTTGTGTTGCCGTGTGTGGTGTAAGCATTATGGTTGTCATTGTATCGTAACTCTCGGCTGTGTATTATCTTCGGATGGTAGGGGCTGGAATTTTGTTCCCTTATTAAAAAAAAAGTTCACTATTACAATAGGAGTAGAATAATAAATGGATAAATAGAGATCCACATCGAACAAGTCATTACAACACAATACAATAATTGTTTCAGGATGTAAAGACAAAGACACCGTATAAATCTTGCTGCAGCTGCCGTCACTCATTGTGTTACTAGCGTAGTATGTCGTCCAATTCTTCTTTGATGCTCTGTGGTGCCTCGTTGCAATTTGTAAGTTTGAGGTCAAGAAGATTGGGTCGAACCCTGCGAACATCCGACGGGACGACCTTTCCCCATTTGACCATTCCCTGGAGCACTATCTTCTCAAGGTGCTCAAGGTTCGGAGCAGTGAAAATGCAGGAAGGAATCACATCACCTTGCAGCTTCAGGCGGGCTAGGTGACCCATCGTTGGCAGAGCACGCTTCAGCGCAGCACCGTGTAGATTGCTTGTGAATCCGTGCAGCTTGAGTGACCGGATCTTGGTCATCTTGCGCAGCGCACACTCCTCTGGATTCCATCTCGATTTTCCGTCAGGCTTTACACCATGCAGCGTTTGCAGCTCGTCCAGTTCTTCCTCGATGGTTTCTGGAAGCGTGAGGCTTTCCGCAAGCACATGCCGGAGTGCCTTTATCTTCCAGAAGCTTGGGTCGATCTCTTCAACTTGAGTGTCCTTTATGTCCAGGGTCTGCAGGTTGATCAGTCTACTGATGCTGGATGGGAGACGCTTGAGGCCCTTGCAACTTACACATAGATACCGCAACTGGACCAGGGCACCAATCTCATCGGGCAACTTACCAAGCCTTAGACCAACTACGGAGATGACGCGCAGGAACTTGCACCTGCGAAGGAACCTGAGATCATTCTTCTTGCTGTCGTCCACACAAGCACTAGGACGCTTGCTGCTGCTGCTGCTGCTGCTCTCTTCTCCGTCCGTGATGTCGACGACGCGGCACATGAACGAGCGCAGCTTACGGAACTTGTTGGCGAATGCCATGAACCTGCCGCCAGAGCTGCAGTAAGAAAGGCGGCGGACCGACGCTGGCACAAAGGCGTCGTTCACGTCGCGGAACTCGACGAAGCCGGCCTCGCGAGCCTCCGACTGCAGGAACCCGTGGAGCCTTGCGTGGACCCTGACCGTCGTGATGCGGCCGTTGGCACTCGCACTCTCCGACGACAGGTTCTCGACGAGGCATCTCAGGACCAGTTCCTTGAGGAAGCTGTGGCCAATCTCTTCCGTGGTCTTGCCCTTCTGTGGCTTAATGAAGCCCTCGCCGATCCACATCCGCACCAGCTCGTTTGCGACTTGGTACGTGTTCTTTGGGAAGGCGGCGAAGTAGAGGAAGCACGACTTGAGTTCGTTGGTGAGGTCTTCAAAGCTCTCCCAAAACACATTCTCGAGCGTTGTTCTTGTGGACTGGCGCTTGGACGGCATAGCAGGTCCCGTGCCGTCACCATCTTTGTCTGTTCCTGTTCCGGTTCGGGCACCGATTCTTCCACCGTCTTGTGCTGCTTCTTGCATCCCAGCAGGTGCAGGCCTGAGCTGCTGTAGCACGGCCTCCCACTGGCCAGGCCTCTCTTTGAACCGAAGGAGTCCAGCCAGAACCACTATAGCTAGAGGGTAGCCCCCCGTTATGTCATACACCTCTTTTTCGTACTTCTTGCTCACCTCTTCATATTTTTTTTTATGGACGCACTTCTTGGGCACCTCTCTTATTTCACCATCGGATTGCTCTTCCTGAACGGAAACTTGATCACAATCACACTGCGTTTTCCTAAAGGCCCTTGCACGGAATAGTTGTCCAGTTGATTTGTCATCCAGGCGGCCCAGATGGTGCATCTTGTGGTTGGCGCCGGCTGCCTTCATGGTATTAGCAGCATGCCATGCGACTTCTTCGCTCTCGGTGTCTAGTGTGAGTACAACGGTGCTTCCATTCGTGTCGTCTGGCAGGCTCGCGATCAAGCAGTTCAGCGTGGTTTTGGATGTGATGCCACCCAGCATCATCAGGTACCGCTTCTCCTCAAGCAGACCACGGATCTGGGCTCCGATACTGGTAATGCTAACCAGGCCCTTATTATCACTATGTTTCCCTTTTTCCTCAACGCAACTCCCACGGATTTTTTTGAGGATGTCTTCGAGCATAACCACCGTAGAACTATCTGGTGACATGTTGTACCGGATTAGAGAGTCGAACACCTCCATGTCTTCGTCAAAAGAGATAAGCTTTCCAAGTGTTCTTTTCCCGACGCCACTCTCCCCGACGATAGAGATGAACATTAGCGGATTGATCCCATCGTCGTTGTCAGGACGAAGAATCATTTGCTTAAGGGTACCTACATCACTGCCAAAGGGCACGGCGTCCTGATAGTCATCCGCCCTGTTCAATAGTACTGTTATTAATAAGCACAAGCATTGATTGACTTTTTCAGAATTAAGGTTAGAAAGATTTCTCCATTAGGTTCATGGCAATTATTCTTCCAGTAATAAATCAAAGGGATGTAAATAAGACAAGAGATGTTTCCCTAGTATGTAATTTAGAGTTGTATAGGCATTCTAAACTAGAGTAGTCCAAGGGTTCGTTGGTCTTTCAGTATAGCTTGCAATGGTACTTGCAGGTCAGCAATGTACGTATATGTATAGCTTTTTTATAATGTCTATACATATATCATGGGATTTCTGAGTAGTACCATATAAATTTTCAAACTACTACCTCCTCCATTTCAAATTGTATTTCAAGTTTGGTCCTAAATCAAACTTCTCTAAGGTTTACTGAGTTTATGTATATAGACAAACACATTGACATTTACAATGCAATAGATTCATTATGGCCTCACATTTCATGACAGATCTAAAGAACTAGTTTAGTATTGTGGATATCCATATTTTTTTTTATAAAAGTAGACTTACAAAAAAAAACTAAAACTAAAACTATTTAAAAAATTAAAGTGACTATTAAAACTTCTTAAACAATACAGTATACAGGATTCGACGACCATAGAAACTAGGAGCACACCTGAGACAGCTCTAAAAAAGGTTGAAAATTTATGTTTTGCACACATATTTGTGGTGCTACAGGTTCACTCCTGTTGACGACCACAAATGGATGAAGGACAGTGTGATGATCGATAATGAAGGGGTCCTAAAACATATTTTGGATCATCATATTAGGACTTCGGAAGCAAAAGGGAAGATGAAGGCGTCCATCCCTGCACAACAGGCCTGGCCAGCTTCCCTAGCCGGCCAGGCTGGTTCTTGTGCTAGCCACTCATGCCCTGACGAGCCTCCTGCGCCTCCTCGACAAAGCTAGGCTGGCCTTGCTGTGTCCCTAGCCTCCCAGCAGGTTGGCCGCCCACCGAACTAGCGGGCTGGCTACTCCTGGCGCCGCCCAACCGGCCTGGCCAGTAGGACCCGGCCAGGCCGATTTCCCTACTGTTGCCTGTCTCAGGTCTCCCAAGTCCTGCACAAACCGGTCTAGCTAGTTCAGGCGTTCCAGTCCGACATAGATTCCTTTTGATCGGATTTTGGACTTATTTTTGCATAGGAAGCTTGAAGATTACAATTTGGACTCATTTTTTCTAATGAAATAAGACCACCCCTCTAAATATATCAGAGTATCATGGCTGATTGAAGGGTCCAGCACCCAATTGTCTTTTTTACATCTATTACCTAACTTTTACCCTTTTTCCAGCCTCCCTATCGTTTGTTGTGTCTCTCTGTGAGATTCATCGGTGTTCTAGGTAGCCTTGCTCTAGATCGGCCTAATCTCTCTAGATCGTCGATTCCAAGAATTTCTCGCTGCGAGTGATAGGTGAAATGTTCTTGTTTGGTTTTGCACTAGTAGAGAGCAGACTTTTGATCCGCAGCCGATTTCAGCTTTAGTACATGATTTTTTTGCGCCCGGGAAGAAAGATATCTTTAATCCCGGTTTTAAAGAACAGCCGGTATTAAATGTTTCTTCCCAACGGCTCCCAACGGCTAGATGCTCTGGAAGAGCTTTTAGTCCCGGTTGGGGTCAAGAACCGGGACTAAAAGTCAAGCTTTAGTCCCGGTTGAAGCTAAAAACCGGGACTAAAGCTTTAGTCACGGTTTGTGGCCAAAACCGTGACTAAACCTTGAGTTTTAGCCCGGGTTAGTATCCAAAACCGGGACTAATGTTCCTCCCTGTATTTGAACCTTCTTCTCCCCCGAGCCCGAGCCATTCAAGCTCAGTGTTCTTGCTCTCTCAAGCTCAGTTTCTTGCTCTCGCTGTTCTTGCTCTCGGTGTTCTTGCTTAAGGAGTCAAGCAGGGTTTGGAGCTCTGTCTACATTACTCCAAGTTCTGTTCTATGGTTGTAAAGGTTACTATCTTTATTCTCTCTTGTTTAGTTACTATCATATCTCAATTCTTGCCCTAGAAAAAATTGGATCGATATATATATATATATATATATATATATATATATATATATATATATATATATATATATATATATATGCATGCATGATTCTTCCTTCCATTTTTATGTGTCAAGCTCAAAATCACTTGATAGTTTGCATTTTTGGTTGAAGGAAGATTAAATGAGCCGGTATACATATTTCATTGCTAATATACATATCACACATTGGTTGTTCATATATTGGTTGAATATGTTTTAAATTTTAGGAATTTTTTAGTTTTACTTGTTAAAATACATTATTAGGAATTTAAGTGCTTTATAAATTTGAGTCTAGAGAGTAAAGACTAGATGACGAATGCTTCCGGGTCGTCGGCCTATCATCGGGTTCAAAAGAGGCTGAGACCAGACCTCCCTCTCATTGAGTGCGGCGAGTGCAAGAAAAAGAATGTGCTTAAGTTTCGAGCGAAGAAGGAGGGTCCCAACAAGGGACGCATCTTCTACAAGTGTCCGGATCGTAATGTGAGTTACTCCATCGCATTTGATGATTATATATAATAAATTATGTATTTTTTACTAAACTTATGTATTTTTTGTCTTAATTTCAGTGGGATGGCAGTGGATGTCCAGGGTGGTACTGGGAAGAAGAGTATGCCAAACACGTGTTTGGAACTCTTGTAGAGGCGGCTGCGGTGGGTGATGAGCTAGCTGATGAGGCACTGAGTCCGCGAACGAAGCCCATTGATGTTGAACAGACGAATGATTTGTCTGTTTTAGTTGAGATCGGCCGTGATATCCTTAGGCTATTGAAGTGTATTTTAGGTTTAATTAGTTTAGTGCTAGTTGTGACTGTCTACATTGCAGCGAGGCTTCCATAAATTAATGTCTAGTATTGTGATATATGTTCGTTTGTCTTGTAATGTAGATGAGTCGACATTGGATGTACAACACTGATCGTCGCTCCAAAGATTTCATTGAGGGCGTGCATATTTTCTTAAATGTGGCCGAGTCAGACAAGCGGGATGGATTCATGTACTGCCCATGTGCTGTATGTAAGAATTTGAAGGAATATTCTTACTCAAGGATTCTTCATTCTCACTTGTTCAAGTCGGGTTTCATGCCAAACTACGTCTGCTGGACCAAACACGGAAAAAGAGGTGTTATAATGGAAGAAGACGAAGAAGAACAATGGAACGATGGTGACACTATTGCTGACTATGGTATATTAAACAATGATATTCCAATGGAGGAAGTTGAAGAAGAGGTACCAGCACAAGATGATCCCGTTGATGATCTTTCTCAGGCTATTTGCGATGCAAAGAGAGAATGCGAAAGTGAAAAGGAGAAGATCAAATTCGAGCGTATGCTAGAGGATCACAAGAAGTTGCTATACCCAACTTGTGATGCAGGACAGAAAAAATTGGGTAGCACAATAGAGTTGTTGCAATGGAAGGCAAAGAATGGTGTATCCGACAAGGGATTTGGGGAGTTGCTTACAAAAATAAAGAAGATGCTTCCAAAGGATAACGAATTACCAGCCACTACCTATGAAGCCAAACAGGTTGTCTGCCCTCTGGGATTGGAAATCACAAAGATACATGCATGTCCTAATGATTGCATCCTCTACCGTGGCGAGGAGTACGAGAAGTTAGATTCTTGCCCGGTATGCCATGCATCACGGTATAAGATCAGGCGAGATGACTCTGGTGATGTTGAGGATGAAAGAACCAGAAAGAAAATCCCTACCAAGGTTATGTGGTATGCTCCTATAATACCACGCTTGAAACGTTTGTTCAGAAACAAAGAGCATGCAAAGTTAATGCGGTGGCACAAAGAAGACCGTAAGATAGACAATATGCTGAGACACCCGGCTGATGGGTCTCAATGGAGAGCAATCGATCGAGAATTCCCAGATTTTGCAGGCGACGCAAGAAACATAAGGTTTGCTTTAAGCACGGATGGTATGAATCCTTTCGGGGAGCAGAATAGTAGTCATAGCACTTGGCCTGTTACACTATGTATCTACAACCTACCTCCATGGTTATGCATGAAGAGAAAGTTCATTATGATGCCCGTGCTAATCCAAGGACCAAGGCAGCCTGGCAATGATATCGATGTGTACCTGAGGCCACTAATTGAAGAACTACTGCTTTTGTGGAACAAACCAGGTATACGTGTTTGGGATGAGCACAAACAGGAGCACTTTGACCTCCGTGCATTGTTGTTCGTAACAATCAATGATTGGCCTGCTCTAAGTAATCTTTCAGGACAGTCGAATAAGGGATATAATGCATGTGTGCACTGTTTCGCGGACATTAAAGGTATATTTTTGAAAAAATGTAGAAAGGTTGTCTACCTTGGGCATCGTCGATTCCTGCCTGCGAATCACCCTGTAAGAAAGAAAGGCAAGCATTTTAAAGGTATGGCAGACCACAAGTCCAAGCCTATCAACCGCACCGGTGAGGATGTACTCGATATGGTAAGGACGTGAAAGTAGTCTTCGGAAAGGGACCTGGCAGTGACCCCGTTTCGAACGACGCTAGCGGTCATGCACCTATGTGGAAGAAGAAGTCCATATTTTGGGAGCTACCATATTGGAAAGTCCTAGAGGTCCGCAATGCGATTGACGTGATGCACCTAACAAAGAATCTTTGTGTGAACCTACTTGGCTTCATGGGTGTGTACGGGAAGAGCAAGGACACACCTGAAGCACGAGAGGACCTCCAGCGTTTGAACGAGAAGACAGATGATGGACGCCAATACTTAGGACCTGCTAGTTACAGTCTTAGCAAAGAAGAGAAGGAGAGCCTGTTTGAATGCCTAGACAGCATCAAAGTACCATCCGGATACTTCTCAAATATAAAAGGTATAATAAACGTGCCAGAGAAGAAATTCCAAAACTTAAAGTCCCATGACTGCCACGTGCTCATGACACAATTGCTTCCAGTTGCATTAAGAGGAATTCTACCTCCAAATGTACGTCTAGACACCGTGAAGCTATGTGCATTCCTCAACTCAATTTCTCAGAAGGCAATCAATCCTCTAGATCTTGCTAAGCTATAGAATGACGTGGTTCAGTGTCTTGTCAGCTTCGAGTTGGTTTTCCCTCCATCCTTCTTCAATATCATGACGCACCTCCTAGTTCACCTGGTCAAGGAGATTATTATTCTGGGTCCTGTGTTCCTACACAACATGTTCCCCTTTGAGAGGTTTATGGGAGTCCTAAAGAAATACGTTCACAACCATGCTCGGCCAGAAGGAAGCATCGCGAAGGGCTACGAAACCGAGGAGATCATTGAGTTCTGTGTTGACTTTATTCCTGATCTAGACCCAATTGGTGTTCCAGAATCACGACATGAGGGGAGGCTAAGTGGAAAGGGGACACTAGGGAAGAAAACATATATCGGTCAGGGTGACGATTATTTCAATAAAGCGCACTACACAGTTCTGCAAAACTCCACCTTGGTGGAGCCATATATGGACAGACACAAGGAATTCCTACTATCACAGTTTCCAGGCAAGTCTGAAGCTTGGATTTCGCACCATCACATGGAATCTTTTAGCGGTTGGTTACGAAAAGAATGTCAGGGTGATGAGAGTATTCTGGAGCAACTGTGTTTGTTGGCTAGGCAACCATCATGGCATATCCTCACATACAATGGGTACGAGATAAATGGAAATACATTCTACATAGTAGCATAAGATAAAAGGAGCACCAACCAAAACAGTGGTATCCGCATAGATGCCACAGACCCGAACGGGACTAAGCAAACATACTATGGCCGCATAGAGGAGATATGGGAACTAGACTATGGACCTACTTTTAAAGTTCTTTTGTTCAAGTGCCAGTGGGTAAAGGTGTCCGGAGGCGGGGTAACAGTGGACAACCAGTATGGAATGACAATAGTGGACCTCAATTAGTGGGTTCAAAGACGAACCATTTGTGCTTGCCAAGAATGTCAATCAGGTATTCTATGTCAATGACATGTCTTCGAAACCGAAAAGAGGGAAAAACGATAAGAACCCATTTAGCAATGAGCCAAAATGTCATATAGTTCTTTCAGGAAAAAGAAACATTGTGAGAATTGAAGATAAGACATACACGCCAGAAGATTATGAGAAGGATGATCGAATCCCACCCTTCATGGTCAACAAAGACCCAAGCATCCTATTGAACAACGAAGACACCCCATGGCTGCGTCGATTATAATCAAGGGACATATATTTAAAAAAAGTTCACTATTGTGATTGCTTAGAGCGAATTGAGCTATTATGTAATAATTGTGAGACAGTAGATCCATGAATTTACGTTGAAATAAATTGAAAACAACTTTTCTGTCAAATACCAACCATTTTATTTATATTTGTTGAGCACTATATTTTTGCATTAATGAATTAATGATTATTACCGTATATTACTTTTAATATTTGTAAAGAAATCAAGAAATATAGGTAAAAGATTTTTCTTCAGTGTAGTATGCAGTAAAATAAAGCAGAAACCTTTTTTTAAATTTTTTTGTCAACATTTCCATTTACCATTGAATTATTAAGGTGTATAAGTATTATAAAGTAAGACAAAAAGAAATGGAGAAGTTGGCGGGAGATGAACAGAAATCTCACTTTTAGTCCCGGTTGTAGACTGCAACCGGGACTAAAGGTGGACCGAAATTTTCAGGCCCGCCAAAAACACACTTTTAGTCCCGGTTCCTACCAAGAACCGGGACTAAAAGTATGAGCTTTAGTCCCGGTTCCTGTTGGAACCGGGAATAAAAATTTTTGGTCCCGGTTTTGGATCAGACCCGGGACTAAAAGTCGCGACCTATATATTGAACGCTCGCCTTCAACCTCGATCCATCTCGGACTTCTTCGATTCATACTCCCTGTCCGCCGTTCGCCCTCGACACCGCCGCCGCCTCTCGGACCGCTGCAACCGACGCCAGCTGCCAGTGCCCCGCCGGCGCGATGCCCTCCCGCCCGCGCGCCACCCTGACCTGCTCGAGCTCGCTACCACCTCGCGCGGGATCTCGACGCCTGGCCTGCCACTGCCGCGCGCCCTACATCCGCCTCCTCGACCGCCGCGCGCGGCCTCCGTGTTGCCGGCCACCGCCGCGGACTGCCCCTCTGCGAGCCTCGACGCCGGCCGCCACGAGATCCGTCGCCGGCCCTCTCTCCTCTGCTCACCGCCGCCCTACATCGCCGAGGTAAGCAAAAGGTTTTTTTATTTAGTTAGTTTAGTTTTATTTTTAGTTAGTTAATTAATTTAGTTTAGTTTAGATAGTTTAATTAGTTAATTAGTTAGTTAGATATTATTAATTAGTTCTATTTAGTTTTAGTTCTATTTTTAGTTAGTTAGTTAGGTTAGTTAGTTAGGTTAGTTAGTTAGGTTAGTTAGTTTAGTTAGTTAGGTTAGTTAGTTTAGTTAGTTAGTTTTTTATTACTAATTATTAGTTTAGTTTAGTTTAATTAGTTAGGACCACATGCAAATTAGTTTAGTTTAGGTTAATATATTAGTAATTAATTAGTAAATTAGTTTTAGTTTAGTTTTTGCAGTTAGTTTGGTTATTAGCTTATACTAATTAATTGTATTATTAATTAGGTTTAGGGGGTTTAGGGCTAGGGTTTAGTGTTAGGGTTTAGTGTTAGGGTTGTTTAGGGCTAGTGTTAGGGTTCAGTGTTACGGCTAGGGTTTAGTGTAGGGTTTAGGGCTAGGGTTTAGTGTTAGGGTTTAGGCTTAGGGCTATGGTTTAATTAGTGTTAAGGCTAGGGTTTAGGTTTTCTGTCTCTTTTGTTCCACATGCAATATTAATATTAACAATTTTTCCCCTCTAGATGGCCGGAGAAAGAGGCAATATGGAACAAGAAATGATAGACATTATCAACACTGGCAGTCAACGCTAGCCGGAGGGAGAAGACGACGGGAGTCAGTATTTAGTGGATGATGGGAATGTGCAGCAAGACAATGTTGCAGATAATACTACTGGCGGGGTATTTGTTTATTGCGAACACATGATTACGAAATCATTATATGCGTGGTTACTGATACTTATTAAATATTTGTTTTTTAACTTAATTTTGTAGCCATCTGGAACGACGACATCTACGCGCAAGAGCAAAGGAGTCCGGGGCCCGAAGAAGCCATTAGAGGGTCGCTTTGTGATCACAGAGTTCAACACAGATACGGGCGAACCATTAGGACCACATGCGAAGAAATTCGTGAACCATTGTGGATACCTTGTAAGGGACAGGATCCCGATCAGTGCACGAGAATGGAAGGCAAAGCCTAGTGCTCCTGATGTCAGCTTTGTTTCTGATGTTGACAAGAATCTAGTGTGGAATGATATTCTTCAACATTTCACGCTAGAAACGGATAATTATCCAGAGTTCAACAGCGAAGACTTGAAGTCACTAGTTAGGCGCTGGGCAATAAAGAAGATGGCCACACAGTTTCAGAGTTGGAAGAAAAGTCTCTACAAGACATATGTGAAGGAGAACAAGACGCCAGATTTTGACCGAGCCACTGGTCCGATCACAAAGTGTAGGCCCTACTGGGATGAATTTGTACAATACAAGTTATCGGAAGAGGGTGAGACACGGGTCAGAAGGAACACTGAGAATGCTCGTAAAAAGGAATACCACCATCACTTGGGATCAGGTGTTTACCCTTCTGCCATTCCCAAGTGGGAAAAATTCGAAGCTGATATTTTAGCCAAGAGGCTCATACCAGAATCAGCTGCATGGCCTGTACGTGCGAAACAATGGTTTTTTGGTCATGGGGGAAGTCTTGACCTGCAGACCGGGAAGGTAGTTCATGGCCAGAAACTTGTAGACGCAGCAGAAAGATTGCAATATATTATGCACGCTAAAGAGAAAGGGGTATTTAGGCCGAAGAGAGAGAAGGACGAACTGACATATGCCATTGGTACCGCTGAGCACCCTGGCCGAACCAGAGGCTTGGGACCGGGTGTGACGTGGGAACATGGTTTCCCTGAGGACAAAGATAGCTACAGAAGCCGTCGAAGAAGGAAGGAAGAGGAGGCAGAGTGGATGCGCAAGTTAAAAGAATATGTTCTCGAGTCACGTGAAGCGCTACGTCAGTCTCATGAACGTGAGAAACAACTTGAAGAAAGAATGCAAGAGAAAATAGCAAGGCAGTTGGAATTAGCGTTGAGTAGACATACATCAGAAGGAGTTAGCCAACCAGAAAATCTTGCCAAAAGCTGTTGTGCTTTTACTGAGGTGCCAAATCAGCAAGATGACGGAGCGTTGCGCTTCCTCGTGGATGATATCACTAATCCACTTACACCGTGTGACCTGCACATTGCATAGGGGAACTCCACAGTCATGGTTGCTACCTGTATTGTAAACCCGGTAGAGCCGACCAAGACACCCACTATCCATGGGAGAAGAATACCACCTGGATATGCTAAGGTCTCGGTGGATAGAGTTACCAAAGGTTTTGGTAATGTGCCTCTTGAAATTGAAGGAGGTGATGGGGAGAAGACACTACGAGAAGCTGAGAAGACATTCATTGTATGGCGCAAGCGATACATTATTATTTCAGGGGCGCCACCGCCGCCTCGTCCTGAAGAACAGAAGCAAAGGCCAAGTCCAATAATCCATTCCCCAGACCATCAGAGTGCTCTGGGCTGCGAGTACGAAGATGTGTTTACACCAGACAGGGCGCCATCACCTCCACCAACAGCAAAGCCATCATCGCCGCCACGAGTTCCAACACCTCCCCCACCTACCAAGCCATCTACTAAGAGGCCTCCACCGCAGGTGGTGCAACCAACCTTGCCCGCAAAGAAGAAAGCCACCAGGCAAATAAAGCACCCCATTCCTCAGAAACTGCCCGGTGAAAAGACTAAAGAGGAGTTAGATGTTGCGGTGAAAAAACAAGTCGCAGATTTTTTTCACAAGAAAACCAAAGGAGACAGAAGAGATGAAGAAAAAGAATGCGCAACCGTACTACTATCTACCTCGCGATGCTTTAAGGCAGAAAATGATGGAGCATGAGAAGAAGTTGAGAGAAGCTAAGCAGCCCCTCTCACTATCGGACTATGACCGCTCTCTCACAAAGTCTATTGACAAACAGAAGAAGGCAGGGAAAGATGTTTCGTAACTCGGCAAACAAGACAAGCAATCAATCCCCCCGCTAATTGTTAGTGATCAGATACCGAATCAATATGGCTCATTTATGGACCGCATCCAGGTACCTAGTGAGGTCAATTTGAACGAGTTTGAAGCTTTCATGGCGGAAACTGGTATGAACCTTGCCCAAATGGTTGGATTGGAGCAAGTGGAGAAAGCGCAAGTAGTTGACGAGTGGAGGAAATATCAACATGGTCGGAGTCTATGGAATCCAAAAACCCTCAGTCAACTAGGTACGCAAATGTACTTGCTAAACAAGTGGTACCTTGGGGCATATACATGAGGTGAGTCTTGGATTTCTGTCCGAATTAGAAACCAACATTGGTTCCGTGGCGATGATATTATGTTTGCTGATTTTGCTGAATTACACCAACTATGCCACATAGACTCCCTCGACAAAACAATAATGAGCTGGTATTGTCTGTAAGTATACTTTCTTTCTGCAATTCAATTATCTCTCTCGCTCTCTATATATATGCAGGTATGAGATGTAAATGTGCAAACAGAGAGGGTCTAATGAAGTTGGTTTCATTGATCCACATATTGTATTCAAACACCCTAAACCCAACCCAACATGGAAAGAAGACAGAGAGAAGAATCTCCTGAAGTTCTTAGCAAAGCAACGTGGCAAGAAACAGATACTCTTCCCCTATAACTTTAACGATCATTGGATATTGATCGTCATCGATCTTCAACAAAGCCACATGGAGATCATAGATTCTATGAGAAAGAGCCTGAACCAAATCCAAGATATGATAGATATTTTTCAGAGGTAATTTATTTCTCCTTACCTTCTTCAATTGCAGTGTTTGGAAAATATTCACATCGATCATTGGATATTTTTATTTTGATTGGCAGTGTTTGGAAAAGATTCATTGAGAAATACGACCTCAAACATTGCAAAGCACCACTGACTATAATCCCACACATGGTAAGTATATTTACTTAGAGGCCATTCATGTTATATATGTATCTATATATATGTATTGTCCGGATCGGATGACAATCTTTTTTGTCTTATAAAGTGGGTTCTGCGGCAACAACCCGGGAATAACACTTGTGGATACTATGTCTGCAAGTTCATGAGGGTGTACTCAGTCAGAACTGACCGGGAGAAGCTAAAAGTACGTTAAATCGATCTCATATTAACTCACACAAATGCATACATACATACATATATATATATAATCATATATATTAATACCTTTTCCTTTGACTCTGTTTGAAGACTGATTATTTAAAGAAAAAGGTCCTGGTAAAAGATGAGCTCAAGGCAATTCAAGAGACCATAGCAGGGTTTCTTAATGATAAAGTTTTGAATTCCTCCGGAGAATTTTACAATGACCCCAATGAATCTTGGAAGCCGGGCAACGGTGGTGATGAAGATGACTGAAGGGCATATATATGTTGGAGTGAAAACTTTTGGAGAGGAAAATATTTGGAGTGAAAAAAGTGTTAAACTCTCTAGTATATATGTATATGTATATGTATGTATATATATGTAGTTTGTAATATATATATGTCTTATGTCGTATTGTGCCCTTTGTCAAAACCGATACACACACATATAATATATATATATATACATATATATATTTTACATATATATATATATATGTAAAATATATATGTATATATATATATGTAATATGTGTGTGTATATGTGTGTGTATAGATAATTTTAAATCGAAACCATAATTTAAAAACAAAACGAATAATGAACTGAAAAAACACAAAAAACAAAAAAAGGAAGGCTTTAGTCCCGGTTGTTTATACAAACCGGGACTAAAA
Organism: Eremochloa ophiuroides; assembly: GCA_038502445.1. Classification (NCBI taxonomy): domain Eukaryota; kingdom Viridiplantae; phylum Streptophyta; class Magnoliopsida; order Poales; family Poaceae; genus Eremochloa; species Eremochloa ophiuroides. The sequence continues at coordinate 106,104,973 of JAHLJS010000003.1, forward strand.
GGTTCCACAGACCCGAGGACACGTGGTCTGGGCTGCAGACCTTTTAGTCCTGGTTTGTGTTTCAAACCGGGACTAAAGGTCCACTTTTGATCCCGGTTCTAGACCCGGGATTAAAAGGGGTGACATTTACTCCCGGAAGCTTGTTCCCGGTTGGAAAACCGGGGCTAAAGGGGTTTCCCAACCGGGAACAAAGCCCATTTCTGTACCAGTGTTGGTAATTTAGTGACAACTTAGATGAACTAATATGTGTCTGAGTGTTGATTACAGAGGAGATTAGTCCACAGGTACATGCGTGTGAGCATCTATGACATGGAGGTGAAAATAGCTTAGAGATGATGCTTAGCTCACATATGTGATGAAAGAGAAGCTTAACGCATGAGACATAACATGGAGTCACATGGCTAGTGGAGAAAATCAAGACAAGGCTTGGCGTCGACGGACCGGTTGCAAGTGTGAAGGGCAAGCTACTGGGTTTGGCGCCGATAGACCAACACAACGGTGAAGAGCAAACAAGTCGAGGATCGATGGACCAAAAGCCACGTGATAATATGAAGTAGATCATATCATTCATGAGGTGTTGGTGCATGTATTGCACCGGCATTGATGGTGTTAGAGACGGTGATGAATACGATGATGAGATGGAAAGCACAAGAAGGTATAACCTGGGGCATTTTTATTTCACCGGTCTAAGGTTGAGTAGAAAAGTACTTAACCGGATTTAGGATAGATGGCCGTACTACCAAGAGTGACAAACTTGTTTGCATATCGGTCATCTAGTGCCACTTGACCGATTGAACTTTGCATGAGTTGGTAGGATCGAGTGGCGCGGTGAAGTGAGTGAAAATCCTTTGTGAAAATATTTGTGAAAAGCTAACATACAAGCACATGAGGTTGTACACTTGGTGGTGTTAGCATATTTGCCAAAAGAAGATGAAGGTTGAGAGGGTTTGGGTTCTCTCGCAAGCTCGGCAGGATTCGACGATTTCCAGTGATATCACTGTGGACAAACACGCACCAAACGCTGGCTCTGAGAGCACCAGACGCTGGCTCGGAGCGTCCGGTGAAGAAGGCCGAGAGCAGCATGTTGAGGAAGCTGCACCGAACGCTGGTTCATAGGCACCGGACCAGAGGAGCACGCTGTGCGCGTGTCCGGTGGCGTTGATGTGGCAGCACGTGGGAACTCGATGGAGCACCGGACGTGAGCATTCGTCCAATGTCAGAGTGGAGCTCTCGGGTGCTCTCTGAAACCGCACCAGACGCACGGCGCGGTGCGTCCGGTGAGAGCACCAGAGCGTTCAGTGACCCGATGAATTTGGCGCACAACGACTCTTTCAAACGGCTAGTACACGTGGCGCGCAGCGTTACGCCAGACGCTAAGCACCGGACGCGTTCGGTGCACTTATCTGAGCGTCCAATGATCCCGATTTCTGCCCAATGAAGGGGTAACGGCTATTTCAGCTGTTGGGGCTATAAATAGCGGGTGTGGCCGGCTTGGCCAAGTATCCAGCACCCTTGGAACTGTGTGTCCATGTTAGGGAGTGCTTGGAGTGCCTCTAACTTAGCAGTGTGCATAGTGAACATCTGATCGATTGCTAGTGAGCGATTCTAGTGTTAGTGCATAGTGAGATTGCATTGAGTGGCACTAGGTGTGCGAGTTGCAAGCCGGTGGTGCTTATTACTCTTGAAGGTCGCCATCTCCTAGACGGCTTGGTGGTAGAGGCTCCATGGAAGCAAGCAAGGAGTTGTGCTTAGCTCTGGAGAAGATTGTGAGGGGTTAGAGCTCACCCTGCGGGAGAACGCGAAGAGCATCGCTAGTAGAGCGAGATGTGAAGAGCGATAAGTGGTCCGACCGGATCAAAGAGTAAGTGCTTGCGGGCGCCCCACGTAGGGTTGGTGACTTGTGGTGGGTCACCTCTTGCTAGAAGATTGGTGGTAACCTTGGAGCTTGTCTCACGGAGGACTAGTTTGTGGCGACAAGTTAACCTCTAGGCAAAAATCACCGCGCGTCAACATCTTCCCATCCTTCATGGTGGTTTGCTCCTTGTTACACAAGTTATTTATATTGTTCATACTTTAGCTGTGTAGTTGTTGTTGCTCTTGTGAGATCGGCTAGCTTGTGTAGCTTGCCACTCACCTTCTTAGCTTGTCTAACTTAGGAGTAGTGTCTTGCTTAGTTTATGTAGCTATGCAAATTGTGCTCCTTGAATTAGGATTGTGTATCCTTGTCATTGAGCATTTAGTGGGCTTACGTGCTTAGTGCTATTTTGATTACTAGTTGTTAGGAGCTCCCTCGTGTTTGAAGTACTAGTGCTTAGATTTGTGTGACCTTGCGATAGAATTTTTAGGGAAGCTTAAGCTAGGCTAGCACCTTTGTTTCTCGCATAGGATCTTTGACAATGTGCTTAGAGTCTAGTTAGAGGGGTGAATCATTGGTAGAACCGATTAGGTTTTTATTCCGCTGTGATTAGATTTCAAAAAGGATTATTCACCCCCCTCTAGTCCGCCGTCTCGACCAAACTATAGGTTCATTGCCCTTATTGTTGTGTGATTTGGATCTCAATCCTATGCCAACACATCCCTCTTTTAAAAAAAAAAATGATGTTTTGCACACTTATTCACAATTTAAAATGTAACTGTAGTAATTTTGGGAAAAAAAAACCAACCACTGTTATCATTTTTAGCATTTGCTTGGATGCAGAAATTAGATGCGTATAATTTTTTACGATGTAACAGTTTTATTAGGTTTTAGAAATTCACATAATGTTAAATACAATTGAGCGTAGGGAGAAGAAAGATGAGTATAACCCCAAAAAAAAAAGGATTCTACAAATAGTTGCATACCATGCTGCAAACGCTGTCGTTGAAGATGTCAATGGCACAAATGGTATATGCTCAATCTTGTATTCCTTTTGGATCGCCATGATTTGGTCGAGCCTTCTCTTGATTTTGTTAATCTTACTAGACAACTTATGGCGAACAAAAACTTGGGTACCGAACCCCAGCAAGTATCTTGGCCACATTTTCCAGTCTAGGTGACCCTGTTTTCTTAGGACAACCTGATATAGAAAATTCATGAGTTACAAGTTTTTGTGAACCACTGAAACCATAATATACTACTTAGTTAAACTTTAATGGTTGAAGAAACGATCAAGATTATTAGTCATGGAGCCAAACTATCCATGATATGTCTTCTTGTTTGTTTGTTTGTTTTTTTTTGGACCTAGAGTTGGCTTATGAGTTTTCAACTTCGATAATTTTGTTTAATGAGCAACTCCCAGAGTTTGGCAAAAGGGTTTGGCATCTTCAAAATTTTGGCAAAACAAGAAAAATCCTTCTCCAATAGTTTGGCAAAAGGGTTTGGCATTTTTGCCAAATTGGCAAATCGGGGTCCTTTGCGCACATATATGCGCGTGCGTACTCCTCCGCGCATCGCACTTTCGTCGGGCGCCGCCGCTTCTTCCCGCGGGCGCGAAGGCCTTCCCGCGCTCCCTCCAGTCGACGCCGCTCCTTTTCTTCTTGTCGCGAGGCCGCCGAGTCGACTTCCAGGAAGACGATCAACGACGCTGGCGGCTCGTAGGGTTGACGTATGTACTCATCTCGGTTAACCCTGGCTTTGGAGATTGTTGGCCGACGTGCTACGATAGATTGGATAGGGTTCTCATCCATAGAGTTCGTGGAGTTGGACACCGGCTGTGATCGTTGCCGCCTCCGACGTGCTGCTGATCGCCTGGTGCTGATTGCCTGGCACCTCACCGCCGTGATCTGCCGCTGTGATCTAGAAACCAAACCGCGAGAAGCACGACACGATGGGAATGAGTACGCGGGAATACCAGAATCGCGCCACGCGGGAATGAAGTCAGCGGAAGGAGCAGAATCGCGCCAAAAAACGAATTTGTGGGACCAAATTTTCATTTGCCAAGTTAAATATGCCAAACTATTGGAGATTGTCTCTTTTTTCCTTTCCCATATCATTTTGGGAGTTGGCAAAAACCAAGGTTTGGGAAACAAAATTTGCCACTCTTTTGGAGATGCTATAATGGGGTCCAAGTTTTCCCTTCTAGAGTTCGACAGTTTTCATTGCCATTTTTTGCCTTCCCAATATTTGGCAAAATATACCAACCCAATTTAGCATAATTGGATTTTTACAAAAAAAATTTGGCATACCATAGTATGACTTGCCACACACACACCTGGTCTGCGCCTTCGCCTTGCCTGGTCGAGCTCAACAGTCCTATTTCCAATTTGCCTCTTGTGCACTTTAGCAAAGGTAGCAGTGAGCAAGGTGATATTTCTCAACAATCAAACAGGCTAGTTGCTTGGCTTCCTAGATTCAGCAAGACAGCTCTGTAACGAGTGAACAAACCAAGCACGCCAGTAGACATGCTCAAGTGGTCAACTATAGCTCTACAATCCCTTTTCCAAACCTGACTAGCGGTCCCCTATGGTCCTCAACCATATATCGTACCTTCGGGTGCACTGGTGTGCCATGTTTAGGTAGATACGGCTGTGCGCCTATGGAGACACGGAGGTGGAGGTGGTGGATCAGGGCATCTTATGCCAGATCTGAAGAAGAAGCTCGGATTATGGGCGGTTGTGGTCGAGGGCGACGGCGGTGGCAGAGTTGAACGATGGAGGAAGAGGAGAAAGCGTAGCCTGCGCACGGGCCTTATTTCTTTGTCGATATATTTTTTTTTGTAACGAATGCTATGCCATTTTCGAGAGATACAAACGCTGCCACCAAATAATTAACAAGTATATTATACATCATAATAAGAGAAGGCACCTCGTAGAGGAATCTGTCGAGCGCGTCCTCAGCTTGGAAGGCGACGTCGCGCGTCTGGCGCACCCACACGACGCTGAGCCCGTCGGTGCCGGCCCGGCGTTTGCGGTCGGCGTCGCGGATGAAGGCCTGCAGCCACTCCAGCCGGTCCCGCAGCAGCATCATGCCATCGCCCACCTCAATCAACGCATTGGCTTCACTCAGTGCGAGTGAACCCAACTTGGAGAGCACCGCGAAGATCGCCGTTTCCGCCATCCTAGACGACGGATCTTTGTTACTCCCTTAACTTCTCTCTTCTTCTTAATTTCCGTGGCTAACCAAGTGCTCGATCTAAGCTAGAAGAAAGCTAGCTAGTTCCTTTGAACCATAGTATGCTCAGTGCATCATTCAATTGCATGTATAGCTACTCCTATTCTACTCCTACTCTAGCATATTTGAGCGAAGACCTGGAGTTCCACTAGCATGTACAACCTGCTCTAGTATATTAGATGACCTTGACTAGAACAGTGGAGCTAGTGACTCGCGCACATTGTGTACAGATGCAACGTGAACACTGTTTAGTATTAGCCCGCCTCTATATAAAAATTAATAGATGCAGTCAAAGAACTAAAATCCATCTAGACTTTAAATATGATGCTATTGTCGGGTACTTAAATTAGGGTACCCTATTTAGAAACAAAAACACCTAACCCCGATGCTAAGTTCGAACTCTACCAAACAAATCTCCGCCTCGGCCGATATCCACAAGCAAGGCACGGGCGCAGGCCAACCCTTGGAGCTATTCTCCGACTCGCCCGAGGCTTCCGGAAAAGGCACGGGCAAGCGCATACTGCTCGGGGCTATTCTCCAATTCGTCCGAGGCCCCGAGGCAAAGGTTCGGGAAGCGATCCGCCCTCGAGCGACAATTTCCGCCTCGCCCGAGCCCCTCGGGTGACGTCATCGTTATCCGCTGCGCCCGAGGGCCTCCCTGGTACCCCTCTGGCTAACCCGCATGCATGTGTTGTTCCGTCAGGCGGTCCCACAAGGACGTTTCTGCCTGCGAGCGCACGTACCCGTACGAACAGGGATGATGCCACGGAAAGGTCTCACAAAAGGCTCAGCAATCCGTCACCCATAACCACACGGGAACGGGGTTACTGGCTCCTGTGCTGCCTAACCCCACTCTTTCTGTGCACTGCGGTGAAAGACGACATGACGTGAGTTGACGGCCGTCGTCTCCCAGCTCCTAACAGGGCAAGATCACCGGTCCCTGTTCCACCCACTCTCTCTCTCTCTCTCTCTCTACGCAGATCAAAGCGCTCAGGCTCTCCATCCTTCGTTTGTCAACGCCTACAGGGACAAGTACGCCCAGGCACTCCGCGAACAGCACCCGAAGGACGAAGCCCATCCCTCTACATCACCGAGCCATACCTACGGAGGACAACGACAGTCCGAGACCTCGAGCTCTCTCCTCACGTACACCTGCGTCGTATTTTACACCATCTAACACTATATCACCTTTATAATTATAAAAGGGATGCAGGGACCACTCCTAGGCATGAGACAACCACGAGTTCACCAAATCACCTCGCACAAGACAAACAACGAAAACACGAGCCTGCGCTCACACCCCTCTCACAGAGACTTGGGGGCTCCTCCCTCTCTCGCCTAGTTTGTAACCCCTACCGCAAGCACTCCGATGCAAGATAATACAAGACTCCGCTCGCACTGGACGTAGGGCAATCCGTTGCCTGAACCAGTATACATCCTTGTGTCCATCTTTCACAACCATCGGGACTTAGGCACGCAAATACAAATTTACTAGCCGGTGTTAGGGCCCCTAGTCTTACTGCCAACAGTTGGCGCGCCAGGTAGGGGAGTTCTGCGTGTCACGATCACATTTCATACAAGTTCCGGATGGCTAACCACCAAACCCCGCTCCCTCTCGGCACAGCATTTTGGTTTGGGAGCCTGGAGTTCATGCCCCTGGGTTACGACTATGACATGCTCCTCCTTCCACCTAGGGCTCCGCTGCGCGATGAGTCCCCTCTGGGCCGCCGAGGGCCTAGAGGAGGCTCTAACCATCACCCCTGCCGTGTTCGGTAGGTGTGGCGCAGGCGGAAGAGCCCCAGCCCCTCTGCAAGGGCTGGGAGCAATCCCCCAAGCTCTGCCAGACCACCTCGTTTGGCCGCCAGAGTCAACTCCCTCGCGGGGGTGATGTCCGGCCTCAGCCTGTCCGCCGGCAAGGCACAGCCGATGAAGGTCCCTTCATCGTCATCAAGCTTCTTCACCCCAGAGTTGACAGGCTAGCCAACGAGAAGGACGAAGTCTACACCAGCGCTCGGAACATCTAGCAGCTATGTCACTTTTCGTAAGCTCTTTGTACGTATTTTTATCTCGGAATCAATAAAAAAGTGTTCTTTACTTATCGATGATTTTGAGATTCAATCCGAACCCACCCACGGGATTGGACACGCTCCGCTCTTACTTTACGAAACCGTGTGAGACTCGACCCTACCCTCAGTAGAGCAAGCCTCCCTCAGGGGGCTAGGAAGGGGGAACCCCCTGACATCTCCGTAACTTTTTCTTTTTTCGATCACTCTTTCGAAAAATCCCGCGCCGCACTCCTTCTCGCACTCTAGCAAAACTTGCGAAATCCGAAAAAGCAAAAGAACACTCTTAGGGCAGGGCCGGCTAAGCCGCGAGATCACCTACGCTTCTGGGCTACGGTACCTCCACTCACCACCCTCCGCCCAAGAGGCGACTGGAGCTTCGGAAAGATTTCGCGAGACATTGCTTAAGTGCGGGGTGCGAGACGGGCGCTCGGGTAATTCAGTAAAAAATGATCACGCGCAAACCCCCCCCCCCCCCGACGGCCAGCTTCTTTTTTCGATCGTTTTTTGAAAAGTCCCGTGTCCAAGCCTCTCCCGCGCTCTGGTAAAACTCACGAAATCCGAAGAAGCAAAAGAACACCTTTAGGGCAGGGCCGGCCGATCTGCGAAATCGCCTACGCCTATGGGCTACAATACCTCCAATCACCACCCTCTACCCGAGGGGCGACTTGCGCTCCGGAAAGACTTTGCGAAATTCTACATAAGTATGGGACGAGGGACGGACAACGTCTTTTTTTTTCAATCGCCCGTGTCCAAGCCTCTCCAGCGTTCTGGAAAAAACTCGCGAGATCCGAACAAGCAAAAGAACACCCTTAAGGTAGGGCCGACCGAGCCACGAGATCGCCTACGCCTATGGGCTCACCACCCTTCGACCGAGGGGTGACTTGCGCTTTGGGGCAATCTCACGGAATTTTTCCTAAGAATGGGACGAGGGTTGGATGCCCAGGAAACGTTGTAAAAAACGATCTCACTTCTTCTGAGTCACTTAGCAGTGTGGGCATGGCAACAACGGGAATTCCTAGGGATGGACTAACGCTGCACAGGCTCTGCCTATGCCGCCGAGGCTATGGTACCCTAAAAAACGCTAAGTCTCCGAGGTCAGACCGTATGCCAAAAAGCACCACCTAGCTCTGGAACTCGAGAGGAAGAAAATAAACGTGCATAGGCGATATATGTTCATGAAGGCCTCGAAGAGCCGCATGTTTATTTACAAAAATTCTAAACGTTTATACGAGCACTCTGGCCTAGATTTATTGTTCAAAGGTCCAAGGGAGGGGGTACGACTTCCTCCTCAAAGAGTGCGGCTAAGGCAGTGCCCGGTGCGTCAATCTCCTCGTCGAGCTCCATGGCTCAACAGGCTGCTGCATGGCAACGATGGAGGCTATGGCGGCGCGACCACAACTCTGGTTGGAACTCCCAACTCAGGTTGGAAGTCCCAACACAGGTCGGAAGTCTGATCGGAATCATTACAGATAGCGAACAAAATCCTCCGCATTAAAATTCTTTTCCCGGTGAAGGAACATTTAGGCATGGTTGCCCGTTACGGTCCAAGGGTTCGTAGACTGGCCCGACACGGGTTCGACAGTCGCCATAGGAGATAGAGTCAGGGATGGCAACGGATGGACCCACTAGCGGCCGAAACCCCTGCACCCGAGTGCTCGGGGCATCCCAAGCCATGTCCGAGTCCCAGCAGGGTATTGACCAGTAGAATTCTTCGAAGGGAGGCACCGAACCCTCAGAACCAATCGAACGGATCTGAGATCATTGGACGACCCTCGGGAACTTTGGAGTGCGTCACTATGACCACTAGCCGACCCCTAACAAATGAGTGCGTCACTGTGATGAAGGAGAGGAGGAAGAAGATGTGCGTGCTGCTCTACTAAATCTTGTGCGCGCACGCTGTAGTGGAGTCCTTAATTGAAACATATCAGTCCGCAGAAGCAAACATATATGTCCACTTTTGAGGTTAACCCATTTGAAAAGACGATCCATAGGATGAATGTTTTCTTTACCTTACGGGATTGATGATGTTCTAGTTGTTGAGTGTATTTTCCTTCCCATTCACTGTCTCAGGAACATATTATTTTCCTTCCCATCGACGTAATGAATGCTTCTACGCCGTATTGTACGTACATCATGTGCACACCAGTAAAAGAGCTAACCACATTCACACGCCATTGTGTCGTCAATTTGTTTGCTCTGCCGAGCGCAACATTGTCAGTCATCCTTGTTCACACGAGGTTTCACAACTCGAAGCCATTAATTATTGGACAGCGCACCATTCATCCTAACAGGACAACATTGTCAGTCATCCTAACAGGTCATCACAGTGCCAGCCAAGCGAGGTGAGTCGGTGCTGATTTTATATGTGACAAAAATACTATACCGTGACTGGAAATAATGTAGTTTTATACTCCACCAGCTTATTGTATGACGATGACTAGAACTAGAGCGCGAGCATGTGGCAGATATTAGCATCTACAACTAATCCAGCTAATTGTATGACGATGACTAGAACTAGAACGCGAGCATGTGGTAGATGATTAGCATCTACAGCTAATCTAGATTATTGTATGACGATGACTACAACTAGAACGTGAGCATTTGTAGTTTTGTACGCATGTGGATCCGCATACCATGGTTGTTGAACATTCTACCCCCCACCCACCCACCCATGTGGATCCGCATGCCATGGTTGTTGAACATTCTACTCCCCCCCCCTCCCCCCCGACGACTAACCAAGTCTTCGCTGTCCACTTAGAATCAGGATCAAGTGTTCATTCTCCGCTTAGGATCACGATCTATTTTAGGGTTAATTATTAGTTTGACTAAAAATAATTTAAATTAGTTGGGTTGATCAGCTAGTTGGCTAGCATAGTTAAAAAATTAGACCAACTGCCTCCATTTAAACGAGGTAGGGCTAATTTTAATTAGGCTACTATCAAAAGAGAGAGAGTTTCGTGACGTTGTTTTCAAAACTACTAAATAATGTAATAGAAAATGAAACGTCGATGAAACATCTACCTCAATGTAAAGTTCCATTCTATAGTTTTACAAACATTTGATTCCACGATTTGTATAGAGTTGGTAATCATGTCGCACTGCATCTTAGTTTAGCCTATACATGACCACTAATATTCATAGCTAGATGAGCTCATCACTTGCTAAGGGCTTAGCTCCAATAGTGGTTAAAACAGCTCGCTTGTAGTACATTTTATTTGGTAAGGAGAATATAACAATAATGGGACCTAGCAAGGGTCATACTTAAGGTGTAACCACTTTTTATTCATATCCTAGAATATAAGGCGTGCTCTCTCTAAATGCACGTACATCGATACAGTAATACTAGTGCTCAAAGAGGGAATTAAATATGTTTCTTAGTCTTTGCGCCAGATGTGATTACGACTTATATCCTGAGATAGAGGGAGTATATGATTTTGGTAGTTAATTGACAATTTGATCAAATGGACTAATGTGATTTGTTAGTACATAAGGTTTTAGCTCATTTCGATGCAAGGATATCTTGGACAAAGGAAACATGAAGATAATGTGATCAGCACCTCAAGGAACACCATGGAGCAGCATTAAACACCTAAGAAGGCATGCAAGAAGTCTAAGGGGCTGTTTAGTTAGAGAAAAATTTTGGGTTTTGGTACTATAGAACTTTCGTTTGTATATGACAACTTTTGTCCAACCATGGACTAACTAGATTTAAAAGATTCGTCTCGACATGTACAGACAAACTGTGTAATTAGTTATTTTTTACCTACATTTAATGCTCCATGTATGTACCGTAAAATTGATGTGATGGAGAATCTTGAAAAAAATTTTTGGAGAAATTTAGAAATTAAACGCCCCCTAAGACATTAAGAAGTTCAAGCCAGAAGAAAACACGCGAAAGCCCAGAAGAAAACACGCGAAGAAATAAGTCAAAACCGCACTAAATACCTTCACCAAAAAGGTACGGTGGTCCTGAGGCCGAGCGCTGGTGTATAGGGTGTGCAACACAAAAGGGGTGTTTAGTTCGCGCGAATAAAGTTTTTTTACTATAGTATACTCCCTTTGTCCCACTGTCTATGTTGTCCTAGCTGGTGGATGCATTCAACCGAGACCTTCTGCATATACAAAGAAGAAACGTTCAGGTACACAATGCATGCGCTCAATATAGACATCTGAATTCTACTCCCCAGCGACCGTCCGCGCGGGACGGAAGGAGTATGTGCTAACTTTAGTAATAAGTGTCCAATCACGTTCTTATTAGACGACTCAAAAAATTCATCTCTCAATTTACATATAAGCTGTGTAATTAGTTTCTTTTTAATCTACATTTAATATTCTATATATGTGTCTAAACATTTAATGTGAGGGGGTATAAAGTTTTTTAGGTGTAACTAAACACCCCAAAGAAGCAAAGCAGCTGCCTCATAGTCACCACCCACCAGAATTCTCTAGTACCCAAGAGAGATGAGCACCAAAGTTTGGGGACGGACTACAATATTTCTACAGAATACTGGTAGAGAAATGTTTTTTTTTCTGATTCCTACCCCCTTCGTCCGGATTTTCTCAACTGGGGGTAGGGATCCCCGGAATAAAGATTGGAATAACCAGGATAAAAGTCTTCCAAGACTTAAAAAATGTATTTCATCCACTGTGCCCCTTGAGATCCGAATCCAATACTTTATGTATGGCCTCGCACACAGATTACCACCTCACTAACACAGCACATGTAACTTGAGATATAATATTTTCCATTTGAACTAACCTATGCTCAAGACCTCATGCATGGCCTCGTATGCAGCTTACCACCCCACCTACACAGTACATGTAACTTTAGATAGGATGTTTTTCTTTTGAACTAACCCGTAGATGACCCTTTAATCTGGGTTAGTGTTATCAACTGGGACTAAAAGGTCCAACCATTTGATCCAGGTTGGTAACACGAACTGAGACTAGTGTAAACTTTTCAATCTTAGTTGGTGTTATCAATCGGAACTTAATGTCCTATGACAACTCATAAAAGTGAGAACCAGGACTAATACCCACATTAGTTCCGGTTCTAACTCTTGCAGAGACTAATGTGTTGAATCTTGCTTAAGCAAAAGTCTGTTCTCACCTACATCAGAAAACTCCGGTGGTACAAAGGAGTCAGTCACCGGGTAGCGTTCGGAGGCTCTGCTGAAAGGTTTAGAGGGCACAAGATTTCTTCGGTGATCACTGGAGAAAAGGCGAAACGGCGGACAACGGTAGATATTGTCATATGCTGATGTGGTGTTGAGTTGCTAGAATGATATGCTAATTCAGACATCCATTTGTTTGATTTCCATATCTGATTCTCTTGAACGATTGCAAAACTTGGAGCATGTCAGGGCCAGCCTGTTCGTTTGGGCTGAAAATACGCGCTAATTTTGACTGGTGCTGATTTGTTGTGAGAGAAAAATACTGTTTCATGGCTGAAAGTAAGCGCTGATAGGTCAAACGAATAGGTTTGTGCCGCTTCGCATCTCAAATTTACAAATGGAGGAATAGAAAGCAGAGAAGAACAGAAAACATGAGGCGAAGCAGATGACGGCTGCGCACTGGGGTGGGAGAGGAAGCAGAGGATGGCGGTGCATCAGGGGCAGCGACATCCACGACGGGGATGCCTGCCGGCGATGCCCGTGCCTGGTGGTGCCTGTGCCAGGGAGGCGATGGAGGATCGAGCGATGTGTTGAGCAGGGGAAGCAGGGGAAGAGCGAGGCAGACGACGACGATGGATCGAGCGGAGGCCTGGCGAAAAGTTGGGGCAACGGCAAGCGGATAATGGAGGTCGCGAGAGGACAAGGAGCAGAGTGGTGAGGCCTCGACCGAGCAGATGAACGCCACGTGTTAGATCAAACCGCCAGAATTTCAGTTGTTGGATGTACACAAATCAACCGGTTGAGAGTTAGCAATTCTAAAAAGAGAATTGCTATACGGTACCTTCAAATGACTGTTAGCCATTCATTTAATTTGATCGAATGGTCACGATCTGATAGGAGGTACTTAAATATATTTATTTATTTATTTTATAAAATATGATAAAAATGAATATTTAGAAATGAAAAAAAATAGATTGGATTGCATGCACCGTGTAGATTTGGTTGCATGCACCTCAGGACGCTGCACGCGTGCGTGAGTGGCTGGATGAGTGTGCGTGTGTGGAGTTTATGCGTGTGTTCTTGATAGTTTGCGTGTATGAATAATAGTGGTGATTTTATTTTTAATTTACAACGAAATTTTGTAACTAGTCTCTCTCTCATGCTAGCTCTAAATATGGTGATTCTTTTTCGTAAATGTTTCTAAAATCATGCTCTATCAATTTATAGCATTCTTTTTTCATTAGACTTTGTTCTATCATTTGAAAATTTGAATTTCAAAAAATAGCAACTTGAAACAACATTTTGAAGGTGTACATGACATCGGCTGGAAAAATCACAAACATAAAAGTTGTATAATTGATCAAAATCTATAACTTTTATTTTGGCTGTCTGTTCATCCGACAAACAGATAGTAATATTGTTCATAATTTTTAAAGCTCTCGCTAGTAGTCTCATAAACTATAAAGGAGAATATAAAATTTATGAACAATGTTACTCTCACTTTGTCGAACGATCAAATGACCAAAATAAAAGTTGTAGATTTTGATGAGTTGTACGACTTTTATGTACACAACTTTTTTGAACAAAAATAATTTAGCCTTTGAGAATTTTGTTTGAAGTTGCCATGATTCCAGGAGAAGCCAGGGAAAAATATCTTTTTTCATATTTATTAATTTATTATGTAATTTGAAAAATCCTAATATTCAACGGTCCAAATTTATTTGATATATTACCTCCTAAGAGGTAAGATTTGTACCTTAACATTGCCCTTCTTAAAAAAAAAATCACCATAATATTTTGCTCTTCCTTGCGCCGTTCATAGTACGGTAACCAACGGTCATGACTTTGGTCGAGGATAACAAAGCTATTTTCTCAATTTGATTCCTACGGATGACCTAACTACCATCTCATATTGTGCTTCCATTTTTTTTTTTTTTTGACAATGAGAAATTTCGCAATATTATTGTAAACAAATACACCCACTTTAAACGCAGAAAATGAAAGGTCATCAATTGGATGCGAAGAACTCTATGACGCAGGATTCTATGACTCGAGACGCCTCAATCATTTGATGTTTGCATCATCCATAAAAGCTACAACAGAGTCTAGAAATGAAGCCAGTACATCCCTCTGAATGTAACATGGAAAAACGTTTTCGGGTGACATTTATTAAACATTGTATCATTCCTTATCAGTCAAATTGCCTAGCAAAGAATTATAGCCCCAGTCAATAATTAGGTTATGTTATAGTTTTTGTTCCCTCAACTTTGAACTGATGGTAAGAATCTTGAGGTGGCTTGATTCCAAACACATCGTTGACTGCACACTAAAGGAAACACGCATAATGGCATTCAAAGAACAAATGTTGAATTTTTTTTTAAAAAAAAGCAACAAACCTCACTAGCATTCGAGTTCCTCCGGGGCAGATTGTCTTTGGTGAGAACCACTTCCCTTTTTAAAGACCACATGGACATTTTTATCTTGAGAGTGATTTGCAAGTGCCATATTTCTTGTGTAATCTTTATGCCGTTATTGATAAGATGACGCTACATAGATCTAACCGAGAAACATCTGTTTTTACGTAAACTGCACCCAAACAAATCCAAACTTTCCAAACAGTGGTTTAAATTTAATTTGTTCTGAAATTTCAGAAGGGCTTGGTGATGGGGGATGTGACCCTAAGTGTCTACAAACCCCTGTATCACAATTGAAAGGTACACGGAGAGGTAACCGCCCTAGTAAGAAGAAAACTAAGAATTTTTCAAGATGAAAGGCATTTTTTAGATTTGTAACGGGTTCCTGATCCTAAGAAATATAGATTTTTGTCGGATCTAACAAAAGAAAACAACTTAGATTTCATTGCCTTATCAGAAACAGGTAGAGCCAATTTTCCGCAATCCACCTTGAATAATATTTGCGCAGGCAGAGATTTTCTTTGGCATTGCATGGCTCCGAGAGGCAGGTCTGGTGGCATGATTCTAGGCATAAATTTATTATCTTTTGACATAGGAGAAATTGAGGAAGGGGATTTTTTTATACGCTTCAAAGTTAGGCATAGAGAAGTTGATTTTAAATTCAACCTGATTTCGGTTTATGGCCCAGCACAGATGGACAAAAATCAGAATTGTTGTCCGAAGTAGTAAGGGTATGTTCAAAATAAACCTTACCTATTGTTATAGGTGGTGACTTTAACATTATCAGGAGACTAGATGAGAAAAATAATGACATTTACAATGATAGATGGCCTTTTATGTTTAATGCTGTGATCGATACTTTGAATCTTCGAGAAATAGAAATGTCAGGAACTTCACTTGGGCTAATCATTTATAGAATCAAACCTTTGAAAAACTGGACAGGGTCCTTGTCTGCACTGATTTAGAAACTAAATACCCTCAAACTACTGTACATGCTTTGTCTAGAGAAATCTCTGACCATACACCTCTCCTTTTTTCCACAAATAACCTGTCCTCTTCTTACCAACCCCAATTTAAATTTGAACTGGGATGGTTCCTGAGAGATGGATTTTGTGAGATGGTTAGCAATGTGTGGCACAGTACACTAGTTGAGGGCTCACCTATAGAGAGCTGGCAAGCTAAGATTAGAAGGCTTCGCCAACACCTCAGAGGATGGGAAAAAAATGTAAGTGGTGCTTATAAGAAAGAAAAGACAACTACCTTAAATAAACTGGATGAGTTGGATAAGAAAGCAGAAATAGTCATTCTTAGTGACTTTGAATTGAATCTAAAACATGTGCTAAATGAGAGGTTAGCGGAACTACTTTGGGAGGAGGAACTTAAATGGTACCAAAGGGTCAAAGTCAAACATCTTTTGGAAGGTGATGCAAACACAAAATACTATCACCTGCTAGCTAATGGTAGACACCGAAAAACTCGTTTTTTATAGTTAGAGGATGGAAGTAATATAATAAATGGTGATGCTCAATTAAAAGGGCATATTACCAACTATTATAAGAGCCTGTTTGGTCCATCAGAGAACTCTTCTGTTATGTTGGATGAGTCACAGATTGATGACATTCCTCAGGTCTCTGATCTGGAAAATGGGTACTTGACAGATATCTTCTCACAAGAAGAGGTTAGGGCTGCGATTTTTCAAATGGAACATAATAAGGCACCTGGACCGGATGGTTTTCCACCAGAGTTCTATCAGGTTTTGTGAAATTTAATAAAAGATGACATGATGGCTCTGTTCACGGATTTTCATCAGGGAGATCTACCACTAAGTCGCCTTAATTTTGGTACTATCATTCTACTACCTAAAAGAAGGATGCGAAAGTAATTCAACAATACAGGCTTATCTGTTTGTTGAATGTCTCTTTCAAAATCTTTACTAAAGTCAGCAACCAATAGACTATCTACCATAGCCCAAAAGATAATTAGACCAACTCAGATGGCCTTCCTGCCAGGGAGAAATATTATGGAGGGTGCAGTAATACTACATGAAACAATTCACGAACTACACTCGAAAAAAAGGATGGGGTTATTTTTAAAATAGACTTTGAAAAGGTATAGACAAGGTTAAATGGGACTTCCTGCGACAAACGTTAAGGATGAAAGGTTTCTCCCAAAAGTGGTGTCAGTGGGTGGAAAATTTCATACAAGGGGGGAATGTCAACATTAAGGTCAATGATCAATTAGGATCTTACTTTAGACAAGAAAAGGCTTATGGCAGGGCGATCTCATGTCTCCTATACTATTTAATATAGTGGTGGACATATTGTCCATACTGATTGCCAGAGCCAAGGAATCTGGACAGGTAGAAGGGGTTATTCCAAATCTAATTCAAGATGGTTTATCCATTCTTCAGTATACGGACGACAGAGTAATTTTCATGAGCCATGATGTTGAGAAGGCAGTAAACATGAAATTCTTGCTTACTACCTTCGAACAATTATCGGGGCTTAAAATAAATTTTTAGAAAAGTGATTTTTTTCTGTTTTGGCAATGCTAAGGATCATGAAGTGTTTTATTCGCAGCTGTTCTATTGTGAGATTGGCAAATATCCCTTTCGTTACCTTGGCCTACCAATGAATACTAGGATATTAAACAACAAAGACTGGAAGGTGATAGAAGACAAAATTGAAAAGAGACTGAGTGGTTGGAAAGCTAAAATGCTCACGGTGGGGGGTCGCTTGGTTTTGATAAACTCGGTGCTGTCAAGCTTACCGATATTTATGATGTCCATTTTTTAACTGCCGCGTGGTGTTTTACAAAAAATATACTACTTTAGATCACGTTTCTACTGGCAAAATGACTAGCATAAACGAAAATACAAACTAGCCAAACGGGAAGTCCTATGTCAACCCAAAGATCAGGGAGGTCTAGGTATACATAATTAGGACATCTAGAATAAGTGTTTATTGAGCAAATGGCTCTTTAAGCTATTAAATGAAGACGGAATGTGGCAGGAAGTTTTAAGGAACAAATACATCAAAGATAAGACTCTAGGGAGCTGTGCTAAGAAACCAACAGACTCTCATTTTTGAAAAGTTTAATGAATATCAAAGACTCTTTCATGGACCTTGGCTCGTTTAAAGTAAAAGATGGGTCTCAAACTAGGTTCTGAATAGATACTTAGTTGGGAAATAAACCCCTGAAAAAGAAATTTCCCTCGTTGTTTAATATTGTAAGGAAAAAACAAGATTCTGTGGCACAAGTGCTTAGTTCAACTCCACTAAATATTTCTTTCCGACGAAATTTAGTGGGTACCAACCTAACGGCTTGGCACAGAATTGTTGCTTCTTTACTGGATATTAACTTATTAGAGGAAAGAGACGCCTTTGTTTGGGGTCTGAACGCGCCTGGAAGCTTCACAGTCAGGTCCATGTATGCTGCATTAATTAACAATGGGGTTGTTGGCACAAAAAGTGGTTCCTCGCGCTCAACATACCAGCAAAGCCGGAACGACCCTTGAAATCAATAGAGCTTTCGCAGATCCAGTCCGAGAGTGCTGATGACTCCCAAACGTGCCAGTCAATTTGACCTATAATTAACAAGGAAAAAGATATGATCAGTAACACAAGACGGAACTTACTGGTGTGTCCAGATAGTTCTAAATTTTTGGCCTTACAGGCCCCGTTTGTAGGCTATTGACTAGAGAGTCGATATCCGAATGATATGAACCGATTTTCATGAGATAAGTATTATGACATAAAACAACCGATTCACTTGTATCAATGATGGTAATGACTTGCATGAGACAGGATATAACACAATTAATACACACATGTCAAGTTAATCTGATCAAAAGATATCTGAATGTAAAAATAGAGCGAAATCAGCTAATTAGCCGATTCGGCAAATACGAGCAACATACAAGCATATAAGACAAGTAATGCTTAGATTTTTAAACCAATATATTTAATTCAATGTTTACAACAGTGGGGATCGAGCAGATCGAGACAGCCATAATGTAAACTATGATTTAAATCTATCGGTTATCGAGTCTAAACAATATTCATCTTATTGCTTGAATGCAACTCGTACACAATCAAGATCTGAATTTATCGGTTAATGCAAGCATACTCTATTTATCAATGTATAAATATGTAACAATTATCATTCATTGAACAAATAGATCTAAAGATAAAAGCCGATACAAACAGATCAAGATTAGGCAAATTTGGTGAGTAATACATGTAAATAAACAAATAAACTTAAACATCACCGATAACTTGATGAATCTAACTAAGATGCCACTTTTAGTTAGAGCCGATAACAAATCCATGCACATTAACCAATTTAAACTAAACCTTCGTCTATCGGATGACGCTAAACATAGATTAAGCAAGCAAACATGCATGGATCCATAACTAATCCTTATTTGATCTAAGCCCACATCCACCGGATGACGCTAAACTCAAATCAAACAAGAATCGACCTTGATCTACAAAGCTCTCATGTCCACCGGATGACATTAAGGAGACAAAGTTTAGCAAGGCATGACGATACTTACAAGCAAGCATGCGTCCACCGGATGACACTCAGCCCGTTCGAAGAAACTCATCAGAATCTACTTTACTCCTACTCCTAGGGTTTTTGGCCGGAGCCGAAAAGTGTGTTGTATTGATGTGTACGTACGTATTACAATGGCCGGGGGTTTATATTTATACCCTGGGCTTGACAAGATAGAGTTCTAGTCGAATTACAACTCAAAATAGATATAGAAACTAACAAACTTTCCTATTTTAAAGGTAACTTGGAGTCCAATCTTCCCTTTTCAAAATGGACTCCGAACATGATCGCTTCCCGGCGCTGGAGACTCATGCTAACGTCATCAATCGACTCTTGTCTTCAACCATGCCGTCTTCGCTTCGGCCCAACAATCAATTCTAGGACCCGATCGGCTGTTCTCAGCTCTTCGTCTAACAGACCCTGCCCTTGAAAATCGATTGTCTCTGCTCGGCATCGGCTATCTGCACTCAGTCCAGATTTTGGTGTAAACACATGCCCCCAATTTTGGGATAAACTAGCTTTATTCCAAAATTAGCTTTTGTAACAACCCGGGTTTTACGGTAACCAAAAAATACGAACTTTCTAAAATTTTTCTTGTAAGTTTGTGAAGCATGTAGAATCTAGGTCTAACCACGACTAACATGCTAACAACCATTGCATGCATATAGAATTGCTTGTAGGATTTTGCCAGAGTTCTTCAGTTGGTTTAGGGTTTTGTTTTAGAGAGCACAAATTCATAGCGAACTCCCCTTGAATCCATTTCTAATATTCTTAAATTCCTCCTGATCTCTTATCGAATCTCTCACAAGATTAATCTCAACTTTCCTCTCAAATCTCATT
Source organism: Eremochloa ophiuroides (assembly GCA_038502445.1). NCBI lineage: Eukaryota > Viridiplantae > Streptophyta > Magnoliopsida > Poales > Poaceae > Eremochloa > Eremochloa ophiuroides. The sequence goes on from JAHLJS010000003.1 coordinate 106,125,053, forward strand.
TCGGAACCCAGTCAAAATTAGCTCGGATATTCCTTTCAAATACTTGAACTAGAATCATAAATAGGAGAAATACATTTTTCCCTCGCACCCAGCAGCATGTATCCATCCTATCACCAAATAACGATGCTCGTAATCCAGTTTTACCCACACTTGTGCATGCTACTGTGCTTGTTCCATTAATTACGTGGGCTCCTTCCAAAATTTAGAGCATGCACATATACAAGCAAGTTGAAGCCCAGCTCCCTTTGTGTTCGTTACTCCACGGAACAGGACGATGCAAGCACGACCTCAGCGTATGGTTACATATACACAACTAGTACCCAGCCATATACTCGTACACGCACAGGCTCCACTTCCTCCCGTTTTCTCCCATAGCCCAGTGCCGAGCACCCCTCTACGCAGCATAGCCGCGGCCCAGCTCGCCCTTCCTCATGTCCCCGCGCGCGCTCAGCCCAGCCACCGGCCCAAACCAGCCCAGCAGCCGCGCGCCCCCTGGAACCCTAGGGCAAACGCGCTCCAAGCAGAGCCGCCGCCGCGCCGCCAGGAGCCGCACCGCGCGTGCTGCCCCTGCCTCGCCAGTGGATGGCCGCCACGTGCCCCGGCCGTCCCATCCGATGGCACGGACAACGAGGATGACCAGAACCCCCTTGAAGCCCTAGCCGCCGCCCCTATTTAAACCAGCAGCCGCCACCCGGCGCTCTTCTCCTCCCCATGGCTGCCGCCGTCGCCCCTGTCCTCTTCTTCTCTGCACAGACGCCACCACCACCGAAACCAGCCGCCACGGCCATGCCCGTGGGAGCCGCAGTTGGTCACTGCGGCTACCAAGCACCACCTTGCATCGTTGGCCCCCTCCACCGCGTGCGCACGGCCTCGGCGCGGCCTCAGCCGCTGCGCAGCCCCGCGACGCCGACTGCAACCGGCCACGAGCGTGCGCACGGCCACGACGTCCACCTCCGTTGCCATCCGTGGGCACGACAAGCCGCAGTCCGACTGTTCCACGTTGACGACCCCGCCGCGACGACGCGCCGGCCTCGCTGCTCCGCCACGGCTGCCCGCAACCGAGCCGCCGTCGACCACCACGGCGCTCGCGGCCACGGCCGTGTTCGCCTCACCACCGGGAGCCGCCTCGCCTTCGCCACGACGAACTGGAGCACGCTCGCCACCATCGTGTCGTGCCGGCCTCGGCTCCGCGACCTCGCCACGTCGAGCACGGTGCTCCGCCGGAGCTCCTCCGCCTTAACGTGCCCCCAACGCACCGAGCCACCGTCTCCGTGGTGTCAAGCACGTCATCCGTATCCTCGGCTGCACGTCACCGTGGCACTTACCCTCCTCGCCGAGCACCGTGTACCTAAGGCCACGTCAAGCTCGTCCTCGACGGCGGCACGTACCTCAACGCCGCCCATCTCCGCCCCGCGGCCACACTCACGCAGCAGCAGCCAACCGCGACCACGATGAAGCCCCTTGCCGAACTCGCCGGTGAGCATCCAAGGCCCCAACAATTCCCATTTCCTTTACCTTGCTGCTACCCGCGCTGATGATGGCCTTCGTGCCACCGTTCACACTGCTGCAGGGAAGCGGCGAGTGAAGCCGAGCATTTAATCGAAGCCGATGCCTTCCGGCCACGTGCTGCCACGTTCACGCCCAGACGGGTCCTGGGCGCCTTCCCGTCGGGACTATGCTAAGCCGCCTCTGCAGCAGCAACGTCGCGCCACCACACCGGGCTCAAGAGCGTGAGCCGCCGGAGCCACCGTCGTGGATTGGCACGGCACGGCGAACACCCTGCACGGCATCAACTCCTCGCTGCACCACCATCCTATCTTTGTCAGCACCACGGTGAGCACCACAACCTTCTCGGACCCGCCATGTGCACCACTGCGTCCTACCCCAGGGAACACAACGGCAGAGCCATGACCGGCTCAGGAAGAACACAACGCACTCACGCACACCGGACTAAACCCAGCCAACCGGATGACGACCCACGAACACTTGGAACGACCATGACGGGCATCGCCGTCGCGTGCACCGGGGCACCGCCGTCTCGACGGTGTTCTCGAGCATTGCAGCTACCCAACTACGACGGGCATTGCTGTCGCGTGCACCTTGCCATTTGACATCGGTCTCCGTGCTATGATTCCATGCCTTTTTGGGAACCCGGCCATGCTTCGCCGCCTCCTGGCCACTTGACGCCACCTCCAGCCAGCCTCCGGCCAGCCACAGCCTCGTTCGGCCAGCCTCAGCCCTGCCCGGCCAGCCGCGGCCAGCAAGCAGCCAGCCCACAGCTAGCCGCAGCCAACCGACAGCTAGCCGCAGCCGGCCAGAAGCTACTAGCAGCTGGCCGAGAGGAGCTAGAACATGTTGCGGCAAGCCTCGCCACTTTCCTTTGACGCTGACCCTGTCTGGCCTTCGTGTCGTAGCTCCGTTGCTAGATCTTGAGGCCCCGTAGAAGATGTTGGACTGTTGGGAAGTCAAGTGATATACGACGTTGGACTATTGAAGAACCTTTTTCCTTACTTCCTATACTCCTGCCCTCCATATTGTATACCTATCCTTATAATCCGTCTGCTCATATCTCTGTTTTACCCTATCTTTATGATCTGTCTGTACATGTATCTGTTGCACCCTATTCTCACGATCTATCTGTATCTGTATTTGTAATACAGGATCCATCCATCATAATGCTATGGAAATGTGCTACTCCACTAGTTTGTCGAGTCATTTTGTCTTATGGTCGTGTCATTGGATCTTTTTACTAGTTGTTCTTGTTGTCTGCCTGTGTGCCGTGCCTTCGAGCTGGCTGAGGGATCATACCTCATTCGAACGTTGCGATCGCGGGATCCGTCCTGCCATGACCGTAATGACGGGTGTAACTCGACCTCTCGTTGGTGTAGCTTGTGGCCGCGAGCACGCCTCGCCATGACCATGAAGCTATACCCCGTGCGCTGTTCTTTGATTCTTCGTGCCCAAGCCCTCGTATGCTTGTACCCTGTGCGACCGCTGCATTTCTTCAATTCTGCGGTGACAACCGCACCGCTACAAATCTGAGAGATGACTTAGTGCCAGTGCACCCAGGTCGTGGTACCCTACGAGTGATTTGCGCACTTGCGTCTTTTACATGTCGCTCTCTTCTGACACCCCGTCTATTCCGTGGCGTGTGCGATGGAAGAAGTGGACCACCGCTTTATGTTGTTTCTCGCTAGTCGTTCCCGTATAGCCCGCTCTGTTCGATTCCGTCTTATCCATGGCGATTGGATCAAAGATCGGACTAACCCTTTTTAGTTAGAGAAGCTATGGTTTATATCAAGATCTCGGATCTATGAGAGTCGACCCGATCGACTACCTAAAAACCATCTTCACCAAAGATGTGACCGAGAATATGATATGGACGTGCCTAGCTAGCTCCCCTCTCTTCCCTCGCTCTCTCTTGAAATTCTTGGTGTTCAAGCACTTGTATGATTGTACCCGTTTGAATCACAGCCTTGGTACCCTGCAATTGGATTAAACACTCGCACTATTTTGTGCAACATTCATTGTTGGTAATTCCTTGTTCTTCCCTTCTGATCGGCCGTCCTCCGATTCCCGTCTTCTCCGTGGCATTCGGATCGGAAGATTGTGAGCCGTGGTGTTTACTATGGATCAGCTCTAGCCTAAACCATTTATTATAAAGCCATAATGGCGTGGCCGTGACATAAGCTTGTGCATAGCAAACCCCACCCTTGTTTCTTTGGCCCGATGAAATCGGACATACGCCGAGAGGGCCAACTTATGCTCATTTTATTATTTCTCTGGTAATATTTGGATCATCCCACGTCTTGTCGTCTTTTAGTGTATTGGGTGTTTTCTTGCCTTGTATTGCTTCGCGGAGTAGCCGTTTCCGGATTAGCGACGATCGGGCTAAGACCCGCTGGAGGAGGAGAATATGGACGACAACAGGAACCGTGGAGTGAAGTCACCCTGGAGGAGGTGACCCAACTGATCAACTACACTAACTAGAGAACGCTCATACCACTACTTCCTTGACAACGCAGGTGTCATGGCAGCACCCTCTTTTAGAGAATCCTATTAGACATGACATGTTTAGAATTGCTAGCGCTTTACATTTATTCTTTTGCTAGTATATGATGCATGCTATTACCTAAGCCGTTATTACCCTGCTTGCAACCACTCTACCATGCTACCAAGCTTCTCACTCGCGCTCCTGTATATATATATAACATCTTCCTACCTGCTTGCTTGCATGTTACACCACTTTATTTATTTAACTCCACTCGCATTATATCTGTGATGTGATGTTGATGGGGAAAATTGGGAATGGTTTACCTGAACATGGAATTATCCACTAGACTTAACCACTGGGAGAGCTTGCTGCGTGTGTCTTGGGTGTGTGGTGAGGGTCGAGTCGACCAAGTGGGATACACGACGAGCTGTGTAAGCAAGTCATGCCGGGAGTTGCATCTGGGCATTCCCACGAGAGATACCTATGGCGGGTAATGGTTTATGAGAAGGTTCCAGGATGGATAGCCTGCGTGGTTTGAAACCCCGTGAATGGAGGCGCCGTGATGGCATGGGGAGAGTATTCCCTATGAGAAGATGCCTGCTTGGTCAACCTAGGATCTACTGGTACTCAGGCTCATAGGAATCCTTTACTGCTCACTCGCTTCTGAATGGGCGGGAGACGGCTGGACTACTTAGTAGGGCGGTGCCACTACTGCTAGGTTGTGAGGTGATAGGGTGGGCGGTGGCGGATGTCAGAAATTCCCGCACCGTCCTAGATGCGCAGTACCACTGATTGGGCCCGGTACTGCATCTCCCAGTCTCAGCGTTTCGGCGTAAGGCCGAAGTTACCCAGGGCTGAGTGGTAGGGTGGCATCGACCTAGGCAAGCAAGCACCCGGAATTCTGTCTAGATGATTGTACAGCATCGATGATGGCTAATCTTGTGAGTGGTAAAACCTCTGCAGAGTGTATGGTTGATCGATCGATACATATGCCGATTCGTCGGCTATGGACCTTTCCTGTGGTCTTCTACTAGTGTAGAGTGTGGTATTCTTTTCTCCCCCTGATTGATGATTGTCCGACAGTGTGCCCGGTGTGGCAGTGTGCCGTTGAGACAGGACCCGAGAGGGAGTTGGGCATGTCGACTGAGCGCGAGATGTGTGTGTGAAGTGGTGTATGGGTGGGATGATGGACTTGGGAAAGACTGATGGGAATTGATGGTATGGGTTAAAACTTGACAAACTATTATAATATTATTACTTGATACTACTTTGCATGCGCTTAGGATGCAAACCACAGCCAAATGTTAGGATCGCCTGATCCTTTGTTTTCTCTTTTCCATTAAAGCTCATCGGTGCTGACCATGACCTGCACATATCTGGCGGTGTGCAGATTGCCTGACTAACAGAGATATTGAGATAAGAAGTATTAGAAGGTCTCGTGCCTACGCTCAAGTTTGGTTCAGGAGATGAAGACTACGCTGCGCCAAGGTTGACTCTGATGATACCCGTGAAGGAGGAGCCTCCACTCGACAACATATTCCGCCAACTCTGATGACGACTAGATACGCTTCTGCTAGATTAACCCTGTAATAGGTGTATCCTCAAATGAGGTAAAACTTGTAAAGCTTGTAATCATACGCTGTATGACTGTGATTTCAACTGATATATGATAATGTGATAGAATCAAACTTTGATTTGATCGCATTATAACTCATTCTATGAATTTTCCCTTCGTGGAAAATCGAGGATGTTTCAGCTTTGAGCCCCAATCATTCCTCGAACCACAGCCAAAACCACAGTCTCCCGCTCAGCACCCCAGAGCTCCATAGTCGAACCGAAACCCTAACCAAGAAACATCACTGCGCCTTTGGCTCCGATTCGCTACCTCCAGAATCCGCGAGTAATGGCGACTCCTTCTGAAATCCCTGAGGTACGAACTCCGCTAATCTGCTTTCCATTCATGAATCTTAACTCGATTGGTCATATTCCGCTCATTATCCTCAGGATCTGAAGAACGAGATCTTGATTCCGCTGAAGGACGCCCCAACCGCCTTTTTCTTAGGCTCGATGGGCGATTTGAGCCATGCAGAGTTCATCAACTAGGAAACTAATCAAGTTCCCTTCAGAGCCTCTCTGGTAGATGCATCTTCATGGACAAAGAACTCCTTCCAGAACTGGCCCAATATGCCTACTGGATGGAGAAACTGGTTACGGCGGGTCTCAGAGAAGAAAAGGGCAAACTGGGAGCTACGCAATCTGAGCCAATGCCTTGATCTTTCGCTCTACCAGATGAAGAAGAACGAGCCCCTCCTGATTGCTGCCAGCTACTTCTGGTCAAATTCCCTGAACGCCTTCGTATTCGGAGATGGGCTGATGACCATCACTCTGGGTGACATTCATATGCTCACTGGCCTTCAGATCACTGAAAACTATTAGTTCTAGAATCCTCTCTCCACCGACGAAAAGCAACTCCCCAAGCTCAATGAGTACAAAGGGTGGACCGGCTATATCCAAAACCCATCACTTGACAACTCTCAGCATTAGTGAGAAAGAATATATAGCCTTCCTAATCTTGTGGCTGGAGAGATTTATCTTTTGCGGTGCCTCCCTTAGACGAGCTTACCCTCTCAAAGCTCTTGCAGAGCAACTAGCTCGTGGAAATTCAATCCCTTTGGGAAAAATTTTGCTAGGAGCAGCCTACAGATTGATGAATCAAATAGCTGGCTTTCTGCTGACAGGTGTGGAAGTTCAGTGCACAACAGGCCCTTGGTGGCTAATTCAGCTATGGCTCAATCTTTATTTGCACAAGATGGTCTAGCCAAATCTCAACAACCTCAGCTACCCTTCCATCAATTATGCAGAAGATCAAGATAAGGTCACCAGAGGTTGCCAGAACTTTGGGAGGCTGCCTCAGCCATAACTATCAATGCTGGCCGAGGCTACTTACTTGAAGCATTTTACAGAGGCCTGGGAGCAGAAACCTTGAATTGGTTTCCTTATGAAGAAGATGAAGAATTCCCAATGCCCTACAGCATCAAGTTCAGCACAGGATGCTCAGACGATGTAGCAACTGAAATTTTCAATGTCATCATAAAGCCTTGCATACTGCCAGTTGATTTTAAGCATCTCCGTGGTACCAGCAGTAATGAGCCCAGTCACCCTTCCTATGAACTTTACCACCCAAATGTGGCAGCAATGCAACTAGGCTTCGGGCAACTGCCCCCCAAGCTTCCATTCTCACATCTTCTGAAGCCTAGAGATGACATTACTGCAATGCTGGAGGTTGACAGAGTTTTTAGACTGGGAACAGAGCTACCACGCTACTCAGTAGATCAATAGAGCCAAATTTCAGTGACTCATAAAACTTTTGACAATTGGTTGCAACAATGGCATGCCCATCTTTTCTGCCAAAGGATCCATGACAGTTGCAAGGCTCTGGACCAAAGCTTCAATTCTGAATTGGCAGTAAGTATTGTTAACCGATCTCATTCAAACTGGCTGTCAATTGTATCCTAACCATTGCTTATACAGGACCCAGAGTCTGACCCACCAGAGCAAGTCAACTATTATCCCCCTTGTTCATCTGCAAGGTTGGGTTCTCAAGCTCCATCTTTGAAGAAGCTGATGAAAACTCCTGTCAGCATAACAGCTGCTCCAGCCCCCAAAAGGAGAGCTTCATCTGGTCTTCAAAAGACAATAACCAAGAAACCAAGAACCAAGAAGAAAGCTGCCCAGGTACTTGAATCTTTAAAACATTCCTGCATAATTTATCTGTTTTGCCTGATCGAATCGGCTATCCACAAGGTGATCACCCAGCCAATTCAATCATTGATTGAGGAGACTCAGACTGAAGAGCAACTAGAATCGATCATCCTTCCAGATGTTGCAGCAGGCTCCTCAGGCATGGCCGAGATCCTTGACACCCAGCAGGAAGCAACCAAGACCCAGGTATTTGGTGGAATCATCAACACAATACATGATCTCACATAATTGAGGTATTTCAATTTAATCTTCAAACTGGTCATAAAAATACAGCCGAACAGCCCCTCTTCTGAGGATACATGGGCTGAGCTTAAGAAAGAAAGAACACCACCTGCTCAATCACTAGGTAGTACTATTCAGCTGTTAAGACCACCGTGTTTTCACTGTATTGCTAACCTTTTGGGTTTGCAGAGCCCCAGTCAGCCGCAGAAACACACATTGAAACTACATCCACCGCTGGGAAAGAGATAACACCGGCAATGCAACCAGCGACTTCATCGGCCCCTTCAGCCTCTAGCCAGGTGAAGTATTTTCTTCTCAACCGATCGACTAATCACCCTTTACATTTTCATCATCTGATACACGAACGCAGGTGTTGCAGCCTTCATCTCCTAGCTATTTCTTCGACCTGGAAGAGTATTGTGATGAGGAGGAGCTAAACTCCAAATCCCAAACACTGTCAGAGCCAGATTTCAGAAATCGGCTAAGTGAGCTTCTACCTCGGCTAGAGGAAAATTTAGTTGACTTAGCTCTACACCCCAAGCCAATTAATCAGGCCATCAAGCTGATCCAGCAATAAACTTGCCCAGCAGCCTTCAATTCCTTGAAACAGCTTACCAAGTTCAGGAGTGCAGCATCAAGAATTGTATCTGCGCACGCAAACCTAACAAAGCTTGAGCAACTGAAAAACAACAAGCTGTCCAACAAGCAGGAGGCCACCCAGCTAGCCGATCAAGTCAAGACTCTGAAATCCTCAATTGATACAGCCGAATCAGAGCTGGAAACATTGAAAACCAAGCGCGACCAGCTGATGAAGGAGCTTGAAACAGTCAATCTGGCCATCACTCAACGTGAAATCACTGTATCAACCAGCACTGTTGATTTTGCCCAGAAGAAAAATAAGTCAGCGCCATGGTCGTCGAGGGTAGACAAATTCACCAGCGCCTGAACCTTTTGAAATCAACGACCGATGAAGACCAAGAATCATTACAGGCTGGCTAGAATCTCCATGCCGAAATTGTTTCTTCCATTCGGTCATTATTGAACCTATAAACCTTCGTTTCATGGAGAGAAAACTTGTATTATTTAGAAACACTGTTTAATGTAAGCTTGAATCGGTTCTTTTGTTTGTCTGCCTCTAAATCGGCTAACAGCCAGATTCCTTTAACACCGATCCAGGAGAAATCGATTCACCAGCCGATCTGAGTAACCGACCCAAATAGCCAATCGAGACGTTCCGCTCCCCACGCGCCGCGTCGGTTCCGGATTCAAGAAACGTAGGTTAACTCCAGCATAAAATCCGCCGCGCCGTCTCATCTTCCGAGGGAACCGTCTCGACGCTTCCGTCTTCATAAATAGACCCCAGGCGTGAGCAAACAACCACACGCTCTATCAGTTCTCGCTTTGCTCGGCCTTCTTTCTTGCCTCTTCATCTCAGACCTAGTTCATCCATTTCCCGATCTAAACCAATGGCCGGCAACGGGGATCGTGGCAAGCGCCCAGATTCTGACCCAGCCGAGAGCGACGAACTCCTCCATCGAATCCGTTCCCTGAGGTCACAGGACAACCTGCTGGAGAGGATCCTGAGGTAAGATTACTGTTCATCCTGACGCATCCAATCAAATCCGGAACTGACTGTCATCATCCTTGCAGTAACCCTCCAACCATCGGCGCCGGGGGCTCTGGAACCGCTGCCGGACCCTCTCGAGCCACTCCTGCGTCGGGCGGCGCTGCCCCTACGGCCGCCGGAGCCACCCCTTTAGCGGGTGAAGTCGCGGGCTCATCCCGCGTGCCGACACTGGGCGACAAATTGGCAGCTGGCCGTCTACTGCACGTAAGCCGACCCACATTCACGGCGTTAGATCCCAGCTTTCAAATCCGACACATCTGTTTCTCTGCTATTCTTCCAGCCAACAGTGCATCCTCCATCTGCCATCGGGTGCACCGATAGGCAAGGCCTCACGAGTGCACCGCACCGCGCCTCAGCTGATCCTCCAACGGGATCCGGCTTCTAGTGCCGCCGCTGGGGAGGACTCCGGTTCAGGGTCTTCCTCAGGCTCGGCCAATTCCTATACCACCGACGACGGCCGTCGCTTCCACCACCAGATGGTGGAGTATCATAACCTCTACTCAGAGGCTACGAAGGAGAATGGCCGACTGCAAGGTGTCAACGAAGCCCAAGCCGCCGCGCTTGCTGCCGCCAAGACCAAGGTGGCCACCATGCAGGCCAATCTCACCGAATCAGACGCGGTGGTGGCAGGTATATTCCTTGGAACGGTCTCGCCGTGTGTCGACGAAAGATTCTTGTGCTAACCCTTCTGTTTTCTAGCAGCCTTGACCGCGCAGATGCAAGAGTTGCGCATGGCCGTTGAGAACGCCACCAATGTTGTCAACGCCCGCGACGAGACATTGGTGGCGAGGCTCCAGGACGTCCACCACCGGGTCCACCAGGTGGCCATGACCGGCGTCCATCATGGCACCACCAGGGCCCTCGTAGCTGCGCGGCTCCGCTCCGGCATAGCCCTCGAGGCCATCGAGCCGGGGTTCCCGGAGTGGGAGGACATGGGACAGACCCATGCCTAGCTAGGGGCCTTCTTCCCCCACGCCGAGGGCGGCGTCGTCGTCACCGACGCTGAAGAGATCATCCAAGGAGCCACCAACAATCAAGTTTAGACTGTAATAGGGCTTTCATGTACGTATAACTAGTGATCAGTAATCAAAACTTCAGCGTTCCACTCCTTCATTTTTTTATTTTTGCTCTAAATACGATGCTTATCGCATCGGCTGTTACACCCCATCGAGGGCGTTACATTTTTTGTGCTGAACACGATTCGTCAAAACGAAATCGGCTATTACATTTTATTTTTATCCTGAAGACGATCCTCTACTCAGAATCGGCTGTCAAAAGCCAGATCTAAACGGATTGGCTGTCAACCCCCGACTGGGATGCTAGGACAATATTTCTTCAGATACTTCCCATTGATCACCCTAGCAAATCTTCTCCCTTCCAAATCTTTAAGGATATAAGCATTGCAGGGCGCACATTCCACAACTCGATACGGGCCTTCCCAGTTTGGTGACCATTTGCCAAATCGGCTATCTTTAGTACCGATAGGTAGGATGACTTTCCATACCAACTAAGATTTGACAAAGCTCTTGCCTCTCACATTGGTGTTGTAATACTTGGCTACCCGCATCTTGTTTGATTCGATACATTCCAAAGCTTTGAGCCAATGACAATGCAAATCTTCAAGGCTATCCATCATGATTTCTTTATATTCACCAGCTGTAAGCTTATTCTGTAACGTGACGCGTCGTGTCTCCGACTGAATTTCCCAAGGCAGGACAGCAGCGTGTCCTAGACTAGCTCATATGGTGTAGCTTTAGTTGATCCGTGTTGAGCCATTCTGTACGCCCACAGAGCCTCACTCAAAGTCAAATACCACCTTCTGGGATTCTGCTCAATCTTCTTCTTGATGACCTTGATCAAAATTTATTTGAAGCTTCAGCCTGACCATTGGCTTGGGCGTAATAAGGTGAAGAATTGTAGATTTTGATGCCCATGTCGTCAGCAAAAGTCAAAAACTCATCTGAAGTGAACATTGTCCCTTGATCTGTTGTGATGGTCTGTAGTACACCAAATCTGTAGATGATGTGCTCCTTCACAAACTCAACTATATCTCCAGATGTAGCGTTCTTCAAAGGAACGGCTTCTACCCACTTTGTGAAATAGTCAGTTACAACCAGTATCCATTTGTGACATTTACTCGACGGTGGATAGATTTGGCTGATCAGATCGATTCCCCATCCTCTGAACGGTCATGGCTTGATGATAAGATTCATAGCTGAAGCAGGAGATTTCTGCACATTCGTAAATCTCTAGCATTCTTGGTAGCCCTTGTAATATTTGAAGCAATCTTCGAGCATTGTTGGCCAATAATAACCAGTTCTCCGGATGATCCACTTCATCTTGTGAGACGATTGGTGAGCACCACAAACTCCTTCATGAACCTCACTCATCAGCTTTGCCGACTCTTCTGCCCCGAGGCATTTTAACAGCACACCTTCAACAGTCTTATAGTACAATTGACCATCTAACAACACATACTTGATAGCCTTGTATCTCAACTTTCCACTGACTCCCTGTGAAGGATTTGCAAGATAACTTGCTATCTCGCCCCACCAGTCATCAGCCCGATTGCTCGGCGTTGAAGATTTCCTACATGGACCTGCACCCCAAGGCGCTCTGCGCTAATCGATTAGCCTCCTGATTTTGAGCTATGAGAATATGATAAAGTGAAACAGCTATAAAGCATCTGATCAAAACCTGGCACTGATCATGATAGCCTCTGAGTATGTCGTCTTTACATTCATATAGGCCGAGCAATTGGTTGATGACTAGTTGCGAATCTCCGAAAACCTCAACTACATCGGCCTTTACTTCATGCAGAAGCTAAAACCCCTTCCAGATCGTCTCTTACTCAGCTTGGTTATTTGTCACCGTAGGCCCAATCTGGAAAGCAAACTCGAAACGTTGTCCTCGAGGTGAAATGAGCACTACTCCAGCACCCCCACCTTGCTTTCAGGATGATCCGTCGAAGAACATAGTCCATGGCGCCACATCGACCAGACTGGCAGCGCCCCCGTAATGCTGGGTAATAAAATCGGCTATTGCCTGCCCTTTGACTGCCTTAGCCGTTTTGAACCTCAAGTCAAACTCAGACAGTGCCAAGATCCATTTGTTGATCCGTCCATTCAAGATTGGCATTAACAACATATGCTTCATCACATCTGCCTTAGACACCACCACACACTCGGCTGACAACAAGTAGTGCCTCAACTTAGTGTATGAATAAAATAAACACAGGCACAATATCTCAGTCGGTGTATATCTTGTTTCAGGATCCAAAAGCTTCCTACTCAGATAGAAAACTGCTCTCTCTTTTCCTTCAAACTCCTGAAAAAGGGCCGATCCAATCGTATGATTTTCGGCCGTCACGTACAACTTAAAAGGCTTCATTACCTGTGGTGGCACTAAAACAGGTGGAGACTTCATATATTCTTTGATCTCGTCAAAAGCCTTTTGCTGTACGTCACCCTATCTGAATTCTTGATTGTCTTTAAACTTCAATAATGGTGAGGATGGCAGCACCTTTTCTGACAGATTGGCAATAAATCTTCTGATGAAATTAATCTTGCCAATCAAGGACTGCAACTCCTTTTTGTTGGGTGGAGGCACAAGCTGATCAATGGCTTTCCTGCTCTTACTGCCAATCTCTATCCCTTTGCGACGAACCATGAAACCCAGAAACTCACCAGCCGATACCCCAAAAGCACATTTATTAGGATTCATCTTCAGCCCGTGCTTTCTTGTGCATTCCAAGGTAGCCTTCAAAACGGCTAAATGATCTTTGTAGCTCTTGGACTTCACAACCACATCATCAATATAAATTTCAACAATTTTACCGATCAACTTATGAAAAATATAATTCATAGCTCTTTGATAAGTTGCACCGGCATTTTTCAGCCCAAAAGTCATTACAACCCACTCGAACAGACCAATAGCACCGGGACACCTGAAAGCTATCTTGGGAATGTCTTCGTCAGCCATGAAAATCTTGTTGTAACCGGCATTACCGTCCATGAAGTTGATGACCTGGTGCCCCGCCGCTGAATCGACTAACATATCAGCTATTGGCATCGGATAGCCGTCCATCGGGGTTGTTCTGTTCAAATCCCTGAAATCGATGCAAACCCGTAATTTGCCGTTTTTCTTATATACAGGGACAATATTCGATACCCATTCGGCGTATCGGCAAGCTCGAATGAACTTGGCTTCCAACAATCTCTCGATCTTGGCTTTGATATCAGGTAATGCGTCTGACTTGAACCGCCACGGAGGCTGCTTGAACGGTCGAAATCTAGGCTTGATAAGGCAGCATGTGCTGAACAATCGATTTGTCTAAACCAGGCATTTCATAATATTCTCAGGCGAAGCAATCCTTGTATTCTTTCAATAAATCGATTAGCTCTCGCCTGAATTTAGGGTCAAGATTGGCAGCAATGTACGTCGGCCTTGGTCTGTCACCAGGTCCAATATCTACTTCTTCAAGCTTATCGGCTGACGTAAAGCCTTATCCAAGCTTGCCCTCGGTGCCATCGATCGGATTCTCCATTAATAAAAAGGCTCAGAGCTGATTGCCCGGACCAGCTGTTGACTCTCATCGCTGGCCTTGATGGAGCCTTCATCCCAAGTCTTGCCAGAAAAACAGTTAGGATCCCCAGCTTCCCAGTAGGCGGCGTCCGCCGTAGCTACACTCACTGAATCATCAGCAGGGACCACCTCAACCTAATCACCATACCATTGGATCACACATTGGCGCATTGTGGACAACACGCAGCAATTGGCATGGATCTAGTCCCGCCCAAGCAACAAACTGTACGAGCCCTTGCTATCAATCACGAAGAAAGTGGTAAGCAGTGTCTTCTTCCTGACTGTCAACTCAACATTGATTGCCCCCCGGGTGTTGGAAGAGTTGCCCCCGAAGTCCTTGAGCATCATGTCGGTCTCGATCAAATCATCAGGGCCCTTGCCCAGCTTGCAGAAAGTAGTGTAGAGCATGAGATTGACTGTGGCAACACCATCCACCAGCATCTTGGTCATCGGCATCCCATCAACATATCCCTTGAGATATAGAGCCTTCAGATGCCGGTGCTTGGGTGGCTTGTCGAAAGTAGCCTGCTGCGTGAAGATCAACCTAGCGGTACCCTATTCAGACTCTGATTCGTCAGACTCAGAAGATACGTAACCTTTACTAGCCTTGGGTGCCATGAACTCAGCCGAAAGCACGAACACCATCTGTGCATCGGCTATCGCCTTCCCCTTGTCTAGAGAGGGCTTCTCTCGCCAGATTGCCTCGGGCCCCTTCTGCTTTGAGCTCTCTGTTCCTGAGGTGCTGCACACGGCGTCTCTGACTCCTGGTCAAGTACTCAGGGCACCACTGGCCTTCCTGCCAGGCCAGCTCTTCGCGATCGACTAACGCGGCATCGAGACAATCGTGCACGTCCCTTTTTCGCGCCGATCCTGCATGTCTTGCGGGCATCCAAGCCTCTCATGCACAGACCGGTGGTTGGTTTGAGAATGCCTGTACTCCCGATATTGGTCACTGCACTCCGGGCAGGTGCGGATAGTCAGCAATTTCAAACCTTCATTCCAGCAGTGTCGAAAGAACGGGCAATACCAGTGTTCTTGTTCTTCCTCCCGGCGGTAGGCTAGCTCTTCCTGGTAGCGTGCTTCCTCTTCATCATGGGCCCACCTCCGGTACTCTTCTTCTTCAAGCTGCCTCTGGTGATTCTTCTCCCTCTCCCTTTGCCATTTGTTCAATAGGTAGTGAGAAGTCACCTTGGTCTTGCTAGACACCCCCTTCTCAGGTCGGTTCCTGCTCTGCTCCCTGCTCTTCTTGATCATCTTTGGCTCTTCAGTGGTAATCTGCATTCCTAGATCGACCGACGCATTCTTTCTTGCCTGATCAGAAGTCAGGACTCTCACCTTGCCTGTAGGGGATGTCACCTCGACCATATTATGGCCTTTCGGGAACGTGAATTTGTCAATCTTCATCTTCCCTTTGGCAGGACTATCAAACTTCAATAGGCCGCGAGAGATAGCTCTCTGAATCTGGCTTTTGAACGCGCGACAGCCATTAGTGTCGTGCGTGTCACGGCAGTGGTACTGGCAAAACGGTTTCCCTTTTAATTCTTCATGAGAGGGCTTGACATAATCTGCAGGGAACGTGATCTGCCCAGCACTGACCAGCAAGTCGAAGAGCTTATCCAGCTTGTTTGTATCAAAATCATATTAATCTTCTATGCTCCAGTTCTTGGGCACAGCCATGGGCCTCTTGTCCCACTTCAACTCGACGGCAGCAACTTCGTCCTCATCTTCATCCTCCAAATCAGAGTTGTTGACGAACGCAGTGTGCTTGTACTTCGTGTCCTTCCTGAAGGTTTGAGCTTGTAACTCCAACGCTGACACCCTCTGCATCACCTGGCTGATATTGTCAAAGTCAGTGCCCACCAGCTTCTCTTGAACGTGCGGGAGCAATCCACTGATGACCAGGTGAGCGAGCTGCTTGTCCGTGAGGTTCAACGAATAGCACATGTTCCTCATCTCCCTGAAACGCTTGATGAAGGCCGACCCGGTCTCACTGCTCTTCTGGCGCATGCTGGTCAGATCGACGATAATCTTCTCCCCAGTACCGGAGAAGAAATAGCTATGGAACCTGCTCTCCAAATTCGCCCAATTCTGAATCGACTCCGGCTCTAGAGTGGTGAACCAACTGAAAGTCAGGCCAGTCAATGATAGTGAGAAGAAGCGGACCGTGTGAGCGTCCTCGTACGACGCCTCGCCATGCTGAGTCAGGTATCGGCTAATGTGCTCTAAGGTGGACACGTCATCCTGCCCACTGAACTTGGTGAAGTCTGGCATGCGATACCTCGAAGGCAGCGCCACATGATCAAACCACTCAGGATAAGAGCATCTGTATCTGATCGAAACTCCTGCCTTCGGCTGCAAGCTGAATTGATCCCTGAGCATTGTACATCTTGTTCAGCAATTCATCTTGAGGCGACTGGGTATAACCGGAGTGTGGTGCCGACGTGAGATCCCGATAGGTATGCCCAATGTGATAGTTTGAAGCTGTTGGGGCATGTTCTCGGTCGGCACGTTCCTAGTTCTATGCATGTAAGCAGCAATCTGCTCATGAGGGTAGTCTCTGTATAGCTTGGGAGATGTAGCTATTCTTGAAGCCGAATCCGTCGTCATATTGGGATTTTGAACAGACGGTTTTGGCGGATTTGGCTGTTGCGGCGGAGGATTGGATGTCCCGGCCGCTGCACTTGGGTTGGAATCTTCTGGAGGTATGTTGAAGTATGTCGGACCCAACGATTTTTAGTCCTGCCTCTTGATGACTGTCTTCATGATGTTATAGAATGTTTGCAGGAAAACGTTGCGATGAAGTCCAACTGCCTGATGCGAAGCTGACCAAATGGCGCTAACAAGAAAATCATTGAAGTCTTCTTCGCCCATGTCGTTGTGGCCATGCAGGATCCATCTTGGAAAGAGATTTTTCTTCACCACTCGACCCTTACGGGTCTTGCCGAACGACAATAGGCAAGCATCAGAAAACTCCTCAATGAGCTGCTCCATGATCACAGCATCTTCAGGCTCGATTTCTTCACGCTTGACCCTGATGACGCCATCATCCTTCAGAGTGTTGTCCGCTGCGTCCTTGTTCTTGGCCATGAGTGAAAACTGTCCCACCGAGCGTGCCAAAAAGTGTGTTGGCACAAAAAGTGGTTCCTCACGCTCAATACACCAGCGAAGCCGGAACGACCCTTGAAAGCAATGGAGCTTTCGCAGATTCAGCTAGCTACAGGCCCAATCTGAGAGTGCCAATGACTCCCAAGCGTGCCAGTCAATTTGACCTGCAATTGACAAGAAAAAGATATGATCAGTAATACAAAACGGAACTTACTGGTGTGTCCAGATAGTTGCAAATTTTCGGTCTTACAGGCCCCGTTTGCAGGCTATCGACTAGAGAGTCGATATCCGAATGATATGAACCGATTTTCATGAGATAAGTATTATGACATAAAACAACCGATTCACTTGTATCAATGATGGTAATGACTTGCATGAGACAGGATATAACATAATTAATACACACATGTCAAGTTAATCTGATAAAAAGATATCTGAATGTAGAAACAAAGTGAAATCGGCTAATTAGCCGATTCGGCAAATACGAGCAACATACAAGCATATAAGACAAATAATGCTTAGATCTTCAAACCAATATATTTAATTCAATGTTTACAATATTGGGGATCGAGCGGATTAAGGCAGCCATAATGTAAATTATGATTTAAATATATCAGTTATCGAGTCTAAAAAATATTCATCTTATTGCTTGAATGCAACTCGTACACAATCAAGATCTGAATTTATCGGCTAATGCAAGCATACTCTATTTATCAATGTACAAACATGTAACAATTATCATTCATTGAACAAATAGATCTAAAGATAAAAGCCGATGCAAACAGATCAAGATTGGGCAAATTTGGTAAGTAATACTTGTAAATAAACAAATAAACTCAAACATCACCGACAACTTGATGAATCTAACAAAGATGCCACTTTTAGTTAGGGCCGATAACTAATCCATTCACATTAACCAATTTAATCTAAGCCTTCATCCACCGGATGACGCTAAACATAGATTAAGCAAGCAAACAAGCATGAATGGATAACTAATCCTTATTTGATCTAAGCCCATGTCCACCGGATGACGCTAAACTCAAATCAAACAAGAATCGACCTTGATCTATAAAGCTCTCATGTCCACCGGATGACATTAAGAGACAAAGTTTAGCAAGGCATAACGGTACTTACAAGTAAGCATGCGTCCACCGGATGACACTCAGCCCGTTCGAAAAAACTCATCAGAATCTACTTTACTCCTACTCCTAGGGTTTTTGGCCGGAGCCGAAAGGTGTGTTGTATTGATGTGTACGTACGTATTACAATGGCCGCGGGTTTATATTTATACCCTGGGTTTGACAAGATAGAGTCCTAGTCGAATTACAACTCAAAATAGATATGAAAACTAACAAACTTTCCTATTTTAAGGGTAACTTGGAGTCCAATCTTCCCCTTTCAAAACGGACTCTGAACGTGATAGCTTCCCGGCGCTGGAGACTCATGCTGGCATCATCAATCGACTCTTGTCTTCAACCACGCCGTCTTCGGTTCGGTCCAACAATCGATTCCAGGACCCGATCGGCTGTTCTCAGCTCTTCGTCTAACAGACCCTGCCCTCGAAAATCGACTGTCTCTGTTCGGCATCGGCTATCTGCACTCAGTCCAGATTTTGGTGTAAACAGGGGGTCAAAGTGTCAAAGGATTTATGGAAAATTAAAGTACCTACAAAAATAAGAAAAATTATGGTATTTAAAAAAAGGGATGATTTTAACTAAGCATAACTTAGTTAGGCGCAACTGGAATGGTGACAGGCAATGCTGCTTCTGTCATTATCCAGAAACTATACAACACCTCTTTTTAGATTGTGTTTATGCCAAATTCTTGTGGCGCGCTGTACATATGCTTTTTGGACTTTCGCCTCCCCGAAATATGAATGACCTTTTCATTAGATGGTTAAAAATAGCAGACAAAAAATATAACTCATTGTTATTAACAGCAGCTTCTGCGCTTTGTTCGGCAGTTTGGATAACAAGGAATGAAGTGGTTTTTGACAAATGCATACCAAAATCTCTTTTGCGGGTTCTGTTCAGGGGAACGTATTGGCTTCGACAGTGGGCAATGTTGCAGCAGCATGATGATTAGCGGGAGTAGCTGACCCTGGTTGGACAGCACCTAGAGACGTCAGCACTGTATTTTTTTTTTGTTCCACTGGATGGTTGTCTACAAGACATATTGGTCGTGTTTAGGTTATCTGGTTGGCGGGATGCAAACTTGTTACTTACAGTCTGCGTTGGTGCCCTCGTGCGAAATATGTAATAATTGGCCAGATTCTATCAGTTGATAGATGAAGCCGAATATAACTACCCATTATCTTTAAAAAAGTACTGTACAAGAGGATAATTATTGCCTGGTTTTCTTATGCATGATAAAATACAGGTGTAAACAAGTTACAGATGTTCAGTAGCATTCAAACAAACCCTAAACCTCTTCGCAAGCACTATGAAGGTGTAAATGTGACCTGCAAATGAGAAATTTGCAAGTCGTTTCCTCTAGCTAGGTTGAGTACGTGAGTGAGAGATACAGTCCAAAGTAGGAGTACGAACTTTTTGTTTCATCACGGGCTTTGTTCGCTGAAGCTGAAAATAAACGTTAATTTTGACTGATGCTGATTTACTGTGAAAGGAAAATACTATTCTTTGACCGCAAATAAGCGCTAACAAGCTCAAGCGGTCAGAGCCGCGATTTCTTGAAGGATGGCTCTATTTTCAGTCGCTTACTCCGACGGTTATCAGCAGGAGGATCAGTGCTGGTGCGTTTAGTCGAGGAACCGGAGGCTGTATCTCCTTGACCTGCTTGAGGTTTGTTTTTAGAAATAGGTGTAGTCACGGATTCGTAGGGTCCCGAGGCTTTGTCTCCTCCTTGACCTTGAGTGTAACAATAATAGTGAGATTAATAACGAAAAACTTTTTTGGATAATTAAAAAATAAGTTTTACTGAATAATAAAGGCAAGTACCCGATGTACACAACCTGTTAGATCTGTCGGGGTAACCACTGTTGAGCCAGCAAGGCTGTCTATGATTGTGTGCTCCACCTATATGATGCATGCAGTAACAAGGTCGTCTTTAGAATTAAAATGCTTAGGAGCACAAATTTAGGCTTTTAGTATTAAGTTATTAGTAATCAAGCAAACATGGAAAGAGATTCGTTCATCTCACCGGCCGTGGGTCAGTTGGCGACATAACTGAGCACAAAGCACGCACGTCAAGCTTAGTCGTCCGAGATCCCGAAACAACTTTCTTGAAAACGACTACGCCTTGTGCGTAGGCAAACTCGCCGGTACCACCAATGATTGCACATTCACCTTCTTCATCTCCAATTTCTCCAAGAACCTTGAGGCTCGAGTTGCGGAACCTAAATAATTCGGGTCCACGAACATGTATCGTGCACAACTGAATTTAGCAAAGGTAATTAAAGCTGGAAGCCTTTTTTTTTAGGAATCATGAGGAGCCAAGGGCTCCTACTGCATGATAATAAATTAAAAAAACAGTGGTTTACAAATTACAAATTAGAAAGGGAAAAAACCAAACAAAGCAGGCAGAGTCAGGACCAATCAAGCGATCAGAGCCAAACAAAGAGCCGGAAGCCGATTTCGCATGCATGCAGTGAATATGAGGCTAGATAGCTTAAATAAAAGCGCCAAAAAAAAAACCTCTCATCTATGAAGGTCAGGCTGAAACAGTTGAGCATGGCGCCGCCGGTAGTTGGTGATCCGACGCCCAAACGTTGCCCTCGAGCACGTGCAACAAGTTTTGCACCTTTCCCAAGGCCATCATATATAGCCCAATCAACAACACCCATGTAGCCAAAATTTGAAGCAGCGGCATCTCCGCCTAATATGTTTTTGGTCTCACCATCTCCCTCACTCAAGTACAAAGTGAAGCGATGCTCCTTTTGATGGATCTGAATACTAAGTGAACGACTTTCGTCATAGGCAGGGTCAGCCATGGCCACAGAGCTAGCTACTAAGCTAGAGAGAGCTGTGGCAGTGGCTGTGGTTCCCCTTCCTGCTTGGCCGTGGAAAGAGCTGGAGAGGTGGCTTATTTATAGACCGGGATGCATGCGGGCCGGAGTGTCAGCACAGTCAACTCACGGCAGCAGGTTTTTTTTACATAGTCCTAGCCCGATCTAGCAATTAGATAATCATATATCTACGTAAACAAGGCCACATCATAGCTTGCTGGAGTTGATTTTTTTTTTTTTTTTAAAGGCGTGGCATGTGATCAGCACCGAGGTGCCATTGCTTCAGATCTCGTTGTTCTATGAAGCCAAACTTCCTTGACGTAGTTGAAGTAGTTGTTCACAGCTCATGGATATGTGTAAAAGTAAAGTAGCGTGAGTGGTTTTGTAATCGCTCTCGCTAAAAATCTAATTGCCCATCTAACCCAAGCAGGATCTCACAAAAAAGACTAGGTTTTGAAGGCCTGCTCTCCACTCCTACCAGACTGTGCAATATGGTATTTACATAGTTTCATGTCATTGCATTAAAACATCTATGAAAAATGTGATCGGGATTTTTTTAGCATTGAATATAGGTATTGTTGAGAGGGGGAGTATTTATTGTGTGTGTGTGAATCACATAATACAGACACAGACGCTCACAACACACGCACACTTACCTCTATGAACACACGCACGCAAACCCTACCCCTATGAGCACCTCCGAAAGACTACGCCGACAGATCTCGAGATTGACGAAATCACCACAGGCGCCTCGCTGTCAACGGGAACATCGCCTACCACTGAAAACACAACGCTGTTAAATCCTAGAATAAATCCAGGAAATGTGCGACAACCAGGATTTAAACTCTGGTGGGTAACGTCCCACTGGACAGTCCTACCATTGGACCACAAGCCCATTCGCGTTGAGAGGGGGAGTATGCATATGATTGTAATGTTATTAGACATTGAAGGTATACGTATGATGCTATCTAATAGGAATCATTATGATATCATTACTACAAATTTACCTACCTTGAAGGTACACGTATATACCACCAAATTAATCACAATCAAGTAAATCAAGATTAATTACAAAATACTTAAGAGTTATAATGATTAATGAAGAATAGATACATCCAGAGACTAATTAACCAAGAGGGTTGAAATTGTACCCTTCTTCTTTTGAGTTTTATTGAAGTTTTCTCATATGAGGATGTAAATAACACAGAAGAAGTCACTACTAGAGAAAGAATTTTCAGACATGGTCAGAGTCAATTTTCAGAGGCAGGTAGCACGGCCGCCTCTGGTAAAAAATGGTCACTGTTAATCAACCATTCAATTAACAGAGAAAAACATCTTAAAATGCATGTCTCTATTAATGCTTTGGTGGTCCTTAGATGTGTCCTCTGTTAATCAGAGAGGTTGTCTCCTAAAATCCTTTCTTATGTGCGTCCTCCGTTAATCAAGAGAGGTTGTCTCCTAAAATCCTTTTCTAAGTAGTGATTGCAAAGAGAATCATACATATGCCGTACTCTTTTCTTGAAGAATCACTTTGTTTAGAAGGTTTTTGAATGGAATTTATGATGAGGACAACGTATCTGGGGATGAAGTTTTTCTCCTAGGGTGAAGTGTGTGTTTGTGTGCGCGCGCGTTAGGGCCATGTTGGCCCGGCCCTTGGATCCTCTTGCAACCCTGCTAGCTGTTGCTCCCCTCGTGCATATTAGACTAGATCTAATGAATAAAGAAGAGACCTCCACCATCCTGTGTCTGTGTGATTTGTATTACTATTTTGTCAATCGTCAGAGATAGAGAGGGAAACATATCAGCAGCTGGCAATGTATATTTACAACAACCTCTTTTGAATAATTGGACAGTTGTTTAGATAACTCTGAAACACCATGAAAGTTTGGTAGCGTTAGATGCAACGTGCATCAGGCAATATAATTTGCTGGTGTAATATTTCAGATGATAATAGATGCCGCGGAGCAAAAGATGAGAATTACTATTTCATAAGATCAAAAGGCAACAATTCAATATGGCACTGAAGTTAAACTTAATTTGGAGGTCCGTGTCTAAGATTGCTACATAAACCAACTTGCATTATTTTGGCTGAAACACAGTGGTTGACATTGACCTATATATGATTACTACTAGTTACAGTGAGACACAAGGCACAACCTGGCAACGTGTTTTGAGTAAATCTCTATTCAATATTCACTTGTAATTTAATCATAGTCAAACGATTCATACAAGCCGACAGGCTTGCCAGCAAATTTAATATTGTTGCACTCCGTGACCCCAAAAGCATTCAGCATACTTTTAGGGTGCCACTGACCATCATAAGTGTGAACATAATAGACCAACTACTGGTTCATGTAGAAAAAGGTGATACGGAGAAAATCCTAATAATAATCTATTATTCATCTGTTGGTGACTGTATTTGAAAGTGTGGGAATAATTGATTGTATTCCAAGTATGTGTACAGGAGTACATATATAGGCAGCCGGGGTGGCATCAAAGCCTACCGCACAGGCGTGATTACATCCACAATTACTGGCCTAACTATATTAGTCTAACACTCTCCTATAGTCTAATCGGGAGTATCGCTGACACTCAGACTGGACCGGAACTCATGGAACAGCAAGGTAGGAGGACCCTTGGTGAAGACGTCAGCGTACTGTGATGTCGTGGGAACATGAAGGATTCGTGCATGACCGAGGGCAACCTTCTCTCGAACAAAGTGGAGATCGATCTCTACATGCTTTGTTCGCTGATGCTGCACTGGATTGCTGGAGAGATATACTGCACTGACATTATCATAATAGACTACGGTGGCTCGACGAGATGGGTGATGAAGCTCGAACAGTAGCTGTCGCAGCCATGTAGTTTCAGCAACGCCATTCGCTACAGCATGGTATTCGGCCTCAGCGCTGGACCGTGAGACCGTGTGCTGACACTTGGAGGACCAGGACACCAGATTATCACCGAGGAGCACTACGTAGCCAGAGGTGGAGCGATGGGTATCTGGACATCCAGCCTAGTTAGCATCCATGTACACGATGAGGTCTGTATGTGATGAGTGGCGCATAGTGAATCCAAGTGAAAGAGTGCCTTGCAGATATCGCAGAATTCGCTTGAGAGCCATGAGGTGGGGCTCCCTGAGATCATGCATATAGAGGCACACTTGTTGAACAACAAAAGCAATATCCGGACGGGTAAATGTCAAGTGCTGCAAGGCGCCAGCTAGACTGTAGTACTGCATGGCATCAGCAACAGGAGGTCCATCTGTGGATAATTTGGAGTGTAGATCCACAAGGGTGCTGCATGGCTTGCACTCACTCATCCCAGCTCGCTCCAAGACGTCCTGAGTGTACTGTCGCTGAGAAAGAAATAATCCACTGGCAGAGCGTGTCACTAAAATGCCCAGAAAATGGTGAAGCTGACCCATATCTATCATAGTAAACTCACGCTGAAGAGCCCCAATAATCTGCTTCAGAAGACCATCAGAGGAAGCAATGAGAACAACATCATCCACATAGAGCAACAATAGGGCTGAGTCTGGTCCTCGACGATATATGAAGAGTGAGGTGTCTGACTTGGCTTCAACAAATCCAATCGAAGTAAGATGAGAGGCAAACCGGTGATGCCAAGCACGTGGAGCCTGCTTCAACCCATATAGAGACTTGTTGAGCCGACAAACAAAATCAGGGCGAGAGGAGTCCACAAAACCTGTGGGCTGAATGCAGTACACTGTCTCTGTTAGAGTATCATGCAAGAACGCATTCTTCACATCCATTTGATGAATAGGCCAGTTCTGAGAAAGAGCCATAGAGAAAACCACTCATACTGTCACGGGCTTGACCATCGGGCTGAAAGTTTCATCATAGTCAATATCAGGTCACTGAGTAAAACCTCTGAGAACCCAGCCGGCCTTGTAGCGATCCAGAGAGCCATCTGCGAGCAACTTGTGACGGAAAATTCACTTGCCAGTGACCATATTAACACCAAGAGGCCGTGGCATAAAACTCCAAGTATCATTGGCAATCAAGGCATCATACTCAGCTTGCATAGCGGAGCGCCAATTAGGATCGGATAGAGCATCACGAACGGAGCGAGGCAGTGGCGACATGGGCACAACGTGGAGGTTGAGGCGATCCACGGGCTGTGCGATGCCAGCCTTGCCGCGCGTGCGCATGGGATGCGGATTTTCAACGGGGACAATGGAGACCGGCCAAGTGGTCGCCGTGCGACCGGTGGTCGTGGTGCTGCTGGCAACTACCCGCGCGGGATGCACGGGGGCAACAGCACCGGCGTTCCTGGCCGGCGAGGCAGGCAGGGCGCTGCTGGCAACAGCCTATGCGGGTGGCACAGGGGCAGCAGAGCTGGTCAGGGCAGGCATCCCCGGTCCGGTGCTCGTCCAAGTATGAGGAGGCGAGGGCGCCGGCACAGGGTCCAGCGCGTCGTGTGGTGCCGGAGTGGTTGGTGTACCTACATGCACAAATTGAGCTCCAGGAACCAAAGCGGTGAGATCATGCTCATCAAGGAGGAAGTCCAAGGTGGAGGAAGCCATAGGCGTGGTGGACATGTTAGCGAAGGGGAAGAAGGATTCGTCAAAGACGACATGTCGAGAAATAAGAATGCGGTTCGACTAAAGCTCAAGACACCGATAGCCTTTGTGTTCTGAGGAATAGCCGAGAAACACGCATAGAGAAGAGAGGGGTGCAAGTTTGTGGGGTGCTGTAGCGGACATGTTGGGGTAACAAGCACACCCAAAAACTTTGAGATGATCGTAGGAAGGTTGGGTGGAATAGAGATGAGTGCATGGTATCGAAGGCGAGGGTTTTGGTAGGGAGCCGGTTAACGAGGTAGGTGGCGGTATGAAGGGCCTCGACCTAGTAAACCGGTGGAAGGCTGGCCTGAAAAAGAAGTGAACACAAAATATTATTAAGTGTGCGGAGAGAGCATTCGGCCTTTCCATTTTGCTGAGAAGTGTATGGACATGACATGCGAAGTGCAACACCATGGGAGAGAAAGAACGTGAGGGCCGGGGAATTGTCAAATTCACGGCCATTGTCGCACTGGACGTTCTTGATGGTGGTGCCAAATTGTGTGTGAACATAGGCAAAAAAATTGGAAAGAGTGGAAAATATCTCGGATTTTTGACAGAGGGGAAAAGTCCAAATGTAGTGTGATCAATCATCTAAAATAACAAGATAATATTTATACCCAGACACACTAACAAGAGGAGATATCCAAAGATCACAGTGTATCAAATCAAAATTATGCGTAGCTCTAGAGCTGGATGACCCAAAAGGAAGCCACGTGTGCTGACCGAGCTGGCACACATGACATATGGTGGAGATCATCTTTATTACAGGAGATAGCACTGGAGCTGATGAGCTTGGACAAAGCTTCACTCCCAAGATGTCCGAGACGACGATGCCAAAGCGAGGTGGGTGCAGTGATGAAGGTGGAGGTGCTGGTGGTGGGTGGAAAAAACGGGTAGAGGTCGCTAGAGCTATTGCACCTGGCAATCACGTTCCTGGTGTGCAAATCCTTCACGGAAAGGCCAAAGGAATCAAATTCAATGAACAGTTATTATCGGTGGTAAAGCAACGAATGGAAATCAGGTTCTTAATTATATTTGGAGAAACCAAAACATCATTAAGAACAAGATTACGATGCGAAAAAGAAAAAGTGTGTGATCCAGTGGCTGTGACAGGAAGGAGTGCACCATTGCTCACAATGATAGATGAAGGTGTAAACGATGATGGTGAGGAAAAAGTGGAGGGTTTACCAGCGTCCGCAGTCATGTGAGAGCCAACACCAGAGTCGGCATACCATTCGGATGGCGATGGCGGGGTGAGTGACATAGTGTTGAAGGACTGCACCAGAGAGTTCTGGTTTCAGGCGCCTCCATGGGTGGGATTCCAGGGCGCCTACGCAGGCACCTGATAGGGCGTCGAAGGCCCCTGGAACGTCGGTGCCGAGGGCACAGCTCCCCCATATACGTACGGTGATGGCGCGGTGTAGCCGGTGCCGTAGCCGCTGTTGCCGGGAACGCCACCGAACGACCCGCCAAACTGTGGGAAGGCAGTGAAGGCCAGCTGAGGCGGTGGTGGGCGGCCGTAGGGCCACATCTGCAGTGAGCCAGTCCAGGGCTGTGCGAAGGATGGGTGCACGCCCGGCGGTGCGTGGCTCTGAGCACCGGATGGCGCGGTCCCGCCAGGAGGCTGTTGGCCGCCACGGCCACGGCGATGGCCGTTGGTGCGCTGGCCACCGCTAGATGCGCCAGGGGGACGCTGTGGAGCTGTCGGGTTCCCCTGGCATAGTGTGGAGGAGCCGTACGCGGCCGGCTGTGGAGTCGCGACGAGGGCCGAGGGCGGTGAAGGAGGTCGGGCGTCAAGCTCCATCTCTTCCAGCAAGAGATGGGTCCGAGCCTCGGCGAACGTCGGGAGAGGATGGTGCATCTTGAGAATCGACACCATGTGCTGGAATTTGCCACTCAGCCCACGGAGCAGAGTGAGGACCATCTGGCAATCGCCGATCGGATCGCCGAAGTCGACGAGAGACGCTGCCATGGTCTCAAGACGACGACAAAAATCGATGATCGACAGGGAGTCTTGGTGGAGGTTGCGAAATTGCGTTTCGAGGAGGAGGGCACGAGATTCCTTCTGCCCAAGAAACTCGTCCTCGAGATAGCTCCATGCCTCACGCGTGGGGCGATGTCGGATTATGAGCGACTGCTGCAAGTCGCTGGAGATGGTGCCGTAAATCCATGTCAAGACGACACAATCCGCCTGGAGCCATGCGGGGCGCTCGGGGAATGCCTCGTCCTCGAGAATGTGGCGGGTTAGCGCGTACTTGCCGAGGACAGTGAGGAACATCCCACGCCACTTGGTGTAGGTGTTCGTGGCCTTGTCGAGGATGACGGGGATGAGCGCCTTCACGTTGACGACGGCAGTGGCCTGTGCCCAGATGACTTCGTGGGCGGCTTCGTACTGGTCGAGGGCTTCGTTGCGGAGACGGGCTTCCTCGTCACAGTGCGCCTGTTCGGCGCGGGCTGCTGCCTCGGCGGTGAGGCGACAGTCCTTGGTGGCCTTGGCGGCAGCAGCGGTGGCAGCCGCAGTCACGTCGTCATCATCCGCCATGGCGGACACGATGATCCAGATCGGTGGCCGTACCTGGCTAAAGTAGCGACGAGGCGGGCGATCGGGATCGGGAGGTTGGGGATCGGCGGCCGCGCGTGCGAGAGAGTCGGCAGGGCGGGGCGATCAGGCACGGCAATCGGCTCAGCGGCACTCTGGGCGATGGAATCAACGACGGGAGCGGTGAGACTGGACTAGCGGCGCGTGGGTTAGGGTTCCGGAAGTGTAGCGGATCGTAACCGTGGTGATACCATGAAAATGTGGGAATAATTGATTGTATTCCAAGTATGTGTACAGGAGTACATATATAGGCAGCCGAGGTGGCATGCAAGCCTACCGCACGGGCGTGATTACATCCACAATTACAGGCCTAATTATATTAGTCTAACAGTATTCACCCTCTGGAGGTATTTATAGGTACATATAGGGGAGAGATATATTTAGAGTATAAGCCAAGTTATACTAGCTCTAATCCTTTTCCATTTCTAGAATTCTATCTTTAACTCATGTTTGTTTTCGTATCCAGTTATCTCTAACCATATATACTTCATTTATAACAATTTTCCTTCGGTCATCGCGGGAGTGAAGAAGAAAACTGTGATTAGATTTGAGGCCTTGGATTGTGCTTCCACCTTTTTCTCTGCTTCTCCATCATCAACTATCCGGCACCTAGGAGGTGGTGCCGTTCCTTCTATCTCCTCTATTCCTTTTCGCAGTCATAGCATTGGTGTGATGAATGATAGTGCTAACACGGACACTTTGAAGTCATTGCATATTTGGCTATGTAGGTGTAATCAATCATATAGAAGCGGAGATCAATGAAGTAATTTGGCTAAAGGCACACAAAAAAAAAGGCACAATGTAACGGTGCTGCAGTCATTGTGGAGATGTGATAGGATGCCATTGGTTTGTCTCACATATGTAAAACGATGTTGTCGAGACATCTTGCATATATTTTTTTCGCGATCGTGCTTGGCAGGTATTTCATTAAGAAGAAGTAAGAAGTTTGTTACATCTCATCCTCCTTAACCCTTGAAGCTAATGAGGATTAGCTACCAAAGGTAGAGAGGAAGAGAGGACCTTTTACAACACCAGGCAATATTAACATCTTGCATATATTAGAGGATGTCATTAGACATCTTGCATATGTTAGAGGATGTTGTTGGTAAATGTCTTACATGTGTTAGAGGATGTTGTGTTCCTACAATCGTTGATGCAGCTGTATACATGGTCGCATGTTCCAGCAAATCAGGATAGTTGTTTTTTTTTTTATCAGCTGACGCCGATAGTTCATCAAATGTGCTCCCAGTATGAAAGGATAAAAACTAGCGTCCAACCATTCCCTAAAAAAACAATCCCTGTCGTAGGTGAAGAAGTTGTAGCAAGTCCAGGCCGCAGCAAAGCTGCAGAGGTGAGAGGATGTGACCATCGGCGACGAAGAAAACTAGGCATGTATTTTATTAAGAGCAAGTAGAGTAACATCACAAGCTAACACATCAATGGTAAGTGCCGAGCTTACAAAGAGGAGAAGGACCAAAAACATTAAACAAAAAGAAAAGAGAACCGAAAGAAGCTAAGGATTGCAACAAACATAGAGGCGACCACAACTACAGGAAACCAGCCAACGCCCAGTCAAAGGCCACCAGAACTACAAACTCCCTAAGACCCTAACCACTCGAGGTCGCACTCAGCCGTTGGGCTGCGGAGAATCCTACAGACAACATGAGTCCCTAATGCTGCTCGGCGATGGATGTGTTCTGATTTAAGAATTCTTGACATCATTGTATTGCCACTGATGTATATGTCTGGACATATGAATGAATGTGGATTTCTGTAAATGGGCGATGTTTAGTAAAGTGAATCGGGGACGGGGATCCCCGTGGGGATTAATTCCCCACACGGAGGCGGGGATGGTGCGAAAATCTTTCCCGTGAGCTTAAACGGGGATGGGGATAGGAACTCAAACCCCGATGGGGAATTCCCTGTTGCCATCGCCGGTCCATTGCCGGCGTCGCAGCTAGTGGAGGTAGATGTGCGTCGCCACTTGCAGTTGTGCGTGATTTGTCGGAAGCCACGGCAGCACAGACAACGTTGGGGTAGCTTGCAGTTTGCCACGTGGTGGGAGGAACAGAGACACTTAAGGCGACAGCGCCTCCGACGGCTCAAAGTAGATACGGCCAACACTCGTCTCGCACGGTGGCAGTCGTCTGCATCAGGAGCTAAGATTCGGCGTCGGCTCCCTAAGGGAGGAAGGGGTTCGAGCCAATGAAAAACCCCATTACTCCATTAGCGACCCTGCCGGCAGGCTTGGCGCGTGCGAGCTAGCGCTTCCAACGATGATGTCGTCTATGGTGCCTGGCAACCTTGCCACTGCGGCATTTGACGTCCACCCCCAAAGGCACGGATGGGCACGCGCTGGCGATGCTAGTTGGGCACCGGCTTGTGAGGTTGGAGGAGAGCTCTCGTCGTCGGAGTCGTCGAAGGAGCAGTCCTTCACTCACTTGCGTTGTTTGGAGCGTCTGTGGGAACTGTAGCCGGAAATAAGGGAGAGTGTGCGTCCACCCCTTATCTCTCACCATCCATCATATTGATATCCATGCTGGAGTGCTTCAAAATTCATGCTGGAGTGCTTTTCTGGACTGACTGTGGATAAGGATGGGGTGATGTGCATGAATCTTAATGCGATCCGAGCCGTTGGATAAGGGATGGGTGCCCACCCCATTATGGAAATAGCAAGTTGATGGCAGTAGGAGAGAGGGAGGAGGTCCCTTGTGTGCTGGAGGTGGGGCTAGAACTGACTGCCGGCGCCGATGCGAGCCTCTGACGGGCTGGGGGGCTCACGAGCTCTCAAAGACGTTCATCGAGGCCACGGACTCGCCAAGGTGCACCAAAGCTTCCCCATAAACCCTATGGATCAGTAGATCAGGTCGTGAAAAGCTCGGATCTGGGTCTGATGGTGTCTCGACGGTGGCAGTGGGGGGGTGGGTAGGGTGGGTGGGCGAGGTCCATCGGTGGAAGTTTCTTTCTGTTAGTACACAGCTATCCAAGCTACAGTCCATTTCCTTATGAGCCAAAAACAGAGTGTAGTTCTGCGACGAAGAAAACTAGCTGGGTTCCCAGCGAAGCAGGGCGGCAAGGCAGGTAACAGCGGCCTAACAGCAGCACGTGCAGTTGCGCGTGACGTATGGCACTAATGATACTAATTTGGTGACACCCAATAAGCATGTAATGTGAAAAATATGTTTTATGGTGTACAACCGGGAATTCACATTGAGTTCAACTAATCATCTGGTGGTTAGATGGCATCCAAGAAAAGTTTTGTCTATCTGTTTATTTGACTAAGAACTTGTGGACAAAATAAAGGTCCTTGGCACGAAGCTTTAGCAGCTCCTTCCGGCTTCCGAACTTGTCCAGACTAGCCTTGGTCCGCATTGATCAATCTGAGCTAATGCACATGGTCAACTTACTTGATGAAACCATCTTAAGAGTTTGAAAATAGTTGTTCCAAAACAATTCATAACTTTTTATATGAAGTCAGAAGAAGACGATTTTATATAAAAATTGTAGAGCTTGATAATACCTATAACTCTATAGTCGACAAGTTTTTAATTTGAAAATGTTAAGTATTATATGTCTCGCTACATACTTTATGTTGATTGTGGATTAGGTTATGGGCTTCAAACATAGTGGCGCCTCAAGCTTCATGTCATCACCATAAAGTGGAGTGCAGAACATGATTCAAAGAAAATAGGAGTGATTACAAGCAAAGAAACACTAGAAACATAAACAAAATAAGATACAAATAATTCCAAATATAGATAACAATGTGGAATATACTTGGTAATAATTTCATATGTTTTTATTAATTTTTAAGAAAGTAAAAAAAACATTTCTTGAAACCGGCCAAAGGATCGAATTTAATCCACTTCAACGCTTGAAGCATGTAAAATAAAATGTTGAGAAATACATTTTACCCCTTTTACTCTGATATATAGTTTTATTGTATAACTTGGAGATTTTTTTTGTCAGCACATACAGAAAACGTTGTTCACATGAATCTAAATATTTGTTTCGTTGTACAATGTTTTTATTATGTAATAATATTTCCATAATAGTAGGATTATTGTTACTTATAGAAAGATTACCATAAACAGAAACTATCAGCAGTAAGCAAAAAAAAAACACTAGCATGAACCAAAAGGGGTGCCAAAAAAATCTTTGAACACAAAACATTGCTCACGTTGAACAAGACTTTTTCACTTGTATGAACAGAATAAAAATTAAGAGGTATAAGAAAAGTATGAGAAAATAAAATAAATAAATAAAAGAAACATGAAAATATGACGTCATAAATCTGATAGCACTTGCTATCCAACACTGAGAAAGGAAACGGAAAAAGGAAAAAAATCCACTTGTCCTCCCTCAACTTTTGCGAAAGTCCGCTTTTTCTCCCTGAACCACAAAACCGGGTAAATCACCTCCCTCAACTTTTGAAACCATGTTTTACATCCCCAGCTCGATTATAAGTGGTTGAAAGAGGTTTTATCTTTTATTTATTTATTTTGACTAAATGTTTGAAAAAATAAAGTAAATCACAAAAAGAATCGTAAAAAAAAGAAAATCAAATTTTGTTGGACTCACCTAAGTAAATCTACAAGTGAACATATAATATGGTATGCTTTAGTACAAAGTTTTTCTGTGGATTTAGATCTATGCTTTTATATAATTAATTGGAATAATTTATAATTACAGTTTTTATGGTTCAATTGTGGTGAAAGTTTTATGATAGCATAATTATTATATGCTTAAACTGTAATAGAAATTTCATACTCATTGAATCATATATAACTTATTTATAGATTTTCTTTAGGGCCCGTTTGTTTCTTTGGAATTGAATTTATTTTAAGAATTACAATTTAAGTATAGATTAATTAAGCTAATATAATTGTATATGAAATATATTTGTATATTTATGATTAGGTATATAAGGAACACACTTATATATTGTGCTTTTTATTGTATAGAAGTGAGTTAAAAAATGTGTTCTAAATTGGAGAATAGAATTGTAGCATAATAATCTATAGAATCCAATTCCATCTCCCACCTTATGAATTGAAGATAGGTTTATTTGTGCTCTTAGGAAAGGTGTGGAATCTCAAATTCTAAGGTAAATAGTTTTACTTATCATAATGATATATAGAATCCAATTCTATCTCTCACCTTATGAATTGAACATAGGCTTATTTGTGAGCTTGTGAAAGGTGTGAAATCTCAAATTCTAAGGTAAATAGTTTTACTTATCATGTACATTTTAATTCCTCCAATTCTAAGGAAACAAACGGGCCCTTAGGATTTATGCTTGTTAAATCTAAATAAATCTATAGCTAATTTTAGATTTAATTATAAATTTATTTAGATTTAGTTATAACTAATTTTAAATTTAGCTATAGATTTCTTTAGGGTTTATGCTTGTTAAAAACTAAATTAATTATAATTAAATGAAAACAAATCTATAACTAGATCTAAAATTAGTTATAAATTTATTTAGATTTAACAAATATAAACCCTAAAGAAATCTATAAATAACTTATACATGATCCATGAGTATGAAATCTATAAAGAAATCTATAACTATTGCTTTTTTATAATTAATTGTAATAATTCATAACTATTGGGCTATAGAAGCAATGGTTATGAATTATTACAATTAATTATAGAAAAGTATAGATCTAAATCTAAAAACTTTATACTAATGTATATCATATTATATGTTCACTTGTAGATTTACTCACGTGGAGTCCAACAAAATTTGATTATCCATTTTATGTTTTTTTATTTACTATGATTTTTTAAAGATTTAACCAAAATAAAGAAAAAAGACGATGACAAAACCGTCTTTAAAACTGCTTATAATCGGACCAGGGAGGTAAAATGCACGGTTTTAAAATTTAAGGGAGATGATTTACTCAATTTTGCGGTTTAGTGAGGAGAAATTGACTTTCGTAAAAGTTGATCGAGAAAAAGTGGATTTTTTTTTCAAGGAAAAACACACCACGCCGTTGCAAAGTATGGGCCGGCGCTTCCTACCTACGGGGGGGACTCCCAAGTCTCAAGGCTTTTTAGCCAGGCCCCATACTGAGACTACGCCAGAGACTGATCTGAAGGCCTCTTGTCAGATCCACGGTTTCAAACACTGGTTCGTACGCGAGCTCGAACGCAATAAACTGATTAAATTTTACATGAACATTGAGGAGGATTTCTTCTAAAAATTGGTACGGATCCAGTTCTTCGAAATTGTAGAGATTCTTTTCAATTCACGGATACAGCTCTAATCAGCATACACTCGTCAAGTGTGAGGAGACGCAGAGACATCTACGTAAACTGAACTGGATCAATTCAAAGCGTTAGATCAAGCTGCCGCTCCTTCCATGGAGAGGGCCACCCTGACTCTGTGATGACAGTGCAACAGAGTAGGCATCAACGAAAGGATCGAACTGAGAAGCAGCGGCCCCATACTGAGGCTGAAACTGCTGCGGCATCCCAAACATGGCTTGCTGCTGCGCCATCATCGACATCTGCACGCCTGTCGGCGGTGCGAAGCCGTTGGACATGGTGAACGGATCGTTCTTCTGATCAGAGGCGTGCCCGTTTCCATATGTTGTCTGCTGCTTCCTTGCGGCGTCCTCGTACAAGCTATCCAGAAGCAGCCTGTCGAATCCCCCAGCCTATACAATATTACAAGAACCAACGATGTGAATCAGTGAATGCCGAGAGCTGGAGAAGGGAGGCAGTGGATGCTTAAAAAATGAGGATGCAATGTTTTCTTTACCAGCTTTGTCTCTGCCAGCTGGTTGCTGCTGCTACTGGGCTGTGCTGTGACCAGAGCAAGCTCCCAGCCTGACGTTCCTGTTGTGTCACCGAAGCCCATTGCAGAGGTGTTGTTGGAACAACCTGCACATCGGAGATGAGCACAATGTTGCGTGAGTTTGATGTCACGCTTTGGTTATTTGCTGTTGAATTCATGAGACAGCAATTAGTAGATGAAACTGGTGCTTGAAGCTTGCCTGGTTGTACTATAGCAAGAGCCAGTGCGTTGCTCTCTTCGATTGCAGCAGCAGCAGGGTTTACTTCATACAGGCCCTGATCATCACCAACCCAACGGATATGGTCACCATTATTATCGTTATTTGCAGATAAGTAGGTGCTGAAGTATTATGCGCTAACAAGAGTTACCAGTAAATCGGCAGTAGCAGTCGGAGTTTCAGGCTCATCGTCGCTGTCATTATCTGCAAACTGGGCAGGTTTTTCATGCTCAGGAGCAACTTCCTCTGCAACAGGTTCTTCAAACGCCTCGAGCACCAGCCCAGGGGTTTGCTTTTCCTGGTAACGAATTACGAAATCTAGCTGCCGGTACTCCTATTGAATACAGGAGTTTGAGAGTTTGACGGCACAGAACATGCTGACTGAATATGTATATACAGTACTTTACATTAGCTGAATGACATAAAGGAAATTAAATGATTTAACTCACTATGGTCTCATTTGGAACAGATACAGTTCTAGGGGCTTCTCTGATGTACTCCTCCATCGTTCCAAGAAACGATGATGGTGGCTGAAGATAATTCAGAAAAAAAAAAGGAAGTATCTGGCATCAGAGTTCAGAACTCCCTACTGTAATATGAACTGTAATAGATGAACGGTGGAGGAAGAAGATCGGGGAGTCTGTTTGGTGATGCAAGGACCTCTCTCAGAATTGGAAACTGGAAGTTTCTGGCTAGTTCCAGACCTCTGCAGAGCTCGTAGAAGTCAGAAAGAGACTTTGCCTGTTATGTTATTCTGATGAGCATCAGCTCACATAGACAGCTGTAAAATTCCACATAATGATACTATCTAGTCATGCTGCAGTTAAACTTATACACACCAGATTCCCTGTCCTTCTATAGATGTCCAGCGCTTTGATAGCATCGAGTTTTGTCATATCAAAGAACTGCAAAAACATCAGAATCAACATCATCACAAAAACCAAGATGTACCGTAGTGTCATCTCATAGGAGAGGAAGTTAGTTCACCGAAGTACCAAATCCACAAGGTTGATGATCCCGTCATTGACTGCACAGTAAATCTTGAAGCTTTCCTTCAGCACCTGATCAGTTCATCTTTCGTGGTCATCTCGACCAGTGATGCTAGCTAAACAATGCTAATCAGCACTAATGTTACAGTACACGTACCAGAGCCAAGGCGTACTGTACGAGGTAGTTTCCGAAAGCTGCCCCTTCAGGCTGCAAGAACCATCAATGCAGGATTTTGCAAGATTTTTAGTCTGGTTCAGTCTGAAACAATACTTCACATTGACACAGAAGGCACTCCTAGCTGTGTGTGTGCTCTTGTACCTGACAGCCGACAAGCCGGAAGAGCAGCTGCTGCAGTGCAGGAAGCTGCTCCAAGAGATCGTCCTGGCCTAAGGTCCTTGTTCTGCTCTGCCCCTGAAAGTCAAGCGGATGCCAGTAATAAGAAATAAGAAACTGTGTCACTGAAACTATGAAACCAATTGCAGCTGCATAAACCTTGGGGTTTCCCTCTGCAGGTCTGAGTCGCTCGGACTCGACGTCGTATCTCAGGACTCTGAAGCATTCGAGCCGCTCCTCGAGATACAGCGCGTACGTGCGCACCCACGCAGAGCAGTCCCATGCTGCAGGAGACGGTGAAGACGAGAGTCAGGTTCAGGTCAAAAACCAAGCAGAAATGCATTATTCAGATTGGAATGGAGATGTTTTTATGTAACCTAGTGGGCTGGAGTTGTCCTTGAAGTTTGACATCCGTAGGGCGTGGCCGTTGCGCCGGTAGCCGAGCAGCTCCTCCCTGAACGCCGCGTCGCCTTCGCGCAGCGTCCTGTGGATCACGATCAGCGTCTTCAGAGCGACCTGCTCCCAGTCCCAGTTTTCATAAAGCATTTTCTTTCTCCGAGTCGACTCAGAGATCGATCAGGGAAGAAGCAGTAATGGCGTAGTACGTACCACCCAGTTGTGCGTCTTGGAGAGGCGCCTGGCGAGCGCGTGGACGAGGTAGGAGACGTCGGCGAGCGGGCGGGAGGAGGACGTGGCGGCGAAGATGGCTGCGGCGGCGGCAGCGGAGAATCCGACCAGTTGGTTAGGTTTCACTCGCAACAGAGAAGAGAGGAAGGAGACGACTAGTCTCACCGGCGACGTGGCGCTCCTTGGGCGGCCGCTCGACGTGGGTGGTGGCCTTGACCACGGCGACGTCGAGGTCCTTGCGCTCGCGCCCGCCGCCGCCGCTGTTCACCTTGGCCATCCCCACGGTGGCGGAGTCCTTGATGGCGCCGCACGCCTTCCGCCATCGCTTGTGCACCGACACCGTGCCCATTGGCGGCGCCGGCGACGGGTTCCCCGGCCGTCTGCCTCGCCTCGCTCGCTTCTCTCCGGACTCCGGGCCGGTGGCTCGCGCGCCAAGTCGTCGAGGGTCGTCGTGGCTCGCGCGTGGCCAGATCCTCCTTTTTAAAATTCTAACTACGAGCTCAGAAATGGCGCGACGTGCGCGGCTGTTCCATCAACCATGCACCCGAATCTGAAAATCAGATCAAAACGACGGGGTCCCTGCCGGCTGGCGACCGGCCGCGGCTGGAAGACGCCATCATTTTGACGTGTTCTTCGCTGGTTGCCGCAGCTCAGCATTCAGCGCAAGCCCCAAATGGGATTCAGTTGGTTGGTGTGCTCACTCTAATAAGCCAACCGAGTGCCGCCTCTGGACATGAAAACATATTGTTGGTTCACTAGCAATAAATCCAAGAAGACACGCAAAACTAAACAAAAGAAATACATCTCAGGACACATGAACGTCACTGTCAGAAGCAACAAGAACAAACAGATTGAGCCACAGCTCGGAATCCTCAACAGAAATCCATGACAATAAAATGTTGAGAACAATGGGGTTTGCGGATGAAACATGAGATTCGCCCCCACAAGGGTACATTTCTAACATCAAAGAATATCTCAGGTATAGTTATTTAGTACAACACAACAGTATCAATTTCTTGCACTCCTGCCACACACACTGACTGTTGTTTTTGTAGATTTAGTTACAGAATGCAACTCCCCAGAAAGAGGAAATGCATTAACAAAAAAAAAACATGTATGCATTCTAACTTGAGGTATACATAAGTGGCATTGTTTCCTTTTGTAGCTTTATTAGTCTATAGTTGACACCATGTCACCAAAATGCATATGCCACCATGAATCCGACTGACTTGAACATCCTCTTCGTATCTCTTTTATTTCCTTTTGGCAAAGGGATTGGAATGTTCATGCCTTTGCAAAGAAGATATGCCCTCACCCCACTGCCAATGTTCATTAGCATGCACCAGTTGCTGAGATCAGATTTCTCAAATCCATGGTGTTTGCTGAAGTCCATTGTAACCCCTTTTGTGTTTTGATAAACAATGACCCTTTACCTATCTGATCTAGCTCATGGTTGTCTGCATCGAATCTGATCGATCTGAGCTGTAAATAGTTTGAGAGAAATCCTCAACCACCTTTGTTGGTGCTTTTGCTTTAAGCAACATTTCATTGTATTCTGCTTCTGGGTTTGACAGTGCTACAATCGCCCCACCTGCCCCTACTGAGGCTTCTCCATCGTGAAGGATAACAGTTCGAATCACAATGTTAAGATCAAATGTGTGGTTATATGAAAAGAATCCTATTGATCCTGAGTACACACCTCTTGGACTAATTTCAAGTGAATCAAGGATCTCCATTGATCTAACTTTTGGGGCCCCAGTCATTGAACCACCTGGAAAGGCTGCTTTCACACAATCAACAGGGCTTAGATTTGACTTCTTTGTTCCGCGGATGGTGCTCACCATGGTGTGAACACTTTTATAGGATTCTACATCCATGAGACGAGGAACATGCACGCTCCCTGGTTCACAAACCTTGCCAAGATCATTTCTTAGGAGGTCAACAATCATCAAGTTCTCAGCCTGATCTTTTTCACTGGTGAAGTTGAGCACATGCAAAAAGGAAAATATAGCAGTAGCATATGAGCACTGTGAAACAGGATTAGCATTTAGAACCTCTAGATAACAATGAAACCGAACTACCAGGGAAGGAAGACATCGATAAGAACATAGTTATCACTGTAGAAACCTCCAATGACAACGAGAAAACTAGATCGCCTATGCTTATAGTAAATGTTATACAACCATGTAATTTTTTATCATAGATCTTTCAACTGAAAACTGAACAGTCATACTGCTTCAACAGACTATTGAATCAAGCTTAACACGAATGTCAATATAAATGTTTTTATACCTTAACACACTGATCCAGTTATTTTTATCAACTTCTTCAACAAGACAATTTGTGAAGAAACTTAATTCAAAATACTAACAATAGCAAATAAAACAAATCAGGGAAAGCAAAGAAACAGCATCCCAAGCTCAATATTTCCTGAATAAAGAGTGGAAGAGGCAACATATATCTAGAAGAGAATATAGTGTACTTGCCTGTATTTCAACTGCAACCGTAAGCATTCATCTTCCTCTGGTGTTCTGCCACGTGCTATGGTACCTTTGATAGGTTTTGCTTCTAGAACTCCGTCTCTGTCCAGTCGTAGAAACCTTTCTGGAGAAGAACAACATATGCTCAAGTTTTCTGAGGAAAAGTTAAGCCAGGCTGCATAAGGCGCTGGATTTTGTTTTCTCAGTTTAAGGTAGAGTTGGAGCGCATTTATATAGTCCACTCTTCTCTTCATCTGAGTAGTTAAGCACAACTCATAGCTTTCTCCATCCCTGATATAATCCAAGCAACTCTGAACATCTCTAATATACTGATCCTTTGATTTCTCTACAACAAAACTCTGCTTGTGCACACTGGATGATCTAGCATATGCCTTCCCATTAATCGGTAATCCTGAGGGCATACCACCCAACCTGAGAAGCTTCTTCTCAGTCTCCACTAACCATGAAGTATGCGTTGAATTTTTGCATATCCCATCTCCATCACTAGAATTAAATTCATCATGCAGTGACAAAATATACACATCGCCATTACTGTGATCAACCACCACAGTGTTATCAGCAAAGACGAAGCATGCATCAGGAGTACTTGATTTGGCCATGTTAGATGA
The DNA here is from genome assembly GCA_038502445.1 of Eremochloa ophiuroides. NCBI lineage: Eukaryota > Viridiplantae > Streptophyta > Magnoliopsida > Poales > Poaceae > Eremochloa > Eremochloa ophiuroides. The sequence continues at coordinate 106,165,579 of JAHLJS010000003.1, forward strand.
TGCATCACACTCCACTTTGAGACCATACCTAGTATCCAATGAAAACTAAATTAACTCAAAAGAATCTTAAAGAAATCCAAAAGAAATAGATAATACAAAGAGAATTAAATGAAGTACAGAAGGCTCCATTGGCCACACGAGACAATTACAGAAACGGGTTAGTCAAAGATTGAAAACAATTGTTTGTAGCATGGAAGATCTGTTTGTAGCAGGAAGATAATCAAGTGCCAAAATCGAAGCATAATATCTAATCTACTGCACAAGTGTATAATATAATATAAGTTAAAAAAACGTCACTTCATGGCAAGAAATTGACATACCCTAGATATCCAACGAAGCCACCATGGAATTCAAAGGGCAGTCCTTCGTAATCCTTCTCATTGTATTGAATGGACTTGATCTCCTGTCAAGTGTGAAACAGTGAGAATCAAAACTCAGACAAATGCGTGCCACAATCTACTGCATATTGCACTTTACTCACATGCAGAATACAAATAGTATGTCAGTAACCACCAATACTTCATGGTGAGATACCTCAGACCAGCCGATTTTGTTTTTAACAAGGATAAAAAAACAGTCAAAAACCCTGGCTTGCTTGCTACCAATTGACTACATAACCTAGGAACACAATTATTTTGTTCCTCTCTGCTGCAGGAGCTGAGAAAGTTCCTATAATGGTAGGTGATCTATGCTAAAACCTGTATCCCCATTTAATTTTTTTAACTTTAATAAACAGTTGGGCTCTTGTACATTAAAAAAAACCAAAACAGTTGGGCTCCTTGTACTATTTCTGCTTGAGTAAATTATTCAGACTATGAGACTACAACACATAGATAGTGGCAAATGGCAACGAGGTTATGATCATACAAAATTAATAATATTAAAATAGTTATCACAAGCATCAATAATATTTAAACATACACCTTGTTAAGGAACTCCAAGAAGCCCTCTTTGATGAAGTTTTTGGAAGTATATCCATAAGCATCTTGGGTAATAAGCGTTCCTCCACAATTGGCTCTGGAAAAGAATTTGTGAAATGCAGAATAACATGAAGGTCTCTATCATATGCTGGCAGACATAATGCTTATAATACACTAAAGCATGATTCCTTCTTACCTTTGACCAGATAGGTGGAATGTCATTTGCTTCCACAGGGACCCACCTTTGCCACCCATGAATGAAAAACGTGCCCTGTTCTGCAAGCAGAAATAGATCACAACAAAGACAGAAAAGATCATCTAACGAACCCTCAAAAAAAATGTCATCTAACAAACAAAAGTGAATACACTATCTCCATGAGGAAAGAAAAGGAGTCGCAATCCAAAAAGTTTCAGCAAATTTCCAGCTTTATCACTCAATGAGAGTACGAGACAGTGATTGCAGTTCAATTCATGTAGACCAAGAGTTGAAGAGAAAATAGTATCTTCTTTTTTTTATTCAATTTTGGTGATTAGTTGAGAGTAAGCTGACTGCATACCTGGTCGACTGATGAGCTATCCAACCAAAATGTGTCTTCACCGCTTTGATGACCAAAAAGTACCGCAAATATGTCTTCAGAGCCAACTTTCGGACAGAGGAAATTTTCAATCTTCTTCCATCGTAATCGTAAACACTTCTTCCCAAGGCCTCTCTTTCCAAGTACAGGCTCCGAAAGTTCCATTCTTTTAGTGTGCAACAAGTCCTTAGGGATAGAATCGTGATGGCTTGCAGAATTGGCCTGCAGAATAACAGGAGTCTCTGCTAAAATGACATGTAAAGGAGTAGTGTGTAAACTACTTCATCATAGACAGTACTTGAGGTTTTTCCAGTTTACCAATACTGTGAACCTTTCTTTCCTGAAGCCATGATGAGCACAATCCAAAATCTCCTGTTATCTTTTTAAAGTTTTGGAAAATCTGTCTTCCGTGATGAGTAGCAATGCTCTCTGGGTGGAACTGGATTAAAGGGCAATCATGTGTAAGAACAAATGAATACAACATAGAGAAATCACCGCACAGGATAAACTAGGATACCTGCACTCCATAATGAGGCCTGCTAGAGTGCCTGATGCCCATGATAACTCTGCCATCATTTGACTCACTAGCATGTCCTATATGGGATAGTTCCGCACCATTGTTACTGTACTCTAGAGGGTTTGTCATGAAGTTGTCGTCCAATGATCCCAAGAAGGTACTAACATTACTGGGATCACTTTCAAGGTAAGAAAGCAAATTTGGAGAAGCAGTCCATGCAATTGATGTAAGATCATCAGGTAGAGAACCAGATTCTATTACAAGCGAGTGATACCTCACTACCTGAAAATAGCATGAGAAAGTTCAAGGCATTTAGAAGTTCATTATGAAGACTGAGATGAAACACAAATGGCAAGGGATGGGACTAGTAGTACAAGTGGTATACTAACCTTGAAGCCAGAGTTTCTACCTGATGGAACACAATTAAAGAGGTAGCATCCATCATGCTCAATTTCACTGATACAACAAAGAGGAACGTTAAATCATGAACATAAACAGTAAAAATAGCAAGAATTCAGCAGCAGTACTCAGCGAATTTTACAAACATAAATTCAAGGTCTTACCTGAGTCGCCCGTGTATAGCTTCTGGAGCATGAATAATCTTAGCACCATGTACAAATCCCAGGGCCTGCAATGGTCAAAGACAAGTAGACAGCAGCAGCAGCAGCCGCCATTTCAGGTAAAGTTACAGCCACGTGATCCATGTCAATTTCTTTGTGGTCCGAAATACATTCATAAGAATAACGCTGAAATAGAAAGGTGGATTTGAATGTCACCTGGTGGCCAAGGCAGACACCCAAGATGGGTATATCTCCACACTCCAAAAGTATGCGCAGACATACCCCTGAAAAAAATGCACCAGATAAATAAGTTGAAGTAGAACAGGCCAAAAACTGAAGATGAAGTTTGCGCGCGCACACCTATGTCGGCGGGGCACGCTGGAGATCCAGGGCCAGGCGAGATGACGATGTTGTCGAAGGCCCGGTCCTTGTACACGCGGTTGAAGACGTCCCTCCACGTCCACTCGTCGTTGCGCACGACCACGGGCGGCACTGCGGAGGTGTCACGAGCTTCCATCAGTTCCACCGCCCGCCCGAGAAGGCGCAATGAGCATGCCGCCGCCGCTCACGCGACGCAGCGGCAGGCGCGGAGAAGGGAGAGAAGTTTTCATACTCACCGCCGTTGACGACCGACAGCTCCTGGAAGATGTTGTAGGTGTAGCTGTCGTAGTTGTCGATCAGCAGCGTCCTCACCGGCGGGTCCGGCGTGTCCTCCCCCTCCCGCCGCGCCGCGAGATGGCGAGGGGCCGAGACCCGACGCGCGACGGCGGAGGCGGAAGGAAGGTGGGACCACCTCGCCGCCGGCGGGGCCGGGAGGCGGAGTGCGGCCATCGCGGCGGACCTGGCGGCGCGCGCGGAGGATCCGGGTGGGTGGGAGAAAGAAAAGGAAAGGCGCCTCTTTTTTCTGGGGCCGTGATTCGTCTGGACTGGAGAGAACGGTGAGCGCTTTTCTGCCGACGTCTTCCCCTATCTCGGCTGGTGTGCCCACTGCCGTCGCCGTCTCCAACTCCACCACCACCACCACCAACTGCGCGCACCGCTGACCACACCGCCGCCACGACGGGGAGGCGATCACCAAACACGATGGTCGCGACTCTCTCCGTTTAGTGTCGTCCGCTAGCTGGTCCAGCTAGCGCCAACCAACCATTCAGCATTATTTTTCTGTCAGAACAATCAGCCAGCCAACTATACCGTACCAGCCAGTCAAACAAAGTTGACTTTTATAAAATTAACGAATGACCATTATTAGAAGTATTTTAATCTTAATTTGTTTATTTTTATATTTACATAAAATTTTTAAATAAGATGAATAATAAAAAAATAGTCAAAATCTTAAAACAACACTTATTTTGTGAGGGAGGGAATACTCTCAACTCCACGAGGAAAACAGTACTGTTTGATGAGGTAGAACTAAACTAATCCCTTTTTTTGATAAAAACTAAACTAATTCCTAAATAGATCAAGAGGCTATTTGGTAGGGTTCTTTATCGGCTCTAGCTCTCTTCCGGATAAAACATCAAACAGTTTCGATAGATGAGTTGTTTTGAGCACTATTTCTGTGGAAAAAGGAAGAGTCGGAGCCGTTTTAAGAAAACTATAATTTATGGCTTCGCCAAAATGACTCCACCTCCTCTGGAGAAGATCTTAGGAGGGGTCCTCCTAAAAAACACCCTAAAAATTAGCTTAAATTAAATCAACTCTAGAAATTTAATAAATGAACTTCCTATTTGGCAGAAAATAAAAAAACTGTCCTCCCAACAGTTTAGGGAACCAACTCATTAGGGTTTTGGTGATTAGAAACAGTCTAAGATTTCCAATGCATAGTTATTTAGAAAACTATTTTATAAGATTATTGGAGAAGAAAATAAATTGAGGTTGCTACTTACTCCATTCATCCTAAAATAGAACTCACATATCATTTCTCGAGGAATCAATATAAAACAAACGGTGTTGTATCCACATTTGTAAGTCAAATAGTTTATTATAAAAATATATCTATCTAGATTTAATGATAATCGTTATATATCGTAATGTTAGTTTATTTTATATATTTAATTAAGGGGCTATTTGAATCTATTAGTACTAAAAATTAACGGTTACAGTTAGTATTAGATCCAAACAGACATGCTAATATATAAACCTACTAATTCTTTAGCTGAAGGGCTACTAACTATTAGTTATACTAGCATATTTGGAGTTGCTAAGACGTGCTAATAGTACACATACCCCAATGGTGCTGCTATCAACATCGACCAACCAAATATAAGGGATTTTGGGTTAGTGTTCTTACCTGCTCCTAATAGCTTGTACATGCAGCAACAGATCTCTGTTGACAGCGCAGACAAAGAATGTGGAGCGAGCCAGCTGATGAATGGTGATCAGCGGTGATTAAGATAGCAGGGAGAAAGGGTAGTTCTGGTGGATGGAAGAACCTCCTTTTGGGCTGATGGTATGGCTGATGTTTTGGGCTGTATCTGCATCAGCGGTGGGGGTTCGCTTGTTGGGTGCACAGGTTAGGCTCTGAGACAAGGGAGTCAGTCCTGTACTCCTGTTATAGTGTTATGTCGCTTTTATACAGGCGTGTTAGTTCGTTCTCTTGGTGGGTGAGGCTGGGTGGGTGAGGAGATCAGTCTTGCGTTTGAACTAGGAACCTGTAGCTGGTTTCTGTTTCTCTTTGTTCTGTTTCTTAATCATGCATTTCCGTTGGCACGTGCTTTCAAGCTCACCAACCCCTTCACAACTTGGATCATTAGACCAACAAATACTTACTGGTCAACTCTTCTCAGTTTTCCGGTACTGCTGCAGTTCTTACTGCTCATTCGAGACTTCACTAACATGACAGCTCTGGAGGGAACAAAAAGGCCCGGCAAACTAACACAATTGCAGAAAGAGTGATAACACGGTTCCATTAACTGGTTGGGATATCACTTCATGGCCTTCTTTACAACAGCATCTGGAGCTGAAGTTGCAAGTAAACTACCATCAGATCCCCATGGTTACAATTTACATTCCACTCTACAGGCATCTCCACATCTGTCGCGCTGTAACGCTGCAGAAATGAAAAATTGAGAAGCTTCTGCTGCTTCTCCCAGAGAACAAGTGAAGACCCCAGAAATGCCCCTAGAAGCAGGATCCATCTTATTTAGCTCTCCTTCTCTAATGCTTGCTGTTGCTGGAGAAAATAAGCCTTGCTGACAAACCTCCCCTGCGAAAGCAAAAACATAGACAGCTTCAGAGACTGCAAAAGCTTACATAGTATGCTGGTTTCGCCGCTGTGGGAAACATCACCACAAAGAGTCTGTTCTGGTGCTTACCTTGACCCGAGGCCGGTAGTACCGACTCTGCTTATTAGAGGGGATGGGAGTGCATGGCTTCTGCTTGCGCTGCATCTTTAGAATGTTGCCTTCCCGGATAACAGCGCTGGTAACATTCTTTGGGAAGAGATCGTTGTCTTCATGTTTAACCTGTGATGAAAATCCACACTTGCCAGTAAGAGGCATGTTTCTTCAGGTAAAAGTGAACACAAGGGATGAATGGAATGTGGTCTCTCAGCATGTTGATGCAATGCACATTATTAACATCAATAATTTTATATGGACGAAAACTAGGTTCATTAACAATGTACAACAGCGAGTTGGGTAGGCTGGAGCCATATACCATTTGCAGTACAATGAGACAGTTTTAGGAAACAGCAATTGATCATTAACATGTCTACATGAGGAGAGTCAACACGGACTTAACTAGTTTTCTTTTCCGAAAGCACAGCCACTCCAATATTTTTTTGCTACTTAAGTGCACAAAGGCCAGGTTGGCTAGAGTTCGTTGCGCTTGCTATTTTGTACCACCAATTTGAGCCCAACCACTCATCAACAACGGATCTGAGCATGCATACAGCCTTAGGGTACCTACATGTCTTTTGATGCAAAAGTGGCACTAGCTATCTATGGCTCGTTAAAATGGTTAGAATACTGGCAAGTGTAAGGAAAGTTCAGTCACTCAGATAAGTTTGCTCACATAAGGAAACTTCCACAAATAACGCATAAAAATCTGAAAGTTAGTTGTTGGATGAGCATTTTTTCAGCTGGGATTATAAGGTGTGTTTCTTAGGTTTTGATGCTAAAGAAACGATACCGGCTTCTTCACTCTGTTTTTTCCTTTTCCTGATCATTATTGTTTTAATCATCCTTTATTGAGTTTTCTGTTTCTCCAGATTTGCTTGAGAATCCAGAAACATGCAAATAAGCATCTACTTCACAATTTCAGATAACTGGTTGAAGGTAGGCCTTGAATGAAGTAGTGGACCTGTGAACTGCAATGGTTTTAATTGTTTGGTTTGATTTTTTTTGTCCAAAAGCAAATAAGACCAAACTAAGAGATTTTCTTCTACGTCGATTGAAATCTAAAACTGCAATAAGACATAATGAGGGCTAGGTTTCTTATAATGATTCAACTCAAAGAAAATGACCGTTTGGAATTTCCTTTTTGCCTGCCCCATTCAACCAAAATCTCCAGCACATTGTACTTTCATATCAGCAAATTTCAGAGACAAATTTTCTTCTGAAGAAACTTGCAACTGACAAGAAATGCGAAGGGACTGAAATGAAGTAATGCAGACCAGATTTTCTGATCACTGCTGATATAAAACAACAAATGATCTGTGCTTCTACTGAAATTAAACAAATTCTCTTTATCAGATAATATAAACTAATAACATGTGTAATTTAGGGTTCTAAGAACTCTAGCAATTTTTAAGTAACTGGAAATGGAAAACCTTTTATATCAAGATAAGCTGGAAATACTTACTACCACACGAGCAGAGGACAATGGCAAGTCAGGCCCATTGCCATCAGCGAACACAGAGCCTCTGCCACGCCACGCCTTGAGCACACCGTCAGTGTTCAAGCTCAGCCCCAATCCTGTCTCTGGCAGTGCCAAAGCTCCAGTGTCGCCATTGGCAGACTCAGGAACCCCCTCCTCGTATATTGTCCCCAGTGACTTCTTCTTAGTCTTCTTCTTGTCTGCCACCTTCGCCATTGCCACTGAAGGCGTCGGTGGTGCTGGGGTAATGTCTTTCACAGGTATGGCGGGGCACATCCACCATTCTGGATCGACACTATGCCGCTTCATCGCTTGATTGATGATATTCTGATCATGCCGGAAGCTGAGCCCGAGCACCATAAGGTTCCTGAGGTAAGGGTGCATCATCTTGGATCTGGGCAGGTTCGAGTTGTCGCTTGACACAGACGTCCCGTTGTTTTCCATCGAGAGCTTACCCATGATGCCATCGATACCCTCGGCCGCGCTCTCATCGACGCCGCACAGAATAGAGTCGGCGTCGAAGCTGTCGTCATCGTCGAAGTCGAGCTCCCCCGGCTCGTCAGGTGCCGCAGCAGCATCGTCAGGGGTCGCAGGGGACGGCGCCGGGTCGCGGAACTCGCTGAAGACGCTGCTGACGGCCGCGGGCGACTGGCAGCCCCTGGCGGCGGCGGGGCTCCGCGGCGTCAGGGGCGGCGGCGGTGGCAGGTCGCGGAGGAGGAAGGCAGCGTGGCCGCCTGGGACGGGGAACGGCGGGAGGAGGTCGGAGCAGGACGGGTCGTCGGCGAGCGCGGAGGCGAGGCCGAGGAGGCGGGGCGGCGGCGCCGCCGCGTCGGGGCCCCTGGCGACGGGGAAGACGGAGGGGTACATGGACGCGAGCAGCGCCGCCGCCTCGTTGTACGTCTGGCTGGGCCGCTTCCGCGGCGTGCGCGGGCGCTTGAGCGACAGCGACGCCACCGACGAGGACGAGGAGGTGGCCGACGAGGAGGAGGCCGCGGACGCGCTGGACGCCTCCGAGAGCGTGGAGGACGCCGCGGAGTGCGCCGGGCGGGGCGGCGCCGGCGCCGGCGAGGCCTTGACCATCTCCAGGTCCGGCAGGCGGATGCCGCCGGCCGGGATGCACGACGACGCCATGGCGGCGGCTGGGCCGATCGATCAGTCACGGTCAGTCGATCCAGCAACGCGAGGAAACGGAAAACCTCACCCAAAAATCGCGACTTTCCTCCCAAAACCCATCTCAGTGATTTCCGTTTTCCAGCTGGGCGGACGAAATCGGGAAGGAACGAACCCCAGATCTCGGAGATCACAGGTGGAAGCGCAAGCGGTGTGGTGGTGGTGGGGGGAAGAGAAATCAAGCTGGTGGCCTGGTGCTGGTGCCGTGCCGTCCTAAACCCAACCGGAACCAGCGCAAAACCCCCGCAAACCCTCACCAGAAAACAAGCGGAAAAGGAAGGGGCCAAAACGCCAAAGCGAGGGGGAGGGGGCGCGTGGAATCCGAGGAATTTCTTGTTCACAACGCCACCACCAGCTTGTGCTGCTGCGTCTGCCGCCCTGGCGCCTGGCCGCCTGCCGGGCCGGCCTCGGGGACGGAGCCAAAGTGCCGTGCCGCCGACAAATAAAAATGCAAATCTCGGGAAAAGGCAATCACCGAGAAAGAAAAAAACAGGCGATTAATCAAAGCGGCCCGAGAAGAAACAGCGGTGTGTGGTGCCGTGGCTTGTTGTTAATCAAAGCGGCAGCGTTTACACCACCAACCTCGAAAAACGGGTGTTTCAATTCAAGGTTGGGCTCAGGAGGTGTTCGTGCTCGTGCGTGGCAGTTTCGGCAAGGAGTGAAGGAGGAAGGGCAAGAGGGCAGCAGGGACCGACAGCGGAGGCGCGACTGGTTGGAGAATCAGAGAACCGCCTCAGATTCCGAAAGCAAGCAATCGAGGATCCTAGCGCTTGGATTCGTCAAACATGACGAGGAAGGAAGGAAGGAAGAAGCTCTGATTTGTTGATTGAGGAATTATTAGTACCATTCCATTCGCGAGGAGGAACAGAAACAGGAACAACGAGGAGGGGTTTAGCGAACGCAGGGAGAGGAGGACCCCAGAAAAAAAGGTTTGGCATCTTTTTCCAAGAAGAAAGAGGAGGAGCCAACAGCGTCCAGCCGGCAGCCGGCGGAAGAGACGAACTGCGCTTTCAGCCTGTCACTGTCGTCACTCGTCACTCTCTCATCGACCTTCCGGTGGTCCCCGCACGAAGGCCACTTGCGTTGCTTCACACTTTCTCTCACCGGTGAGCCAGCACCAGCACAGTGCGGAGTGCCTGTGTGGCCGTGTGCCTCCTCGAGTCCTCCATGCGTGGCGTGCCTTGACGGGAGCTGAGCTTCGCCTTGTCATGTTGCGAGCCATGCCTGCTGGCGTCCTGCTCGAGGAACACGTGTGGGTGCGTGAGCAGAGCACGACCACGACCCCCGCGCGAGCACTGACCTGCCGCCTGCCCCTGCCCGTCCAACTCCTATCACGTGTGACCCTGATTTAGCTTAGGTCCTGTTTAGTCGTCAAAATTTGACATTATTCCTCATCATATCGATTGTACTTTCTGTCTGTATGAAACACTAAATAAAATAGCAGGTGTTGTATGTTTATGCTTTTTGTCTGGCTAGCTCGAGATAAATCTTTTGAGTCTACTTGGAGTATGATTGGACAAAAATTGTCAAATACAAACGAAAATGCTACAGTGTACTTTTCACCCTCTTTTCACCCACTAAACACCCCCTTATTTTTAATATTTTTTTTGCAACAATTCAGCCGTAGAATTTAGTCCAACCAAATTTCACAGCTGAACATAGTTATTTTTAAAATTAAATCATTATAAGAAATATTATTTATGGTTGAAAAGTACTCTCTCCGTCCCTAAAATAGTGTCGTCGCTGGTGTACCTACGACAAGTTTTACTCGATTTGTAGAAAATATATACAATATTTATATCCCTAAATAAATTTATTAAAAAACTAGATTAAAAGATCTTTCTAATAATACTAATTATGTATCATAAAAACTAATAAATTTTATAATATATATTTAATCAAAATTATTTCTAAACTGATAATTTTTTTAAGAGACGGAGAGAGAGTAGAGTTTAGACACTGCCTACATGTGCTGAGGGAGGTCCGAGAGCCTCTTGCGGCATTGCCGCACCATCCGACGGCAGTAGTATTCTATCCATCGGCCCACTATCAAAAGCTAGTCTTTTGTTCGGCCCATTCGCAATTAGTTGGACAAAACTAGCAGCACAGACGGAAAACTAGCGGAAGATTGTGGACGGATAAAGAGTACTTTCATCTGGCGAGTTCGTCTGAGGAGGGCCATCCATCCCCGGCAACGGATTTTTTTGGCACTCCCTTTTGACGTGTGTTAGTCCCATGGGTTAACTCTGCTATACGGTCTCATGAATGGATTTTTTTTTTATTTGATTGATCTATCTTCATCATATATAGTTCCGAGCTTTGTTGAAAGCTTCTCCCTTTTCCAAGAAAGACGTAGGCTATATATCTGTAATTAAATTGGAACCGAAAGGTCCTGAAGTGGAAGGAATATGAATAGGCAGTATTTTCATGTTTTTTTAATGGATATGAACCAACTTCATACTTTGTGGTCTATTTTTTCTATCCCGAATAGAGAGAGCTTGATGACTAATTTTGTACCTCATGTTGGCATGGAATTTAGAACTTTGGACGAGGCTTGGACATTTTAGCTTACCTCAGTGGACAGAAAGACTTTGAACTTAGAAAAAGGTATACAAACAAAAACGCCTTCTAATGGAAATATTACATCGTGTAAATTTGTTTTGCAAATGGGGGTCATCGGTTGCCAGACAAAAGGAGTTATTTAATAAAGTGTCGACGAGCTGAAACTAGAACTGATTGTGTCAAGTCCTCATGAATTTTAAAATTGTCCGAAAGAAGGAAACTCCGATAGTGTCTGACTTAGTTTTGGAACACAATCACGTACTACACTTGTCGGCAACCTTGCACCTAATGGCGCCACAAAGGAACATTGCAGATTTACATGCTTTTGAAATTAAAACAATAGATGATGCAGGAATTGGACCAAAAGCTGCACATGAGTTGGCTAATGGTCAAGTTTTTGTCCACTCAATCTTAGCTATACCCTTCATGACCACAAGAATTATTTGCGGACCAAACGCCAAAGAGAAATCGCATACGGCATGTAACACCCTAGGTGTTAATTATGCATTAACATGTGCATTTCAAGCATAAGCATCATCTATGCATTTCATAATAATGACTATATGTTAGTGCTTGGCTATGGTTTTAAATTCATCTATGTGATGTTTTATGTTGATTAGGGTTACATGTGATAATGATTATCTTCTTTTGTTGTTTTGCTCATATAAGCAATCTAAGTCAACATAGCTCTATGCTTGAATTAGTAATTATGTTGATCTTCTAGTTAGTTTTTGCTTTTGTAGGTTTAATGGTTAATGAGATGGTCTTTTGTTATTTAAGGTTTGGATTGATTTGACTAATTTTTAGATTCTAAGTCAAACTTGGCATTTGACCCTAAATCAAAGTTGTAGATAAAAATATTTGCTTCAACTTTAGTTTAGTAGCTTAGCCCTAATTTCATCTCTAGCTTTGTCATTTTGAACCCCCAAGTTCACCCCTTTTTGAATAATTCTGAAAATTCTTTGTTTAATTAAATGAAATTCGAATTCAAAAGCTAGTTTGAAAATATTAAGAATTTGACTTTGGTCCAAAAAGGAAAGTTGTAAGATTCAATATTATGTACCAAGTCTTGCTCGACCCCAGTGGCTGCAGTAGGTTGAGCCGCCACTCCCATGTCTACATGTTCAGTATGTGCGCCAGCGGCAGATTTTGGCCCTATTTAGATCCAGGGGCTAGAGCTAGTTTGAGCTCAACTAGCCCAAAAGTATCCAAACAGAAGGACTAGAGTGGGTTATTTGCAACTAGCCCACCCCAAAAAAACTATCCCCTCCAAGAGGTGATTTTTTGGGCTAGTTCAGGTGGGGACCATGCTTTTCCCTCACATCTAGCCACACTATGGCCCATGCAAATGATTGAAAAAGTACTTTTTCTATCAATCTAACCCTTGCATCCAAACAACACTTGAGCTAGAGATAGTTGAGGGCTAGTTTGTAGTTAGAAACTAACTCTAACCTCTAGCACAGCTAGATGATCCAAACAGGGCCTTTGTCTTGTGTTGTCCACTCAGTGCTACTGAGGCATCGAATTGTTTGCCAGGTGCTTGACCGACTGTAGCATCAGTCGTTTTGTTACCATCATGGTCTATGTTCTCCGGCTCCTCTTTTGGGTTTTTGTCCTCGTCCATGGTAGAGTCCATGTCAATATATTGGGGCTCACCATCAGACATATCTTTCTCAACTCTAAATTGTAGCTCATAAACAAAATCCTCAATGACTACATTCACAAGATCCGGGATGAGGTTAGGATTCAGCGCTGCTACTTTCATCCTTGCTCTACCATACTTGATGAGGTCAGGATTCAGCGCTGCTACTTTCATCCTTGCTCTACCATACTTCTTTGTGAATTTCATATCCACTGGACAAGTGACACCTAAAATTGAGCCAATTGCCCAGATGATAGGAAATTCTCGTAGTTCCTTTGGGAGCCCCCTGAACTGCACCCAAACCATATCAATCTCATACTTAAAAACATCATTTTCGTCCCCTTTCTCGAACCAAATTTTTTCTTTCAATGTCTTTATGTCCATTAGGCCCCAATTCACCATATGGTTGAGCACTGCATTTCAATAGATGGGAAATTAGTGATAAAGGCATCATTGCCTTCCTCTTCAATCACCCAACTATTCCGCTGATGTGCTCCACCAATCCCATTCCTGTCACCTGCAGCTTCAACATCAGGAGTCGAATCCGTTACGGCTTAGGGTTCCCTCAACTCTTGACGTATATAATGGAGAACAATTAAAAACTCAATTGTTTTGTAAATATAATTGGAAGTTGTTACTATAGTTAATTCTAACATAAAAGTGGTCTACAAAATCAACCAATGCCCAAAAAGTCTCCACAATACCATATACTCCTCACTTAATTCATAAAATGTCATCATACTGCAACCGTACATTGTCCCACAAAACAAATCCTTTCCTAAATTATTATTGGGCCCACGCATTTGGAACTTGGGGACATGAGTGGGATCACCCAGGCCATTGATTTCGAATGCCTGGGGCTGGATCTACCTGCCTGGGTTAGCCTCCAGAGGACAAGCGCCAAAGCAAACCACCCCATGGTATTTGAGCAGGTTGACAGCGTTGAGGGTGTCATGGCCGCTTGAACCTTGAGCAGTTGCGAGGAGGAACTCATTGAGGACGACATATTCTGGTGCTGAGTTTGATTCCTGAGAGTCCGATATGCATGGATTTCTTGCGAAAATGGAAGAAAACATGTAGCTGGTGGCCGCTTGGGCTTCTTGGATAAAACAATATTTTTTTTTCTATTTTTAACCCATTTGCAATATTTTTTAGCTCGATTTATAATTTTGGGAAATCATATTAGTGCTATTTTGCTACAATAATCGGTGTAAATCATTTGTAGTGATGATTCTATAGAAGACGCCTCGTAATTTTTGGGACATTTTTGGATCTAGCTACCTGCCTGGGTTAGCCTCCCCAGGAAAGTCCAAAAGCACACAGGCGGAGCCACCGCCCAGCGACCCCGTGCGGTCGGCCGGGCTCCCACGCCATGTGCAAAGGAAAATTTTATTTATATTAAAGAAATATATTTATTCTTCTAAGTAAATATAATTGGATAATAAGAATCGCTCGGGCTTCTAAAAATTTAGGGCTTGGCCACTGCAAAAGCAAAACATCGCTTGGTATTCGGGCACGTTGGTAGCCTGTATATAGGCCCTATTTAGATGCACTTTAAAATTACAAGATTTCTATCACATCGAATATTACGGTACATATATAGAGCATTAAATATAGATAGAATTTTTTTAATGTTTATACAGTTTACATGTAAATTGCGAGACAAATCTTTTCAGTCTACTTAGACTATGATTGAACACTTATCACAAAAGATTTTTTTGCTCAAAATAAAAAATAAAATCTAAACGGGGCCAGGCCATATATAGTTGGGGGCCGCTTGAACCTGGAGCAGTCGCGACTCGCGAAGAGGAGAACTCATGGAGGACGAGATTCTGGAGTTTTATTGCCACTTCAATTCCATGCACGTTGTTGATCTTAGGCTCCGTTTAGGTTATAGTTACAGTTGTAATTCTACACTATAGCACGTTCGTTTGTATTTAACAATTTTTGTCTAATCATGGTCTAAATAAATTTAAAAGATTCGTCTCGTGATATACATGCAAAAAGTACAAATATACAAACATTTCGTCTACATTTAATGTTCTATGCATGTACCGTAATATTGATGTGACTAGTTGCAATTGTAATTTGCAGTAGATCTAACAGGGCCTATTTGTTCTTTCATCAATTCCATGAGTTGACGGATGATTCGATGTACTACGTACGTACTAAGCGCTTATTTTGCGAAACACAGCTGGGCAGCATCACGAAGAGCAACGAGAACAATGGGCAGTACGGAGGCTTCTGGCTTGCCGACATCATGCAGAAGACCATTGCTGCTGCTCACACACGCATCAAGTCCAACCCACCTGACATCCTGCTCGCCAGCCTGCCCAAATCCGGCACCACCTGGCTCAAGGCCCTCGCCTTCGCGACGCTCAGCGCGCCACGCACTCGCCGTCCGACGGCCGGCACCCACTCCAATCCGGCACCGCAACCCCCACGCCCCACGACTGCGTCGTCTTCCTAGAGAAGATGTTGACCCAGGATGACGATGACGACGCACTCCTCCGTTCTCCACGGCCACTGCTGGTACAAACACACGTGCCCTACTCCCTGCTTCCCGCCGCCATCACGGCAGAGGGCTCCGGATGCCGGATCGTGTACGTGTGCCGCGATCCCAAGGACATGCTGGTCTCCTACTGGAACTTCTACCTCAAGGAGAAAGCGACGCTGGACGCCGCCGGTGGCTTCGGCGCCTGGGTCGGGGAGTCTTCGAGCTCTTCTGCGAGGGACGGTACCCCGGAGGCCCCTACTGGCTCAACGCCCTCGAGTTCTGGCACGAGAGCCAGAGGAGGCCCAACGAGGTGCTGTTCCTGAGGTACGAGGACATGCTTGGAGATCCCGTGGGGAATCTCAAGAAGCTCGCAGCGTTCATGGGGTGCGCGTTCTCCGCGGACGAGGAGGCGGCCGGGGTGGTGCAGCAGATCGTGGAGCTCTGCAGCTTGGCGAGCCTCAAGAACATGGACGTGGACAAGAATGCCACCACGGTGCTGGACTTCAAGAATGAATCGTATTTCAGGAAGGGGCAGGCTGGTGACTGGAAAAACTACATGACCCTGGACATGGCTGGATAAGATTGTTGAGGAGGCCACTCGAGGTTCTGGACTCACCTTCGCGGGATCAGTCTCCTCGCATAGTTAATCACCTGTCAGGGAGACGAGACTACGAACTCTCCGTCATCGAAGAATAAAGGTACCTATATATACTGTAAGAGGCACCATGGCAGTATGATAACAGTGTGAATATTGTGGGGTGTGTGTGTCGATCGGTATCTGTGGATGTACAAGAAAAATACGTATCACACATCTTGTTTAATGAAAATTGTGTTCTTCATTTTTAGACACTGCGCCATCCTTCCTACTCCGATCCGTGCTGATTTCATCTTGATAAAAGAATAAGGTGTATTATTGAACGTGTTGGTATTTAAATTATTTATATAGTTATTTTCATATCCCAACGTGATGCACCTATACGTGTCAAGTACGACATGCTGTGAGGCACACCCTTACCTTGCGCGCAGCACGCTATTTTTGTGTAGCCGATATTATTTATAGATTTGTTTAGTTTGTTATCTTTTTATAACCAGTAGACATCCGCCATCAGGCCACGCCTCCATGCTCCAAACTCCATTTAGAATTTGAAATTTTGATTCTGTAGCAGTGAGAAATTTTTTTCAATAAGTATCCAAATCATTGTCTAAATAGGTTTAAAAGAGTCTCATGATGTACATACAAACTATATAAACATGTAAATATTTCATCTATATTTAATGCTTTATGTATGTGCCGTAATATTAATGTGACTAATTAGAATTAAAAGTTGGAGGATATTTAAACATGGCTTAGACAACATGCCAAGCCAGACAAGAATTGGATCAGCTAAATTCCCAGCTGCTGGAAGTGACACTGAACTCCGAGGACTGCTGCGCCTTTGCCACGGCTGACAACAAGCCTCGATGATATACAAAGCCTCAATGAGAGGGGAGCAGCAACTGCCATCATTCAGCTTTGTCTCGGACTCGGAGTTATTTTAATTTGGTGGTTTTTCATACAAGGTCATTTAAAATATTTAAAAAAATCAATTTTAAATTATTTATAGTAGCGTTTTGTTAAGAACCACCGTAAAGATGTATTTTTAGTGATAATTCGTAACCATTTGCTTTTTACTAACCAATGTTAAGAGAAACCATCTTAGAAAAAAAAAAGACAGAGAAATAATTTTTCTACTAGTATAAATGTCGCAGTCCATGACATCCGGTAGCGCTTGTTTCTTTCTGGAGATTCTTGTGGTTGTAATTTGTACATTGATGTACACCCTCCCGAATTTGTAATCTTTGGCGTCATAGAGCCAAGCTAGGAATTCTAATCTCTCACCCAACGCTTGAGCAAATCAACACTTATTTTCAGTTATGAAATATTTTTTTCATAATAAATCAGTATCAGCTAAAATCATTACTTATTTTCAACCAAACAAACAGGCTAGGTGGGGACTCTTCGTCCCCATCGCCTTGTCAAAAAATAATCTGTTACCTTTTCATTTTTTATCTTTGAATATTTTAATTAATTAATAACTAGTTTATGCTTCTCAACAATGAAGCACTAAAATTTATTTGAGATCTTATGAAATAAACGGAGTACCATAGAGCTCAAAAATCAAGTTTCACGTGTTTGGGTCTGCAGGGTACGTCAATGAGTCTTTGGCGTCCACAATGGAAGGTAAGAAGGGAACAGTAAGAGTTTAAGACCTTATAACCGGTAAGATAGATTGTGAAGAGTAGAAGAAGAGTACTCTCTCTGTCCCTAAAATAACGTCATCATTGATGTGTGTGCCACAAATTTAACTTGAATTATAGAAAATATATACAACATTGTATCCCCAAATAAATTTATTAAAAGACTACATTAAAAGATCTTTCTAATAATACTTATTATGTATCATAAAAACTAATAAATTTTAATATATATTTAGTCAAATTTATTTTTCATGAAGTGAAAACGACACTCTTATAGAGACTGAGGGAATAGATAATAGTTGAGACTGTCCTCACTCATCATCCTCTAAATTCATCCTCTAAAAGGAATATTCCGTCCTGGTCATCAAGATTCTCTTCTGTATACCACTTTTTTCCGCACTCATCAATCCTCTATGCCAACTACCCCTCTCTCTTTTCCTATTTCTCTCTCCCATTCTTTTTTTAATATTTTCTCTCTCCCATTCACTCTCTCTCTCTTATTCTTTTCCTCTCTCCCCCCTTTCTTCTCTCTCCTTCGGCCCGGCGAGCCGCTCTGCCCGTGTGGTGAGATGGGCACGGGCCCGGGCGCGGGGATCGCCGGCGGGCGGGCGCGGGGATGGCCACCTCCCCCGGCTCCGGCACGAGCTCGGGGAGCGCCGCCGCCTCCGGCCGCGGGCGAGCCGGCGCGCGGGCGCGAGGACCAACGCTTTGAGCAGATCAACACTTATTTTCAGTTATGGAACAATTTCCTTTTCATAATAAATTAGTATCAGCTAAAATCATTACTTATTTTCAGCCAAACAAATAGGCTAGGTGGGGACTCTTCGTCCCCGTCGCCTTGTCAAAAAATAATCTGTTATCTTTTCCTTTTTTATCTTTGAATATTTTAATTAATTAATAACTAGTTTATGCTTCTCAACAATGAAGCACTAAAATTTATCTGAGATCTTATGAAATAAACGGAGTACCATAGAGCTCAAAATCAAGTTTCACGTGTTTGGGTCTGCAGGGTATGTCAATGAGTCCTTGGCGTCCACAATGGAAGGTAAGAAGGGAATAGTAAGAGTTTAAGACCTTATGGCCAGTAAGATACATTGTGAAGAGTAGAAGAAGAGTACTCTCTCTGTCCCTAAAATAACGTCGTCATTGATGTGCGTGTCACAAATTTAACTTGAATTGTAGAAAATATATACAACGTTGTATCCCCAAATAAATTTATTAAAAGACTACATTAAAACATCTTTCTAATGATACTAATTATGTATCATAAAAACTAATAAATTTTAATATATATTTAGTCAAATTTATTTTTCATGAAGTGAAAACGACACTCTTGTAGAGACTGAGGGAATAGATAATAGTTGAGACTATCCTCACTTATCGTCCTCTAAATTTATCCTCTAAAAGGAATATTCTGTCCTGGTCATCGAGATTCTCTTATCTATACCACTTTTTTCCGCCCTCATCAATCCTCTATACCAACTACCCCTATCTCTTTTCCTATTTCTCTCTCCCATTCTTTTTTTATCTTTTCTCTCTCCCATTCACTCTCTCTCTCTTATTATTTTCCTCTCCCCCTCTCTTCTCTCTCCTTCGGCCCGGCGAGCCGCTCTGCCCGTGCGGCGAGATGGGCGCGGGCCCGGGCGCGGGGAGCGCCGCCGCGGGCGAGCCGGCGGCGCGGGCGCGGGGACGGCCGCCTCCCCCGGCTCCGGCGCGGGCTCGGGGAGCGCCGCCGCCTCCGGCCACGGGCGAGCCGGCGCGCGAGCGTGGGGACGGCCGCGTCCCCCGGCTCTGGCGCGAGCTCGGAGAGCGCCGCCGCCTCCCTCGGCTCCGGCGTGGGCTCGGGGAGCGCCGCCGGTTCCTCCTCCAGCCTCCTCCGACTCCGGCGTGGGCACCACCGCCGGCCATCCCCTTCACCGTTGGCCACCGCGGGCGTGGCTCCTCCTCCGCTGGCCATCCCTTCTCTCTCCCTCTGCCACGCGGCCCCACGCCACGCTGGCCAACAAGAGGACGTCCGGGAAGCCCGCTATTCCCGACGGACACGAGCTCGTCCGCTTGGGTAGCGGAGCATTCATAGGACCGTGCTGTAGCGCCTCGGTCCGCTAAAGGGCTCCTCCAGGACGGGATGGAGGACTCCAGTGCGGTAGTCTGATACCGGAAGCAAAGCTACTACCGGTAAGGATGAATTAAAAAATATTTTGTCTGGCATCGTCGTCCTGTCAATCGGATGAGCGCAGGAGGAGTTGGAGTTGGATTGCTGATTTTTTAATTGCGGGACCCACCTTCTTACTAAACGTACACACCTTCCTACCGCATGTGGACGATACTTAGGCCCTGTTTAAATATACTGTAAATTGCAATTGTAACTAGTCACATTAATGTCACGGTACATACATGGAGCATTAAATATAGATGAAATGTTTGCATGTTTACACAGTTTGCATGTACATCACGAGACGAATCTTTTAAGCCTATTTGACCATGATTGAACACTTATTGGAAAAGATTCCTCGCTGCTACAATGCTAAAATTGCAAATTGCAACTGTATCTAAACGCAACCTTAGAAGATTATGTTTTAGTATGTCAACTTTGATCAATTATAGATAAAAAAGATAAATATTTATAATGTCAAATAAATACAATTAGATTCGTCATGAAATTTATTTTTATAGTATATTAATTTAGAGCCATAAATACGAATACTATTCGTTAGAAATTTGGTTAAAGGTAAACTACTTGACGTGGCACGTAATCTATAGTTGTTTTTTGTTTGTGAAGGAGGTAGTACATTGCTAATGCTCAATAGTACATCAGTCAGTCAGACCCAACCACCCTCGCGTGACAGAAACCATCTCATTTCGTCGCGTGAATCATGTGACAACAACCATTGGTCGCGTGAATCGCGTGACAGCAACCATCTCATTTCGTCGCGTGAATGGCGTGACAGCAACTATCTTATGTGGCGGTATTTTAGGGTGTGGAACTGTAAAAATAGAATTGGGCCACGTAGACTCTTCTACAAGATCATCAGCTTTTTTGAAATATAATCATTTTTTTCTTGGGGATCACACCATTCTGCCAAATCAATTCTTTATTATTCTCTCCGTCCACTTAATTATACAACTATGAGAAACGTGTCGGTAAAGTTGTGTCAACTTTGACTAAGTTTATAGAAAAAAATATTAGCATTTATGTATTAAAATAAATTTATTATAAAAATATATTTCATAACCAATCTAACAATATTTATTTTGTCTCGTAAGAGTTAGTATTTATTTATATAATTTCAGTCAAAGTTTACAGTGGTTAACTCAACGAAAAGTGAGAATTGCATATTTATTTGTACTGAGGAAGTAGAAAATTAACTGGTAGCTTGAAGCCTATCTAGTTCATGGCCTGACAGCAGGCACTGGATCGCCTAAATTATTGCCTTGTCAGGTAACCTTGCTTTGTAAGGAACCAAACCAACCCTTACTCAGATCTTGAGGTCGACCTCCCCATTTGTAACCTAAAGGCTAGTAATGGAAATAGATATCAAGAAATCCGAATCCCGAACCTGTATGCGTTAAAACTTGTAATATGAATATTTCTATTCGTACCGTTTCTAATTTGGATAGTAAATGGATGCATCTGAACTCGTTGTTCGATATTTTTTCTGTCCCATTACAGATATGCATTCAAAACAAATCTGGAATATCCTACATTTATCTGTATCCATGAAGTACAGGGCATCTATTTAAAATTGTTCTCTCTATGACTCATGACTAGTTATTTAGTTTTAATATTACTAATAATGCATTGAAACTATATAGTAGTACATCTATAAGTAACCTTTTATTATTAATTTAATACTATTAATGATGCATAAGTATTAAATTACATTTGCTTTTTCTAACTTACTTTAAACTTAGCTATTTGTCATTCTAAATTATTTTAATACTTTAATTCATTTTGTACTGATGTGAATTATTTACATAATTTACAATTTCATGGTAAATGTCATATAAGTAATGATCAATTAACTGTTATTACAAATTTTTGTAATTATATTATTTTTTATGAGCTATTCTTATCTACCATATATACCCATATACTTTATTGTCAGCATGTGTAATAATAGTAAAATTGTATTCAGGTACGTTGATTTAACAATATGCACTTTGAGTTCAAATAAGAAAATATTCGAATAGAATTTAGAATCTAAGACATTCATTTTGTATTTGTATTCAAAAAGATCCATATGCGTTTTCAAAATATTAGAGATATGCAGTGAAAAGGTGACATCTCGATCCAGTTCCATGTGAATCCGACTGGTTTCCATTCCTAATTAATATATGTAGCTGGCTATATATCTGAAAGTCAACCTCACGTTAGATGTGAGATGTTCCCCTATTTTCTACCTCCTTTAGTCCCTAAATAAACACACATTACACTTCTTTAGGAGTCAAACTCTTTTAAGTTTGACTAGTCACATGAAAAATAATTTCAATACTTATATCTCCAAATAAGCTTATTACAAAAATTCCTTCCACAATGTAAATAATGTTGTTTATTACATGTCAAGAAGATTAGTACTTTTATGTTTATATTTAGTAAAAAGATAAAAAAAATGTTTCCACAATAAGTACAATGAAGTTATTTGGAGAAAGACAGCACATGTGAAAGAAACTAGATAACTAGATGGGGTGAGTAGGCTATTAAAAATCCTACAAAACACAATTATGCAAGATACATCAACTCCCACATCAGGTCCAGAAGCACGAATGGGATATATAGGCTCCGGTGAGTCTAAGATCTATTGAACATAAGATTAAGTTAGTGATCATCCTTAGGCTATATTTGTTAAGATCATATTTATGCTAAGTTCTAATTCAACATTCACATGCTACGGAGATGAGAACAGGAAAACGCTAGACAGAGAACGAATATGCCGATCGAAAGGTTGGACTGCCAATTTTTAAATCTTTCTCTAACAGGCAGATGCGCCTACTACACTAGACTAGACCGAGGTCTGAAAAAATGTGAGAGCCCACGTACGGAACAAAGACAAAAGCAGTAAGGGATCAGGCCCATGGACTGGTGGAGTCGGATCCCTCGTATCTGAGAATAAAATCGAACATAAGGCACAGACTTTATGTGAAAAACCTTGCAAGAAAAAAAAATCATAGGCACCGAGCGACGATCTTCACTGTATGGAAAGAGTTTACATAACGCAGGGGATAAGTCATGTCTCTTAACTCTTTTTGTGCAGCTTACGAGATATATTTATAGGACGAATTGACTAAAGTATAATATGAAAACAAATCCGCTAATAAATATAAGCGGGCCTCCGGCGTCCCGCGTCGCCGCGCGAGTGGGCGGCGAGCTGGCCAGCGGCAACCCCCGCAATTAGGAGTATATGTTCATGTGTATTGTACGGCTGGGTAGTGGCCTTCTTGTGAGTTGTACTGATTTCTACTTGGAATATTAGTATACTATACTGTACGCCAGTACATGGTATTGCCTTAGGCTATGCGCAGCGCGACGCGTCAAACCGTCCGCTACGATAAATATAGCGGCAGAGAGGCCGCACCACGATGCGCTAAAGAGCCCGACATGCTTCAGTTCTCTACAGTATGACGCTAAAAATAGCGTTTCTCCCATGCGCCTCTAAAGGGAAGGAGAGGAGAGAGGCGTGGAGAGGAGACATGCGATGGTGGGGCCCACATGCAGTTGGTATAGAGTATGGTATAGAGTATGTATGTGTGTGGGAGAAGTTGATATAGAGGTGAAAATCTTTGCTGTTTAGGATAGAATATTCCTTTAGAGTTGTGTTTTAGAGGTGGAGGGGTGCGGATAGCCTTAGACGGGTGCCTGCTAGAGTGCTAGTGCAACAGTGCTACTTGGAAGGTCTTTATCGTACTTGAAATCCTTGGAAGCTCTGAATTTTTGATTTCTACTCGCTGGTTGGTGCTAGTGCATTGCTGTCTGTTGTGCTGATTTATTATAATGATCTTGAGTTTTGGTTTATCTGTCGGGTTCTGGTTTTAGGATGGATTTTCATTCGAACTGGTTTTCGGGATGGTTTTGGGTTTTGGTTTTGGATGCACAGAGACTCTATCCGATACGAACCTGTCCCATTGCCATCCTTTTCCACGGCTCATCAGTCGCATTCCACGCCTCATGTAAATTAATTTCATTAAACCTGGGTCTAAGTGTCAGGCCTCGTTAGGATTTTGTCTTCTCGAAGTAATCCTAGGATTACTAAGGAAGGTTGTAACCTTTGACACTCTCTTCTACTTAATGAAATATGTGTCACAAAAACATGCTCGTGAAAAATAAAACAATTTATTGTTCTTACCTTTGAAGTCCTAAACTCCTAATCTTTTGTATTTTCCTAATTGATTGTTTTTCCTATGTCGTCTCGATGGCGATTCAAGGGTGCTCAAGCAACCCGAAGTGAACTTGTCTGGACGAGGTCCCTCATGGGCGAGTTTTCCCGAAGATTGTAATGTAACCGGCCTGACCAGCTTGGCGCAGGGTGCTGGCGTGCTGCAGAGAGTGCATTTGCATGTTTGCACATGACGATTGTAATGTGCATGTGCCTGCATCACCAGCTTGTCAGTGGCGAGGCAAGACGACCCGCCCTCGAGTCGAGTCCAGGGACATGATGTGCGTCACCAGCTTGTCAATGGCGAGGCAAGACGACCCGCCCTCGCCGGCGCACTCCGCTGCCGCCTTCTTCAGCTCGCCAGCCCTGGCCCTCATCTCGTCGCCGTCCGTACTGGCCATGAGCCGGCGAATGGCCGCCTCGACTGTGCCCCTCTCGAGCTCGCCGCCGACCTCGAAGCCCACCCGCCACACGTGCTCCACGTACCTCGCGTTCCCCGGCTGGTCGCCGAAGAAAGGGCGGCACAGCATGGGCACCCCCTCGCAGACGCTCTCCATCGTGGAGTTCCAGCCGTTGTGCGTCCAGAACCCGCCGACGGCGCGGTGGCGCAGCACCTCCTCCTGCGGCGCCCACCTCACCACCATGCCGCGCCCGCGCGTCGCGGCCTCGAACCCCTCGGGCAGCTGCTGCTGGCTCTGGCACGCGCCGCGGACGAGGCCCGGACGGACGACCCAGAGGAACGGCACGCCGCTGCCGGCGATGCCCCACGCCGTCTCCGCCAGGTCCCGCGCCGTCATGCAGGCCAGGCTGCCGAAGCTCACGTAGAGCACGGAGTCCCGCGGCTGCGCATCCAGCCACTCCAGGCACGCCCGGTCCTGCCGCAGCAGGCTGCTGTCGCCGCCGCCAGCGGGGGTGAGCTTGTGGAGCGGGCCGACGTCGAACACCGGCACCGCGGCGGCGAGGCCCCGGCGGATGCCCGCCAGCTCGCCGCGCTCCGGCGCGTCGAACGTGTTGAGGATGAGCCCCGAGGAGGCTTCCACGGCCGCCACGGCGCGCGCCACCAGCTCCAGCATCAGGCCGTGCCCGGCCTTGCCTATGTGCATCAGGTCCCGCACCCGGAACGGCGGCAGCTCCGGCACCGGCGTGTCGAGCTCCGAATCTGCGTCGTCGAACGAAAATGAAGATTGTTCACGTATGTATGAAGTATGAACTAGCTAGAGCAAATGAAGATCGATCAACGTGCCTTGATGAACGGGGAGGTAGCCTCTGTCGCAGAGCATCGGGTAGGCGGCGAAGCACGCGTAGGAGGCGGTGCGCAGCGCGAGCGCGGGCACGCCCATCCCCGCGGCCACCTGGAACACCTCCAGCAGGTGCGCGTCGGCGACGAGGCACGCGACGGCGTCCCCGGAGTAGTCCTCCTCCTCCAGGACGGCGGCGAGGCGGTCGCGGAAGTGGGGCTCGCACGCGGCGCCGAGCGCGATGGTGCTCGACACGCCGTCCTCGATGGTGAAAGGGGCCGGTCCGGACATGCCGTCGGGCACGAAACGGTACTGCGGGTGCCGCGCCGGGTCCGTGGCGTTGAAGTGGGTGTGGAAGACGGTGATGGCGAACCCGCGGTCGTGGAGCACGCCGGCGAGCCGGAACATCGGGTTGATGTGGCCCTGGTATGGCATCGGGAACAGTAGCACGTGACGGCGGCGGTGTTGTGGCCCTGCTGGGTGGACGGCGGCGGCGGCACCGTTGTTGCTCTCCGCGGACATGGGTGTCCGCGCCATAGCTGTGCGGACTGTTACGCTCTGTCAAGTCTCACTCACCTGTCGTCGTTCTGTTCTGTCGGAAGCGTAGTCCGTGGACAGTTAAAACAGACGGCCTTCCGTGCCTCTTAATCTCTCCTACTCCCCTCTGTAAAGAAATTAGATGACGTTTAAGACAACTGACATATTTTCCAAAATATGATTTTGACTTCATATTTTTATAAAAATACTTATTGAAAAGTGTAAAAATATATTTAAAGACAAATCTATTTATATAGTTTTCATATTTTTAAACTCAATAATTTAAAAGTTATTTATGATTTATATTTTCAATGTTTGATCTAGACTTTTTTTCAAAATGTCATTCTTTTTCAATATGGATGAAGTATGTTTTAGAGTCAAGCTTTGTGTGCTCGGAAACTCTGGTCGGCCGCTCTTTCTTATCTATATGATCTTTGTTTCTGAAACTCTTAAACTCTGTATTTCCGTTCGCTGTAATGGAAATGAGAAAATCCCAGTTTTTTTAAAAAAAGAGAAAATCCCGTATAAAAAAGTTAAATAAATTGTAAGGATAGTTTTGTTTCTAAGATAAAAAAAAGGCAAAGATAGTATAACGGCCCCCGTCGTCGTCGACAGCATGCAATTGACGCCGTTCTGTGCAGTGGCCGATGTCGTACGCACGCATCCACCCGTCCGTCCCGTCCGTGATGGATGGATGGATGCGCCCACGAGGAGCGTGGCGGGCCTTGCCCAATGCCCATCTGGTTCTGGGCCGGTTGCCTCACCTGCTATCCCATCCGCAGGCCCATCACGGCATCCATCAAGCCTGACGACTTGCACTCCGTAGCCGCCACCCACCCCTCCGCGCCGGCCTCCACGGCGCCGCTCGCAGCCGCCGCGGCAGCGACAGGATTTCCTCCTCATCCTCCTCCCTGCTGCGCGCGCCACAGGCTCCTCGGATTCTCCCTGTTCCGGACCGCAAGGGGAACCGCGCAAACGCCGCCTGGGGCCCGGGGACCCTGCACGACTCCGCCCGCTGCCTGGTTAGTATCGTGGTGCTACTCCATGTTCGATCCTCCTCGATTGTTACGCTAGGCTACGCTCGGCGAGTCCTCCGCGGGAGCTACTCGGTCGGTAGGCACGTCTGATTCATGTCGAGATCGTGTGAGAAG
This sequence comes from Eremochloa ophiuroides, assembly GCA_038502445.1. NCBI lineage: Eukaryota > Viridiplantae > Streptophyta > Magnoliopsida > Poales > Poaceae > Eremochloa > Eremochloa ophiuroides. The sequence continues at coordinate 106,192,375 of JAHLJS010000003.1, forward strand.
ATCGGGGTTTTTAGGTCAGATGCGCAGCAGATTCCCAAGCCGGATGCGGAGACCTGCAGCTCTTGCACTGCGCTGCCCTTGTTCCAAGTTTTTTTTTTCTTCTGTTGGGATAGTCCAGTGACCGGCGGATATGGAAAGTATATGGCTGTTCCTGGGTGTGGTGGGATTGGCTCCTTCTCGCGGCGGCGGGGATGCGGGCTTAGGTTTTGCTCGGCTGATTTCGCCTGGAAACCTCTCGGTGGCTTTGGCTCTGGTTCAAGCGAATGTAGGGATTGTTTGCCATTTTCCTTTTCCATGTTTGGGATTTTCTAGCGCGACTCTAGTTCAAGTGGAAATGGATTTTGTTGATTGATGTAGGAATACATTCTGCCGAATTGAGCTAGTCATAACCGATAGGATGTGTATTCGTCTGGGGATCCAGTACTTCATATCTAAACACATCTGTAACTCGTCTTTGTTTTTTTTTTAATGTCACAGAGCCTACAGGGTCGTTGCATCCCATTATTGGAGAGTCTCCACTCCTCTGGCTGCAATACCCATCTCCATCCCTGTCAACAAGATGGCACGTCAGTCCGCGCTTTCACTCGCGAGGGACCAGGCGAAGGTGGGCGCGCTGAAGCGTCTGACTCTGAGCTCGTCCAAGACGGCGGGGCGGAACTCGTCGGGGCGCATCACCTCTTTCCACCGTGGCGGAGGGGCCAAGCGGCTGCAGAGGAAAGTCGATGCGAAGCGCAGCACCTCTTCCCTGGGCATTGTTGAGCGGATCGAGTACGACCCGAATCGCTCCTCTAGCATTGCTCTGGTGCGATGGGTCCAAGGGGTGCATTTCCGTGGCCCTAAGCCTCTGCAAGAACCCAGTGCCAAGCTACCGGTCCTGGAATCTGCCACTGCTGATGTTTCTGGTCGGTTTTCCCTTGCGGCATTGTCTGGTAGAGTGCATAAAGAAAAGGAAGCTTCTGCACTGTACTCTGCTTTGGGCAATGGAGGTATTGCATCGGTTAAATCTGGTGGGAGCTTGCCTAGGATAGCATTAGCTGGTGCGAAGCCCACTTACTATGCTCAAGTCAGAGGAAATGAAGAAGAAAAAAAGACACTCTCTCTTTCTGGAATTCAAAAATGGGCAGCAGATGATGCACTTTGGACGCAGAGAATGAAGCGTCAAGCTGCTCTCTCTTGGCAGAATGATCTCAAGAAGAAACCTTTGCTTCATGCACAGGCTAACTGCTTTAGTAGCTTGGCAGCAAAGTCTATTGGTATGAGTAAAGGGCCAAAGGGAAAGGCTGATTGTGTACCAGTATCTTATATATTGGCCAGTCACCAATGCATGCCAGGCAATACAGTGATGAACTATGACTCCTCGAAACCTTCTAAGAGTACATCCTCTTCGCCATATTCCTCAGCTAATCAGTTTGATATAATTGATCTCAATTCAAAGGTTGGGAATTGCATCCCACTAGCCAATGCACGAATTGGAACATGGGTGCATGATATTGAATGTCGTCCTGGTCAGGGTGGAAAGATGGTTCGAGCAGCTGGTACATATGCTAAAGTAGTCCAGGAGCCAGGTGCACAGTGTGTTCTGCGTCTTCCTTCAGGTGCTGAGAAGATTGTTGATTCAAAATGCCGTGCTACAATTGGTATAGTCTCCAATCCAAGCCATGGAACACGCAAGCTAAGGAAAGCAGGGCATAGCCGGTGGTTGGGCAGGCGCCCTGTTGTCCGTGGTGTTGCTATGAATCCTGTGGATCATCCCCATGGTGGAGGCGAGGGGCGTACCAAAGGAGGCAGGCCTTCAGTTTCTCCTTGGGGAAAGCCCACTAAAGCAGGGTACCGGTCACCAAATGTGGCCAGCCGTAAAGCTTCTTAGTGTGATGATGTAACAAGCTCATATGGAATGGTCCTTCTTATTTCAGATCTTGTAGTTGAGAAAATAATGAACAGATGTTGATGGTAGAAGGAATCATGATGCATCATTTAGGAAGCAGACAACAGAGAATCAATGTTTTCATTCCTACATTTGTTAGTGTTTTCTTTTGCAGAAATACATAACATGGTCTTCCAGTGATACATTATTTTTGTCTTCGTCAATCCTGATTAGTGCATTTTTTCTTTATTCCTTTTACTGTGTATTTTGTGACATATTTTGTTGTGGTGACACTGCTCTGATTGAGAAAGAAATGTTCTTTTCTTTTTGGCCAAGGCTTGTCGACAGACAAGAACACATGCTTGTATACTTTGCCAATTCTCGTTTTTCCCCCTGTCTGTAAACGTATTTCACAACAGGGGTTCCGATTATTACAAAGAGAGTATGGATTTAGAAATAATGACGCAGATTATAGTCCAACAACTCCTGTCTATCTCTCTTTACTTTATTGCAATTGAATTTATTGCTTAAACATGTGACTGTTTTTGTTTTCTAAATCTATTTCCTTCTCGTGTGCTTTGCCCATGAATTGCCTCTCCTGGTTCTTGCTAACCAACGCCATGGCAACCTTCTTTGCCTGTAGTCTTTGACTCCAAATTTTCTACTTGTGTGGTTTGACCTAACAAAATTATCGTTAGGTGCTATTCAAGCACAAAATTGGCGTGTCCTGCTCCAGATTCGAGTGTCTGAAGAGTTATGATCCTGGAGACGTCTCCATATACTCTTCTAATGTTGGCTGCAATCGTGTCTGCGACTTCGACACATTGACATCAGTCCCTTCAGCAATTTTGAGGTTGTGCATTTTTTTTGGATCTTTACACTCCTTCAAAAACATTTGAAACTGCCTGGGCTTTTAGTAATAACGATTTGATTTCTTCTCTAACGTCATTGCAACTGCCAGGACGCTGCACATTCAGTTAGTTGACTCGTAAGCATGGAGTTATTACGTGCCTCCAGAAATTTTTATGGCTGAAATTTTATTGTTTGCGAGACCTTTTAAGGCTTAAATTAACAATGTGAAACTGCCGTTTAGAAAGAGAGAACAGAGAGGCTTAAGCACTTTACAGGAAGAGAAAGATGTTTTGCAACCACTTCAGAATATTTTGAAGTACTTGATCATAGTGAATATTATTTTTATTTAATGCAATTAAGTTAGCACCTGTGATAGTGTATTACAATGAAGATCATACGCAAATCCATTTGTATTGCAAAACCTTTGCACCTATTTTCTTTGATCCAGCCCATTCTCGGCAACAGCAGAGACATCAACCACAGAGAAAGCAAAATAATATCATGTAAGAAGAATTGCTTAGGTGGTCATATTTCGAGTCGAATAATTCAACTGGCTGCTAAAACCAATAGTCATGCAATTAATATTGATACATCTAAATCAATGTTCAAGAAACAGATGGCACTATATTTGAGATGTCTCCATATACTCTTCTCCTAATGTTGGCTACAATCCTATCTGCAATTTGGACGTCAGTTTCTTCAGGATCTTTGAGCTTGTGCAGTTTCTTCGGATCTTTACAATCCTTCAAAACATCTGAAACGGCCTGGGCTTTCATTAATATTGATTTCTTTTTCTCTATAGCATCATCTCCTTCCTTATCCCTGTAACTGCCAGGTAACTTTGTGGAATGTGGAACTGAACGCATTAGATCTGCCAACTTATGTACCAATTTGACTAAACCAAGCCGCTTTAGCTCTCTCATAAGCATCCGGTAAGTGATATACTGGGGCACAATCCCTCTCTCAAACATCTGCTCAAACTCTGCAAAAGCCTCCTCAAACTGATGGCGTCGACAAAGCAAATGTATCAGCATGGTGCTGGTCGCTTGATCTGGCTCAAACCCATTATTTCTCATCTCCTGAAGCATTTGCAGCGTTAATTCAAGCCGGTTTGCTTCGCACAACATCTTGATCAGAAGGTGGTAAGTGAACCGGTCTGGCGCATAGCCATTGCTGACCATCTTCACGTAGAGATTCATTCCCAGTTCAATGCTACGATTCCTGGCAAAGACCATGAAAAAATAGTTGTATGTCCTTGCAGTTGGCGAAATGCCCCGCCGCAGCATGGCCTTGAGCACTCCACTAGCCCCAGCAAGGTGTCCACGCTTGCAGTAGCCGAAGACGAGAGAGTTGAATGTTGAGATATTCGGCGCCACGCCATAGAGGGGAAATTTCTCGAGCATCTTGTGTGCGTCCCCGAAACGGCCTGCCGCTGCAAGCGCATACACGATGGGGTTGCAGGTGAGCAGATTGGCCTGGATCCCCTCCTCCCGCATCTGGTCAAGGAGCGCCATCGCCTGGTCAGGCCTGCGCATGACGCAGTACGCGTCGATGAAGGTGCCGTAGGTGACCACCGTCGGCCGCACGCCCTCGTCGCGCATCGCCGCCCAGAGCTTCTCCACCTTGTCGAGCCGGCGCGCGCGAGACCACCCGTTGAGCAGGACGTTATAGACCCGCACGTCGGGCGCCCACCCGTTCTCCTCACGCCGGACCTGCGCGACGAGCCGCGCGGCGGCGCGAGGGTGGCCCTCCTTGCAGAGGGCGTCGACGGCCAGGATCAACGGGGAGACCGCCTCGGCAGACGGCGCGCCGTCGCTTTCGACGGAGTAGCGGCCCGGGTGGCGTTGGAGGAAACGGAACGTGCGGGCCGCGGAGTTGGTGCGGCCGAGGCGGGCGTATCGGCGGAGGAGCGGGGCGAACGCGGCGAGCGGGGGCGGCGAGGACGCGGCGGCCGGCGGGAGCAGGAGGAAGCGCCACGCGGCGGCGAAGAGGCGGCGGGAGGCGAGGAGGGAGACAGCGGTGGCGGCGCCGGCCCAGCGTGCGAGGGCCGGGATCGCGGAGTCCGGGAGGGTCGGGAGCGCGGGGCGGAGGTGCTGGAACAGCTCGGGCGTCGGGGCGATGCCGGAAGTGGGGAGGAGGCGGGCGGGGTCAGCTCCGTGGAGGATGGAGAGCACTTCGGCAGCCGCGGTTGGAGTTGGAGGAAGCATCTCAACCATCACCTTCCAGTAGAACGGATTCAGTTCGTCTTGAGGTGACGTCGCCACCGGCCGCCAGACCTCCGGCGGCAGTAGGCTGTAGGCCCCGCTGGAGCTTGGAGACGAAGGGTGTGTGAGTTGAAGCTGATGGGCCTGTTGTTTAAAGACCGGGCCGTTGTACCCTGGATAAATTGGACGTGAAGGAAAATTAGGCCCATTCAAGAGGTAAACGCCGACGAATATACTTTTTTTTTTTTGAGAGCCTCGTTCCCGGTGAACTAACAAGGCGCGAGAACAAAGATTGAAAAAAAAAATGCAGCGTCCTGATGAATCATTCCTTGCGGTGATTGTATTTTGCACATGTGATCGTATTTTTTAATTTATTTTAGAATTTAATGGCGCTATGTTTTAATGGTAATTATAAAAACAAAAGGTATCAGCTTTCTTTGGCTAGTGTCAGCGATTTTGCTAGTAGAAATAAGGTGTGACAGCTTTCTCTTTATTACTCTCGATTTTATTATTATACAGATTACTAAAATAAAAAGTGTCAGCTTTCTCTGTATTACTTACTCCTTCCGTCCCATAAATAAACGCAATTCTTTGACTTCTGCGATTCTTATGTGACCGTTCGTCTTATTTGAAAAATTTTAATAAATATTATTTGTTTTATTATGATTTGTTTTATTGTTAGAGAAATTTCATAATGATTTATTTGATTTTTTATTTGTATAAAAAATTTAAATAAGACGAATGATCAAAGAGAAAACATAGGAGTCAAAGAATTGCATTTATTTGTGGAACCTAGTGTCTCTGTCTCTCCGACAAATTATCAGTGCCAAACATGGCTCGAAGGCGACGATGTGCTCATTGCCAGCGTGAGACATGGCTCGAAGGCGATGTCCTCATTGTCGTTGTGCAGGCCTGCTCACGAGGCCACGCAAAGACCGCGGTGATGGCCTCCTCGCGCCGGCAGCTCGCACCATCGCCGCCGGCCATGTTGTCCTTCTTCGATTGGGTCGAGGCCACCACGTATGGGTACACCTTTAGATCCGTTTGGACTAATTTGACATCCGAACCAAGGTTAAGGACCTAAATGACCGTTTTAAGACTTTAAGGACAACCATAGTTTAGGGAACCAAACGTTCGTTTCGAGAGTTTTGGATCGGAATAAAACCTCAACAATAATTTTGAGACCCAGACAACCATTTTGAGAGTTTGAGGGTCAGGATGAAGTTTAGGACCGCTGGACCGGCCATATATTTAACTATAAAGGTTCACTATTTCGACAATTATCTATTAAAATAATATTTTTTTGAGAGAAAACTATATAGATTACAATTCCAGACTCCAAAACACGGGCTCTAGTTCTTTTGCTGTTGTTCATTCATTGCAGGCACCTCGCTTGTGAATCTTCTTATTTGAACCTTGTTTGAAGTACTGTTGCTCCTTCCTCTTAATAAAATGCACGTGAAGTCAAGTCATGTTCTACAAGCTCTGGAGGACATCGCGGTCATGCGGCATCCGTGCACCGGAACCAAGACAGCATCAGGGCACATGGTCCATGCACATGCGACCATACTGTATGTTTGCATGCGTGCCCGATCGCATTCCGATCCCCTGCGGCACCCACTGACCATTCGGTACTACGGAACATTACAAAATAAGTACTCCACTACAACCGCACAGCGTTGCTTGACACTAAAAATACTGGCTACGCTCTATTCAAAAAGAAAAATAAAATACTGGATACGCAGCGTATCACAGTGATGCAGCCACCCTGCGTGCGTATCATGTAGAATCAATTTCTGTGTCACGGCTGTTTTAACGCTCCAGGAACTACGCAGAACGACACCAGGTGAGTGAGACTGTGAGAGCGTTGCCGAACCACAGCTATGGCGCCGCCACCCATGGGCGCGGAGAGCAACAACGGTGCTGCCGCCGCCGTCCACCCAGCAGGGCCACAACAGCGCCGCCGCCACGTGCTACTGTTCCCGCTGCCGTACCAGGGCCACATCAACCCGATGTTCCTGCTCGCCGGCGTGCTCCACGACCGCGGGTTCGCCGTCACCGTCTTCCACACCGACTTCAACGCCCCGGACCCGGCGCGGCACCCGCAGTACCGCTTCGTGGCCGTGCCCGACGGCATCTCCGGGCCGGCCCCCGTCGCCATCGAGGACGTCGTGGCGAGAATCATCGCGCTCGGCGGCGCGTGCCAGCCCGCCTTCCAGGACCGCCTCGCCGCCGTCCTGGACGACTACTCCAGGTCCGGCGACGCCGTCGCCTGCCTCGTCGCCGACGCGCACCTGCTGGAGGTGTTCCAGGTGGCCGCGGGTATGGGCGTGCCCGCGCTCGCCCTGCGCACCGGCAGCGCCGCCTCCTACGCCTGCTTCGCCGCCTACCCCATGCTCTGCGACAGAGGTTATCTCCCCGTGCAAGGCACGTCGATCGACCGATCTCCTGTCTATCTACTCCATTTTTTCTCTAGCTAGTTCATATATACATGATTTGCCACGATGGATGCTAAGATTGCTCGCGTCTCGTTCTTGGATGCAATGCAGATTCGCAGCTTGACACGCCGGTGCCGGAGTTGCCGCCGTTCCGGGTGCGCGACCTGATGCACATGGGCAAGGCCGGCCACGGCCTGATGCGGGAGGCGATGGCGCGCGCCGTGGCGGCTGTGGAAGCCTCGTCGGGGCTCATCCTCAACACGTTCGACGCGCTGGAGCACGACGAGCTGGCGGGCATCCGCCGGGGCCTCGCCGCCGCGTTGCCGGTGTTCGACGTCGGCCCGCTCCACAAGCTCTCCCCCGCTGGCGGCGGCGGCAGCAGCCTGCTGCGGCAGGACCGGGCGTGCCTGGAGTGGCTGGACGCGCAGCCGCGGGACTCCGTGCTCTACGTGAGCTTCGGCAGCCTGGCCTGCATGACGGCGCGGGACCTGGCGGAGACGGCGTGGGGCATCGCCGGCAGCGGCGTGCCGTTCCTCTGGGTCGTCCGGCCGGGCCTCGTCCGCGGCGCCGGCGTGTGCCAGAACCCGCAGCAGCAGCTCCCCGAGGGGTTCGAGGCCGCGACGCGCGGGCGCGGCATAGTGGTGGCGTGGGCGCCGCAGGAGGAGGTGCTGCGCCACCGCGCCGTCGGCGGGTTCTGGACGCACAACGGCTGGAACTCCACGATGGAGAGCGTCTGCGAGGGGGTGCCCATGCTGTGCCGCCCTTACTTCGGTGACCAGACGGGGAACGCCAGGTACGTGGAGCACGTCTGGCGGGTGGGCTTCGAGGTCGCCGGCGAGCTCGAGAGGGGCGCCGTCGAGGCGGCCATTCGCAGGCTCATGGCCAGTACGGAAGGCGACGACATGAGGGTCAGGGCTGGCGAGCTGAAGAAGGCGGCAGCGGAGTGCGCCGGCGAGGGCGGGTCGTCTTGCCTCGCCATTGACAAGCTGGTGACGCACATCGTGTCCCTGGACTCGACTCGAGGCAAAGGCGGCGAGCTTCAAGTTTCGACATAACAACAAACAGTGGAAACTCTTTGCCTGAAACCTTACGAGTCGGTTAGGTTTTATTAGATGTGTGAATCTATATCTCAACTCTTTTAACCGGCTGGAAATTGAAAGCTAGTGTCTCGAAATAAACTTACGGGGTTTGTGTTTAAATAATCTCCTCTGTTTATCATAGTGATGAGAGTTGAGAAATGCTTCGGTGATCCTTTCGCTTTGCAAAATTAGTACGATATTGATGCAGGCACATGCACATTACAATCGTCATGTGCAAACATGCAAATGCACTCTCTGAAGCACCCTGCGCCAAGCTGGTCAGGCCTAGCACTTGTGACTTAGTGTAGGTGTATGTTTGTACACATGACATTATCCTTTTAATGTAACAATTGGGAATTACTGTGTAGGTGTATGTTTGTACACATGACATATCCTTTTAATGATACAGTTGGAAATTACTCATGGATGTGTTGCAATGAGTTTATAAATGTGCAAAATTTGACCCTCAGCTCAGTTTGTAAATTTTCTGGTGGTTTATGCTCTCACGAAATGATAATTTTCATGAGTGTTGACTCTCACGAAATAACTTTATGGCGGTGAGCTCTCACGAAATAGCTAAACTCTCACGAAATAACTTCATGACGGTGACCTCTCACGAAATACCAAACTCTCACGAAATAACTTCATGACGGTGAACTCTCACGAAATACCCCAAAAAACCGTCATGAAAATACTGATCCAAACCTGACGACAATGTTATTTTCATGAGGGTGGTCGTCTGTAACACCTCTGGTGTTACTGTAACTAAACTTGCCATGTCATCATGATTGCATACAAATCATCTCGCATTTAACCCTGTTAAGATGCATTAACTAAAATAAGTTTTATTCTTGCATTTGATTGTGCATAGCTGATTTAGAGTGATTTATTATGTAAAGGTTTGTATTGGTGTATAATTACCTAAATCCAATTAGATAATAAAAAGAAAATCAATTATAAATCCTAATTCGGATCCAAAACCCTAATTCAAAAAATAAAAGGAATTAGATGTTGTGCCTTAAACAAAAGTTGTAAATATTTAAAAGTTGAACAACTTCTATTTTGGGTAATTTTGAAGTTATTAAATAAAATTTCAAACCAAACCCTACCCTATGTTTGAATATGTAAATTTGAAATGCAAATTCAAAATCTATCAAGAATTTGACCACACACCTTTAATAAAAGTTGTAAAGCTTTTCACATAGAATGACTTTTTATTTGAGTATTTTCAAGTTATTTAGTTAAATTTTAAATAAAACTCGAATTGGTGTTTAGAGATTCAAATTTAAAATAGCATTTCAAAAATTATCAAGAATCTGACAAAAGTCCTTTAATAAAAGTTGTAGGGCTTGCCAAGTAGAACAATTTTTATTGTTGGATATTTTCAACTTATTGAGAAGAATCTAGAGAATTTGACTGAATTTGAAATAAGATTCAAAATGTAGTTTTACCCCCTTTTTCATAATTTCAAAAATGTTCAAAATTTGAAATTGGTTCAAAGATCAAAGTTGTTCAGAATTAAATTTACTACAACTCATATTAAGGATATTTTTTAAGTTCATACATAAAATAAATAGTAATTTTACAAAGTAGGGCTTAGTACCTAGTGCTGCTACAGGGATGGGGGGTCCGGCTCTCTCTGCTCTGATCGCGTGCACAGCGCGCGTGCCGCGCCGCGCACCGGTGGCGCCCGGGGCCTGCCGGCTGCGTGTCGCCGTTGGGACCGGGTCCATGGGGGTCCAGCCACGCCGCGCAGTCGTCCTTTTGCCTTATAAAAGCTCCGGAGTCGCCTAGTCCGTCCTTCCTTTCCCCATTCCCGCCGCCGGTGACCTCTCGGACGGGAGGGCCAAATTCACCGCCGCTGTTCCACCATCACCCACTCCACTTCGCAGTAAGCTTCGACAGTTCCTCGTGCGTCTTTTGAGCCTGCTCGCGTTCGCTCTCGTGCCGAAATCGCCGCGCGGCCATCGTCTTCCTTGCGGTCGGCCGAAGCGCCGCCGTGAACACGTCCACCGCGGCCAGAACGCCACGGTGCAACTCTCCCCTTTCAGTAGGGTGTACTAGAGCCCTTGTTCCTCCCTGAAACTTATGTGCTCGGCTGTTTCTCCTCCGGTGTACAGGACACGCGGGAACGACCTCGCCGCCACCGGAGCTAGCCACCGTCACCTCGGTCATCGTTGATAATCCTTCTCCGATCGTCATCCGTCACAAATAGCTAGTGCTCTTGCCTCGGGTGAGCTCCCTAGTACTCTTGGTCTATATGTTTAGGCTTTGCGGTCCTCGTGGTGACCGGAACGCGGCATACCGCCGGTGGTCGCGCTCATCGAGCCGCCATGGCCGCCGTGACCGCGGTGGGGCGCAAACCGAGCTCTAAATTGTCCAAATGAACCTTCAGGAGATGTGCTGGGTAGAGGGGAGTCCCTTGGTGCTCCTTCCGTCGCCAGTGACCCGTCACCGACGAGCCCGAGGAGGGCGGCGGTTCGGTCGTCCTGTTCGTGAGAAAGAGAGCGGGAGGTAGGAGAAGGGGAACCGCGCTGGGCCAGGTGGAGGCCAACTTGGGCCGGCCCAGTAGTGCGGGTGCACGCTGGAGTGAGGGAGGAAGAGCAGGATCGCGCAATGGGCCGAGTGGGCTGGCCTGCTCGCTCTGGCCTGTGCACAGTGAACTTTCTTTTTATTTTTCTGAAGAATAAACAGTACTAAACTTTGTTATTTTTGTAAAGCAAGATGTACTACTCTGAAATTTTTGAAATTTATTGTGTAGCTTCCCTGTTTAGTTTAGTATTTATGAAAAATGTTAGACTTAATATTTGAACCCTTTCTTTATGAAATAAAAATGCTCCTTTTATTTATTAGATGGGGACTTCTAGGATTTTTTAGACTAAAATGGTTACCCAAACATCATGAAATTTATTTTGCCACTATTTCATGCTTAGAGCGAGCTTCACAAAAAATTTGAGGTCTATTTGATGATGTTTAATTACACCCTTAATTATAAGCTTTAATTATTAGTTGATAATTATCAAAATTTGTTAGCCTAAGCAAGGAAATAACCTTGGGTGAAATTTTGGAGTTGAATGAAGGCCATGAACACTTCCACCACTGTTGGTCCATGGCAACTTAGTTTTTGGAAGAGGTGCTCATGTTCCACATATGATAATAAAAACTAAAAGTGCCTTTAGCTATTTAGGTTTTAGGCCTCTCATTAGTAAGTGCCTGTATGAATGAGATATTGACCGCTTCTTGTGTGCAACCTCTTGGGCAAAAGAGGTAGTTAAGTATGTTCTTATATTAGGATTTTATTAGTCCTTTCATATGAAATCATAGGATGATTTCCTTGATGTATTAAAGTATATAAAACCCTAGTTGTTAAGCAACAAGTTGGTGTTGTTGGCTTACAACTTTAATATGAAGGAAAGTTGTACTTAAGTTTGTTAATCTTGTATGCATCTATCATATATCATGGCATTACATCATATTAAGCATTGTATTATTATTATTACATGTAGTGAACGCGGGATAATTATTATCTGAAGCGTGTCCCGAGTAAGGTCTTCACTCGGTGGACGTGGATCTTTCTCAGTGATTGACTTCAGAGTACTACCTACTCCAGGCAACAGGCAAGCCCCGGTGCATTCGAGTTAATCTACTGCATTAAGTTATAAGAGTTGAGTGATAACCCAATTGATGCATTACCATCCTTGACCACTTGAATCTCATCCTTGAAACCTGATTTAAAATAAAATATTTGAAAATCCTTAGCCTGCTTGAATAATTTAGATTTGCACTAAATGCTATTTTTAAGCTATTGTGATACAATATTGATTAATTCATGAAAAAGAGAATTGGTAATGTTCTCGTTCGGTGGCTGTGCACCTGATAAGTCCATCGACACCAACGAGAAGGGATTTTCTGTTCGGTGGTCATGTACTTGGGTTAGAGTCCCAATGTGGCAGAACCGCCTAAATCATAGGGCCCACGTGCACCATCATCGTCCCTAAGGACCTCCGGTTACTGTGCACGAGTTCCTTTTAACCTAGGTGGCCTGTCGGGTTTCCTCAAAAACCCTAATTCACCCGAGGATCTCATTATAAAGACCTTGCAAGTATTACAATAGTTTACACAAATAGTTTGAATCAGAGTACAAGGTGCGGAAGTATTACGTAACCATAAGTTTGCAAAAATATAAATTACATTATCCCAAACCGGAGTTTCGTAGTGGAGTAGCAGTATACAACTATACCCTTGCCCAGGAGTTATATCATGTACATATCTTCATCAATACCCGGTCCGTCAACTGGCACGGTCCCACGCAGAACTGTACGCTCGACTCACCTGCAACAGGGGGTTAACAAACCCTGAGAACATGGGGTACTCCGCAAGACTTACCGACTAAAGAAAAGATGAGACTCAAGAATACAGGCTGAGGGGAATCATGGTAAGGCTTTAGCAAGAGTCAAGGTATTTTGCGGAAAAAGCAATACTAATCCTACTTTCAGTATTTTACTCAATATTATTATAATCAATATCAATAGTTCTCAGTTCTTTCACATATATCCTTCTATTCCAATTACTTATTCATTCTCAAAACCTAGTTCCGAACCACTTTTCGGTGTAAGTCAGTGGATCAAGTCTCCATAACCGAGGAGCAACGATGATTCGAATCAATTAGTACCCAGCTGGGGATCCCTATCCACACTGCATATGTAGCACTTAAGCTTGCATATACCAACCCCGTCTACCACGGCTTTTCCATACCTGAACCGGTCCTGCGCCATCCGAGAGTACAATACACCTCCAATCCGGGACTCTAACCCATGAGGGTACATGCTACTCTCGCCATCTCTCCACTCCCAGTGCGTGGTCGTCGGTTCAAGCAATGGAGCCACTGGAGTCAGGGCTTCCCGTAGTATGTGGCTAGTTGCAAAGTCTCGATCCAGTAGGCCGACAACGAACGGTCCCTAATTATTTTCCGTCGGTGACATGCATTGGGACTCTAACCTAAGTACAAAGTTACCCAACGGTTTCCAAATCCATGCCCATCGGCGATAAGACATAGGGGCGCCGCCCCATGTGCACATCGACTGAACGGACTCAATTTCTTATCAACCGGTTCCAAACAATTTCCGATGGTGACCATGCATTGAGACTCTAACCCAAGTACAAGTCAACCGACGGATGTCAAGTCCTTCACCGATTCTCATATTTCATTCACAATATATAAGCATAGCACAGAAAATAGCCTTTTACGCAAAAAACTAAATTAATTAAGCAGGATTAAGCATTTTCCAAACATTTCATTTAAAACAGGGTTCCAGAATTTAAGTGGTCAAGGATGGTAGTGCATCAATTGGGTTTATCACTCAACTCCTATCAACTTAATGCGATTGTTTAACTCAAGTAATAAAACATTTTATAAAGCACAAGGAAGGGTTTAAAGGCTTGCATGTGTTGCAGGTCTGACACTTCTGCCAGAAAACTAGAGAAAAACCCGCTTGACTTCTCCTGACGAATAATCCTCCGTCGGACGCCAAGCAAGTCTTCCGGAAATTCGTTCACTACACGAAATACAATGCATGCTTAATCATGATGATGTGTATGCCATGATGTATGAGATGCACTAAGTTGTGAATTAATAGAAAGTAACTCTAATTTAGAAAGTTGAGTACAACTTTCCGTCACGATAAAGTTGCAAACCAACAAAACCAACTCGTTGATTATTATTCAGAGTTTAATAACATTTAATTATTTCCTAAAGCGAGTCATCCTATTTTTACCAATGAAAGGACCAAACCCTAACATGAGAAACACCCTTAACAGACCCCTTTTACCCAAGAGACTGCATCCTAGAGATAATCAAGATCACATACATGAATTACTAATGGAATGCTTAATTGAACTAAAAGACATCTTAAATTTTTCATTATCCCAATTAGTTATGAGCACAGCAAAACAAATAATCAAATGCCATGGAACAGCAAGGGTTTCGTGTTCCAAGGTCCACAATCAACTCAAAAAAAATCATCTAAGTCATATCATGATTCATGCTTATTATTTCTATAATTATCAACTAATCATTAAGGCATATAATTAAGGGTGTAACTAAACATTGTCAAATTAATTCAAAATTTTTCTTGTGAAGGAAGGTACTGACATAAAACAGACACACAAAATTTCATGACCATTGAATATATATTTTATCCTATAAAAATCAGGGAAGGTCCATTAATTTTTTTATTAATCGATTAATAAAGCATAAAATTACTAAGTAAATAAACTATCTCCAAAAGGTCTCAAACTTTTTCTACAGATTGCTCTAAACCCAAAACAGTGCCACATTAATTTTTATGATTTGTGGATTAATATTTTTAGCTATATAATTCATTGAAGCATCATTTATTAATTAAAGAGCACATTTCTATTTCCTACATAGATTAGCCAAAACCTATATTTGATATTTTTCATAAATACTATGTACTGCAAAGAGTATCCATAATTATTTTCATAATTTTTGGAGCACTAGAAATATTCCTATAAAATAATCAAAATGCAACACTATTCATATAATTGAAAATTGAAAAAGGCAAAGCAATTTACTCGGGCCAGAGTTACTGGACCGGCCCGGATGGCCCAGTCCCACCAGCGCGCTGTTCCCTTTCTCTCTGACCCAAACAGGCCGGCTCGACCCAACCGAATCGAGCAGGCTAGCCCAGCGAGACCCAGCCGAGCTCAGCCCCTACCTCCCGCTGCCGGGCGGCAGAGCCAGCTCCGGCGACGTCAGCCGCCGTTGACGAGTCGGACAGTGAAGGAAGAAGGCACCTACATGAGCACCTCGCGAAAGCAGACAGGCTTAGCGACCTAAGTGCTCGACCTAGGGTTCGCAGTGGGCACGACGGCATCAATGGCGGCTGACCGCTGCAGCGCCACGCGCACCGGGCACTCTGAGTGCCACGGGACCTAACCGGCTACTAGGAGTGAACCAGAGAGCTTGTAAGACCTCAACGCGTGCGCTGGTTGGAGCAGAGGTAGCCCGGAGAAGCACCGTTGACGTCGACGGTGGACGCAGCGAGTACTCCGGTGTCGAAGGCCTTGTTCCGGCGTCACCTGTCGAGGAAACGATAGTCCGTATTCACTGTGAGCATCAATAGGTTACAGGGATTCTAGAACACCAATCAACATGAGCAGTCCCTCATCGGACCGAGCCAGCCGCGGTGAGCAGATCGCGGCGGCGCTCTGCCGGAGCCGCGGAGAAAGAACGAGTGGCAAAGGTCCTCCGACGCCTAACCAACTACAACAGCGGGTCAGAATGGAGCGCTAGAGGGTGGGGAACTCAGTGGAACGACGAATTTGATGGAGGCGGCTCGACGCTGGCGAATTGGGTCACCAACCGCGAGCTTGCCGGCGGCGAGATGAAGGAGAAAGGGAGAAAATGGCGACCGGGTGTGGCTTTATAAGGCAAATTGATGGGCGTGCGGCGTGTAGGGGACCCCCACGGACCCGGCCACAACGGCGACAAAACCTTGACCGGCCCTGGGTGGCGTCGGCGGCCGCCGCAGCACGCGCGCCAGAGCTCTCGCAGTAAGGGAGGGGCCGGTACTGTAGCAGTGCCAGCCCTATCTGACTTCTTTTGCCAAATACTCTTTGTTTTATGTAGAAAGTTGAAAAATCACCAATGTATAAGTTGTAGTAAATTTTGTGTAGAACAAATTTGATTTTTGAACCACATTCAAATTTTGAATGAATTTTGAAATATGAAAAAGGGGGTAAATAGGGATTTTGAAATTGAATTCTAATCCAGTCAAATTCTCAAGATTTCTCTCAATAAGTTGAAAATGTCCAAATATAAAAGCTGTTAAACTTGACAAGCCCTACAACTTTTATTAAAGGAGTTTTTCAGATTCTTGATAAATTTTGAAATGACATTTTAAATTTTAATCCTTAAACACCAATTTGAGTTTTATTTAAAATTTGACTCAATAACTTGAAATTCCCCAAATACAAAAGTTGTTCAATTTAAAAGTCTTTACAACTTTCATTAAATGTGTTTTATCAAATTATTAATAGTTTTTGAATTTGTATTTCAAATTTGTATTTTTAATCATAGGGTAGAGTTTTATTTGAAATTTTATTTACTAACCTCAAAATCACCCAAAATAGAAATTGCTCAACTTTTAAAGATGTATAACTTTTATTTTAGGCCCAACCCCTAATTATATTTAGTTTTTGATTTAGGGTTTTAGGGTCCGAATTAGGGGCTATAAATGATTTTCTATTTACTTTTCAATTGGATTTAGATGATTACAAACAAACAAGCATTTGAATCATAAAACCACTCTAAGGCACCTATGCACAATCACAAGTAGAAATAAAATTTACCTTAGTGATGCACAGTAAGAATGAGTTTACGCGAGATGATTTGCATGCAATCATGATGACATGGCAGGTTTTAGTTACAGTAACACCAGGGGTGTTACACCCAATGCATCGTCATCGACGGAAATGGGATTCAAAAACCGAGGGGACATTTGTACTTGGGTTAGAGTCCCAATGCACTGTCGCCGACGGAAAAAGGAATTAGGGACCGTTCGTTGTCGGCCTGCTGTGATCGAGACTTTGCAACTAGCCACATACTTCGGGAAGCCCTGACTCCGGAGGCTCTATTACTTGAACCGACGATCACGCACTGGGAGTGGAGAGATGGCGAGAGTAGCATTTACCCTCGTGGGTTAGAGTCCCGGATTGGAGATGTACTGTACTCTCGGGTGGCGCAGGACCAGTTCAGGGATGGAAAAGCCGTGGTAGACGGGGTTGGTATATGCAAGTTTAGGTGCTACATATGCAGTGTGGTTAGGGATCCCCAGCTGGGTAATAATCGATTCGAATCGTCGTTGCTCCTCGGTTATGGAGACTTGATCCTCACACCTACAACGAAGAGTGGTTCGGAACTAGGATATTTTTGTGAATGACTAAGTAATTGGAATTGAAGGATACATATGAAATAACGGAGATCTATGGTTATTGATTAAAATAATATTGAGTTAAAATATTAAAAGTAGGATTAAAGATTAGTATTGCTTTTCTACAAAATCTTTGACTCTTGCTAAAGCCTTACCTTGACTTCCCTCAGCCTGCATTCCTGAGTCTCATCTTTTTCTTAGTCGGGTAAGTCTTGCGGAGTACCCCATGTACTCAGGGTTTGTTAACCTCTGTTGCAGGTAAGTCGAGCGTACCAATCTAAGTGGGACCGTGCCGGTTGAAGGATCGTGCATAGAAGAAGATGTGTATATGACTTAACCCTTGGGAAGGGTGTATAGTTATATTCTGCTACTCCACTACGAAACTCTGGTTTGGGATAATGTAACTTATATTTGAAAACTTATGATTATATAATACTTTTACACTCTTTACTCTGATTCATATTATCTGTAAACTGTTGTAATACTTGCAAGGTCTTTACAATGAGATCCTTGGGTGAATCAGGGTTTCCGAGGGAACCCGGCAGGCCACCTAGGTTGCGGGAAACTCGTGCACAGTAACCAGAGGTCCTTAGGGACGATGATGGTGCACGTGGGCCCAGTGATTTGGGCGGTTCTGTCACACCGTCACGGCGAACTCTCATAAAAATAATTCATGGCGGTAAACTCTCGCGAAAATGTGTATTTCGTGATTCTAATATCATGAGAGTGGATGCGTGACGGTGTACTCTCACGTATTATTTTCGTGAGAGTAAAACCATATTTCGTGACATGTTTTGCACTCTCACGAAATATCCGGATTCTGGTACAAGTTCACTTCGGTTTGCTTAAGCACCCTTGAATCACCATTGAGACATCGAAACGACATAGGAAGAAAAATCAATTAGGAAAATACAAAAGATTAGGAGTTTAGGACTTCAAAGGTAAGAACAGGCGTTGAGCCTGTGGTCTAATGGTAGGACTGTCCAGTGGGATGCTACCTATCAGGGTTCAAATCCTGTTTGTCGCACATTTTCTGGATTTATTCTAGGATTTAACGGCGTTGTGCTTTCAGTGGTAGGCGATGTTCCCGTCGACAGCGAGGCACCTGTGTGACTTCGTCAATCTCGAGATCTGCCGGTGCAATCTTTCGGAGGTGCTCATAGGGGTAGGTTTTGCATGCGTGTGTTCACAGGGGTGAGTGTGCGTGCGTTGTGAGCGTCTATGTCTCGAGATTGTAACAGAACCGGCTAAATCACCTGGCCCACCGGCACCTGTCATTGTCACTAACGACTTCTGACAGCCGGGCCCGTGTCCCAAATGATCTAGACAGGTCTGTCGGGCTACATTAGCGCCCTTTTCTCCGACAGGATCACCATTGAAGAACCATTACATGATTACAACATTTCATAATAAAAATACATCAGAGTACAGTGCGAAAGATTACATAACATTTAGATTACAAACCAGTTGTTCAAATAGGATTCAAATATAGTTATTACAGACCAGAGGACATAACAGTAGCAGTGGAATAGTTACACAATACTAGATCAGATAACTTGAACCCTGCCCACGGGTTCCACTTCACTCATCGCCGCTTTCTTCCTCGACCACGGTCACGCAACATGGAGCAAGACAGATCTCCGACTGCGGTCCTCCTGCAACGGGGTTAACAAACCCTGAGTACTTGGGGTACTCCGCAAGACTTACCCGACTAAGGGTGTAAAATGAGACTCAGGAATGCAAGGCTATGGGTAAGGCTAGCAGAGGATGAGGAGTTTGCAGAAAAGCAATCTATCCTGTTCCATATTTTATTTTGTCATTATTATAATCATATTTATAGCTCCAATATTCAGACTCATGTATCATCATTCTTTCAATTACTTTATTCATTCAGATAACCTAGTTGAGAACCACTTTTCGGTGTAGAGTGTGAGGATCAAGTCTCCATAACCGAGGAGCACGTCGATTCGAATCCAGAAAGTACCCAGCTGGGGATTCTAACCACACTGCATATGCAGCACGCCGGCATACATATACCAACCCGTCGTCACGGCTTTGCTATCCCGAAACCGGTCCTGCGCCACCCGAGAGCACAGTACTCCACTCTTATCCAGGCACGCCGGCCACGTGGGTACAAGCTACTCTCGCCATCTCTCCACTCCCAGTGCGTGGTTGTCGGTTCCAGCAATAGCGTCACCGGACTCTAGGCTTTCCGCATTGGTATGTGGCTAGGCTGTTCATCATGATCACAGCAGGCCTACAACGAACGGTCCCTACTTCCTTCCTGCCGCCAATCCTGCATTGGGACTCTAACCCAAGCACAAGACTACCCGACAGTTTTTATTATCGTGCCTGTCGGGTGAGTGAGACATAGGGAACGCCGCCCCATGAGCTGGCCACCCAACGAAACACGTTTCCAAGACATCGACCAGTTCCAATCTACTCCGAAAGCGACCATGCATTGGGACTCCAACCCAAATACACATCGACCAGCGGATAACCAGTTCTTCATCAATCAAAGTATAAGTATAATCATGGCACAGAAAATAGTTTTTCTTTTATGCAAAGCTAAGTTCATTAAGCATGCCTAAGCATTTCTCAAACCATTTTATTTAAATCAGGTTTCAGGGTATTTATTTGAGACAATGCATCTGGATAGGTGACAATCAACTCCTATTAACCTAATGCAGTAGATTAACTCGAATTATAAATATTTTGTAATAGAGGAGCTGAATGCACCGGGGCTTGCCTTGGATCGTGTACAGCGTCGGATCGGGATCAGTCCCGCAGATGTCGAATCCTTGGATGACTTCTGGAGTGGCCTCCTCAGTAGTAGTCTCGACCTGGACCCCCTCGGGAACGGGCACTACACGTATGCAATGATGTATGCTTAGCGTGGCATGAGGGCAACAAATGAAATGCTTGGAAGTAAACCATTAATACCTTGAGTACAACTTTCCTTCACGGTAAAGTTGTAAACAATCTACGGAAGGTAAAAGTAATGTTTCCTACTTTTGTTTTATCGACCTTTTTAACGGTCACAGAAAGCCGCTACACAGCTTTATGACTACTACCAAGCACTAAGTTCTCAAATTGCCAAGGATCACACAGCGAAAGATCCTTGGTCTTCATTCAACCCAAAATTTCACACAACAAACCTAAATTCATTTTTCTATTTACTTTATTAATCCCTAGTTTCACATATATTTATTAATTGACCAAACTAACTTCAATTGCAACCAAACTTTACCAACAGCTAGGTTTTATCACCAAACAGAGCCACAATAAATTTCATGATTTTTGGATTTACAGATAATTAATTAAAATTACACAAACTTGCATTTATTAATTACTTCACTGATTTATACAGCAGATTAAAGGCACTGGAACACCCTATATTATATTTTTAACAAATACTACATACTTCAGAGAGCATACACAATTATTCTCACATTTTCCCATTCAACAGATTAATTCATATGAAATAAATAAACTTCAGTACTATTCATATGAATATATAAATGAAAAGCATTTTGAAATTCACTGGAAAAAGAAAAGACCAAACCAGCCCACTACGGCCCATGACCAAGCGAGCCGGCCCATTCGGCCTGCCCGCACCCGGCGCCGGCGTTTTAGCAAAAGAGACCTTGGGGAAATCGGAAATCAACCCGCGGTCCGATCTATACTATTCACATGAGTCACGGGATTTGCACTTAACCCCCTGGAAAGACCTATCTTCTAACCCGAGGCCCCTGGCCTCTCCTCTGTTTCTACAGAGGCGAGAGCGCCGGCGGTCCGCCGCCCCTAGCTCGCCGACGGTGAGCCGAGGGACGAAGCCGAGGGCACTGACGGACTCTACACTCCAAGGCGAGTCTACCAAGCTAAGACACGACGAGATCCGAGGCGCACAGCACCTGGAGACACGGACGCGGCGGCTCGGTGGCGGCAGCGAGCACGTCGCCGGCGAGCACAAGCCGGTAAAGAGAGGGGGAAAAGGTGCGCGAGCATCTGGGGCTCACCACGAAGCTGGCCGACGGGTCGGTAGAGACGGAGGTGGTTCGGAGAAGGCGACTTGGCGACGGCGGCGGATCCCGGCGGCTCGGCACAACGGCGAACACGCGTTCCGGCGAACCTAGGGAACCAGAGAGTACGCCGACGCACGCGTAAGATTCAAGGGGTCACGGAGATCACGTTGCGCAACAATCCGAGGCCCAGAGCTTACCCAGACTAGCTCGAGACGACGGCGGAGCTCGCGGCGGCGCTCTGCCCGCCCGCGAAGGAGACACCGGTGTTCCGGTGGTTACGAAGCTCTACAGCTCCCACCGACGGTCGCAGGCGATGCGCAAGGAAGCTAGCTAGCTGTCTGCAAGATGGAGAGGGTGGTGACGGACGGAGCGCGGCGTATTCGGCCGAGAACCGAGAGGTGGCGATGGCGACCGGGAGAAGGAAAAATGGCGTGGAGAGGGGTGGTCTTTGCCCTTTTGGAGGGGCAACGGGCGGGGACAGGCGCGGCACGACGCGGCGCACGCGCGCCCGTATCTGCCGAGGTCGCGGGGGCACGATCCCGGCCAGCACGGCTCGCCGCGCGCCCGCGCGCGACACGGCGGCTGCCGGTGCTGTTCGTGAACAGAGCGAGGGGGCGGAGTACTGTAGCATAGATCCCTAGGGCTGTCGGTTTTTGACCAAATTCGACTGATTTTGCATACAAACATGAAAAACTGTAAAAACAAAAGTTGTAGGGTTTGAAATTCTGAATAACTTTGCTTTTGGAAATAAATCCAAATTCGAAATATTTTTGAAACTACAGAAAAAGGGGTAAACTAGAGTTTTGAATTTTAAACTGTATTTTTAAAATTACTTTTAAATTTTCTCAACAACTTGAAAAATTGCCAAAATAAAAGTTGTTCTACTCAATGAGCTTTACAACTTCTATTTAGGAAGTTTTGCCAGATTCCAAATAATTTTTGAAATGCAAATCCAAAACTAAGTTTTAAATCATTGTTTTGAAATAAATTTGAATTTCCACCACAGAACTTTGAAATCTCCAAAAATAAAAGTTGTTCCATTTTAAAAGATCTAAAACTTTTATTAAGGGACTATCTCAAAATTCCTTTTAGATTTTGAATTAGGTTTTAGTCCTAAATAAAGTAAGTTTTTAAACCTTTATTTGGGAATTTAATTTTACAAACAAATGCTAATTAAATTCAAATCACTCTAGGGACCTAATCACAATCATATGCAAATGATTAATTTAAATATGATGACATGGCAGATTAATTAAATCCGTAATACCCGGGGTATTACAGAGATCTGCCGGCGCAGTCTTTCGGAGGTGCTCATAAGGGTAGGATTTGCATGCGTGTGTTCACAGGGGTGAGTGTGCGTGCGTTGTGAGCGCATGGATTTAACGGCGTTGTGCTTTCAGTGGTAGGCGACGTTCCCGTCAACAGCGAGGCACCTGTGATGACTTCGTCAATCTCGAGATCTGCCGGCGCCGTCTTTTGGAGGTGCTCATAGGGGTAGAGTTTACATGCGTGTGTTTATAGGTGTGAGTGTGCGTGCGTTGTGAGCGTATGTTGTTGGCGGTCCTTAGAGCCTATTTCTTACCGCCACTATGTTACTAAAATAAATAGTAGGTAGGGCTTTAAACTACCATTTTCACAAGTTTTGGTGTGTACTTGACTTGCAGGTGTGACATGTGGAAATGCACAAAAACCATAAAGAAAGCGCATATCCAGGAAACGTATTCAGAGAAGGCGCAATCCAAGAAAATAAGAAAGCCCACCTCAAACACTAAACTGGATCCATCCGTAACCGCGGGGGAGGTCCAGGCCCAGGGAGCAACCGACCACCCGAAGGCGGTGGCCAGCGGGCCCAGCCAAGGGACCGACCGCCCCCGGGTGCGGCCGCTGTTGGCATTTCTTAACATCATTACAAAAGATAGACTAAGAGCCCATCCCAGGCAACGGCGCTAGAAATGCTTGTGGGCGTTTCTTAGTATTACTACTAAAGATAGACTATAAGTCCGTCCTTAATAATAATACTAGAAAAGTAAGATGACATTCCCAACCACCATTAATTCAGAAAGGTAACCCTTGGCCCTTAAAGGCACTGGCCTAGGTAATGCAGTCTGGTAATAGCAGTTAGAAGTGCCGGATTAGCCTTCCTAACCGTCATTACTTACGATATGCAAAACTGTGACACGGCGCCGTAGGGTGCACAAGAATTACAATGCTTAAGTAATGGTACTTAGGTACGCCAATCGATAGCTCAGTAAGAAATAAGATTACTCTGCAAGCGCACGGAACTATCATTGTAGCATTTCAACCCGTGAGTAGGGTGTCGTATTTATAATTTCCCGTAGGAGGACAATATGCATCAAGCATGGTGTAAACATGATCACTTATTGAGTGCAATGGTAAGCATAGAGTAAACAGGAATTAAACATGATTTCAAAATAGTGGATACACATCGGGGTCAACCTCAAGGATAAAAAGGGAAAATAAAGAATAAAAGAATATAACTAACTGAGCAGGCATTGGTCATATACAATTATGCAAAGAACCGTTAGCAAATCATCTAATTAGTAATTCTAGTATCAGGACTAAGTCTGGGGTGATAGGGAGATCCCCGCAGCTGGTCTGCCAGCCGATAGAGACTTTACGAACTCCTACTCAATATCCGAACGTGGGGGAATGCTAGGGATGGACAGGGCTATCACCACCTGTCCACCTACCCCTCTGCCCGTGGGATACCGTCATATTCGCCGATCTCCGCATACCCAAGCACTATGCTCACGTACTTGGAAACAACTCCTAACCCCCGTGGACCCCAACCCTTCTGATTGACAGGCTAGGTTAAGAGCAACCATGACAGCACGACGAACCATCACCTCATTCCTAGTTCTTCCTCCATTCATACTAATTCGATGAACAATGAAGAACGATGATGAACAAGTTAAGAACATGATACATAAACTATATTCTAGCTCATATACTATGCTCATAACAAGATCATAACTAGACTCTAGTTCATATGCATAATCATATAAGTATGATAAGAACCTGCTCATGGAAGAAGACCGAATTGTATTCATACCAAGATGATCCTTTTCTTCCAAGGAGACAAGCTCTCCTTGATAGCTTTTGCCTTGCTCACTGCTACAACTACTCTAAAGATACAAGTGAGAGGTGTGAGGTAGATGACTCCATATGATGTGTGTGTTGAAGGGGATGGAGCACCATCTATTTATAGTTGAACTATGATGGTTTGGCGCATCTAAACTTGGAAGGAGGTGAAACCGCCATGGGTAAACCGCCATCAGCACTCTCTCTGAAGATGGGCCCGAGAGGAGCCACCTGGGGGGCGGCCGCCCCCGGGGGCGGTCGGTCCCTGGGGAGCGCCATCTGGCCACCGCCTTCGGGTGGTCGGTTGCTCTCTGGGCCTGCGCCTCTCCTAAGGTTGCGGATGGATCCAGTTATGCTTTGAAGGTGGGCTCTTTTAGTATTATTTGTTTGCGCATTTGTTGGATTTGTCTTTTGACTTTGCGCTTTCTTCATGTTGATGCATATTTCCACTTGTTATGCCATTAAACCTGTAAAACATGAATGCTAGGGGTACAAGTGGAACTTGTTAATAGTAAAGGCATATGTGCTAGAATATGATTGTTAATCCTCTTTTTAGTCTAAGTTGGTGGTATAAAATTTATCCATAAGGACCACCAACAAGACCCCCAAGCTTAACCTTTGCTTGTCCCGAGCAAATAGCCAAACATGGTTGTTGATCAGGAGTTGCTACAATGCCGATATAATTCATAAGTGCCACACCTATAACATAGCATTCATTCGTAATTTAAATGAGTTGGCATTCTATCCATTCTTTACCTTGATTTCTTATGGGGCTTGTAGTTTCTCCAATTTCTTGGGCGGTTGCAAGATAGAATGATTATAATAGACTCACCAATCATTCATTCTTTGATAGACCTTTGATCTGGAGGTTTTTTGAATTTTTGCAAAATAAACCAAGTTCCTCAAATGATTCTCTCAATCGCTCAATGTGTATGGTTTACCTTACCAAAGGCATTGTAGTGTTGCCTTTTTATCTTACTACTAAGGCTGAGAGTGGAGTTTTGGGTAGGTATGAAGGTGGGCGTACTTACATTACTTGTATTGCTGAGCCAAAGACCGGACCATAAGGAGATATAAGTCATATACCTTGATTGAGATGTGCAAGTGTGTGGAATTGTGACAACCTATCTCTAATCTTTTTGGCACTCCATGCATCATGACTCTCTTTTTTATTGGATGGAATAAAACTCTTTGAAGGAATATGGGCTATAGAAATATCATCATTATATATATATATATATATGTGTGTGTGTATATATATATATATTTTGAACGGGTATTTGTATTTTCTTTCCCGTTTGTTTTCTCATGTCCTTTGGCTATTTTTTAGCATAGCCCATATTTTGATTTGACATATGAAAACTTTTGGATAGAGAGACGTCATGATGGCGAACAAGGAGTGAAAATTTTTTTGTATGCACGGCTCTCAAAGTGAGGGTCGGCATTTTTATTTGGTGGATGAAAGGTGCATGTTTGTGTGCAACTCTCAGGATGAGAGTCGGCTTTATTTGGTGGGTGTACGTGAATCTCAATCATGGGTGTATGACCATAATCTCACTAGGTCTCAGTATTTTGACTCAACTCAAAGTTCCGCAAGCAGCATATGACTAAAGTTTTTGTAAAAATAGAGCATGTCATATGGCCTTGATAGGTATTTCATAATCATTGGAGAACTTTTGATTTTTGAATTTTTGAAAAGAAATCTCCGGATGTCAAGTTTCTCTTAGAACAAAGTCATAGCAAAGTCTATTTCTACCATCTCATATCTTACAACAACTTAGAAAAGGATCTTGTAATTGCAACCCACAAGATTTCAAGTTCTCAGAATAAGATATTTTTAGCCAACAAACTTAAATCTTGAGGAATACTAAGTTATAACTTAGGCACAAACGAATTATAGACAGAGCAACTATTCATCATTTCAATAGAAGAGAAACTAACATATGTTAGCACATATGGGAGTGGAATATTTTATTTATTATTTTTAATAAGGAAATAAAATTGCAGAATTTAAAAGTGCGAGAAATTGAAAGATACATGTTACCTCTTGTGGGGTCTCCTCCTCCAAGCTAGTTTAAGGCCTAGGTCCCGAGAATTATCCCATAGACCGAAGGTAGGCCATCTGTGCCTCATGCCGCCGCCGGTTCGCATCTTCGAGGTCCATGAACTGCTGCTGGTACTGCTCATGCCATTGGGTAGAAGTCTGGATGTGAGCATTGAGCGTACCTTGGATTTGTCTGTTTTACAATTCTAGTCCTCCCATGCGTGTGTTGAGCATCTCTAGTGTGACCGGCTGTGGTTGTATCGGAGGTGGAATGCCTTCAGAATCTGGAGAATGGTCGTGCTCGGGCTGCCTTGATCCCCCTGCCTCCTGCGAGTGTTGCCACCCTGACCCTCCAGCCGCATAAGGATGAGGAACATGTCCCATACCATATCCATACCGGGGGGTGAACCCAGGTGTAGACATGACCGGGGACCATTCCACCCTTGGTATCGTGGTAGGCATGGCCGGGTGTGGTGTAGGCTGTGCCTGCTCTTCCTCCTGTACTTCTCTCCTCCGTTATCTCCTGCGAGAAACAGAACTCCTGCGTGCTTCTTCCTTTTCAACACGGTTGAAGGTGAGAGATGGGGATTTATATAAAGCGAGATCCGGGTTAGGTAACGGAATCTCGTTTATATATCCCGGATAATAAAATACTAGGTTTGTTCCCGAGTCATCACGTTTAATGGTATGACCTTGAGTAAAATAATACTCATTGATCATAATGCGCGGAGTGGAGAGATAAACAATAGTGTTAGCACCATGAGGATCAACACTAGCAGCAAGACGGGTGATGAGTGAAGTGCACATAATTGGTGTGGAAGTTTTAAAAGAGTTTAACCAGTGCTTAACAATGTCATAAACAGGGGTAACTTTAATCTTTTTAAGCACGGCATAAAGCATCTTCAATTCAATATCATAGGCACGGTGAGTGTCTTCTCTAGGAAAGAAAGAATTAGCAATCCATTTATACATAAGCCTTAGAGAAGGATGGTGGATGGTGTTGATATTGGGTTGGAATTTCCCAGTCACATTTTGTCCGGTTATCGAGTGCCAAAAAGCATGACGCTGATAACCCGAAAGAGTAAAACCCAAATCAACAGAGCATCGCTCATGAAAACCTAAGTATGTAGCAAAATCTTTCCAGTAAAGGCTATGTTCTTTCCCAAAGCAGCAAAAGGTAATACCATAGTCGACAACTTGAAGAGTGCCCAAGATTTGGATGGTCAAAAGACGAGATCCAAGTTCGTGCACGGGGGCAACTTGGCTCCAACCAACATTTTCAAAAATGGTATTAAATTCGACACTCATACCTGTCTGCTGGAGGAAGTGTGGGTCGAAGGTCGGTGTATGCAGGAATTCGCGTCCCTTGAGGAGGTTGTATGCTTGCATCTCCCGCTCGCTCTCCAAGTCGATGAAGGGAGCGTCGGCCTCGTCGATGGCGTGGCCTCTTGGCGCCTCCTCTTCTTCATGCAGCGGGCTCTCCTCACGTGTGGGAGTATTTTGACTAGACTCCCCACGAGAGCGACGGCCTTTCCGGAACATGCCGGAAATCCGACCTCCAATCCCACTCATGGTGAGCTTGGCACAAGAACTTGGCTTGTGATGGGAGTGGAAGAAGTTTGTGCAGGATTTCCTTGCACTTGAACTTTGTGGAAAAATGCTTGGAGAATGGTGGAGCAAGAGAGTGATGGAGGGAGTGAAAATTGTGAGAATGAGAGGGGTGAGGAGCTCCACTCGAATGCTCTGGTATTTATAGAGCTGATCGCAGGCGGGGGAGTGCTCCTTGCAATGGCTAGTAGCCGTTGGCAAAAGGACACGCCTTGGAGCCGTTGGCCAGGGGGTCGTCGCCCCTGGGACCAGCCGGTCCCCTGACAGGGCCGGTTTGGTCCAGCCTTTTTGCAGTTCCCTCTAACGGCTATCTCCAGTATGTAGCCGGTTACGAATCACTCCCATTCGAAAGTTTGCTCTAGTTTTTGATTTTCCACAAGTTTTATTTGAAAATATTTGATTTTCAAAAATTATTTAAAAATAATATTTAGACTCAACAAAATTTATTCTTTCAGAAAATTATTTTTATAGAATTTTTGGAGAAGAATTTATTTTGGACTAAAAATAAAATTTTATAAAATTAGAAAGAGAAAAACCCTTTTTGAATGCAAGAAAATAATATATATAGATTTATTATATAAATATTTATATAAATATTCATTTATTATTATTATTTTTTTAAATGATAAGATATAATACCTGAGTGGGGACACCACCCCCAAGCTTGAATGAAGGTGCGGGCCCCTTCAGATATTTATTTGTTTATTTCTTTATCTATATTTATTTTTAGATAACTACCGATGACCTTCGGTAAGGGCTCAACATTTGTAGTCTGTTGGCAAGACTCTTCTTCCTTTATTGATCTGTAGCTGCATGAGCAAACTCGGGGGAAGTCTCGGGTTGCCCCGGGATCTTTCCCACATTGTTGACAGGAATAGAAGCAGCTATTTGTGCCATTTGTGTTTCTATCATTTTATTAAAACTTGCTTGATTTTGAATAGAAGAAGACAAAGTTTCAAGTTTGGCATTTATATTTTTAAACATTTTATCGTTGAAGGATAGCTTTTTGATCAAATTTTTATTGATTTTAGCTTGTTCTAGAACGAGATCTTTTAAGGAAGGTTGATTTGAATTAAAATTTGAATTGAAATTATTACCTTGCGGGCGGTGTTGGTTGTTCCACCCGTTATTACCTTGCTATGGTTGGCGAAACGCATTGTTGACATATGAAGCTTCTTCTTGGGTTTTGGGGCAGTTGTTCTTGCTGTAGGAGTTCGTAAAGTCTCTATCGGCTGACAGACCAGCTGCGGGGATCTCCTTGTCATCCCAGACCTACTCCTGATACTAGACATGCTAGTTAGATGTTTACTAACAGTTCTTTACAGAGTTATATATGACCAATGCCTGCTCAATTAGATATATTCTTTTATTCTTTATTTCTCTTTTATCCTTGAGGTCGGCTCAGATGTGTGTCCACTATCTTTGAACTATGATTTACCCCTGTCTATGCTATGTATACCTATGCATTCAATAAGTGATCATGTTTATGCCAAAGCTAGATGCATTCGTCCTGCCTTCCTACGAAAAATTATAAATACGACACACCTGAATACTCACGGGTTGAAATGCTACAATGATAATTCTGTGCACTTGCGGATTTATCTATACTGAGCTATCATGATTGGCATACCTAAGTACCATTACCTAAAGACTGTAATTCTTGTTGCACCCCAAGGCGTCGTGCTTCAGTTTTGCATATCGTAAGTAATGATGGTTGGGAAGGCCAATCAGGCACTTCTAACTGTTATTACCAGACTGCATTATCTTGGCAGGCGCCGTTAAGGGCCGAGAGTTACCTTTCTGAAGTAATGGTGGTTAGGGATGTCAACACACGTTTCTAGTATTGTTGCTAGGGATGGGCTTTTAGTCTATCTTTAGTAATGACGCTAAGAAACGCCAACAAGCATTTCTGGTGCCGTTGCCGAGGATGGACTTTTAGTCTATCTTTTGTAACGATGTTAAGAAATGCCAACAAGCATTTCTGGCGCCGTTGCCGGGGAGGGCAAAAGGAAATAAAAATATCTAGCTTGGCATAGGCATTGATTGCACAATAAGCAAAAGGTGGCCATAGTTTAGGCAGGCTAACTTCTCTTGTTTTCTTCCTCTTTTTTTATTGGAAAGAAAACAGGATAGTGTATGAGTGGTTTCGACCTGTCGAACAACTTCATCGACAATCCGGAGGCACTCCTGAGGAAGAACAGGTCCCGTACCACTTCTTCTTCTGCTACTCCATCGACAGACGAACCATTCACTCCCGCACCATCCGCTACTATCATCATGGCCAAGACACTCCGCGACTACTCCACCCCTACTGTTGCGAACGTGCCCGTTGGGCCCGCCGTCAATATCGGGAATGGAAACTTCAAGCTCCGTACTGGCCTAATCAAGATGGTGCAGGCAAGCCAATTCTGTGGCTTGCCAAATGAGGACGCAAATGCTCATCTTCAACACTTCCTTGAATTGTGTGACACCATCGTCACCAAAGACGTCGCACCAACTAGCATCAAGCTCCGCCTGTTTCCTTTTTCCCTTGCGGGGAAGGCGAAACAGTGGTTCTACCAAAACAAGGAAGCTGTCAACGCGTGGGACAATTGTTCCATGGCGTTCCTCACCAAGTTCATCCCCATGAGCAAAATCATTGCTCTAAGGGGGGAGATATCCAACTTCCAGCAAACATCACTCGAGTCCATCCCTCAGGCATGGGAGAGGCTGCAGGACTATGTCCGAGTCTGTCCCCACCATGGAATGGAAGATTGGCTGGTGCTCCAGAACTTTTACGAGGGCCTGACGACCATGTCAAAAGGGCACCTTGACGCCGCAGCTGGAGGGGCATTCCTCTCCCTCACCATCGAGAATGCCACTGCACTCATCAAAAAGATGGCAGTAAACCAAAGCTGGGGAGAAAGAAGAGAAACACAAGAAGGCATGCATACCATGAAGGAGACGGATTTGCTTGCCGCAAAAATAGACCTCCTAATAAAGAGGCTGGACGACCGTGCCACCGAACCCACCACAGGCACCGTCCAAGCCACGGACTCACACATGACATGTGAAGTCTGTGGAAATGTTGGCCATTCGGGGAACAGCTGTCCCGAAACCCTGAAAGAAGCGACCTACGTCAACAACGGGTTTCGCCAACATCAACAACCAGGTAATAATGGGTGGAACAACCATAACCACCCACAAGATAATTCTTCTAATCTCAATTCAAATTTCAAATTGAATTTCAATCAACCTTCCTCAAGAGATTTTGTTTTAAGGCAAGCTAAGTTTAATGCAGATCTTGCTAGAAAGCTTTCCTTTAATGATAAAACGTTTGAATCTATAAATGCTAAACTTAGAACTCTATCTTCTTTTGTTAAACATCAGCTAAGTTTCAATAAAATGATAGAAAAATAGTTTGCTCAAATTGCTGCTTCTATTCCTATCAACAATACGGGAAAAATCTCGGGGCAACCTGAGAATTCTCCCAAGTTTGTTCATGCAGCTGCAGAGCAATGAAGAGGGGAAGTCTTGCCAACAGACTATAAATATTGAGCCCTTGCCAAAGGTAATTGGTAGTTATCTTTCAAAAAAAAAGGAGAGCGAGAAAAGAAAAGGGCTCTACTCCTTTACACCTTTGCTATCAATAAGGCCAAGGTCCATATACACTAGTTGTGTATGTAATCCGGCCTTATGGTTCAGCTGAGTTGGAGCCTGTACATCAACGCCACCGGGCAGCATCTTCAAAGAAACCCACATATGGTGCCGGTAAGAACACTCAGGTATGAAAAAGGTAATAAATGTTCACCAACCCCTTCGCTCATACTTGTCTCCTTATGATCATTCAAATTCATGCTTCCCTGTTTATGTCATATGCTCTTGTTTGGATGTATTCTCGCGAGTAACATCCATAGGCTATTTTCAAATTAAGCATGGTGCTTAGGTTGAAATAGTCTTCTTTAATCATGTTTTAACATGGTGTTGAAATTTGATTAATGAACCTTGAGTTGTTTTCATAAACAATGGCAATAATCTGATATGGGGATAAGTCTTGGCTATGTTTTCGTTGCATCATTTATATCAGCCTTGTTTGAGCTCTAATAAAAGTTGGTTGAACAAGTTCCTAATAAAATAAAAATAACTAAGTAA
Organism: Eremochloa ophiuroides; assembly: GCA_038502445.1. Classification (NCBI taxonomy): domain Eukaryota; kingdom Viridiplantae; phylum Streptophyta; class Magnoliopsida; order Poales; family Poaceae; genus Eremochloa; species Eremochloa ophiuroides. Next base: position 106,224,676 of record JAHLJS010000003.1, read on the forward strand.
TAAAATTTTGTTTCCTTGATCTTTTAGCCAATAAGACCCTTGCCTGTTGTAGTCCCTCTTGTTTTGTTTTCTTTGTTCTAATAAAAGCAGGTAAAAAAATAAGTGTGGGGGAGATCTCTCAAGCATAACTACAACAAATTCGAGATCTCCCTAACATATTGCACAAACATCGAGCAACCCATCAAACAAAAGGATGAGACAAACAAGTTCCATTAGTTCCTTCATCTTCAACGATGGTTTGTGCAACTCTACCCCCGCTCTTTTCAAAGTTTTGAATTTAACTTTGAACACTTTTGAAAAGACAAAACTTTTGATGCTCCATCTCTATGGCATCCTGTGATTAAAGTTTGCATACTCTTTATTCCTTGCCAATATTCCTATTACTTGTGAACACTTATCATAGGGACCCCATTTTATCTAAGTGATTGACGAATGAGATATAGTAGGATGACATGATGCCTGCTCATTTCTTGCAAAGAACTTGGGATTTATTTTTACAAAACAAAAATCAATATAGTATGTTCCTTGAATGATTGCAAATACCTACCAAGGCCATACATGATCTTTTATGACAAAACCTTCCACATATGCATCTTACTTTGTGTTGAGTTTGGTCAAGTTTTGTGACCCCTGTTGAGAGAAATTTCATGCTCCCAAGATCAGATTTCACGCACCCACAAATAAGGTTGCCAACTCTTACACTAAGAGTTGCGCACAACATTCATCCATCCACCAAGTAATTGCACTACTCCTACCTTGTGAGTAGACGCAAAATATACCTTCCACTTTGATCCACCCAAAATGTTCTACTCCTACACTGGGGGTGAACCAAAAATATACTTATTAGGTCCCATCCAAATAAATGCTCTGAATCTTTGTTCACATCTCCCTTAAAATTTTTGTTGCAAATAAAAGCATGAGGCTATCTTCCAAAATGTGAAAAAAAAGGGTGGAGAAGAAAAAAAATGAAAAAAAGAAGAAAAAAAAGTGAAGAAGAAAAGAAGAAGAAGAAGAAATATATATATATATATATAAATATATATATATAAAAAGAAGAGAGAGAATAAGGATAACCCATGCCCTCATAAAAGATTTTTCTGAGTCCTAATAAGGAGGGAGATGTGTTTCAAAGAGCATAGTAGAATTAGGTTAGACACCAATAATACCCACCATATTCTTTCCACACACATGCACATTCTGATCTAAGAGTATGACGCTTCCCTCCGGTGCGGTCCAGGGTTTGACTTGACAATACATGCAAGGTAAGTGTACCTTAGTATTTTCCTCCCTACCTAAAGCTCCAGATAAACTTTTTAGAGGCAGGGTGATCAAGTGAAGGCAATCCCTATATATGCCTTGGTGAGGAGCCACATACAAATAAGTGACTTGAGAGAATCATTCAAGGAACAAGTGCTATCTTTTTGTTTTCAAAAACTTCACAAAAACCCAAGTTTCTGAGCAGGGATACGAGTAAGAAGATTTGAATCCAGGCTATTCCATTTTTCAATTACCCAAGATGACTTGGTAGACACTTGGAAGTTCACAGGTTTAGGTGAAGCTTGGAATAACTTGTACGCAGATTTCAAATCAAGGAGATAAACCCGCTTAGTCCTTCAAACCTTTACTCGACGACGAGCAAAAGACTAAGTGTGGGGGAGTTGTTGGCGGTCCTTAGAGCCTATTTCTTACCGCCAATATGTTACTAAAATAAATAGTAGGTAGGGCTTTAAACTAACATTTCCACAAGTTTTGGTGTGTACTTGACTTGCAGGTGTGATATGTGGAAATGCACAAAAATCATAAAGAAAGCGCATATCCAGGAAATGTATTCAGAGAAGGCGCAATCCAAGAAAATAAGAAAGCCCACCTCAAACACTAAACTGGATCCATCCGTAACCGCGGGGGAGGTCCAGGCCCAGGGAGCAACCGACCACCCGAAGGCGGTGGCCAGCGGGCCCAGCCAGGGGACCGACCGCCCCCAGGTGCGGCCGCCCCCTGGTGGGGCCTCCTGGGCCCAGTCTTCGGAGGCGGTGCTCTAGGCGGTTTCTCACGGGCGGTTTCACCTCCTTCCAAATTTAGAGACGCCAAACCGCCCTACTCTAGCTATAAATAGATGGTGCTCCTTCATCATTCAACACACACCATCATTTGGAACCATTTACCTCACCTCTCACTTGTATTCTTTAGATTAGTTTTAGTATTTGAGCAAGACAAGAGCTAGCAAGGAGAGTTTGTATCCTTGGGAGAAGAAAGAACGCCTCGGTATGAATACAATGCAGTTCTCTTCCAAGTTCAAGTTCTTATCTTATTTATATAGCAATGCATATGAACTAGAGTATAGTTTTGGTCATGTTATGATCATGATATATGAAGTAGCATATAGTTTATGTGTTATGTTCTTGATATGTTCATCATTGTTCTTCATCGTTCATCGACTTAGTATGAATAGAGGAAGAACTAGGGATGAGGTGATGGTTCGTCGTGCCTTCTCGGTTGCTCTTAGCCTAGCCTGTCACTCCGAAGGGGTGGGGTCCTAGGGGGTTAGGAGTTGTTTCCAAGTACGCGAGCATGGTGCTCGGGTATGCGGAGATCGGCGAATATGTCAGTATCCCACGGGCAGAGGGGTAGGTGGGCAGGTGGTGACAGCCCTGTCCATCCCTACCACTCCCCCACGTTTGGATAATGGGTAGGAGTTCGTAAAGTCTCTATCGGCTGGCAGACCAGCTGCGGGGATCTCCCTGTCATCCCAGACCTAGTCCTGATACTAGACATGCTAGTTAGATGTTTACTAACAGTTCTTTATAGAGTTATATATGACCAATGCCTGCTCAATTAGATATATTCTTTTATTCTTTATTTCTCTTTTATCCTTGAGGTCGGGTCAGATGTGTGTCTACTATCTTTGAACTATGATTTACCCCTGCCTATGCTATGTATACCTATACATTCAATAAGTGATCATGTTTATGTCAAAACTAGATGCATTCGTCCTGCCCTCCTACGGGAAATTATAAATACGACACCCCCTAAATACTCACGGGTTGAAATGCTACAATGATAGTTCTGTGCGCTTGCGGATTTATCTATACTGAGTTATCATGATTGGCATATCTAAGTACCATTACCTAAGGACAGTAATTCTTGTTGCACCCCAAGGCGTCGTGCTTCAGTTTTGCATATCGTAAGTAATGATGGTTGGGAAGGCTAATCAGACACTTCTAACTGTTATTACCAGACTGCATTATCTTGGCCGGCGCCGTTAAGGGCCGAGAGTTACCTTTCTGAAGTAATGATGGTTAGGGATGTCAACACACGTTTCTAGTATCGTTGTTAGGGATGGGCTTTTAGTCTATCTTTAGTAATGACGCTAAGAAACATCAACAAGTATTTCTGGCGCTATTGCCGGGGATGGACTTTTAGTCTATCTTTTGTAACGACGTTAAGAAATACCAACATATGTGTCTCGAGATCTGCCGGCGCAGTCTTTCGGAGGTGCTTGCGCTGTGAGCACCCATGTCTGTACTGTGTAAGTCAAAAAAAAGATAAGAACAATAAATTGTTTTGTTTTCCATGAGCGTGTTTTTTGACACGTATTTCATCAAGTAGACGAAGAGGGTGTCAAAGGTTACAACATTCCTTAGTAATCCTAGGATTGCTTAGAAAAGACGAAATCCTGACGAGGCCTGACACTTACACCCAGGTTTACTGAAATGGAATGCGACTGATGAGCCGTGGAATAAGGCTGTGTTTAGAAATGGAATGCGACTGATGAGCCGTGGAATAAGGCTGTGTTTAGTTGAGAAAAAGTGGTGAAAAAGTACACGGTAGCACTTTCGTTTGTATTTGATAACTTTTGTCCAATCATGACCCAAATAGATTCAAAAGATTCATCTCGAGATAGACAAGCAAAAAGTACAAACATGCAATAGGTGCTACTTCATTTAGTGCTCCATATAGATGAAAAGTACAATCGATGTGATGGGGAGAGAGAGGGAAAATTTTAAAACTAAACGGAGCCTAAATCGTTATATTCTGACCGATGGGACTTCCTCGATCACCGTGGTCGTTTATGTTTACAGTGTGAGGAGATCTCGCTCCGTTAGAGTCAAAATTCTTATAGAAAACTGGCCTAACCGATACTCACGAGCATAGATCTCCGTGTGGCCATAATTCTCCCACCCGAATTTCAGATTGGGCGTTACATGTATGTATTTTTGATCGTCTTATTAATGAGAGATGCGCAAGTCCAATCGATGATTTGACAGTCTTAAGCCAATTTTGGATACAGACGATAGGTTTCGAGTTGTTAGCAGCACAGCCCTTCTTCCTGCATGGCTCGTTTTAGCCTTTTAAGCATCTCCAAGAGTTTACTATTTTATCTTCTCTAAATTATATAATTTGGTAACTCATAAAAAAAATAGTGTCATCTCCAACAGTTTCTAAAAGAATAGCTTCCAATAACTCAAATATTAGTCCATTTCTTTTTTTTATGAGCTTTTTTCGCACTTCACGTGATACCCTGACGCACCAAGGCAAGAATACAACGACGACGTTTTCTTCTGCGCTGCCTCTTGCAAGCAGGCCACGGCCACCTTCCAGCCGGGACACCCACGAACTTAATTGCGGAAGACGATGTTGCCGAGCGCATCGCGGCGCCACCTCTCCGGGTCGCGTCCGGGAACACGCTCCGCCTTCTCCCAGCACTGCACCGCGTACGAGAAGCTCCGAGGCTCCGACGCGGACGGCGGCGGCAACTGCGGCAGCAGAGGCAGGGGTGGAGACGTGGAGGCGAACGAGTGTGGGGAGCTCTGGGGCTCCGACGCGGACGGCGGTGGCGCCGTCAGCAGCAGCTCGTCCAGGTCGGCAGCGGCTGCAGCAGCGAAGGCGAGGGTTGAGGCGAACGAGAGCGTAGGGAACTCGGGCGAGCCGTGCCGAACGACTGCGGCGGCGGTTGCCGGTCACTTCGGCGGCAGTGCATCGGCTTCTGACCCCACCATTTTGCTACCTCGTAGTTGAGATGAGCCGCTCGGGGGGTTCTTGCGGCCATGGATGCTGGCGCGAAGGAGATGACACGCGCGGCAGAGTCGCGATCGAGAGATGCGCATGGCGATGCGCGTGATTGCTCTGCGCGTATTTTTAGGCACAAAGAAGACCGATTTGCCAAGTGCCTTTGGGGAAGGAATATGAAAAACTATTGGAGATGATTTTTTCTCATTTTTTCAAAAAAAATATGGATGGGGAAGGAAAATGGGGCACATGCTCGGACCTTCCAATCATGTACGTCTGTTGGAGAAACAGAGGAAGAGGGGGGATTGATAGGTGCCACCATGCGCTGGTGACAACTTCAAGCATCAGGCTGCTTTAAGATTAAGTGAAAGGCCACCTAATCACCAAACCTCAAGCATCATGCTGACGGCGAGAACTTCAGTTCACAAGCCTACGTTGTTGAGGTCTTCAGGATGAGGCCAGAGTGGCGCATTTATAAGCTCAATGGATTTCAGCAAGCAGTGTCAAACTAACCCTACGGGAGTCTTAAAAGGAAATTTTGTCGAAGGCAAAGCGTAATGACATCGCACCTTACCGGGGTAATCGACAGATAATTTACCTCTTCCTTGCCACTGAGACTAGTCAATCATCACTTATAGTGTACTCCCTCCGTCCTCAAAAGGATGCAATTCTTTGACTTCTACGATCTCTGTTTGACCGTTCGTCTTATTCAAAAATTTATAATAAATATTATTTATTTTGTTATGACTTATTTTATTGTTAGATATATTTTCATAATAATTTATTTAATTTATTATTTGTATAAAAAAATTAAATAAGACGAATGGTCAAAGAGGAATCGTAGAAGTCAAAGAATTGCATTCTTTTGCGGCCTTGTTTTTGTTTGTCTCCTCACAAAGAAAAAAAAAAGAAAGGAATTAAATAAATGAACCATCGCCAAGAGCCCAAGAAGCAGGTAACTACTCAGAGGACAGCAATGGCCTGCAGGCTGCAGCGGAACCTGACGACGACGTGTATCCAGCTCTATAGGAAGCCGAGCGCTTCTCGGAACCCGATCGAGTGTCCCTCTGACGTGGACGAGGAGGAGTGTGCGTATCGCCGGCACCACTGCTCTCGCTTCAAGGCTTCAAGCTGTTCACGGTGGACGTGGACGTCGGGCTGTGTAGTGTGTACAGCTGCCTCCCCGGCGCAGTCAAAGACCTGGCTGACCTCGATGACATTGACATCGAAGCGCAGAGCATCACCTTCAACTTCAACACGCTGTTGACGTAGTACTACATTCCTTCAGCTCCGTCACGTCATGGGGAAATGAAGAGGACCCGATGCACATTGTGCAGGCTCGCTCCACCATGCGGTGACATAACAGTCTAGTAGCACACACGCTAGAGCCAGAGGAAGATGATGGATTCCCTGAAGCTGAGCCGTGGGGCTTTGATCACGATCCTTTCAGATCTGTTCAAGTTGTATACAGTGGACTTTACAGCAAATAGGTTTGCAGAAAATAACTAGCATTGGTAAGAATGCGGGATGAGCGAACCCATCCTACTAGTTTCGCAACCAAACAAATCGTTATCATGGGCATACATGTCGTTTCAGTGCATTGCGTCGTAGTTTAACCATTTAGTGCTTGTTCGTTTGATTCAAAACCAAACGGATTAGGAGAGATTGAGGCTTCGTTCGGTTCAGCAGGTTCCAGGCAGAATGATTTCGGACGGCACTGATCCTTCATTAATTTATATATATATATTAGCATCGCTGGATCAGGGAGAGCCACTGTGGGCACCTTCACCACTGCACCTTGCGCCCGGCCATGTCGTAGCACTTGTCGAATAGGGAGAGCCTGCTGGGGGAGAGGCGGAGCCCGGCGGGTGACGGAGGTGCCCGAGTCCACGATGACGCCGTCGCGCCCCGTGGACAGGTCCAGCAGGAGGCCCACGAGCTGCACGCCACGTGGGACAGGAAACGTCTCCTCCTCGAGTCCCTTGTGGCCGCACTCCCACATGACGAAGCAGGCCACGACGGCGACGGCATCACGTGCGACTTCCTTCTCTGTCTGCTCCGCGTGGGGAGCACGGTGGGCGCTGCTCGGGGATCTCGAGGCCCGGGCGACGCGGCGGCTGGATCAGGCCTCCCTGGGCGCCGTGATGATCCAGGGATTCGGCGTTGGGCCCCCGTGCGCACCGACGCTCCTGGACGTGCCGCTCATGCTCCGCCTGGTGCGCGGCTTCCTGCGGGAGGGCGCCACGGCACAGCCGGCCGAGTTTGAGGAGCTGGCGCGCGCGGTGCCAACTGCCAACGCACGCCCGCGCAGCCGACGACGGCCTGTACCGTGCCGTCGAGACCTACCTCAAGGTGAAGGCAATGCCAAAGCGTGCTCTCATCTTCTTCTGCTGTTTAAATTTTAATCATCCATGCTGCGCAGTGCAGAGCATGTGTGGGAGCAATCATAGGTAGGGTCTGTTTAGATTCCTTTCAAACTCCAAACAAAAGGACATCAATTTTTAAACACATGCATATAGAATATTAAATGTAGATGAATCTTTTTGCACAGTTTGTACGGAACCTACGAGACGAATCTTTTAAGCCTACTGCTATATAAATTCTAATTTTTTTCTTCTAAACGGGGCCTTATCTCTAGTATGTGGTTAATAATGATCGTGTTTCGTTTGGTTAACTAATGCGATCCGTACATTAGCATGGGTTTCATTTCATTTATAAACGCATCCTTTTCCTTGCGAAGGTTAGGGTCTCGGTGGCGAAGTCGCCCACCGTCACGGAGCCGTCGCCGTAGGCCACCTGGTCACAGTACGAGCTCGTGAAAGAAAAAGAAAAAAAGGAAAGAGGCAGAGGTAGAAGAGGAAAAAAAGAGTTCAAGACTGTCTGGATGACATTTTGGCGAGGTGGCCGTGTTTCACAATGGCGATCCAGCAAAACCCCATTGCGATATGGGCATTCTGGCGAAGTCCACTTCTGGGTCTAATTCCAAAAAGACCCTGCCCGTAGCTGGTTCACCGTGCACTCCCGCTCTCTCCTCATGACCAGCTCCACCTCCGCCGCGCTTGTAAGCCGCCGCAGGGCGCGCGAACGTTTCCCCAGCTTGTGCCGCTTGGACTCGGCCACTGGCCGTCCGATGCACTCCAGGCACTTGCGCCCCTCCGGCATGCTGCCCATCGCCCGGAGCATGCACCCTACACAGTACCGCGCACCGCAGGCGAGGCATGACTCGTTGTTGAAGCCCCAGAAGCTGCGTCCTTTCCCGCACCTGTAGCAATCGTGGGCCCTGGGACCCCTCCAGGGAGCAGGAGAGAGGGACCTGCTCGACTGGCCGGCAGCAGCGCGGGGGCGGGCCTCCCCTGCGTCAGCATCGTCGTCGTCCTCCTGCTCATCATACTCGTCCTCGTTGTCAGAGGCCTGGGGGCGGCCTTCATCATTGGCGCCCTCTTCAACAGAGGGGGAAGAGCGGAGCTCGACGGAGTGGTGCGCGGCAGTGTGGTGGTTCTCGATGACGGACGTGGGGAAATCCACCACAGCTCCTCCCTCGGCGGGCGCGGGGGTGGCGGAGCGGCCAGCTGATGGGAGGCACTGACGGGGCGACGACCCGGAAACCCTAGCCGCGGTGGGGAAAAGCCGCGACCTCTCGCGTGTTCCTGTCGCGAAGGGGACAAACAGGAAAAAACGAATCATAAACGTCTTATTAAAAAGAAGATTTGATTGAGTAAGGAGAGAAAATAATTGAGATAATTCGATGTGTACATTTTTAGGACGCTGTACATTTCAGGTTACTTTGGTGACCAAAGTAAAGGTCATCTTTGGAGTGTGGAGGTGGTAATTCAGGGTAGATTGTAGAGCAAGTGTAACTGGTGATTTTTTATAGGTGTAGAAGGCAGAGATTAATGATAGAGATAGAAAACAGATACAGGTATAACTATAGCCGCAGCTGTAGATTTGCGAATGTGGTCAAATTTATTTTAGGGCAACTGTCTCTAGAAGAACTCACGAACACATACCTCGTTTTTTCAACAGGACAACAAAGACCACAATGGTAAAGACAACCTGAATCCTCCGTGAAGCAGTCTTCTTCTGCCACTGGTGCAGGCCCACAGTGAAGGTCTCGTGTATAGAGAACCCAGGGGTGTAGTTCTTTGCTGTGCTTTCCATCCAGTCTGCCCCACAGTTTATCTCTCTCTTTCCATATTGAGATTGATCTACCTGAGTAAGTTGAAATTACAAATTAGAACTACCAAGCCTTCTAGTACTAAGCTAGCAGTATTGTACGCGCCTGCATTGAACGGAAGACTACTAAACATCATCCTTCAATTCTCACATGAAAATCATCGTGTATAGAAAAGGGTCCATCCCTATATCGAGAAGATTATATGATGAAACCATGTTTGCTGATGACCTTACCCCTTTCATATTGCTGGAAACTGCACTTTCCAGTCTGTGGAGTGCCTTGATAATTTGACTTATTGTTGGCCTTTTGGACCGATCAGTTTTCACACAGTCTAGACCAATCTGAATGCATCTTCTTATTTGTTGGTAATCAACTTCTAGTGATAACCCAACTAAATTTTTCATCCCCTTTCTCTGACTCCAGTTATTCACTACCTGCAAAATCACACAAATCTAAAATATTACCACAGGAAAAAAAAAAGTAACATTATCTCTCTCTCTTAAGAAATCGGCGCTGCCTTGAAAGTTGAAATATAATTTCCTTACGATCTCAATAAATTCCTCGGAAGGTGTTCCAGTATCATCTGGGTAGTCCTTGCGTCCTGTCACTATCTCTATAATTATTACACCCAAACTGAATATGTCTGACTTTGTTGTGACTAGACCTTTCATTATGTATTCTGGGGACATGTAACCTCTGCATTTTCAACATGAGTGCGTCAACCTTTAAGCCATGGGAAAACTGTAAAGACAATTCATTTTAGCTATCCCTGAAAGAATGAACTATCAAGAGCCATTTGACATACAATGTTCCATCGCGGCTTCTTGTGCAAGTCGAGGTTTTCTCCTCACTGAAGAGTCTTGACAAGCCAAAGTCTGCAATTTTCGGCACCATATTGTTATCGAGCAGTATGTTTGCAGGTTTCAGATCCATGTGAACAATAGGGGCATTAATTTCGCATTTCTCGTGGAGATACCATAAACCATAACAAAGACCCTCAATTATTTTGTAGCGTGTGTCCCAACCAAGTCCAGAAAATTCATCTGCATTTGCAAAGAAGCGTTCTGAAAGTGCTATATCAGAAGAAAAATGGGCATGCTCTAACCACATTATCTACGTAGTAAATGCAAAAAAAAAAAAAAAAAAGAACTAGTAGACCTGTATCGAATTATTATACCTGACAGATACCCACGAAGGTTTCCTTTAGGCATGTACTCCAAGCAAAGTAATGTTTCTGACCTCTCCGCGCAGACGTATTTTCCGTTGTACTCCACATATATATTCTCTGTTTCAGAACACCAGCTTACAAGTCGCACTACATTTGGGTGCTTGAGTCTCATAAGATGATTGGCTTCATTCTCAAATTGCCTGTCCCTAGCTCCTGGCATTGATGACTTAAATCTCTTCACAGCAACCATTTCCCCATTTTGCAGCACTCCCTGTTTCAACTCTCTTATTAGTACATGCATGAGTTTGTGCATAGTCTGGTGAATATGTTTGGCAAGTTCGAAATATGTGATTCAATCTTACTTGATATACTGTGCCAAAACCACCTTCACCAAGTAGTCGCTCATCAGAGAAGTTGTTTGTGAGGTTTCTTAAATACTTTAGTGGTACATTGTGTAGTTCTGAACTTCCACCTTGTAACATGCTCTCCAACTTCTCATGTCTACTACACTCACCAATCATTTTCTTTTAAGCAAAATCCTGACTGCAACGATAGCTCTATGATAATCGGTTGTATGATAGCAAAATACTGAATGTAAGATAGCTTATCAAACATTTCACCAAACCAAGATAGTTGTATGAAGAAATCAGTTGTATCAAGATAAGTGAACCAAGACATATTGTCAGGTTGGTTGCATTCACCTGAAAAATAGTTAAAAAAAAAAAAACAAGCACCTAACTGCATGTCATCTACTAAGTTGCCACTTATTTTGTATGTACAAGTGCCCCAACATGAAACTGCCTAACTTCACAACAGTACAGTGGACTAAGCTCCAAGTTGACCTTCAATATCTCCAAAAAAATAAATCAATCATCTAGCAATTAAATGAATACTTAAGGGCAAAATGTGAAGTGCGGTACTCTGCTATTGTTAGCTGTTACTCCTCTTAAATACCTTGCACTAAACTTTGGCGTGTATCTGAAATATACGTTTGTCCACACCCAATAATTTGACACTTCGTCGATCCAGAAATCCAAGAAAGGTGATGAAAGAAACTAACAACAGCCCAACTCTATCTAAGCCAACTAAATTTGTTTAGAGTACGAGCCAGCCAACCAGTTTTTGGATCTGAACAGCTTACAGACTTCAGAGCATGGACAGGCACAGGCATGAAGTACTGCTTCAAGGTTCCAAATCATTTCCTCAAGCAACATGCTAAAACACTCAGAAAGCATCAGGGTTACAGTATCGGCCCCTGCCGATAAACACAAAATCTCAGAAATATCGGATCAAATCCAAATCATACAAAAACTGGTATGATTTTACTACAAACTATCTCTAGTTCATCTGCATCACAATTGCATGATTGCATATAACAAGAAGCAAACCTATATATCGCAAGTTATAGCACCCATTTGATGTATGTCAGTGTAACTAGCATAAACGGTCCCAAATATTATATCTAATCTAAATGCAGCGTCGCAAATAGCAGCTAGGATTGGATTGTGACCGTCCGTCGCGGCTCGCGGGGAAGAATCGAGGAAACAGAAAAGGAGAGATGCGTGCATGATCAAGGGGAAAGATCGCGAAGAATGGATCAGGGTGCTTACGTCATGCGGTCGTGGTCGACTGGTCGTGGACAATCGTCGCCGTGTTTGACCAGAGAGGAGGAAGGAGAAGCTGAGAAGGGTGAAGGGGAAGTGGAGGCTGAAGGTTAGAACCATGTGAGCCCAACGCGGTGATGTTTAAACAACACGGCGTCGCAGTTGGGCGGTCGGCCAAAGCTCCAGCAAAGCAGGCTTTTAGGGATTATAACAATATATAGAGTTTATTACTAAAAATTTAACGCGTTTAATGACAATATTTTCTTAAAAAAATAAACACCGAATCGGTGGGAGCCATTTATGAGTGTTTTCAGGCGAGTAAATATGGGGTTGGTAAGAAAAGTGATGTACGGTGTTTAAATTCGGAGCGTAAAGTTTTTTTTATTACAATGAATATTTTATAGGATATCGGAAGGGTAGTTTAGATAATAATAAAAAATAATTAAACTCGCTCATAAACCGCGGGATGAATTTAATAATACAAATTAATCTATTATTATCAAATATTTACTATAACACAATATTATTGAATTATGCACTAATTAGGGTTAAAAGATTCGTCTCGCAATTAACACGCAATCTGTGTAATTAGTTATTTTTATCTATATTTAATACTCTCTCTATGTGTTAAATATCCGATACGATGGGAGTTACGACGAAAGCTGAACATGGCTCTGCTATATCTATCGGGAACGTATCCTGTGCAAACCACAACCTTCATGAAAATCTGTGCAAACCACGCAAAACAGTCGCCTAAATTCACTAAAAAAATCACACATGTAGATGATATGATGATACATAACTTTGTAAAATATCTTGTCCAAACTCGACTTCGTTTGTGATATATAAAAATAACAAATTTTTAACAAATCACTAGGATAGCTTTCTGGCTTGAAATTTATTATTTTTATATCTCACAAACCAAGTCGTGTTTAATAAGATATTTTACAAGGTTGTGTATCATCATATCATCTACATGTATGATTTTTTGGGTGAATTTAGATGATTTTTTTGCCGTGGTTTGCACAGGTTTTCATCCATATCTAAATGGATGAACTCACTGGCCTGTTTTCATGCGAGTTCGTGAACCTAGGCCAGCTGAGGCCCCACCACCACCACAAGCCCGTATGCCATCCCGTGAGACTGACTCCAATAAGGCAACGCAAAAGCAGCACCCATTCCACCATTTGCCTAGTGCACAGTGAGAGAACACTCGACCCAAACCTTACCGTTTCCAACAGCCGAGGCATTCTCGAGACCCATCACCCCCATCCCGCCGCCGTACGGACCCTGGCCTCGGCAGCACGCTCGCCGGCGGCCAGGCGGGGTAGAGCCCGCGCGCTCGCCGGTGGCAAGGCAGGGCGGACCTCGCCCATGTGCTCGCCGGCACGCGGCCGGGCAGGGCGGAGCTCACCCGAGAGGAGGCCGGGAGGAACCGCGTGCTCCTCATGGCGACGCTCCTCCCGGCAGCTCGGGCGCGGACGCAGGGTGGCGGTCCTTCCTAAGGACCAGCTCCGACGAGGAAGATGGTGGGCTCCTGGAGACCCATATGCACCGAGGGAGAGGCACATATTTGGGTTCCGGGTGAGAGCGCACCCAAAATACGTTGTGGTATTAGCTATCCCGTTGGAGGCAGTTTACAATACCCTAAAACACTATAACGCACCTAAAATGGATTTGGGTCACCGGATGCGTCCACCGTTGGAGTTAGCCTAAGGCCGTGACGCACCCTTTCTTGTTCACCTTCACGCATTCTTCCTTTTTTTTTTCCTCTAGCGAATCATGGGATTAGAAGAGACACCGACGACGCATAGATTTCTCACGGCAATTGATGCATCGACTTGTGGGGATAGTATTGAGTTGTGGGGATAGTATTGAGCTGATGGAGAAAGGTGGACAATTCACTTATATTCTAACACTCCCCCTCACGTCGAGGCTCCGGCAAGAGATTTCAGCGATGGATAAGCTTCAGACGTGGAATAGGAGCGAGCAATAATTATTTTTATTTTTATTGCGCTAACCAGGATTCGAACTCGAGACCTCTAGGTTTGATACTATATTGAATTGCATGTACCGACCAGTTCAACCCAAAAGCTTAAACTGATCGGGAAAGGTGTGCAGTTCACTTATATTCCAACAGATAGTATTTAGACCTCTTTTAGAACACAGTAATTTCACAGGAATTGCGTAGAATTTCAAAAGAATCGGTTTATTTTCATAGGAAAACGCAAAAAATGAAAAAACTTCCCACGTTCTGAAGAGCCCTTATATTCCTTTACATCCGTGGATTCGTATGGCCTAACCCCTTCATCTCTCATGTCTAGGTTTCTCCATCAGTGGAGGCTGGCAAGTATTAGATGGTTCCGCGTGGCCGTGTGCAACCGTGACAGATCGTGGACAGGATGAGCTTCTGCGTGCACAGCCAAGAGCCGGAGTTCCAAGGTTATAGCTGTGCTTGGCTTGGGCGACGAGAGCCACGGTAGCGCTCTGACGCACGAAGGAGACGGCGATGCTTTGGAGACCATTTGACACCGGGGTAGAGCTGAAAACAGGACGGATTTTTTTTCCGTTCTGAACCACCCGTTGAATTTTTTTTGAAAACGGTACGAAATTCTGTATTTGGTCAGAATTTTCCCGTATTTGTTTCTGATTTCACCCGGATTACAAAACCTTTTCACAACTCTCGGTTCAGCACAACAGACAGCAGCACTACCGCACAGGCTGATAGGTGCGTGCGCTCAGCCCCCGCTGGCTACGTCGCAGCCCGACTGCTGCTTGCGCCGCAACTGGCGAGGTCACCTGCTGCCTGCGCGGCCGCTAGCCGCCAGTCGCTCTCTGCCAGTCTCTGGTCGCGTGCGTCCCGAGTGGACGAAGAGAAAGGTGCTGCCACAGGGATGAAGAGGACGGGAGGATGCCACAGCATGGGGACTAGAGCTGCAGTGAAGGACGCCATGGAAGGAGACTGGGAGATGGAGCGGACATGTGTGTGTTGTGTGTGTGTGTGTGTGTCTGGGGGGAGGGGGGGGGGGGGGGGGGGGTAGTTGCGTGTGTTTTCCATTTTCGTGTTATTTTTTTTTCTGGCATGCGTCACTTCCCCTCTCTCTCTCTGCCTCCTCTCACTGACTCGTTCACCAAGCCACCGAGGGATTCATTCTGGAACCTCACGATATGGGTTCTCACAACCTTAGGGAGGATCTGCCTGGGGCTGATTCAATCTGGTGCCTGGATAGGAGTTCTCTTCCAAGCCCTAACCAATCCAAACTCCAAAGCCACCTTCATCACGAAGCTTCGAATCCTAGCCTCGAAGAACCTAGTTTTCCATTTGCTCATGCTTGCAGTGAACTGATCCTCGGCAGAGGCCAACAGGCTTTTTCGCTAGCCTTTAAGGCGCCACGGGTGCAATGATTTCATTCCCCTCTTGGAACTGCCCGTGGTTTGGGCGGAAGCCTCGGTAGTTCCAAAATGCGGCATCTCACCAAAATCATTTCCTACACTAAGGCTCAGGTAATCTTTATCTCTAAAACCAGAAACTCTAGCATCAGCAAAACTTCGCTCAAGAACAAATTTAATGTTGATAATGTGCACATTGTTCCAGCGTGTGGTCAGTCCGATGGTCTCTGGCTTCTCATCAAGCAAGAAGTAGAAGTGACCCTAGAGTTGAGTAGTGACAACCTCTTCATTGCTTTGTGTGTCCATAAGCAATCTAGAAAGAGGTTTGGTTATTTGTATGTATGGGGATCCTCATCACCAGAAAACTGGTAGCATCTGGACACAGGTTCACTCTTTTGTTGAAAATATTTGAATCTGTTAATCCTATATGTGGGTGATCCAAACAATATTATGAGTATCCATGAAAAGTTGGGTCCTGTCCTAGCTAATGTTATGCGTATCCCTGATTTTTGTTTCTTAGTTAAGGACCGTGAGTTGTTTGACTTAGGTTACAATGGACATGCTTACACTTAGGGACTAACAAAAGATTTAGCTTCAACGCAACTTATGAAAGGTTGGATAAATGTCTTGGCAACGCAGGTTGGTGTGCTACATTCCCTGACACTATGGTTTATCATCTTCCTATGATAAAAAGTGATCATTCTCCTATTCTAATTGTGCTTGATTCTTCGAGACCCAAATGCAGGAAAATTATTGATTGTCAGTTAGAATGAAGGTACGAGAAATTGGGGCAGAATCTTGAAGATAGTCAGAAATTCAGCACAGCTCTCTGCATCGGATACTCGGATCCAAGCAAGCAAAGCATCTCAGCGCATGGCTAGGCGAGCTCGCGTCGGCGCTGCAGGGGACGTGGCAGGCGGCTGCTGCCACCCACGCGCACGGTGAGGACCCGCGGCCGGCGCGCCAGCTGCAGCAGCAGAGGCAGGGACGAGGCGACAGCAACAAGGCGCCAAGGCGGTGCGAGGAGCCTCGGCGGCCGGGAGGGACAAGCATGAGGGTGACGTCGCCAGGTGCGATCGCCCGTCGAGTCCGTCGGCGCGTGCTGTATGTAGTACTGTACAGTCGGAATAACTGCGCTCCATGGTTTTGTGTAAAATACTGTAACTTGCAATGACATCTTTTCGCTCCATGGTTTTGTGTAAAATACTGTAACTTGTGTTGGTTCCCGATTGCTCACTTCCCCGCTCTTTTCGCTCCATGAGCGAAAGCACGAAATTTCAGTATGAAAGTGGGCATGCACGCGGAGCAAATGAGCAATGCACATGCACCACTCAAGTTCTCAAATCAGAATGGAACCTTAACATCCACGGAAATTCGAATCCGAAATCATGTTGAGAAACAATCTGCTCCGTCTGAACACTAGGTCGTGTCCACTGACAAATCGCCTTGCTTTGTTCCTTTTGTAGGGAAAGTGGCTGATGATTCCATGTTCTATTCAAAACAAAGGTCTTTTTGGAATTTTCATAACCATCTGCGTCATCGTAGCATGCAAATTCTCAGGATTCACTTTCAGCAGGCCCACAAATGAAGATGAAGCCATCTCAATAATGGATATCTCCCAGCAAAAGTGCAAAACATCTCAACGACAGATGATGATGCATCTCTTTTGTCTAAAAATAAGCGCTGATTTTTGGCTCGTGCTGATTTATTGTGAAAGAAAAATACTGTTTTGTAACTGAAAATAAGCGCTGTTTGGTCACACGGCAATGGGGCAATGCATCCTGCCATGGTACGGTCACTGATGAAGAACCAGACAACATACCATAAGCATACTATGTACCTGCTTGAGTACGGTTCTTGCCCCTGATCCAACCAACAAAAGCTTCTGTCTGGGTTGTCCTTTGTTCCGGGTAGTCAGGGATGGCTCGATTTACTATATGTCAGCAGCATCTTCACCAGATTGATTAGCTGCTTTGTTGCGTGTTGGCAATGATAGAACATAACTAAGAAGCTTCAATATAGGCTGGTGAGAAATGCAGAAAATTCAAAGCTGGTTAGTTACCATCACAAACATTACAACACCATCTACACAAGAAGAATCTCAGGGTTACCTTATCCGAGATCTTTCCTTTAACAATTTTTTGGTAAGTCCCATCAGCGTTCAGCCAAAAGTGAGGTTTCCCAGAACATTGGACTCCTGCCAACTGAAATCAAACATTTCCTTAAAACTTTTTATATAAAAAAATACAGATAGCAACATATGTCAAAGAACAAGTAGTAGAGGGATGAAGCCAGATTTTTCTCCATCATCTGAAAAAAGTATATGGATATATGATTGGAAACCTTAAGAATTTGAACTTCGGATTTTGTAATCTCTCGTCCATTAATTAATATTCCGGTGTTCCCATTACTTGCTTTTTGATCTAGAGAACCTCCAACATTTAGATCTGGGGTGATCATGCAATGTGGTTTGTATCCCTCCTGGAATATTTTCAGTGAAAAATTTGTCAGCCGTCGGTGATAAATTATTATAGATTTGTAAAAAACAAGCAAAATTCATAGTGCCGCAGCTGAGATATTGACCAATTATGGAACCGCATAAAAGGAAAAAAAAAATCAGGATTACTTTTCAAGCCTTCCATAAACAGAAGCCTACCTGAACCATAGCACGAGATGCCAAAATCTCTATGTGTCATGACAAAATTACTGGCATGCCAACTTGGGTGCACAATCTTTTCTAATCAAAATTATTAGATTCTCCTGATTTAGACAGCATGTGCCAAACATCACCATTCCTAGGATAAGGAGAAATCATGCAGACCATGATACAACATGCCTGACGGTGCTGATTCATCAAAGCTCTATCAAGTAAACTAAATATTCGACCAGATCAAGTTCAACAGCACATCCAGAGTCCAGACCATACTTCATGATTCCGATTAATAATACTACAGACCTAGTGAACTGCAGCTATAAGAAAAAATCACATAAATTGTCCTTCAAAGAGTTTACCCGACAGAAAACTTAGCAATCCTCACTTCATTCCTATTTCTACTAAATGGACACGAATCACAAGTTCACAACTAGTTAAGTTATAGAGTGTTTGCTGTGCATCAAAAGCTAGAGGTTACCCAAGAGCACAGGAGAATTAAGATCATCACAAGCCACATACCTTTCCCCACAAGCCAGTTATCTTATCGTACCAATAGAACCCCGGCCGAAGCCTAGACGGCGGGCATGGGCACCCCTGCAGGACCACGAGCTCCTCAGGCGACAGCTTGGTGCTGTTGACGTACACGTCCTCCGCCCGCAGCTGGTTCGCCGCGCACCCCCGCTCGCTCCTCATGACCAGCTCCATCTCCATCTCCGCCGCGCTGAGAAGCCGCTGCAGGACGCGCGACCCTCGCCCGAGCGCGTCCCGCTTGGACTCGGCCACAGGCCGGCCGATGCACTCCAGGCACTTGCGCCCCTCCGGCATGGATCCCATCGCCCGGAGCAGACACCCCACACAGTACACCGCGCCGCAGGCGAGGCACGACTCATTGTCGCGGCCCCAGAAGCTGCCTCCTTTCCCGCAGCGGTAACAGTCGCGGGCCCTGGGACCCCTCAAGTGAGCGGGGGAGAGGGAGCTGCTCAACTGGCCGGCAGCAGCGCGAGGGCGGGCCTCCCCTGCGTCGGCATCGTCGTCATCAGAGGTCTGGAGGAGGGAGCCGCTGGTCTCGGCGGTGACCGCGGGATGGTGGCGGCGAGTCTTCAGCAGCAGCGCCTGGGGGCCGCCGTCGCCGGCGCCCTCGTCGTCGGAGGAGGAAGAGGAGAGCTCGGCGGAGTGGTGCGTGGCAGCATGGTGGTTCTCGATGATGGAGGTGGGGGAATCCACCAGAGCTCCTCCCCCGGCGGGAACGGGGGCAGCGGAGATGCCGGCCAATGGGCGGCGCCGGCGGGGCGGCGGCCGGGAAACCCTAGTCACGGTGAGGGGAGGTTGCGACCTCGCGCGTGTTCCTGGTGTTGCGAAGGGGATAGAGAGAAAAAACGAATGGTTAACTTCATGTCCAGATGTGGGTAATTTTCGCGAAAAAAAGTTAGCGGACACATTGAACTCTAGCCGTTGAATTTTTCTGTTTGAATTTTTTTTCTGTTTGAGGCATGGATACTTTAACGTCAACTTAAGCACAAACTTACACCACACACCATATGCACACAAACGCACACACCTCGTATGCAAGCTAGATTTACACCTATAAGACAAACACGTGGCTGAGAGAAGATCCTCAAACTCCAAACGTGACAGGCACGACACCTTACTTATCGTGGACCATCCGCGCTTGAGGCTGCAAAGAAAACTGGAAAAAAAATCCCAATACGAAAACTCGCACCGAGAGCGCACGAATGCGGGCGGTGGGCCTCCATCGAGCGAACCCAACCAACCGAGCCACCGGTTCGTTCACAACTCTGGCCATTGGATTTGGTTAAATAAGGAGAGATAATGGCTGAGAGAGGATCCGGTTTGTACGTTCTCTGTTTGGCTGGCTGAAAAGAAATGCTGATTTTGGCTGATGCAGATATGTTGTGACAGAAAAACATTGTTCTATGGCTAAAAAGAAGTGCTGATTTTGGCAGATAAGCTCAAGCGAACAGGGGATTATACATTTCTGGGGGCATACTTTGGTGTGGCTGAAATGAAGGCCATCTCTGTAGAGGTGGTAATTCGGGGCAGATATAAGGTAATTGTAACTGGTGATTTATAGGTGTAAAAATAAAGATAGAGACAGAGATATAGATAGATATAAAGATAAAGATAGAGACAGAGAGCAGAGAAGAGAGAGAAATAGATATAGCCGATTGTAGCTCAAAGTCAGTCAGCTTTTATTAAGGGTAGATATATTTTGGAGAGTGTAGTAATAGCTCATGAATTAGTTTATAGTATTCACAAATTTGGTGACAGTGGGGTAATTCTCAAATTAGATTATGAGAAAGCCTACGATAGAGTTAGTTGGTCTTTCCTTTTTGATATCCTAGAAAGTAGAAATTTTAGCCCTAAAGTGATTAACTGGATTAAGCAATTGGTTGTTGGTGGCTCCATAGGTATCATGGTTAATGGAGAGGAGAGTCCCTATTTCAAACCTGGGAAAGGTCTTAGGCAGGGAGACCCCCTATCTCTTTTTCTTTTTAACTTAGTTGGAGATGGGTTATCCAAAATGCTGCTCAAGGCAACTAACAAAAATCTAGTTAAAGGTCTACTAGAAGATTTTAGGCCAGGAGGTATAGTTTCTTTACAATATGCAGATGACACTATTTTGTTTTCTAGAGCAGAGGAATCTGCGCTTAGGAATTTGAAGTGTGTTCTCATGTGGTATGAGCAAATTTCACGTATGAGAATCAATTTCCATAAGAGTGAATTAGTGCTCATTAACCTGGACCTGAATGTAGCTCATAGATTAGCCCATATTTTCTCTTGTCCCCTTGGGTCATTCCCTCTTAAATAATTAGGAGTTCCTCTCAGCTTTGACAAACTGTCTAGAGATGATATCCAACCTTTAGTGGATAAGATCCTGAAAAAAATGGCTGGTTGGAGAGGTAAGCTTTTGTCTTTGGCAGCTAGGACCTTGCTTATTAAGTCTTGTCTTGCTAGTATTCCAGTGTATCTTCTATCCTTCATTAAGTTTCCTAAATAGGCTATCAAGCTCATCAATGCTCATATGGCTAACTACTTATGGAATGATACCGAGGACAATCACAAATATCATTTAGCCAATTGGGAGTTAGTCACTATGTGTAAAGACCATGGGGGTCTGGGAATTCCTAATCTTAGGGATCTCAATATTAGTCTCCTAGCTTCTTGGTTAAAAAGATACAACTCTGATAGGGATAAACTCTGGAAAGAGTTGATAGACTTCAAGTATGATACTTTAAAGCCAAATATTTTGTTAACCAGCTCGGTAGGGGCGTCTAATTTTTTCAAGGGCTTCATGTGGGCTGTACAGGTTGCAGAGATGGGCTATAGATGGAAAGTAGGTAATGGGAAAAAAATTAGGTTCTGGGAGGATAATTGGCTGGGCTCTTCTAGTTTAGCTATTCAATTTTGGCCCATCTATAGATTAGTCCATGAGAAAGGTCGTACTATTGCTGACCTCTGGGATGGGGTTAACTTGAAGTGCACCTTTAGAATAAATTTATCTGAGACCCTCTATCATGATTGGACAGAAATTTTAGAACTTATTTCTAGTATTCAGTTCTCTAACAAAGAAGATGAGATGATCTGGTAGTTCTCTTCGACTGGAATCTATTCATCTCAATCTCTTTATAAGATAATAAATTTTAGAGGGGTCAAACCTGTTCATGTTTCAGCTATCTGGAGTCTGAAGATTCCTCCAAGGGTTCACTTCTTTCTTTGGCTAGTGGTTAACAATAGAATTTTAACTAGAGATAACTTGGCCAAAAGAAGGAAGGTGGAAGACGAGAGCTATTTGTTTTGTGCTGAAAAGGAAACTATTAATCATATTTTTTTCGAGTGTGTGGTTGCTAAGCAATGTTGGTCTGTCATTTCTGATGCTGTTGGCTTTAAAATAGGGTCTGACTTGATAGATATTGGTAAATATTGGCTTAGCAACAAGAAGCACTGTTTGACTAATATGGTTACTGCTGCTATTATCTGGTCTATTTGGAAACTTAGAAATGTTCTATGTTTTCAGCATGTAGAGTGGAGAAGCATGAAAATGCTGCTCTTCAAAGTTGTTGGAAGGTTACAGAACTGGTTGATTCTCTGCCCAGCAAACAAGAAAGATCTCCTCAACACACTCATAAATAGGATCAAGGAGGCTAATGGAAGAAATCGTTGGCTACCAGATGTGAGCTACAACCCTCTCTGAAGTTTCACAAGGCGGCAAGTGAAGAAACTCTTCTGACAAGCTCCTGGAAGACGTTGGGTCTTCTGTTACCCGAGCCTTGGTTCCTTGGTGGGTGGAGCTGGACATTTCTGTCGGTTTAGCATAGTTTGTTATTAGTTCTGTCTGCTTCGTCGGTGGTTAAGGAACCGCTTTCCTTTGTTGGGTTGGAGCTTTTTTGTGCGGTGATCTGTGGTCTCCATGGGATGTGGAACGTGTTTGAACTTAAACCTGTGCTGTAATGAACTTGGTCTTTTGATATCAATTGAAAGGCCGGGGCGGTATGCCCTTGAACTCTAAAAAAAAAAAAATAGATATAGCCGCAGCCGTAAATTTGAGAATATGCTCAATTTTATTGTAGGGCACCTGTGTCTAGAAGAAAAACTCATGAACACATACCTCGTTTTTTCAACAGGACAACAAAGACCACAATGGTAAAGATAACCCGGATCCTCCGTAAATCAGTCTACTTCTGCCACTGGTGCAGGGCCACAGTGAAGGTCTCGTATATAGAGAAACCAGGGGTGTGCTTTGCTGGCCTTTCCATCCAGCCTGTTTCCCCACAATTTATATCTCTCTTTCCAGATTGAGGTCGATCTACCTGAGTAAGTTGAAATTACAAATTAGAACTACCAAGCCTTCTAGTACTAAGCTAGCAGTATTGGACGCGCCTGCATTGAACGGAAGACTACTAAACTTCATCCATCAAATCGCAGATGAAAACTCACCGTGTATAGAAAAGGGTTCGTCCCTGTATCGAGAAGATTATATGATGAAACCATGTTTGCTGGTGACCTTACCCCTTTTATATTGCTGGAATCTGCACTTTCCGGTCCGTGAAGTGCCTTGATAATTTGACTTATTGTTGGCCTTTTGGACCGATCAGTTTTCACACAGTCTAGACCAATCTGAATGCATCTTCTTATTTGTTGGTAATCAACTTCTATTGATACCCCAAATAAATTTTTTATCCTCTTTCTCTGACTCCAGTTTTGCAGTGCCTGCAAAATCACACGAATTCAAAATATTACCACAGGAAAAAAAATGTAACACACACACACACACTCTCTCTCTCTCTTAAGAAAGCGGCAATGCCTTGAAAGTTGAAATATAAGGCTGTGTTTAGTTACACTCAGTTGGAATTTGGAAACACTGTAACAGCGTTTTATTTTTTGCAATAAGTGTCCAATCATGTCCCAAGTAGGCTCAAAAGATTCGTGAGACAATATTTTACCAAACTGTCAAATTAGTTTCAGTTTTTATCTACATTTAATGCTCCATGTATGTGCCGTAAAATTGATATGACTAGTTTAATTGGAAGTCGGAAGGGATCTAAACACAGCCTAATTTCCTTACCATCTCAATAAATTCCTCGGAAGGTGTTCCAGTATCATCTGGGTAGTCCCTGCGTCCTGTCACTATCTCTACGATTATTACACCCAAACTGAATATGTCTGACTTTGTTGAGACTAGACCTTTGTTTATGTATTCTGGGGACATGTAACCCCTGCATTCCAACATGAGTGCGTCAACCTTTAAGCCATGGGACAACTGTAAAGACAATTCATTTTAGCTACCCCTGAAAGACTGAACTATCAAGAGCCATTTGACATACAATGTTCCATCGAGGCTTCTTGTGCAAATCGAGGTTTTCTCCTCACTGAAGAGTCTTGACAAGCCAAAGTCTGCAATTTTCGGCACCATATTGTTATCGAGCAGTATGTTTACAGGTTTCAGATCCATGTGAACAATAGGGGCATTAATTTGGCATTCCTCGTGGAGATACCGTAAACCGTAACAAATACCCTCAATTATTTTGTAGCGTGTGTCCCAACCAGGTCCAGAAAATGCATCTGCATTTGCAAAGAAGAACTCTGAAAGTGCTATGTCAAAAGAAAAATAGGCATGCTCTAACCACACTATCTACGTAGCAAATGAAAAAAAAATAACTGGTAGACCTGTATCGAATTATTATACCTGAAAGATACCCACGAAGGTTTCCTTTAGGCATGTACTCCAAGCAAAGCAACCTTTCTGACTTCTCAGCGCAGATATATTTTCCGTTGTACTCCATATATATATCCTCTATTTCAGAACACCAGCCTACAAGTAGCACTACATTTGGGTGCTTAAGCCTCATAAGATGCTTGGCTTCATTATCAAATTGCCTATCCTTAACTCCTGGTATTGACGAATTAAATTTCTTCACAGCAATCGTTTCCCCATTTTGTAGAACTCCCTGTTTCAACTCTCTTATCAGTACATGCATGCGTTTATGCATAGTCTATTGACATATGTTTGGCAAGTTTGAAATATGCGATTCAATCTTACTTTATATACCGTGCCGAAACCACCTTGACCAAGTAGTCGCTCATCAGAGAAGTTGTTTGTGATGTTTCTCAAATACTTTAGTGGTACATTTCGTGGTTCTGAACTTCCACCTTGTAACATGCTCTCCAGCTTATCATATCTACTAGACTCACCATTCATTTTCTTTCAAGCAAAATCCTGACTGCAAAGCATTTTCACATGACAGCCAACATCTATTTGTCTTCCCCAGCATGCAGGGTACCTTCAGTGAATCGTGTTGCTGCTTCTGTATCAAATATTTCACCAAACCAAGATAGCTGTATGAGAGAAGAAATCAGTTGTGTCAAGATAAGCGAACCAAGACATATTG
Source organism: Eremochloa ophiuroides (assembly GCA_038502445.1). NCBI lineage: Eukaryota > Viridiplantae > Streptophyta > Magnoliopsida > Poales > Poaceae > Eremochloa > Eremochloa ophiuroides. Next base: position 106,249,580 of record JAHLJS010000003.1, read on the forward strand.
TTAGGTTTGTTGCATTCATCCTGAGAAATAGTTTAAAAAAAAGCATGCAGGCACCTAACTGTATCTCTTCTAATAAGTCACCACCTTATTTTGTATGTACAAGTGCCCCAAAACTGCCCAGCTTCGCAACAGTACAATACGGTGGACTAAGCTCCAACCTCCAAGTTGACTCCACTTCCATATCTCCAAAAGAATAAATTAATCATCTAGCAATTAAATGAATACTTAAGGGCAAAATGTGAAGTGCAGTACTCTGCTATTGTTAGTTGTTACTCCTCTTAAATACCTTGCACTAAACTTTGGCACGTATCTGAAATATATGTTTGTCCGCGCCGAATAATTTGGTACGTCGTCGATCCAGAAATCCAAGAAAGGTGCTGAAAGAAACTAAACAACAGCCCAACTCTATCTGAGACAACTAAATTTGTTTAGAGTACGAGCTAACCAGTATTTGGATCTGAACAGCTTACAGACTTCAGAGCATGGGCAGGCACAGACATGAAGTATGCTTTAAGGTCCAAAATCATTTTCTTAAGCAACATGCTAAAACATTCAGAAAGCATCAGGGTATACAGTGTCGGGCCCTGGCGATAAACACGAAATCTCAGAAATATCGGATCAAATTCAAACCAATTTTTTCTTTCTTTTACAAAAAATTGGCATGAGTTAACTACAAACTATCTCTAATTTATCTACATCACAATTTATAGCACCCACATGATATATGAAGAGTAACTACTAACTAGTATAGCAATCCCAAATATTACATCTAAATGACCCTTCAAAAAAAATATATTACATCTAAATGCAACAGTCCCAAATAGCAGATAGGATTGGGACCGTTCGTGGCGGCTTGCAGGGAAGAATCGAGCAAACAGAAGAGGAGAGAGATGAGTGCTGGAGAATGGATCAGGGTGCTCACGTCGTGGACAATCGTCGCGGTGTTTGACTTGACCTGAGGGGGAGGGGAAAGGGAGGGGAGGGAGAAGGTGGAGGGCTGGAGGCGGAGGCTGAGTCAACTCCAAGTCTCCAACGCGGGCGCGGCGAGATGAGAGGCAACTGTCTATTAAAAAGGAGGAAAAGTTCAGCGTGTTTATCGAGCTAAACATGTGGGCCCTGTCAGTGAAAATATTCAAAAATGCCCATCTCTTCTCTCTTTCTCTCTCTGCCCTTCCTCCCATGGCGCTCTCTCCACCCATGCCGACCTCTTGTTTCTATTCCTTTGCGCTGGATCGAGGACAGTAAGCACGACGTAGAAGAAGAACACGGCAAAACGAACTTGACACGCTCGCCCGCCCGGCCGCCTGCCGCCACTGCAGCTCGTTGTTGCATGCCTGCTCGCCCGCCCAATGTGATCTCGAGCTTGTCGTTGCCCGCTGGCTGCCCCTGTGGGAACTCGAGCTTGTCGTCGCCCCCTCGCTGGCCCTGCGGGAGCTCGAGCTCGTCTTCGCTCGCTCGGGGCTGTCCGGGAGCTCAACCACCTCGTCGCCCAGGCTGCCGCCTCCTGCTTGCCGCTCGAGCTCGAAGCCTCATGCTGCGGCCACGGCCGCGCCCGTCAGCTTCCGTCCCCACCACTGTGTGTTTTGTCTCACGAGCTCGCGCCTCATTCTGCGTCCTGTACTCCCGCTGCTACTTGCCACCCGAGTGATGGAGCTTGGTGCTTCAGTGAAATGAACGGATGAAAACGATAGGGAAGGGGGGATTTTTTTTTTTTAAGGGATAATATCAAGATGTGCTAAAGCACCTGTGGCAACGCACAACAATTATTTCTAATGACAGCAACAAATGAACATCCATTCCTATGCCCATCCAAACAACATTCCTGTGTTTCCCAATCTTCCAAAGGAGCCCTAAGCCTCCTCGTGGCGTCCATTCTCTTCCGTGTTTGGATTACAGGAAATGTGAAGGAAAATCGTAGGAAGGAGAAAACGAAGGAAAGGAATCTGAGCTGAGTGTTTGGAACGGAGGAAGTTCGCTTTTCTTTCCTTTGAATTCCTGTAGCTAGATGCCGATTTTTTAAAAAAAGGCGGCAAAAACTTTGCCGAATTTTTATTAGTAGAGAAAAAAAGAAACAAGAAAGAAAACAGTTAATACATAGAGCTGATTCGGCGGTGAACTACTAACTGGGCCACTCTCCTAGAACAAACTCTCCTACCACCGCCCGATCCAACCTCCAATCTGCAATCTACAAGAAGTCCAAATTTCTGATTTCTAACTTCTAAAACTAATCTATACATTCCTTTGTGATGATTCCCCTGCCAGTCGAAATTGATCAATGTCTTCTTTGCACATAAACGCCACCATCCTTGGTTGCAGGGCCACATGTTGGAAGGTTCTTCTATTGCGTTCTTTCCATAAATTCCACCAATAGTAGACCATGATTCCGTCAAATGCTTTCCTGTCCTTCTTCGCAATTTTCCTCCGGCATCTATGCCAGAAATCGTGTATCGATCCACCTGTTGCCACCGTATTGAGATTCGACAGTCCAAGCCATTGTCTGAGAATTCCCCAGACCTCGATGGAGAAGATGCAGTTCTTACAAAGATGGGTCGTGGTCTCTTGTTCAATTCCACATAATTTGCAAATGGGGTCGCACGGCCATTGTCTCTTCATTAGGTTGTTTGCAGTCAAATTTTTTTTGTGTAGTAGCGTCCACGCAAATCCTACATTTAGGTTCCGCTTTCGCTTTCCAAATTGGCATGAGCTTTAACTTGCTGAAGTTTCCTTGAAATTGAATGTTGTAAGCACTGCTAGTCGAATACTCGCCATCTGTTGTCCACCTCCAGATGATATTGTCCTCCCTATTCTCATCCAATTGTAGTTGATCCACCGCTTCCCATATCGTAACATATTCATTTAGTTCCTGTGGTGTCGAGATTGGTAATATGTGGGCTATCCAGAGATTCCCATGTACTGCCTTGTGCACTGTAATATTTTTTCTTTTTGATTTCTTGAATAGCGATGGAGCAATGTTTTTAGGAGCCTTCCCTTGTAACCAAGATGATGTCCAGAATGAAGCCCACTGCCCATTCCCTACTGTGACTACCGTGGACGCCGCGAAGAGCTCCTTGTCCGTTGAGTCACATGGGAGATCCAAGTTTATCCATGGTTTGTCCTTCTGTTTCCATCTCTGTCATAACAACCTGAGCCGCAAAGCCCTAGCAAAACGCTCTAGGTCAAGAATTCCCAATCCACCTTTGTTCTTGGGTTTGCAAGTTGTTGCCCAGTTGACAAGGCAATGACCACCAGCGACCTTATCAGGGGTTTCACCTCGCCACAGGAAGCTTCTTCTGAACTTGTCAATTTTTCTTAGGAGCCATTTTTGATCTTCAAAAGCTGTCAAGTGGTAGATCGGTTGTGAGGAAAAGACTAAATTGACAAGTGTTTCCCTGCCGGCTAAAGATAGCAGCTGACCCTTCCAACTCGGTAGTCTGGCTCCTACTTTGTCAATGAGAGGTTGAACTTCCAAACGACGTAATTTTCTTGTGTGCAAAGGGAGGCCCAAGTATTTCCCCGGGAATTTGCAAACTTTGCCTGGGAAGTTCCACAAAATCTGATCAACCGCTCCCTCCGCCATCCGGATAGGGATAGGAAAAATTTCCGTTTTGGCAATATTTACTTTGAGTCCTGAACAATCGCCGAAGAATTGCAGGATCCTTTGTAAATTGTTTAGCTCCGTGCTACTTGGGTCCGCAAACAATGCTGCATCATCAGCGTACAATGAACACCTCAAGGTTGCCGCCCTTGGGAGTACGGGGTTAAGAATCCCCCTATGTGCTGCCTCTTCAATAATACGGCGTAGAGGATCAATGGCAAGGATGAACAACATAGGTGATAATGGGTCGCCCTGACGTAACCCCCTGGCATGACGAAAGGGCTCGGTTGGCTGACCATTCACTAGTATCTTGGATGATGATGTGCCCCGTAGTGTCGAGATCCAGTTTCTCCACCTAACACTGAACCCCAATTTCTCAAGTACCTCTAGAAGAAATCTCCAGTCAATTAAATCAAAGGCTTTGGAAATGTCAAGTTTGATGAATAACGATGGCTTTTTCCTTTTGTGTAGCAACTGGATGACTCGTTGTGCGTAAATGGAATTATCGTGTATGCTTCTCTTTCTTATGAAGGCAACGGATCAGGTGCAAACCACAAGTTTCGTGAAAACCCGTGCAAACCATGATAAAAAAGTGGTCTAAATTCACCAAAAAATCACAAATGCTGTGGCTTGAAATTTGTTATTTTTATATCTCACAAACGAAGTTGAGTTTGGACAACATATTTTACAAGGTTGTGTATCATCATAGCATCTACATGTGTGATTTTTATTGGTGAATTTAGATGACCTTTTTGCTACAGTTTGCACAGGTTTTCACGAAGATGTGGTTTGCTTTTATGAAAGCATTCTGCGCCCTTGAAACCAGCGAATTTAGCTTCGGTGCCAGTCTGTTTGCCAGCAACTTTGTAATTATTTTGACCATGCTGTGAATTAGGCTTATCGGCCTGCATTCTTGTCGGTGCTAGGATTAGCGGGTGCTAACACCGGCTAGTAAACTTATGCTTTGCAGTTGAGATCACGGATGGTGTGCAAGGGGAAACACATGAGTTATACTGGTTCGGGCTAAGAATGCCCTACGTCCAGTGCAGGTCGAGTCGTATTGCCTTGCACCGGGGTGCTTGTTGTAGGGGTTACAAGCCTAGGCGAGAGAGGGAGGAGCTCGCAAGTCTCTTGTGAATATGTGTATGTGAGTGTGTGTTCTTATGGTTGTAGGGTGCTGTGAGCGACGCGAGGTCTTCTGCCTGAGATCGGCCTCTGCCTTCCCTTTTATAGTTACAAGGGAGAGGCTAGAGTTACACGTGTTTTACTGTAGTTACAGTGCTCGGCATGGTGGAGATAGTGATGACCGGTGACTATCGTCAGCCACGCCCTCGTCTTGGCGCCTCAAAGGTATGGTCTTAGTCATTCGGTTGATCTTACACTGTTCGATTGGTGAGTCCCGAGGCGGCCCACAGTGCGGGGCATGGTTTGCTGCGTTGCGCTACGTCATGACGTCACATCCGACCCTGCACAGTGCAACGAGAAGATGGCCTGACCTTTGAGTATTAGCTCCCGAGGTTCAAGAGTCCCTGATGCTGTCGGGGGCGTGACGGGACAGAGCGGTGGGAGTGTCCTCCCTCGGGTGCGTCCCTTCCCACGTGCGGTACTTTCCAGGGGGTAGGCGAGCCTGGTCGTAAGCCTTGCCCATTCCCCCGGGTTGGCCGGATGGTTGTCATTCCCCCTTTCCCGGCGCCATACGTACGGCGGGGGTATGGGCAGTCGCTGTCGTAATTGGAGAATCTCTTCGTCAGCCCAGGGGGTCGTACGGTTGACTGTCTCTGTAGCGGCGTGGAAGGAGTGGGGCCATCTGACCGTTTGACAGAGGAGATGTGGTAGTTGGTACAGCGGACGTACGCGTGCGGGGCATAGTCGCGTTGAGGGATCCTTTCGATTAGACCGTGCTTGTAAAGTGGTCAGAGAGGTCCCTTGGCCGGCAAGTTTGCTCTGCTTACGTCGATAGGGCTCGGGCGAACCAGAGAAGTACGCCCGAGGGAGATTGCATATAGCGGGGGGCTCGGGCGAATCGGAAGCAGGTTGCCTGAGCCCGCGTCATTTGGTGGCAGGCTCGGGCGAATCGGATGGTGTCGCCTGAGGGTCCCGCTATCCCGAGCCCTGTCGTGGAGGATCGGGCGAATCGGAGGATTTCTCCCGAGGGGTCTGTGCGCCTGGGGGAGGTAATGCGCTTCCGCGCGGCTCCGTCTTAGACTGCATGGGCCGTTCCCGCATGGGCTTTGGTTGGCGCCCTCTTGGGCCGGGCCTTATTTGGGAAGTATGTTTTTGCGTTGAAGGTTGGTATCCCATACTTGAGTACTCGACAGTATTCCCCCGAGCCTGTGGTGGAGTGGAGGCACTCCTCCAGAGGCTCAAGTTAGTTTCTCCTGTCATGTTGGTAAGGTTTGTTTATTTTATCCGGTGGGTGCGCGCGAGCGTACCCGCCGGGTGTAGCCCCCGAGGCCTAGGAGGGACGGTGTATCCCTTAAAGGGCTTGAAATCGTGCTTGCAGAATCTCGGGTGCCTTCTTGCTTGCTGGCGATCCGTCCCTTGGTAGGAGTCTTCTGGTGCTGGAGCCCCTGAGCCTCTGCTACGGATAGATGGTTGGTCTGGGAGCATCCTTTATCCTGCCACGGTACAAGGAGAGTCCCGAGCCTCCGTTTTCATATCGGGGGTCAATCGGGTTCTCTTTCATTAGTTCGACCTTCGCGCTCTTCTTCGAGAAGAGGAAGGTTTGGTCATGCTCGACTTCCCATGGTGGGCACGAGTCAACATTTCCGGTGAGCTGCAAGCGGGTTTGTCCAAGTGGAGGTCTGTGCCCCGTTCGTTGGGGGTCGGCTAGTGACCTGAGCACATTCCAAATGTTTCCCTAGGGTCGATTCGTGGGTCTCGGTTCCCTTCGACGGGTCCCGAGGGCCTGATGCCTCCCCCGAGGGGATCCCACATCATCGACTCGCTGCTGGGACTTGGACACAGCGTGGGGTGTCCCTTTTGACGCTCGGGCGTTGGGATACTGACCGTTTGGTGATCCACCCACTTGCTATCCCTAACTCGGTATCCCTGGGGCGACTGTTCGAGCCTCTGTGGGCCAGCCTTCGATCCCCTGGGAACGTAATGAGCGCCCGAGCCCGGGGTTTCTTCATCGAGAAGGAGAGTATCATCGAAATCGAGGCGGTTAGCATAATGATTCGGCGCACCTTTTGAGGAGAGAAGCCTGACGGACGCGACGGTTTGGGGTAGACAAGACGGTTGCATGCGCGAAGCCGGTGGCGATGCAGAGAGTCGTGGTGGGGCTCGCGCAGTTAATGCGGCGGGTTCACCACATCCGCTTTGGTTCGCTGATCAGGTATATAAGGAAATACTGCTCCCTTTTTTCTTTTTACCTTAGCCATTCGCCGCATTCGCTTGCCTTTGCCTCCTCGTCTCCGTCATCCAGAGCCCTTGGCTAGTTCCTTTCCCTCGCTGCCGGCGTCCTTTCCTTCTTTTCGTGCCCTTTTCCTCTCGCCATGGCCTCTCCAGCGCCATCCGACGCCGCCGCTGCTGCTGCCGCCCCACTCGAGGTGGAGCCTTGGCTCCCATCTTCGGTGACGGAGGAGCAGCTTGAGGACCTCGTAATGCTGGGGCTCCTACACCGCCGTACCGACCCACAGTGCTCGGAGTGGATCGTGCCGCCGCGCGACCACCAAGTGCCGTGGCCCCTCGCGGGGTACGTCGTCAGCTTCGTTGCGTTCCATGAGCGAGGGCTCGGGTCGCCGCTGAGCCGGTTCTGCCGGACGCTCCTCTTCTCCAATGAGTTGGAGTTGCACAACCTCACCCCCAACTCCGTCTCGTAGGCGGCGATCTTCGCCGCCGTCTGTGAGGGCTACCTCGGGGTGATGCCATACTGGGACCTTTGGCGGTACCTCTTCCACGTCGACTCGTACACCAAGTCGTTCGGCGCGAAGAACCCGCGGAAGGTTGTGAGCGCCGGGGGGCAGCAACTTCTCGCTGCGCTCCGCCGACTACATCCCCTGCAAGGCCCAATCCTCCAACAAGGGGTGGCACGATGGCTGGTTCTACCTGCGCAATGACGACGGTGCCTTTCCCGAGTACACGGGAAAGGTGATCTCCGCCCCTATTCTGAGGTGGAGGTGGTGGTGTCCGTCGCGGGACGCCAAGCACCTGGATCGCTATCTCATCGTGTTGCAAGCGCTGCGGGACCGGGGCTTGACGGCGGCCAGGGTGGTGGCACACTTTCACGCTCGGACGGTGCTGTGAGTGTCGGCTTGCCTTGTACGAGATGGTGGAGGGAGCGTCGAGGGAGGGCACTGTGATGTTGACTCAGGGGATCAGCTCCGACGAGATCATGCGCCGTGTAAAATACACGATAGGCGGTCATCCCACCTGGGATGAGCTGAAGAGGGTAGCCATGCGCCCTCACTCAGGATACATCTCGCTAGTGAGCATCTCTCTTTTCGTCAATTGTCTGCCTTTCTCTTCCTTTTCTGATCCTTCTTCCCCTCTTGGCATAGGGCCCTTCAAGGGAGGAAAAGCCCTCTCTGCCCCCCATTCCGGAGGATGCCGCCCTACGGGCCCAGAACCGTCTCCGGGGCGAGCGGCAGAAGGCAGAGAAGGACAAGAGAACCTCAGAGAGGAGGAGGCAGGCTCGTAAGACCCAGAGGCTCGCCCAGCTTCGCCGCTGCCAGCGGGAGGCTGGGGAGCCGGAAGAGGAGTCCCCCTCCGAGGAAGACGAAGAAGAAGGTGATGACGATGATGATGACAACACCTGGTACGTGGTGGCCACAAAGCCCGCGGTGGGCGCCGATGAGCCGGGGAAGGCTACCATGCCGGCGTCCGCCGGTGGAAGTGCCGGGGGCCGTAACCCGAGCCCCCGAGCAAGGTTGTCGGAGGTCGCGTCTGGAGGCACGGTCTCGGTTGGTGAGGTCGTCAGGGCCAGGGCTCCGCTGACCGGTGGCCGCGAGGGCCCGTCGGAGGGGCCGGGAACGGGCTCGGGCCCGGCGCCCGAGGTGGCCAAGGTCGCTCCTTCGACAGCGGCTGGTGGTGGGGCCCAAGGGCCCTTATTCAGGCAGACCCGCGATGACCGAGGGTAGAGGGAGCGGGGAGAGGACGCCGCCCACAGCAAAGCTGGGCGACGCCTGGACTCCAGACCTCAAGCCAGGGTCCACCCGTACCAAGGCGTCCCTGCCAAGGGACGGGGACGTCGAGATGACCCCTGGTGGCCAGACGGGGCCTCCGCCGTCAGGGGTATCTCAAGGCGGGATCGACCACGACGTCGAGGTGCTGCCCACCCCTCCGCTGGTGACGCGGCCCACGTTGTCCGCTGGTCCTGTTGCTGCTCCGAGCGTCGGGGCGACGAAGAAGACAGCGATCCCCAAAACCAGGTAGGTCGCTTTTTTCAATTATTCCCTTACCAATTTTCGTTCTTCATGTCGCGAATGCCTATTTTTCCTTGTCTTGTTCCAGAAAACGCCCGTGGTCGGCCCTCCAGGCTTCGCACCTGAAGGTTCTGAAGGTGCAGGCCTGGAGCACAGTTGGCGAGGAGGGTCGCCTGGCGACTGAGGAGACTCCCTCGGCAGAGACCCGTCTGTCCGACGGCTCGGTGGCGCCGGAGGCGGTCCCTTCTCCCGTGGTTGTCGTGGCCGTGGCGGCCGCCGCCGAGGAGACGGCTTCGGCTCCGACTCTCGAGAAGCCCGTTGTCACTCTCGGGAGTACTTCGGGGGCGGCTACTACCGCTCCTGCACCAGAGCCGACCGACTGTTGACGGTTGATATACCATAAACTTCCACTTGCAAACACCGTCAACAGGCCTCGGATCCATGGGAGAATAAACATAACATGAGCATATTTTATCAATAATGAGTTCCACTTGTACTCTTAGCTTGTGAATGCAGGGAAGATCAAAACAGGACAAAATGCAGCAGCTGGGGCTCACATATTTGGTTCGGCCGAACCACATATGGAGGCACCAGACAACCACATTCCAATACATGACACAAGCGACCACATGGAAGAGATCAGAGCTCAGAGTGGGCCCACCCATGGGTCGCCCGAACTACCCATGAGGCCCACCTAGCTCTGGTGACGTGGCAGAATCCGTGTGACACTCTAACCAAGTCATTTCATCGATCTGATCAACTTGTGCTTCCATTCAACGGTGGAGATCAAAGGCACATGGATTGAGGCGTGAAACGAAGCAATCAAGACATAACAAGCACTAGGGGAGACCCTATGACTGGTGGGGCCCACACCTGGCTTGGCCCCACCCATCATAGTGGTTGGCCGAAACCCCCTATGTGGGTTTTGGCCACCGACTCACTCCACCGACTTCCTGCATGCTTCTCATGTGCTGAAATTACCACGGCCGTCCATCTTGAGGCAGTTCCAAGTCGGTTCATCCAAGGGTGGAGAGGCAAGGAGCACACGGATCGCTGACGTGGCACCCCCTTGCTCTCCCCAATAAATAGAGGCTGTCTCCACCCTCTCAAGACATGATTCAGTCAAGATACAAGTGAAGAAGTAGTGTAGTTCCACCTTAGTAGTAGTTGTAGTCTAGTATGGGAGTTAGAGTTGAGTGGAGCTGCGCTCGGGGTCTCCGGAGTCGTCTGCTGGAGAGTTTGGTATAGCTCTTGTTTCTTTCTCTTTCTGTAAGACTTATCTACTTTAATATATGATTCTTACTTTACTTCACTGAGTCCTTACTTAGTGCGTTACTTTAATAGTATTGTTGTGACTTATCATATTACTTAGTCGGTTTGCATTAGATTGTGATCCTGTAATCAGCTCACGTGTGTAGTTCGTCGCCTGTCATAGGGTGCTCTAGTTTCCTTGATCACCGCTAGAGTAGTAAGGCTTAGTGTAAGCGTGGTGCTTAGACTAGATCTTGCCTTTGAATGCCGCTTGTCGCACGGATTGTTTATGGGTGCTAGCAGGTGGTGACAGCCCTGTCTAGTCTTAGTATCCCTTCACGTGTTTTAAGAAAGTTCTTAAAAGGTAGGCTCCCATAAGAGAATAGCCGCTTCGGGTAGAGGTATATCCCCTACTGTCTCGCCTATCCCCTACACACCGGAAGTAAGGTAGCAGTCTTAGTGTAATTCGCCCATTTGATAGGATAGATCACAGGAGTAAAGTTTGAATCACATGAACCTTTCTCACTCGTTGTCCTCCCACCTAGCTGCACTACACTAGTTATCTTTTAGCATTTTATTTGTTATCTTTGAATCATCACCTTCCTATCATACTTCGATTACCCCCTCTGCACTAGTTGTGCTAAGTTGAGATAGATTTAAGGATCTCTTTCTATTAATATTTCTAGCAATCGCTTTCCCTTGGGATAAAATAGATAACGATACCTTGGAATACTGCCGGGTGAAGTGCTACAGCGGTATATTCTGTGCGCTTGCGGAATTATCCAATAGACATAAGAAATACCCCAGGCACTTCTAACACCGTTATCAGAGATAGTCTAACACCCTGTCTCTGGTGGTTGCGCTAAGAAGTATCAACAAGCATTTCTGGCGCCGTTGCCGGGGAAAGCATAGCCTAGAAATTTTAGTAAGATCGAATCCGGAACCTATCATTAAATTAGTATCGATTAGTTGTAGTAGGGCTTACCCTTGCCTCTGCTTCTCTTTATCGTGAAGCAAGGCATACATGAGTGGATTTTAGTTTCAAGCCACAGCAATAGAAAATCCAGGGACATTCAACAGGAGTTCTTGACACCGTTCAGTCTCCGATCGAAGGTCCGATTTGGTATTGGAACCACTCAAGGAAGGAGGCTCAGCACTTTCACCTAAGGAAGTTATGGCCCAAAAGACCATCTTTGAGCATTCTACACCGTCGGCTGACAATGTCACCACCTGTCTGCAGCTTAGCCTGCAGGATGTCACTTTTGAGCTCAAGCCATCCCTTATCAATATGGTGCAAGCCAACCCATTCAGCGGAAAGCCCCATGAGGATGCAAATGCACATCTCTAGAATTTCCTGGAGTTTTGTGGCACGATTACCATAAAAGGAGTTAAGATGGACGCCATCTGTCTTTGCCTTTTTCCGTTCTCCTTGATCGAAAAGGCAAAACAATGGTTCTATGCTCATTCCGAAGACATTGGCAATTGGACAAGCTGTGCCAATGCATTCCTCAAGAAGTTCTTCCCTATGGGCAAAACCACCGCTCTTCGAGGAAAGATCTCAGGCTTTACACAGCAAGTGGACGAGATGATTCCCGAAGCATGGGAACGTCTCTAGGAATACATTCGGGAATGTCCTCACCATGGCATCCAAGAATGGCTCCTGATTCAATGTTTCTACCATGGACTAACCCCAACAACTCGTAGCCACCTTGATGCCGCTGCTAGAGGAGCATTCACTTCACTCAATGTCACACAAGCCAAGAATCTGAAAGAAAAGATGGTGACAAATCAAGGGTGGAATAAAGATCGACTCCAGTCCAAGAAGAAGAACCCACATACCATCCATGAAGTAGATGCAATATCTGAGAAGATGGATCTCCTCTTGAGAAGATTGGAAGAACGTGCTAATTTCAAGAAAGACCGTGAGGCCATTCAACATTTCGCTTCCAAGCATCAATGGGATCAGGTATGTAGTGTATCTTATTCCAAATTAAATCCTGAGAAGATAGACGCCATCAACAACAATTCAAAATATTCTCAACAAGGAAGATGGGCGTCGAACTCCAAGTTTCAAGGTAATGCAAATTTTGGTAATCAATTATCATTAAAAGATCTTGTTATGAATCAAGCTAAAATAAATGAAAGCATGAATAAAAAGTTGATAGAAAATGACAAGACCCTTGAAATATTAAATTGTAAGATGGATGCTCTCTCTTGTTCTGTTAAAGAACAAATGAGTTTTAATAAAATGTTAGAATCTCAATTATCTCATCTTGTTGCTACTACTTCATCTCCTAAAAATACTTGCAATACTTCGAATATCAATGCGGTAATCACGAGGGGAGGTAAGTCCACTCGCGATCCACCACATCCTAACATGACAGGAAAGGCTGCAAGAAAAGACAAGGAAGATGATGAAGAAGAAGAAGAATTGCCGGTGCCTGATGACAACACCAAGTTCCAAGGAAAGACAGCCCCACACGAATATTATGTCACCAATGAACTGCTACCTTTCCTAAGAACAAGGAAGCAAACCACCGACGAGCAATTCGGGAAATTCGTCGAGGTAATTCATCATCTTTATGTGAATATTCCATTACTTGACGCAATGCAGGTACCAACCTACGCCAAGTACCTAAGAGACACACTCAACAATAAGCGCCCGCTGCCCACAACGGAGATTGTCAAATTGACGGAAGAATGCAGCGCGGCCATATTGAACCAACTCCCAACCAAGAAGAAGGACCCTAGGTGTCCCACCATTGATTGCTCCATTGGGACACAATACTTTGAGCATGCACTATGCGACTTGGGAGCAAGCGTCAGCATCATGCCAAAGGTAGTGTTCGACAAACTCAATCATACCATCTTGTCCCCTACATCAATACGTTTGCAGCTGGCAGATCAATCAGTCTGTTACCCGGCGGGGATAGGGAAGAATATCCCAGTCAAGATACGTGGATTCTTTGTCCCCGTGGACTTTGTGGTCTTGGACATGAAAGTAGATGAGAAGACTCCACTCATCTTGGGGAGACCATTCCTCAGCACCGCCAATGCACATATTGATGTTGGAGCTGGAGAAATTCAATTCACAATCAATGGGACCTTGGAAACATTCAAATTCCAACCGAAAGTTGAGCATTGTTCATTGATCATGTTAAGGGAGATACATGCCTTTGCTATCGTAAAAGATTTGAAGAAGCCCAAATCACAACCAAAGGCAAAGAACAAGCGAGTATGGAAGAAAAAGGTTATACAGCCGGCAACACCTCCAAAGAAAAATTCCACGCCAGTTCAAGAGAATGGTCCTACCCCAAGAACCTAAAGGATAAGCTCTTCCATTAAGGTAAGTATACTAACATTTAAATTCATGCTACTTCCCTTACTTGTTTAAATTACTTTAGCATGTTAATCCCAAACCTTTTTCTGTCGACCAATAATTTTAGCATGATAATCATCATTTAATTAATCTTCTGAATAAAATCAACACCAAGTGGGGCCCATGGTGGGGTCGGCCGAACACCACCATGATGCCCCCCACCTGTCACCTTTTGTCCATTTCAATCCATGCCTTATCCCATGCACGACAACACTCTAAACAATTTGCATGATGATTTTAATCACTAGCATGGCAACCTTGGATCTTTTTGTGCACCCACATGTTCAGTGCTAATTGGCTTAACCCAAGTATCATGTGAGCTACCCCGTAGAGTGCTACAAGACATATGGCTGTCAACTTGCACTCTAGGAGTTAGAATCCCTCTCTCATCTCTTACTTCAATAAAATGCCAATAAAAATGTTCATAGCAAAACATGAGTAATTTAAGAGAGAAATCACGTCATTACATAACCCATTTTTTCTCTCCTTAATTCCACTCATGAAACTCCTAACCAAATCACTCTTGCTAATAAAAAAACCAAACTTGGCAATCACTTGAGTTTTCCCGTGAAGAATCTCATGAGCAAACAACCACTAGCCATGGTCATGTCTTGCTCCCTCCTTTCCTCTTTATTCCATTCACCACTCACTTCAAGAAAGGATTCCATGAGCAAGCATCCAAAGGAGGGAAACATGAGTGCTTCACCATGCAAGAAGTGACCACCCTTGACTCCTTTGCTTGGCACATAGCAATTAGAGAGAGAGGCCAGTTCGGCCGACCCATAGGATGGCACTTGACAGCTCCCACTTGCTCTAGTTCCAACAAAGACTGCAATGCAACAAAGTGCCTGAAATATGGAGGTGATTGATGGTTCGTCCGACCCACTAATTTAGCTCCATCACTTCATCTTTTGTTCCATTTAATGCAACAAGGATTCCCTCGAGTTTTGGCATGAAACAGAAAAGTGATAGGGTTCGGCCGACCCATCATTGTTCACCAATTCACACCACATTTCTCTACTCTCTACACATCAAGGATTCTAGCAACATGTTGCACAAGTTGGTGCACTAGGGGGTTCGGTCGAACCAGGCTATATGCCCCCTGCACATCCACTTCCTTCTCTATATCATTGCCGTGCTCGTGATCACATTGCTGAAACCAAACTACCAGCAGAGCACTTCAACATTCTAGAACTCTTTCTCTCCCCAACAAAGTTTATTTCTTTCCAAGAAGAAAACCTAAAAATATTCCCCTCTCATCTTTGTTCTTCAAGTGTACGTCATCCGAGGGAGTCAATGAAGGTAATCATCCGGTAAGAAGGTTCAATTAAGCTAACCCCCATCATTCAAAGTTTGGTTCATGTTTTTGTTTTGTGTAAATATGAAGAACCCATTCAAGGCCGCAGCAAAGAAAATGCGCTCAGCATTGAGCGGGAGTTCATCACGACGATCATCCTCCCATGACACTGAGATACAACTCTTAGGGTCATAGGATGAATATTTGTCTGAGACAACCGAGCCAAGCAACAACACGGAAAATGTTGAACAACCTCCCCATGATCATGAAGAATTCAAAGAAGAGGAAGAACCTGTTAGAACACAAGACCAAGAAACAGGCATTTGGGTCACTCCACAAGAACTTCTCATCCTCAACTCCATCCGTAACCGCAACTTCAAACACACCAAGGTAATTGATTTAGGACTCCTGCAACGCACAGGTATGTATGAGGAGTTTTTTGATGTTTTTGGTGCAATAGGATGGGGTGAATTCTAGGATTTTTCTGGGTACCAAGGTAGCAAGAGTCTTACTTTAGAATTTATGTGCACAGTAAAAGCAACTAGAGACAACATCTATTTTCGCCTGTTTAATCAAGCCTATGATCTTACTTGGGACCAGTTTAGTGCTTGCCTAGGCTTCATGAACTGCACCTTAAATTTAGAATCTGCTACTCGAAGGTTCATTAAACTTGAATTTTGGCATGACATTACTGGGGAAAATAGAATGGGGAAACCATGTACTAGTCATATTTGCAACCCCACACTACGCTTTTTGCATAGATGGCTAGGAATCACTTTGTTTCCCCGGGATGTTATGAGACCTGTTAGAGAGATTGATTTAAGAATAATGTATGCCATGGTATATAAAATCGTAATATCACCTGTAAAAGCCATGGTAGAGCATTGGATTTCTGCACCATCAAGATGTGGATCATTTGATTTCATATCTATCATCACAAAAATGTGTAGTTACCTTGAACTGCTAAATGGATTTAATGATTACATACCTACACATAGAACCATTCTGGGTGAGGAATATTTCATAAAAGCTCATATTATTGCCGGTGGTCCCCAAGGAACAATAGAATTTAAATTCCATAATAACGATGCAAGACTCACTTTGCCATGCCCAGAATTAAAACTATATGGGGGCCACCCTTTAGTGCCTAACATTGCAGGAGTAGGCGGTCAATGGAGTTTTTCAGGTCCTGCAACCCGTGCAAGAACGCGTGCTGCATAGTGTAATGAATCATCCGAAGAAGACGACAGCACCTATACAGGCAGTTCAAATGCCATGCAAGCCTCCAGCTCTGGAGGAGGGCGCCGGTCAGGGGCACAAAGTGCCAGATTTTCTTACTCATCTATGCAGGACGCAGGGACGCGAAGCCATCGACATAACACATCAGTTTGGTGTCCTGCGGGCTGGTCACGAGGCCATTCACAACATCACTGCACAAACCCTGCAGCAGCTCCAAAATTTCCAAGAGCAGACTGGCAGACAGTGGGCTGCCCTCTATGCACATCACAACATACCTCCACCACAATATATCCCACAGCACACACAGCAGTTTTCACGACCATATCCACCACAATATCCTCCTCATTATCCACCACCATATTCGCCACGTCCACCTCAGTGAGACAACTGCAAAAGTGCAAGCTTGGGGGAGATTCTCTCCCCCACCAAGGTAAGTATTCTATCTCAGTATTTTATATTATTTTTCATTTAATGCACTTAAATAAAATAAACTAAAAACACCAAAAATATTTTCTGTTCATGCATGTTAATCTTTCTCATTGAAAATGATGAATAGTTGCTCTGTTAATATTTCTTTAATGCCTAGTTTATAACTTAGTATTTCTTTGAGTATAGATCACTTGGCCTATTTAAAATCATCATGAACCCGAAAACTTTGTGGATGCTAAGTGCTAGAACTAAGTCTAAGTTGTTGTGTGATACGATATAGTAAAACAAGAGTTACTATAATATCGTTCTAAGCATGCATGAATACTAGAGATTTATTTCTTAAATAATTAAAACCTTATTGTTCCTCAATGGTGATAAAATTTCTACCACAGCCATATATGCTACACATGTTTAAAACCTTCCACATAAGCTATTTGCTTTGTATTGAGTGTTGTCAAGTCTTGTCGACCCTTGTTGAGAGTCTTATCATGCCTCCAAGATCAAGATCACGTACACGCCATATACGTATATATGCTGCTTCTACACTGGAAGTACGCAACAACATGCCTTTCATTTCCACCAAACAAATGCTCCATGTGCTAAAATTTTAAAATATCTCTCTTAGTTAATTTGGTAGAAGAGACAAAAAGGCTATGCAAAATAAAAAAAATAAAGGTGGACATGGGAAGTCCATAAAAAAAAGAAAAGAAAAATGTATGAGCAAGTCTAGGCTCGTAAATAAAAGAAAGAGAAAATGATAGCCATGTCTCTAAAATCTATTAGAGAGAGATACAATTCAAATAGAGGAGCATTATATTCCATCATTGTCCACACACATGCACATCTTGATCTAAGGGCATGATACTTCTCTCTTTGGATCCAAGCTTTGACTCTACACATAGGCAAAGTAAGTATGCTACATCCTTTCATTCCTACCTTAAGCTCCACATAAGCCATTTTTAGAAGTAGGATGATAAAGAGAAGGCAATTTTTACTTGTGCCTTGGTAAGGAATCGTACACTATTTGAGCGACATGAGAGTACCATATGAGGAACATTAAGTTGTCTTTTGAAAAATATTGCTGAAACCTCCAGTATGAAACTTGCAAAGAATGAGAAAAGTAGTGCTCAAGTTAAACTGTTCTGTCTCTCAACCACCTAAGGCAAAGGAAAAGTCATTAGCCCCATAAAGGACTAAGGTAAAATGAGTGAATTTTTATAGCCAATTTTTCCATTCAAAAGAGAAGTACTTTGTTGTCTATAAGGTATTATTGAAATATGACATTGTAGCAACTCCTGATCCACCGAGGCTAAGTTTGATCATTTGCTCGGGACGAGCAAAGGTTAAGCTTGGGGATCTTGTTGACGGTGGACATACCATAAACTTCCACTTTCAAACACCGTCAACTGGCCTCGGATCCAAGGGAGAATAAACATAACATGAGCATATTTTATCAATAATGAGTTCCACTTGTACTCTTAGCTTGTGAATGCAGGGAAGATCAAAACAGGACAAAAGGCACCAGACAACCACATTCCAATACATGACACAAGCGACCACATGGAAGAGGTCATAGCTCAGAGTGGGCCCACCCATGGGTCGACCGAACTACCCATGGGGCCCACCTGGCTCTGGTGATATGGCATAATCCGTGTGACACTCCAACCAAGTCATTTCATCCATCTGATCAACTTGTGCTTCCATTCAATGGTGGAGATCAAAGGCACACGGATTGAGGCGTGAAACGAATCAATCAAGACATAACAAGTACCAGGGGAGACCCTATGACTGGTGGGCCCACAGCTGGCTTGGCCCCACCCATCATAGGGGTCGGCCGAACCCCCTATGTGGGTTTTGGCCACCGACTCACTCCACCGACTTCCTGCATGCTTCCCATGTGCTGAAATTACCAGGGCCGTCCATCTTGAGGCGGTTCCAAGTCGGTTCATCCAAGGGTGGAGAGGCAAGGAGCACATGGATCGCTGATGTGGCACCCTCTTGCTCTCTCCTATAAATAGAGGCTGCCTCCACCCTCTCAAGACATGATTCATTCAAGATACAAGTAAAGAAGTAGTGTAGTTCCACCTTAGTAGTAGTTGTAGTCTAGTGTGGGAGTTAGAGTTGAGTCGAGCTGCGTTCGGAGTCTCCGGAGTCGTCTGCTGGAGAGTCTGATATAGCTCTTGTATCTTTCTCTTTCTGTAAGACTTATCTACTTTAATATATTATTCTTACTTTACTTCACTGAGTCCTTACTTAGTGCGTTACTTTAATAGTATTGTTGTGACTTATCATATTACTTGGTCGGTTTGCATTAGATTGTGATCCTGTAACCAGCTCACGTGTGTAGTTCATCACCTGTCATAGGCTGCTCTAGTTGCCTTGATCACTGCTAGAGTAGTAAGGCTTAGTGTAAGCATGGTGCTTAGACTAGATCTTGCCTTTGAATGCCGCTTGTCGCACGAATTGTTTGTGGGTGCTAGCAGGTGGTGACAGCCCTGTCTATGACAGAACCGACCAATTTATAAGAGCACAAGTACGGCGATAGCCATCAAAACAGCTAACCAACCACACTTGAGCCCATATAAACCCGGTAGTCCGTGAAATCTCGAAGGATTTCAAACCAAATGGTAACACAACAAAGATCGTACAAAGTTCAACAACATACATCCATATTACATAACTTCAAGGCTCGGAGTATGAAGATAGATGTTACATCATATGTTTCAAACTTAGCGGAAGCAAAGTAGGTATGCAAACCAAGTCTTATACAAACATTCTTATTTATTATATAGTGCCATACTTAGGATCAAACTGCTAGATAAGATAACTATTAAACATGAAGACCAAGCTGCCCACACTTCAGTCCTCGTCCACGGCCGGGGTGAAGCAATTCTTACAATAGCCATAAAACACCTGGCCATCTGCAACAATTTGGGATAAACCCTGAGTACACAATTGTACTCCGCAATACTTACCCGTCTTACCAAATAAAAGAATCTCAAGGAATATGCAAGGCTTTTTGGTGGAGTTGGCTGACTTATTTGCAGAAAAAGCTATTTTAGTTTAGGATGTCATATGTTACTTACTAGCAAGCTTTTAGTAGACATAACTCCTTACTTTTAACTTAACCCTGATCTATTTCAAGCACTTGATTAATTTTAAGCAAACAATATAATTAAAACCATAGCAATTTGGCATTTACATTGATAACCATGTTCATGTTTAAACTTATCCATTTCTACCATGAGGGAAGATTAGTCAAGTTTCTCATTATCCAGGAGAGATGGCGATTCGAATCGATTGCAAACCAGCTGGTGTTAAATGTCAATCACAAACCTAGACAGACCTGTAAGGGGTCCCTTAGGTTATCCTTGGTACTATTTGGGTTCCTCCGCGAGTTTGGGGGAGCGATATGCTGGGGGACTGACTAGTGGCCAGGAAGCTCAGGAATCCACCTGCCCATGGTCCGATCTAGCTCCCAAAACCCTATGCGGTCCAGCATATAAACTGAGCTAACCAGTTCTCGGCCCAAATAGAGCTACTCGGCTTCGCGGTTGGAACGACTTATCCGGCCAGCTAAGTGATGGCGTCTTTCAATCTCGACCGATGTCCCACAGGGATGTTTCCCTATTTCACTTGGCGGTGATTGGTTGACAACCAAGACCTCCATGCCTTGTTATATCCAAATCATCCTTCCGCCCATCTCAATTCCTCCCTCAACTCACATGGTTATATCACGATAGCAAATATAGCCAACCGTGCTTCTTACTTTCTTATTTTGGTGACCGGAATCACCATATCTACCGGTTCTAAGCAGGTCTAAGCAGAGAAGACGATCCTGAACCTATTTAGGTGAAGGATATATAGTTGTCCAAGATAATGCAATTACGTTTTCAAGCAATTCCTACACGTAATGTAACAAATCACTATACTCAAGTCATGTTATTTCGAAAATGTAGGAATTAAGAATGCACCGGGGCTTGCCTTTCAGAAAAGTCGAGGGCTGGTGGTCAGGGCACTCGGGCAAGTCAGCGTTGTTCTCGACTCCGGGTTCGGCAGCTAGGGCCTCCTGAGGGATCTGTTCCTCGGTCGGGCTCACTTCGGTCAGATTCACCTCCTCCAATGATCCTGTATGCATGGTCGTGCAAGATGAACACAGGGATGCATAGTAATCTTCAAGGTATTTGATACGATGCGTATGGATGCTTTCATGAAATGCAACATACACGATTCATTTTCGTTTACTAAGTACGTCCATATTTCTTCTTCGGTAGAGAGGAATATTTATTTTCATATAAGTCCTAACATGCATTATAGAAGCTCAAAATGGGTTGACTAATTTACCGTAGACATGGCTATCCTAACAACTTCCCTAGAATGCATTCAATCTTAACTTCAGCAAGTACATATTTAGGAATGCATCAGGAAACACCATTGCTGGATGAACTAAACAACATGCAAATAATATCCATTCATCTCAAACAAGTGCTTAACCACATAACTCTTAGCTTCACTTATAACTAGACCTACCAGATTGAAGCTACATAAAATTCCCAGAAAAATACAGTAGACAGAACAGGTCTAACATAGCTCACTATCTAAATTTCAGGCCATTTGAACCTATAGAATTTCCTACACAAAAATAACAAGATAGAAGGCTAAAATTGCATGGAAAATAGTTACTACAGTGAAAAGTACCAAACAATAGATTTTATAATTTTTTGTTGTTCTCCATCACCTAGAAACATCACACAAAGTTATCCATACCCAGATTACTTGTATTCATTTTATAATGAATTTCCAAATAATCAAACCCTAAATAGAGTTTGAACAGCAACCCTATCACAAAACAGTAAACATGCCTAGACAGTATTTTTCCTAGATTCTACTCATCCATAGAAAACTAACAAAAGTAGAATCACATTTTTAGCATACTCCTAGAATTAGTTATGTATTTTCAAATGTTAAATGCATATTTACAAATAAATTTATAACTCACAAAAATACTATACCAAAGCTAGGGTTTCACATTTTTACTGCATAGTACAAGCCACCAGAAGTCTAACAAACTTTGTCTCACATCATTTGAACTTATAAAACTTCATATACAATTTTTACAAGCATTGAATCAAATCTGGAAATAGAAATAAAACATTTCCCATATTCAAACCGAAATCCTAATGGCTACGGGTACCCAGCAGTGCACCCAGCAGAACAGCAGTAGGGGCAGACAGCCGGGCCCCTCGGGTCAAACGACCCCACATGACATAGGCAGTGCCTGGCCGCCACTTTGACCGGCCAAGAACTCGTCGCCGGTGAGCTTTCCGGCGAAACCAAGCCCACCCTTGAACTCTCCACCTCAAGACGCATCGATAGGTATGGATGGTTGAGTTAGACGCACACGGAACGGAGCTCGTCGCCGGCCATGGCCGACGGCGGAGCACGGCGAAGCTGCGCCGGTGAGCTCAGACCAAAACCAACCCAAATGGCTACGCCACATGACTCAATACTACCTAGAGGTCCTAGGGTTACGAGGAATTGAACCCTAACGGTCTGCAACACTTCCAGTGCCATCCATGGCAGCTCGGCGACGGAGCGCTCGTTGGCAACCCGTGTTCCGGCGAGCACACACTACCAAACTCCAAACCGATTGCGAAATCATGAAATTAGACCATAACTGAGCTAGATGCGCAAGGCATGAGAACGGGAGGGCTCACCGCCTCCTGGCCACGGCGAATGTCGTGGCGGCGGAGCTCTGGCGGCGAACTGACGATGGTGAACTCAAAGAACAAACGTGCTACGGCTCAGCTACCTCGACAACTATGCCAGGGAGATAGCTAGGATGATGGTGAAGCTATTGGCACGAGAGTTTGATCCACGGCTAGCCGGAGATGACAAGCACAGCCGGCGGCGCCATTGAAACACTCTCAGTGCTCTCGGCTTTGGGCAGAGGAAGACGACGACGACGGTAGGAGCGAAAGGGATGGATCAAGATCGTCTTCAGAGTGTTCTACTTCGAGTTGGCAAGGTCCAAGAGCGGTGCACTCGGCCGGGATCGACACGATGATCCAACGCTGTCGAAATCTGGCGATGACACGTTATGCCCACCAGGTGTTCGACACGTGGTCACAAGGGAGATCGACTGGGTTCAGTGCACTGTCACCGACTGAAACTCGATATTTAGCTTCAAATATCTCCTAGTCCGTTGGGTTTTAGGGCAAGCTTCATTAATATGGGTTAAAGATCTATATGAGTACAACACTTGTTATTAGGAAACATTGGACTGGTTTGACTTGGTTGAAGAATTACAGATCAATCAAGAGAGGTAAATGGAAACTGCTTTACTCAACACTTCATCAAATTTCAGAGTTGACTTCTCAACACTAAACTGACTTGTGGTAACAAAATGAACATGTAGAAATCATTTTCATGACTTGGACCCTTAATAACATTTGTCACAAATTAAGTTTACTAAAATATTTATTTAAGTACCAAAGTCATTTGAAAAGTTTAAATAGCACTTTCAAATTGAATTACCAAATTCGCTCTAAATGGCCCTAGGTTGACTTCTAAAGCAAACCCTAGCTAGTCACCCAATCAAGTGACACTCTCAACATGAAAAGTGTTTAGTTAGACATTCTAAACTAGATTGGACATTCCAAAAATGTTAAAAATCATTTTTGTTTCATTTCACCATTATAACCCTACATGCACATACACATATTTATATATGATGTAACTAACATTGCATTGAAATTCAATTTACTCATACACATGAAATGATGAGATGATGTTCATGACATGCCAATGCAATGTGATGCAGGTGATTTAGCAAGCTTAACACTGGGGTGTTACACTGTCTAGTCTTAGTATCTCTCCACGTGTTTTAAGCAAGTTCTTAAAAGGTAGGCTCCCATAAGAAAATAGCCGCTTCGGGTAGAGGTTATATCCCCTACTGTCTCGCCTATCCCCTACACACCGGAAGTAAGGTAGCAGTCTTAGTGTAATTCGCCTATTTGATAGGATAGATCACAGGAGTAAAGTTTGAATCACATGAACCTTTCTCACTCGTTGTCCTCCCACCTAGCTGCACTACACTAGTTATCTTTTAGCATTTAATTTATTATCTTTGAATCATCACCTTCCTATCATACTTCGATTACCCCCTCTGCACTAGTTGTGCTAAGTTGAGATAGATTTAAGGATCTCTTTCTATTAATATTTCTAGCAATCGCTTTCCCTTGGGATAAAATAAATAACGATACCTTGGAATACTCCCGGGTGAAGTGCTACAGCGGTATATTCTGTGCGCTTACAGAATTATCCAATAGACATAAGAAATACCCCAGGTACTTCTGGCGTCGTTATCAGAGATAGCCTAACACCCTGTCTCCGGTGGTTGCACTAAGAAGTATCAACACCGACACCAGCGCCACGGCCATGGACATCGACGTTCAGCCATCATCCGAAGCCGTGACCCCCTGCGGACTCCATGGCGCTGGTCGTACGGGGGGCCCTCCCCGGGTGCTGACGGGGTCCCGCATCGAGTGGACCAACCGGGCTAACCGCGAAGCCCCGCCGGTCTTCACGTTGCGGGATGACGTCGAGGCTGCCCGTTGGGACGCCGTCCAGGACCTCAAGTCCAAGTGGTCAAAGAGCCTGCGCCTTCTTGTGGACTCCATCGACTCGGAGTTCCAGGAGCGACTCCAGGTGAGTGCACGTGCTTTGCCTTTTTCATTGCCTCGGTGCTTCCGGCCGGCGCTTCCGTTTGACCCGCCTGCTTACTTCTGCTTCTGGTCCTTTCTTAGGAGCTCATGACGACCTCCCGCGAGAAGTCCTGCTTCCTCCGCCAGGGTCTTAGCCTCTGGAAACAGCTGGAGCTCAAGAGCCGGGCCCTCGCTCGTTCCCAGGAGGAACTCGCCTGCACGACGGCTCGGCTGGCTGACCTGACCCTCGACCGTGACTCCTTGAAGGTCGAGGTCGTGGAGGCTCGGGGCCGAGTCGCTCCCCTGGAGGAGCACGTCCAGCAGCTGGAGGTCACCCTGGTTGAGGCCGTTCGGGAGCGGGATGCCGCGCGGACGCTCGCTGCCGAGAAGAAGGTCGCTGTTGATGTCCTGTCGTCGGATTTGGACCGCTCCCAAGCGGCTCTGAACCAGGCGGTGGGCGAGGTCGACGCTGTCTGGGAGGAGGCGAGGAATGCATGGGAGGAGGCTGAAGGTAAGCCTTACCTTTTTACCTTTCGTTCGTTCTGGTCGTCCGTCGTTTTTCGCCTTCTCTGCTTAATCGTCTTGTCGCCGCAGCTTTAAAGGTGGAGGCCGTCAGTGCGCAAGGGACTATCGCCGCCCTCAACACTGCCCACGACGCCGAGGTCGCCGATCACTAGGCTCTGCAGAAGGTCGCGGACGCGTTGTGCGACGCCCTCGGCATTGGCGGAGAGCCTTCAGGGAGCTCGCTCAGGAGCCGCCTGGAAGCCCTCCACGGGAGGGTAGGCGATCAGCTCAAAGAAGCCCTCCAGACGGGCGTTCAGAAAATGCTTGCGGTGGCGAAGTCTCACTATGAGAACTTCGACACTGACGCCGTCAGTGAGGGTTTCCTCGAGGCCTCTGACGACGTGCTCCTCGCGCTGATTGGCTCGATGGTGGTCCCTAGGACGGCGCTGGCGGCCCTTTTCGAAGAAGATGTGAAGCTCCCCCCTGGACCTGGATTAGAGAAGCTGGGCCATCGTGCCCATTTTGCAAAGGGATTTGTAAGTGTTGACATCTACTAACGTCGCCAAATATAACTATATAACTTTTAATGCGAGAGACGAGATTAGAAGATGAATGGTAATTAATTAACTTGTCATTAACAACTAGCCACTTTTCTATTACCAACATTCTTATGCAAAAACTAGGTTGTCATCCCTAATTAATAATGCTAAGAATAAATAGAGGTTTTATATATTAATCTATGTGACTAGGCAAAAATAAATATAAATATAAAATAAGATCAGTTCTGCAAGCGGACAGATAATTATACCATTGTAGCATTTTACCTAGGAGTTCTAGTAGGTTGTCGATTTATATTTATACCACTGGGAAGGACTAGGATAAACTTTAATCTATTATATTGATAGTGATGGTATACAATGGTTAAGTGACATTACCGATGTCATTTACTCTACTCATAACAGGTAGAGGTCACAAGATAAATAAATATAAAGGTGATAAGTATGATCAAGCATCATAAACAAAAGATAATCATCAGAGCACTCACTAATCATAGTAATAGCTAGCCAATGGATAAACTAAGGAATTAATATCAAAGGTAATTCTATAACTACATCAATGAATCGCTAATTAGTGCAATTACATCTAGCAATCATTGTTAGACTAATCCTACATCATAATCACATGCAAAGGGCATCATCCAACTTCGCGACCGTGCCTGCTGGCCTACATACGGGGGGTGGACTACAGAGGACTAAACACAGCTGTCACCTACGCGATCTACCACACGACAGGGTGCACTCGCAGATAAACAAAATACCTAAACATCATGTCTACATATTGTTCATCATCTATCCATCGTCCGCATGAATAAACGCTATACGAGCAATTACATGAATTCAATAAGATCAAACCAACTATACTAGACATATAATCAAAGTAGACAAATACTATTATAATTAAGAACATATGAACTATTAAGAATAATATTTCCCTAATCATAATGAAGAATACTGTTGATGGTATTTATACCATGTTTTCTACCATCATAACCTTCAACAAAACACTCTTTTTGGAAGAAACAAGCAAACACATAGTGACATAGGTGCAAATAACATGTTTCCCCATGTACATGTTAGTATTTGCTTGTAGGTACCCAAAACAGGCAATTTCAGAGTTCAGAAGCCCAAGATGAAGAGATAATGCAAATCCAATTATGACAAAATGGCAAGGTGATGTCACAATCATCAAAGACTTCACTCCAGGATCAAGTGGACAATGGGTGGACACTATTCATGGTTCGGCCGAACCATGAATAGTGGCCACAGCGCACCATCTTTAAGAGTCAAGCAAAGGAGTGGTGCAGGAGAGAGCTAAGGCCACGTGGGGCCAAGCCATGGTTCGGCCGAACCAGGAATGGAGGACCCAGGCTACCTACATACTCCAGGACAGGTGGGGACGCCTTCTAGAAGCCCCTGGCTAGGCCCACATGTCATAGGGGGTCGGCCAAACACCCCTGGTGTCCAGCCAGGTTGATTATCTCCCCACCAACTTGGGCACACTTCCTACGTGTTGGATTGATCATCTCCGTTGATTTGAGGCGGTTTCAAGGGCGGTTTATCCAAGGGTCAAAGAGGAAAGGCACATGGATTGATGACATGGCATTCCTCTCATTCCCCCTATAAATACCCCCCTAGTCCTTCACTTTAGAGGCATCAAGGAATAAAATACTAATTGTATCATAGAGATAAATACTACATAGTAGTTTTAGTGTTAGAATAAGAGGGAAGAGAGTGAGGGAAGTCTTCAGGAGAAAACCCCGGGCCTGTCGGGAGTCTCCTCCAAGGTGTACCTTAGCGGATGCAAGCTTCTAGTGAGTTTTTCATCTGAGTCCTTCTAGCATTTAATATTCTGGTTCTAATACTTTAAGTATATACTTGTTTTACCTGCACATTACTTTACTTTGTGAAGTACTCTAGTCTCTAGCTAAGATTGGAGTAGTAAGTATAGTGTAGACATGGTGTCTAGGCTATATCTTATCAGTGTAGGCCGCTTGTCGCACGGATTCTTATGTCCCAAACGAATGATGTAGACCTTGCTAAAAGTTTGTTTAATCACAGTCCACTAGGAGTCCAGGACAACCTTATCCTTTGGAAATATCTGTTTTATTATGTCCATGGTCTTTTATATGCTTGAACTTTGCTAATAATACTACTGGTATTAAATATGTGTATCATAGTTTTATAAGCTCTAGTACATGTTGCATAGATCCTGAGATTTGGTTTAAAGAAATTGTAAGGAGATCGCACATAGGAGCCTGATGCTATCTGGCATCTGCAGCAGTCTGTAATTTGCCAACGACTAGGTGCCCCTGCCTTTGTTTTGCAGAGCACTGATCCGACTCCCATCTCCTTGCCTCAAGTATCTTAAACAGGGATAATTGACTTACTGTGACTCGACATTTTTTACAATCATGCCATTTTGAGGTATCTTCCTCGGTCTTCCCTGGAGTTGCAGATCACTGGTACCTAATCGAAATGGCGCCCACTTTATTTTTTTACAGCTGCCGCTTCTTGTGGACTACCTTTTGCAAACTGTATCACTTCAAATTGTTGTGTGGTTCTGTAACTTGTAAGCTGATGACATTTACAAATGATTTGCTGTGTGCAGCATATAAAATCTTTCCCTGTCAGATTGAAATTAATGAGTTTGATCGACTAGTTATAAACTCAGTATTTCAGTTCTGTTTTGTATTAGTATTAGTATGTCAAAGAGCAGATCTCTCTCTTCATGAAAATTGAGTTATTTCATTAACTTCAGAGCTGATGAGTTTGTACAGAGAATTTTAGTTTTTAGCCGTTATAAAGATGTTTTGTTATACCATTTAAGAATCAAGGCTGGCAAAACCTATACTAAACTTTTCCAGAAACCTAGTCAACTTTCCGACAATGAGTAATTTGTTGTAGTTATTGAAGTCCAGATGACATATGACAAATGTATTAGTAATTTGTCATCTGGACTTTTACAGGGAGATGAACCTGTATATATTACTAATATATACAAGGAATGATCCAGTATATATTACTAATACATATGTCATCTGGACTTTTGCAGGGAGATGAACCTCGAGGGATTCTTGGCAAGATGAACTGAATAAAAAATTCTGCAATGAGAAAGATCCTCCTGATTTGTGCAGAGTCATGTAGTATATTTGCTTAATTCTATAGTTAAGTTAGTGGTCTGCTATGTACTTCTAATAATGCAAATAGGAAGCCCTTTGATATATTGTACAAACTATTGAATGTGGATGATCAAAGTTATTAATACCATTACCTTTTTATCCCATTGGATTTTGTAATTTTGTGAATTTCTGCGCCTCAAAGATACTGTTGCAATAAAATTAAGCCGATGAAAATAGTTTGTATTGCATCAAATCTAATGTTGATGCAATAACTTTTACCGCATCAAACCTTATGTCGATGCAATAAGCTATGTTGCATCAAACCTAATTTCGATGCATTAGTATTTGTTGCATCGAACGTAACGGTGATGCAATAGGTTGTATTGCACCGAATCGATTGGTGATGCGATATTGTCTATTGCACCAAAATGTAGTCGATGTAACAGGAATTCTTATTGTATCAAATTTTTGAGATTTATTACATCAACATGCATTTGATGCAATAAACTCTTGCATCGATCTATCTTGATGCAACAGACATCCATGGCCGATGCAATAGCGATCTTGCATCAACACAATTTTGATACAATAACCATTTCGCATCAAATTATTCTGATGTAAGAGACGATGGATGGCCGGTGCAATAGCAAGCCTTCCGCATCGGTCACCGAAAACCGATGCGATAGGCTATTGCATCAAGGTTTCTTGCATCGGCTTGCATCAAACGTGAAATTGATGCCATACCAAGCTATTGCATCAATTTTGGCCCTATTACAACAAAATTGAATTAATGCGATAGGGTTAAAAATTAGTAGTGAATCTAAAAATACCAAAAATATGTGAGTACATGAAGCTCCACACCTTTTAGAAAAAACCCAAAAATATGTGGGCACATGAAGGTCCACTCAGTTAGGAAGCTTTTGCTGGAAATATAAAATCAATTACTTACCATGGAGTGGTATTAAATCTAACCCCTCTCCATAAGATTTGGTATTTTTATTGGCAATTGAGTTTCATAGGACAACACAAGATCAAGGAGCTAGTCAACCCGACGCCTTTTCACTGCCGATACACTGCTCAGAAGGATCACTCAATCTGCAACATTGTTGACGGTATTTATACCATGTTTTCTACCATCATAACCGTCAACAAAACACTCTTTTTGGGAAGAAACAAGCAAACACATAGTGACATAGGTACAAATAACCGTCAACAAAACAGGTGATTTCAGAGTTTAGAAGCCCAAGATAAAGATATAGTGCAAATTCAACTATGACGAAATGGCAAGGTGATGTCACAATCATCAAAGACTTCACTCCAGCATCAAGTGGACACTGGGTGGACACTATTCATGGTTCGGCCGAACCATGAATAGTGACCACGGCGCAGCATCTTCAAGAGTCAAGCAGAGGAGTGATGCAGGAGAGAGCTGAGGCCACGTGGAGCCAAGCCATCGTTCGGCCGAACTAGGCATGGTGCCCTCTTGGCCCTGCTGACGTGGCACAATCCGTGGCACACCTCCTGAAGTCCATTTGCACCTTTGGATAATAAGTGTGCCTTCAATCAATGGTTAAAGAGCAAAGCACATGGATCTAGCCATATATCAACAAGGCCAAGACAAAACAGGTACATAGCCACACTCTATGACAAGCGGGGGACCATAGTGGTGGGCCTACCTTGCCATAGGTGGGTCGGCCGAACCATGGATGGTGGACCCAGGCTACCTACATACTCCAGGACAGGTGGGAACATCTTCTAGAAGCCCCTGGCTAGGCCCACATGTCATAGGGGGTCGGCCGAACCCCCTGGTGCCCAGCTAGGTCGGTCATCTCCCCACCGACTTGAGCACACTTCCCACGTGCTGGATTGATCATCTCCGTTGATTTGAGGCGGTTTCAAGGGCGGTTTATCCAAGGGCCAAGGAGGAAAGCACATGGATTGATGACATGGCACTCCTCTCATTCCCCCTATAAATACCCCCCTAGTCCTTTACTTTAGAAGCATCAAGGATCAAGTATCAAGTGTATCATAGTAGCTTTAGTGTTGGAATAAGAGGGAAGAGAGTGAGGGAAGTCTTCAGGAGAAAGCCCCGGGCCTGTCGGGAGTCTCCTCCAAGGTGTACCTCAGCGGATGCAAGCTTCTAATGAGTTTTCTATCTGAGTCCTTCTAGCATTTAATATTCTAGTTCTGCTACTTTAAGTATATACTTGCTTTACCTGCACATTGTTTTACTTCGTGAAGTGCTCTAGTCTCTAGCTAAGATTAGAGTAGTAAGTACAGTGTAGATGTGGTGTCTCGGCTATATCTTATCAGTATGGGCCGCTTGTCGCACGGATTGTTTGTGGTAGCCAGCAAGTGGTGACAACCTTGTCTGGTCTTCGTATTCCACCACGTGTGTAAGACAAGTTATTAAAACGGCAGGGCATCAAGACAATAGTATAGCCGCCTCGGGAGGAGTTATATCTCCTCCTGTTTCGCCTATCACCTCTTGTAAAGGGAGGAGGTGGTAAACTTCTTTATACTTAGAAAGCCAAAGACCAGATATCTTTTGCTACATAGAACCTCTCTATACCTATATTCTAAACCTCTTTGATCACCAACATCCTTGATCACTATCTGACGGTCTTGAACCTAGTTAGTTCACTTCACGTTCCCCGTGGAAAATACGATACCTGGAACACTTCCGGTGAAAGCTACATTGACTACCGTACGCTTGCGGTATATCCGTTCGCCAGCTTTGGTGTCAACAAATACAATAATAGAGAAAGATGTAGAATTATACCGAACTCCGTGCTCCAGACAGACGCCGGGGCTCCAGATCGGCCGAAGAACTAGAACTCCTCTACTTCTAATCTAACTAAGCTAGAACTATGAACTAGGAGGTTCTCGATGAACTAGCAGGCTCTTGATGGCTTGAGGACTTGATGCCTTGAATGAATGATTGATTCCTTCCTCCAGGGGGTCTGCCCCTCTATTTATAGCCCGGCGGGCTGCACGTGCGCCATAGGATCAAACCGACTTGAAACAAGGGCCGAGATGACTCCACAAAGGCAGCGGAAGAAGACTCCAGAAGGTGGGCCGAAACCCTAATGGGGGGCGCCGGCCGGCCCCACCCTGGCGCCGGCCGGCCCCACCTGGTGGGGTTCGGGCCCCGGTCGCTTCGGGTGTGTTCTGGACTCTTCCAGGGTCTTCGTGATGATGTTTCCTTGGCGATTAAGTTTCGTGGTAATTATGCTCTTTAACCCTTCTTTTATGCTTTTTTGGAATAGCCCCTGGAAAATACAGAACATGCAAAACTCATGGAAATTGTCAGTTAAAAGCCTAAACTAGTGTGTATTCATATATCCTTTGGTGTCCAAAGTTCTAATAAAAGTTGACGTTATCCACCGTCAACAGTAAGAAACAAACATGCGGCCCTTCGCGGCCTTGATATGTATATACTTGCGGCATGCTCATTTTCTAGTTCATTTTTGTTTGGCATTTTTTCTTAAGCATTTTCCTCGCCGACCCTAAGCCCGGTGAAAGGTCCTAGTATGGCTAGAGGGGGGTGAATAGCCTAATAAAATTTCTACAAAGTACTTAGTCCAAGAGGTTAGTGATAAATATGGCTAAATGTGCAAAGCTAAAGCAACTACTAACCTAGGCAAGCCACCAACACAATTCTAGTTAAAACTTAGTTCTAAGCCACACAAGCAAGCTAGCAAAAGCTAAAAGACTACACAACTACACAAGACAAGAAAATAAGCTACTTTGCACAAGAATAAGAAAGGAATGATCGTCGATTAAACCTTTGCCTTGTGAGGAAGCCAATCACCGGGACAATCAATAAGTCACTCACTCGAAGGTGAGAAAATCAATAGAGATACCAAGATTTATCCCTGAGGTTCACATGCTTGCCGGCACGCTACGTCCTCGTTGTGTCGACTTCAACCGGTGGTTCGGTGGCTAATCGGTATCACACACCGAGCCTACACTAGGCGCCACAAGAACCTACCACGGAGGAAGTAACTCAAAGACACGAGCAATCCACTAGAGTTACCTTTGAGCACTCCGCTCGGGGAAGGTGCAAGAACCCCTCACAATTGCCGGGTGTGGGCAAGCACAATCACTAAGCTCCTCCACACCTTCTTCTCCTCCAAGCCGTCTAGGGACACGGCAATGTCCCAAGAGAATAAGAACTGAACCAAGGCTTGCTCTCAAGTGCTCTAGAATGCAAATCACAAGCAATGATGCACTTGAGGTTCACTCAGTCTCACTAAGGATGATCAAGATGATGAACTAGTGAGAGAGTGGGAGGCTAGAATGCAACAAAGTGTATGACAATGATCCAAATGTGCAAAGGTGTCACCAAGTGACCAGGGAGGGAGTATAAATACCCCCAAATGCAAATCTAGTCGTTACCCCACTCAAAACAGCCATTAACCACGTTTTTCAGGGCGTCGGACCGACTGTCGGACTGACAGCGTCGGACCAAGCGATAGCGTCCGACGCTCCAGATCTTGCCACGTGTCAACAAGTTTAAACGCCGTTCGTCCGATCTCAACGGTCGACTTCGCGCCAGTTCTTCTATCATCGTACTGGGGGCGTCGGACTAAACAACAGAGTCCGACGCCCTCTCACAGTTCACTGTGCGCGCACCGTTGGACGATCGTGAGTCAGTGCGTCGGACTAAAAATTTCCAGCGTCCGACGCTTCCAGAGAGGTTCAGAAACGCTAAAACACCGTCGGACTAATCTCAAGCGTCCGACGCTCTCCCAAATGCCAAGTGTCACTTTGCCGCTGCTCGGCACCGTCGGACTGAAGTGGGCAATGGTCCGACGCTCGTTTACCGAGTGTCCGACGCTCGCTACTGGCCAGAGCTAAGGTTAGGCGTCGGACTTTGCTCAATGGTCCGACGCTGCCCCTCCACACACAGTCCGACGCTCCTTTTTTAGCTAATTTCAAGTCTATTTCTCACCCCTTGCTCCTATGTGCTAACACTCAAGGTCTCCAACACTTGTGCACAGTGTGTTAGCATTTTGCAAACATTTTTCAAGGGTTTTAAAAGAGATTCTCTAGGTTGGTTAGATCAATGCACGTGAGATGCAATCTAGAGCACTTGAAAGTAATCCAATAGCTTAGTTCTCCCCTTGATAGTCGGCTATCTATCCTACATGTGATCACTTCCACTTGGAGTCTTGATCACTAAAAGAAAAGCCCTATTTGGATATACCTTAGCCTCTAGCTTTCCTTCTTTAAGTCCTTTTCTTTCTCCTTGATCATTCCATCTTGATCTTCACTTGAGCTCATGTCATCTTCCTCCTTATCACTAATCTTCTCTTGGCTACACATACTTAGCACTTAAATTAGTAATTAGGTTTCATCAATTACCAAAACCAAACTAGGGTCTTTCACCCGGGCCATCGAGCCTCAGTGGACTTTTTGGGCGTCGTAGCTTTAGCGGCGTAGACACAGCCATGGTCCTAGGGATCTCGGTTGGGCGAGAGCTTTAGAAAAAAGGTTTGATCGATACCACCCGAGCCTTCTCCCCTTACAAACGTTATTCTTATAAGTTCCTTTCCGAGCGCAAGTTATCTTTAGGCGTAGAGTGGCGAGTGGAGATGCCGTATCCCGGAGGCGTAATTGGTCTCACGGCTCAGCCGGCTCTGCTCTCTGGGATGTCTTTTGCTCGTCTAAGACTTATAAGCTTGCGTTTGGTTTAGATGAGAAGCAAATTCGGGAGGTAAAAATTTCAACAGGTTTTGAAATTTTGGGTTTCGAATTCGTTGAGAAGGAATCCGGGGGTTCCCCCCGTCCTAGCCCCCGAGGGAGGGTCAACCCTATTGGAGATAGGGCTGAGCCTCACTTTTGGTTGCACAGAGGCACACGGGTTCACCCATTCCCGAGGGTGGGCTCGGATGAAAATCTTAAAATCATACGAGAAAGAGAAGTCTAGTCTTTTATTGATTTCAAGATTTAGAAAATATACAATGCCTGGAATCTTAAGGATAGAAGCGACGTAGCTGTTCAATGTTCCAAGCGTTGTCGTAGACTTCGCCTTTTTCGTTCGCCAGCTTGTACATTACAGGGCGCAGCACCTCGGCAATAACGAATGGCCCTTCCCTTGGTGGTGTTAGCTTGTGGCGTCCTCTATTGTCCTGCCTGAGCCACAGCACCAGATCGCCTGCGCTGAAGGCTCGGCCTCGGATGCGCCGAGCATGGTACCTGCGTAGGGTTTGCTGGTACTTGGCCCAGTGCAGTAAGGCGATGTCTCGGGCCTCGTCGACTTGGTCCAGCGCGTCCTCCCGAGAGGTCTGATTGCCTTGCTCGTCGTAGGCTCTGACCCTCGGGGCGCCGTGTTCGAAGTCCGTGGGGAGCACAGCCTCAGCGCCATAGACCAGGAAGAAAGGCGTGAAGCCCGTGGCTCGACTCGGCATGTTCCTTAGGCTCCATATCACCGCGGGGAGCTCGGTCAGCCACCTTTTGCCGAATTTGTTCAATCTGTTGAAAATTCTCGGCTTAAAGCCTTAGAGGATCATGCCGTTGGCACGCTCCACTTGGCCGTTCATCCTTGGGTGAGCTACCACCACCCAATCCACTCGTATGTGGTGCTCGTCGCAGAATGCCAGAAATTTCCTCCCGGTGAACTGCGTTCCGTTGTCGGTGATGATGGAGTTCGGGACGCCAAACCGATGAACGATGTCGGTGAAGAACAACACTGCTTGGGTTGAACTGATCTGGGCAATCGGTCGAGCTTCGATCCACTTTGAGAACTTGTCGATTGCGACAAGTAGGTGGGTGAAGCCCACAGGCGCCTTCTTGAGGGGCCTGACAAGATCCAGTCCCCACACGGCGAGAGGCCAAGTGATGGGAATCATCTGGAGAGCTTGGGCGGGAGATGAGTTTTCCGAGCGTAGTACTGGCACCCTTCGCAGGAGCGTACTACCTCGGTAGCGTCGACCACGGCAGTTGACTAGTAGAAGCCTTGTCGAAAGGCATTGCCGACGAGCGTCCTTGGTGCTGCGTGGTGACCGCAGACCCTAGCGTGTACCTCCTCAACCAGGTGCTTGCCTTGGCTGAAAGGGATGCAGCGCTGTAGGACCCCGGAAGGACTACGCCGGTAGAGTTCACCGTCGATCATCGTGATGGACTTAGCTCTGCGTGCCAGCCACCGAGCCTTGGTCTTGTCCGAGGGTAGAATCCCTCGGACGAGCCAACTGATCAGTGGCTCACGCTAATATGGCTCGTCGTCGTCCGTCTCGGCTTCGATCTCCATTGCCTCAGCTTCGTCGTCGGTTTCAGCCTCGCTCCCGGGCAGCTCCTCTTTGTCAGAGGGGCCGCCAGCCCCCGAGGGACTTCCGTGGCTTGAAGATGCTCCATGCTCTCCCGAAGGCGCAAGGATCTCTTTCCCCTTGCCTCCCGAGGGATCGATGTTGACCGAAGGCTTGTAGAGATCATTGGCAAATACGCCTGTCGGGACCGAGGCCCATTTAGACACGATTTTTGCCAGCTCGTCGGCCTCTTCGTTGTACCTGCACGCGACGTGGTTGAGCTCGAGGCCATCGAATTTTTCCTCGAGCAGCCACACCAACTTGCAATAAGCGGCCATCTTGGGGTCGTGGCACGTTGACTCCTTCATCACCTGGTCCACGATGAGCTGGGAATCTCCTCGAACCTCAAGGCGCCTAATTCCCAGTTCAATTGCAATGTGAAGTCCATTGACGAGAGCCTCGTACTTGGCCACGTTGTTGGAAGCCGTGAAGTGCAGCCGCAGCAAATACCTGAGTCGGACCTCGAGAGGTGAGATGAAGACTATGCCCGCGCCAGCACCAGTCTTCATCATTGACCCGTCGAAGTACATAACCCAATACTCCTCTTGGGTGGGGAGCGGTGGTAGTTGTGTTTCAGTCCACTCCGCCACGAAGTCCACCAGCACTTAGGACTTGATGGCCTTGCGCGTCGCATAGGTGATGCCATTGCCCATGAGCTCGATAGCCCACTTAGCGATCCTCCCAGTCGTCTCTCGATTTTGGATCACCTCCCCGAGGGGAAAGGATGATACCACGGTCACGGGGTGGGATTCGAAGTAGTGCCCCAGCTTGCGCCGAGCAAGGACGATCGCGTACATTAGCTTCTGGATCTGGGGGTAGCGCGTCTTGGTTTCGGACAAGACTTCGCTAATGAAGTAGACTGGCCGCTGGACTGGCAGTGCGTGTCCTTCCTCCCGCCGCTCTACGACGATCGCTGCACTCACAACTTGGTTAGTGGCGGTGACGTATAGAAGGACGTCCTCCCCTTTAGTGGGAGGCACGAGCACCGGAGCTTCTGAATGCAGAGTCTTAAGCCTATCGAGGGCTTCCTGGGCCTCGGAGGTCCAGGTGAAGTGCACGGTTTTCTTTAGCAGCCGGTACAGAGGCAGCCCCTTCTCGCCGAGTCACGAAATGAATCGGCTTAGGGCTGCCAGACACCCCATTAGCTTTTGCACACCTTTGAGGTTACGGATCGGCCCCATCCGTGTGATGGCCGATATCTTTTCTGGGTTAGCCTCGATGCCACTCTCGGAAACGATAAACCCGAGCAGCATGCCCCGGGGGGGGGACCATAAAAACGCATTTCTCGGGGTTGAGTTTTATGTTCCCCTTTTTGAGGCATTCGAACGCCTCTTCTAGGTCAGCTACCAAGTCGCCTAGACTTAATCATGATATCGTCTACGTAAGCCTCAACGGTTGGCCCGATGAGGTCCCTAAAAACTTTGAGCATGCAACGTTGGTAAATTGCACCCGCGTTTTTTAGGCCGAATGGCATGGTTACGTAGCAATACGTGCCAAAGGGAGTGATGAAAGAAGTCGCTAGTTCGTCAGACTCTTTCATACGAATTTGGTGGTAACCGGAATATCATGAAAACAAAGTCGTTCGCAACCAGCAGTGGAATCAACTATTTGGTCGATACGAGGTAATGGAAATGGATACTTAGGACAAGCTTTATTTAAACTAGTGTAATCTACACACATTCTCCATTTTCCATTCTTTTTCTTAACTAAGATAGGATTAGCTAACCACTCTGGATGGAATACCTCCTTGATGAATCCAGCCGCCAAAAGCTTCTGCACCTCCTCCCCGATGGCCCGGCGCTTCTCCTCGTCGAATCAGAACAGGTGCTGCTTCACCGGCTTAGATCTGGCCCGGGTGTCCAAGGAGTGCTCGGCACCCTTGGGATGCCTGGTATGTCCGAGGGACTCCAAACAAACACGTCAGCGTGCTTGCGGAGGAAGTTGACGAGCACAGCTTCCTATTTCGGGTCGAGGGTGGCGCTGATCTTCAGCACCTTGCCATCAGACGAGCCGAGGTTGAGGGGCACCTACTTCACCCCTTCGGCGGGCTCGAAAGTGCCTGTGGCCTTCTTGGGGTCGGGAACCTCCTTGGCCAGCTCCACGAGGTCGGTGATGAGGGCCTTGGACTCCACCAGTGCGTTGGCATATTCGCAGCTCTCAACGTCGCATTGGTAGGCGTGCTGGTAGGAGGCGCCGACGGTGATGACCCCCTTGGGCCCCAGCATCTTGAGCTTGAGGTTGGTGTAGTTCGGGACTGCCATGAACTTGGCGTAGCATGGCCTCCCGAGGATGGCGTGGTAGGTACCGCGGAAGCCTACCACTTCGAATGTGAGGGTCTCCGTCCTGAAGTTCTCAGGAGTCCCGAAGTAGACGGGCAGGTCGATCTGTCCGAGGGGTTGAACGCTGGAACGGGGATGTCGTTGCCCGGAGAAGACGACGGCTGATCCCCATGAGTCGAGGGTCTCAGCGTACAGAATGTTGAGGCCGCTGGCTCCGTCCATGAGGACCTTGGTGAGCCGCGTGCTGCCGACAACGGGGTCGACGACAATCGGGTAACGCCCCGGCGATGGGATGTGGTCGGGGTGATCATCCCGGCTGAAGGTGATGGCATCGAGGGACCAGTCGAGGAAGCGTGGGGTCGCTGGCCTGATAGAGTAAACCTCCCGACGCTCGCGCTTTCGCTGGCGCGGAGTGGGAGCGGTTCCAGGCCCGCCGAAGATCATGAGGCACTTGTCGACGGGGGGAACTCATCGTCCTTCCCTCCCTGGTCCTCCTTGTCCTCTACGGGCTTCTTGCCGGCGTCGTCCCTGAACTCCTGCCGCCTGTAGTGCTTCTTGAGCATCACACCCTCTCCGAGCGTGTGATTCACCGCACCCTTGTGGTAAGGGCGCGGCTTGGAGAGCATCTCATCGAAGCGGCCTCGAGGCGGCTGTTTTGCCCTAGGCTCGGCAGCCGCGACCAAGGGTTCATTGCGGAGAGGGGCCTTCCCCTTCCTCTTCTTCTTCTTGTTGTTGGGGGCTCGGGAGGAGGAGCCCACAGGGGCTTCCTCCTTCCGCTTGCCCTTGGGGTCGGAGAAGAAGGCTCCTACCACCTCGTTGCCCGAGGCGAAGCTGGTGGCTATCTTCATGAGCTCGCCGATGCTCGTGGGGGTTTGACGCCCCAGCTCATGAACTAATTCATTGCAGGTCGTCCCTGCAGCAAAGGCTCCGACGACGTCGGGGTCAGCGACGTGGGGCAGCTCGTTGTACTGCTTGGATAATCGCCTGATGTAGTCCCTGAGGGACTCGCCCAGCTTCTGCTTCCAGCTCCAGATGTCCCAGGAGTTGCCAGGGCACACGTAAGTGCCTTGGAAGTTCCCCACAAAAATCTTGACCAGATCGCTCCAGTCGAAGATCAGTCGAGGGGGCAGATGTTCCAGCCAGGCTCTCGTAGAGTCGGCCAGCAACAGAAGAAGGTTGCGGATGATGATGAGATCGTCCTGCGCGCCACCTAGCTGGCACGCAAGACGATAATCCACCAGCCAAAGCTCGGGGCTCGTCTCCCCCGAGTATTTGGCGATGTTGACCGATTGTCGAAACCGGGGTGGAAACTTGGCCCTCCGGATGGCCTCGCTGAAGACGCGAGGACCCGGTGGCTCAGGCGAGGGCGCACGGTCCTCGTCAGAGTCGTAGCGTCCTCCCCGGTGGACATTGTAGCCTTGTGCGACCCCGTCGGTCTTTCGCCGCCCGCGGGCCTCAAGAATGGCGCGGACGTCGATGTCCTTGCTAAGACGCTGGTGGACCGAGGGGGCCCTCGGTGCTTCGAGCTGCACTGAGGCCTCTCGTTCATGGTGCGTTCGGGCACCACGATGATGTTCCTCCGCTCCACGGTGTCGTGATGCTGAGCTTTTTGCTGGAGGACATGTTGTTTAAAAATTTTTTAACATCACTTCACGTTAAGTTGTCATCCCTAACATGATACAAAAAACCAAAGGTAAAATAATCTTCACTTGCCTCCTACAAATAATACTATAGAATATATCCGCAACGCACAGATAATTCTCCCATTGTAGCACTTCAACCGCTAAGCATTCCGAGTATCGTTGATTTATTTTATGCCAAAAGGATAAAGAGGCATTCTACTCATTAGGATAATCTATTATAATGATTGGAGAGATAAATGTGCAGATCTATGATAACCCATAACTCTAGTGCTTTAGCGATAAATAAGTCAATGATAAATGGTAAATGATAACTGAGTAAATGAGGTAAATGGTATTCTGGAGATAGAATATAGAGACTCACTAATGTAGTAAGACAATCTCGAGATTCGGCTAAAGTAAAGGAAACCTATGTAATTACTAAATACAAAGTCTACAGCCTACGCCATATTACACATTTTCATTTATGGCATAATCAACTCAGAAAACAACATAAGGAGCATCATCTAATGAGGATATTAAGACACAAGGGTCACCTCCTTCGCGACCGCGCTCTGCTCGTCCTACGTTCGGGGGTGGACTACAGAGGAACCAACGCAGCTGTCACCTACGCGGACTACCACACGACCCGACATGTCAGGGTGCCTCCGTAGGTACACAATACATCTAGACACCACATCTACATAATGTATAGCACCTAACTCACTCGAGTACTGAATTAAGCTCTTTACGATCAAATGACAATAATCATCAACAATCACAACTATATCAAATATGCAACTAGAATAAACGAAGAACTGAATAAGTAGCAATATATTAAAGTAAAGCAAAGTCATAATGAGATGCAAGATAAGATTACCGATCTCCAGACGAAGAGATCTGGAATCCGAGCGTAGCGCCCAACTTTACTTGAACCTTGCTAGACGCCTAAACTATGAACTTGAAGAACTAGAGCCCTATTTCTAATCTCTAGAAACCCTAACTTCTGTCTACTCTTGATGAATGAAGCAGGAGGAATGAATTGGTGCTCTGGGAGGGGAGTCTGCCCCTTTATTTATAGCCCGGTGGGATGAACGTGCGCCGTGGGATCAAACCGACCTAAACAAAGGGCCCAGATGACTCCAAAGAGGCGATCGAAGAAGACTCCAGAAGGCGGCGGCGAAACTCTAGGGGGGCACCGCCCGGCCCTACCCTATGGCCGGCCAGCCCCACCTGGCCAGGTGCAGGCCTCCGCTTGCTTCGGGTGTGTTCTACACTCTTCCAGGGTCTTCGTGATGATGTTTCCTTGGCGGTTAAGTTGCGTGGTAATTAAGCACTTTAATCCTTCTTTTAATCCTTTCTGGAATAATCCCTGTAAAATACACAATTCACCAAAACTCGTGGAATTTGTCAGTAATAACCCCTATGCTTCTATTATTGTTCTTCCCTAGGCATTAGTTGACGGTATAAAATTGGTACTTAACGACCGTCAACTGGACAGCGGCGTCCTCTAGGAGATCTTTGAGCTGGTTCCTGAGCTGCCGGGCCTCCGCGTTGGAGGGCTCAGGCATGCTTCGGAGGAGCATTGCAGCCTCCGTGAGCTTTCGGCTTGCCCGGGGTTCCGGCACTGGTACTCTAGCCCCGTCATCGGCGACGATGCGGGCCTGGACGTCGTGGGCTCGGCGTCGCGCTGCTCCGCCGTCTCCCCGCTCCTCCTCGTACTCCAGCGCCGCTCGAAGCTGGGCGAGGCGCAAGCTGTCCTCGTCCATCCGGGCTTCGAGCTCCCGAAGTTGCTCTAGCTCCGGAGAACGATGGAGGGGACGGGATGTTCCAGCCCCCGGGTCCTTCAAAGGTGTGGGGCCAGGAGCCGGTGGAGGTGGCATATGCAGCTGTGGCTGCTCTGCTGGGGTGTCTTCCTCCTCCTCCGAGTGGACATCCTCGAGCACGGCTTCCTCCGGGTGCACCAAGTGATAGCACTCCCGGGAGGGGTCGATGAGGCTCTCGTCGGAGTCGTAGACGCTGAGGGTGTTATCCCTTGCGTCATTGTGGGGGAGGAAAGCTTGGGGGTCGTGGACACCGGAGAAGTCCACGTTCGCCCAGAAATCATCGTCGTCGTCGCTTCCGAGATCCCACCGCGACGGCGAGACGCGGCCGTAGCGGTCCCATCCCTCAGGGTACTCCGGAAGGGTGCAGCTGGTTTTTGAGTTGGTCTCCCTGCCGCTGCATGCCCTGGGAGAGCTCGCCGGAGAGGACGGTGGAGAGTCGTTGAGGTCGTCTAGACCCTCCAGGCGATGGACAGACGCCATCGCCTGGTCGCGCTGGTAGGCGCGAACGGCACGGACGTGGGCATCCGCAGTACTGCGAAGCCCGAAGGGAAATAGTGAGGGCATCACCGTCCTTCCCCAATGAGGACAAAGGAAAATGGCAGGCGATGCCGCAGCCCCTCCCATATTTCTCCACGGAGTGGTGGGCGCGCGGCGCTAGCACCGTTCACGGCGTTGGGCTGGTGGTGAGCGTGGAGGTAGTGTCCCACGCAGGGGGCACCGGCTTGGTCCCGTCTCCCGTAGCGAGGCTCAGATTGACGCGGTTGCGCCTCCCCACCTAGCTCGGCGGGAGCGGCGTGTGGCCTTCCCTCCGTCCCCGAAACGGGTGGAGGTGGCGCCAGGGTCCTTTCCCTAGCCACCTGCTGGGCCGGGGTCAGGACGACGATGCCCCGGGGCTCGGTCGGGCGGAGGTTCTTCTCGAGACCGCGGCCAGTGGCCACGAACTCGAGGCTCCCGAACCGGAGCACCGCGCAAGCAGGAAGCGCAGGGAAGCTAGCGGCCATCCGTGACCTAAATCAACACGCAAAAGACCCCTACCTGGCGCGCCAACTATCGGTGCTAGGATTAGCGGGCACTAACACTGGCTAGTAAACTTATGCTTTGCGGTTGAGATCACGGATGGTGTGCAAGGGGAAACACAGGAGTTATACTGGTTTGGGCTAAGAATGCTTTACGTACAGTGTGGGTCGAGTCGTGTTGCCTTGCATTGGGGTGCTTGTTGTAGGGGTTATAAGCCTAGGCGAGTGAGGGAGGAGCTCCCAAGTCTCTTGTGAATATGTGTATGTGACTGTGTGTTCTTATGGTTGTAGGGTGCTGTGAGCGACGCAAGGTCTTCTGCCTGAGATCGACCTCTGCCTTCCCTTTTATAGTTACAATGTAGATGCTAGAATTACACGTGTTTTGCTGTGGTTACAGTGCTCGGCATGGTGGAGACAGTGATGACCAGTGACTATCGTC
The DNA here is from genome assembly GCA_038502445.1 of Eremochloa ophiuroides. Classification (NCBI taxonomy): domain Eukaryota; kingdom Viridiplantae; phylum Streptophyta; class Magnoliopsida; order Poales; family Poaceae; genus Eremochloa; species Eremochloa ophiuroides. Next base: position 106,292,514 of record JAHLJS010000003.1, read on the forward strand.
AGCCACGCCCTCGTCTTGGCGCCTCGAAGGTATGGCCTTAGTCATTCAGTTGATCGTCCACTGTTCGATTGGTGAGTCCCGAGGTGGCCCACAGTGCGGGGCGTGGTTGTAACAGAACTGCCTAAATCACATGGCCCACAGGCACCAGTCATCATCACTAATGACCTCTGACAGCCGGGTTCGTGTCCCAGGTGATCTAGGAGGATCTGCTGGGCTACATCAGCACCCGTTTCTCCAACAGGATCCCATTGCGAAGCCATTACAGAATTACAATATTTTATAATAAAATACATCAGAGTATAAGTGTGGAAGATATGTAGCATTTAGATTACAAACCGATTGTCCAAATAGAATTTAAGTGCAATTATTACAAACCATCATTAAGTAGCAGTAGCGGGGGAACGACAATACAACATACTTAGATAAATGATAGCTGGAGCCCTATCCACGGGTCCTACTTTACTCTTCCTCACTGCCTTCCTGGACGATGGTCACACAGCAGGGAGCGAGACACACCTGCTGCTTTGGTTCTCCTGCAACAGGGGTTAACAAACCCTGAGTACTGGGGTACTCCGCAAGACTTACCCGACTAAAGAAAAGGGAATGAGACTCAGGAATGCAGGCTGAGGGGAAGTCAAGGTAAGGCTTTAGCAAGAGTCAAAGCATTTTGCGGAAAAAGCATTACTAAACCTTCTTTCAGGATTTTATTCAATATTAGTATAATCAATATCAATAGTTTTCAGTTCTATCACATATGTCCTTCAATTCCATTCACTTATTCATTCTCAAAAACATCCTAGTTCCGAACCACTTTTCGGGGTAGGGCAGTGGATCCAGTCTCCATAATCGAGGAGCAACAACGATTTGAATCGATTAGTACCCAGCTGGGGATCCCTATCCACACTGCGTATGTAGCACTTAAGCTTGCATACGCCAACCCCGTCTACCACGGCTTTTCTATCCCTGAACTAGTCCTGCGCCACCCGAGAGCACAGTACTCCTCTCGTCTCCAGGCACACTGGCCACGAGAGTACACGCTACTCTCGCGATCTCTCCACTCCCAGTGCGTGGTTGTCGGTTCAAGCAATAGAGCCACCGGAGATAGGGCTTCCCGGAGTATGTGGCTAGTTGCAAAGTCTCGATCCAGCAAGCTTACAACGAACGGTCCCTAGCCTTTTTCCGTCGGTATCCATGCATTGGGACTCTAACCCAAGTACACAGTTACCAAACGGTTTTCAAACCCCTGCCTGCCGGATGATAAGACATGGGGAACGCCGCCTCATGTGCACATCAACCGAGCGAAACATTTCCTTTTTCATCAACCGGTTCCAAACTATTCCAATGGTGACAATACATTGGGACTCCACCCAAATGCAAGTCAACCGACGGATAACAAGTTCTTCACCAATTCTCATATTTCGTTCTCAATGTATAATCATAGCACAGAAAGTAGCATTTTATGCAAATCTAAATTAATTTAGCAAGGCTAAGCATTTTTCAAACATCTCATTTTAAATTAGGTTTCAAGGGTGATATATCAAGCCAGGTAATGCAGCAAGATAGGTGACAATCAACCCCTATCAACCTAATGCAATATTTTAACTCAAGTTATAAACATTTTTTAAAACACAACGAAGGGGCTGAATGCACCGGGGCTTGCCTTGGATTGCGAAGAGAGTCGGGTCGGGATCAGTCTCGCAAATGTCAAACTCTTGTACCACCTCAGGAGTAGCCTCCTCAATAGTCACCTCAGTTTTCACCTCCGGATTCTCGGTCACTACACGCATGCAATGATGTATGCTTAGCATGATGCAACATGAAATGACATGCAAGATACGAGAATAAATAATACATATCTTGAGCACAACACTACTTCATAAGCTAGCCATAAATAAATCTAGCCTAAGATGCCCTAGGTCATAAGTGGGTTGGACCTAGAATCACAAGCAATCATAAAATCACACAAACCCTAAGTCATTAATAATTACTCTCCTTTTTAATGAATCAATTATCCTAATAGTAATTAACTACTAATTAAATTACTTCTAAATGAGACCAAACTTTACCAACAGATAGATTTTGACTTAGAACAGTCCCAAATAAAATTTCATGATTTTTGGAACAACACAGAATTTATAAAAACTCTCCAAAGTTTCATTTATCAATTAATATACTGATTTTAGGATCATACAGAAAGTGCTCAAAACATAAATTTAATATTTTTATTAAATTCTATATATCTCAGTGAGCACCCACAAATTTTTTCATGATTATCAGTGCAACAGAAATATTCCTACAAAAATAACAATTTGTCGCACTATTCACCAAAACATAAATCAGAAAACCTTTTGGAAACTCACAGGAAAAGCAAAAACTAACTTTGGCCCAGGTCGGCCCAACAACACTGGCCGGCCCAGCGCGCTCCTCCTCTCATTCCCGGGCTTCTCCTAAGCCACTGGGCTGACCCAAGCGGCCCAGCGACTCCACCCGGCCTTTTCTCTCTCCCTCCCTGCTGCTAACCGCCCGCACGGCGGCACGCACGCGGCGGTGCGTCGCCGGCAGCCCCTCCGGCGATGTCGCGGGTATAGGGACACACTCCACTCCCTCCCGCATGATACTAGCTAGTTGGTTGGGCGGTAGACGGCTCGGCTCGGACTTTACCACGGCCATGGCGGACCAACGACGGCCGGCACGGTGGCACGCGTGTTCCGACGGCGTAGAGCCACGGGAAAGCTAACCGGCCACCTCTAGAGAATCAGGGAACTCACCAAGGTGCGAAACGCGTACGGGTTGGGAGCAGGGACCACTCGGAGCTCGCAACCGACGACGATGGCGGATGCAGCAGCCCGTACCAGCGGCGAGGCCTCCGCCCTGAGGGACTTAAGACGGTGTTGACGGTGGGTATACCATAAAAATCCGCACTCAAACACCGTCAACAGGCCTCGGACTCAAGGAAGATCAACATAACATGAACATATTTTTATCAATAACTAGTTCCACTTGTACTCTTAAGCTTGTGAATTGTTGGCGGTCCTTAGAGCCTATTTCTTACCGCCAATATGTTACTAAAATAAATAGTAGGTATAGCTTTAAACTAACATTTCCACAAGTTTTGATGTGTACTTGACTTGCAGGTGTGACATGTGGAAATGCACAAAAACTATAAAAGAAAGCGCATTCCAGAATTCGTATTCAGAAAAGGCGCAAAGAAGAAGAGAAGCCCACCTTCATTAGCATTCTGGGCCCATTCGTAACCACAGGAGAAGTCCAGGCCCAGAGACAAACCGACCACGTGAAGGCGTTGGCCAAACGGACCCACCAGGGGGGCGGCCGGTCCCAGGGGCGGCCGGTCCGCTAGTGGGGCCTCTCGGGCCCAGTTTTCTCAAGCAGTGCGTAGGACGGTTCCCTCAAGGCGGTTCCACCTGCTTCCATATTTGTTGGCGCCCGAACTGTCCTTGTTAGACTATAAAAGAGAGGGAGAGCTCCCCTCCAACACACACCATCATTTGGAGCCATTTACCTCACCTCTCACTTGTATTCTTTAGATTAGTTTTAGTATTAGAGCAAGGCAAGAGCTAGCAAGGAGAGTTTGTATCCTTGGGAGAAGAAGGAACACATCGGTATGAATACAATGCAGTTCTCTTCCAAGTTTAAGTTCTTATCTTATTTATATAGCAATGCATATGAACTAGAGTATAGTCTTGGTCATGTTATGATCATGATATATGAACTAGCATATAGTTTATGTGTTATGTTCTTGATATGTTCATCGTTGTTCTTCATCTTTCATCGACTTAGTATGAATAGAGGAAGAACTAGGGATGAGGTGACGGTTCGTCGTGCCTTCTCGGTTGCTCTTAGCCCAGCCTGTCACTCCGAAGGGGTGGGGTCCTAGGGGGTTAGGAGTTGTTTCTAAGTACGCGAGCATGGTGCTCGGGTATGCGGAGATCGGCGAATATGTTGGTATCTCACGGGCAGAGGGGTAGGTGGGCAGGTCGTGACAACCCTGTCCATCCCTAGCACTCCCCCACATTCGGATATTGGGTAGGAGTTCGTAAAGTCTCTATCGGCTGGCAGACCAGCTGCGGGGATCTCTCTGTCATCCCAGACCTAGTCCTGATACTAGATATACTAGTTAGATGTTTACTAACAGTTCTTTGCATAGTTATATATGACCAATGCCTGCTCAATTCGATATATTCTTTATTTCTATTTTATCCTTGAGGTCGGCTCAGATGTGTGTCCACTATCTTTGAACTATGATTTACCCCTGCCTATGCTATGTCTACCTATGCATTCAATAAGTGATCATGTTTATGCCAAAACTAGATGCATTCGTCCTGCCCTCCTACGGGAAATTATAAATACGACACCCCTGAATACTCATGGGTTGAAATGTTACAATGATAGTTCCGTGCGCTTGCGGATTTATCCATACTGAGCTATCATGATTGGCATACCTAAGTACCATTACCTAAGGACTGTAATTCTTGTTGCACCCCAAGGCGTCGTGCTTCAGTTTTGCATATCGTAAGTAATGATGGTTGGGAAGGCCAATCAGGCACTTCTAACTGTTATTTCCAGACTACATTATCTTGGCCGGCGCCGTTAAGGGCCGAGAGTTACCTTTCTGAAGTAATGGTGGTTAGGGATGTCAACACACGTTTCTAGTATCGTTGCTTGGGATGGGCTTTTAGTCTATCTTTAGTAATGACGCTAAGAAACGCCAACACGAATGCAGGGAAGATGAAACAGAGCTGAAATGAACACTTGGAGCCCAATATCATGGTTCGGCCGAACCACGTATTTGGGAACCAAGTCACCACACTTCAACAAATGATACAAGGGACCACATGGAAGAGAATGGAGCTTGAGGTGGGTCCATGAGTGGTTCGGCCCAACCATGGATGGGGCCCATCTGGCCCTGCTGACATGGCACGATCCGTGTGACACTCCTCTCAACTTCTTTCATCCATCAGATCAACACGTGTTTACATTCAACGGTGGAGAAGCAAAGTACAAGGATTCAGTGTGACAAACATGCAATCAAGGTGGAACCAACATACGGGGATAATCAATGATAGATGGGGACCACAGTGGTGGGCCCAACTCCCCAAAGGTGGTTCGGTGTTGACGGTGGATATACCTAAAATTTCACATTCAAACACCGTCAACAGGCCTCGGATTCAAGGGAAGATAAACATATCATGAGCATATTTTATCAAACAACAAGTTCCACTTGTACTCTTAGCTTGTGATTGCAGGGAACACCAAAACAGTGCAAAAGTGAGCAGCTAGGGGCTAACTACATGGTTCGACCGAACCATGTAATATTGCCCCAGGCCACCACCTTTCAACACAGTGCATACAACATTAAATGGAAGAGATCGGAGCTAAGGGTGGGCCCACCCATGGGTTGGTCGAACTGCCCATGGGGCCCACCTGGCTCTGGTGACGTGGCAGGATCCGTGTGACACTCCAACCAAGTCATTTCATCCATCGGACCAACTTGTGCTTTCATTCAATGGTGGAGATCAAAGGCACACGGATTGAGGCATGAAACAAAGCAATCAAGATAGGACAAGTACTAGGGGAGACCCTATGACTGGTGGGGACCACACCTGGCCTGGCCCCACCCATCATAGGGGTCGGCCGAACCAGGTGGTGTGGCCCCCAACCACCGACGTTCCCCACCGACTCCAAGCATGATTCCCATGTGCTCAAATTGCCAAGACCGTCCATTTTGAGGCGGTTACATGGCGGAGGATCCAAGGGTAGAGAGTTGAGGAGCACACGGATCGCTGACGTGGCATCCCTCCACTCTCCACTATAAATAGAGGCTACCCACTCCTCTTCAAGACATACCATACAACACAAGACAAGTCACGAGTCACATGAGTTCTACTCTTTAGTAGTAGTATTAGTCTAGTGTGGGAGTTAGAGTCGAGTCGAGCTATGCTCGGAGTCTCCGGAGTCATCTGCTGGAGAGTCTGGTATAGCTCTTGTACCTTTCCTTCTGTAAGACTTTACCTTTATCAATATATATTATCTTTACTTTACTTTACTAAGTCTCTACTTAGTGCATTACTATTCTTTATAGTATTGTTGTGTTTTGTCTTAACTTATAGTTGAGCTATATTGGATAGTGATCCTGTAACCAGCTCACGTGTGTAGTTCATCGCCTATCATAGGGTACTTTAGTTGTTGGTACGCAACTAGAGTAGTAAGGCTTAGTGGAAGCGTGGTGTTTAGACTAGATTTTGCCTTTGAATGCCGGTTGTCGCACAGATTGTTTGTGGGTGCTAGCAGGTGGTGACAGCCCTGTCTAGTCTTAGTATCCCTCCACGTGTTTTAGGCAAGTTCTTAAAAGGTAGGCTCCCATAAGAGAATAGCTGCTTCGAGTAGAGGTTATATCCCCTACTGTCTCGCCTATCCCCTACACACCGGAAGTAAGGTAGCCGTCTTGATATATTTCATCTATTTAATAAGATAGTTCACAAGAGTAAAGTAAGTGTCATAGGAGTCTTATACTCACTCGTTGTCCTCCCACCTAGCTATACTCTACTAGTTATCTTTAGTTATCTCAAAACCTTGTCGTGTCTTGGAGTCATTACCCTTTCCTCTATATATCGATTTACCCCCTATCACTAGTTAATACTAAGTTGCTATAGACTTAAGGATCTCTCTCTTTTTATTAATTATTCCTAGCAACCGCTTTCCCTTGGGATAAAAATAAATAACGATACCTTGGAATACTCCCAGGTGAAGTGCTACAGCGGTATATTCTGTGTGCTTGCGGAATTATCCAGTAGACATAAGAAATACTCCAGGGCACTTCTGGCGTCGTTATCAAAGATAGCCTAACACCCTGTCTCTGGTGGTTGCGCTAAGAAGTGTCAACATTCGGCCGAACCACCAATGGTGAGACCAGGCCACACCACACCCCATGTCAGGTGGGGACTCCTTCTAGAAGACCCTGGCTGGGCCCACCTGCCATAGCGGGGTCGGCCGAACCACCCCTAGTGCCCAGCCAGGTCGGTTAGCCTCCACCGCCTTCCAGCATGCCTCCCACGTGCTCATTTCATCATTGTCGTTGGTTTGTGGCGGTTTCAATGACGGTTTATCCAAGGGCCAAGGTGGAAAGGCACACGGATCGCTGACGTGGCACTCCTCCATCTCCCCCTATAAATAGAGGCTGCATCCACCCTCTCGAGAGATGATTCATTGAAGATACAAGTGAAGAAGTAGTGTAGTTCCACCTTTAGTAGTAGTTGTAGTCTAGTGTGGGAGTTAGAGTTGAGTCGAGCTGCGCTCGGGGTCTCCGGAGTCGTCTATTGGAGAGTCTGGTATAGCTCCTGTATCTTTCTCTTTCTGTAAGACTTATCTACTTTAATATATTATTCTTGCTTTACTTCACTGAGTCCTTACTTAGTGCATTACTTTAGTAGTATTGTTGTGAGTTATCATATTACTTGGTCGATTTGCATTAAATTGTGATCCTGTAACCAGCTCACGTGTGTAGTTCATCGCCTGTCATAGGGTGCTCTAGTTGCCTTGATCACTGCTAGAGTAGTAAGGCTTAGTGTAAGCGTGGCGCTTAGACTAGATCTTGCCTTTGAATGCCGCTTGTTGCACGGATTGTTTGAGGGTGCTAGCAGGTAGTGACAGCCCTGTCTAGTCTTAGTATCCCTCCACGTGTTTTAGGCAAGTTCTTAAAAGGTAGGCTCCCATAAGAGAATAGCCGGTTTAGGTAGAGGTTATATCCCCTACTGTCTCGCCTATCCCCTACACACCAGAAGTAAGGTAGCAGTCTTAGTGTATCTCGTCCATTTGATAGGATAGATCACAAGAGTAGAGTTTGAATCACAGGAACCTTTCTCACTCGTTATCCTCCCACCTAGCTACACTACACTAGTTATCTTTTAGCATTTCATTTGTTATCTTTCAATCATCACCTTCCTATCATACTTCGATTACCCCATCTGCACTAGTTGTGCTAACTTGAGATAGATTTAAGGATCTCCTTCTATTAACATTTCTAGCATAGCTTTCCCTTGGGATAAAATAAATAACGATATCTTGGAATACTCCCGGGTGAAGTGCTACAGCGGTATATTCTGTGCGCTTGCGGAATTATCCAATAGACATAAGAAATACCCTCAGGGCACTTCTGGCGCCGTTATCAGAGATAGCCTAACACCCTATCTCTGGTAGTTGCGCTAAGAAGTGTCAACAAGCATTTCTGGCGCCGTTGCCGGGGAAAGCGTAGCCTAGAAATTTTAATAAGATCGAATCCGGAACCTATCATTAATTTAGTATCAATTAGTTGTAGTAGGGCTTACCCTTGCCTTTGTTTCTCTTTATCGTGAAGTAAGGCATATATGAGTGGATTTTAGTTTCAAGCCACAGCAATAGAAAATCCAGAGACATCCACCAGGAGTTCTCAACACCATTCAGTTTCCGATCGGAGGTCCGATTTGGTATTGGAACCACTCAAGGAAGGAGGCTCAGCACTGTTTCCTAAGGAAGCTATGGCCCAAAAGACCATCTTTGAGCATTCTGCACCGTTGGCCAACAATGTCGCCACCGGTCCGCAGCTTAGCTTGGGGGATGTCACTTTTGAGCTCAAGCCATCTTTTATGAACATGGTGCAAGCCAACCCATTCAGCGGAAAGCCCCACGAGGATGCAAATGCACATCTCCAGAATTTCCTGGAGTTGTGTGGCACGATTGCCATAAAAGGAGTCAACATGGACGCCATCTGTCTTCGTCTTTTTCCGTTCTCCTTGATCGAAAAGGCAAAACAATGGTTCTATGCTTATCCTAAAGACATTGGCAATTGGACAAGTTGTGTCAATGCATTCCTCAAGAAGTTCTTCCCGATGGGCAAAACCACCACTCTTCGAGGAAAGATCTCAGGCTTGACATAGCAAGTGGACGAGACAATTCCCGAAGCATGGGAATGTCCCCAGGAATACATTCAGGAACGTCCTCACCATGGAATCCAAGAATGGCTCCTGATTCAAGGTTTCTACCATAGGCTAACCCTAATAGCCCGTAGCCACCTTGATGCCGCTACTAGAGAAGCATTCACTTCACTCAATGTCACACAAGCCAGAAATCTGATAAAAAAGATGGTGACAAACCAAGGGTGGAATGAAGATCGACTCCAATCCAAGAAGAAGAACACACATACCATTCATGAAGTAGATGCAATATCTGAGAAGATGGATCTCCTCTTGAGAAGGTTGGAGGAACGTGCTAACTTCAAGAAAGACCAAGTGGCAATTCAACACTATGCTTCCAAGCATCAATGGAATCAGGTATGTAGTGTATCTTATTCCAAATTAAATCCTGAGAAGATAGACGCCATCAACAACAATTCAAAATATCCTCAACAAGGAAGATGGGCGTTGAACTCCAAGTTTCAAGGTAAGGTAAATCAATTATCATTAAAAGATCTTGTCATGAATCAAGCGAAAATTAATGAAATCATGAATAAAAAGTTGGTAGAAAATGACAAGACCCTTAAAACATTAAATGCTAAAATGGATGCTCTCGCTTCTTCTGTTAAAGAACAAATGAGTTTTAATAAAATGCTAGAATCTCAATTAGCTCATCTTGTTGCTACTACTTCATCTCCTAAAAATACTTGCAACACTTCAAATATCAATGCGGTGATCACAAGGGGAGGTAAGTCCACTCGCGATCCACCACATCCTAACATGACAAGGAAGGCTGCAAGAAAAGACAAGGAAGATGATGATGATGAAGAAGAAGTGCCAGCACCTGATGACAACACCAAGTTCTAGGGAAAGACAGCCCCACACGAATATTATGACACCAATGTGCTGCTACCTTTCCCAAGAACAAGTAAGCAAACCACCGATGAACAATTCAGGAAATTCGTCGAGGTAATTCGTCATCTTTATGTGAATATTCCATTACTTGACGCAATGCAGGTACCAACCTATGCCAAGTACTTAAGAGATATCCTCAACAACAAGCGCCCACTGCCCACGACGGAAATTGTCAAATTAACGGAGGAATGCAGCGCGGCTATATTGAACCAACTCCCAATCAAGAAGAAGGACCCTGGGTGTCCCACCATTGACTGCTCCATTGGGACACAATACTTTGAGCATGCACTATGCGACTTGGGAGCAAGCATCAGCGTCATGCTAAAGGTAGTGTTCGACAAACTCAATCATACTACTTTGTCCCCTACATCAATACGTTTGCAGCTGGCGGATCAATTAGTCCGTTATCCGGCGGGGATAGCGGAAAACATCCCCGTCAAGATACACGGATTCTTTGTCCCCGTGGACTTCGTGGTCCTGGACATGGAAGTAGATGAGAAGACTCCATTCATCTTGGGGAGACCATTCCTCAGCACCGCCAATGCACACATTGATGTTGGAGCTGGAGAAATTCAATTCACAATCAATGGGACTCTGGAGACATTCAAATTCCGACCGAAGGTTGAGCAATGCTCATTGATCATGTTGAGGGAAATACATACCTTTGCTACCGTAAAAGACTTGAATAACCCCAAATCACAACCAAGAGCGAAGAGCAAGCAAATATGGAAGAGAAAGGTAATACAACCGGCGATGCCTCCGAAGAAAATTCCTACACCAGCCCAAGAGGGAGATCCTACTGCAAGGACCTGAGGGAATAACTCTTCCATTAAGGTAAGTACACTAATATTTAATTAAAGTTTACTTCCTTTATTTGCTTAATTTATTTTAGCATTTATCTCCAACCCCTGTTCTGTCGATTAATAATTAAGCTCAATGTTGAAATAACCAATTATTTGACCTACAAAGTAAGTTGACACCAGGTGGGGCCCATGGTGGGGTCGGCCGAACCCCATCATGGTGCCAGCCACCTGCCATCTTTTCTCCAAATCAATCCATGCCATGCTCTGATATGTCCCATGCATGACAAAGTATTACACGATTATTTAATGAGCTAGCAAGGCAACCTTGAATTTTCCTTAATCACTCTTCTGTACCTAAATATTCCTTATCTTTTTGCTTGAAAGTTATGACTTCTTTTCTAAGATCAATCACTCGGGAGATAGGAAAGAAGGTCAAACAGAACTTGGATTGAAGAACTTCTCACTCTCCGTTTACATTATCTACGGTTCGAGTATACCACAGTTTGGCTACTCCCGTCAAAGAGAACAGAAATAGCTTCCACTTAAGGGTTTCATGTGACATACCAGAAATGTGCAGGCATGAACACAATTGCTCGAACTCCCGAAGATGAGTATATTGGTTTTCATCTTTCTCCCCAGAAAAAGATTGTTCCTGAACTTTAGTTATGAAAGAGGGACTAATTTCATACCCACTAGCAAGGATGGGTTTTGATGATGGAGGCGGCTCCAATCTAATGCTCTTTGGAGCAGCGAATCAGAAGATAGATAATTCTTCCATAAAGGATGGATGAGGATAAATGGTTTGACAGGTAACGGGTAGAAGATTTTTTTTTTGAATAGAGTAAAAGATACTTGGATGACTAGGTTCTAAACTAGAATAGCTACCGTTCCCCGGCAACGGCGCCAGAAAACTAGTTGACAATTCCTAACGCAATCACCAAGGCTAAAGATATCCCCGGCAACGGCGCCAGAAAACTTGTTGACACTGGATATAGCACCCAGGGAAATCCGCAAGCGTACGGATGTCAAGGTAGTTTTCACCAAGGAGTATTCCTAGGTATCAATTTCCATAGGGAACATGAAGTAGACTAGTCAAGAACTAAGTATATCCAAAGAAAGGTGATAAACAGGGTAGAGAGGATCAGTGTGGTTAATTTATCTAAGGCAAAACTAAGAAAGACTTTAATTGCCACTACGGGGCGAATGCACGGTCCCAAGAGATTGGGATTACTCACAAACAGAAAAGCCCTACGCTATTAAAAACTAGACCGAACGTGGTGGAATCCAGAGGATCTTAGGGCTGTCACCACCTAAGACCTACCACTACTATCCGTGGGCCTAGCCGCATTCACAAGTAAGATATAGCCTAAGCACCTCGCTTAATCTATAATCTTACTACTCTAATCGAACGTTACTAACTAGACCACCTTAACCAGACGATGAACAATAGTAAAGTAATAAAGTAATACTTAAGTAATGCGAAAGAATAAAGTTACCACACCGAAGAAGACTTTACTCCAAGAAGAGCTTCATCCTCCGAGCTACAGGTGGAGAGGTCGCCGACAGGCCCAACTCCTCCTCCAGCTTCTCCTCACTATCTCCCTCTCTTCTACTCCTCACTAGGAGAGCTCTAAGGCTATGACTCTCATATGGAGAGTGTGTATCTAGTGGTTGTTCTTTACAAGTGAGGTGGAGGGTCCTATTTATAGTGAGAGGTGGAGTAGGGGCTACTCTAGGGGTACTTGTAGGTGCTCCGGAGGTCGGTGGCCCGAAGTGGTAGGGCGGGCGCCCGGTCGATTTCACCGACTTGCGATCCAACGGCCGTGGTTCCTCCCCAAAGGCGGTTGCAAGGTCAGTTGATGCCTGTTTTGCGTTTGTAGAGTCGGTTTGTGACCCTTAGAGGATGACATGTGGGTCCATGGATCCTTGACACCTCCATCTTGCACCATTGGTTGAAAACCGACTTTGATTGATGGCTAGGATGGCTTCTAGGGACCTTCACATGGATTGTGGATGTGGCAGGCGATAGAGACAGGGCGAGCGCCTTGTTTACAGGGCCACCAGACCATAGATCTTGCACCGACCCTGGATCAACGGAGGACAAACTTGATTCGGCATCTCCCACGGATTGCTGACCTGGAACATGGCAGAGACAGGGCGGTCGCCCTATGGACAGGGCGGGCGCCCTACAACTTGGGCCAAATTAGCTCATCTTTGGTGAGTGCGTAGGCCTCTTAGTTACCTTTCTAACGCCTGGTCATTTGCCTGATTCTGAGTCCGGATGCATCGTGGGTGCTCATTTTACCCGAGACTGCTCCTGCAGCCCGTTCTCCGATCATCAGAAAGTGTAACTTGACTGTCCAGCCTCAGATTTGGGTGAACCAAAACTCCATTTCAAACTCCTTGACTTGGTGTTGTCACAAGAAGCATCGATTAAGCCTTTTCTCCTTATATATCACCGTTTTGTACTTACTTTGCACCTACACTTATATAGCCATCACAACTTGTGGAAATGGTTAGAAATAAAAACCTATGACTATGGTTTGTATCATTTTTATGACCAAACTAGGCACTGTTGACGGTATAAAATAGGGTTTTAAGGACCATCAACAGCCATTTCAATGTGTCATAGATTTCTCAAATTTTAGGTGCAATTAGGGAGTGGACAGGGTTCGGCCGACCCACTGGGTGGCATCAAATCACTCTGTCTTTTTCTCATTTCGACACACTAGAAGCCCCTCCAATTATTTGCATGAAGTCAGGAAGCAAGGGGGTCGGCTGAACCAGGCCGAGTGCCCCTTCACCCTCACTTTCTTCTCTATTTAACTGCCATGCTCGTAAGCCCAATTCTCCAACAAAGCCACCAGCAGAACACTTCAACATTCTAAAACTCTCCCTCACCACCCAACAAGACTCTTTCTTTTCCAAAAAGAAAAACCAAAAATATTCTTCTCTCATCTTTGTTCTTCAAGTGTTCATCATCCGATGGAATCAACGAAGGTAATCATCCGGTAAGAGGCTCATCAAACTAAGCTAACCCCCATCATCCGAAGTTTGGATTGTGTCTTTGTTTGGTGCAAGTATGAAGAACCCATTCAAGGCCATAGCAAAGAAAATGCGCTCAGCATTGAGCGGGAGTTCGTCGCGACGATCATCCTCCCATGACACTGAGATACGACTCTCAGGGTCACAGGATGAATATTTGTCTGAGGCAACTGAGCCAAGCGACAACACGGAAAATGTTGAACAACCTCCTCATGATCATGAAGAATTCAAAGAAGAGGAAGAACCTGTTAGAACACAAGACCAAGAAACAGGCATTTGGTCACTCCGCAAGAACTTCTCGTCCTCAACTCCATCCGCAACCGCAACTTTGAACACACCAAGGTAATTGATTTAGGACTCTTCCAACGCACAGGTATGTATGAGTAGTTCTTTGATGTTTTTGGTGCAATAGGATGGGGTGAATTCTGTGATTTTTCTATGTACCAAGGTAGCAAGAGTCTCACTTTAGAATTTATGTGCATAGTAAAAGCAAATAGAGACAACATCTATTTTTGCCTGTTTAATCAAGCTTATGATCTTACTTGGGACCAGTTTAGTGCTTGCCTAGGCTTCATGAACTGCACCTCTAATTTAGAATCTGCTACTCGTAGGTTCAATAAAGTTGAATTTTGGCATGACATAACTAGGAAAATAGAATGGGAAAACCACGTACTAGTCATATTTGCAACCCGACACTGCGCTTTTTGCATAGATGGCTAGGAATCACTTTGTTTCCCCGGGATGATGTGAGACCTGTTAGAGAAATTGATTTAAGAATAATGTATGCCATGGTATATAAAATCCGAGTATCACCTGTAAAAGCCATGGTAGAGCATTGGATTTTTGCACCATCAAGATGTGGATCATTTGATTTCACATCCATCATCACAAAAATGTTTAGCTACCTTGAACTGCTAAATGGATTTAATGATTACATACCTACACATAGAACCATCTGGGTGCGGAATGTTTCATAAAAGCTCATATTATTGCCGGTGGTCCCCACGGAACAATAGAATTTAAATTCCATAATAGCGATGTAAGGCTCACTTTGCCATGCCCCGAATTAAAACTATATGGGGGGGCCACCCTTTAGTGCCTAACATTACAGGAATAGGTGGCCGATGGAGTTTTTCAGGTCCTGCTACCCATGCAAGAATGTGTGTTGCACAGTGTAATGAATCATCCGAAGAAGACGACAGCACCTATGCAGGCAGCTCAAATGCCATGCAAGCCTCCAGCTCTGGAGGAGGGCGCCGGTCAGGGGCACAAAGTGCCAGATTTTCTTACTCATCTATGCAGGATGGAGGGACGCGAAGCCATCGACATGACATGGAGTTGCTAACACATCAGTTTGGTGTGCTGCGAGCTGGCCATGAAGCCATTCACAACATCACTGCACAAACCCAACAGCAGCTCCAAAATTTTCAGGAGCAGACTGACAGACAGTGGGCTGCCCTCTATGCACATCACAACATACCTCCACCTCCATATATCCCACAGCACCCACAGCAGTTCCCGCGACCATATCCACCATAATATCTTTCTCACTATCCACCACCATATCCGCCACGTCCACCTCAGTGAGATAATTGCAAAAGTGCAAGTTTGGGGGAGATTCTCTCCCCCACCAAGGTAAGTACTCTATCTCAGTATTTTATATTGTTCTTCATTTAAGGCATTTAAATAAAATAAACTAAAAACACCAAAAATATTTTCTATTCATGCATGTTAATCTTTTTCATTGGAAATGATGAATAGTTGCTCTGTTAATATTTTCTTAATGCCTAGTTTATAACTTAGTATTTCCTTGAGTATGGATTACTTGGCTCATTAAAAATCATCATGAATCTGAATACTTTATGGATGCTAAGTGTTAGAACTAAGTCTAACTTGTTGTGAGATATGATATAGCGAAACAAGAACTACTATAATATTGTTCTAAGCATGAATGATTACTGGAGATTTATTTCTTAACAATCAAAACCTTATTGTTTCTCAATGGTGATAAATTCCTACCACAGCCATATATGTTACATATGTCTAAAACCTTTCACATAAGCTATTTGCTTTGTATTGAGTTTTGTCAAGTCTTGTTGACCCTTATTGAGAGACTTATCATGCTCCCAAGATCAAGATCATGTACACACCACATACATGTGCTGCTTCTACATTGGAAGTACGAAACAACATGCCTTTCATTTCCACCAAATAAATGCTCCATGTGTTAAAATTTTAAAATATCTCCCTTAGTTAATTTGGTAGAAGAGACAAAAAGGTTATGCAAAATGAAAAGAAGAGATGGACACAAGAGAGTCCAAAGAAAAGAAAAAGAAATGAGCAAGTTTAGGCTCATAAATAAAAGAAAGGAAAAATGATAGCCATGTCTCTAAAATTTAGAGAGAGATATAATTTCAAATAGAGGAGCATTATAGTTCATATTTTCCACACACTTGCACATCTTGATCTAAGGGCATGAAACTTCTCTCTTTGGATCCTAGCTTTGACTCTACAACATATACAAAGTAAGTATGCTATACCCTTCATTCCTACCTTAAGCTCCACATAAGCTATTTTTAGTAGGATGATAAAGAGAAGGCAACATTTACTTTGTACCTTGGTAAGGAATCATACACCATTTGAGCGAAATGAGAGAACCATATGAGGAACATTAAGCTGTCTTTTACAAAACATTGCTAAAACCGCCAGTATGAAACTTGCAAAGAATGAGAAAAGTAGTGCTCAAGTTAAACTGTTATGTCTCTCAACCACCTAAGGCAATGTAAAAGTTATTAGCCCCATAAAGGACTAAGGTAAAATGAGTGAATTTTTTATAGCCAATTTTTCCCTTCAAAAGAGAAGTATTTTATTGTGCACATGGTATTATTGAAATATGAACATTGTAGCAACTCCTGATCCACTGAGGCTAAGTTTAATTATTTGTTCGGGACGAGCAAAGGTTAAGCTTGGGGGATCTTGTTGACGGTGGATATACCATAAAAATTCACACTCAAACACCGTCAACAGGCCTCGGACTCAAGGAAGATCAACATAACATGAACATATTTTTATCAATAACTAGTTCCACTTGTACTCTTAAGCTTGTGAATGCATGGAAGATGAAACAGAGCTGAAATGAACACTTGAAGCCCAATATCATGGTTCGGCCGAACCACTGTTGGCGCAAAAAGTGGTTCCCTAAGCCCAACACACCAGCGAAGCCGGAAATGACCCTTGAAAGTAGTAGAGCTCTCGCAGATCCAGCTAGCTTCGGACCCGGTCTGAGAGTGTCAGTAACACCCAAGCGTGCCAGTCAATTTGACCTGCAATTGACAAGGAAACGGATGTAATCAGTAACCCAAGGCGGAACTAACTGGTGAGTCTAGATAGTTCCAACTGTACGGCTCAAAGAGCCAGTATAATCGGAAATCGACTAGAAAGCCGATTCCGTCATATTATGAACCGATAGTATAATAATGAAGTAAAACGGCTATCAGAATACTCATATGAAGACAATAACGTGCTAGCCGATCTAATTCAATTAATGTGTATAAAAGAAAATAGATCTTGTGTACAGATCTGATCTGTACATCAAACAAGCAGAGATCGGCTAAAACTGGTCTAGAAGGCCGACGGCTTTAGCAAACCCTCTTCGCTAAGTTCACCAAGTCTGCGTTCACCTGGTCTAACGGCCAGCGGGCTTCGACAAACCCAGCAAACAAAGCTAGATCGTTTGATATCCAAATAGGTCTATATACACGATCTACTCGTGAAAGCATAACTGAATCGGCTCTTTAGCCGATGCAGGGTCCATGAAGCACGAACGAACGCTAGCGTAGCCATAAACAGACTTCAAATTAAAGCAAGTCTAATCTAGTGAAAAACTTATTTGGGTTAAACCTGTTCCACCGGATGACGCTCAGTTTAACTTAAACAAGGACACAAAAATAAGACTTATGATAACCTCAGAACCACTTATGTCTCAACTAGAACCAAACGCACAACATGTAACGAACAAGATTGATAGGGAATTAGCCGATGTAAGCATGGAACCGATCATCATGGTAAAATAAGCATAAAAAAAGCATAAGCGACGATCAAATTCAAGTGAATCTAAGGCCAAATCTATCAATCTTGATCGGGCAGAGAGATGTTATATTGATAAATAAACAATGAACAACAAATAACATCATGATAACTTAATGAATCTAACTAAATTGCCATATTTAGCTAGAGCCGATAACTAATCCATGCATGCAAATTATCTCAATCTATAGCCTGTCTACCGGATGACATTAACTAATAGATTAACCAAGCAAACAAACACGAATCGATAACTAATCCGCGCGTGAGAACCGTCCTAATCTGCATCTCGTCCACCGGATGACGGTTAACACAGATTGATCGAGTAAACCAGCGTGAATCACCCTTGACTCACTATGCTTCCCGCGTCCACCGGATGACGCCAAAAGAAACAGAGCTTAGCAAGGACCCTGGTCCGCCATGCTTCCACGTCCACCGGATGACGCTAAAAAGACATAGTTTAACAGGGGGTTGACGATACTTACAAGCAAGTCTGCGTCCACCGGATGACACCCAGCCTGGATGAAGTAACTCGCGGGACTCGACTGACTCTAGGGTTTGTTGGCCGGAGCCGAAAGTTGTGTTGTATTGATGTTGTTGTTGTTTTACAATGGCTGAGGGCTTATATTTATACCCTGAGCGTAGATAGAGTCCTAGTAGAATTACAACTCATAAATAGATAAGAAAACCAACAAACTATCATATATCTAAGGTAACTTGGAGTCACACCTTCCCTTTCATAACGGACTCCGATCGTGATCGCATCTTGGCGGCGCGGACTCTGGATGACGTCACCAATACCGACGCTGCACGCCTTCTGTCACCTTCGCCCGATAACCGATTCACCGTGCAATCGGCTATTTTCCTTCCTTCCGCTGGACGGAATCTGCTTCCGAGATCGGCTATCTTCCTCTGGTATCGGCTATCTTCCTCTGGCATCGGCTATCGGCTCCCAGCCCAAAATTTGGTGTTAACACATGCCCCCCAATTTTGGAATAAACTGGTTTATTCCGAAATTAGCGCATGAGCCTTCAAATAGCCAAACCGCAGCTTCCCTCTCGGCACTTCAAACTTTCGCACCAAAACGAAACCGTAAACCGTCGCAACTTCCGCCACGGGCTTCGTGCCGAATTAGTAGAACTGATTCGGTCCTTATTATCTTTGTAATATGATGGGTGTACTGCTTGGCATGTTCTTTTCTATTTGCAACTCTGTCTTCGCACTGTTCACCCTGAATTTGAAAATTTAGCCTGATCTGCCTTAGATTTTACACCTTAATACTGGCTCTGTCTTGTTTCGCACTGACTTTGTTTAGCCTGATATATTTCTGCATGCGAATCGGCTTTCGAACTGCTTTGTACCTTAGAATCAATTACTCAGCATGACCCGTTCTGCATACGAATCGGCTTTCGGGCGTGCCTCTTAGCATTGGTTTTGTAGCATCGGCTTTGTTCTGCTTTCCTTTAGAATTAACCCCTCAGCCTGATTCACTACGAATCGGCTTGTGGGCACTCACAACAGGATCGGCTAAATAGCCTGACCCAAAAAGCCGATCGGTGTGCGACCATTGATGGCGGTGCTTCGTCTCACTGATCTAGCAACCGTTCCGGATTCAAGAAACGCGGATTAACCGCAACCTAAAATCCGCCGCGTCGTCTCGCCTTCCGAGGAGGAACCGTCTCGATGCCCTCATCTTTATAAATACACACTCGGCCAGGACAAGCAACCACAATATCGATCGTCGCCATGATGATCATAGTGAATCATTCCCACCCAGGGTTTTCCACCTTGGTCTCCATCATCGTCGCCATTGTCATCGGGGTCGTCGGAGTCATCCGAGTCACCTCCATCATCTCTGTCATCAGGGTCGCCAGCACAATCCTGGTCACCCTGCGGCTCCACCTTCTCGGGTTCATCTTCCTGAGGGTCCTCCATAGGTACGTCTTCAAAGCTGTCTTCCAAGGGCTCTTCACTGGGCTCTTCTGCGGGCACCTCCTGCTGGGGCTCCTCCACTGGTACGTCTTCCACGGGTACCTCCGGTCGGGAAACACGTCCGCCAGAGATGAAGCGCTGCAGGTACCTCTTAGGTGGCATGACACGCTTGCGGGCAGTGCGCTTAAGGTTGGCCATCTACAAGAATTAAGATTAAGTCAAAATTTTGCAATGGACAAGGGTAGGATATCAGCAAAAACTTGTAACAAATTAACATAACAAGTAAAAGAGGTAAACAAAGCTAAGGGCTATCCAGTGCTAACTAGGCTTGCGTCCTACAGTCAACACGGCTCTGATACCAATTTGTCACACCTAATTTTAAGGATAAAATGGGATGCATAATCTTATGTGCGCCCAGAGATCAGTCACACACATAAGCCAATAAATTGTATAAATTGTATCATAACCAATGTTTAATACATAGCGAATAATATCAAAGCCATTACACAGCGGAAAAATAAAGATAACTCTCGCGGTAGCTCCATAGCACAGGGACGTCGACTGGTGAAGCACAAGTCTAGTAGTCCTCTGGGTAGTCCTCATCACTATCACCATCTGTTACCTATCCGGGATTTTTAACCAAGTAATGAAAAATAAACAAGCGTAAGTACATGTCGTACTCAACAAGACTAGCATGGGTTCATGAGGCTCAAAAGGGTTGACATGGTTTAACAGCAGGTTGCTTTTAATTAATCATCTTTTATGCAGTTGGGTAGCAACAAGTTAATAAGCCCATTCTCATGATCATAGTAAACACAATTAATGAGTAGCAATAAATAGACTAGCAACAAGTAAACATCACCCCGAAAGATAACTATTCCGTGAGTTTTCCGGGCCACTCGTGACCGTGAGCGCGGCTAGTATACCAGTTTTACACTCTGCAGAGGTTGTGCACTTTCACTATGAGCCGTGATTCCCATTTGCTCGGGTTAATTACTCCCATAACACTACCAAGGTGAGAGAGCAGGGTTTCACTATGAAGTCTTTCAAAATACTTCGTCTAACAAGTTAGGGCCGCTAGGGACCCGGCAAGCAGATGTAGAGCCCCCCTTCTTCGTGGCACAAGGTCACGCAGGTTATACACACTCGGACAGGAGCCGCACTATACCCGAGTCGTCAGGCCCCATCACGCCTTTCGGTAACCTCTAACAAGCTAGAAAAAGGACCTATACTTGACTAAAACCAGAGCCATGTAGCCCTCATAGTTGCACTGTAAGTCCCAGCTTTTGCTGACAGATCATTACCAAGGGGGAAGGATATGGAGCATCACAAAACTATGCTCGAATCCCCTAGTTCCATGTTGCTAAAAAGGCATCTTTTAATCCTTATTGCATATTCAATTAATCAGTTTACATGATCATGATATCAATAACGCACTAGCATCAACTACCATATGCATAGTCCCATAGGTTGCAAGGAACAGGATAACAAAAGTAGGAAGTAACTATGGTTAACAAGGAAGACACATGCAAATGCAATTATTTATTTGGTGAATAGGACAACAAGGATGATCCATACTAATACTTGCCTTGATCAGCAAACTCCTGGTGATCCGGGTTGTCGCAGTACTGATCTTGATCACCCACGTAAGGCTCACCGTCTATACTCGATCCATCATAACAACACACACGCATACAGGGGCAATCATGCATACAAATAAGAGTTTTCATTAGAACAGTACACCAACAGAGAGAAAATAAATTAAAAAGGTTATAAAACAAATCTACACGTTGCTACGATCACATCGATATAAAGTTTACGCAAATCGGATTTAAAACGAGGAAGATATGAATTTTACAAGATTTATAATAGAATAATAATAGATTAAATATAATCTCGAATTTTAAAAGTTAATAACATATGAAACAGTGGTACTAACTGGTAGATCATCAAATTACGAATCTAACGCAATTTGAATCGTTCAAATCGGAATTAAAACGGAGAAACTACGAACAAAACAGTTTTCATTTCAAATCTGAAAACACATTTTCATATATACCGAAAATAAATACGCCTTCAAATACAGAAAACGTAATCTACTGAATACGCTAAGGGCTGCGGGTTAAGCATTAAAAACTGCAGGGGGTTATTCGCAAAAACGCCGGCCGAATCGGTATGGGGCTGCTCTCGGCCGTCCGATTCAAAATCGGCAGATCAGATTAAAAGAGAGGAGGGGTGGCGGTGCTCCCGGCCGGAACAGAGCCGACCGCGGTGGCGCCATGGCCGGCGCATCGCCGGAGAAGGCGAACTCGGCCTTCGGTGCATGAAATAGGTCGGGAAGGGTACCCATAGATCGGGAAGAGCATCGCAAGCTCACCTAGGGTGATGGGAAGGTCGGAAATCGACTCGGGGGTGGCTCTCCACGTGCTCCGGCGGGCGGTGATCTCCTACAACGTCGGCGAGGGTGCATTAGTGCACAATTCAAGCGGAAAAGGGTTGGCTACCTCGGGAGATCACGCAAATGCTCAGTAAGGGGCTTACGGCGAGGATTAAAACCCGAGGACGACGAATTGGTTGCGGCGGCGGAAAGCTTCGAGCGGCGGCTCTGTTTCGGCGAGGGCGCAGTGATGGCGGCGGCTGGGGTTGTGTGGCGGCGGCAGGGGCCCGCCTCGACTTATATAGTCCCGAGGTGAGGAGGATAGGGGAGTTGAGTTCGCCTCGGATATAGGAGATCGAATCGAGGGCGGCGAGCGTCGAACTCGCTCTGTTCGTTCTCGCGTCGGACTCCCGGCGAGCAGCAGAAGGGGATGAAGGTGAGGCGCTGACGCGTGGGTCCCACGAGACAGCGAGATCGGGCGCTGGGGTCGAGCCATCAGCTGCAGAGAGAAGCCCCCCGTGCGTGTGCGCTCGGCCGCGGCGTTGCTCTCTGCTTTGGGCGCCCAGGGGAGAAGAAAGGAAGGAGGAGAAGAGGGACTGCCCTGTGGGGCCCGCCTGTCATCCAAAGATGGGAAGAGGGGGCGCTCAGCTTGCTGTGCCGACTGGCTGGCTAGCTAGCTGGGCCTCGGCCCAAGTTAGCAAGGGAGGGGGCAGGCCGAATGGAAGAGGAGGACTGGGCCCTCGGGCCAAAATCAGAGAGGGAAGGTTTTCCTATTTCCCTTTTCTATTTTCTAATTTCATTTTCCAAAAGGATTTTCAAATTGGGTTTTGAATATTTGAACTCAATCATAAACCAAACAATACAAAAATACATGCTCCAGCATGAATGCAACAAACATGTATATGGCCTAACATTAATTTTATATCTCAATAAATATTAATTTCCCTATATTGGAATGATCAACTAATTGCATAATTAAATAAATTCCCACTATTTAAAAGAATGCAATTTTTCGGGTGTTACAATTCTACCCCCCTTAAAAATAATCTCGTCCTCGAGATTCGGTTGGTGCTTACTCAAACAACTCCGGGTACTTTTCTCTGAGATCTTCCTCTCTTTCCCAAGTAGCTTCTTCCTCAGAGTACCGATGCCACTGCACCTTGCACATCTTTATAACTCGACTTCTTGTAACTCTTTCTGCAGTTTCCAAGATTTTCACTGGATGTTCCTCATATGTGAGACCCTCCTTGAAAACTATTTCCTCAACAGGAACCTGCTCTTCCGGTACTCTCAAACACTTCCTCAATTGAGATATGTGGAACACATCATGCACACCGGACAAACTTTCCGGAAGTTCTAGCTGATATGCCACTTCTCCACGTATCTCTAGGATCTTGAAAGGACCAATATACCTTGGTGCCAATTTTCCTTTGCTGTTGAACCTTTTCACACTTCTCATCGGGGACACTTTAAGATATACATAGTCTCCTACATTAAAAGCTAGTTCTCTTCTCCGTGTATCCGCATAGCTCTTCTGTCTAGATTGTGCTATTCTCAAGTTCTCTCTTATTGTCTGGACTTGCTCCTCTACGTCTCTCAACACATCCGGTCCAAACACTTGACTTTCTCCGGTTTGATTCCAAAACAAGGGTGTCCTGCACTTGCGTCCATACAATGCTTCGAAGGGTGCCATCTTGAGACTTTTCTGGTAACTATTATTATAAGAGAACTCCGCATACGGCAGACTCTTATCCCAACTCGTTCCATACTGTAAAGCACAAGCTCTCAACATATCTTCCAAAATCTGATTAATCCGTTCAGTTTGACCGTCAGTTTGAGGGTGATATGCAGAACTGAAATTCAACCGTGTTCCCAATGATCTATGCACTTGTTGTCAAAACTGTGAGGTGTACTGCGTACCCCTATCGGACACTATCTTCTTTGGAACTCCATGTAGACACACAATCCTTTCCATATACAACTCTGCAAGTCTTGCTCCGGTATAGGTGGTCTTGATGGGGAGGAAATGAGCAACTTTAGTCAGTCGATCCACAATTACCCAGATTGAATCATAACCTCTCTGAGTACGTGGCAATCCAACTATGAAGTCCATACCGACTTCTTCCCACTTCCACTCAGGTATCTTTAGTGGTTGTAGCAATCCTGCAGGCCTCTGGTGTTCAGCTTTAACTCTCTGACAGGTATCACAGATAGCCACATATTCTGCTACATCACGCTTCAGTCCAACCCACCAATATTTTTCCTTCAGATCCAAATACATCTTGGTACTTCCTGGGTGTATAGAATATGCTGACTCATGAGCTTCACGCAGTATAGCGTCTCGGATGGATTTCACTTCAGGTACACAGAGTCTCTTCCCAAACCATATGGTTCCATTCTCATCTAGCCTGAATCCGGGTGATTTTCCAACCACAATGTTCTCTGCTATTTCTTTGAGCTTCTCATCTTCCAACTGAGCCTTTCGTATCTCTTGCTCTAGTGTGGGTTCAACCTCCATCTCAACAGCATTGATCACAATTCCCAAGTTGAGACGCTCCATCTCTGCACACAACTCTGCTAGAATAGTGGTTGTTCGAATCTCATTAGCATAACTTTTTCTACTAAGAGCATCGGCCACAACATTTGCTTTGCCTGGATGATAATGCACTTCCAGGTCATAATCCTTTATCAATTCCAACCAACGACGTTGCCTCAAATTCAACTCTGACTGGGTGAAGATATACTTCAAGCTCTTATGATCTGTATAGATGTCACACTTATGACCAATAAGATAATGTCTCCAAATCTTCAAAGCGTGCACCACAGCTGCTAGCTCCAAGTCATGAGTAGGGTAATTCAACTCATGCTTCCTCAGCTGTCTCGATGCATATGCTACGACTCTTCCTTCTTGCATGAGAACACAATCAAGACCTAGGCGGGAAGCATCACAATAGATAGAGAACTTCTTACTCAGATCCAGCAAAACCAACACTGGCGCTGTTGTCAATCTCTTCTTCAATTCTTCGAAACTAGCTTGACACTTCTCAGACCACACAAACTTGGCATTCTTCTCTAGCAAGGAAGTCATTGGCTTCGCAAGCTTGGAGAATCCTTCAATGAACCTTCAGTAGTAACCAGCTAAACCAAGAAAACTACAAATGCCAGTCACGTCAGTTGGCGGCTTCCAATTCAACACGTCTGCCACCTTGCTTGGGTCTACAGAAATTCCACCATTGGACACAATATGTCCTAGAAAAGCAACTTCTCTCAACCAGAACTCGCACTTACTTCGCTTGGCATACAGCTTGTGTTCTCTGAGCTTCTGCAAAACCAACCTTAGATGCTCAGCATGCTCTTCTTCATTCTTGGAGTAGATCAAGATATCATCAATGAACACCACAACAAACTTATCCAAGAATTCCATGAATACCTTGTTCATCAGATACATGAAGTAGGCAGGTGCATTAGTCAAACCAAAGGACATTACCGTATACTCATACAATCCATACCGAGTAGTGAATGCAGTCTTAGGTATGTCAGAGTCACGAATCTTCAACTGATGATAACCTGAACGGAGATCAATCTTGGAAAACACACAAGCACCTCTCAACTGATCAAATAAGTCATCAATTCTAGGTAGTGGGTATTTGTTCTTAATGGTGACCTCATTCAGTGACCGATAATCAACACACATCCTTTGACTACCATCTTTTTTATCAACAAAAATAACCGGGGCTCCCCAAGGTGAAGAACTAGGATGAATGAAACCTTTTTCTGACAGTTCTTTAATTTTGTTTCTTAAGTTCTTCTAATTCTTTAACTCCCATTCTATATGGACGTTTAGCTATAGGTGCAGTATCAGGTAACAACTCAATGATAAATTCAATGTCACGGTCAGGCAGCATACCTGGCAACTCATCTGGAAACACATCTTCAAACTCATCCACCACTGAGTTATCCGGCTGCATTTCTTCTCTGAGCTGATGTACTGTGGCTTGTTGTTGCACTTGCAGAGCAACCTCAACTCTGACCTCATCTCCCTTCTGGGTAGTGATAGTCACGACCTTCTCCTTGCACTTTATATTGATGTCGTTCTTCATCATCCAATCCATACCCAGGATAAGATCAATTCCGGCAGTATTTAACGCAGTAGGGGTTATCTCAAATTCTACCCCCTTTAGTGATATAGTAATCGGGAGACACTGAAGAGTAGCTTGCATAACACCACCCGGAGAAGAAACCATAATAGGATGTTTCATGACACTACGGGGAATACCATGCTTTCTAACAAATGTGTGCGAAATGAAAGTATGCGAAGCACCAGAGTCAAAAAGAACTGTAGCGGGGATGGAGTCGATATTGAACGTACCCATCATGACCTCTGGAGTCTCCTGTGCCGTATCAACCGACACATGGTTCACCTTCCCGGTGCGAGGTGGCACTCTCTGCTGGTTGTTCTGCTTCTGGGAGGCTTGGGGATTCTGCTTCTCAGGACAACTGTAGGACAAGTGTCCTTCCTTGCCACAACGGAAACACTTGTTGGGGGCACCATTCTTCACTGGGATGTTGTTGGGAGCAGTCAGTTGTGGCGCCTGGTTGCCACCTTGTTGCTGGTACTGGGAACGCTGCTGGTTCTGGGAACGTTGTTGATTCTGGAAATTGTTCTTGAATCCAGACTGTCCCTAGAAACGTTGTTGCTGCTGAGGCTGCTGCTGGTTGTTACGGAAGCGGCTGTTGCTTCCAGACGACTGCCCTTGAAACTTCCTCTTCTTCTTCTTCTCATCTATCTCACGGCGCTTGCTCTCGATGATCAAAGCTTTGTCCACCAACTGTTGGAAGTTAGCGAAAGTGTGGGAGAGCAACTGGTACTGGAGATGATCATTCAGTCCCTCCAAGAAGAGCTCTTGCTTCTTGGCATCATCTTCAACCTCTTTTGGAGCATACCACGACAATTGGATGAACTTGTCACGGTACTCGGCAACTAGCATACCTCCCTGCTTCAGAGAAAGAAACTCCTTCTTCTTCAGCTTCATCAACCCTGCAGGCACATGATGATTGCGGAACCCTCACGGAATTGCTGCCAAGAGATGGGGTCGGCACGTCCAAAACGGAAAGACTCCCACCAATCCAGAGCAGCTCCCTGCAACTGCCCAGATGCATAGAGAACCTTCTCGACGTCGTTGCATTGGGCGATCTCCAGCTGCCTTTCTATTGCCCGCAGCCAATCATCAGCTTGGAGAGGATCACTGGAATGATCGAAGGTGGGCTGGTGTCCCTTCAAGAATTGGCTTCTCTTGTCGTGGGGTGGTGGAGGTGGGTTCCCATTGCCATTGTTTCGCTGCAGCAGTTGAATGTTCTGGGCCATCTGCTGCATTAGCTGTGTTTGCATCATCATCAGCTGCTCCATATTAGGCTGTGGCGGAGGTGGTGGTGGATTAGCATTTTCTTCAGAGGTACCATCACCCCTTGGGTTCCTCCTGGTGTGGGCCATCTGCTGTTCAAATCATTGAAGTGAGGTTTAGAATTTTTTTCCATTAAAATAACACTTAAAAGACTAGAACAGGAAATTCTGGGCGTGATCCAACAACGGCAGAGTAGAAAAACAGTCATATCTGGAGTTCCCGAAGTCAAACAGAGACATGCTATACATGGTTGGAAAGCATGAGAAAAACTCTACAACTTTTATTCATACCATCTCTCCAGATTCTGTCATTAAGTTTATCAAAAACAGATTTGATTCAAAACTGTTTCAGAGTAACAGACAGCGCAGAAAGTTTGACTTGTGACATTTGTTTCTCCCAAACCGTAACAGATATTGAGATGATTCTTGCGGCCAAAGAAAACTACAGAAGTCTAGTTTTTCACAAAAAAAAATTCACGATTTTTGGTCATATATGATTAAATAGGAAAAATAACTAAGGCAGAGAGGTCTGAAAAACAGCACTGCTGGAAACTGAGATAATCAACCCAAACTATTATGCATTAATTCAAACCTATATAAAGAGATTTTGCGGACATGCCCACAATCTCAGCACTCATTACAAACTCCAAATCAAGCATTGTTCATAAGAAAAAGCAACCTAGCACAAAAGTTCACAAGACACGAACTAGACTCGACTTGACTCAACTTGCGCTACTAGCGTCTTTTGCTACTAACTGGGGGTAACTCCTCTAGGGATCGATGTCGGTGCGGGTGTGAGCATCTCCATGGTCACCTCAGTTCCTTGGCGGCGATTCAGCTGGGCACCTTGGTGATGGCGGAGGGGGTCCAACACCGAGTTGCCTGTTCAACTCATCCACCGCCCGGCTGAGCTTGTAGTTAGCTTCAGTCCTGGTGTTCAGCTCATCCAGTGTCTGGTCCAGAAAAGTGTTGGTCTGGGCCAAACACTCCAAGGCAGCGTGGAGTCGGGTGTTCACTTCTCCAAGTGGACCGGCGATGCTGCAGTTAGCTTGGCCACTCTGACGGCGGGGAAGGTAGCGGTGCATCTCCCACTTGATGATGTCCCAATTCTCATGGCGGTGCACCATAAGAGCTTGTCGTGCGGCATCCTTGATGGCGGCAGCTTTGGAGAGTCGAACGGAGACAGCATAGTGGATATTCTTCACCTGGCTTCCCTCCTTGATGTACACCCTCGTCTCATAGTAGTCGGCGTAGTCAGGGTGCTTCCAGTGCTCCGTCTTGTACAGCACCGAGGCGTTGGGGTAGAAGCGGCGCACCAAGTCGAGAAGCAGCAGGTGGTAGTAGTCATCACCATGATGATCATAGTGAATCATTCCCACCTAGGGTTTTCCACCTTGGTCTCCATCATTGTCGCCATTGTCAACGGGGTCGTCGGAGTCATCCGAGTCACCTCCATCATCTCTGTCATCAGGGTCGCCAGCACAATCCTGGTCACCCTGCGGCTCCACCTTCTCGGGTTCATCTTCCTGAGGGTCCTCCATAGGTACGTCTTCAAAGCTGTCTTCCAAGGGCTCTTCACTGGGCTCTTCTGCGGGCACCTCCTGCTGGGGCTCCTCCACTGGTACGTCTTCCACGGGTACCTCCGGTCGGGAAACACGTCCGCCAGAGATGAAGCGCTGCAGGTACCTCTTAGGTGGCATGACACGCTTGCGGGCAGTGCGCTTAAGGTTGGCCATCTACAAGAATTAAGATTAAGTCAAAATTTTGCAATGGACAAGGGTAGGATATCAGCAAAAACTTGTAACAAATTAACATAACAAGTAAAAGAGGTAAACAAAGCTAAGGGCTATCCAGTGCTAACTAGGCTTGCGTCCTACAGTCAACACGGCTCTGATACCAATTTGTCACACCTAATTTTAAGGATAAAATGGGATGCATAATCTTATGTGCGCCCAGAGATCAGTCACACACATAAGCCAATAAATTGTATAAATTGTATCATAACCAATGTTTAATACATAGCGAATAATATCAAAGTCATTACACAGCGGAAAAATAAAGATAACTCTCGCGGTAGCTCCATAGCACAGGGACGTCGACTGGTGAAGCACAAGTCTAGTAGTCCTCTGGGTAGTCCTCATCACTATCACCATCTGTTACCTATCCGGGATTTTTAACCAAGTAATGAAAAATAAACAAGCGTAAGTACATGTCGTACTCAACAAGACTAGCATGGGTTCATGAGGCTCAAAAGGGTTGACATGGTTTAACAGCAGGTTGCTTTTAATTAATCATCTTTTATGCAGTTGGGTAGCAACAAGTTAATAAGCCCATTCTCATGATCATAGTAAACACAATTAATGAGTAGCAATAAATAGACTAGCAACAAGTAAACATCACCCCGAAAGATAACTATTCCGTGAGTTTTCCGGGCCACTCGTGACCGTGAGCGCGGCTAGTATACCAGTTTTACACTCTGCAGAGGTTGTGCACTTTCACTATGAGCCGTGATTCCCATTTGCTCGGGTTAATTACTCCCATAACACTACCAAGGTGAGAGAGCAGGGTTTCACTATGAAGTCTTTCAAAATACTTCGTCTAACAAGTTAGGGCCGCTAGGGACCCGGCAAGCAGATGTAGAGCCCCCCTTCTTCGTGGCACAAGGTCACGCAGGTTATACACACTCGGACAGGAGCCGCACTATACCCGAGTCGTCAGGCCCCATCACGCCTTTCGGTAACCTCTAACAAGCTAGAAAAAGGACCTATACTTGACTAAAACCAGAGCCATGTAGCCCTCATAGTTGCACTGTAAGTCCCAGCTTTTGCTGACAGATCATTACCAAGGGGGAAGGATATGGAGCATCACAAAACTATGCTCGAATCCCCTAGTTCCATGTTGCTAAAAAGGCATCTTTTAATCCTTATTGCATATTCAATTAATCAGTTTACATGATCATGATATCAATAACGCACTAGCATCAACTACCATATGCATAGTCCCATAGGTTGCAAGGAACAGGATAACAAAAGTAGGAAGTAACTATGGTTAACAAGGAAGACACATGCAAATGCAATTATTTATTTGGTGAATAGGACAACAAGGATGATCCATACTAATACTTGCCTTGATCAGCAAACTCCTGGTGATCCGGGTTGTCGCAGTACTGATCTTGATCACCCACGTAAGGCTCACCGTCTATACTCGATCCATCATAACAACACACACGCATACAGGGGCAATCATGCATACAAACAAGAGTTTTCATTAGAACAGTACACCAACAGAGAGAAAATAAATTAAAAAGGTTATAAAACAAATCTACACGTTGCTACGATCACATCGATATAAAGTTTACGCAAATCGGATTTAAAACGAGGAAGATATGAATTTTACAAGATTTATAATAGAATAATAATAGATTAAATATAATCTCGAATTTTAAAAGTTAATAACATATGAAACAGTGGTACTAACTGGTAGATCATCAAATTACGAATCTAACGCAATTTGAATCGTTCAAATCGGAATTAAAACGGAGAAACTACGAACAAAACAGTTTTCATTTCAAATCTGAAAACACATTTTCATATATACCGAAAATAAATACGCCTTCAAATACAGAAAACGTAATCTACTGAATACGCTA
This sequence comes from Eremochloa ophiuroides, assembly GCA_038502445.1. Classification (NCBI taxonomy): domain Eukaryota; kingdom Viridiplantae; phylum Streptophyta; class Magnoliopsida; order Poales; family Poaceae; genus Eremochloa; species Eremochloa ophiuroides. The sequence goes on from JAHLJS010000003.1 coordinate 106,323,664, forward strand.
AGGGCTGCGGGTTAAGCATTAAAAACTACAGGGGGTTATTCGCAAAAACGCTGGCCGAATCGGTATGGGGCTGCTCTCGGCCGTCCGATTCAAAATCGGCGGATCAGATTAAAAGAGAGGAGGGGTGGCGGTGCTCCCGGCCGGAACAGAGCCGACCGCGGCGGCGCCATGGCCGGCGCATCGCCGGAGAAGGCGAACTTGGCCTTCGGTGCATGAAATAGGTCGGGAAGGGTACCCATAGATCGGGAAGAGCATCGCAAGCTCACCTAGGGTGATGGGAAGGTCGGAAATCGACTCGGGGGGCTCTCCATGTGCTCCGGCGGGCGGTGATCTCCTACAACGTCGGCGAGGGTGCATTAGTGCACAATTCAAGCGGAAAAAGGGTCGGCTACCTCGGGAGATCACGCAAATGCTCAGTAAGGGGCTTACGGCGAGGATTAAAACCCGAGGACGACGAATTGGTTGCGGCGGCGGAAAGCTTCGAGCGGCGGCTCTGTTTCGGCGAGGGCGCGGTGATGGCGGCGGCAGGGGTTGTGTGGCGGCGGCAGGGGCTCGCCTCGACTTATATAGTCCCGAGGTGAGGGGGATAGGGGAGTTGAGTTCGCCTCGGATATAGGAGATCGAATCGAGGGCGGCGAGCGTCGAACTCGCTCTGTTCGTTCTCGCGTCGGACTATCGGCGAGCAGCAGAAGGGGATGAAGGTGAGGCGCTGACGCGTGGGTCCCACGAGACAGCGAGACCGGGCGCTGGGGTCGAGCCATCAGCTGTAGAGAGAAGCCCCCCGTGCGCGTGCGCTCGGCCGCGGCGTTGCTCTCTGCTTTGGGCGCCCAGGGGAGAAGAAAGGAAGGAGGAGAAGAGGGACTGCCCTGTGGGGCCCGCCTCTCATCCAAAGATGGGAAGAGGGGGCGCTCAGCTTGCTGTGCTGGCTGGCTGGCTAGCTAGCTGGGCCTCGGCCCAAGTTAGCAAGGGAGGGGGCAGGCCAAAAGGAAGAGGAGGACTGGGCCCTTGGGCCAAAATCAGAGAGGGAAGGTTTTCCTATTTCCCTTTTCTATTTTTTAATTTCATTTTCCAAAAGGATTTTCAAATTGGGTTTTGAATATTTGAACTCAATCATAAACCAAACAATACAAAAATACATGCTCCAGCATGAATGCAACAAACATGTATATGGCCTAACATTAATTTTATATCTCAATAAATATTAATTTCCCTATATTGGAATGATTAACTAATTGCATAATTAAATAAATTCCCACTATTTAAAAGAATGCAATTTTTCGGGTGTTACAGGCCGCCGCCAATGCCGTTAATGCTCATGGCAACACGCAGGCGGAGCGGCTCCTGGATGTTCAACACCGCGTCTCCCAGGTGGCCATGGCCGGCGTTCGTCACGGCGCCACTGGGGCTCTCACAGCCGCGCGATTCCGCTCCGGCATTGCTCTGGAGGCCGTCGAGCCTGGGTTCCCGGAGGGCCAGAATACGGAGGAGGCCAGCGCCCAACTGGCGAACTTCTTCCCTCATGCCGACGAGGTCGTGGCTGTCACCGACGCCCAGGACATCATAGATAAAGCCACGCGTGATTAGAATGTAATAGGGCTCCTGTAAGCACAATCAGAAATAAAACTTCCTTCAAAAGCATCAATCTGATTTCCATATGTGTTCAGATACATATATATTTTCCTTTATTATTTTCTTCTTTTTACACTAAAGGCGACGCTTATCGCATCGGCTGTTACACCCCACCGAGGGTATTTCATTTTTTGTGCTAAGGGCGACTCGTTACTACGATGTCGGCCATTTTTGCCGTGAAGGCGACCCGCTTGCACGGCATCGGCTGTTAGAGCCAGATTCACATGAATCGGCTATTATCCCCCAACTGGGATGCTAGGGTAGTATTTCTTCAGATGCTTCCCGTTGATGGCTCTGGCGAGTCTCTGCCCTTCCAAGTCTTCAAGGATGTAAGCATTACCCGGAGCGCATTCCACCACACGATACGGGCCTTCCCAGTTTGGCGACCATTTACCGAATCGGCTATCTTTGGTACCAATAGGCAGAATGACTTTCCATACTAGCTCTGATTCGGTGAAGCTCTTGCTTGTTACCTTAGTGTTGTAATACTTGGCCACCCGTACCTTGTTCTTTTCAATGTATTCCAAAGCCCTAAGCCGATGATAGTGCAAATCTTCTAAACTGTCCATCATAATATCTTTGTATTCACCGGATGTAAGTTTGTTTTGCAACGTGACACGCCGTGTCTCAGACCGAATCTCCCATGGCAAGATGGCAGCGTGTCCATAGACTAGCTCATAAGGTGAAGCCTTGATCGATCCATGCTGTGCCATGCGATATGCCCATAGTGCCTCGCTCAAATGCAAATACCATTTTCTGGGGTTCTGCTCAATCTTTTTCTTGATGACCTTGATCAAAATTTTATTGGAGGCTTCTGCTTGTCCGTTGGCTTGGGCATAATACGGCAATGAATTATAAATCTTGATGCCCATGTCGTCGGCAAAGGTCATAAACTCCTCTGAAGTGAACATTGTCCCCTGATCGGTTGTGATCGTCTGAGATATGCCAAACCTGTAAATAATGTGCTCCTTTACAAATTCGATCACGTCAGCTGAAGTGGCGTTCCTCAAAGGAATGGCTTCTACCCACTTGGTGAAGTAAACAGTCGCCACCAAGATCCATTTGTAACCCTTGCTCGATGATGGGTAGATTTGGCCGATTAGATCAATACCCCATCCTCTAAACGGCCATGGTTTAATTATAGCATTCATAGCAGAGGCTGGAGACTTTTGTATATTTCCAAACTTTTGGCATTCTTGACACCCATTATAATATTTGAAATAATCTTCCAGCATCGTAGGCCAATAGTAACCAGTCCTCCTGATGATCCACTTCATCTTGTGAGCTGATTGATGTGCACCGCAGACTCCATCGTGTACTTCGCTCATCAGCTTCACTGATTCCTCTGTCCCCAGGCATTTGAGCAGCACTCCTTCAACAGTCTTGTAATACAACTGACCATCCAGCAACACATACTTGGTGGCTTTGTACCTTAGCTTTCTGTTGAGCCGTTGTGAAGGATTTGCCAGGTAACCTGCTATCTCGCCCCTCCAGTTATCAGCTGATTGCTCGCTGTTACAAATCTCCTGCATCGGCTGATAACCCGACGCGTTCTGCGCCAGCCAATTAACTTCCTGGTTCTGGGCCCCGGGGATGTGACAGAGAGATGCCGTCATGAACTTCTTGATGAGAGCCTGGCACTGATCATAGTAGCCTCTGAGTATCTCGTCTTTACATTCATACAAGCCGAGCAATTGGTTGATGACTAGTTGTGAATCGCCAAATACTTCAACTGCATCGGCTTTTGCTTCATGCAGAAGCTGAAAACCTTTCCACGCGGCTTCATATTCAGCCTGATTGTTTGTGACAATCGGCCCGATCTGGAAAGCATACTCAAAACGCACACCCCGCGGTGAGATGAGCACTACTCCAGCGCCACCACCTTGCTTGCACGAAGAGCCGTCGAAGAACATAGTCCATGGCGCTATATCCGTTGCATTAGCCGACCCTCCGTGATGTTGCGTGATGAAATCGGCTATCGCCTGGCCTTTGACTGCCTTAGCCGATTCGAACCTCAAGTCAAACTCTGAGAGCGCCAGGATCCATTTACCAATCCGACCATTTAAAATAGGCATCGAAAGCATGTGCTTGATGACATCCTCCTTGGACACCACCACACACTCCGAGGCAAGCAAGTAGTGCCTCAACTTGGTGCATGAGTAGAATAGGCACAAGCACAACTTCTCGGTCGATGTGTATCTTGTCTCAGGGTCAAGGAGCCGCCTGCTCAGGTAGAAAACTGCTCTCTCTTTCCCTTCAAACTCTTGAAAAGGGGCCGATCCAATGGTATGGCTTTCGGTCGTCACGTACAACTTAAAAGACTTCCCTGTCCGTGGCGGTACTAAGACAAGGGGAGTCTTCATGTATTCTCTGATTTCGTCAAAAGCCTTCTGTTGCACGTCACCCCATTTGAACTCTTGATCATTCTTGAGCTTCAACAATGGTGAGAACGGCAGCACCTTCTCTGATAAGTTGGCGATGAACCTTCTAATAAAGTTAATCTTACCAAGCAAAGACTGCAATTTCTTTTTATTGCTTGGAGGTACAAGTTCATCGATCGCCTTCTTACTCTTGCTGCCGATCTCTATCCCTTTGCGGTGGACCATGAATCCCAGAAATTCGCCAGCCGACACGCCGAACGCACATTTGTTAGGATTCATCTTCAAACCATGTCTCCTTGTGCACTCCAGAGTGGCCCTCAAATTGACCAGGTGATCTTTATTGCTCTTAGATTTCACCACCACGTCATCTATATAGATTTCAACGATTTTGCCGATCAACTTGTGAAATATATAATTCATAGCTCTCTGATAGGTTGCACCGGCATTCTTCAAACCAAACGTCATGACCACCCATTCAAACAAACTGAGCGCACCAGGGCACCTGAAAGCAGTTTTCGGGATGTCTTCATCAGCCATAAAAATTTGATTATAACCAGCATTGCCATCCATGAAGCTAATAACCTGGTGCCCAGCAGCCGAGTCTACCAACATATCGGCTATTGGCATAGGGTAGCCATCCATCGGTGTAGCTCTATTTAAATCCCCGAAGTCAATACAGACTCGCAATTTACCATTTTTCTTATACACGGGGACGATGTTCGATATCCACTCGGCATATCGGCAAGCTCGAATGAACTTGGCTTCTAACAGCCTCGTGATTTCGGCCTTAATGTCGGGTAGAGCGTCCTCTCTAAAACGACGTGAAGGCTGCTGGTGTGGCCAAAACCCTGGCTTGATAGGTAGCCTGTGCTCAACAATAGATTTGTCCAATCCAGGCATCTCATAATATTCCCAGGCGAAGCAATCTTTGTACTCCTTCAGCAGTTGAATCAGCTCCTGCCTGAACTCCGGGTCTAAATTGGCGGCAATAAACGTCGGCCTTGGCCTGTCGCCGGGTCCAACATCCACTTCTTCGAGCTTGCCGGCCGACGTGAATCATTGCCCCAACTTACCCTCTGTGCCGTCGATCGGATTCTCCATTTAATAAAAAGACTCAGAGCCGATTGCCCTGATCGGTTGTTGACTCTCATCGCTGACCTTGATGGAGCTTCCTTCCCAAGCCTTACCAGAGAAGCAATCATGATCCCCAGCTTCCCAGTATGTGGCATCCGCCGTCGCCACGCTGACCGAGTCGTCGGCCGGGACCACTTCGACTTCATCGCCATGCCACTGAATGAGGCACTGATGCATGGTGGATGGCACGCAGCAGTTGGCATGAATCCAGTCGCGTCCGAGCAGCAAGCTGTAGGCACCTTTACTGTCGATCACGAAAAAGGTAGTAAGCAGTGTCTTCTTCCCCACTGTCAGCTCGACGTTGATTGCCCCCCGAGTGTTGGAAGAATTGCCCCCGAAATCCTTGAGCATTAGATCAGTTTCTATTAGATCATCGGGACCCTTGCCTAGCTTACGAAATGTAGTGTAGGGCATGAGATTGACAGTGGCACCGCCGTCCACTAGTATCTTCGTCATGGGCATGCCGTCGACATAACCTTTGAGATAGAGGGCCTTCAGATGTCGATTCTTGGCCGGCTTATCAAAAGTAGCTTGCTGTGCGAGCACTAACTTGGCCACTCCTTCTTCTAATTCCAAATCGTCTGAGTCAGAATCGGTATCGTACTTCCTAGCTCTGAACTCTGCAGGCAGCACAAACACCATCTGTGCATCGGCTACAGCCTTTCCATTATTTTGTGAAGGCTTTTCGCGCCACACCTGTTTGGCGCGCCCCTCAGCCTGGAGCTCCCTATTCCTGAGCCACTGCACCCGGCGCCTTTGGCTTCTAGTTAGATCCCCCGGGCACCACTGGTTCTCTTGCCAAACCAGCTGTCGGCGTTCAACTACCGCCTCATCAAGCCGATCGCGCAGGTCCCTTTTTTCACGCCGATCCCGCGGGCTATGGAGACTCCCCAGTCTCTGGTGCAGGGACCGGTGGTTGACCTGGGACTGCCTGTACTCTCGGTACTGATCGCTGCATTCTGGACAGTTGCGCAGCGTCGGCAATCTCAAGCCTTCGTTCCAGCAGTGTCGGAAGAATGGGCAATGCCAGTGATCCTCCTCACCTTCCCGGTGGCGAGCCATTTCTTCGTGATAGTGCGCCTCTTCTTCCTCGCGGAGCCATCTGCGGTACTCCTCTTCTTCGCGCTGCAGCTGCCTCTGATGATCTTTCTCTTTCTGTCGTCGCCATTTATTCAGAAGGTGCTGGTGCGTGGGCCTCCTGCTCTTGGTGCCGCTGGACTGTCCCTGCTCCAGCTGCCTCTGATTCTGCTCCCTCCTTCCTTTGATCAGTGCTAGCTCCTCAGCTGTGATTTGTGCATCGGTATCAACTGAGGAGTTCTTCTTGGCCCGTTCGGAGGTTAACACCTTTACCTTGGTCAGAGGATTTGCAATCTGGACCATGTTCTGCCCCTTCGGTAATGGAAATTTGTCGATCTTCATCTTCCCCTTGGGAGGGGCCTCAAATTTCAATAGGCCACGCCTAATAGCATTCTGGATTGTTGCTTTGAAATTGCGGCAGTTGTTTGTGGAGTGTGAGGTGAGGCCATGGTACTGGCAGAACGGTTTTCCCTGCAAATCTTCAGGAGACGGCTTAACGTAATCAGCCGGGAAGGTAATGTGGCCCGCACTGACTAGCAGGTCGAAGAGCTTGTCCAGCTTGCGTGTGTCAAAGTCGTATTGATCTTCCGCGCTCCAACCCTTCGGCACGGCCATGGGCTTTGTACCCCATTTGAGCTCAACAGCAGCCACTTCTTCATTCTCCCCATCTTCTGAGTCGGAATAACAGACGTAGGCCGACTGCTTGTATTTCGATTCTTTCTTGAAGCTCTGGGCCTGCTGCTCTAATGCGGCCACCCTCTGCATCACCTCGCTGATGCTGTTGAAGTTGGTGCCCACCAGTTTTTCTTGGACGTGTGGGAGCAACCCACTGACCACTATCTTGGCGAGCTGCTTGTCGTTCAGGTTCAAGGAGTAACACATGTTCCTGGTCTCCCTGAACCGCTTGATGAAAGCCGATCCAAGTTCATTCGGCTTTTGGCGCATGTTGGTGAGATCTGTGATGTCTTTCTCCCCGGTGCCAGAGAAGAAGTAATTATGGAACTTGGTCTCCAGATCTTCCCAACCTTGAATCGAGGCAGGCTCCATAGATGCGAACCAGCTAAACACCGGCCCTGTCAGTGATAGCGGAACGAGCCGGACCCTGTGAGCTACCTCATATGAAGCTTCACCGAGCTGGGTCAAGTAACGGCTGATGTGTTCCATGGTGGTGATGTTGTCCTGCCCACTGAACTTGGAGAAGTCGGGCAAGCGATACCTGGGCGGTAATGTCACTCGGTCGTACCACTCAGGGTAAGGACGTCTATACTTGATTCCAGTCCTGGTCTTCGGCTGCAAACCGAACGTATCACGAAGCATAGCACTCATCTGCTCCAGCAGCTGATCGTTGGGCGTCTGGGCATACCCCGGATGCGGTGCTGCCTGAAGGTCTTGATATGTGATCCCCTTATGGTATCCAGGAGTTGGGTTGGCCGTGTCTGCCGCCGGCGTATTTCTAGCCGTCGGGTTCACTGCTGATGAGTTCATCGAGTTCACCGTCTGCCCAGTGGCCTGCATGAAAGCGGCGAGCTCCTCCGGAGTATGATCTTTGTATAATCTGGGGGAAGCTGCTATTTTTTGAGCCGAACCGGCCGCAGTGGCACCCTGCACTGGTGTTTTCGGCTGGCTCGGCTGTTGCGGTGAGGAATTGGAGGTCCCTGCCGCTGCTTTCGGATCTGCATCTTCTGCGGGTATGTTGAAGTAAACTGGGCCCAAAGACTCCCAATCCTGCCGCTTGAGAACGGTCTTCATGATGTTATAGAATGTTTGCAGGAAGGATTTATGGTGATGGCCGACTGTTGAATAGGCGGCCTCCCAGGTCGCTTCTTCCAGCATCTGCTTGAGGTCGGCCTTGCACTCCTCTTCAGATTTGTCAGAATGGCCATCCATGATCCACCTTGAGAATGCATTCTTCTTCACTATAGAGCCATCACGCTGCTTGCTGAATGAGAGCAGGCAGGCATCAGCAAATTCTTCAACGATCTTGTTCAGCACGACCGCGTCCTCCTCGCTAAGATCTTCGACCCTGACCCTGAGGACACCATCATCTCTGGAGGATCCGTCAGCCGCAGTCTTCCCCTTTGCCATGGTCTTCAGTGAATGTCCCACCGGGCGTGCCAAAAAGTGTGTTGGCGGAAAAAGTGGTTCCCTAAGCCTAACACACCAGCGAAGCCGGAAACGACCCTTGAAAGCAGTAGAGCTCTCGCAGATCCAGCTAGCTTCGGACCCGGCCTGAGAGTGTCAGTAACACCCAAGCGTGCCAGTCAATTTGACCTACAATTGACAAGGAAACGGATATAATCAGTAACCCAAGGCGGAACTAACTGGTGAGTCTAGATAGTTCCAACTGTACGGCTCAAAGAGCCAGTATAATCGGAAATCGACTAGAAAGCCGATTCCGTCATGTTATGAACCGATAGTATAATAATGAAGTAAAACGGCTATCAGAATACTCATATGAAGACAATAACGTGCTAGCCGATCTAATTCAATTAATGTGTATAAAAGAAAATAGATCATGTGTACAGATCTGATCTGTACATCAAACAAGCAGAGATCGGCTAAAACTGGTCTAGAAGGCCGACGGCTTTAGCAAACCCTCTTCGCTAAGTTCACCAAGTCTGCATTCACCTGGTCTAATGGTCAGCGGCCTTCGACAAACCCAGCAAATAAAACTAGATCGTTTGATATCCAAATAGGTCTATATACACGATCTACTCGTGAAAGCATAACTGAATCGGCTCTTTAGCCGATGCAGGGTCCATGAAGCACGAACGAACGCTAGCGTAGCCATAAACAGACTTCAAATTAAAGCAAGTCTAATCTAGTGAAAAACTTATTTGGGTTAAACCTGTTCCACCGGATGACGCTCAGTTTAACTTAAACAAGGACACAAAAATAAGACTTACGATAACCTCAGAACCACTTATGTCTCAACTAGAACCGAACGCACAACATGTAACGAACAAGATTGATAGGGAATTAGCCGATGTAAGCATGGAACCGATCATCATGGTAAAATAAGCATAAAAAAGCATAAGCGACGATCAAATTCAAGTGAATCTAAGGCCAAATCTATCAATCTTGATCGGGCAGAGAGATGTTATATTGATAAATAAACAATGAACAACAAATAACATCTTGATAACTTAATGAATCTAACTAAATTGCCATATTTAGCTAGAGCCGATAACAAATCTATGCTTGCAAATTATCTCAATCTATAGCCTTTCTACCGGATGACATTAACTAATAGATTAATCAAGCAAACAAACACGAATCGATAACTAATCCGCGCGTGAGAACCGTCCTAATCTGCATCTCGTCTACCGGATGACGGTTAACACAGATTGATCGAGTAAACCAGCGTGAATCACCCTTGACTCACTATGCTTCCCGCGTCCACCGGATGACGCCAAAAGAAACAGAGCTTAGCAAGGACCCTGGTCCGCCATGCTTCCACGTCCACCGGATGACGCTAAAAAGACATAGTTTAACAGGGGGTTGACGATACTTACAAGCAAGCCTGCGTCCACCGGATGACACCCAGCCTGGATGAAGTAACTCGCCGGACTCGACTGACTCTAGGGTTTGTTGGCCGGAGCCGAAAGTTGTGTTGTATTGATGTTGTTGTTGTTTTACAATGGCTGAGGGCTTATATTTATACCCTGAGCGTAGATAGAGTCCTAGTCGAATTACAACTCATCAATAGATAAGGAAACCAACAAACTATCCTGTACCTAAGGTAACTTGGAGTCACACCTTCTCTTTCATAACGGACTCCGATGGTGATCGCATCTTGGCGGCGCGGACTCTGGATGACGTCACCAATACCGACGCTGCACGCCTTCTGTCACCTTCGCCCGATAACCGATTCACCGTGCAATCGGCTATTTTCCTTCCTTCCGCTGGACGGAATCTGCTTCCGAGATCGGCTATCTTCCTCCGGTATTGGCTATCTTCCTCTGGCATCGGCTATCGGCTCCCAGCCCAAAATTTGGTGTTAACAACCACATATTTGGGAACCAAGTCACCACACTTCAACAAATGACACAAGGGACCACATGGAAGAGAATGGAGCTTGAGGTGGGTCCATGAGTGGTTCGGCCGAACCATGGATGGGGCCCACCTGGCCCTGCTGACATGGCACGATCCGTGTGACACTCCTCTCAACTTCTTTCATTCATCAAATCAACACGTGTTTACATTCAACGGTGGAGAAGCAAAGTACAAGGATTCAGTGTGACAAACATGCAATCAAGGTGGAACCAACATACGGGGATAATCAATGACAGACGGGGACCACAGTGGTAGGCCCAACTCCCCAAAGGTGGTTCGGCCGAACCACCAATGGTGAGACCCGGCCACCACCACACCCCATGTCAGGTGGGGACTCCTTCTAGAAGACCCTGGCTGGGCCCACCTGCCATAGGGGGGTCGGCCGAACCACCCCTGGTGCCCAGCCAGGTCGGTTAGCCTCCACCGCCTTCCAGCATGCCTCCCACATGCTCATTTCATCATTGCCGTTGATTTGTGGCAGTTTCAATGACGGTTTATCCAAGGGCCAAGGTGGAAAGGCACACGGATCACTGACGTGGCACCCCTCCATCTCCCCCTATAAATAGAGGCTGCATCCACCCTCTCAAGAGATGATTCATTGAAGATACAAGTGAAGAAGTAGTGTAGTTCCACCTTTCGTAGTAGTTGTAGTCTAGTGTGGGAGTTAGAGTTGAGTCGAGCAGCGCTCAGGGTTTCCGGAGTCTTCTACTGGCGAGTCTGGTATAGCACTTGTATTTTTCTTTTTCTGTAAGACTTATCTACTTTAATATATTATTCTTGCTTTACTTCACTGAGTCCTTATTTAGTGCATTACTTTAGTAGTATTGTTGTGAGTTATCATATTACTTGGTCGGTTTGCATTAAATTGTGATCCTGTAACCAGCTCACGTGTGTAGTTCTTCGCCTGTCATAGGGTGCTCTAGTTGCCTTGATCACTGCTAGAGTAGTAAGGCTTAGTGTAAGCATGGTGCTTAGACAAGATCTTGCCTATGAATGCCGCTTGTCGCACGGATTGTTTGAGGGTGCTAGCAGGTGGTGACAGCCCTGTCTAGTCTTAATATCCCTCCACGTGTTTTAGGCAATTTCTTAAAAGATAGGCTCCCATAAGAGAATAGCCGCTTCGGGTAGAGGTTATATCCCCTACTATCTCACATATCCCCTACACACCGGAAGTAAGGTAGCAGTCTTAGTGTATCTCGTCCATTTGATAGGATAGATCACAAGAGTAGAGTTTGAATCACAGGAACCTTTCTCACTCGTTGTCCTCCCTCCTAGCTACAATACGCTAGTTACCTTTTAGCATTTCATTTGTTATCTTTGAATCATCACCTTCCTATCATACTTCGATTACCCCCTCTGCACTAGTTGTGCTAAGTTGAGATAGATTTAAGGATCTCCTATTAACATTTCTAGCACAGCTTTCCCTTGGGATAAAATAAATAACGATACCTTGGAATACTCCCGGGTGAAGTGCTACAGCGGTATATTCTGTGTGCTTGCGGAATTATCCAATAGACATAAGAAATACCCTCAGGGCACTTCTGGCGCCGTTATCAAAGATAGCCTAACACCCTGTCTCTGGTGGTTACGCTAAGAAGTGTCAACAGACGGTAGAGGTTAGGCCACCTAGTCTAAAAGATCAAGTGGGCCAAAGCAAACTCAGAACGCTAAAGATTGAAGGAACTGACCCACCGCAGCGCCACAACGACGTCGCGAGAGATCACGGTGGCGCTCTCGCTGGAGCCGAGGAAGACGAAGGGCGTTCTGGTGTGCACAGAGGGGTAGGGACAGCACGGTTTAGTCCAGACGTGCGCAAGGAAGTGGCGAACCTACAGGAATCACGAATTTAACTTGAGGTGGAGTGAGGACGACGAATTCGCCGGTGAACCGGAGCGAACTTGACAGCGGCCGCGGAGAGAAACGGAGGGAAGAGAGGTGCTCGTCTCCTTTTAATGGTCCAGGAGCGGAGTGGATAAGAAGAGCGAGGTCCCGAGCCCCCCTTCATGACCTTGGCGTGGCGGCGACAGCGAGCAGGCCGGCCGGACGATGGCCGGCGCACGGCACGCGCACGCGTGCACGGCGCCAAGCACAGTAGGGGCCCTCCCTCTATTACTGTAGCTAGGGCTTTTTCAAGTCAACACCTAAATCCACTCATTACACCCTATTCCAAGTGGGATCAGAGAAAACACCAAAAATAAAAGATGTGCCAATTTTTGTGTAGAGCATTTTTGGTTTTTGGAGCAAATTCAAATTCTGCATAGTTTTGAATTTATTGAAAAGGGGGTAAAAGGTGTTTTTGAATTTCAAATACAATCCCATAAAATTCTCCCAAATCTTCTCAACAACTTGAATTTCTAAAAAAATAAAAGTTGTTCTACTCATTGAGCCCTACAACTTTAATTAAATATGTTTGGTCAGATTCCTTATAGTTTTTGAAATGATATTTCAAATTTGAATTTCAAACTAGTAATTAGGGTTTAATTCTAATTTCCATGTAGTAACTTTAAATTTTCCCAAAATAAAAGTTGTTCCATTTTAAAAGATCTACAACTTATATTAAGGGACCAACACCAAAATCCTTTTAGTTTTTGAACTAGGGTTTTGGGGTCCGATTTAGGGTTTTCAAATTGATTTTTCTTTTTAATTTTTATTTTAGGTTTCAATACACAACTAATCAAGCATCAATCAATCAAATCACTCTAGAATCTCCTAAGCACAATCATATCCAAAAATAAACTTATTTTAATTAATGCGGGGCAATTAGGTTTGATGCGGGATGATTTGCATTTAATATGATGACATGGCCGGTTTTAATCAACCGTAACACCAGAGGTGTTACAGTGGCTTGCTCCATGGCGGTCATGACGTCGCATCCGACCCTGCACAGTGCAACGAGAAGATGGGTTGACCTTTGAGTATTAGCTCCCGAGGTTCAGGACTCCCTGATGCCGTCGGGGGCGTGATGGGACGGAGCGGTGGGAGTGTCCTCCCTCAGGCGCGTCCCTTCTCACGTGCTGTACTTTCCAGGGGGTAGGCGAGCCTAGCCGTAAGCCTTGCCCATTCCCCCGGGTTGGCCGAACGGTTGTCGTTCCCCCTTTCCCGGCGCCATACGTACGGCGGGGGTATGGGCAGTCGCTGTCGTAGTTGGAGAATCTCTTCGTCAGCCCAGGGGTCGTAAGGTTGACTGTCTCTGTAGCGGCGTGGGAGGAGTGGGGCCATCTGACCGTTTGCCAGAGGAGATGTGGCAGTTGGTACGGCGGACGTGCGCGTGCGGGGCGCAGTCACGTTGAGGGATCCTCTCGATTAGACCGTGCTTGTAAAGTGGTCAGGGAGGTCCCTTGGCCTACAAGTTTGCTCTGCTTACGTCGGCAAGGCTCGGGCGAACCAGAGAAGTGCGCCCGAGGGAGATTGCATATAGCGGGGGGCTCGGGCGAATTGGAAGCAGGTTGCCCGAGCCCGCGTCATTTGGTGGCAGGCTCGGGCGAATTGGATGTTGTCGTCCGAGGGTCCCGCTATCCCGAGGCCTGTCGCGGAGTCGGGCGAATCGGAGAATTTCTCCCGAAGGGTCCGTGCGCCTAGGGGAGGTAATGCACTTTCGCGTGGCTCTGTCTTAAACCGCGTGGGCCGTTCCCACATGGGCCTTGGTTGGCGCCCTTTTAGACCGAGCTTTATTTGGGAAGTATGTTTTTGCGTTGAAGCTGGGTATCCCATACTTAGGTACCCGACAATTCTGATATTTCGGCAGCGTCCCTAGTTTTCGGCAATAATACAATGTGTGACTCATTGATTAGACCCATTTTGGAAGTGCGTTGATTGAAGAAATAATTGATCGCCGCCATAGATCTTCCTTAATTATAGGCTAGCACTTCTTATAGAATAATTCAATGAAGCCGTCTGGGCCGGTGCCTTTTCCTTCAGCATCTCCCTGATGACCGCCTCAATTCCTTGCTCCATAAAAGGTACATCTAACTCATGTAGATCGTGTCTTTGGTAGTCTAGACCCTCCCAATTAATGGCCTTCGTTCTTTGGTAGTCTTGCTGGATGCCGATTTCATAGGAAAGAAAAATCCACTGTGACCCTTTGCGATTACCGAGCGAACGAGCGATTGCTGTCTCTGCAACCCGACGAAGGACCGCGTTATGCATTAGCAGAGGAATCGAGGAAGAGGAAAAGGATAACGCTAAAGTAGTATAATAGATAAAAAATACCAAAGTGCTCAAATGAACTACAGCAACCAGAGTAGGAGCAAGGAAAAAGAAACGCTGATTTTGGTTGATGTTGATTTGTTGTGAGTGGAAAATACTGTTCTATGTCTGAAACAGAATCCAAAATAAGACAAACGAACAGGGCCTAGATCATCCATGACGCATAATGCTACAAATAAGTTGAAGCGTCATGGATGGTCTTAAAATAAGATCGTTTTATAAAAAAAAGCTATAAAATGAAAGGAATTGTGTTTACTGTTATGCTTATCCTAAGTCATTGAGTTTCTAGCAAAATTCTTATAAATTCCTATACTAGCCATGTTCCTTTGTTCTATGGATGGGAATGGGTCGGGTCGACCCATTGGGTAATTGACTCGACCCATAAAAGTAGGGTCAATGGGTCACAAGGGTCGGTCCCAAAGTCTAAAATAGGTTAGTAGGACCGGACCTTATTGACCCATTATATAATATGGGTCGACCCACTAGTCACAAAACAATATTTTTGTTTAATTTTTTAGTCTTCTCTATTTTTTGAATAAGCATGGTTATTCATATAACTTATAAATTTGTCTATTCTTGAAAGTACATCGACATATGTTATATTTAAAGTGTAAATATTTAAAACTTAAATTTGGTTTATTCATATAACTAAGTCTAATTCATATTTTTTAAGCACGTCAACAGTATCATAATACTTCTCAATCATATATTTCATATATATTTTTAAAAATAATGATCATACTCATTGCTCATAATAGGAAAAAAATATTTGGACCGACCCATACTACCCATTGGGCCAATAAGGCCATGACCTTTGGATAAAACGGGTCGACCCATGGTCCTTAAAATTGGCCTTGAGGCCATAGGGCTGGGTCTAAGGCTAGGGTTGGGTCGGCCCATTTCCATTGTGACTTTGTTCGAAACAACAATTTCTAAAATTCTTGCGCTTTTCCAATCCTGTGTTTTCAACTTCTATTGCTTTTATATTTCCTATGTTTTTCTCCATTCCTCTCTTTTGCATTCCTCTGTTCCGAACAGCCCCTTAAATATATGCATCATGAATTCATTCCTCTATAAACCATCGTACAACATGGTCCGTAGACCAAACCAAACGTCATCAACCGATCCTAGAGTGAACCCACGAGGGATGTGCTATTCTGGATGTCACCACTCATCCAACCAAACATGCCGTAATTCTTATCTACATAACCATTCGAATAAATAAAAATTATTCGCTCCGTTCTAAATTATAATTAGTTTGATTTTTTACTCTAAGTTTGATCACTCGTCTTATTAAAAAATAATTGAGCAATCCTTCTTGAAGAAAAATTTATTAGCCACAACAAAAGACGTAATATTTTGTGCAAACTTTTAAATAAGATAAGTGGTCAAACTTGGACTTAAAAAGTCAAAAGAATTATGATTTGAAAGTTTGAAACTGATGAGTCTTTTTTATATTTTTTTTATCCCTTCAATGACTTTTCTATATTTTGTGTATACTCTGGAATTAGAGTCATTTCTTCTCTTCATTTTTTGGCTAACGAGAAAACCGAATTAGAGGGTGGTAATATTTCGAGTTCTAGTTGAAGAAGCTGTTTGGCAGGCCATTGTTTCCACCAAAATCTCTACCTATTAATTAATATGGAAGAATATAGACTTTTTTTCACCAAATCTTCGTACTTATTGGGCAGACTATTTTTTTCACCAAAATCTCTGTACCTATTAATGTGGCAGAATATAGAGTGCTTTTTCCCACCAAATCTCTATACCTAATAATACATAAGAATGGAAAAAAGCTTTTGAGTTCCTCTAAGAGGTAGGTATTGTTTTTTTACTATAATGCGTGAGAAGCCCAAGCTAATAAAGAAAAAAAATAATGTTTTTACTGGAATTACTAGTTCATTGTATTTTAAAAAGAAACATAAAAAGCTCCTTACTCCATTATATAGGGAGGCCAGTCAGCCAAAGCACCAATTCTAATGAGTTTTATTCTCTTTGTTTTCAAGAGTCCCATATTGTAATTTATGTTGACGAATTAAGCAACTATATCCGATCATAATTTTAATTTTATTGTTCTATAAGTAGTAGTTGATGATTCGTGACATGGGATTGGATGATTGTTAGATAAAATGAAACTTTTGCTCCCTAATGTTAGTGTGGGACAGTTTACAAGCGTAGATATCTCCCATACCTCTTTGTATATCGTGGCTTTGCTATATCGTGCTCGGGTGAAACCCACCCCCTTTTCATACACCCAACTTTTTTGCATCATTGGACCTCCATTGTCTTCTTCCTCATATCGATGGAGGTGTTGGGACAGTGCTTGGGCAGAGATGCCACATCACCTGAATGTTGGACGGAGACACCGTGACACCGAAAATAGTGAGATGATGTTGGGGATAGTACGGAGACGAAGACAAGAAGGGTCGCAAAAAAATGGGAAGGATATTGCGGGTTGAGGACACGAACATCAGCCACAGGGCAGAGGAAGGAAGTTGAATAGCGAAGACGGCACATGGTTTATCGGCAGCCGGACGAAGGCTGATTATGACTAGCGAAGACAGGTGTGAATGATTCGTTGGTGATAGCCGGGGGCACTCGGATTAAGGGCCTGTTTAGATTCACATATTTTATAAAATGAGTTACTGCAGTAACGTGCTAATTTTTACAATAAGTATCTAATCATACCTTAAATAGGATCAAAAGATTCGTCTCACAACATTTGTGAAGCCGTCAAATTAGTTTTAATTTTCATCAACATTTAATGCTCCATACATGTGTCTAAAAATTAATATAATGAAACTTTTTGCATTTTGTGGTGAATCTAGGGCCTAAAAGGACAAGCAGGGCAACCAAGATGTAAGAAACGAGAATAGAGAGAATAGTCAAATGTTTCATTCACAGTGTGCAGGTACAAATACAAGGTGCCGAAGCACCGCAGCCGATCGTGTACAACTACCTCCTGAAGGATCAGATCAGCTGAAGACTAGGGAGCAGTAGCTACCCGTTGAACTTAACAACAGACTAAGCCAATCTTATCCTTATCTATCAGGCCGTTGGAGAGATGGTTGCTGACAGAAGACATGGAGAGGAAAGAGAAAAAAGGTAACATTTTCCAGGGTGGAGCTAAGGCCATGGCCGCCTTTAAACGGTGTTTAGAGTTTATTTGGCACAGCTTCACCAATAGCTTATGAATTGTGAGTTGTTATTTATCAAACACTTTTTTTTTTAAATAGCTTCACATCTGAACATGTTTTGCTATCCTCTCACGAGAGAACGGGGTGGGAGAGAGCTGAAAAAGGTGACTTATCCCAGCTTCACCTGTCATACGTGGGCCCAGTACACCCAAAAGACTGTGTGCCACGATGGGCGTGCAACGACTGGCGTGCCTGCTACCATGGCCGTTGGAGCAAGCGCAAGCACGGCCGCCTGAGGGCCTGCTGCAGCGTTTGATGTCCTGTGCGTGGGTTCACCAGGGACACTGGGCGTGCTCGAGCTCGCGGGCGGAGAGAAGCCGGGTCGCGGTTGCCGGAGCTCTTGAGTTCGCCGGATCTGGAGGCGTCTGGCCTGGGCGGGGTTGCGCACCGTGCGCAGTCACCAGGTGCTGGGTGAAGAAGACGCAAGAAAGCTGCTCGCCGGGGCCGGGTGCGGCTGCCGTAGCGCGGCCCGCCAACGCCTTGCTCATGGGGGCGCGACCGCCGGAGCGTGCTCCGCCGCCGGCTCGTAAGAACTCATGCCAAGAAGTGGTGCAGCGCAGAGACGAATCGCTTTAGGAAGTGGCCGTGGTTGTGGCCGGCGTTGATGCCACCCTCGTCCCCACGCTCTTGCTCCACCAGCAAGTTAAAGACGAGCAAAGCAGGCAAAGAAGAGAGTCATGTTGCATCGGGAGGATGAGAGAGCCAAACCGTGGAGGAAGACGAGAAAAAAAAATAGAAAAAAGGGTATTATGGTCATTTCCATCTTCTGTCTGTGTAAAGTTGTTTTGCCAAAGAATGACCCAAAAGAGCTCAGCTTCACCAAGTGTCTTTAAATCCTTTTTATTGTTACGAATAGAGATTCTGGTAGAAAAACACTCTTCAACAGACTCTTTAATTGGTTATCAAAATATATCTATCCTCTATTGCGGATTTTTTACTAACAAAAAATAGATAACGAGAATGACTCTTTAGAGTATGTGGAACATATAAAAAACTATTGAAGAGTGATAAGATATAAAAAATAATTTTTATATAAATGACTCTTTAAATGATAATTTAGAGATTAAAATTTTAGAGAGACTCTTGAAAATACTCTAAAGCTAAAAAAACAGCTGTGCCAAATGGGTCCTTAATCTCCGTCTAGTTTTCATAGCTTGCTGGAGGCTAAAAAACTCAGCTCATTTATTAGCTTCATGTTTGAACAGGTTAGGACTAATTTTTAGTTAGCTAAGGATTCGCTCTTACCTCTTGATATCAAACATGCCCTTAATCAGAATGGTACTACTTCCGGACAGACGCTCGAGTCCGGACGCCCGCGGCTTTATTCCGCAAAACTGCATCTCACGTTCGCCCAAACGGGGCCCACGCTCTTGGATGTTGCCTGCGCCGATTGCATGCACATACGTGCACCCAGCAGAATGCAGAGATTGGAACCCCTTCCTTCGCTCCTCGTGCACAGAGCCCGCTTACCCCCAACACGCATGGAACCCGCCCGCCCTCCCCCCCAACTTTGCTCGCCCCCGCGCGCACGAAACGGATCAAATAGAACATGTTCCCCATCCGCCCCAACCTCGCCCGCCCCTAATCAAATAAAACACAATACGTGGTGAAACATCAGAACAAGAGAGAGTGCAACAACGCAACAAAGCTACTGTAATATGAGATGCAACTAGAAAAATAATAATGCAACAAAGGAATATCACTTGTTGCAACAGTAAACCAAAGCTACTTGCAACAACAAAACCAAAAGCACAACGCGAGATGCAACATCAGGAGAAAAGACTAATGCAACAAAGAAAAATTGCTTGGTACAGCAGCAAAACTAAAGCTACTGCAACAACAAAAAACAGAATCAAAGTGCAAGATGAAACATCAGGAAAAAAGACTAGTGCAACCAAGAAAAAAAAATCTAGTTGCAACAGCAGAGTAACACTACAACAAACAACAGAATCAAAAAGGAAATGTGAGATGCAACATCAGGACAAAAGACTAATGCAACATAGAAATATTGCTTGTTGCGATAGCAAAGTCTACTGTAACATAGCTCGACGGAATCGTAGCCACCGCAACGTCCATCCAGATCCAGATCTAGGGGATGAGTAGTAGAAGTAGGAGGAGGAGGAGGAGGAGGAGGAAGAGAGGTCAACTCTAGATGGGGAGGAAGGAGAGAGGACAAGAGGGAGAGGTTCAAATCCAGAGAAAAACCCCACCTATCTCGCCAAAAGCAGCCACTGTTGAGGTCGCGAAGCGAGAGAGAGAGAGAGGAGGCAGGGAGGAAGAGAGGGCGCGCTCGCCGCAAGCCATCGTCCTCCTCTCCGGTGGCATGGAGGTCACGGAGTGAGGAGGAGAGGGATAGAGGGAGGGCACTGTCGCATCACGGAGGTCATCAAGGGAGACAGGGAGGGAGAGAGGGGCGGCAGCCTATGAACAGAGAGAGAGAAGGGCAACAAGCGAGCGGATAAAATGAGTCGCGGAGACGGTCGAGTGATTTTCTGACGCGCTTTGTCCGTTCAGACGTTCGTTTCCTATCATTATCGTAGCTTACTTTACTCCTAAAATTTATCATGCCAATGCTTTGGCAAGTCATGATTTTAGTTAGCATTTAATTTATTACCAAAACTTACTAAAATCTCACATTTGGCTTGTTAAATCTATGGCAAGTTTTTTATCTAACTTTTGGCTTGTTAAATTTATAGGATGATAAAATTTAGATGGTAACTAAACAGACCCTTTTTTTTTTCCTGCAAATTCTGAATGCTCGGGTTCAAGTGTCTAAGCAGACAAGTGTGTGCCACGGAGACACGGATGACAGCAGCCACGAGCTGCTGGTCGCTCGTGGCAGCTCCTCAGCAATCAGCACCAGAAACAGATAGCCTTTTCGTCTCTTTCAGTTTCAGAGGCCACCGGTGCCTGGACGCTGCGCCGCGGTCTCGCCGCCATGGCTTCCTCCCTGGCCGCCTTCCACTCCACCGGCAGCCACCTTGCACGCCCTCGACGCCAGCGGACCGCCTCCCCCCTCCTCCGCCTGCCGCTCCGCCGCCGCTCCCGTTGGGTCGCCGCCGAGGTACGATTCTGTACGTACATGCTCCGCTACAAAAGCGAGCCTTTGCCTTACTTCAGAGTCCAGACTGGTGTGACGCGTCCCGTTCTAGAACCTCGCAGTTCGCGACCGGCGGCGCTGGCGGCACGGCCACCGGCGGCGGGGGCAGGGCGAGGCGAGGCGTGGGCATCGACGTCGCCGCGGTCGGCGCGGCGCTGCGCGACGCCAGAACGGCCGACGACGTGGAGTCCGTGGTGAATGCCTTCTTGAACCACGACAACGGCGGCGGCGAGGCCCGGCTCCTGCCCCTCCAGGTGTACACGTGCGTCATCCGGGGGCTCGGCAAGGACAACCGCCCGGACGCCGCGTTCGCCGTCGTGGAGCATCTGAAGCGAAGAGGGGCCGCGCTGAACCAGTTCGTGTACAACTGCCTCCTCGGCGCCGTGAAGAGCTGCGGCGAGTGCGAGTTCGGCCGGATCCAGGCCGTCCTCGACGACATGGAGGCGCAGGGGGTGTCCCCGAACATCGTCACCTACAACACGCTGATGTCGATCTACGTGCAGCAGGGCAGGGTCGAGGACGTCCTCAGGGTGTACGCCGACGTCCAGGAGCGCGGCCTCGTGCCCACCGCCGCGACCTACTCCACGGTGATGTCCGCCTACAAGAAGGCCGGGGACGCGTTCGCGGCCATCGAGTTCTTCGCCACGCTCAGGGGCAGGTACAGGAACGGGGAGCTGCTGGTGGGGAGCCGTGGTGATGGTGACTGGGAGCAGGAGTTCGTCAAGTTCCAGAAGCTGACCGTCAGGGCGTGCTACCTGTCGATGCGGCGGTCGCTCGTCGAGGGGAAGAATCCGGTTGGCGAGGTGCTGAAGGTCCTCCTCGCCATGGATGAGGCAGGTGTTCGTCCGGAGGGGAGCGACTACGAGCGGCTCGTCTGGGCGTGCACGGGGGAGGAGCATTACGCCATTGGCAAGGAGCTGTATCACAGGATTCGTGAGGGGGGCGACATCAGCCTGTCCGTCTGCAACCACCTGATTTGGCTGATGGGCAAGGCGAAGAAATGGTGGGCGGCTCTCGAGATCTACGAGGATTTGCTGGACAAAGGACCCAAGCCCAACAATCTGTCTCATGAGCTGATCATGTCACACTTCAATATCCTGCTGGATGCTGCCAAGAGAAGAGGAATTTGGAGGTGGGGTGTCAGGCTGCTCAACAAGATGCAGGAGAAGGGATTGAAGCCTGGAAGCAAGGAGTGGAACGCGGTTCTCCTCGCATGTTCAAGGGCTTCCGAGGCATCGGCGGCGGTGGATATCTTCAAGAAGATGGTAGACGAAGGGTTGAAGCCAGATGTGGTTTCCTATGGCGCATTGCTGAGTGCACTTGAGAAAGGCAAGCTATATGATGAGGCATTGAGGGTCTGGGAACACATGTGCAAGGTTGGCATCAAACCGAACCTCTACGCATACACGATCTTGGTATCGATTTACATCGGCAAGGGCAACCATGCTATGGTGGATTCTGTCCTTAATGACATGATGTCGAAACAGATCAAGCCGACCGTTGTCACCTTCAATGCGATAATCAGCGCATGTGTGAGGAATAACATGGGTGGAAATGCCTTTGAGTGGTTTCACCGGATGAAGATGCGGGGCATTGAACCGAATGAAATCACATACCAGATGTTGATTGAAGCTCTTGTGCAAGATAGCAAACCAAGACTTGCCTATGAGATGTACATGAAGGCTTGCAGCCAAGGTCTTCAACTTCCTGCAAAGTCATATGACACTGTATTGGACGCATGTAAGGCCTATGGTTCAGTAATAGATCTAACTACTTTGGGTCCTCGCCCTTCAAAAGGGATGGAGCCCATCAGGATAGAGAATAGCTTTTCCAGTTTCTCTCAATTCAAGGATCAGCCTAGCAGCTCTCATCATTTTGCAGGCATTGGAATGTATGGACTTTTTGGATACAGAATGGCAAGATAAAACCATGCATGTAACATACTACCACGCCATGTTGTATAGTTGCCTTTACCCTCCAAACCCAACTGAACATCTGACTTATGTGTATTTGTAAGTTCACTAAGTTGTAAAGAAAATACTAGTACACTGGCATTTTTGTTTCATTCCTCTTATGTTAGTGTGGACCTTTTAAACAT
The DNA here is from genome assembly GCA_038502445.1 of Eremochloa ophiuroides. Lineage (NCBI taxonomy): Eukaryota > Viridiplantae > Streptophyta > Magnoliopsida > Poales > Poaceae > Eremochloa > Eremochloa ophiuroides. The sequence continues at coordinate 106,346,542 of JAHLJS010000003.1, forward strand.
AGTGATGCAACTTTTTGGTGCGCATATGCCCTTTTCTGTTTTGCTCCGACCTTTTGAACAGAAGGTTTCTTTCATTTGGATTTTTTTTTCATTCCTCCTATGTTAGTGACTTAGTGTGGACCTTTTGAAAATAGTGATGCAACCTTTTGTTGTGCATGTTTCTTCTTTGGACCAACCTTTTGGACAAAAGGTTTGTTTCATATGGATTGCATGCCAGAAATTGTTCCCATCATATGTTCAAGAGAACTAGAGAAGCCTAAATACAAAGGTGAACCTATCAATTGATTCACATGTTCTTAATCTTCATAATTTCAGGAGCTAATAAACGATTGAAAACGATTGTGAAACCAGTTGAAAATGAAAGGTTAAATTCCATAACGATCAGAAGTACGATATCGGTTGGAACAGGATTTGTCCATGTCCATTTTCAACCCTGAAAACGCTTGCCCATGAAATTGTGCTATGAATTTCAGTAACTTAAAAATAATATACTTGCCTGTATGCAATTCATTATTAACCTTAATGTAAAGAGCAGCCTTCTCCTATGATGGTAAATAAGAGGAGGATGCCGATGAGCTCAGCATTGCGCGCTTCTCTAACTTACTTCCCTTTTAAATCGTTTCCAACTTTATCTATGTATATGCACGATTTTTATCTAAAAAAAATATGCACGACTTTTTATATACTCTCAGGCCTTGTTAGATGCACCTGTATCAACCTCCATATATGTGGGCTCCCTTTAACACACATGGATTAAGGTGGATCCGAGTGTATCCAAACAAAACCGTAGTTAGGACGAGTAATGTTCTATATGTACAGTTGTAACATGAAGCAAAGAGATCACAAAACCAACGAACCAAGTCGATCTGTAGTTGCGCTTTGAGTAAGTTCAGACAACTTATGTAATGGAAGAGACTGTGCTCTGAATTCTGGGTCCTCCCTTCACGTCAAACGCTGCCAAGTTTTGTTCATGGTCTAGATCCAGTTCGCCAGTTCGTTTGTATGAAACGAAGTATTGATTTTGGCTTAGGCTGATTTGCTATGAGAAAAAAAACAATGTTATATGGCTGAAAAGAAATCAAAATCTTGACTAGAAAGTAATGGTGCATATAATCTGTACCTAATCCTTCTCTTTTGTGCCTGATACGGTACTGATGGGGCTTCCGCATTCGAGCATGATCATGGGCTGCAAGGTTTACGTGGCGTCATCGAGCTCCATTCTCAGCTCCGGCAGGGCCCGGTAAGCCCACCCGAAAGATCCTACGAGCCTCAGCCCAATCCTCCGGCCTCTGAGCCCATTTGTCCGTACGCGCGGCGCGGGCTTTCCTTCTTCTCTTGCTACCTGCCAGCCACTGCCACTGCCAGCATTCTCTCTCGTCCTCCACCCGCTCGCCCTTTCCCCTATCCACGAGCGAGCCACCGCAGCATCGCAGGGGGACGGGAGCGCCAGCGGCAGCGCCAGCAGGATGCCGACGCTGACCCTGAGCACCAACGTGCCGGTGGACGCGGTGGTCGCCGCTGACATCCTCAAGGACTGCTCCAAGGCCGTCGCCAGGATCATCGGCAAGCCCGAATCCGTACGTCCCGTCACGCACCCCACACCCGTTCGGCGCAATGCCTCGGTAGCCCACCCGCTCGCCATGGGCAGTTTGGTTGAGTGTTGTGTTCTGATGAAAAGTTTCCCCCCGCCCGTGCTGCACTGCATGCAGTATGTCATGGTGTCCATCAACGGGTCGGTGCCCATGTCGTTCGCGGCCAGCGAAGAGCCGGCGGCGTACGGCGAGCTCGTGTCCATCGGCGGCATCGGCCCCGGCGTCAACGGGAAGTTGAGCGCCGCCGTCGCTGAGGTCCTCGAGACCAAGCTCTCCGTCAGCAGGTCCAGATTCTACATCAAATTCGATGACGTGCAGGTAAACCTTACCATGTGCTTCACTTCAGCCTTCAGCTCAGCTCACCTGACCTGTATCCAGCGTCCAGTGCTCTCTGAGCTTTTAGTTTCCTGCCTAGTTGCCTTAAGTTGCTTACACTGCCTCAAGATCCAGCATCCAGTGCTCACCATTACATTTACATGTTAATTCTGTGTTCCTAACACTTAACTTTATTTGTGCTACAGGGACGCAACTTTGGCTTCAACGGATCCACATTCTAAGACAACACCAGTAGAATTGAAGACGATGGTTGATGCGTCCAATCGTCCAGCTCAATCCGTCAATACATACCACCAGTACATCAATAAAAGTTGATCATGTGTATCACCTGCACCTCCGTTGTCGGCCGTCGCCCTCGCCCATGGAAATTCCGCTTGAGTAGGAGTCACCACTATTTTATGAGCTTTATGTCGATGTTTCAACTGAAAGCTCTTGTACCTGATTTCAAATTCCATTGAATTTCGTTTTTCGGTACAATCAGCTATCGATGAGAGACGGAGAAACAGTAGCAATTCTACAGCCCTAAAAAATGTAACAAATGGAATCAGATGCAACAGGAAATTGAACTGACAAGCGCATTGCTATATTCTTCTTTTCTAAACTCTGTAAAACTCTCGGTATTTCCGTTCACAGAATGGAAATGGGGAATCTCCCCTTATCGAAAAAAGGGGAAATTGCACTGACCATAGAGTATCTCAGAAACCAATAGATGGAATCAAGGCCTTCAGATGTCCATACAACAGATTAGGGTCTAAAATTACAAGTCTTAAGTACCGAGTTCCACTTTTCACACTCATACAACAACGTAGTCCATGTACTACAAAAAACAAGAAATTGCCACACATCTTATTGAGCGCATATTTAGACAAGAGATCACCTGACGGTCCGATACATATAGTGATAACTTGACTCGAGCGGTAATCGCAGTAAGCTCATAAAAAAGGCAAACATGTGATGATCCTGGTACAACAGACCTCTGCCACATGTTCATTGCTGCCTGTCACATGGTCATTCTTGTGAGGACCTCGGGGTGGTAGTGGATCATCTCCTGCCACATCATTTCCCGGATCATATCTACGCCGAGATTTTCATCTATGTCAAGATCGATTGGCACCTGAGCAGGAGGGTTTGCACTCGGATCATAGAGCGGAGACATGTACGGGTGCTCCAGAGCCTCGGTGACACTAATTCTTTTGGAGGGATCAAAGACAAGCATCTTCTGCAATAGATCGATGGCAAGAGGGTGTGCTTGCGGGTACATGCTGGTGAGGGGAATGCCTGGGGTGTACGGAAGGGACTTGATATACTTGCGGGCTTTCGGGTTGTCAATGAACTCAAGGTCAGCCTCGCTCATGGTGCCGAGAACATTGACAATGAGCTTAAGCTGATTGAGGCACTCAGTTCCTGGAAAAATGGGCTTGCGGCCAAGTAGCTCTGCAAATATGCAGCCAACTGACCAGACATCTATAGACGTACCGTAATTGTCACAGCATAGCAGAAGCTCAGGGGCCCTGTACCAGCGGGTGACGACATATTCTGTCATAAACTGACCTTTCGTGTTGTTTGTGCGGGCAAGCCCAAAATCACATATCTTCAGGTCACAATTTGCATTAACCAGGAGGTTCCCTGGCTTTAGGTCTCTATGGAGTATTCCAGCTGAATGAAGGTACTTCAGGCCTCGGAGCAGCTACAATCAAGAAGAAAAGTGGCAGCTTAGATATTTGACTGGCAAAAAAAAAAAAAAAAAAAACCTTCAGCGAAAGGAATCTCAAGATCTGACAGCAACAAATAAAAGAATCTGGAAACTTGTTGGACACTAAGTTCTTGCTCCACCATTAGACGCCAAAGTTACAATTCACCTATAGTAGTTTTCCTTAAATAATTCACACCTAGAAGCTCAAGATATAGCACATGCAAACCTATTTGCCATATTGAGATGTTTCCAATAAAAAAGAATCCCTAAGAAAAAAATTATTTGGGGGCAGTAATAGAAGCTTCCGCTTGCCATGCTAAGGTGTCAAGCACATCCCAATCAAGACCAACTAAGCAATATTATTTCCTAGCCTCTAGTGATATGTGGTCCAAGTTTATCCTTGTCCCCAAATAATAACTTGTTTAGGTTGCTAAGAAATCATATGTTCTCTCAACCACTCCCCTAAGATCTGTGGTCCAAGTTTGAAGCCTGCCTACTTTCTCATATATGATCTCTCATGCAGTCATGTTAGGATCGTATAGTATCACTTTTTAACAGCTCAAATTCAGATATTAGTCTCATGTAGTTGTTTTCTCTGCTTAACAAAATGATACTCAGCTCTCCTTGGTATTCGAGCAAAAAAAAAGGCAGCAGCTTCAAATGCTGCCATGTCTAGCTTGGGCCAAACTTCTGAGATGGTTAATGCTCTGGAAATGTAAATAGATGTTGACTTCAGATTTTCAGAAAATGTAACTGTATGATGAGTTGTCAGTGCAGAATTATAAAATGTGGTACAATTTTACACATAAATAAGACACGCTACTACGAAATAACAGAACTCTGGAAGCTGTTATGAAACGGTATGAAATTAGAGCATGGTTAATGTATTAACAGGGTGCAAATGGGCCTGTGGTCCAATGGTAGGACTGTCCAGTGAGACACTACCCACCAGAGTTCAAATCTTGGTTATCGCACCTTTCCTAGATTTATTTCAGAATTTAACGGCGTTGTGCTTGTACTATGTAATTCGCAAAAAAATGTATTAACAGGGTAACAGGTTTATATGAAATTAGAGCATGGTTAATCTATTAACAGGGTAACAGGTTATCATATCTCAAAACTCAAAGTTCTAAAAGCTGCACATTCAAGTGGATATTGACCCACTTGTGCCTTTGTCTGAACCAGGAAAGCTAACTAGCCAAATGACTACTGATAGAGTTGAAAGAGCTTTTTAATCCTCCTTGGAAAGGTACCAAGAGATGCCACCAATTATAACTAGGGAGGTACCAGTTTTGGTATTTGATACCTTTCCAATGACCATTAAAACATCGTGCTAAAAAGACAACACAACTCATTGTCACCTTAATCAGAAAGAGAAGAGGTGAATGGAAAAGATTCCCATGCCCATATTAGGCTTTCCCAGAGATGCCAATCTAATGAGTTGAACTCAGCAAGAATAACCACATATCAGCCAAAGTGATAACTGATACAGGCATACCTAGAGGCCTAGTGCTAAAAGCTCCAACAGAAGGTAGGATCAGAAGAAGGGAATTTCTAGATTCTAGACAGCCTTAACCCTTGGTTAATTTTGCAAAAATGCTGGTTGAAACCCAGATCTCCGGGCCACAAGTGGAGCAGGCCTGCCCTTCTCATATCATCCAAAGTACACCAATGAAAAAGATGCTTGATACATTAAATGGTTGCAGATCCGAATCAGACTAATGAACTGTATCACCACATATGTACCTATGGTAAAGTAGCCAAACAGAATAATTAAATTAAACAGTGTCTAGCCAAACCACACCAGTGGCAGATTGTGTAGACCGTTTACGACTAGCATAGCTTATGACAAGATTGTGTACTGCTTTCCTGCTGTTTCTTTTAATTCAATAAAATTTCTGTAGGGGCTCCGGCCTCTCCATTTTTGTCACAAAAAAAAAGGCTGCAAATTCTCGACCCTATTTTCTGATCTGCACAAGAATATGCCGGCAATTCATGGCATCCAGCTAGAGCATAAGGCGCAAACAAACAAGGGCAAGTATCAGGTTACTTAGTGGCTACCTTTTATGGCAGATGTCCTATGTCAAGGTGCCAAAATATTGTTGTATTTCTGTTTATGCTGGAGTCATAAATAAAGAAACAAGGACAAAGGACATAACTATTTGAAAACAGGATCCTTGCGGAACTTACCTGAAAAAGGAAATACTGGCAGTGATCATTGGAAAGTGGTTGAGATGACTTAATTATTTGATGCAGATCAGTGTCCATGAGCTCATAAACCAAGTAAACATCCTTGAAGCTACTTCTATGTGCTGGCATCATAATATCCTTGAGAGCAATAACATTCTCGTGCCTTAGGTGCCGAAGGAGCTTCAGCTCCCTTAGTGTCCTCAGTGCATCCACACGGTTGTCAAAGACGTTATTTATCTTTTTTATTGCGACTTTTTCATTGGTCTCACGGTTAACAGATGAGCAAACGATTCCGTAAGCTCCTCTTCCGATGGGCTTGATCGGCACATACTTGGTGTCGATCTCAAATAGTGTCTGCCACATAGTATAGTAATGCTTTCCTTGACTTGCCATGCCATTGGGGGGATCCACCATCATCGCCATTTTCTGCTAAGGAGAACATGTCAAAAACTTAGTGGGAGATAAAATTATAATAAGAAAACAAAAGACAAAGTTTCAGTAACTTTCCTAGTAGTATACACAGTGCATACCCAGTCAGATCATACAAACCGATCGACCGAGTGAAGTTGTGCAAATTTCTTATTTTTGTTGGTAGTGTCACCCTTTGCTCATCGAAAAAAGAAAGGAGAGATATGATGTTTGCAACTTTTAAAAAAACTCGTTGGACTTTGACAAGCATACTTCCTAGTTCCTAGGCTAAGGCAAAGGTCCCACTTTGATAACATATTGTAACCCCCAATCTCTCTAGAACAACTTAATAGAAACGAAAACAGAGCCAAGAGTGTGTCTTGTGTCTAAATCAGTTTTTGTTCGGGCGGTGCATGTTAGCATGTGGGCGGGGGAGCATGCATTTGACCACGACAGACGCACCCCTAATCCAATTCCAACGTCGCTGGAACGCCAATTCCGATGACCCATGGCAGCCAGCCTTGATTGGACTCCGCCACAATCGGACGCGACTCACGGAGCTAAGATCGTCCGACGAGGAGGCAGAGCAGGGAGCACCGCCACCGATACTATAAACCAAATAAAGAAAGAAAAAACGGAGGGTGGAAGCTCCGATTCCACACCCATCGCTCCCTTCCGCCGCCGCTCGTCGCGCGCTGTGGCTCTGGCAGCGTGCAGAGTCGAGAGGAGCCGCGGATCGGCCGGGCTGAGAACCGAACGCGGGAACAGAGGAGGCGGGAAGGGGGGACACCGGCACAGCTGATAGGTACCTCGGGAGCCGGGGCAGGCACCTGGGCGCGCGCGGTCGTTCGTGCGTGCGTGCGTGCGGTCGTCCGCCGCCCGCCTACGCTTTCATCACCGGGCTGGCACGGCCGGGAAGGATCCGCCTCACTGCACGCGCAAGACAAGGACGGGGCGTGAGCGTGAGCGTGAGCTGCGAGGTCGGAATTCGAACCGCGGGGACTCGGGAGTGGAGCGCCACCCACCGTCACCGGCACCGGCACGCGCGGCGTGGCTTAGTCCACCGGACGCCGCCGCCGCCGCCGCCGCCGCAGATCTGGCGCCGCGCCAGGAGCGTCGTCCGGAGCGGAGAGGAGGAAGGAAGGTTGGGGCAGGCGAGGCGGGGTGGGGAGCTAGCGGGCGAGAGAGAGAGAGAGCCGGGAGCACTGGCGTCGTGGCTTTGCTATTTTTATTGCGGGTAGGAGACCCGGGGGTGCGGGTGGTGGAAGGGAGTGGGAGGAGACGGCGGCAGGCGAGGGCGAGGCGAGCGCACACGCGGGCACGCGGCACCGGGGGCGGCTATTTGCCAGCGAGCAAACGGAGACGAGGCAGTGGCATCATCCGGTGCGGGGGCGGGGGCGGGGGCGGTCGGCGGGCGTCGCTCTCGCTCTCGCCCGCCCCCACGCCTGCACGGAACGGCAAAGCACACAACGGCTGCTTCCTTTCCCTTTCCGACCGAAACGCACCGCTCCAGCTCCACTTCGCCCGCCCAACGGCAATCGGCAAAGCCAAAGCCGCGCGCGGCCTATCCAGTTTTGACCGCGCGCGCTTTGTGTTGGTTAGCTTTGCCCCCGCGACGACCGGAGAAAACGACCGTCTCACTCGGCGAGTCGTGCTTATAGCTAGCTAAAGCGCGTCCGCCGGCCCGCCGGCTGCCGCCTTCCTTCCCGGTGCTGTCATGACCCGACGAGACCTAAGACTCTCCACAGCCTAGTGGACGCTGTAATTTTTTTCCTCCTACCACATCTACCGATGTCAAGATATAATATTTTCTTATTCTTTTTAATAAAAGATAGAAACTATCCGGCTTCATCTACCAAACGATAGAATCAAACCACTTATTATAAAGTACTCAGGGGCAAACAGCTCAAAAAGTAGCCCACACACAACCAACAATTGACGAACAAACTTGAAAAGAAGAAAGTCTCGACTAAGTAGGACCGATAAGCCTAGAAGATAGCCATCCATTGGAACTAAAGAGGTGCAGCGCCGTAGTCTCTAAGAATTGGCCAGCAGAAATCAGCTGATCCCGAGAGTCTTCATGCCGTTGTAATTTTGCCCATTGACGGAGCCAGTAAGTTCCCCTAAAAAGTACCTGCAAAAAAGACTTCAGTCGATACCTGTCAAAAATCACTTCGTTTCGCGTTATCTAAACCGCCCAGCACAAGGCAGATGCTGCTGTTAACAATAATAAATTATGTTTGCTACCATCCCTCTTAGACCAATTATTGAAAAAGTCCGCAACGTCACTAGGGGGTGGTAAACCCAATAATAAATATACAGCGCACCAAAGGAATCTAGCATAAAAACATTCAAAGAAGAGATGATATATAGTTTCCGTCGAATGACAAAAACTACACCTCGTATCACCATTTCAGTTACGCCGTACTAGATTATCTTTAGTTAAAATCACCTTTTATTTTAAAGAACAAAAAAAACTTTTATCTTTGATGGTACTCTAATCCGCCAAATATCCTGTGGCACACTTACCCCATTGTTAGTTAACGCAGCAAACATAGATTTTACGGAGAATTTTCCTGATGAATGTAGGGACCAGGCGAAGGTGTCTTTTCCCTCAACTAAATTCACATTATGTAAAGAAGCAACAATTTTTTGCCATTTTCTCAGGTTATTACTCACTAAGTTACGTCGAAAAGAGACATTTAAGAATATTGTACTGAGCACTTTTGCCGCATAATCTTATTTTTTTCTCACAATATTGAACAGTGACGGAAATTTGGCACTGAGTGGTTGATTTCCTAACCACTTGTCTTCCCAGAAGCGGGTTTGTGATCCATCATTCACTTTGAAAGACCCAAAACCCAAAAAGGTATCTTTGACACCCATCAGACTTTTCGAGAAATGAGATTGATTCAGACTTTTAACACAGCTTCCAAGAGTTTTATCTTTGATGTATTTATTTCTTATTAGTTTCTGCCACAAACCATCCTCGTTGAGCAGCTTGAAGAGCCATTTACTGAGCAAACATTTATTCTAAATTTTTAGATTCTGTATGCCTAACCCTCCTTGTGTTTTCGGTTGGCACAGAATGTCCCACTTAGCCAGTTTATACTTGCGTTTGTACTGATCGTTTTGCCAAAAAAAACCTTGATCTGAAATAGTCAATACGTCGAAGCACCCCTTTTGGTAATTCAAAGAACGACATCATAAACAATGGTAGGTTGGAAAGGACCGAATTTATTAGGATTAATCGGCCACCTACCGTTAGCAATTTTCTGTTCCACCCCCTAAGTCTTTTCTCAATTCTGTTCAAAATTACATGTTAATCCTTATTATTTGACTTCCTAGTGTTCATGGATAGGCCAAGATATTTGAAAGGGTATTTTCCAATCTCGCAACCAAATAATTGTGAATAAGACACCTCATACTCTTTTGCTTTGCCAAAGCAGAGAATTTCACTTTTATGGAAATTTATTTTAAGACCAGATAATTGCTCAAAGGTGCTCAGAGTTAGCTTCATATTCGTCACATTGGCAACATCATGACTCATAAAAATTACGGTGTCATCCGCATATTGGAGAATGGAGAGACCATCATGGATCAGATGAGGTATTACCCCTTCTATTTACCCTGCTTCCTTAACTCTGGCAATGAGTATGGCCAGCATGTCTGCCACTATATTAAATAGTATTAGTGACATAGGGTCACCCTGTCGTAATCCTTTCTTTGTTTGGATGTAGGATCCTAGTTGGTCGTTGACCTTTAAATTCACGTTACCGCCTTGTATAAAGTGTTCCACCCACTTGCATCACTTATCTGAGAAACCTTTCATCCATAAAGTTTGTTGAAGGAAATCCCATTTTACCTTGTCATACACTTTCTCAAAATCAATTTTAAAAATTATCCCATCTTGTTTTTTTGAGTGAAGTTCATGTATCGTTGTTGACGCTCGTTAAGTACTAATTTTATACCGTCAACTCATGCTTGGAAATAGGCAATAATAGAAACATAGGGGTTATTACTGATAGATTCCACGAGTTTTGGTGAATTATCTATTTTCCCAGGGATTATGCAAAAAAACTTAAAAGAAGGATTAAAGAGCATAATTACCACGAAACTTGATCGCGATGGAAACAAACGTAATCGCCAAGGTAGAAGGATCTAGAACACGCCTAAAGCAAGCGAGGGCCCACCTAGCAGGTGGTGGGGCCGGCCGGCCCTAAGGGGGGGCCGGGCGGCGCCCGCCCTAGGGTTTCGCTGTCGCCTTCCGGAGTCTTCTTCCACCGCCTCCTAAGAGTCATCTGGGCCCTATGTTCAAGTCGGTTTGATCCAACGGCGCACGTTCACCCCACCAGGCTATAAATAAAGGGGCAGACCCCCTCCCAGAGCACCAATTCATTCCTCCTGCTTCATTTGTCAAGAGTAGACAGAAGTTAGGGTTTCCAGAGATTAGAAATAGAGCTCTAGTTCTTCAAGTTCATAGTTTAGACGTCTAGTAAGGTTCAAGTAGAGTTGGGCGCTACGTTCGGCATTCCAGATCTGTTCGTCTGTAGGTCGGTAATATTATCTTGTATCCCATTATGACTTTGCTCTATTTTAATATATTGCTACTTATTCAGTTCTTAGTTTATTCTTGTTGCATATTCGATATAATTGTGATTGGTGATGATTATTGTCATATGATCGTAAAGCGCCTAATTCAGTATTCGAGTGAGTTAGGTTGTATGTATTATGTAGACGTGGTGTCTAGATATATTACGTACCTACGGAGGTACCCTGACGTGCCGGGTCGTGTGGTAGTCCGCGTAAGTGACAGCTGCGTTGCTTCCTCTGTAGTCCACCCCCCGTACGTAGGACGAGCAGAGCGCGGTCGCGAAGGAGGTGACCCTTGTGTCTTAATATCCTCATTAGATGATGCTCCTTATGATGTTTTCTGAGTCGGTATTTCTATAAATAAAGATGTGTAATATAGCGTAGGCTGTAGACTTTATATTTGGTAATTACATAGGTTTCCTTTACTTTAGCCGAATCTCGAGATTGTCTTACTACATTAGTAAGTCTCTATATTCTATCTCTGAAATACCATTTACTTTATTTACTCAGTTATCATTTATCATATTATTATTAACTTATTATCGCCAAAGCATTAGAGTTATTGGCTATCATAGGTCTGCACATTTATTATTAATTATCTTAGTAGATTATCCTAATGAGTAGAATGTCTATTTATCCTTTTGGCATAAAACAAATCAACGATACTCGGAATACTTACCGGGTAAAGTGCTACAATAGGAGAATTATCTGTGCGCTTGCGGATATATTCTATAGTGTTATATTTTTAGGTGGCAAGTGTAGATTATTTTACCAATGGTTCTTAGCATCATGTTAGGGATGACAACTTAACGTGAAGTTGTAATAGAACCGCCTAAATCACGTGGTCCATAGGCACCTGTCATCGCCACTAATGACATCTGACAGCCGGGCCCGTGTTCCAGATGACTCAGGCAGCTCTGCCGGGCTACATAAGCACTCGTCATCTCCGACAGGATCCCATTGCGAAGACATTATAGGATTACAACATTTCATAACAAATTACATTAGAGTAGAAGTGCGGAAGATTAAATAGTACTTAATATTAGAAACCAGTGTTCAAATAGAAATTAGGTGCAGTTATTACAGACCACAATTTAAAGCGATAGCAGTAGCGGTAGAACAATAGTACAACAAGATAGATAGATAATATACGAACCCTGTCCACGGGTTTAACCTTACTCTTCTTTACTTTTCTGGATAATAGTGACACAGCATGGAGCAAGACAGACTTCAGGCTCCTGCTGACTACCTGCAACGGGGTTAACAAACCCTGAGTACATGGGGTACTCTGTAAGACTTACCCGACTAAAAGTGTAAAATTAGACTCAGGAATGCAGGCTGAGGGGAGTCAAGGTAAGGCTTGAGTAAGAGTTCAAGAATTTTTGCAAAAAATCAATACTAGCCATATTTCAATATTTTATTTCCATAATATTACTAATCATTGACCATATTTCCAAATCTTTCCAAATATCCACATTATTCTTTCAAATTCATTGCAAAAACATCCTAGTTCTGAACCACTATTCACTGTAGGTGTGAGGATCAAATCTCTATAACCGAGGAGCAACGACGATTCGAATCGATTAATACCCAGCTGGGATCCCTATCCACACTGCGTATGTAGCACTTAAGCTTGCATACGCCAACCCCGCCTACCACGGCTTTTCATACCCCGGAACCGGTCCTGCGCCACCCGAGAGCACAGTACTCCGGCCATGAGGGTACACGCTACTCTCGCCATCTCTCCACTCTCAGTGCGTGGTTATCGGTTCCAGCAGTAGAGCCACCAGAGTCAGAGGCTTCCCGTAGTATGTGGCTAGTTGTAAAGTCTTGATCACAGCAGGCCTGACAACGAACGGTCCCCAATATTTTTCCGTTAGAAACCATGCATTGGGACTCTAACCCAAGTACACTGGTAACTACCCGGTTTTCACATCCCTTTCCCGATGGCGACGAAAGTTGGGACTCTAACCCAAACAGTTGGCCAACCAAACGGGAAAACCCATCCCCGTTGATGACAATGAACTAGCTAGAAACACTTGCCAACCAACAAGAACAAAACTAGTCCCTTTACCATAAAGTGATTCATTTGATTTGTATCATCACAGCTCAAAATAGCATTTTTGCAAATCTAATCATGAAGCATGACTAAGCATTTTTTCAATAGTTTAATTAAATCAGGTTCTCATGTATTGATAATTGGTCAAGGATGGTAGTGCATCAAGTGGGTTGTCAATCAACTCCTATTAACGTAATGCAATAGATTAACTCAAGTGATAAACATTTTAAAATAGCAAGGAGGGACAAATTCACCGGGACTTGCCTTGGGTGCTGTAGAGTGTCGGGTCTGGGTCAGTATCACAAATATCAAACCCTGCACGATCTCCAGAGCAACTTCCTCAGATGCACCCTCAGATTTTATCTCTAGATCCTCGGTCACTACACGTTTGCAATAATGAATGTATGAATGCGATGCGCATGAAATGACAGATAAGATTCAATAATAAATAATACAGACTTGACCATAACCCTACCACAGATTAACCATGATCATTCTCCTATAAGAGTTCTAGGTCACAAGGATGGTTGACATAGTACCACAATCAATCCAAAATCACATAAACCCTAAATTATTAATGTTTTATATTTATTTTATTAATCATTTAATCAAGCATTTACTTAATAAATAATTAAACTATTTTCATTTGATGTCAAACTTTACCAACAGTTTAGCTCTGGATCTAAAACAGTACCCAAATAAATTTTCAAGATTTTTAGACTTACAGAGAATTAATTAAAATTACTTAAAATTGCATTTATCATTTAATTTACAGATTTATAGTTCATACAGAAAGCACTTAAATCCTACATTTAATATTTTTGTTAAATTCTACACATCATTAGAGAGCATCCACAAATATTTTCATAATTTTTTTGTGCAGCAGATTAATTCACACAAAAAGATTAAAACACAGTACTATTCATCTCAATATAAATAGAAAAAGATATTCATATTTACCCGGGAAAAGAAAACGAACGAGCCCAAACACGGCCCAGCTCGGCACTGGCCGACCCAGCACAGCCACGCGCGAGCGCCAGCGCGCTCCTACTCTCTCTTAGGGCCGCTGACGGGACGACCCCACCCGTCAGCCTCTCTCTCACTCCCTCTTCTTCTTTCCCCAGCTCCCGCGCACGTGCGAGCACGGCGGCTCGCCACCGGCGGCCTCTTCGGCGTGGGAGGCATCTCCGACCGGCGAACGAGACCCCAGTACACTACTCTAGAGACCCTAAAGGACCAGACCCGGCCGGCGACGAACTCGTTACCGACCACGGTGGCTCGGCGGCGGCGGCATGCCACACACCGGCGAGCACAAGATGGTAGAGATGAAACCAAAGACGTCGAACGGTTCAGCGACTCACCACGACCCTAAACCAGCAGCTGGTTGAGACGGAAGGCGAAAACGTAGAGTGGGTTTAACGGCGAGCCGACCCACGACAGTGCGCTCCGGCGACGACTTAGACGTTCCTGCAAACCTGGGGCACCAAAAGGTAAAACAACCCAAGCCTCAACCTCAAGACGTCGATTAGAGCATCAAACGCAAGTTGATTCAAGAGAAAGCTCACCGGAGCAAGCTAATCCCGTCGAGTCGACCCACGGCGGTGCTCTGACCGGACACCGGGAAGACGCACGCGGTTTGGACCCTCTAGAGCACCAAAGCGCTCACGAGATGATGCAACTGGTGCGCAAGTGAGTGGATTCGATGGCTGGGGAGATGGTGAGGGCGGAGGTGGAATGGTGAAACGAATTTTGCCGGCGACCGAGATGAGCTGTCGGTGGCCGAACGGACAGAAATGGGGGAGAGAGGTGGTGCTCGTCGTTTTAACGATAGGGAAAGAAGAGGATAAGCTCGAGCGGGTCTGGCCCCCCCGGGAAGCTCGACACGGCGACGCCTGGGCCCCTGGCCGGCCGTACGAGCCCGGCGCCGGCCGCGGCATGCGCGCGTACGGGGGGGGAGATGAACGGGGGGAACCCCCCTAGCTACAGCGCTATAATTCTATAGGTCAAACCCTATTCGATTTGATTCCGGTTGATCCAGTCCGAATCTGAGGAAGTGGTAAAAACAAAAGTTGTAGGAAATTTCCAGTAGAACACTTTTGCTTTTGACACCAAATTCAAATTCGGCTTAATTTGAAAAATACCAAAAAGGGGGTAAAAGTTGGATTTAAATTTCAAACTATATTTTTGAAATTACTTTTATATTTTCTCAACAACTTGAAAAATGGTAAAAATAAAAGTTATTCCTCTCAGTGAGCCCTTCAACCTTTATTAAGGAAGGTTTATCAGATTCTCAATATTTTGAAATTGGAGTTTTAAATTTAAATTTCAACATAGTAATTTGAGTTTAATTTGAATTTTTGTGACACAACTTCAAAATATACAAAAATAAAAGTTGTTCCATTTTAAAAACTATACAACTTTTATTAAGACACTTTTATCAGATTCAATATAGATTTTGAATTAAGGTTTTAGGTCAAGTCTAGGGCTTAATTTGATTTCTTATTTAATTAAATGTTTGACTTTTAATTAAAGGCTTAATTACTCAATCCACAACACATGAAATCAAAGCACTCTAGTGACCCTAAGCACAATCATATGTAGATGGTTAAATTTAAACATGATGACATGGCAGGTTAATTACTTTGTAATACCAGAGGTATTACAGAAGTGATGTTAAAAATACCAACAATCGTCTCATGAAGGATTACAGCTCCCTCCATTATATTTCTTCCTGATATGAATGTTGTTTGAGTTGGTCTAATAACCTTCTGAGCTAAGGTGGAAAGTCTATTAGTTGCCACTTTGGTAAAGATTTTGAAAGAAACATTCAACAAACATATTGGTCTGTATTGTTGAATTACTTTCGCATCACCTTTTTTGGGAGCAAAATTATATTACCAAAATTTAAGCTATTCAAAGGCAGTGTACCTTGGTGGAAGTCCATAAACAAAGCCATTAGGTCTTCTTTTATGACTTCCCAGAAGACGTAATAAAACTCTGCTGGAAAACCATCCGGACCCGGAGCCTTGTTATGTTCCATTTAAAAAATGGCGTCCCTTACCTCATATTCTAAAAAGACGTCTGTCAAGAACTCATTCTTCAGCTGTGAAACCTGGGGAATATCCCCTATTTGTGACTCCTCCAAAGAGATATGAGTATTCTCAGGAGGACCAAACAGAGATTTATAATAATTGGTAATATGCTTTTTTAGTTGAGCATCACCACTTATTATATTATTCCCATCCTCTAGCTCGAAAATACAAGTTTTCCGATGTCTTCCATTTGCCAATAAGTGGTAATATTTGGTGTTTGCATCACCCTCCAACAGGTGCTTTACCTTAGCCCTTTGGTACCACTTAAGTTCCTCTTCTCTAAGAAGTTCAGCTAGTCTATCATTCAAAACGTGTTTTAAATTTAATTCTACCTCATCCAACGAGTGCAACTCTGCTTTCTTGTCCAGCTCATCAAGTTTATACAGAAGAACCTTTTTTTCTTTCTTATACGCCCCACTAATATTTTTCGCCCAACCTCGGAGATATTGACGAAGTCTTCTAATCTTAGCTTGCCATCTATCCAGGGAGGTACCCTCGACTATCACACTTTGCCAAACATCACGTACCATATCACAAAAGCCTTCTCTCAGCAACCACCTCAACTCAAACTTAAACTGGGGTTGATAAGCTGTAGAGGGGA